>CM046657.1:62184965-64584965 GCA_025594165.1 Tamias sibiricus
CTTTCAGTCCAGACTAGCAAGCAGAAATCTCAGCCCCACCTCTGCTCATTGATATAGTTTGGCTGGCCCTAGAAGATCTGGACTTATCTTGGTCATTTGGTTCTAGGCCAGTAGTTTCCAACTCCTAAGCTTCTATTAGGAGCAACTTTTGGCAAAATGCTCAAGGTCAGGCTGGACAAAGCTGGACTAGAATGCTGCTCTCTGGGGCTTAGGTTTGTGTGCTATTATATTGGTCTAAGAGTTGCTGAGCAACTTGCTCAGGCCTGAGCTGAGGGACCCTTACACAAGGCATGAGACAGAAGGTCCTTAACCCAACCATGCCCCTGCATGATGGTGCACTCATGTAATCCCAGTGACTCAGAAGGCTGAGGCAAGAGGATCACAAATTTAAAGCCAGCCTGAGCAACTTAGTCAGACCCTGTCTCAAAATAAAATTAAGAAAGGGCTGGTGTCTATCATATCTCTAGCCAAGATATGGTAGACAGAGACCCAGCAGTGTTCTGTTTCCTAATTCTATTTGTTTTCTGAAACTCAGTTCCATTCCCACCTTCCTCTTGGTTTGGATGTTCTAAGAGTAACTTGAATTTCCATCAATGGCAGCAACAACAAAAAAAAAACCCCTCAACTGACTTAAAATTGGTTGTGGAAGGCATCAAGGGCTCCAACTTCAGGCAGATACACTGAGGTACTTCAGCATTGATAAAGCACTTGCCTAGCATGCATAAGGCCCAGGGTTTGATAAAAAAGAAAAAAGAAAAAAGTTCTTAACCCAATAGGACAGGGATTTATCTGGGGTCCTATGGCATGGAGCTTGGATAAAGAAGCCTCCTTACATTGTATGTCTGTCTATAGACCTAAACCACATCTTCAATTTCAGAGCATCTGGTCTATAGCAGTGGGAAGGGAGAGTAAGGGGGGGTGGACCCTGCCAGTGGCCCTGTAGTTGGAGCAGTTGGGCTACCATGGCCAAGGTTAAGGTCAGGATAAATATCTGACTGAGCTTACAAGGGAGGTCCTGAACTGTGAGGCAATCTTAGGGGCAGCAGCCTATCTTAATTCCCTTGCCCTTAGCTCTCAGCTCCAGCTGTGCCCTCAGCAAGAAAGGGCCCTGATGCTTCTGCACGTCCCTCCCCCTCCAAGGACCATATCTTTGTGTGAACATCAGGAGACTTCTCAAAGTAAGGAGGGAAAACAGGGTTCATCAACCTCACTCTTGGTCCTGAGTCAAGGCCAAGTTCCTATCCTGGGCTACTTTTCAGAAACCCAGGGCATGACAAAGCAGAATTTGGAATTGAAAACTTGGAACTTGAAAAAAATATCTATTGATTGATGGGGGAATCAGGGTCTCCGTATATTAGTTAGGAAAAAGGCTAAGCTGCCGTAACAAGGAGATCTCAAACTACAGTGGCTTGAATAAGATGGAATTTTTATTTCTCTCTCTCTCTCTCTCCCATAACAGGAGATTTAAAAGTCCCAAGTTGGTAGGGCTGCTCCACAAAAAGCACTCAAAGAACCCTTCCATATTATTTCTCTGCCTTCCTTAGGGTGCTCTTCTTATTTGCATAGAACACCCCAGATTCCAGCTGTGGGAAGAGGGGAAGACAGCAAATTCTGGACAAGCAACTTCTTGCAAGCAAGAGAAGCAAAAGCAATATATATATATATATATATATATATATATATATATATATATGCATAGTTTTGGTATATATATATATATATATATATATACTCAAAGTGGCTTCTTTCTCTCTTGCCCACAAATGAGAACCAGTAACCAATCTACACTTATTGCTAAGGAAGTTGGAAAATATGGTTCCCAGTTGGGTAGGCACATGCAGGAGATGGGGGAGGACAGACGTTGAGGACATCACCAGCAGTCTGCCACACTCAGGAAGGGCAGCTGCCTGAGATCTGTAAAAAGTAGAATCAGAATCGAGATCTAGGTCCTACCCGCTGCCGCCAAGTCAGAGGCCTTGGGGCTGCACCTGTGAGCTCTGAGGATTTAAATTAATAGTCTGTCCCCAGACTGTGGATAGCTCAATCTGCTTGGCTTGGGCACATCAGGCGCAGGCTCTGGTTGGTGGCTGGTTGTGACCTCTAGCCTTGACAGGACTCAGATATTCCTTTGATTCACCACAAGTGGTGGCCTGAGCAGGAGTTCAAAGTCTGGCTTGGAGCAGCCCAGGCAAGTTCAGGTAGCAGCAGCCATGGAGGAATATGTGCTTCGAAGGGAATGGGTTTTTCTCCTCAAATTTGTTTTATTGGAGAGCTGACAGGGTCCCTCAGACAGGCTGGATACTAGGTGAGAAGGAACCCCTCTGGCCTCTTGGATCCTGCAGCAGAGGTGGGGCAGGAAAACCTACCAAGGGACTAGAGGACGGCAGCCAGCAGGAAACCAGGAGTGCTCCCCCACCAGCTCCGCATACCATGGTCCCTGCCTGCAGCATTAAGGAGGACTGTTTCTGAGATGCGTGTGCTGTTGGGGCATGCGGCTGTAGCTCCAAGGGGACCACCTGCGTGTGGGTGTGTTCACTCTGAGGAGCCTGTCGGGAAACAGTCTGTTCTGTGGGAGTGAGTCACAGTGTTCAGTCCCACAGACCAGTCGGTTGGAGTCCTCCATGAAACTCACGGACCAGTTCCAGACTCAGGAGCACTTGACACCACCTGACCTCTCAGATCCAGCCCAGGATCATTTGGGGTCTCCAGTCCTCACTGGACAGGTGATGAGAGGGACGGGAGAGGGAACAGATGGCTTCTAATTGTGCAAAATGGGGGGTTCAGATTGAGATTCTGAAGTTGCAGTTTATACTGGGTCTTGGTTGGTGGGCATTTGTAGCCTTAAAGGTGACTCTTGGGGTCCTGGTGAATCTTGAGGAGGGTCTCTGAAGGACAGGAGATTCAGAAATGAAACCATTTGGATTGGACATAAAGTAAGCCTACAGCTTCACTCTAGCTGATTGGAGAAACCCACAAGCCTCCCACCCCCTGTCCCAGTAACTCAGAGGGCTTTACCATAATCAATACTCAGAACAAGTTAGTTGGCTAGATAAGTGAAAGAATGGAGGGAAATATTTGAGTCAGGCAAACTCTCCCAACTGGGGCTAGGGTGGCAGATGCATGATGGGCAAGGGCAAGTTCAGAATCTCTGAACTGGGTTGGACCCTGGAGACCTCCTTGTCTGACCCATTTCTATCCCAAGGCAGAGGACTGGAGAAGAAGATGCAAATGCTTCTAGCTTAATAGTTTTTCTTTTATCCCTGTCACACAAATAATTATACAAATAACTATGTAATTAACTAGATCATAGTGATAAGCACAGAGGAAAAGCATAGAGGGATGTGTCAGACTGTAACAGGGAGGTCTAGCCTAGTCTTGCAGAGAGAGGCCACCCTGACATTAAATCCCAGACCCCAGGGGTGAGCAAAAGGTGGTTCAAATGAGGAAAAGGGTAGGGATGTTCCAAGCAGAAGAAACAGCAGGTCTGAGGCCAGAAGGTGGGCAATGTGAGGGCAATTTGAAATGCAAGATGCATCCTTGGAGCAAGGGGCAAGTGTCAGTGAGGGGTGAGGGATGTCAGGACAGCCTGCTCATAGGAAAAGGCAGAAGATGGAGGACTTTTGGGGGAGCAATGGGAAGCCATTACAGGTTGCTCTGTAAATCAGTAGCTATAGCTTGAACTCACTTTTTTTTGGGGGGGTGGGGTACCAGGGATTGAACTCAGGGGCACTCGACCACTGAGCCACATTCCCAGCCCTATTTTGTATTTTATTTAGAGTCAGAGTCTCACTGAGTTGCTTAGTGCTTTGCTTTTGCTGAGGCTGGCTTTGAACTCTCAATTCTCTGTCTCAGCCCCCCAAGCTCCTGGGATTTCAGGTGTGCACCTGGCTTGAACTCATTTTTTAATAGTTGCATAATATTTTATAGTAGGTCATAGGAAAATGTATTCAATCATTGATTGACACTGATATTCAAAGATTTCCAGTTTTTAGCCACCACACACACTGCTAAAATTATAGGATTATTTTTATATATAGGTAATAGTCCCCTGTAGGATATATTCTCAAAAGGAAGATTTCTGAGTCAAACGGTATGTACAGTTGGGCTTGGGAATATAGCTCAGTTGGTAGAGTGCTTGCCTTGCATGCACAAGGCCCTGGGTTCAATCCCCAGCACCACAAAAAAAAAAAAAAAAAAAAAAAAAAAAAAAAAGCATGTACACTTTAAATTTTAAAAAATAATGCCAGGTTACCTGCCCCAAATTGTAATAGTGCCAAATTACTTGCTCAGCAATAAATGAGAATACCCATTTTCTCAAAAATTTAGTAAACCTGAACATTTTAGTCTTTTACATGTTTTGCAAATCTGATGAATTTCAAGAATGAAGTCTTATTTTGCTTTAATTTGCATTTTCCTAACTAATAATGAGGGTAAGCATTTTATAGGCCATTTACGTCTTCCCCACTCTGAATAGCCTGTTCATACCTTTTCCAGCTTCTCTTTTGGGCTTTTGTCTTTTCTTTAAAATTTATAGAAATTCTTTGTATATACAGCATGTTTTCCTTTTGACTCTCACAAATTTTGCAAGTATTTTCTAAATAAGTTAATTTTACTTTTCCTTTGTTTATGTTATCTTTGGCCATCCAAGTCTTTAAAAATCAAGTATAAAGCATCTTTTCCTTTATTACTCCCACCAAATTTATGTTTTTATTATTCAAATTCATTAGGTTTTTCTCTTAAAATTTTTCTAATATTTTCATTGTTTTATTCTTATATTAAAGTATCTAAATCACTTGGAACACAGTTTTTATATTTGGGGGAGGTAGAGATCCCATTTATTTCTTTTAGATGAATGGCCAGTTGTGGCAGCCCCATTTTTGGAAATAAGTTTACTGAGATAGAATTCACATACCATACAATTCACCCATTTAAGGTATTTAAAGTCACAGACATGTGAATCAGCAGAGTCAACTTTAGGTTGACTCTTTTCTATCCCCTCAAAAAAGAAACCCTATACCTTTAGCTATCACTTCACTTCTATTCTCAGTCCTTAGAAAACACTAATCTGCTTTCTGTCTCTACAGACTCATCAATTCTGGCTGTAAATGGAATTACAAATATGTACTTTTTTGTGACTGGCTTCTTTCACTTAGCATAATGTTTTCAAAGTTCATCCATCTTACAGCATTTATTAGAATTTCATTCCTTTTTACAGAGTAATAATATTTTTAGTTGATAGACAATTGATTTTTCCCATCTTGTGGTTATTGTGAATGATGTATTCTATAAACTTTAATGTACAAATTTTTGTGGACATGTTTTCAATTCTCCTGGGTATATACCTGGGAGTGAAATGGCCGGTCATATAGTCATTCTATGTTTAACTTTTTGAGGAACAGCCAGGCTATTTTCCAAAGTGGCTGTATCATTTACATTGCTACCAGAAATGTGTGAAGGATCTAATTGTTCCACATCTGCAACAGCATTTATCATCCGAATTTTTTTCTTCTAGCTTCCTGTTGGGTGTGAAGTGGTATATCATTGTAGTTTTCATGTGATCAATGATGCTGACCATCTTTTCAGGTGTTTATTGGCTTATTTTTTGTTCCCCTTAGAGAAATGTGTGCAGATGGCAATACTTTTTCTTTTTCTCTGATGAGTTAAAATGCAACTTTTGTCATTATGTCCTTTCTGGCCAGGCACAGTGGTGGCATGTCTATAACCCCAGCCACTCATCAAGCAGAAGCAGGAGGATTCCAAGTTTGAGACCAACCTCAGCAATTTAGAGGAAACATGTCTCAAAATAAAAAACAAAAAGGGTTGGGAATGTGGCTCAGTGTTAAAGCACCTACCCCTGGGTTCAAACTCACTACAAATAAACAAACAAACAAAAAAAAAACAAAAATAAATCCTTTCTGTACTTGAACTTTTAAATTGGCTCTCCATTCTTCTGATATATTTATCTTTTCTTGGTTTATACCATTCTGTTAGATGATGGTGGGTTTACAGTATGTTTTATTATCTGATAATGCACGTTACTTTCTTTACATATATTTTATTTATATATTATTTCTTAACCAGTCTCAGATATTTATTTTTCAAATGTATTGCAAATTAAATTTTTTAAAGTTCTAAAGTTTTTTTTAACTTGGGATTCTAATAAAAATTGCATTAGATCTATATAATAATTTTGAAAGGGTTGGCTTTGAAAGTCTTTCTGAAACATGACTGTCTTTCTATATGTTCAAATCTTGTTATGTGATTTCAGGACTTTCTTCAAAGATCTTTCCATTTGTGATGGCTGTTGTTGTGGTTTTTAAATTAATTCTGGGTATTTTATAGTTTTGTCACTGTTAAAGTGTATCAATTTATTTATTTCCATTTCTCATATACAGTTGCATTTAGAAAAATCATTACAGATATCTATTAATCTTGTATTTAGCTATCTTTCCAATTATCTAATTATAATAGTTTTAAACTCAGTTTTATTGGACTTTCTTGATATATAATCACATAATTTGTAAGTAAACATGTTTTTGTCCTTTTAAAAACCAGCTGTTTTCTGACTAGTCTATTTTCTTGTCTTATTGAATAATAGTCTTCAAAAGATGCTGAATAGTAGTGCTGAAAATGGGACTGGGGATGTAACACAGTGGTAGAGCACTTGCCTAGTATATGTGAGGCCCTGGGTGTGCTCATCAGCACCTTAGAGGAAAAAAAGTAGCACTGATAATGGGTAGTCTGTCTTGTTCCCAATTTATGAGAATAGTTTCAGAATGTCACTGTTTAGATACCTACCACCAGGTTTTTGTTAAATAGTCTTAACAAATTTAAGTAGTTTTCTTCTATTTCTTGTTTGTTTAATATTTTACTAGCAATATATGCTGAATTTTATCAAATGATTCTCGACATCTATTACTATAATCATATTTTGTTCTCTTTATTTGTTGATACAGTGCTTAACATAAATAGATTTCCTGGTGCTGAGTCATGTTCATAGTGTTGAAATAACTTATCTTTATCATAGTGCATTATTATTTTGAAACCTTTTCCCATAACCAGTTAGCTAATATCTTTTTTCTTTTCTTTTGTTCCTCATTTTTTATTGGTGTGTTATAGTTGTACATAATGATGAAACTTGTTGTTACACATTCGTACATGCACACAATATAACAACATAATTTGGCCAACATCACTTCCCAGCACTCAGTTAATATCTTATTCCAGACATTGCACTCATATTCAAACTGTTCAGACTTTTTCTTTTTTTTAAACTTCGTTCTTTCTAAGTTTTGAGAAATAAGAAAATGCTAGCTTTTCAAACAAACCAGGGAGTTTTTCAACTTTTTCTCTGGTCTGGAAAAGTTTAAGTAACATTAAAATTATGTTTTTAAAGGTTATATAAACCTTATTTTAATATAATCCATATCTTGTTATTTTAAAAATTTTAGTTATGACAAAATACAAATAATGTAAAATTCACCATCTTAACTATTTTTAAGTGTACAGCTCAGTAGTTTAAATACATTCACATTGTTATGCAATCAATCTGTGGACCTCTTTTAATCTAAAAATTCTGAAAGGATATATCCATTGAAAAACTCCAATTCTTCTCTCCTCCCAGCCTCTGGCAGCTGCTTTTCTACCTTCTATGAATCTGAATACTCTAGGTAACCTATAGGTAGAGTCATACACTACTTGTCTTTTAGTGACTGGCTTATTTGCAAATGGCTTATTTCACTTAGCAGCATGTCCACAAAGTCATCCATGCTGTAGCATGTATCAGAATTTCCTTCCTTTTTAAATTTGAATAATATTCTATAATTTGTATAGATATACCTGCCACATTTTTGTTTATCTATTTAGCCATTAATGGACACTTGGGTTACTTTCACCTTTTTTTTTTAAAATATTTATTTATTTGCTTTAGTTGTACACAATGTGTTTGTTTGTGTGTTTTTTTTTTTTTTAACGTGGTGCCAAGGATCGAACCTGGGCCATGCACGTGCTAGGCGCAAGACCTCTACCGTTGAGCCACAACCCCAGCCCACTTTCACCTTTTGACTGTTGTAAATAATGCTACTGTGAATTTGGGCATATAAATATCTCTTTGAGAACTTTCTTTCAGTTCTTTTGGCTACATATCCAAAAGTGGAATTGCCAGAGCATATGGTATCTTGTGATATTTTAATGGCAGAGTTTTAATTTCTTTTCAAATCTCTTACACTTATTGTCCTACTCTGAATTTTGACTTCTATGCTCAGTTCTGATAATTTTCTGCCTAGCTAGAAGTTATCCATTCCCTCTATGTTTTCACATTTATTTATATAGGCTTATATACATATTATTGCTAAAATTCTTTAAACTTTGCTGTATCTGTGATATATATCACTCTCTTTTAAACCTAATATTGTGCACTATTTTTTGTACGAGGGATTGAACTCAAGGGTGCTTAACTACTGAGCTACATTCTAGCCTGTTTCTTATTTTTTATTTTGAGACAGGGCCTCACCAAGTTGCTTAGAGCCTCTCTGAGTTGCTGAGGCTAGCTTTGAACTTGTGATCTTCATGCCTCAGCCTCCCTAGCTACTGGGATTTCAGATGTGAGCCACTGCACCTGGCTTGCACTTTTGCTTTCTTTTTTATTTTTTTAATTTTTTTTTTTTTGTAGTTGTAGTTGGACACAATACCTTTATTTTATTTATTTATTTTTATGTGGTGCTGAGGATCAAACACAGTGCCTTGCACATGCTAGGCAAGCACTCTACCACTGAGCCACAACCCCAGTCTTCTTTATTTTCTTAACCAGGTTTGCCTAAAAGGATTTTATATTTTGTTGGTCTGTTCAAAGAACCAGACTTTGGTTCTATTTTTTCCTTTTAATTATGATTTTTCCTAATGTTTGTTTGTTTTCTATTTTGTTATTTTCTTAATTTTGCTTGGTTAATTTCCTTCTACTTTTTTTGTGGCTGTTTGTTCTTTTTCTAATTTCTTAGATTGCATATCTAATTCATTTACTTTCAGTCTTTTTTTTTTTTTTTTAACCTTAAAAGTATTGTTTCCTCTGATATGGCTGTGTCCCTTAAGTTCTGTATGGTATGCTGAGTTCTCTTTTTCATTACTGGATGATCTGTAATTTCATGTTTGATATTTTCTTTGATTCAGTAGTAATTTAAGAGTATATTTCTTAGTTTTCAAGCAGCTTATGCTTTTAGCCTTGAAATTAACTTTGTTTGACATTAATATTGCTGTTCCTACTCCCTCTCTGCTTGCATTTGCTTGGTATATTTTTGCCCATTGCTTTATTTTCAGTCTTTTTTGTCACCTTGTTTTGGGAGTATTTCTTGTAAACAGCATTTGGCTGTATTTTATTTTTTTAACTTAACTCAGACAATCTGTTTTGTGATAGCAAAATTCGCTCTCTTCACATTTAATGTAACATACTGATATACCGAGCTCCATTGCTGCCAGGGAAGACTGGCGGTCCCAGTGGGTACTGCTTCTTGTTATTGTTCTGGTCCATTCTTGCTCACACAGCCTTTCCCATCATGCTCGTCACGCAGCTAAGAGAGGTTGGAACATAAAGATAATACAAGTGCCAAGTACCAGATCTCACATATTTACAATAATTAACCCCCAATTCTGATGTTCCACTTCTCCTTTCTAGGATTCTACTCTCCAAAAAGTTGTGAGGCCTTTCTAGGAATGCTCACACGAATAACTGAAGTACCCTCTGTACACCACTAGATTTTGAGTTTTAGAGAGTCATTTCCTAACAATCCCAGGGGTGAGCAGTAGGGTTGGGGGAATAGATGTCTCCTCTTTAATTAGAGCTGCTGTCTGATGCTTCTGCCATCTTGTTTAAGCTGCTGCCAGTGCCACCAATTTGCTAAATTAAGCTGTTCTTTTCCTTCCTGGTCCAGCAAAGGTGACACTTTAGCTTCTAGTGACCAGTTCTTTCAGAGGGGGCTCCCATAACAAAGCTGGAGGGCTCCCGAAGGCCTAGTTTCTCATTTGCACCACAACTCTCTTCTTCTTAGAGTGGTGGTCAGGAGTAGGTCAGGCCCAACTTTGTACCATCTCTGGAACTGTTGCTCCTTCCAAATTTCATGCCATACTCCATAGTCTAGTCCACCCAGAAGATCCCTTGCACCTATTGCCTCTCCCCTATCACAGATCTCAGTGGGAAACACAGTACTTGTGACAGGTCTGTCCACGTCTCAGTCCCAGCTATGAACTCAGTTCACTCTTTCACAAGGAGTTGAGGCCCCATATAAAATGCACAGATGGGGTTGGGCATCTGTTGCAACACCTCACTGCTCCATGATGGTTATGCTTTCTGAACTTTCTTTCTCTGTATCTTTTTAGGAAAACCAGGGAACTGATCTTTTGAAAGCATATATAAGCTTTACCACAAGTGAGGGTGAGAGCAGGGAGACTGGGTGTTTACCCCTCAGACTGGCTTCTCTGAGTGTGAACTCTGGCCAAGTAGAGATACCCAGTTGTGGGGCCATGCCACTCCATATGACGCTTTGTGCAAATTAGCAAAAGGTGCCCTCTGAGTAGGTACAGCTCATGACAGGCACATAGCTTGGAGAAAATAGAGAGAGGGCAAAATTTCAGACCTTACTTGCTCCAGATACCCTAGTACAAGTACCAGCTAACACCAATCCAGGAAGTGGCTTTGCCTGGCTCCCCAGAGAACTGAACAGAGTGAGCATGCAGATCCAAATATTGCTCCTCCAGAGGAAGTATGCTCCCGAGCTCTGCTCTCATAACATCTATGTGACATCCTGGGACAAGAGGAGTGGTGTTTAGGGTCTCTCTTAACCTCCATTTTTAAACTGAAAGCCCAGGAAATGAAATTTCCTTCTCTTACTCCTCAGGCTTACATTTTCTCCAGGGAAACAGAGTAAACTCTTGATATTCTATGTGTCCACCTACTCCAGGGGAGAGCAAAACCCTGTCCAGGGGCTGAATTTATCCCTTAGGCCTCAACAGACTAATTCATACACCACTCAGCAAACCTAACCTTCACACAGAGACACCCCCACTTGGAGGATCATAGGGGAGCTGTTTCCTCAGAGGACTTCGAGAGCTAAGGAAGCGCCCTCTATACAGAGTGACCCATGTGAGAAGAGTCACTGAGGTAGGAACTTGCAGGTAGGTTCACTTACAGTACAGCAGCCTGCAGGAGAATGATTGCAAGTGGATAGAACTCAGTAGACATCAACCGAACTGAGTGAGGAGTAGTGGTGGTAGCCAAGGCATTCCCAGATCATAAGGAGGTTGGATTAGGATAAGCACTTATGATTTTATCTTGCCGACAATGGACAGCTATCAAAGATTTTTTGAGCAGAAGAGGAACAAGGTCAGATCTTGGCACCAGAGGGAATGATTCTAGTAGCTGTGCAGGATGGTAAGGAGGAGGATTTGCCAAACCTAAGGCATGGCATGTGTACTCTGAGTGCCTGTGAGCTAGTGGGAAACTAAGAGTAGCCAATTTGGGAGATCATTTTGAAGAACTCTGAACATTCCCCTTTACTTCATTAAATCAAATATGATTCATGCAATCATTTCACAGACTTTTCCAGATACTCTGTGGGTCCATGTACAAGGGTGGAAAAGGACAGGAGAATCAGCAGGAGACCCTTCTTCCCCCTGCCTTTTCTCCGCCCCTCAATCAGAATGTGTTTTGATAAGTAGGGGCTTGGGGACAGCATAAGGGTGCTAACAGCGCCTCCCCCACCAATTAAATTTTTTAAAAAGCTGCTATGGAAGGAGCGAATATTAGTTTCCTGATTTATAAAGCCAAATGGATTAAGCTCATTCATTGCCTGAGGAAACAAAAAGGAAATCTTCAATACCTCTGTGCACATTGAGAACAGGAACAATACTGGTCTTTAGAAAGCAGAAACCTAATTTGGGGGAATCAATTACCCTCTGTGTCCCTGCCTCTGTGGGCTCTCTCACTGGCTCTCTCTCAATAGAGATTTCCTGGGAGGTAAAATGTGGAGAAGTTGGTCAGGCATAGGCACACCCTCTGTACAGCCTTGAGACAGGAAGTTGAGAATTGGGTGTAGAGTGGGTGGGGTTGGGAGGAATCTGCCTGGGTGTCAAGCATATGTGGAAATGAGGTGTAGGGGGCTTTGAGATAAAAGTAGAGAGTGGGGGCAGTATTGGGAGGGACAGTGAGAGGGCAAGGAAAGCGGGAGGTGAACCAGGGGCAGTGAGGTAGGGTACTGGCGGGAGCAAAGTCCAATCCGTGAAGGAACCGGTAGGTGATTGGGGTGGGGGGTTGGATACTGTGGGTTAGCCTGGTTCTCTTGTCGTCGCCTCTCCCTTCTTGACCCTCCCTGGTTTCTCTTCTGTAGCCTGTACTCCCCCCCTGGGATCTGAATATGCAATGGGCAATGGCTAGGCAGTAATGAGAAAAGAGAGGGGATGGTGTGCCTGCTACCACAGCCAGAGAGTCACATTCACAAAGTCACACAGAAGCACTCCCACAATCTCACACACATTCCTGTGCTGGGTCTCCAACCTTGGTCCACAGTCCAGCCTAGAGCCACACCCAGCCAGATGCACTCATACAATGCCTCACAATCACACACAGGGAGTCCCACACTCACAGCTGCACTCTTGCAGGCTGAAAACTGCACACTCTCACCCGGGATCACACATGCCACCCTCCCCTCTCACACAGTGGCCCACCACCCCAAACAGCCCTCACTCTGGCATGCGAACACACACACACACACACACACACACACACACAGTCCCTCACTCGCACACACTCTGGCTGTGCTTTTGTGTTTTGTCAGAATTAATGAGAAAAGTTCCCGTGCCCTGCGGGTAATTAGTGTCCTTGGAGTTAAATAAGCTAATGGCGGGCACCTCTGGCCCAAGCAATTATGTTTGTGTATTGAATAATTGATTCAAAGGGGGGAAGGGCCGCTAATCAGATCTGAGCATAATGAATTGATTTAATTAACAGGGGAATCTGAGGGGCCCTGGGAAACGCAGGCTGCACTCTGCTGAGGCGAGCGCAGCCGGCTCAGAGAAAAACCCGCGCGCTGCCGCCGCTGCGGCTCCGGCTCTGCTCCGGCCCGGCCCGGGCAGCCGCTGCTCCCGCGGCTCCCGCGGCTCCCGCGTCCCGGCCCTGCCGGCGCGCCCCGCGCCCCCGCCCCCGCCGCGCCGCGCCGCGCCCTCGCTCCCTCCTCCCGAGCTCTTTGCCCGGGGCTGCGCTCGGAGCGCGGGTCTGTCCGCTCGGGTCGGCGGCAGCTGCTAGCTGGACGCAGAGCCGGCGCAGGGCCGGCGAGAGCCCCGCGAGCGGGCGGCGGCGGGAGCCTGAGCCGCGCGCCCCTCTGCGTCTTCGGCGTGTGCCCGGGTGGAGCCGCCGGGGGACCATGGTGTTGGACCCTGAGGACGGTAGGTGCCCGACGCGTGGTGCCGGTACTCGGGACGCGTGGGCACACGGTGAGGGTCGCCGCACGGGCTCTGCCGTGACTACCCCGCTCTCGGCGACAGCGTCTCCAGAGCCCGCTCGGGCCGCTTCAGGCGGGTTGGCTGCTCCCCGGAAGCTCAGCGGCTGGATGTGTGCGCGGGTTGCGTGTCCGGGGTGCTAGGCTCAGTCCCCGGTGTTCCTCGCCAGGATTAAGGAAGTCTCATCCGCCACCTGGAGCCCGCCAACCCCGCACGCTCAGGCTGGGAACTTTCTCACCGGCTCTTGCCGCCTTGCAGGCACCCGGAGCGCCTCTGCCACCCGAGCCGCGGGCTTCCTGACAGTGACTACTGCCAGCTGTCTCTGGGCCTGAGCATGTCCACCTACTGCGGAAGTGATCCCAAGGGGGATTCCCAGAGAACTTGGGGTTGAGGGTGCAAACCAGCATGGTCGTGGGGTTCCTCAGGTCAGGGACTTCATAGCTGCAGGAGGGTTAATATTGCCTCCGCCCCTGCAGGGCCGGGGAGGAAGCATGCCATCAGTTCACCCAGCCGGTGTTGGGAGGTGCCCTGCTGGCTAGAGGAGGTGGATGAACCATATAGCTCACAATACCAGGTTCATTCTGAGGCAGGTTTGTCTTGAAGCTAATGAAGTTTGGGGTCCTCAAGGTTTTTCAGCTTCCAGATCCCTGGTGGTAATTTTGTATTAATAATCTTGTATTCCTTTTCTTAAAGAACCTCCACCCTAAACTGCAGCCAACTTTGGGTCTCACAAAAACGATCCATCCTTGTATTCGACTGATACTCTTCACATTGCCAGTATTTTGGTAGAACTCAAAGATCTGGCTGGCCCATGAACCAGCCTCAGGGACTGGGGCAGTCCAGTAATGCCTGAAAGAAAAAGTGGTGGGGCAGGAAGCTAGAAAATTTGAATTCCGGAGGCAGCTGCTGGTCTGCAGGGAAAGGATCTGGCTGCCTGGATTTCCTTTCTGGCCCCACTAGTCCCTTGTCCCACCCTACCATATTCCCTGTGGTTATCAACTGTTCTGGTTTGCCCAAGACTCTCTCCATTTGTAGCACTGAATATCCCTCAGTCCTAGGGCAAACCTGGACAGTGGTTCAGCCTACACCTACGACTTTTCCAGGACTGATGTGCAGGGGTAAGACTTATTTAAGGGTAAGATAGACTTCTTTTCTGAGGTACAGATTTGGCATAGGCCTCCAGAAGGCCTAACAATTTATGACTACAGCTTCTCAGAAGGCCTATCTGGGCTCTGTAGAAACCAAAAGAGGGGAAAGTTTGCAGACTGTGCACTTCTTCAGGGTAGCTGGTTGCAAATTCCTGTGCATTAGCTGCTATTGTGTGCTTCAGGGGTAGGGCAGGGCACCTGAACTTGGCCAGCAGGCGTCCTGATCACACTGCAAAGACCTTAGGTTCACTCTATTCTGTTAACTATAGTGGCCACAAGGAAGGAACCCTTGTCACCCAGAATACCTCTCCAATTGATACTTGTAAGGCCAGGCTGAAACCCCATCTTGGAGACAACAGCACTGTGTTGAGAGCAGGGCCCTGAGGTTGAAACATCTGACAGCCTCCACTGAAGAGCTCTGGAATATCTAGTATGTCTGGGTCCTCAGGCACAGAGTCCTACTAGTCCCTACCACCAATGCAGGAACCTTTCCTCAGGACTTTTCTGCCAGGCCAAGGACAAAGTGCTAAGACCTGCCCAGAAATTTGTATGCCAGCCAGTAGCACCCCCTTTCTCCTCACCTTGGGGATTTATCAATTGGCCTCCTCCTGCCGTCCCCAGAGGCATTTCAAAGGCATTTTGGAGCACTCTTGGCATGTAGAAGTGAGAGTACATGCTCATCACCTGTGGAATGTGTTGGGTGAAAACTGCCTCTTCCAGCCCCAGGGGATCTGAGGATTCCACTCCATTGTGGGTGTGTCCTTGGACCTGGAGGTTGCTTGGGTGGGGGTGAATATGGGAGTGGGAGTTACCTGTGAGCTAAGGGGGAGATTGCCCAATGAGTGAAGCTTCTGTCTGGCTCTCTCAACTCAGCAGGCCCTTTCCTAGCTGGGAACTTTAGCCACCTAAACCTTTTTTGAGACTTGTTAGACAGTTTTGTAACCCAGCTGTGAAGGCCCCTCTCTGGATCATCTTGAAAGTGCCATGCTCACAGCTGGGGTGCAGAGAGAGCTGCTTGTAGGCAGAAGTAGCCCTGATACACAGCATCAATCTCCTGCTGACATGCCCTGTCTCCTTCTGCAGCCCATTGATCAGTATTTGGAGACACGGGGTCCTGACTCCCCAAAGCGAGGCCAGCCATGTTACTGTTAATTAGATGCCTCTTTGGGTATCCTCCGAAGGCACAACATGTGGACAAGAGAGTGGAAATGTGGATGCTAGGTCTTGCCCCAGCTAGTCAAGTCCCAGTTTGTGGGTCAGGGCCAGACCCTAAAAGTGAGGAGAAGCACTCCTAGAGATCAAGAATAAGGCTACAACCTTTGTGGAATGAATGCCTTCAGGCAGCATAGGGGTTTCTGCAGCAAGAAGCTGCCTTCACCAGGCCCTACATTTGCTACGCTGTCTGGCCCCCAGCACAGGTCAGGTTTGGAGACTGACACTAAATCTGACAGTGGCAGTGGTGCTGAAGCCTCCTTCAGACCTTGCAGGCATAGCTCTGGCTGAAGTGGCAGGGGAGAGATCAAGATTGTATTCCTGAGGGACAGAGAATCTGAGCAAAATGATATATTTAACATCAAATATACTCAAGGACTATTAGGATTAAGTATTCAAGATGAAGGGAAAAGCAAAACCCTCTGAGCCGAGGATGAGGCATCTCATTAGAAGCAGCCACTCTTCTGTTTCCTCAAAGCCTGGCTTCCCTTCCTAGGAGAGAAGATGGGCTGCAGCCCCCAATTCTCACCCTGTCAAGCACTGGGGCCTCTCAGGGTGGAAGGGGCAAGACCTAGCATCCAGGTCTCCTTTGTACCAGATAATCCTCCCCATTGTTCAGAGTGCCACAGTTTACAAAGCACATTCACATGCATTATCTCATCTGATTCCCACAGCTGCCTCAGAGACAGGCAGAGTAGGTGTCCTACTTCATATGCAGGGAAACTGAGGCCCAAGGGGAGAAAGTGACTTACTAAGGTCCACCATCATTAATTGGCAGAGATGAGACAGAATCCCATCTGGTGGCTCTTTGGCACTCCAAAGACTTCAGCTTCCTTCTCTTTGCTTGGGTCTAGTCTTTAGAAGTGGCTGCCAGGACCAAATCCCCAGCACATATATCTGGAACCTTTTTTTTTTTTTTGCCCTGGAGGAAAAGCATTATTTCCACTTTACCCTGGAGCTCTCTACTGTATGGGGGTGGGGTGGGGAAGTTCTTGGGATTTAAAAATAGGTGGTCTTCCAGGAGTAGGCAGCCTGGGCACCAGCCCCAGGGCTCTGAGGAGAATCAGGGTCCAGGAAAAGAGATGGGCACTGTCCGTCGTCCCCCTTCCTGCCTTATGAGTTACAAAGCAAGAATTGTCAACTCCATAACAGCAGCAGGAATCTTTATGTTGTTCACATAAAGATGTATCCTCAGTGCCTTAGACTAACTAGTGCTTGGCACAAAATACATGCTCAATAGATATTTGTGGAAGGAGAAAATATTCAGAGCCATACCATGTTTGATCAGAGAAAAGATGAGACAGGCTCCCCCACTCCATGGAATCAGGGTGTCCTTCGGAGCTGCTAGGGTCAAGGGTAGGCTATTAGACTCAGTGGGAGGTTTTGTATCCTGCAGAGAGGGTTTACTTTGCCACGCAATCTTGGAATCAGCCAGAACCCCCAGGCAGAGCTTGTAGGAAGGGAGGGGGCGGGATCAGAGAAATATCCCTTCTGTGAGGAGAGAGAAATCGAGGCCGAGGGGTTGGAAGTAACAGACCCAGATTGTCCACCAGACTGACAGCGGAGAACCGGACTCTGGGACCAGAGCAGAGGCACGCGCCGAGCTGAGGTCGAGAGGCCTCCAGGTGGCGCTGCTGAGCCGGGCAGCCGCGCGTCTCCACTCCCCATTAACCCGGGAGGGAGGGGGACCTCGCGAAATGTGTGCATTTATTCAGTAGCAGGAGTGCAAACCTCATACATTGAGGGAGAAAGGCAGCGGGAGACGGCCGCCGAGATTCCCCCATCTCTTTGAATATAATTTTAGATTGAGATTCAGATTAAATCCGAGGGGAAAACACTTTATGAGGCTGAAAGCTGTGTCGTTGCCAGAGCCAGGGTTATGAGCTATCAAATGCAATTACATTAAGACAGATTATACTGGGCAAATTGAGCCATTTAGAAGGTGAGAATCAAAGAAACGGCTCTGATCCTCTCTTCCCCCTTCTCTCCCTCTCTCCCTCTCCCTCTCTCTCTCTCTCTCTCTCTAAATTGCAGTTCGTAGTTCCTTGCAATTCTGAGGCACAAAAGTAGGTGAGACTGCTTTTGTATCTGCGAAGTGCTTCACTCCTGAATGTAATTCTAGCTGAGTGCAATCTAGGTTAAGAGCCGGACAAGCGGGTAATTAGAGCCCGCTCGCTACCCGAGGACCGGCCGCCCCGCCAAGCGCGCCCCGAGTCGGCGCCCTTCTCCTGGCCGAGCCGAGCTGCGGCTGGACACGGAGCGCCCGAGATGATGGTGCTGGACAAGGAGGACGGTAGGTGGCGGGCGGGGGTCCTGACGCCCCCAACCCCCTCCCCCCTTCCCCCGCCGCTGCGCGCGGGAACATATGCTGGGGCATCGGCGCACACTTGCCGGGCTCAGCCGGAATCGCGGAGCCCGCAGCGTACAAACCGGCTTGGGTCGGGGTGGGACAGGGTGGGGTGAACGAGCCCCGGGCCGCGCGCGCCCCCACCCCCACCCCCACCCCGGGATTCCGGCCGAGAGCTGGTGAGCTGTGCGCTGGCCGTGTGATACGCGGTGGGGCCGCGTGGAGGCTCCGGCTGCCCTCGGATCTCCGCGCCGTTGCGGTTCGCGTTGAGCATTTGGTCTCTGCGGCTGCTCCTCTCACCGCAGCCATCACCCTCGCGCCGGCCGCGTAACCCGAGAGGCGCTGGCGCAAAGCAAATCAGTGGCTGCGGGGAGAATCAGACTTCAGAGCTTGGGGCAAGCGGGAGGACGGCACGAAGAGCCAGCCAGGGTGCCTAGTAAGCGAGGGGAAGACCGGTTGGGCCCTCCCGGGCACAGCTACGACGAACGTCTGTTGGTGAGAAGGACACCTCCTGTGCTGGTCCACTGTCTCTCTCCCGGAGCGCGGGGGCAGGAGTTTGGCACAGAGGAAGAGTGTCCCGCCACAGGCCAACTAGCTTGCTGGAGAACCCTTTGAGAGAAACATGGACCTTCCTTGATCAAGGGCTTCGTTGCATCTCCCAAGATGAGACCTCAGGGCCAAAAAGTCAGAACACAGATGCCCATGGCTGCTGGAGGTCACTAGCAAGCAGGTGGCTCCATAAACTCCAAAGACTCACTGGCTGGGAGTGCTTTGCATAAGAGTCATACACAGGGACCCCAGTCCCCTGTGTATGTCCTCTGACCTAAGGCCCCCAGGTCTGGAGAGTGGGTATTCTGGTATCCTAGGCCTGCTCTCTAGGTGAGGCTCATGTGGTTTTGTAGGAAGAACTGGACATGATTGTTGGCAACTGCACTGCTGCTGGCATCTGTCTTTGATGTGAACCTGAAAATGTGAGCTTGCTGGGAGTGGAGGCATCCCCTAGAGTGTGGTGACTGCCCTTCACTGGGCTTATGCCTTCTGCTCACCCAGGCAGTGGTGTTATTGACATGATCATTGGTACAGATCGGAAGTTAAGTGACTTGTTCAAGGGCACACATCCGGATGTTCACTTTGACACTACCACACTTGGATGCCCCAGTCTACCTATGCCTTAAGAAACATCAAGAGTTGAGGGGGGGGGGGCGTGTCTTTAAAATGTCTGGCTTAGAGGTAACATGTTGGGAAACCCTGGGGCTGGTAAGCCATAAATCTGGTTTTGGGCATGCATGTAGAAAGAGGAAAGCAGGTGGATGAACTAAATCCTTTTAGGCTGGTTGAAGCGTGATATCATCTCCACATCTTCTGAATTCACAAACTGACTCCCATCACTGGCCCCAAGCCCCATGTGAATCATTAGAGGACTGGGATGTTGCCATTTTACATAGAATGAAAAGGAGAAGAAGGGGTCTGAGGTCAGGCCCACAGGCAGGGAGAAAGCCTTGATTTGGCTCCTTTTGTCACTAACCCCGTGTTACCTTGGATCAGTCATGTTCATCCCTAGACTTGTCTTTCTGTCTCAATAAAAATGAAGGACTTGCAGAAGCCAGCACAGATGGTCCTTCCTTGGTGCCTGGAGGGACTCTTACTATGGGATGCATGTGGAAATCAGGATGCATCTTTAGCTGAGGTTATTTCGTGTGCTTGGCTCCACAGGTCTAAGCTAGGAATTCAAAAGACCAAAGTTCTGTACAAGGAAGGCTTCAGACCAGGGAGATTGGTCTTGTGCCAACAAGGTGGCACCCCCACCTCCAACTAGGCTCTGCAGCTGAATCTATGATCAGGTCCTTTAGAGTGCCTTGGGCTCTGATAATACTGAGAGTTTCAAAAGAGCCCTGAGTGGGAATGGATCTCTGGAGCCTCCGGACTGCAGTGCACCTCAGAGTATGTATTTGCCCTAGTCCCTGCCAGAGCTGCAAAGGAGAGTTCAAGATGTCTCTCCACCCTCCACCTGTCCATTCTAAACAATATGGTGCCTGCTACCATTGACTCTATTAAGCTCTGGGGTCCATTTTTGCACAAAAAGACTGGAGTCTTGAGCAACCACCAAATTCTTGTCCTTCCCAGCCTAAAACTGTCCTTCAAAAGCAACCTTTCTGATCATAAATCTGTGCTCCATTCCCTATGACAGCCTGGCCTCCCCTAGTTCCAGGAAACCTTGAGGATACGCGTACCTTCATTGGGGGAGGGAGAAAAACTCTGGCTTCATTCATTTGCCCCTCCACACCCACAGTAACTTCTTATATACATGTAAGCCCTCCCAGCAGGTGGCCATCTGAGCTGGGTGGCTACATTGGCTCTGTAGGTCCTAAGGAGTATGTTCCTTAGGGCTCTACCCAGCACCCTTTGTCTGACTGCAGCAGGGACTCCAGGCTCCTATTAACCACCCCCAATGCCTTTTCTCCACCTGACAGCATCTTGTCGGGAGAGGCTGGGGCTCCACTGGTTGAAGTCGGGTCTGCCAGCTGCTGAGGACCAAAGCTTTTGCTCTGCTGGGCTGCAGGGCTTTCATGTTGCATTTCTGAAAGATAATAAAATATCAATCGTTTTGCCGTAGCAACGGGTTTAAGAGACTTTCTGAAGTATTGAATCGTCAGAAAAAAAATTTTTTTTTTTTTTGCTTTTAAGCACAGTGCATTATTAATAAAGTAATCCATTAGGTCGAGCAGTGAAGGGTCACCACAGAGACAGAAAGATCTGTTTTGCAAATGGTTAAACTTCGGGTTTTAAGATTAATTGCTTTCATTTGGACGCTTGCTCTTGGCCTAGCTATCTTCACTTTACTGGAACTCAGGGTCCGGGCTTTCTAAATGCTGCCGGGTCTGCCTGTCAGCGAAAGGGAGCTGAGCTCCAACTTCCCCGGAAAAACAGCCTGTCTTCTCCTGGCACCTGCAGTTTGGGCTGGCACCAGAATGTATGCCTTTGCCAGGAGATTTGAAGTCCCAGGGGAGCAAAGGGAGGTACTGCACTGAACCCTGAGAATCAAATTAGGCCTCAGCTATTGAAGAAGAGTCCCTTCATAGGGATGGATAGAACAGTGACAGCTCAAGCCCATGTGGGCCTGGGCAAGAGAAGATGCTGAGGGCACCCAGCTGGGGATGCTGGCATGTTCCCAGGTGCATGAGGGAGAAGGGAAAGACTGGGTATAAACTGCCTCTGTAAAGGCCCAGCAGGATGGCTGGGGTGACTACAGGAAGCAGCAGGCAGATTGTGGACCTAAACATCAGACATGATTCCTAAAGCATTTTTAATAAGTAAAAATTGCTTAAGGAAAATGGAGCTGGGCTCAGGAGGACCAGACAGTGGAGTCTTCAATTGTTAATGACTGCTAGGAGCACAGCCACCACAGCTGACTTGGTTCGTCTAAGAGACAGCTACTGACCAATGTTCAGCCACCAGCAGGACCTCCATGGATATCCCATCACAGCCTGGACCACAGAGGGTACCAGGGCCTCTCCTGACAGTGTGGTCTGGACCACCTGGGCCCTGCAGAGAGAAGTAGGGAATAGGCCCTGATGCTGTTCCATGCCAGAGCCCCTAGCCTGCTGGCAGGACAGGAAGGCAGAGCCCAGTAGGTGCTGCTGCCTGATGAGGGCTAGATAAGGCCTTGTGAGGCTGACAGGGTGGGGACCAGACCTGGCATTCACTGGGTACCTAGAAGGGGGGCGTTGTCTCCATGTCTCCATCTGCATCTATCATAACCAGTGCCAGCAGCAGCATCTCCTTACTGGTGGGAATGAGGTGTCAGAAATCTTGGGTAGCATATACAGCTGCTTCTCCTTCCTGCCCAAACTCAGCCAGGCAGAGTCTGTAAAGATGGGTCTCCCCTACCCTCTTCTGGAGCTTTGGGTAAAGAGGCAGGTGCCTCTCAGTTCCCTGCACTTTCATTCATTTGCCCACACAGAGCACTAAGGCAGGGGTGGGGGGAGACAGGGAAACAACATAAATTGGTCTGTCGTCCAGAATCCATGTCTCGCTAATGTACCCAGATTAACTCAACTGTAAATTGTCTCCTTGGATGGCGGTGTCTTGCTAAAAGTTTCCCATATGATTCATGATTTGGATTGCTTTTAACGGCTATTGGCTAAGCAAGCCGGTGACTGTACAAGGTGATGCAATTGGCATTAGCGAGGGGAGGCACGGGAGCGTGTAATGCAGTCAATACTGCATTAACTACTGATGCCCAATTACAGGGAGCAGGAGAGAGCCTTTCAGGAGCATTAGGACTGGGGAAGCTGAGATCACTGGCCGCTGCTTGCCTAAAAGCTTCACCCTTTGCATGCCGGGGCTCAGTGCTGACATGGCCACTCACTTGGCCTCCGTGGCTGTGGGAGCTGCTTCTCTCTTGCTGTCTCTCTGACCGTGTCCCATGAAGATGCTTTTAGCACATGGAAATATGTAATTGCCTAGAGCTGGGGGCTGCCTCTCATCCCTCCTGAGAATTGATTCTCTACCCTATCCTGTATCCCAGAGTCAGACCAGGTGACTTTCCTACCCTCTTCATTTAAGGTTCCTCTCAGCAGGCCCCATTAGTGAACAGGACCTAGAGGAGGCCTAGTTTGGTTTCATGCCCTTGGAAAAGATGGATGATTGCCAATGAGCATTGGCAGCTGACCCTCTGTGGTCATGGGCAAAGGAGACACAAGGTTCAGCTTCAGCTCAGCTAGGCTGCCAGCTCAAGGGTGCCCAAATTGGGAAGTGGCTGTAGTTGGATGGGCTGTGGTGGTGCAGCCTGAGGAAGCTGAGCAGGGAGCGACCTGAGGAGCGTTGGAGTCCTGAGCAGATGTGGGTGCATAGAGTTAGGGGCTTCTTCCAGAGTTGCGCCTCACAGAAGGCATTGCTACTTTCATGTAGCCCAGAGGCCAACGATGTATCTCTAGGGGCCACACAGCTTTCCTCCTGGAAAGCCCTGATATAGGTCATTGAAAAGACTGGAAGGAATTAGGACAGAAGGTGGAGAAAAGGGTATAGGTGCCTCTGTGTGTCCTTAGACCTGCTGCTACCTCTACCTGCATGCTAAGCTGTGCAGGGACTGTGTCCACTGGTTTTGTGTTTCATACTCACTCAACACTGAGATTGCTTTGCCTCCATACTTTCTCACCTGCACCATGAGAACAGCCATATCTAACAAGTTTGTAATGAGGATTAAGTGAGATAGTGTTCATGTATACCCTTGCTCCACAGAAAGCCTCCTAGCTGTCTGAAGCAATGTTGCTCCCTGGTTGGCTTCAGTATGATATGAAGTAGTCCCAGGCCCAGTCCAGTGCCTTGTTCACTGATGAGCACTCTTCTGACTCTCCTTCCTCCAGTTCATCCATGGTGGTCCTTGGTCACTGCTGAATGAGAGGCAGGCTGGCCTCATTTCTCAACATTGCCCAGATCCTCAAGGCAGGTAGCATCAAGAGAAAAGGCCTCCAAGATTACTCTTCACAAACCCCTCACTTATTGAGGGAAGGTTGAGGTTAAAAGAGGGTAAGAGAGTTGCCCGAGTTATGTGGGCAGAGCCTGAGCATCTTTCTGGGTTCCATTCTCAGCTGTCATGCCCTCTGTCCTCACTCCAAGGCATGAGGAGGCTGGGTGCTAGAAAACTCTGATGACAGGGAACATCAGCTGGACTAGGATGGCATGCCTGGGTGTCCCACTCATAGCCTCAGCTAGTCTACTGCCAGCCCAGGGGATGTTGTTGTGTCCTCAGATGTAAATGCTGAAGGGCACTTGTCTGCTCCAGGCCTTTCAGACTGGAGAAGCCCTAGAGATGCATTTAGTGTGTAGACCATCCTGCCTGACTTCCAGCCTTCCTGCCCCACCTGCAGGGAGTGAAGGATATTGAGGCATGCAGAACATCCTCCTACCCTCAGACTTAGCTCTTCACAGTGCTACTAGAATGATTTCCTGGCAGGTCCATACTCATGGGACTACACCATGGAGTCAACTTGCATTGGCTTGCATTTGTGAATCGCTTCCCATTCCTGAGTTCAGTGATAGCACGTCAGTAGCTTGAAATCACCATGGTGGGACAATCTACATCATGGAAACAAATCATGGCTTTTTCCTGGAAAGCTGACAGTTAAGCATTTCTCAGCATATCACTAGATTATATTCACCTGGGACTCTGGACCTACATGTAACTGTTCTGCTATCCCCATCCTTCCACTCCACCTACCACCTCTGTCTCCTGGTACTCATTACAGACTGAACCATCCTCTGCTACCATGGCATTTTGTCTGAGACTGACTGCCACTGCTATCATCACCCTAAGCTATGCAGGTCTAATAGGTCCACAGTGGTTGGTGATCCATGGAGACCCAGCATTTGCCTCTATACCCTTGCTCCTGTTGTCCCCCTTGCCTGGCATGCCCTGCATCCTTTAGTTGGCCATACTTAGAGACATATCTACCTAGCAACAAGCTTGTCTTTCATTGGCTGGTGTATGTTACTTTGTGCTCTAGCATAGGACCCTACAGTGGCTGATACAACTGGGAAATTAAAAGCAGGTAGTGTGAGGTGTGGGCAGGCTGGAGCAGGTTCCATGGGTAGATGTCCAATGTGGGGATTTTCTGAGTTCAGTCATTAGCTCCTACCTGCCGCCCCTTCCCCTGGAGATCACTAAGGCTTTCCTGAGTGCCCTGCTGTCTCCAGTTGCAGTCTGCTAGCATGATTCAGAAGACCTGGGTTCTAGTCCCAGCTGAGTGCTATGTGACTTCAGACAACTTACTGGACCTCAGTCTTCTGATCTCTACAATAGGAGCAACACCTAACTGGCACCTACTCTCCGTATATACACATGATATACCAGGAAGCCTTCTGCCAGTGTGAATTGACATTGCTTTCTGCATAGGTACAGTGTGATCTCTTTGGCTTCAGTCTCTCTGTCTTCAGAGGTAATAAAAACAAAGTAGCTTTCATCTTATTGAACACTTACTTTAAAATGAGGCATTGTGCTATGTATATGTATCAGTTATTGCTGTATCACCAGCCACCCCAAATTCAGAGGTTCAAAACAATAAGCATTTATTTAGTTCAAAAATCTGTGGGTTGGTGATTTAGGCTGGGCTGGCTGAGTGGTTTTTCTGTTCTCGCTCACACCTAGAGGGTGGAGGATGGCTGTTCAGTGGGATGCTGGGGAGACGAGGACTGCATATCCCTCATCATCCAGCGGACTCATCTAGCCTGTTCTTGGTGGCAGAGAGGGGTCCAGGAAGAGTGGAAGCACACAAGGTTTCTTGAGGCCAAGGTTTGGCATGGGGATGTTGTCACTGCTGCTGCATTCTGTCAGCCAAAATAAATCACAAATCCAGCCGGAGTTCAAGGACTAGGGAAACAGAGTCTACTCTTGAAGGCAGGAAGCAGAAGTCCTACTACAAAGGGCAGGGTACTGGAAGTGATGGGGGTTGGGACCATTTTTGTAATCAATCTGCCATGTATCTTCCTTGTATGATCTCATTTAATACCCATGATGACCTTATGAAGAAGCTACTCTTATTATCCTCATTTTACAGATAAGGAAACTATGGTACAAAGAGCTTGAGTAACTGGTCCCAAGCCCTCTAATGCCTGAGGTGGCTAAGAACACAGGTGGTCTGACTACAAAATTGTGTGCACATTCTCCGTGCTCTGTCGGCTTTCTTTTCCCGCAGTCAGACTTGGAATTGGGGAGAGGAACACTGAGTGGGTAGAGGGAGCCTTCCAGAGGATGACTGGGGGAGGGAGGGAACCTGCTATGGGGGCAGATTGTCAGGGGACTGCCTTTGAGTCCTGCCCCATTTCTCCAAGGGCAAGCTTGGAGGGGACCATATGACCAGCCTCCTCTTCCAGCTTTTCCTCTCTGTCTTGCAAAGCCACTGGAAAGACAGTTTGAAAGGGGGTGAAGCTCTGTGGTCAGCAGAGGTAACTTAAATCGACCATATATGCAGATTTGGCCTGGCAAGAATCAATTCATTGGTTGGCCCCTTGCCTCAAAACGGGGCAGTAAGTGGGCTGGTGAGAGGCCGGTGTACATTCATAAACCAGCTGATTGAAAAGCAATATTTCAGATAAATACAAGCCAGCGATCTATCAGTGGTTGTAATAAAACCCAGGCTTCAGGCTGTGATTTTATTTTGAAATAATAAGAATTGCTTGATTCTTTTTACTTGAGTTACCATGGTAATTCCGGCGTGGAGCAGTGTTATATTGATTTAGAAAGTGGACAGTAATATTTCTTTTGTGTTATTCTGTTTCTAGGCCTTGATTTCTAATTTCCACTTGGAGATTACTTTTATAAATTTCTTAAGTCCTTCCACTTTTTTTTCCCTCTCACAGTATAATTTTCCTCTCATACGCCGCTATGTTCTGAGCTTATTGGTTTGCTCTTATTTTAAATTAAACTTGCTGGTTTCAAATATTGAAATGACATCTTTGTCTGTGTCTGTACTTTGGTTTAGCAAAATATTACAGTCTGACGCTTTCTGCTTAATAATTTAAGGGAGGCATTCTGTTGGCCCTCACTGGGTGCTGATAACTTATGACTCAACCAACGCAGGCCTTAAACTCCTGACATTTTAATATTGTGTGGCGGGAGCAGCCGCCCCTCTGCTCTGAGTCTCAGTGGAGAGAAATCTGTGTGGTGCCCCAGAAGGGAGTTTTAATAATTCAACTTTGCTGGTTGGCACAATGATTTGATGGGGGGTGGGAGACCCACTCTTCCCAGATGAGTGGGAGCAGCACTGGCCTTGGCTCCTGTGGCCCACAGCTGCCCTGTTCCATCCCACCCTCCCTCTCTCCTGGGTCTTTAAGAACCCCCAACACTGATGATAGATTTTCTGGGAACAATTGGGTAGGATTGCCTGTGGGTGCCACAAGAATATGTGAACTCTCTGCTTTCCTGGTTTTCCCATTTATAAAGTGAGTGTGGCTAGCGTGGGGTTTGAGTCCAATAGACTGGGTTCTAATCCTTTCTCTGCTTAGTAATTCTAGTGAGTAGATTTTAATAGTCATTCTAGATATAAAATTGGTATGATCACAGCCACTGTTAAGGCCTGTTGTGACTTTATCAGGCAAAGGTCTGACAGGCTTGTGGATGGTTGCTACAATTCCCCTAGCCTTCTAGGGTTTGGGTGAGAGACAGAGAAAGTGGAAGTGGATGTGCTTTGGCAAGCTTGCTCTGTTCCCAGCCCACCCAAGGTTCTGAGCTCTTCAGAAAGGCCCCAGGGCTACCACTCCCTGAGGAGGTAGGTCAGTTCCACCCTCTTTCCTAGTCTGTCCACTTGAAGGCAGGAATCTGGGGTGGGCTGGGGACAGGGTTGTTTCCCTTGGGCCCCTCTCCTCACAACACTCCGAAGTAAGGCCTGTGCTCTCCACGGAAGCTCACAGCAATGCAGTCTGTGCACAGAGATCTGTCTGCAGGGCTCTCTGCCCCTGAAAGGCCAGAGGAAAGGTCTTTCCTGTCATGAGTGTGCAGGCCAATGTGGTGGTGTGTTAGTGATTAGTTATTGTTGAGTAACAAATTACTTCAAAACTTAGCAGCTTAATGCAACACACATTTATTCTCTCATTTCTGTGGGATAGGAACCTGGGGCAGCTTAATGGGGTCCTCAGTTTCTCACAGACTTTAATCAATGTGTTGAACAGGGGCCACAGTCTTGTCTCAAGATCCATGGGGAAGGAGCCACTTTCAAACTCACTTATCTGGCTGCAGTCAGGATTTAGTTCTTCATGGGCTGGGGGACTGAAGGCCTCAAACGCTTGTTGATTGCTGGCTGCCCTTTGGCTCCATGCCATGCATGACACTCCAGCATGGCAGTGTGCTTCCTTAACACCATCAAGCGGGTGCTGTGGCGTATGCCTATAATCCCAGCGGCTTGGGAGGCTGAGGCAGGAGGATTGCGAGTTCAAAGCCATTCTTAGCAAGTAAAAGTAAGCAAGACCCTAAGCAACTAAAAAAAAAAGGTAGCCACAGTCTTATAACCTCATCACAGAGGTGATTTTCCATCGCTTTTGGTATGTTTTCTTCCTTGGGAGCAAGTCAATAGGTCTAGCCCACACTTGAGGAAGCTGGGTAGATTATACAAGGGCATAAATGTCAAAGACGGGGTTGTTGGTGACTGTCTTAACAACTGGTCTGCCGTGAGAGGTCAGCCTCTGCAGGAGCGCCTCTGCCCCTGGTGCCCAACAGGTTACCTTCCCCTGGAGTCATCAGCTGTGACTAGGAAGGCCATGGCACCAGTCAGTTCCAACCAAGGAAGCTACAGATGTCTCCTAGTCTTTCATTTCATCTTCATGTACCTTGGGAGGCTGGCAAGACAACTATTAGCTAGCCCCATTTTGCAGAGGAGGAGATTGTACCCGTAGACACCTGTCTGGGTTACCCCAGTAAGTTGGCATGTGACAGAGTTCAGAGGAACAAGGCCCCTGCCTGCTATAAGCCTAGGGAGATGGTGGGAAGGACACTCCCAGGTTTTTCCTGCCCCTAGCGGTGAGAGGGGATGGTATGGATTGTGTGTGGAGACACACACGCACGCACGCACGCACCCTCAGGCTGGAACTGGGGACTGCTGGATTCCCTTTTTTATAGATGGTAAGTGTGCCAAGGCTAGTAGGGGCCTCTCTTCTCCTTTAGTGGTCGGTCACCAGATGCTTAGAGGAGGTGGGGGTAGTCCTGTTGTGAGCCAGCCTGCCATAGCTGTTGACAGAGGGACCCCTGCATGTTTCTAGGTGAGGTGGAGTCAGGTCTGTGAGGAAACCTGGGCAGAGGTGGCTTCCCCAGTTCCTCGTGAGGGAGCAGGGTTCCTGTGGGCTAAAGCACTCCCCTCAGCTGCTGCCAGGGAGCGCAGAGCCAGAAGCAGAACCCCTGCAACCACATCCTGGCACTGCCACCACCTTGTAGCGTGTCCTTGGGCAGGTCCTCTCTGCTCACTGGACCTTGGTTTGCCCATTTATATCGTCAAGGGTGCTTCTTGATACCTTGTGCTGTTGGATATGGAACCATGACTGTAAGGCAAGAGGCCAGCAGGAAAGGGACTCCTTGGAGGTTTCTTTTTCTTTCTTTGGTCTCCTGGGGTCAGGAGTCACAGAGTTCCCAAGGGAGAGCATTTGTGCCTCCTCGCCTGCCCCAGCCCTCTACACTTGGTCTTGCCATATTTGAGTCCAGTCGAAGGCCCCTAGCCCCTGCTGTTTCCTGGTAGTATAGAGTCTCAACTAGGAGGCAGAGGGGTCCCCTGGAGCAGGTCCAAAGCTTCAAGGTCAAGGAGTAGAAGTCACAACCCTGGGCTGAGAGCACAATGGTCACTTCCCTCCTTTATAGCCAAGAAAACTGAGGCACCCAGAAGCTTCTGATTCCTGCTCAGCTCACTGTGTCTGAGATACTTTCTGAGTAGAAAAGTCTGGGGCCCAACAGAAGCTGTGTGAAGCCCAGCCTGAGGCCCCATCTTTGCCTATCAGTCAGAGGTTGACTGTTCCAGGCAGCTGTGTTCCCCTGTCAGAAGCTGTTTTGCATCTGTGAGGTATCATGTACATTCAGGAGCCTGAGAAGCAGTGGGCAGTGGGCAGGGCTCCCTGGGGCACTGGGTTCCAGCCTGGCATGCCACCCAAGCACAGAATGCAATGTTTTTACCTGCCTTTTGGCCCCCAGGATGTTTTCACACTTCTCTTTGATCCTCAGACTGCTTTATCAGATCAGTGTGAAAATGTGCCTTATACATGAGAATAATATCTCATTAGTATTAGTAAGAATGCAAAAAAAAAAAAGATCCAGGAAAAAATTAAAATTGGTTGAAATAATTAACACAAAACTGGCAACGTTAAGACTGCACCTGGTATAATATGTTATTGACTAAAAATTGACAGAAGAATCAAAGCTTCCCGACAAAATTTAGATCTGCAGAAGTTGGCTCCAGAAACATTTTCTGGTAGAAATAATTGCCACAAAAGAAATCTCAACAGCAGCAAAAGCCTAATTTATAAGAGTTGACATGAGCCCAAACTGATCATGAACCAAATAGTCACATACAAATTTTAAAAATCATTGATCCCAAAGAAAAGAATTCTAATAAGTTAAAAACGGGTGGAGGTAGAAATGATTCAACACTATTGAGGAGGAAATTGATTAAGGAAATAAGTTGACTTGGTAAAGTTTATTAAGAACTAATTCTTGATGAAAAAACAGTGTTGGTATAATGGTAACCAAATTACACGTGTCAGGGACACCCCACTTTTCTTCCTGCCTTCCTTCATTTCCTTCTGCATTTGTATTCTGGGCCTGAGTAGAGGGAGCAGGAAGGGGTCTGGGTTCATCAGAGAGGAAGTAGTTGGAGAATCCCCCCCCAGAGCATCAACCAATAGTAGGTGCTTAATAAATATTTGTTGAATAGTGAGTAAATGACTGAGTTAACAGGTAAAGGAGGTCAAAGGAGAAAATCATAAGGATTCCTTTGTCCCAGAGAGAAAGAGAGAGAACAGGAACTCTGAGTTGGTGGCCAGCGAGGTCGGTGGGACTGGAGCCCAGAGTGCCATCGACATGGCTGGAGTTTTGGTCTGCATTGGCAGGGTCACCCTGTGCACAGCTGTGCAGGCCACGGTTAGGAGCTGGGATTTTGCACTAAGGTCAATGGGAAGTCTTTGAAGGGTAGTTGGCAGAGTCAAAACTCATGATCAGATTGACATTTTATTAAGCTCATTTGGGCTGCTCTGTGGAGAATAAATTGGAAGTGATAAAACTAGAAGCCAGAAAAGGGCACTATGTGTGGAGGGTCCTTCCTTTTCAGCTTTACAGGTGACTCCCCCGACCTCCTCCAGTTGACCACCCCAGGCTCCTTCCAGCCTTCCTTCAGTTTCTTTCCGCACTTGCAGTCTGGGCCTATGGGTGGAGGGGAGAGATGTAGATTTGAAATCTTTAGGATTCTTTAAAAGAAACAGCAGCTTCATGAGGGCATGACTAATTACTGCAGAGGCAGCCTGCTTTGGGCTTGGCTGGTAACACATACAACTTTTCATCTCATTCTTACTCTGCTTTTCCTTGACTTTGAGATCTCAGGCAAGTGTTGATCTACCACCTACTGCTGCATGGCCCTGGTCAAATCACTTAACCTCTCTGAGCTTCAGTTTTCTCATACATAAATTAGGGCCCAGGGCCTCCTCCCTGTCTCCCACCCAGAACTCAAATGAGAAACAGTGCTTTCATGTGTCTTGTCAGCTGGGCAGCGCTGTGCTCATCTGAAGAATTGTTGGTGAATACACAGTGACTGCAGGGAGCAAGGGGTATGTGTGACACTTATTCCTGCCACCCTTGCCCCTGAGAGGTCTTCTCTGCCCTAGGCTCCCCAGAAGTTAGAGGTTAGTTCCTAAGATAACACTCTATGATGAATCCAGAGAGATTCATGAACCAGCCTCATGCTTAGAAAATGGGCATGTGTCCCTTTGCTTTAAGGCCCAGTTATCCCTCTCAAGTGACCAGAGCTGTCCTTGTTCCATCTTGGGCTCTCTCCAAATGCAAGAGACGTGGAGACTGGCCTGTCTCTGCTGAGGTGAGGCCTGGATGGCCATTGCTACTCTCATCCTGACCTCTCATCCTGACCCTGGTCATGCCCTAGATGTGGGGTTGGGGGATGGGTATGCCTGCCATAGTTTTCTCCTTGCTCCCCCTGATGGCCTAGCTACTCTATGTTTTTGAGTCACCCTCTCAGACTAGTCACAAAAGGGCATCATCCTTAGCCTGGACACAGTGCTCTCTTCTTCCAAAATCACCCTTAGTGCCTTTCTTCCTGGCTCCAGGCCCTGGATCTGAGCTTGCACACCCTGCCCCAGGCTGGGCTCATATGTCCTGGGAGAGGGCAGCATTTCACCCCAGCCTCCACTGTGACCCTATTCGTTGTGCACATGCCATTATGTACATGTCACTTGTGGTGCCCCACCTAAGGCATGCTCAGAGTCTTGAAAGAAGGACCTGTCTCCTGTGGACAAGGCTACTTTACAGAGAGGGTATAGTCCTTGATGCAGAAATTTCAACAAATTTGGAAAGATAAAACACGAATGCAGTGGTGGAAGCAAATGGGTCAGAGAAGAGCACTGGATCCAGTAAGTTCTGAGTGTCCTGGGGAACAGGACTTGAAAAGTGGGTGGAGTCAGATTTCTGCATGGGGAGGGAAGACTGGAGAATAGAAAGGAGAGAGGTACTCCGGAACCCTTGTCTCCCTATGGTTGACTGGGGCTCAGCCTTCCTGTGAGGCCAGGACTCAATTTTTTTTTAATGAACCAGTCTCTCCTGTTCTCAAAGGAATATTTATTTTATGATTGTTATGTAACAGCTTTATTGAGATATAATTTACATACCACAAAATTAACATTTTTAAAGCGTGCAATCTAATGGCTTTTAGTGTATTCATAGAGTTGTACAATCACCACCATTATCTAATTTGAGAACATTCTCATCACTTCAAAAAGAAACCCTGTACCCATTAGCAGTCTCTCCCCAGTCCTCCCTCCCTGGCAACCACTAATCTACTTTCTGTCTCTATGGATTTGCCTATTCTGGACATTTCATATGAATGGAATCACACAATATGTGGTTTTTGTATCTGGCATCTTTCCTAGCATAATATTTTCAAGGTTCATCCATGTTGCAGCATATGCCAATACTTCATCACTTTTTATGGTCAAATAATATTCCGTGTGTGTGTGTGTGTGTGTGTGTGTGTGTAATATTTTATCCATTTGCCATTTGAAGGACATGTTGTTTGTTTATACTTTTTGTGAATAATGCTGCTATGAACATTCATGTAAGATTTTGTGAAGGACTGTTTTTTCACTTCTCTTGGGCATATACTTAGGAGTAGAATTGCTGGATCGTATGAAAATTCTGTTTAGGGATATCTGTTTTTAAATTCAAATGAACAGTGCAAGTGAGTTTAGGAGAGAAACCATCCTTGGATGTCTGAGCTTCCAAAAAGGAAGTTACCTGGCAGCCTGTCCCTGCTGGGCTCCTGGAGTTCTGTGGAAGCTGGGGTGAGTCCTTTCCTCTGATGGCTTCAGTTTTCCAATCTATGAAATGGGGTTAGTCCTGCTCTTGTCTCATCTCAAGGACTTTTAAATAAGTACTACTACCGCGGCCTGTCAAGGATCACAAAGCATTCTGCTTTACCCGTTCCAGTTCTGCTCGTGAGGAAGCCAAAGCTCAGAGAGGCTAAAGGACTTGACCATGTTAGTCAATGGTACAGCCTAAACTCGAACCCACACATATCAGAGTCCAAGTCCCTGCCTCAGATGTGTCTCAGGGCTAGACAAGTCCCTGCCTGAGCAGATGCCATGTTTTCTGCTCCAACCTGGGTGCTGGGAAGTCAGGGCCCAAAAATGGCTGGGTGTGAGCTCCAAGGTAGAGTTCACTATAGAAGGAGGAACAAGGCCTTTGCAAAAGTCTGCTTTTTAGCTGTGAGACTTTGAATAAGTTGTTCTATCTCTCTGAGCCTCAGTTTCCCCATCCATATAATCAAAGCAATAATTATAACTCATAGCACTGGAATAAGCATTTGGTAAAAAGTTAACACGGAGTTCCAGGCACACAAGACAGAAGGTACAAGCTTCTAGACACGCAAGAAGGATTGAAGAGGGTTGCAGGGTGTTGCGTGACCACCAAGGAGAAGAGACAAGCTTCTGGGCTGGTCAGAGCAAGCGTTAAGGAGATCTCACTCAGAATGGCCAGGAAGGTGAGCGGTCCCCTGGGTGGTCCCAGTGTTTTTCAGCCTGGGGCTGTCAGAAAACAGGAGGGGTTTGCAGGGATCTAGAATGACCTCTGTCTTGAGGAGAGCTTGTGGCTAGTCCTGCTGGTGCCCCAATCTTTGCCCCAACCCTGCCTGAAGATGCCTGAGTAGGGGCTTGCATGACTGCCTCAGTTAGCCCGAGTGGTAATAAAACACTTTAAATTTATTGTGACATTTGGATTTAATTAAAAAGTACACACTTAGGGAAGTAGAACATAATGGGGAGAGAGGCAGGGTGGCTTTTCCCCTCCTTTCTTCCCCAAACTAATTAGCGTTGTATTTTAAATTGTTTATGTGCCGCTAATCATCGTAATAAATCATTTATACTGAAAAAGACACACTCGGCTGTGCCCGCCGCGCGGGTTCCGCTCGCCGGGCTCTATCGCGAACAAATTGATCTGGAAGTGAATTTATTAACCACTGGGGAAGAAATCATTAGTGCTTTCTCTAAACATTCCCCAGGTACGCTTTATTGCCGCAGTTTATGCTGTAACTAAAAGGAGCATTACCCAGGCCCGCGTTGTAATTTCCTTGCAAAGCCAGCATCCCTCTCCTGAGCTAGGGGGTGGGAGGGGTTGGGGAGTCCCAGCCTCTTCTCCCCTATGTGATCTGGGGACCCCAGGCTTCTTTCCCTCTGCTCAGCCCAGGAGGGTTCCCTGTGAAGCCTTGGCAGAGACCAGGCCTTGGTGCCTGTCCTGTTGTCTCTCACCTGCAGAATGGTTCACAGTCATGTGTGTTTATGTTTCAGAAATGTGGCTTCAAGTTGAGAGATGGCCTGGGGTTTGGAGAACGGGGGCCCCGGGGCTGAGGGTTTACTGGGGTTAAAGAAGCTTGTTATATATAGACAAGCTTCCCCTCCCAGAGACTGGGAAGGCATCAGCTGTGGGCCTATCACAGGCTGGGAGGAACAAATGTGGCTTCCCAGCAACCAAGAAGGAGTAGAGGTCCACAGCTTGGGTTTCCTGAAGCATCCTCTGTCAACCCAAGACTCGGAGACCTTCCTCCCTCAGGCCCTGCGGCCTTCTCCATTGCCTTGAGCAGTCTGTTCTGCTCAGGTTCCCAGTGTGGCCACTGCTGTGGGCATCCCTGCCGCCTCACAGGGCAGTGTCCAGACTGGTTCTCAGTACTCCAGACATGGCTTGACAGGTGACACACAGTGTGGACGACAGCTCCCTGGCTGCAGAAACCACGAAGTGGCTAATACAGCCTACAGCCACACCAGCAGCCAGACTGCCCTGCTGGCTCCCACGTCGGGCTTCGGGGCCCTCTCACTTCCTCAGGAGAGGGAGGTTTTCTTTTGCCAGTTTTCCAAAAAGGATATTCACTAGTGAACAAGGATCTTCTCCCTAGAGCCCATGGCTGGTCTGGAATATCAATCCCTAATTGTCAGACTCCAAAACCCAAATTATAAATGGCTTAATCCATTGGGGCCCCATGAGCCTTCTCAGCCAGGTTGTGGTCCACGGGGTCCTTGTCTTTCTCTCTTCTCTCCAGGGCCTCCACAGGAAGCCCCAGAGCAGTGCTATCTGAGCAGAAGCCCAAGGGGTTCCTATCCCTGCTGTCCTGGGGGCAGGGCACAGAGTCTCCCTACAGCTCATGTCCTCCCTCCTCTCGCCCAGCCCAGTGGCTAGCAGATGGGCTGTGGCTGCACGGAGAAGGAAGCAGGACCCAGCAGCTGGCTAGGCCAAGCCTGCCTGGAGGGTCCCCTCTTTGCTCCTGGAGAACACATTTAAAAGTTTGAATTCAAAATTGATTTTGAAGGGCCCTAATCTCCGATCCCCTGGCGCTCGCGGTGTGTCTGCGGCTCCCGCCAGACTCTCGTTTTCTGGTTCAGCGCGTTGGTGCTCACATCCCTGATGCTGTGAAATTGAGACTCGTCTGAGAGTCGGTGTCCTCCTCCTCTGTGGAGATTGCAGCCCCCTTGGGAGCCCTGTTTCATTAGATGGGTGGCGCAGGCTTCAAGGGTGCCCAGGGAGCACCTGAATTGCTGTCTGGAGAACTCAGCTTCCAGATGCTTTCCCTCTGTCCCCACAGCTGTGTAGCTCCAGGCAGCATCCTGCTAAGGAGCTTGGGCCCTGGCTCCAGCAGCCCAGGATGGCGTGGGGGATAGGGGATCCAGCCAGAGAAAGGCTTGGACCTGGGGTTTTTCAGTCACAAAATCCAGGACTCATTTCCCCTCACTGGCCCCCAGGGGCTCAAACAGGACTTGCAGGGAGTGAGGGAGGCTGGGAGGAGAGGAGCCCAGGCCAGAACTGCAGAGGAAGACTGAGCTTATGGCCTTACATACAGACCTGCACTCGGCAGCTCTGCCTGCCACTCCCTGAGGGGCAGATGAAGTATTTATGGGTAAAGTAGGCATAGAGCAGAGATCTTCCTCATGGGTCTGCAGGGGCTGAAGGACAGAATTTTGCTATTCCTTTATTGAAGGGATAAAGGGTTTGCATTTGATATGAATGTTGTTATTTTGTAGCTGAAGCCCCGGAATGTGCCTCTCAAAAACCTTGGTTGCCCTTGCAGTGGGATCTGGGTGCTGAGGCAGTTGGATCTGCATGTTTTGTTACAGCCATATAGCCACAGGTGTCTTGGGATGTGTGGCACGGGGACAGCAACAAGCCTGATCAAGGCCCCACTCTCTGGGGAGCCTGCCAATCTGAATCATCCTACTCTGGCCAGCAAACTCTCGCCAATAATATCTGGATAGCTTCCACCCAGTCTCTTCATTCATTAATCGAACTGATATTTTAAAAGCCACCGCTGTGGGTTCAATGCTGGGGACACAGTGATAGACAAGACAGACAAGGCCCTAAGAATAGGCCTTCATGGGACTTCTGCTGTTGGAAGAGAAACCGATCACTTCTCCAGTAAGCACACTGAAGAAAAATGAAATAATTACAAATTATGATTAAAAACTCTGAAGGAAATGGCTAGGGGTGGAGGGGATGGGGGAAATGAGGAAATGATGGTCAGAAAGGCCTCTCTGAGGAGACATTTAAGGTGAAGCTCCAGGATGAGGAGGTGACGGCCACAGAAGAGGCGGGGAAGGTGTGCGCACATTTGAAGACTCTGAGGCAGGAAGGAGATTCAGAGCGTTGCTGGAGCTCAGTGTCACAGGGGGAGGCAGGGGCCAAACCACGCGAGGGTTTTGTAGGCTAGATGAAGAGTAGGGGTGTTCTGCTCAGCCCCTGGAAGCTATGGAAGGGTTCCATGCTGAGCAGTGACCTGCCCTGATTTGTTTGGAAAGACTTCTCCCGCTACTGAGTGAAGACTGGTTTGTGGACACTGATGAAGAAGGGGTTGTGGGCACTAGACACCAGGAGGCTGGCTGCCAGGAGCTATGTTGATAGTGTGGTGAAAGATGGCGGTAGCTCTGGAAATGGAAAGAAGGTGGGATGGGTGCAAAAAATGGCAGGGGGAGAGGGTGAGGATGACGCCGAGTTTCTGCAGGGGCCTATGGGTGGATGATGGTGTGGATATCAAGAAGGGACACCAGGGATAAGGGCACAGGGGCTAGGTTCAAGGGAGGAAATCAGGAGTCCTATTTTGGGTCTGTTGCTTTTGAGATATATCTGACACTATAGGCACACCTGAAGAATGGGAAGAGGATGCCTGCTCCCGTGCTGCAGATGACTATGCGATTGACTTGAGCCTCCAAGGGAGCACATGCAGCTTCCCAAGTGTCTGGGTTCTTCACTAAAGAACCACAGAAAGCTTCATGAGGCTGTGAGAGCAGATCTCATGGGAAGCTGCTCCAGACCCTCACTCAGCATGTCCTCTGGGCCTTCCTGCAAGTCGTCAGCCACACCACACCTGCCTTTACCACTCAACTAATCTCATTAGGTGATTAAATCACTAATTGGGTTAAGGCTCTTGTAACCCAATCATTTCTTCTCTGAACCTTCTTGCATTGTCTTATATGTGAGCTTTTGGGAGACACCTCACATCCAAACCATAACAAGGGCTAAGACAGTCCAATCTGAGTTATGCTGGGCTCAGCTCCCCTCCACAACAAAGGCCCGTGAGGCATGAGTAGGAATACCTCAGCCCCTTCATCTTTGGATACGCCAAGGTCATGGCAGGTCCAGGCTTTAGGTGCAACATCGCTAAAGACAGGTGTGCCTCCACCAAATCACACTGCAAAAATACCTCCTGCTTCCTATTTCTTCACAGGAAATGGTCCCTCCAGGGGTTCTAATCTGTTCAACCTGAGGCCTGTTCAGCTTCTGGGGCCAGGCAGCCTACCAGGCCTTGATGTATCCCTGCAAGGGGTGTTTCAGAGCCTTCTTTTGCAGGGTCCAAACTGCATCCAAGTGTAAGTTCACTTTCCCATTGAAAAAGGTGACAGTACTGCCTCTGGTTGTAGGATAGAGCAGGAAGGGCACAGGGAACTTCCTGGCTAGCAGTATGTACTTCTGGCCCCACTTGGACACTCCCAGGCCTCCCTTGGGCAAGTTGCATCGTTTCTCCAACCTCAGGGTCATGAAGAGCTGAGTTAACAAGTGGAAAGCTCCTGGCGCATAGTAGCACTCAGCAAGGGGTAACGCAGTTTATTATCATCCAGTCCAATGTGAGGACGGTGGCTGCCAATGTGGGGATGGGTCTGGGCAGACCTCCCCTTAGGCCTTCCCTCCTGTGATGGACTAGAGAGAGCAGGAGAAACTTTGCACTTTAGAGAAGATGAAAATTTCTGTACTACTTTAACTGTCTTCCTCGGTGCCAGGCCTCCATAGGACCCTCTCCACTCCCCACCTCCCCTCGTTCATGCACAAGGTCCTTGGTATTGGTTAAGGCTCCCTCCCCTACTGTGGCTCTGGGTCTGAGCCCCCCAGTTCCCCACCCCTCTGGTAGCTGGGTCTGTTCCCAAGCATCATGTGTCATCTCAAGGCTTCTTTGTCCCTCTCAAGGCTGCAATGCAAACATCTTGGCTCTGCTTCTGCATGACCTCCCTGCTGCCTTTCCAGCCCCAGGTCCTCTTAGTTTCTGTCCCCTTGTCACCTTGCTGGCCACACCCTTTAAAGATCTCACAGCAGCCACAACTTTTGAAGGACCAGCAGGTGAGCAGAAACCACCTGTGGCCCTCCCACCCACAGAATATGGAGACAGTGCCCTGCATGGACAGCCATTCCTCCTAGTCTGAGCCTCAGCGCTGCTCTAAGCATGCTGCACCCCCACCCTCAGCATCTTCCAGCATCCAGGCTGCCCCGGAGAACCCAACTCTGCTTCCTCCTTCACACTCGCTGTGCAGGGAGGCAGCAGGGCGTGCCTGAATGAGAACCGGAGCCTGAGGTCCAGGATTTCACGGTCACCCTGCAGTAGGAGCTGTGTGACCTTGGATAAAGACCCCAACCTTTCTAGGCCTCTGTTTTCTCATCTGTAAAATGTGGGTAATCACTTAGTGCCTCAGAGTTCAAATGAGGAGTCACTGAAATAACTGAGCCCAGCAGCTGGCCCAGGAAATGCTGAGTAGATGGTGGGTTTTATGAATACGTATCCAGAGTTCTGTCTGAGAGGGTCTCCATCTTAACTCTATTTGTAATGAAGTGTAACAGATAAAAAATATAAGTCTCAAATGTTCCTTCCATTCAAGGAGTTTCTGCACATGTGTAAACCCATTTAAACAGTAGGTTTCCTCATACCTCCTCTCAGTTGATAATGCATTCCCCTTTCCTTCAAGTAAGCATTATTCTGACATCACATCAGTCTTGCATGTTTGGCAAGTGCATATAAATGGAATTATATAGTGTGTACCTTTTGTGTCTGGCTTCTTTCATTCATCTCTACGTTGTCTGATTCAACCAGGTAGTGTGCATTAATAATCCATTCTTTTTTTTAATATTTATTTTTTTTAGTTGTAGTTGGACACAATACCTTTATTTATTTATTTATTTATTTATTTTTATGTGGTGCTGAGGATCGAACTCAGAGCCCCACACGTGCTAGGCGAGCACTCTACCACTGAGCCACAACCCCAGCCCCAATAATCCATTCTTTTTTATTGCTGCATAGTATTCCATTGCATCACTATACCACAATTTATTATCTGTTTTGCTATGTCTGAACATTCATATTATTTTCAGTTTGGAGCTATTGTTAGAAAAAATCTTCTATGAACATTCATGTATCCATTTTGGTGGACATAAGCTCTCATTTCTGTTGGGCATATGCCTAGGAATAGAACTATTGAGCCATAAAATATACAAAAATTTTCTTAGCTGATTGTTCAAATGCTGTTATAAGTATTTTGCACCTATTATTCAATCTTTAAAATAACCTTTCAAAGTAGGCTGTTCTCATTTGTAGGTGAGTAAATTGAGGCAGAGTGAAGAAGTGACAGAGCCAGAATTCAAGCTGAGGCCATATGTCTGCATGGCCCAGGGTCCATACGTGTGTACTACCTGCCTCTTACGACTCCCCTCAGGGGAAGCACCAGAGTCAAAGGTGCCATTCCCTCCACTGAGCAGACCACCACCCTGTGAGCCAAGTCCAGCCTCCCAGACTTCCTTTCCCTACTCCAGTGGGGAGGTGGAGGCCATGGGATCCCCCACTTTCCTCCCTCACCTGACCCAGGAAACACCCGCCTGTGAATGGGTGCGCAGAGGAGGCAGTAATAAGCGTGAGCGAGGTGGCTGTGGCCACGCGTTTCAACAGTTGTTCTCGTTGGCTTTTGATTCCAAATGAGTAGGAAATGCTATTAGTTCAGGCCTTGCCTGCCGCATGGCAAGACCCTGGGATAGGAGTGCAGCGAGACGAGAAATTGTGGAGATAAAACTGGTGTGAAATGGAGGCCTTCTCACAAGGCTGGATGTGTCCGTGCGAAATGAAGTTACTTCTGAGAAAACGAGATTTAAAGAGATTCTGCAGAATTAGATTACACTTTCAAATTTCCTTATTAAAGGGGATTGATGCCTAGGAGGGGCTGCTGGCAGGCTCTGTTGGGAGCCTGCTCTGCAGTTCCAGGTCTAGGTGTGGCCCTGGGCAGGCTGAGGACCTTGCAGGTGGCAGGGGCCCAGGCCTCTCAAGCCCATTGTGCCCAAACCCTTGCAGCTGAGGTGGGTGTGAGGATTTTAGACTGAATTCTGGACAATCTCTGAGGCTTTTTGTGGATCCACCAGTGTGAACCCAAGGGGCTCATCATCTTCCATTTCCTTCTATTTCTAGGTCTCTTGGGGGTTTGTTCAAATCAGAGCTTGACTTTGAGCTGTTTTCCAAAAACGGGAGTTTTTGGAACTGTAGTCTTTTAAGACAGTAAACATCCCCATGACAGCCCATGCAGGTGTGTGCATCTGTGCCTAGGTGTGTATTTATATGAATACACCAAATGCATGCATGTACACACCATGCACATGCATGCCTGGAATGCACGGGTATATATTTTTGTGTAACTTACTGAGCACCTAGTATATGCCAGCATTTGGCTGGGCACTGGAATAAAACAATTGTGGGGTGAAAAAAGAGACACAGTTCCTCCTGGTGTGGTCCTTGTGTGCCTGTGTGGTCACACATACATGAGTAAGTATTTGTGTGCTCTGTGCATGTGTCCTGTGGCTGTATGACCCACAGCTGCATACCTTCCTGTGTCTCCTAATCTCCATAAAGTCTCCTGTTTGGGTCTCTAAGCCCCTCAGCATACAGCCTTGCCACCTAGCAGGTGAGTCAGGTGATTGGGCCCAGGAGACAGGTTGCCAGGGTTCAAATCCCAGCTGTCTTCTACTAACCGTGACAAGTTAGGAACCTCTCATGCCTCATTGCTAAAATGGTAATGATCATGATACCTATTTCATAAGGCAGCTCTGAACAAAGCCCTTAGAAGCTGAACACTGGTGGGTACTCAGTCAGCATCATCTCCCTGCAGATTTCCCAGCCCAGACTCCCTCCCTGTCCCGGGGGTGGGGGCATTGCTTGTGGTGAGAAAGTTCAGGGGAGCCCCAGAACTGCAGTGAGCAGTTGTGTTGTACTCTGTGAGCTCTGGGCAGGGCCTGCCACTGAGTCTCCTCATCCCAGGCCAGGGAAGACGTGGGCACTGGTTATGGAACCAGGACTGAGGTACAATGAGGGATTATAAGAAATACCAAGGCTGGGGCTGGGGCTATGGCTCAGCGGTAGAGTGCTCGTCTCGCATGTGTCAGGCCCTGGGTTCAATCCTCAGCACCACATAAATAAAATAAAGGTATTGTGTCTACCTACAACATATATATATATATATATATATATATGCACACACACACATATATGTGTGTGTATATATATGTATATACATATACATATATTTTTTTTTAAAAAGAAATATTAAGGCTATACATGCCCGTGGCCCCAAGGGTCTCCCCAGAGCCCCAGAGGGACCTCCTGAGTTGCCCTCTGAGCTGCCACAGCCACCCCTTCACACTTGAGTGATCACTAGGCCAGCCTGCTGAATGGAGGGGCTGACCTCATGCACACACATGCACTGACCACTAGACTGGCCTTTGGATGGTGCTGGATTCTAATCAGTGCCTCTGTGACTTTAACACAGTGGCATGTTCAGATCAGTTTATCACTCTGCAAAATAAAGATCCCTCACTATTTTAGAGACCTGAGATGGAGCTGTGACTGGGGTTGTCCTCCCCTGAGTGCTAAACGGGGTAACACTCATCAGAGCTAACTTTACTGCCAGGCTCGGTTAGTCCTAAGGATGTCACATACATTAACTCCTTTATAGCTAATGGTAACTCTGTAACTATTACTTTCCTGTCCACTTTACCAAAAAGAAAACTGAGGCACATGGTTAATTAAGGTCATCTGGGAAAAAGTATTAGCCAAACCCAAATTGAGGGATAGTTCATATAATAACTGGCCTGTATGGTTCAAAAATACCTATGTTTGAAGGAAAGGCATAGAAATTCTTCCATGTTTAAGTAGACAACTGAACACTGTGTATGACACAAAACTTTGCCATCAAAGATATTATTGGGCCAGGCATGGTGGTGCACACCTGTAATCCCAGGAGTCTGAGGCAGGAGGATCACAAGCTCAAGGCCAGCCTGGGCACCTTAGCAAGACCATGTCCCTAAATAAATAAATAGGGCTAGGAATGTAGCTCAGTGGCAGAGCACCCCTGGGTTCAATCCCCAGTACCAGAAGAAAAAATAAAATGTCATTGGGAGCATTGTTGAAATCAGAATAAGGTTTACAGTTAGATGGGAATATTACTTGGATCATAATTTCCTGGGTTTGATTATTGTATCGTGGTTGTGCAAAGTATTTACATACCCAAAGTATTCTGCTATGGATCCTCTCAATTTTGGGGCAGGGGAAAATTATAGGTAGGTAGAAAGAAAGAGGAAGATAAAGCAAATGTGATGAAAAGTTCACATTTAGGGAATCTGGGTGAAGGGTACAGAAGAATTCTCCCTACTATTCTTGCAACTTTTCTGAAAGTTTGAAATTATGTCAAGATTTAAAAAAAAAAAAAAAAAAAAAAAGCAGGAATAAGAAGCCAAGCAGGGATGGCATCCCCTGGGGGGAGCTGGTGCCAACCTCTGTGCTGTGGTCTCAGGGTGGTGACTCCTTCTTGCCTCTCTACAGTCTATGTGGAAAGAGACTGTATGGCCCCATTTCCCAGAAAGGTGAATGGGTCTGCTCCAGGCCCACTGCTTTCTCAGGGTCTGAGCTCTTAGCCTGGGCCCTCATTGACACTGACCTTTGGGGAAGGGAGGCCATGGACAGGCATTTCTTCCTGGAGCAGTGGCAAGTGCAGGCCTGGAACAGAAGCAAACAAGAGCCACTTGTGGGATGGAAAGCATAGCATTCCAGGATCTCACCAGGAGTCAGTCCGCAGTGCCAAGCAGGACACACTGGCATGTGGGAGGGTCCCCCGATGCCCAGTATAGTCACCAGTGCTGGCCACAGTGGTCCCTGGCACGGGAGCCACAGAGCATAGCCTGGAGTGACCTGGAGCTAGGAGACATAGACACACTGGTAGAGTGGGAGTAAGTAACAGCAACTAATGCCACTGGCCAACCTGGAGGCACCACTGGGCTTGGGAGCCCATAGGCGTGGCCATTGATAAAATCCACATGCTGGGCCTGAGGGGCAACCTGGACTGCGCTAGATGGATAGGCATTGCCAAGGCCTGGGGTCTGCCCTGACAGGAAACTCTGGAGGTCCATGCAAAAAGAGCTTCTCTCCTAACTGGAGCAAGAATGCAGGTGAGGCAGAATGACCTCTGGCAGTCCCTCCCTGTCACCCAGGCTGTCTGGCTTTGTCCCAGATTACCCACTGAGGGTAAGTGTCTGGCAGCTGATGAGTCAGACCAGGAGGCTGTCCCTGTAGCCTGGCTGCCTCCCTCCAGCTGCCCTGCCACCACCCCACCCTGGTAGGGGTAGGGGCTGGAGTTTGATTTGTCTTCCCTCAAATGTTGTTCCCCCTGTACCCTGAAATTTAGGGGTGACACACGGGCCCAGTGAACTGGTTATTTTGCTGAACGTGGTGTGTGCGCCTGAGTGTGTGCCCGGGTGTGTGTGTTGGCACAAACATCATCCATTGTAAAAATATCGGTGTTTCCATGGGTGAGTAGTAATTACTGGGTAATGCTTTAAAACCTTTCCTGAAGGAGCGCAAAGCTGTTTTTTTCTGAAGTCAGGAGTACATTAAAAGGATTACCATGTAGATTTGATTTTTAGATAACACTAAAATGGATCCCAAATGGACTTCAGCAAAGGGATGCTATCTCCTTAATGGAAAGTGCATGGCCTGAGGCTCAGCTTCCAGAGCCAGGCAGGGAGGGAGGGAGGGAAGAGGGGTCTGCAGGGGGCAGGCTGGCCCGCTGGGTGGGGGGCTGGGAGGCAAGGCATGGAGTGAGAGTCTGGACCCTCTGGGTAGCATCCCCCTCCATGTGGGGAGCCAGAGACTGAAGATGCCCCCCTTAAAGATTCTTCACCTCTCTGGGAACATTTTTGAGTCTCCTGGACTAGCCCAGTGGAGCAATCATCATGGGGTGCTCCATAAGGACCAAAGAAAGGCTCCCTTGTCTTGTGTGACTCCCAGAGTTCTTCCATTCTCAGTGGGAAACAAAGGATGGTTTCAGTATTCCTTCTGGGAATGCAAAGGGAACTGAGGCCCAGGAAGACCAGACACCTGCTCTGGACCACCTGGCCAGAAGCTGCAGAGATGGAGTCCAGTCCAGGTCCATCCAAAGGCACACTCTGGGGCCAGCTTCTCCCAGGACCTTGGCCTTTCCAAGCAGATAAATCTCAAGGGCCCCCAGTTGCTCTGGCCTTGGTGTTTCATGTCATGGGACACATGGGACGGCTCTGGCAGAAGCCACACAGCTTCTATTAGAGTTCTGCAGTGCCTAGAAAATCAGAGTTCAGCACACCACAGGAGGGGTGCCCACACTTTGTAGATAACCTGCATGTGGCAGGCCTGCCTAGGCACAAGCAGGGAGAGAAGGAACCAAGGGCAGCTATGTGTTGCTGCTCAGGAATCCCACGTGCACTTCTAGGTGTCACGCCCCACGGGTGTTAGGATGATGGCTGAGCCTGCTGGCTCTGCAGCCAGGCATGCTGGGGCCTGAACTTGGAAGGTCAGTCTACCCAGATAGAAGGAGTAGGACGGATTCTTCTGTGCTAGGGTCTTCACTGGTCCCCTTAATTTGGGGGTGTACTTTAGTGGGCTGGAGTATCCCCTGAGGGTGGAATAGACACCCACCTGCCAATAATCACACAAATAAAGAACCCTGGCAGGGGCGCCGATGCAGGGAGGGAGCCAGGCCTGCTGCAAGTCGAGGTGAACAAGGAGGAGTCAGCCCTATAGGTGCTCAAGAAGAGATTAGAGTTAGTGTTTACATGCAGAGCTGTGCTGGCTGGGTACTCCCTCTGCAGGCCTCAGGGACAAGAGTCCACTCTTGGAACCCTAGGCCTTCCCTAAATCCAGCCATTTTTAACTTCTCCCTTATTTTCCTATACCTTATCCATCCCTATAGGCAAGGCCCTGGAGCCTCATAGGATCCTCAGCTCTTAGGGGACTTGCTCTAGGGGCTCCTCAAGAGCTCTGTGAAAGGGATAGACTGGGCCCTACCAGAGGAGATAGAGGCAAGCCTGAGGACAGCATCATCCTGAGCCACATCCCTCTCTCAGACCAATTAACCTTTAGAGCTGCATTAAGGAAATTAAGCAGCAAAACATCCCAGCTAACAGACAGGCCCTGGGGGCACTAGAGAAGGGAGGAGAGAGAAGCCTGGGGTGCCTCCTCCCTGCCCTCACCTGCCCGCTGTTCCTGCAGCAGGCCTGCTCCCTCCCTACAGAGAAGGCTGCTCTGGCCCAGGGGCCAACCCCTTCTGCTGTAGAAGTCTGAGGATACAGCTGGGCTAAGAAGGAGCATAGAGAGGGAAAAGAGTTGCAGCTTGATGGCTGGCTTACACTGGCCCCCTCTGGCCATCTGGGCCTCGGTTTCTCCATCTGTAGAATAAGAACATTTGACTGGAAGAACGGAGGGCCCTGACTGACATCTGTGGATTCTGAGACTAAGACCCCTTGGTGACTGACTTTCCCCTGAAGCCTGAGGAAAGACATACCTGAAGAGGGAAAGAAAATGAAGGGAATTGGCCTAGCAGCTTGACCCCAGGTGGGGCAGGTACCAGGCCAGGAATGGGAGCGACAACCAGAGGACAGGAGCTGAACTCTTGCCCTGGAGAGAGCAGTGGTCATTTGGAGAAGATGGGGCCAGTCGAAGGGCAGACTTCAGGCCTTGTCAGAAAGGAGGGGAGGCAGTCAGGGGAGGCTCCTTCAACTCCTCCATCCAGCTGTGCCTTTGTCAGGGAAGGAACCTGCCTCCACCCCACCCCTGCTTTCAGGAGGGGTGGATTCTCAGGCAATTCTCACAGGCATCTCACCCTGCAAAGTCACAGGCCAGGTTCCGGAGAACCCCTACGTTTCCCTCCCAACCTTCAAGGCTCCAGAGGCTGCAAACCTCCCTCGCAGGCCAGGGCAGGTAGATATTTGATTCTGGCTGAAACATTCCTGAGGAGAGCCCCAAATAGTCCTACCTCTCTGCAGGCACTAGGACTCTAAAAGTTCCTCTTCCCTCCTGGGACACTCCCAGGAGTCTCTTGCTGTGTTAGTCATCTTATTGTCATTGCTGTGATCAAAATACCTGACAAGAGCAACTCGGAGGAAGAAGTTTATTTTGGACTCACAGTTGCAGAGGTTCAGTCCATGGTTGGCTTAACTCCATTGCTCTGGGCCCAGGGTGAGGCAGAACATCATGGTGGAAGGGTCTGGTGCAGGAAAGTGCTCAGCTCATGGAAGCTGGGAAGCAGAGAGTAAAAGAGAGGAACTAGGGACAAGATACAGTCCCCAAGGACATGTCCCCAGTGACCTACTTACTCCAACCATGCCCACCTGCCTATAGTTACCATCTATTCAAATTATTAATCCATCAAGTGGATTGATCCACTGATGAGGTTATAGCTCTCACAGTCCAGTCTTTTCACCTCTGAACATTGCTACATTGTCTAACACATGAGCTCTTTGGGGAGCATTTTAATAATGCTCAACTTCTGCATGATACTTCCACAGTTCTGCACTTGCAAACGAAGAGGCTTTGCCTGACTAGATTGGAACGGTCAATTCACATTGTCCATTGCACAGTGAGAAACACACAAGTTGACAAGAAAGATCTGGGAATTCTAGTGGACCCTATTCCGAGGCCTGTGGCTGGAAGCCCATGAGATGGTGGTTGTGTGAGAGGGCTTTCAGCCTCTCCAGATCACACTGCACAGGGGGTAGTGGCCAGGAAGAGGAGGAGTGGCTCAATGAGGCCAGAAAGGGGGCTGTGTGTGCTCTGGAGCAGAGCAGACTCAGGGCTCGCCATTGCTGCTTGCAGCCTCTTCACAGGGCCAGAAAGCAAGCCAGGCCATGCTGCTCCTAGGGCAGGACCCAGAGCCAGGAGAGAAAGTTATTATAGAGAAAATAGAAAGTGAGGGCTCCTGGGAGCCCAAACCTAGCAGAAGCAGCAGAAAGATGCAGCAAACTCCCCATTCCCCCAAGAGGAATGTGCCCCGAGGCCCAGAGCCACAAGCCAGTCCTGTGTCCATCTGTTTTTCTGTCCATCCGCAGGCGTGCCGATGCTCTCCGTCCAGCCCAAAGGGAAGCAGAAGGGCTGTGCAGGCTGCAACCGCAAGATCAAGGACCGCTACCTGCTGAAGGCACTGGACAAGTACTGGCACGAAGACTGCCTCAAGTGTGCCTGCTGTGACTGCCGCCTGGGCGAGGTGGGCTCCACCCTCTACACCAAGGCCAATCTCATCCTGTGCCGTCGTGACTATCTGAGGTGGGCCCCTCCGTGGAGCCTCCCCAGCCCTGTCCTGCTTGGAAAGTCACCCCCCCATCTTTCCAGGCCCAGAGTGACTCTGCCCCAGCTCTAGCCACAGCACCCCCTGTGCACAGCCCATTCATCACTGTCTCACCCCTGCCCTGCATCCCCCAGATGCCCCAGGAGTCACCTGAGGGTAGGCCCATATTTTTAACTCCTTGGACTCAGGGCCAGCTTGGTCCAGGCAGGCATTTGTAGCAACTTCCCAAAGATACCAGCCTGGCTCCAGCCCTTGCCAGGTGTTTCTGACACACCTCTTCTTGGAATCTGGGAGGGGGACACCTGTGAGGGGTTTTGAGGAGCAGGTGGGGAAGCTCAGGCTTGCCTGGGCCTTCCTTTCTGATGGAGTCTCCTGCCCATCTCTCTCCCAGTGCCCAACTCCCTCCCTTCCCAGGTGGTGCTTAGGATTAGGTATCCCATCTGCCTTGGAGCCTGGCAGGTAGCCTTGCACACCCTAGGACAAGAACAATAATGCTGGAGCTTAAAGACCTGGGTTTGAACCAGCTCTGAACCTTTGGCTTCTAACTTTCTGGGGTGGGGGGGTGGTCAGTTTATTTCCCTGTGAAGTGGTAAAAAGAATCCTGCCTCCTCGCCTTGCATTCCTCAGAGCTCTAACACCCCCTCCCCATAACCTGGATTTCATCCCTTGGGGCTGCATCCCCCAATTAACCCTCCCTCAGGCCATTTATGACATCAGCAAGGCTGGAAGGAGGCCACAAAGCAGGGGCCTTGGCTGAGACCCAGCACCTGCATTTGGCTCTGTCACAGACTGCTGGATGGTGGCCGGGCCTTGTAGGGAAGGAAGGCCCATCGCATTAATTAACAGGTTGGGACAAGGGCTGTGGGGCTCCTGTACCAAAATCAGGGCAAGTTGAAACAGGGAGGGGTTATCAGTGGAAGCTCCCCTACTTCCCTGAAGAGGCTTAGATTTACCTGTGTGTACTTTTTCTTCTTACTCATGCCTTTTGCAGGAGTTTAAAAAGATGATGCAATGAAACAGGATCTATGGCTCAGTGCTCTTGGCTGGGGCTGGAGTGAAGAGGCTGGGGCCAGGAGGAGGGGTAAAGGATGCTCCTGGGACTCACCCCTTGGGGACCTAGAAAGGGACTTCAAGTCTGGAGGTTTAGGGCATCACCTGGGCAGCTGAACCTACCGTGCCAGGGAGACGTGGAAGACCATCTGAAAGACTTTTAGAGGGAGGACCAAAGAGCATGATGGGCTTGTCAGGAGAGCCAAAGAACCTGTGTCATTCTTGGCACTGACAGCTCCTAGGGGCTGAAGGATTTTTTTCCCTGCATTCTAGAATGACATGGAATGATTTGGGGGCCAGGTAGCCCAGTGGCCAGGGTAGGAGTGTGACTTTCTTGAACTGCTCAGCCAAAGGCATGGCTGTCCAGAGCCTGCCCCTCTGCAGCAACTGCTCCTTGGGTTGGTAGCAGGAAGGGCCCCTGTTGGCAGGCAAATGCTGTGACCCAGCCTTTGTCTGCCTTTATCTGAGCCACCAGGCAGCTCAGGCTGATGAATAATGGAACCAAGCTCATCTGCAGGCGCCTGAGCTTGAGCTGGACAAATCAGGGATTAGAGGGGCCTCCCGCCTGCCTTTCAGCCCCCTTGCCTCACTTGGGGCTTGTTCTGCCTATATGCAGAAGAGAAGCAAGGAGGGGCTTGGTTGGCTCAGACCATTGGAGCATCCAGCCATGGACTGGCCTGCCTGGGGAGGAAGTGAAGTTCCTTTCCTAGAGCTCTGCAGCCAGCAGTTGAGGAGAGGTGCCAGCCTCAAAGAGGCCATTATGCTACATGCCCTTGGAACATCTTCTGGGCATCATTTCTGTTCAGATGCATCTGGTCCAGCATCCCCATTTTACAGAAGTATAAACTGAGGTTCAAAGAGGGAAAGGGAGACTTGGCCAAGTAACACAGTTCACTGCAGGAAAAGGATTTAATCAAGTACTATAATTTTAAAGGTGGGGAGGCTGCATCATGCAGTGGTGTAGAGAACCAACCCCCCCAGCCCCCCAGAACCAGGCCATGTGACCTTGGCAAGTTGTTAACTTCCATAGGGCCCATTCTTCTTCATCTTTTTCTTCCTTTTTTTCTCTTTCTTTTTTTTTTTTTTTTTTGGTACCAGGAATTAAACCCAGGGGCTCATAACCACTGAGCCACATCCTCAGCCCTTTTTAATTTTTTGAGACAAGATCTTGCTAAGTTGCTTGGGGCCTCACTAAGTTGCTGAGGCTGGCTTTGAACTTGTGATCCATCTGCCTCAGCCTCCCCAGCTGCTGAGATTGTAAGCGTGTGCCACCGTGTCTGGCTCATTTTTCTTATCTTGAAAATGGAGGTTAATACAAGTATCTACCTTGCAGGGCTACTGTCAGGATCAAATGAGGTCATCTTTGTGAGCTCTTAGAGTTGTACCTGACCCATGGAAACCCCACCAGGTGTTTGTCAAACGAGTTGTGACTAAGAGTTTATAACAACCCCATGAGGAGTGTATTTTGGTCTTTGTTTGACAGTTGTGGTAAACAAGGCTCAGAGAAGCTCAGAAGGACGCAGTGACTTGCTTAAGGACACACAACCCTTGATGGGCAGACTGCCTCTTGAACTCAGGCTTGTGTGAGTCTGGAGCCTTTGCTCAGAGCCCATCCTAATGGTCTCCTGCTGGCCCAAGGTGGTTGATGGACCATAGTGGGAACCTGGGAGGGGTCTTGGGATGGGCGGTGTCAGCCAATCCCTATCCCCCTACACAGCCTCTCTATGGGGAGAGTGCCAATTTCTTGGCAAGATCTAGATGATGACATTCGTTCTTTTACCCCTTTCCCAGGCAAGCTGTGCTCCCCAGGCTGGCAGTGGCTCTGGTGGAGGCAGTTTCCCTATCCCCCAGCTCCTGGCCAGGCTTCTGAGTCCTCTGTGCTCTTCCTCTGGCAGGCTGTTTGGCACAACAGGAAACTGTGCTGCTTGCAGCAAGTTGATCCCAGCCTTCGAAATGGTGATGCGGGCCCGGGACAATGTGTATCACCTGGACTGCTTCGCCTGTCAGCTCTGCAACCAGAGGTGAGTGCTGGACCTGTAGGTGACCCAACATACTCCCCAGACCCCAGCCTGAGACCTGCTGGGTGGGAGTGCTGTGGAGGTAGGCATGCAAATGTAGGTTCTGTGCATGTTGTGTGGCTGAGTGTGCATGTTGTCATGAACATGTATGTGCGTGTGTGAGTTTTATGTATGCCTGAGCTTTGAAGTCAAATGTGCATACCCCAATACTGGGTGTGCACATGTGGCACATTTCTGTATGAATATAATGATAAGGTATGCATGAGTTTATTGTCTATGCATAGTATGCATGCCTATGTCTATGTCTATGCACAGTGGGTATATATATGCATGGAATTAACATTCATGTGTACATGTGTATGTTTTTAAATGTCCATGTGCAAGGGGTGTGTGTGTGTACTGTGTGTACATAGGTGAATGTGCCCATGAAATGTTCAGGTATAAGGGGTATGTGTACACTGTATCCTTATGTGTAACTACATGCATGTGAGTTTATGTACAATCTAGACCTGCGGGGACTAGCCACTCATTCCTCTCCCGCTCCTGTGAATCTGGTTCCAGCCCCGCAGCTTTTTGATCTTTTGGGCCCTACTCAAAGCCCCATCCCTTGGGAAGCCCTTGGTACTTAAGGAGCCAGAGCCCTTCACCCCTGACAGGGACTAGTACCAGAAAGCAGGCCCTCTTCTCAGGAGCCCCCCGGGTCAGGTAGGAACTCACAAGTATTCCCAGAGGGCGAGGTCCATAGGGACCTGCAGGGAACTCTGGTCTGGCTGGAGGCTCTGGCCAGACCCACCACTAGGAGGAGTTGGTGAAGTTATATCGCCACCTGGTGGTTTGACTGGGATCTGCTGGGACTGGGCCGGTGACCCTGGGGCTCAATAAAGACCTCAGCCACACTGGGACATCTTTGAGTGAAAGGCTGGGATCCCCCAATACTTGTAAAGGACTAGAGATTCATAGCATGGCCTCCCTTGGGTCGGAGAAGAAATGATGGAACAGGATATCCTAGAATGATGCTCCAGGTAGCCTACAGGTTTCATTTAGAGGAAACCTGCCCTTGACTAAGTCATCCTCCTAAGTTGGGGAGGGGGAACAGAGAGAGAGAAAAATCAACTCTTTTATCTGTACCCGACCCCCCCCCCCACCACAATTTCCTGTCTCCATCTCTCGCCACCTCTTTCTTCATTGTGTTTTTCTTTCTTTGGGCTCTCTTTCTCTCCCTTTCTTGGGATAAGATATTTCTGTGCCTCTCCCACCCCTCTGCCCCCCCACATGGGAGATCTGATGGTGGGAGACCTGTGGCCCTCACCTGACTTGTCTGTCTATCCTGCATCCCACACTGCAGGGCCTGGCTAAGGGTAATTAGCCAGGCCTGCTGTGGGACTTTTGCAATCCCCTATGGAAAATTCAAGGAGCAAACATATCCCAGGACCCCACCTCCCACAAGTCCTGCCTCCTGGGCCAGGCTGGGTGCTGTCACTCACCAGGATCCCTCCCATGGCTTCTCTCTCTTTCGCTTGGATTTTCTAGATTTTGCGTGGGAGACAAATTCTTCCTGAAGAACAACATGATCTTGTGTCAGATGGACTATGAGGAGGGGCAGCTCAATGGCACCTTTGAATCCCAGGTTCAGTAACGCCCAGCGCCTGGCCTCCAGGCCCATCTGTCTGTCTGCCTGTCTGCCATCCGCCTGGTAGGCCGGCCGGCGAGCCACTCTGCCAGCAAGGGCTGGCCAGCCACTGTCCTGCCGACATAGAACTTCTCCATCCTCAATGGGAGGGGCGGCACTTCCTCCACTGCTGCCGCCTGTCTGTGTGTGACCCCTTCTGGGGCTGGGGCTGGGCCTGTACAGTCTGTCTTCTGTATATAAATGGGAACATTTATTTTATGAGAAATGTAATGCGATTTTATTACTGGCGTGGATTAAACTTATGAATGTTTCCGGGGATGTTACTTTGCGTTGTTCACGTGACTGACACAGACCTGGAGTCCCCTCCCCCTGGGGTAGAGCATGGAGCAGGGAGGCAGACCTCCAGCATGTGCTACTGCCAAGCAGGGGGCTGGCTTTAGGTGGAAGAAGCTGGAAGGAATGAACTCAGAGTCCCCCATCCCCAGCCACAGGCAAGAACTGGGGTGTTCCCTTTGCTGATAAAGTATACCCCCTGGCTCTAAGCAGGCCTCTAAGAAGAAGGGCAAGATATCCCTGTGTACCTGTGGTCTATTCCCCACTGAAACACCAGAGAGACAGCCCAGATGGAGACCTAGCTCTGATTTGCTCCGCAGTAGGACCTTATATCCTGAGCCTCCTATCATGGAAGTACCTTCCTACAACCCCTCTTCCCTTTCAGGATGACAGATGGTGTTTGTTGTCTTGGGCCTGAACTGGGGTCTTACTTTCCGCTTCTCAGTGAGGGAGACCAATCCTGTTTCCCTCCAACTTGGCCCATGCTGACTGGAGACAGTCAGTCAGTCAGCAAACTTTAATCTACTTTGTCTCAACCCTACGCTGAGTGGGCTGACAGAGCAAATCAGACACAGGATGAATCATAGATGGGACACAGTCCCTGCCCTCTGAGGAGCTTGCGGTGGGACTAGAAAGCAAAAGCCAGAGATGGAGAAAGCCAGGAAGACAAAGCACATCACGGTGAGGACTGAACACTATAGGGAGACCTGGGACAGGCCAGTTCTTTCCAGCAGACACTGCCACTTGCAATGACTCCAGAGAGTCAGAGACAGACGAGCCAATGGACACAGTCAGACAGATACAGGTGCCGGCAAGGCAGGAAGACAAGCAAGCCAGCAGGCACTCAGCCCAGGCCAGAAGACAGCCAGACCTGCTGCAGAAAGGCAGGCACCAGGGTGTTTTCTACCTTCCTGGCTGAGCCAGGCTCACCTTGAGCAGCAAGGACACTGCCATAGGGCCAGGCACCAAGCTTAGAACTGAGAAGGTATCATATCACAAAAGAGAAGTTCTAGTGCCTGGACAGAGAAAACCATGAATGGGCTCCCCACCCACCATCAGGCCACTTGCTCTCTTTTTTCCCAGGGGCTATTTTCAGCCTGACCACAGCCCTAAAGTTAAGGGCTGATATAGCCAGACTATGGCCTGAAGCTCCGCCTGCTCCTGGCCAGGGAACTGGTTGGGCTGGCCTGCACCCTCCCAGCACCCCGCCCCCAGGCCTGCTGCTCTTCCACTTTGAAGTGGGAGGATAGCTTGGCTCTCATGGGTGCTTGGAAAGTTATGATTTTGAGGCCAGTGGCCCAGTCCATGGGAAGGGATGGCTAGGGCCAGGGATCTTGGGGTAGAAGTTCTTAACTTTGGAGGCACTTGCCTTCTGTGAAGGAGCTGTGCCCACATATGTGCAGTCTGTCTGGCCACAGTGGGTGTTTTTGTGTGATGTGGGTTTGATGTGGCTGTGGAACTAAGGAATTATCATATATGATGATGTGAGTTTGTGAATGAGTTTGAGTGCATAGAGACATGGAGGACTGGAGTCCGTAATGAGGTATTTTCTTGCTCTATTTGGAAGAACAAATTATTTCCCTGGATTATTGTAAAGCACCCAGTGCCAGACCCCTCCTGGGCCCTTAGGTCTAAGATGACCATGCCCACCTCAAGGCCCTAACTTCTTTCTAACTTCAGAGTTTGCTGCAAATAAAGTTGTAACACAAGTTAATTACATGGTTATGGAGAGATAACGGAGCCACTCGAATGCAGTTTCTGGGCAATTACAATTGTTTCCAACAGAGTTACCATATTGCAGCCATGAAATAACATGTCATTTTGCAGTAATTATGTAATTAACTTGTCTCACCACTCCAGGTTGCACAACAATTAATTCACTCACAATGAGATAGACTCAAAATCAGGCAGGCAGGGTTTGCAAGCCCCCAGGATTAGAGCTGGTCTTCTGAGAAGACCCTAGCCCCACACTACCCACCCTAGACCCCATCGGGGAGCTTTTGCTGCTCAACATGATGACATGGAACATGCCAAGCCCAGCATCCTGGCCCCAATTATTGCTGATTCACCACCCTCATACAGGAAATGGAAATGACCTGCTTCCCAGGCCAGCCACATGGCCCAGATCTATACTGTGAAGTATTGCACTTACATGAGCTGGTGTCACCATCCTGGACTTTGTGAAGTCCTGACTAAGAAACCCCTCACCAGAAAGTCCTAGATCAGTCCAAGGATCCTTTGAAGAAAAAGCCACGTAAGCATTGCATCATCAGGTCTAAAACCAATAGGAAGGCAGGGGGTGGGGGAGAGCAGAGACTACACTTTCTCTGTAACAGGTTCAACCAAGGCAGAGCTGGAACAGCTACTAGAGTCTGGAGATTATACATCCAGAGAGGATTCACAACCTCTAAGGGTGACCTGGAAAAAAGCCTGATCCTCATCCCTAGACACTGCTAGGAGAAACGTGGTTAAGTTTAATGCATGAATTATTCTGGACTAGTTCTCCTTGGGACAGCATCCCACCATGGAGGATTAGTGGGAGGAGGAGAGGAAGAGCTGAGTGGGAACTATCATCAGAAGCTGCAGCAACTTGAGCCTGGGGCACATGGGTGGTGGGAATGTGGACAGGCATTGCACTGCAGCTGTACACAAATCCCCTCTTTTCACAAACAGCCGATGGAACCCCATCTCCCCTCCATACCCTCCTTGGTGGCCTGGTATCAGATATACTATAACAGGGTACCTGGGCCCCATGGAATATGGTACCTGTTGTGTTCTCAGGCCCTGGTCTAAAGCTGGACCACATAGTCCATGTTTAGAAAGAAGTTCAATTCCATTTTTTAAAATTAGCTCTTAATGGTTACACATAGTAGTTGGGTTCTTCCTGGCAAACTCAGACATGCATGGAAATCAATTTCAGTTCAGGATTGTACCTTTTCCTCCCTTTTCTCCCTCCCAAACTCCCTACCCTCTCCTTCTTCCTCTACTCTACTAGGCTTCCTTTCATTCATTTGTTAGTTTGTATTTGATTGGTTCTTTATGTAATCTTATCCTTCCCTCCCCATTTCCTTTATTTTACTCTAGCTTCTGCATATCAGAGAAGACTTTCTCCCTTTGAGTTTCAGGTATCAATTCCAATTTTGACACTACTTTAGAGCCCATCATGAAACCTCACATGGATCCTGTCTCTTCCTGGGCTTGGTCCCAGAAATCTTGCCCTACATCATGAGACATGCAGGGGCTGTAGGCAGAATACACATGACATTCCTGCCTGGGAGATCTCATCTCTACAAAGACAATTGCTCTCTCCCTTACTGCTGTCAGAGACCACTCATGGACAGACTAACTAAATCTGGCCCTGAGTAATCCTCAACAACACCCAACTGGGGTAACAAATGAAATAGGCTTGGGAAAGATGTTTTGTAGCTGCAACTCTTTTGAATCACTTTTTGAGAAAATGCCGGTGAGAAAATGATGTCATTCTGTGAGTCAATATTTAGCTGTTACCTCTAAAACTAGAATTACATGGAAAGGAATTATAAAAGATAAGCTGAGATGAATATGGGTTCATCTTGGCTTATCATGAGAACTCCTTCTTTGTGGTATCTTTTTTGTCACCCAGCAACAACCAGCCTATTCTACCAGAGGGTCTATCCTCAACTTAGCAGCATCTCTTTGATGCTGTGTTGAACTCCCCTAAAACACAAGTATCCTCCACACTGAAAAACTCTCCCATCCATCAAATAATAAGCTTTACATTAAGCTTATTTCCTCCCTGTAAAATATTTGGCCACCTGTATCCACTTCTTAGAGATGGGACATCACTAAATATGGGGCTCCTTGTACCTAAGTTAGGCCCTTATGACCAGAGATTCAGAGGCAGACCTAGGAAGGAAGAAGACAGCTGCTACTCAAAGCAGTCTTCAGGAATATCAGAAGAGGTGAGGAGGAGGAGGGGTTGGACCATGCCTTGATAGGCTCAGGGAGGTGGGAACTCTCAACTCTGGAGAAAGAAATTGACTTTTAAATCTCACTTCCAACAGGGCCGTCGGGGATAGACTTGCAGTCAAATAGTTTGGACTCTCTCAAGAGGTTTTTATTCTAGGCACCATCCTTCTCTTTCATGAGAATTGGTGGAAACCCTCTGTGCTGCTGGTGTTCTTTAAAACACAAGTGCCTTCCTTTCTCCAGGCTCCAGGCGGCACACCACCCAAGGCTCCCAGCGGCTGCTGTTCAGAGCCTGATTCTCTTTCGTGTGTTCTTGGCCCAAGACAAACATCCAAGTCTCCAACTGTCCCACTGACCCTGGGCTTTGCAGAGTTTTTGGCCTTTGAAAGGAAAGTTTGGGCCCTTTAGGGGTTTGGGAACTCTTTGGCAGCCTGTGACACTTGGGTTGGAGTTTGCACTAGAAGATCATCATATTGAGAGTGCTCAGAGCCATAGCTGATTCATGGTGAGCCCCATGAATGCAGCTGCTGCCGGGACCATTCCCATGACACAAGCAACCCTAGACCTGCTGGTCTGATCCTGGCACCACTTCCTGCAGGAGGCCTGACTCACCATAGCCGCTTCTCTGCAGAGAAACACTGGACCCCCAGAGCCATGGGGGAAATCCAGCCCAAACTAACATTTGAAAAAAAGCCTGAGGCTTAAAGTGCTATACTAGTAAGTAACAGAATCTGGATTTGAACTTTAAGGTTCTATCAGGTAACTCCCAAGTGAATGCCTCTGGAGGCAGCCCAGACAATGCAAGGATTTGGGAGTCCAGAGGTAGATTTTACTCCTAATGAAGCTATCAGAAGGAACCCTCTATTTCCTTCTACAACCCACACCCCACTGAAAGCTTGGTCCTTGGGTGGGGAGGATCCCGGGACATTTCTGTTCCTCATTGCATGTCCTGAGCATGTAATCAAGCCTGGTGTGTGCTAGGTAAGAGAAGCAGTGCAGACAGTGTGCCCAATCTCTGGGCTGGAGGTTTGTCACTGAGGCCGGGCCCAGTGCAACAGCATCATTCATTCAGTTGGAAGCCAGTCCATCAGTCAGTCAACAAAGGAATCAAGTGCCTGCCACACGGCAGCCATGGTGTGGGGTGCTCAGGAATGAAAACACCAGTGAGCAAGGCAGACAGGACCCTTGGTGGTTTATAGCCTAGTGGGAGAGAAAGACAAATAAATAGATAACAACAAGGTAAAGATTGCTGAAGGCAGAGAGTGGCTGGAGGGAAGCCTATTTAGAGTGGACAGAGATGAGACAAATGAACTCACTTTGGGGAAATTAAGGCCCAGAGAGGAAGCAATGGTCAGGGCCACATTGGAGCCAGCCATCTTGGGGACCTAGTCTCCTGGCCCAGGGCTCTGCCTCCTCCATCCTGTGACTTGCATTTGAGCTTAGGATCCTGCTTGAGCACCCGGTGTGTGGAGAAGAGGAAGCTCCACTCATCCCTGACACCTGCTCAGTGCTTCTCTCCCTTTGTTTTCCAGGTTAATAAGAGATATCATTCCTTAAATGCCAAGAGATTAGGTTTGGGTTCTTGGCTGCCATCACCAGTCTTCCCACCCCATAATGGCACCAACTGGGGACACATTGGCTAGATCTATGGCTTCTGGGGATTCTCCTGAGGACTCTAGTGTAATTGTTCTGAACACCTGGAATTACTGCCTTCCACAGAAGATGTATCCAGAAAGCGGGTTTCTCTGCACACTCTGCATGACTAGTTTTCTAGGGAAAAAGACAATTTGCTATAAAAGCAGGAATTTGCAATGCTCAGAGGGACACAGGACATTGAGAGCTGGCAGGACCACCCTTGCCTCTCTCAGTTTGGATGTTTTGTTGATAGGGGAAGAGTTTTGAGTTAAGCCTCAGCCTCAAGGTTCTTGTTGGACCTTCCTGGCTTCTGGGGTTCAGAAATGGGATGAAGCTGCTGGGTTTCTCTTAGCTGTCCTCACAGGCTGAGATGTGCTGGCTCCTGTCTGCTGTTGATGACATGCTGCATAGGTGCCCCTGGAAAGAAGGGTGTGTTTTTGGTCCCTTGGATGTCCCTGCCTGCTTCATCTAGGCATTTATGGAGACCTGTGGGTTTTTAAATTCCACTCAAAGTGACAGTAGGCCCCTCATTTCTGGTCTGGGGCCACTGGGCTACCCTCCACTCCTGGCCTCTCTCTTACAGTGCAGGAGTGAGACTGAATTTGTACAAAGTAGAGTTGGGGTGGTCACTAGTTCCAGAGGACTCAGGAAAATGTGGACTATTTCTCTATGTTCCTTTGAACTGGCTGCCGCACCACTAGGGCTCAGCTGGCCCAAGTCTGTCCTTCACCCACCCCCACCTGCCTTCTTATTTAGGGCCTATTTGGAAGCTAATCCTTGTGTTCATTAAGTGACCCCCTTCTCTTGCCCTCTGCTTTGATTAGAGACAAGAGAGCTAATTATCAGCCCCTGTGAGCCCCACCACAGGCCATTTAGAGCTGACGCAGCCCTTGAAATGATTTAAAAATCCCATTTCCTTGCAATGAAATGGGCTACCCTTCCCTCCTCATTAAGGCTAATTACTAAACATTTCCCTTCTGAGGAGAGGGACCTTGCTCTTGCCCTCCACCCGGCCCCACCTTAGGCAGTGGCTGCCCACAGAACTTTCTCAGGCAGCAACAGTCTCTTTCCCTTCTGGGGCAGACACCCCAGTGAGGTCAGGATAGCTGAGGCTGCAGGAGATGGGCAGGATGGGCTCAGGCTGGCAGGTGATACGAAGAGGTGCTGAGACAGAGGGGGAAGATCTGAACTTCCGGCAGGCAGGAGAGCCTCTGGGGCCTTTGAGCTGCCAAACTACCCCTCCCACATCCAATATTTGAACTTGCTGGGTTGAGGGGGAACCAGTCAGGGCTTCAGGGCTTCCTGGAGCTCTCCGTGGTGCTGAAGTTTCCTGAACAGAGTCATTTGGCTCATGAGCAAATGCTCAGAATGAAAGAGGTGATGGAAAGCAGCTCCTGGGATTATGAGGTGCCCCTTCTCTAGAAAACAGGAGCTCACTGCCACCAGAGCAGCCCAAGTCTACAAATAGAGGCCCCTGCTCAGGTGCTTCTGATTACAGAAAATGAGGCTGACACTGTGCCTCATTGTGACACTTATCTTTTTCCCCTTTGTCCCCAGCCTGGAATAAGAAAAGTAGGAAATCCAAATTTTTAAAATTCAGACTGTGCATTCTTAATTTTAGCCTGTATTTAAATTAGTTTCATAACACTTTTTCTTTAACATAGGGCCTCTAACTTAGGCTTTGGACTCCATCTGGCTCTGCTCTCTCTCTCTCTCTGAATTCATTGAGGACTGGCTGGCTACATATTCCTCAAGGTCCCTCCCCCTCCCACATTTCCCATTACTCCCTTTCCAAGGGACAATTGGTGTGAGCTGACCCTTCGTGCCTTCTTCCCAGGCTCACCAGCAGATCATGAACATCAATGTGTAACTCATAACTGAGACTGTTGGAGGAAAAATGTAAGAAAAAAGCAGCATGGTCTGCTTTTGTGGAGACATCAAAGTGTCCCCAGTGTACACTCTGGGCCAAGCAAGGATCATACTCAACCTTCTACCACTGTTTTTGTTTCTTGTGACCTTCAACATAGAAGCCCCTTCCTACACTCTACCAGTCCTGTATGTCTTCAAGCTTTGCCTTCTGATGTTTGTAAGTAAATGTCTGGGAAAGGATAAGAACTCCATGCAGAGGAAGGAGCACCAATTCCAGAGTCCCAAATACACAGAGGTTCCAGGCTCCCGATCCCCTCTGGATGATGTCCAGGTCCTCCTACTGTCTCCCATTTCAACTTTAAACACATTCCACTTCCCAACATCCCCTCTTCTGTATCAACGAGTAAAGATTACAGACTACCACCCTCCCTACCTCAAAGGCCTTCCTTCATATCTTGAGCTATTCTTTGTGGAAGAAGCAGCTTCCTGTCTGCCCCTTCTCGGGTGTTTTCTGCCACATGAACCATCACTTCATCATAATTCTCCCAACAAAATTTTTATCCATCCACTTCCACTATGTACTACTTATATTAGTGGTCTATACCTAAGGTACAACAGAGCAGGTTCCGTGTCCCAAGAAGCAGTAGAACTGACTTCTATTCTCTCCTGTGCACCATCTACCTATAGTGCAGCATATTTTATTTCCTCACATGTAAAGTGGAAAAGCAGCCCTGAGCAATCTAATGATTGAGGCAAAAAAGTGGGGTTGATTTGATTCATCCACCCACCTATCTACCCATCCTTCCCTCTACCCCAACTTCCACCCATCTTTCTATCTATCCAATGTATGTTGAGTGTCTAATGTAGTGTGAGGCAAAGGAGATGCAAAAGATAGATGAAACAAAGACCCCTGCCCTTGAGAAATATCACAGAGAGGAGGGGAGTTGGGTGGTAGCCTGTTTAAAAAATCATAACTCAGTGTGGTCAGTGTCATGTTGGAGCTCTGAACACAGGCTCATAAAGGAGGATAGAAGGGGACTCAAAGCCTAGGAGAAGGGAAAGTATCTGAAGAAAGAATATTTGAACCACTTCAAACATAGGAAGATGAGCACATCCAGCAGTGGGTAAAGACACAGAAGTGGGAAAGAGTGGGGCTTGGTTGGAAGTTGGTCCAGAGCTTGGTGTGCCTGCAACACAGAACACAGAGGCCTTGGAGGACAGTTGCAAGGCTGCTGGCAGGGGCTCTTGTGCCAGGCTAGGGAGATGGGCCTTTATCCTCAAGGCAACAGGGAAATGTCAAAGCTTTGTAAGTGGAACAAGGACAAGATCAGATCTGTAGTTTTTGAGACATCACTCTGGGGTGACATAAAGGGCAAATCAGAGGGAGCAGATGCCAGGGGTGGGGACAGAGCAGACAGCAAGGGTGAGGACACCTGCAGCTTCTACTGTTCATTTGAAAAATGAGTTTTGCACAACTTCCTCTTCATAAGCCCCTGTCAGACTTTTTGTTTTTATGTCTATTGAAAGGCATATACTAGAACCTTCTGGGGGATATGAAGGTCAAATGCTCCCATCCAACCAGTGCTTCCTAGACCCACTTTTTCCTTTTCAGAAAACACAACCTCCCAGATCTCTTCTCAGGGACTTCTATCTACTCTCTGCTCCTGGGGCATCTTCAATCACAGAGAATAAAATGGCTAAAGGAAAGCTATTTAGATTGGGCAAATAATTTCTTATGAGATGAAATGAACTGTGGCCATCTCCTTAGCCCCCCAATATGAGGGCAATTTGGGCTCACTGAGAAATGAATTGAGAATGATGCCAGTATTCCCAAGTGGCCCAGATGGTGGCATTCTTTGTTAATGAGGAGTCCAACTGCAATAAAAACTTGGTCATAAATGAGGCAAATACCTAGCACAATAGTTCCAGGCAATAATTATTGAAGAGAAATAAAAACCAGGTAAGTAGGATTATGAATTCCTCTGGTAAGAATCAGCTTTGCAGAAGTGGTGGATTTCTGCTAGGCAAATTCAGGAGGATCCAGGCATCCATGCCTAACTGAGAGGCAGAACCAGAGCATAGTCGAACATCTTCTCAACCGTGGGAACAAGGGAGCATCTCCCTGTGACACCCTCTGGTGGACATGTGAGTGACTCTGCACCTCCATTCCACAGATCTAAAAAGGATGCCAGAATCCTACTATTAGTGGAGGGTTAGAAGGTATTCAATTTGCTCTAATCAGACTAAGGCCTAATATTCTATGACTGGAGGAGTTTTCAGTTTTCCTTTCTGTATATGAATAAAAGAAGCAGGTAGTTCTGTATGCCCCTGACAGCCATCTATAACCAAAAGGAAACCAGTCTTACAATCAAGATTAGACTAATGAAGGCAGAATGGAGGAATGACAAAACCTATGTCCTTGGTGGCTTGATTAAACTGCTTGTTACACATACTTAGGGCCCAACCCACCTCAAAATGCCTCTATTTTTAGGTTCCTTGGCTCACAGGTTTCTCTACACAAAGCATCTTTACTAGTATACCCTATAACGGACTCCAATGGTGAAGTCTTTTGCCCCTTGTTGTGGTACAATTTTCTGGCTGCATAAAATGCCATTCCCTGGTACTTCCAACTCTGTGGGTTGATTTGGGGTGTTTGGTTGAAGGTTTCAATAGATATAATTGCTTACACCCATTGGAGTTGAGCATGTGTAAGACCTGGGGGGAAATAGGTATGTTGGCACTGAGAGAAAGGGACAGGATTTTCTCCTCCTTCAGATATCTTTGGACATTGCTACCCAGAAGGGATTTCATACCACAGACAGCGCCCCTTGTCCTAAGAGCCCAGGGACAATTTTCCTCTCAAGAGAATAGTATTAGAGGATCATGCACTCACCTCACCTGAGAGCCAAAAAGGAGAGACTTGTACTACAGGTAAAGAGTGGATGTTCTCTCCAAATACAGCCCTGTATTCATTCCCATTTACTCTATCATTCTTACTCCCTGACCCTGTTACTTGAGGGGAGGAGTCATGCACATGCAGGTAGCAACTGGGACCAGAGCCCAGATGAAACTTCAGCATAGGGCAACAAGGGGCCAACTGACAGGCAGGGAAAAATCAGAATCTACCTTTCCTCAGGGCTGAGGCACCAGCCAGGAGAGGCTCTCCAAAGCAGGTCCTGAGGTACCACAGTTTAGCCTGCCCTGGCTCTAAGGCATGGCTTGGCTAGGACTGCAGGAACCATCACAACTGATCTCCCTCTCTTCCCCTGCTTTGGATGCATGAAAGGGACTCTTATGGCTCAAGCTGGCTGCTTTGATGTCCAGCCTGGCCCACTGAAAAGCCCTTTCCCTGGCAATGTTCTTTGTCTCTCTTCTGAGACTCTTTCCCTGTCTTCATCTCTGTCTCTCCCTCCCCCTCCCTTTTAGTCTCTCTCTTTCTCTTTGACCATTTCTACCCTCTTTTTCTATGTCTCCCTGCTTTGTAGCTAAGTTATTTTTCCTCAGTAAAATCTGAGTCATCTTTAAAATGGCTGGACTCAGTGGAGAGCCTGCCACAGGGCCTTTGCTGGCCCAAGCCAGAGGCTGCTCATCCCACATTCTCCTTTCTTAGAAAGAACATGAGTCTTCTGCCTTCTGGTACCTGGATGCTTGCACGTGGTCCTGCCTACAGAAGAAATGGGAGCCTATCTCTGTGATCTGGGGGGCTCCCCCACATCCCAAAATATCCCCCAACCCACCCATCTGCCTGAAGCCCAAACTCTACCATTTTTAGTCAAGCAATGGGGAGGCCCCACCCGCTTGTACCAGCTCCCTTATATGTGAACCTCACAATTTTCCTCTGAAGCACCCCAATTACCAGAGCTCTCAGGGAGCCTTGGAGGAATGTGATCTTCCATATATACAAGATGATTTTTACGTTTCATGCTTTGTCTTAAAGTTCGTGTGCATCTTTGTATATCAGTTGATAATATATCTTTTTAAAAGTAAGCTTTTTATTGAAGTATGACATAAACAAAAGTGCTGTAATCAAAATAGAGCACAATAGATTTTCAAAATGAGCATACCTATATCACCAGCCCCCAAAGAAAAGGAATATTGCCATCACCCCAGAAGTCCCCAGTGCCCACTTCCAGGCACTACTTATCAAAGGTAATAACCATCCTGCCACTGTATAATACATGCTTCTCAAAATACATATTTCCAACTTCCTACTACTTAAACTGTTGATTGAAGAAGCCCATGCCTATTCTGTGGCATTGACAAACTCCTGCATAGCACTGGGTACCCCAGTTGGAGCAGACCCTATTCATATACCCTTCCCTTCAGACCCCCTGTTCAATCCTTCCAACAATTTCACTGAGTGAGGATAAGCATCATTATTATTATCACCACTGTATTGTTGAGGAATGGACATTCAAAGAGATGTTGACTTGCCCAAGTCCCCTAAACCTGTGAGTCAAAAATCATGGATTTGACTCCCACCAGAACCTCTGAAGCTCTGTCAGTGATGGCACTACCAGGGAACAGAGATTTGCTCACTGGAGTCTAGGTTGTTTCATCTACTGTAAGTGTTGAGAGCCTTGAGGACATCTGATTGGGGAGGTGCAGGGTATAGGGGGCAGGGTTTAAATGATACTGACTCCAGGAACTTGGCCAAGGGAATAGGGATAGGACTCCAGCTTGCCTGACGAGGGTGGCCAGTGGCCAGGAGGTACCCTCTCCAGAGAACCAGGCTCCCAATTCTTTGTCCTCTGAACCAGTTATGACCATTGGCTTCCCACATCCATGAGCAAACACTCCTCTGGCTTTTCCCTGGAGGCAGAGAATAGGCCATGGTTTGGCCTCCTCGGAGCACTGAGTGACCTTGAGTAGTTCTTTTCCCCTCTCTGAGCTCCAACTTTTCTGTAAGTATGAAACTTGAAGGAAAGTCCCTCAAGACCAAAGTGGGGCTCATGGACCCCAGAGAGGCCAGGAGGAGGCATCCTACCCATGCTGGATGTTCCTGACCGGCTCGTGTGAATAAGACAGCAGGCCAGATCTGTACAAGCTCCCTGGTCTCTTGTCTGGAGGCCTCCTTTTCTTACTAACCCCAGAAGGAAGGTTACAGTTGTCAGTTCCCTAGGATCAGAGAAGGGATCCATGGCCAGATTCTAGGGAAAGCTATACCTTTTACATCCTGGGGCGAATCTGACCAAATTGTTCTAAAATTTAGAGGATTGGAGAGGGTGATCTTTTTAACTTTTTAAAAAAACATCGAGTCTAATGTTTTGGAGAGGGGACATTGTGAAAGATTGTGACCCCTTGCTAAGAACCATATTGCCAACCCAGGATGCATTAACAGAGTATAGGGGCTAAATTGTGGAAGGTGACAGGCTCACTCTGCTCTCTCCTGGCCATACCAGGAGACTTCCTTCTGGAGGAAAGTCTAAGACAGCAAAGACCTCAAAGGAGGCACAGCTATAGCAGCTAAGCTTATTTTCCCTGCAGGAGTGCAGGCTCCGGGGTCCTGGCATTCCACTCCACAGAGCAAAGTGGTCAAAAGTGGGCAGTCTGGCATTTGTCAACGTTGGGTTTAGTGTTCAGTGCTGTTGCTTTCTTTAATGACCTTGCATCTGTTATTTCTTATATCTGTGCCTCAAAATCCTCCCTACCTCACAGGGACAATAGAAAGACTACAAGAGGGGATGCATGAAAAATACCCAGTACAGCATGTGGCACATAGCAGTTAATATCAACTGCCTTGGTGGTAGTGAGCTTCCCATTCCATTAGAGTTGGGGAGCCAACTCTAAGGGCCACCACCAGTTCTTAAGTAGACTTCTGGCATCCCTTCTATAACTTTTTAAAATTGACAGATAAAACTGCATGTATTTACTGTGCACAACATAATGTTTTGCACTATATACATATATTGCGGAAGGGCTAAATCTAGCTAATTAATATATGCATTACTTCATGTAGTTTCTTCCATAACTTTTGCACCTGGATGGGATGCCCATGATAGTCTGTCCATTTGTCTGCAAGACTTATTCCAGCCCAGAGGAAAAGAAAGGGACAGATAGGGTGGTCCCAGCCAGTGCCTGCAGAGGAAGACTCAAGAACTCCTTCCTGACTCATCTCCTTGCTCAAAATTCCTCTTTCTGAGCACAAACAGCAGGATAGGGACAGGGAGCGGGGCAGGAAGAGGTGGCTTAATAAAAAATCCCAATAAAGCTCTGCAGCCCCTGGTGGCCAGGGGCAGGTCCTGGGCACAAGCTTTCTTTAGATCTGCCCACTGGGGGGCCCTGACTAATATTCCTGGAGCCTCTGTCTGCCCCTGGCTTCATTACCCATGCGGAAGGGGCCAAGAGGTCCAACAGGGCTCCCCGATGCTGCCTGAGAATATTGCCAAGTCGCCCACCCCAGCTCCACCCCAGCACACATACCCTCCCCTCTAAACCCTCTGCAGAGGAATGGGCTTGATTCAATCAGTCATTTGCCTGTGGGACCATCTGGGTCAATTTATTATGGGAGATGCCAGCATCAGTGAATCAGGCCACCCTGATGTGAAATTTGGAGCAAAGACTTATTAAAGAGTAGCAGAGAGGTGCTGGGATGAGAATTCTCTTCCCCGAGAACAGAACAGAGCAGTCAGACCCAAGATAGGCTCTAGTAAGGAACCCTGAGGTAGATAGGAAAGCCCTGGGTAGCGCCCCCTGCTGGTCAGAGCTCATCCTCTGGCAGTTCTGAGCTGTTCTCCCTCTGTGGAGAGCTCTGAGTAGGACAAGCTCAGGCCTTGTTCCTTCTATCTACATCCTAATAGAAAGCACAATGCTTTAAGGATTTGGGTTGAGAAAAGCTAAGTCCAGCCAGTTTGAAGACAAACAGACAAAGGGCTGGTACGGGACCGCCCAGAGTGCCTCGGTCCTCAGCTGCCTACAAAAGGCAGAAAAAAGGAGTGTGGACTTTGCAGTGGAGCTTAAGAAACAAACCTGTGAAACAGAGACAGTCCCCTTGCTCCCCCTCCTCCAGCATTAGCAGGAGGAGCTGAAAACATTTGTTCAGAGAGAGGGTGGGGGGAGAAAACCCTAAGTGCTTCTGCTTCCTTTTTTTTGCCAAATCATGCAGAAGATGCTGGCAGCTGCAAAGATTCAATTATGCACAATGCGAAAAATCATTTACAAAAATAATGGCACTCGAAAAAAATGGCCTCTCCAGAAATGGCGTGGAACAATAAATCCGTTAATTAGCTAATTAATATTCAATTGGGGTCAGTGGGCTTAATAGAACCTTTCTTGGAGACCCAAGAAATTCTAAACTGCCGCGAGGCGCCTGCCCACTGCCATTATCTCAGGCAAGCAGGCCCTTATCGGGCTGCCAGCTGTCCCCGAACAATGCGGGCCCTTATCAGCTGGGGCAGCAGCCCTGGCCGCTCACTCAGGCTGCCTCCGCCCAGAGGAGCACGCAGCCTCTTGGTAATTGATATACGGCACAGCTTTGTCTGAGGCTGTTTGCTCTGCTGGTATTTAAGGCAGCGCGGGCCCCTCGATTGATTGCCATTGGCTAGGTTTCTGCTGTCAGTGACAACCTGTCAATGAGGGATCAGCCAATGGCAGTGACTTACACTCTTTATGCCCCAGCCATCTGGGCCAGGCCAGAGTCCAACAGGAGCAACATGGCCCACTGGGTTTGGCCTAAATTTTGTTGCCATCCTAAGTGGGAACCTAATCCCTATAGACTTTGGTGTTTGGGTGGGTGGCCAACCTTTGCTTTGCTTTGATCATTGTTCAGTCTTTTTCTCAGGAAAACAAGAGGTTGGCCCAGACCTTTGCTACTCTAAGTACAGTCCATGAACTTGTAGAATCTATTGCTTAAGAGCTTGGTAGAAACACCTCAGATCTCCTGAATGAAAGCCTATAGGGAGGGGGTCCAGGAGTCTGTTTTATCCAGCTCTCCAGAAGACTTTCATGCTGAAGTTTAAGAAGCAGTTGACAAAATCAGGGTTCCTACCCTTGACTGTGTCTTAGAATCACCTGGATGTGGTGGTGGTGGTAGTGGGGGGTGGGTATAAAGATCAATACACATATTCCCAGGCCCTGCAGTGTAGACTTACATTTTTTTAGACATGGAGTGTATGTCCTGGGCACTGGAAGGCACAAGGAACTCTGGGAACAACAGAATGGCCAGCAAAGAGGCAGGGAAGAAGACTGCCATGGTCATGCCCATGGAGGTCCTGTCCAGTATGGAATGAGGTTGCACATGACCAACAGTTGAGACAAGCTCTAGCTATACAGGGCTCTGCCTCCAGAAATCCACTGGGAGCCAGGATGCGTTTCCATAGAAACAATGGTCCCCACGGGAAGGTACCTTTCCAATCTAGCCCCAGATACAGCGAGACCCATAGTAGAGCTGAGTTTCAGACATCCGCTTCACTGGAGGGGATCACAGGATCAGAACGGCAGGAAAAGGAAGTAGAAACTCAGGGAAAGAGAAGGTGGAAGGGGCTTACCTATACTTTTACCAAGACTCAAAGCCTAGGATAAGGATTTGGCTACTTTCTGAGTGGGAAGTTTCTTCAGGGCCCTAAATACCTGTGGTGCCCCATCTTCTCTCTTCACCCAACTAGCCCATTCTCTATCATTGCACCCTCCCAGGCCTGCCCTCTCTGGAAGGGCTTAGAGTCTCACAGCTCTGTCTTTTCCTTAACTTCTCCCAACTCAGACCCACACAGCCAGAGCTATAGGCACTAGGGGACCTCCTTGGTTGTGTCTCTTCATGTGAAGGAGCAAGTCTGATTGCTAAGGCAGAAGGGCCAGAGAGGGATCTGTACTTCAAGGTAGCCTAGGCTGAGGTGTGTAGGGAGAATACACCCTGCTCTCACTCCACCTTCTCTTAGCTGCTGTGTGAGCTAGACCAGCTTTAGGAACAAGGAGGCCCCAAGGTAAGGGCCAAATACTAAGCATAACTCATCTCAGCCTCTGTGGTCCTTATCAACACAGTGGGGGAGGACTCTGCAAATGGTGGAGCTTAGTGAGAGAACTCAGGACCATGCTCCTAAATCCAGGCCACGTGCAAGGACCCAGGTATTAAAAGGTGACAGAGTTCAGTAATGGGATCTTTGGGGGAGTGGTGGGGTAACACTGGTCTATGCAAAGGACAGCTCTAAGCTTAGGAAGATGGTGAGCTAGCAGGGCCTTCAACCCCAAAACAATTAGAATAAAGTTATCAGTCCCGAAATCCACCAGATGTGACACTGAGTGAGACTAGAATGAAGAGCTAGAGCTGCTGAAAATCTTTTCCACTTCCTGGGCACATTCTAAAGGTAGCTGGCCATCTGATTTGTTCCTTTGTCTCTAATGGGAACCAGCAGCACAGGCTTAAGGGGCTTTTCCTCCTAGGTCATTTTCTCTTTAGGAATGGGGACCTGCATGGGAAGACCAACAGGCACTTCTAGATCTGCTCCAGGCCTCCGGGGAGGCTCAGCTGCGTGCTCTGACTGTGTGGGCTCCCAGAGTCGACAGCAATCAGAATAAGGAGGGGCATAGCTGATGCTCGAGGTCCCAACCAAAAGATTCTTTCATCTGTGCCCTCCCTGAGGCTCTCGGTGTATCATAAGGCTGTTGAAGAATATCAAAGGCAAGTATCCATCAGTCATTGCTCTGCCAGGTTCCATGACTGCCTTTCAGATGTGTTAAATTCTAATAAGAAATACAGCCTCTGTTCAGTAAGCAAACTATTGACTTGAGAACCCATGGGTGAGCTCAGGCCCTAACCTAGCAGATGAACAATTAGCTTTGAAGCTGCCCAGGCACCAAAAACATTCTCTTCTTTCTCCCACATATGCTCAGGCACATGGCTTTAGCTCTCATGGGGCTCCTTGATCCCTCACCTAGCAAGTCTGCTCCTTGGGACAATTTGGGTTTGGCCCTCCTCACTGAATCTTGAAAGAGGAAGCCAAAATTGCTCTCCTCTGGGTTAGAGTCTTGAGCCCAGTCCCTTTGGGGAGTGAATACTGCCCTGTACAAGCAGGTACAGGGCCAGACCACCTGGTCTCCTTTCCCCAGGTCAAATCTGTTCTGGTTGTTTCAGAAGGCTCCCCCAGCCAGTTGTTGGTAAGAGGTAGTTAGAGGCAGTGACAGAAGATGGCTATGGAGAGAGAGTGATGGGGAGACTCTGAGACAGACTAACGAGAGAAGCAGAGAGAAGCCCCTAGAGAGCCGGCAGGCGTGTGTGAGAGAGAGCTCCAATCCCTGCCTGGATTATCTGGGACTCTCCTTTGGCTGCCAAGGAGACATTCTATACCCGCAACAACTGTTTCCAGGATGGCAGTGGTGGTGGGTTGGGACCCTGCTGGTTTTCTAGACTCCAAATCCCTCCCATGACCTTGAGTATCTGGTTTTCCTGGGAGCCCTCTTTCTTGAGCAGGGAGAGGGCTGAGCTTACTCCCAATTCTCTTTGCCACTTGTCCTCAAAACACAAGAATATTGAAGCCCTCAGACCAGTGTCCACCCCAGTTTTATAGATGAGGAAACCAAGGTTCGGGGTGCAAAGGCTGCCTGAGAACACACTGTAAACATTGGGGTCACCAGCTGGGCCAGGACAGTCCAGGGACAGCCCTCCCTCTTTTACCTTTAGCTCTCTGCCTACTGCACCCCTCCCTCCTACACCCAACTGTCTCCTTTGCGGGGGTGCACAAGCCCCAACACCAGAGGAAAGAAAGTTTCTGCTAACCTGAAAACAAGCCATAGGAGCAGGAGGCCTGAGTGCGCCTGCGGAGTTTGGAGCTCCTTCAACTTCACGACTAATTGCAGAGAGGCGGTGGGCGGGCTCTTGGCAAGCGATTAGCTGTCCCACTGCATGAATAATTTGCATAGAAAATGCTTTATTTTGGCAATCTATTAAAGGGCCCACAGTGCTGTGGCTTATCTCAGTCTCACAGCAAGGAGAAGGCTTGGCTATCTCGTTAAGTTCTGTTGATGCATAACAATTTGAAATGGGCACAAGCTAGTATGACATTTAAAGATGCCTTCACTTAATTATATTACACAAACATAGGGTTGTTTATCCTTGGGAATAAAGTCTTTTTGAAGTCAAAGTTGGCATGTGCATAAAGGAGGGCATTTTAACTGATTTTTCAAGAGGGGGCCTCCTCACTTCAAACTTGGGGGGTTGCATTTCCTTAGGGCCTTGTAACACAGAGGGTTCTATGGCTGAGATGCAGACTTTGAGATTGGTTCTTTAGTTCTTCTTTGAGGGTGGCCTACCGTTTGGCTCTTAATATGGTCTTGTGGATAGAAAAGCTTATTAGAGCAAGGAAAAAGGAGAATTGCTGTGTGACCTTGGGTGAGCCCCTCCCCTTCTCTGAGCATCCATTGCCTCTTGTGCAACATGTGGGCAGGGCTTTCCTTCTCTGCAATGATTGACAAACCACAGTGTATTTTCACTTTCTCTTTGCCACTCTTAAGACTGACTGTAAATAAATATATAGACCCTTTGTTAAGACCTCATTGGACTTTATCTAAAGACTGGATGCATGATGGAGAAGGGGGATGAGGAAAAATAGGAAGGGGCTTGCAGCCACAGCAGCGTTGATATGTTTCTGCTTTGCCAAGTCAGAAAGCCCCAGAACCTACAGTGCTAGCAGCCTTGCCTCAATTCCTCTAAAATTAGGAATTAGATCCTGACTGGAGAAAATAGTAGAGTCCAAAGGCCTTGAGAACCTCAACCCATGAAGCCTTGAGAAGCCTGACTTGTTCACAAGGTGCTCGTGGAAACGCTGTCTGATTGCCAGCTAGCTCTTCCCCTCTGGGCATCGGAGTAGAGGCCCAGTGCTGCTGTGGGAGGAGCTCTGAACACAGGGTCCTAGGGGCTGGTTTCTGGCAGGACAGAGCTTTGAAGTCTTCAGTGAAAGAACTGCCTGAAGGGTCATTCAGCAGAAGCCACTGTGAGCAGAAAGGCTTTGTCCAGGGCTCTGGCTCCCAGGCTCCATGCTTCCCTGATTTCAAGCTTTCTGGAAAACATAATCTGATTCTACATCCCAGATCCTTCCTGTCCCTCTAGGACTAAGTCTGCTCTCTCCTCAGCTTAGAGGCAACACGGTCCTGCTTCTTCCACTTCCTGGCACTTCACTTAAATATAAGACTGTGTGTGTGTGGGGGGGGGGGGGGAGTTTAATAGATTAATAGATACATTACCTGTTATTAAGAACAGAGATACTTTCCACTCCATTATGATTTTCCATAGATAAAACTCTTAAAATACTTGAAAGAATATGAATTAACATTAATAGCTAACTTTATTTTTGAATGATGTGAATAAGACTACTTCGAATGAGACGTAAAGAAATACCAACTCCCAGACACAATTATGTCGCTCTTTGGCTAGTCTATAACTATTGTCAATCACTGACATGATTATCCCCCAGTTTTGTGTAAAATTAATCCACTGATTATGTTAACCTTGAGTCTAAACCTTCCTGGCAAAGGATGTATACTATAGTGACACAGCCACATCAATGTTAAGAGCAGCTCAATTCACAATAGCTAAGCTATGGAACCAACTTAGGTGCCCTTTAACAGATGAATGGTACATATATACAAGAAAAATATGGTACATATACACAGTGGAATATTACTCAGCCATAAAGAATAATGAAATTACAACATTTGCCGGTAAATGGATGGAACTGGGGACTATCATGCTAAGTAAAATAAGCCAATCCCAAGAAACCAAAGGCCAAATGTTCTCTGTGATATGTTGATGCTGATTCATAATGGGTGGGGGCAAGGGAGGAGTGGAAGTTCACCAGATTAGACAGGGGGAGTTGGGGGAAGGGAGGAAAGATGGGAATGGGAAAGACAGTAGAATTAATTGGACATAATTTTCCTATGTTCATATATGATTACATGACCTGTGTAACTCCACATCATGTACAAACACAAAAAAATGGGAAGTTACGCTCCATGTATGTATGATATGTCAAAATACATTCTACTGTCACGTATAAATAGAAAGAACAAATAAAAAATTTTTAAAACCTTCCTGGTAGCACTAGGAAGAGCTTCCTATCCAAATGTTAGCACAAGACAAACAGTAAAGGTAAGAGAACTTACTGTTAGGCTTGTATCATCTAAATAACAGGCAAAGGTACCACTTACCTAAGCAGTTTATTTTGCACCAAACACTACGCTAAGGACTTTGGAAGGTTAAATCATATGAAATTGAAGTTTTTGTGGTTCATAAATGGCTGCATGGTGGCAATTTCATATGGTCCCACCTAACCTCATACCTTACCATTGTTATTTCTCTTTCCATATTACAAATTTAAAAAATGAGGCACAGGGGGCCTGGGGTTATGGCTCAGTAGTAGAGCGCTTGCCTACCTTGTGTGAGGCACTGGGTTCAATACTCAGTATCACATAGAAATAAATAAAATAAAGGTCCATTGACAACTAAAAAATATTTTTTAAAAAAAAATGAGGCACATGGAAATGTAACCATTTATCCAAATTACAGAGCAAGTGAATAGAGCCATATTTTGAAGACAGACAACTCCAACTCCATAGACACCCAGCCCTGATACCTAACCTTTCTTCAAAATGTTCCCATGAGCATTTCACCTGTTTCAGTGAACATGGTTAAACTGAGCCTGATACATGTTTTGTGTTCAATTCACATTTATTAAATAAATGGATTAATAGATAATTTATTTTCCAACATCAAAATCATGTACAGGAACATGCAAACTGGATAATGGTAGGCCTTGGAAGATGGCTTGTGGCTCTTCACATTATCTTTTTCCAATCTGACCCTTTTATGTTCATTCCTAGAGTTACATATGGAGGTAGATAAGTCTGGAGGAGGGCAGGGGTGAAAAGAGATAGAGCCAGCGGTTACATTGATGTCAAGACAGATCACCAGGATTGGGGGAGGGATGTCATTTGGAGGAGCAGAGAAAGGGAAAAGAGAGTAAGCAGGTCAGTCATATCATGAGCCACTGTGGAGAGGTAAACCCTTCCTGGATCTGAATTTACACACACATGTTCACCCAGTCCAGCAGAAAACAGGTTATAAAATGTCCATTAACATCAAAGAGTTCTTCTAACACAACCATCATTTCCCGAGCACATAGAGCCTTTGTTCTCTGAGTCTCAGGTTTGTTCTCTGGACTCAGGTCAAACCTGCCCTCTCATGGCCACCTAAATCCATAGTTTCTTCTCTTCCCTTCTCACTGCCCTGTAACAGTGCCCATGGGACTAAGGTGGACATCCTTAGCAGCCAGTTGTAAAAGGAGAAAAGGCATGGTGTGTCTTCCAGAGAGTATCCCATGATCTCATTCATGGTATGAATCAGTGAGCTGGACTATAATTTACATGTAAATTATTGGTCAAACATAACAAGAAATTGCAAACTATAAAATGACATATACATGTACAATTAAATCTGTCCTTTTGAGTGAATTCCAGTAATAAGAAATAGACAAAGTCATCATAATTGTTGCTTGGAGTTCTTCATTAAGTAGTAGTTCCAAAAGGAAATGATAGATTACAGATGCTGATGCTGTGAATCTGCCTCCCTTCAGGTAGCCAGCCACACTGCACCTTTTAATAATAATAGCAGTCCATAGTAATAGGAGTACAAAGGGGGAAGTCCATGAATTTCAGATTCCAGGCTCTCTTTGAAGCTCAGAGGTATGGGGGAACAGCAGGTGATGAAGAACTATACCTTTCTTGTGCCTTAAACCTCCAGTTTCAGGTCACTACCAAGAACCTTCTGAAGAAGTAAATTCAGTTCTATTCAATGATTTACTCAACATCTACATGCTTCCCTTACTGGGTCCCACAGGGCTACAGTGAAGAATCACCCATGCATCTGCCCTCAAAAAGCTTGCATATTTTGCCTCGTTAAGACCTCATGAATGCCATGCCCAGCATCATTATCATTCCACTTCTACCCTGCAAGAAACATGTTTTATGATCTGCAAAGCTCTTTAAATTCATTAGCTCATTCAATCCTGAAATAACTTCACAAGAGTGGAGATAATTATTGATATACTTTGGATATTGAATGTCCTCCAAAGGTCTACGTGTTAAAGGCTTGGTTCCCAGGGTGGTGCCGTGGGCCTTTAGGAGATGGGGCCTTGTGGGAGATCTTTAGATCACTGGGAGTGTGCTTTCTTCTTCCTTTTCTCACTTGCTTCCTAGATCATGATATATATGGTTTTGCTCTGCCACATATTCCCTGCCATTGCTATTTGGCACCCCTACCAGAAGCCCAAAGCAATGGAGCCACTTGATCAAAGAATGGCATCTACAAAATTGCAAGCTGAGTAAACCTTTTCTTTTATAAGTTAATTATCTCAGGTATTTCATTGTAGTGATGGAAATCTGACTAATACAGTTATCTCCAGAGGAAACTGGGGTCCCAAGAGCAGGCGACCTCCCAAGTTCACTCAATGTCAGTGATGATGAAAGGACCAGGTCACTAGTGTTTAATTCCTAGTGCAGAATTCTTCCCATAAAAGCACACCTCCTGGAACAGGTGTAGGGAGAGAAAGAAAACTCTGGCTCTGCCATAATTGATCCAGTCTGATAACAAAGGGGTATAACTCCATCTGCCTTTAGGATCTGCTGAAAGAGCATAGTCTTCATGAAGCCAGAGTCCAAAAGAGCCTCATCTGGATAGATGAAAGCAACAAATGGATAACTTATCTTCCAGACAATCTCAGTGTCCTGAGTCATTTATTGTTCACTTAACAAATATTGACTGAGATCCTCCTGTGTGCCAAAAACTGTTCTGCAGAACATCCTGGATATGGTCACTGGCTTCACAGGTAAAACAGTTTGAGGAAGGACAAGGTCAAGGTTGTGTCCATATCTCCAGGTACTGCCTTCTTCCTCTCCTCCACTCTCAGTCTGCCACAACTCAGAGAGAGAAGGCAGAACCCTGGTACCATGGACAGCTCAGTGCTGATGTCAAGGAGTGGAATAGGCCAGGAAGGAAACTCTCTTCTCAGGGATATCCTCATTTTCTCTGGGAGAATCCAGGGAAAACCTGTTCTTATCCTACCCATAAAAGAAGCTGGTAATCTCCATCTCCTATACACCTAATGTACAGTCCTGTGTTTTGGCATTGCATTCAAAGGCCAAGCAAGATTATCTGGATACTTTGAGGCTGCTTAGAGAAATCACCTAGATCTACTCGTCCTTGTTCCTTCTTCATCTGCTTTTCCCATGATACAATTCCCTGTGACTCAACTTTTGTCCCTACAACCAAAACTCTGATCCTTCCACTATCCTATTGGACTTTGAGTTTGTCCTGAGTGTTTCTAGTGAATGGACTTTAACTCTTCCCCAAGTGCAGTCTGATTTAGTCTGCCTTGGTCTTACCTTGATAGGAGCCACCACATGGTACCCAGAGCTCCATATCCCTATGCTGTATCCTCCTCCAGCCAAGCCTAAGCAGACAATTGGGGTGGACATAACTTTGAAGTGGCTCACCTAAGGGAGGAAGGAATAGATGTAGTTTGAGGACTATTTAGAGTCAGAGTCAGCAGTCAGGGAGAGGTTGCACTTTGTTATTGATAGAGAAGGACAATAAAGGAGTTTCTATATGAAGGCTTCTATTTCTTAGGGTTGTTTTTAAAATAATTGGCAAGGGGTGCAAGAGGTTAGAGGAGAGGAAATAAATTTTGAAATAGTTTTTATGAAAAGCAGGAAACAGATGCTGGGGGCAGAGGGATGAGTGGGCAGTGTTGAGAGCCTGGCAGAAAGGGCACCATAGTTTGTAGGATTCTGATTCTTGTGTTTGGTTGATTGTCCCTGTTAGATGAGATGGGCAGGCTTAAAGGTCGCCAAAAGTTCGTCCTGTTCCACAAAGGGTCAAAAGTTCACCCTGTTCCACAGGCAGAGGGCCAAAATGTTGCTCTGGTCTCTGGGAAGGATGTTTCATCATCCCGAGCAGGAGCCAATAGGCTTCAAGGCTGCCCGTAGGAGCCAATAGGCTTTCAGGTCATCAAAAGTTCACCCTGTTCCACAGGCAGAGGGTCAAAAGTTTGCTCTGCTCTCTGGGCAGGATGTTTCATCGTTCCGGGCAGGAGCCAATAGGCTTGAAGGCTGCCCTCACACCACGAGCAGGAGCCAATAGGCTTGAAGTTTGCTCTGGTATCCCCCCACACACCAGTAATCCCTATATAAACTCCTGTCAATTTGAAGTTTGTGGGGTGCCTTTGAGCCAGACGCCAATGGAGAGCCAGTGAGACGAAGAGCTGACAAGAGTGAGATGACGAGAGAGCCAGACGACCACAAGAGAGATGACAAGAGACGGAGAAGAGGCAGCCACTGCATACTTACCCACTGTCTCCAGCCCCACGGCAGCTGCCCCAGCTGATAGTTCCAGAGACCACAGTTGGCGTGACCAGACTCCCACCTTCTATTCAGAGCTTGCACGCTCTTCCACCAGAGCTTGCACACTTCCTGAGCTTGCACACTCCCCTCTCCCTGACTCCCTTCTCCCACCAGAGCCTGGGCACTTCCCTCTCCCTGATTCCTCTCCCCATTCCTTTTCTACCCTTAACCAGCCATAAAGGCCAGTGAGTAAATCCCTTGGCTGCACCTCTGTCCCCAGTGTGATTTTCGCCCTTCAGTTCCTGCTAGCACTCAGCTCCCTGTGTGCAGGGACAGGAAAGACAAAAGCTTGGATTGGTCCAGGATTGATCTGGAGTTTACTAACAATGGCAGTGAGGAAATAAAGGTCAATGGAATTAAGTATGTTGACAAGACACTGGTAAATGTAGTGGATCAGTGGAAGGATAAAGAGGACATAGTGCCAGGAGAAGACTGACAAAGACTTCTAGAAAACAGAGGGCTTGAGGAGCTTCCAGGCACAATTAGGATATGAACAGTAGAAGCCAGGGCAAGGAAGTATGAATATCCAAAAAGTATGAGGCTTTAGTCACACACTTCATGGGTAAAGCAGTTTTGGTAGGGACAAGATCAAGGTTGTGTCCATAGGCAAGAGCTGCTAAGTAGTATGAGACAAGGAGTAGAGACATATGCACAAGGAAGAAGGAGGTTGAGAAACTGGGAGGGAGGTCAGGGTATAGAGAGAGCCCTCCCCACAGATATCATAGCCTCTTATTCTTCCCCACATGCTGGCTAAGAGTGTTCTATGAGATGTAAGTTTCATGGAGGAATCAGAAACTGTGAGGGTTCATATTATGTAAATTGTGAGAGCAAAGATGTGGGTGCTTTAGTGAAAAAGAAGCTCTGTGGTTTTTTGCCCCACTTCTCACCCAGTTGAACCCATATCTAAGAATATCAAATCCATATGCAAAACTTAGGAGAAGCCCATGTGTTTCTCTGCTCTCAAGAGCTCCCTTGAGTTATGCTTAGGTCCCTCTCTGATCACCTCTTCCCTGCCTGAGATGGAATATCATGGCAAAATTGGTGGTGTGTGATAGATTACAAAAATGACTGCAAACTATTCTTCTATTTTTCCCCTTTGCAATGTGACTTGGAACATATCCCATCAAGAGTCTTTTTCCTGTCCCCTGAATCTGGGATGGTTTCTATGACTTGACCAAGAGAATATGGAAGAAGAGACATTGTGCAAATTCTAAGCCTGGACAAAAAGAGGCCTTACCTACTTCTACTTGTTTTCTTGAAGCCTGGGGATGCCATATACACACGTCCAGGATGGCTTGTGAATTAACAGGAGACATGTAAACCAGATGCCTCTGCACCCCCAACTGGCATCCAGCCAACTTCCAGAAGCAGAACTGTGAGCCACTGAGTGATGCCATCCTGGATCATCCTGCATCCAGCTAGGTCTCCTCGAAGAATCTTAGCCTGGATTGACCAAACCAGATTCAAATCAGCAGGACCATTTGGCCAGCTCATGGATCCATGAGAAATAATATATTGTTATTATTTTAAGCCACAAATTTGGGGGAGGGTTGGTTTGCTATGCAGCAAAACCTGGCAGATACAGGTTGAGTGGAGAAGTGATAAAAGATGCTTTATCCTAAGAAATAAAATGATTGTGTGGTAATCAGTAAGGGACACACCACAAGGCCACGTTTCTGCAAAAGCCTCACCTACTTCTCCCTCCCTCTGGGTTGATGCAACCCAGAACACAATGGTTCATGACTTGCCAAGGAGTGAAAATAGGAGATAGCCCCCACTTTTCTCCTTAGTCAGACTCTTTTGTGGACCTACAACTTGCCTAACTGGAAGGATGCTCCTTGTGTGCCATCAAAGAGTCTGATATTGTCCTTTGTGGGCAGAAAGTGTTGTACTATGCTGTCTCCTAATACAGCTAATTAGACAAGAACCTGGTTTCTAACCAGGATATGGCAAACCATATTCATACTTTTGGAAATCTGGGTTATACAATGTGAAGAAAATAAATTGTAGTAGGAGTAGAAAGTTTAAAAAAGTGCATCTAGTAAGGTCTTACAATGGAATAAGGGGACATGGGTCTTAAGGACCATGGATGGTTATAGCAAGCTGAAATTGAAAAGCCACAAGGGAAAAGGAACTGGAAACATGTAGATCAAAAAGAAGGATATGAGAAAAATGGTGGAAACTGACAGAGGAAAAGCAGACACACAGGTTAATGGCACAGCAGGTAATGACAGAACAGTGCTGAAGGGCGTGTAAGCACCTGCCACTGAAGTCCTCCAGCTACTCGGGATCTGGAACCAGTATTTGTCCAGGATCTTGAGACCATTCCCCATTAGGGTCCTATCCTTAAGTTTCTGAAAGCTCAGATTCCCTTTTTATCCACCTCGCTTATTTGAGTTGACCTGAGTGAATTTTGATCCTTGTACAGTAACGACCCCTGAATAAAACAGAAGCTTATTTCCCAAGACCTGAGGCCTCAGAGGTCCAAAGGCAGACAAACATCATCACTGCCTATCCATGAACCTTATCTTCTCTGGTCCCCATCTCCTACCCAGGTCTTGGTAGGACAGACCTAGGAGAAATGGCTGCCAAGGTCATCAGGTTGTGAGGCTGTAGGGCAAAGGAAATATATTTTCAGGATGCAGCTGTAGCACTAATATCCAGATCCCACTGTCACTCCCGGTCCTGCCCATAATGCCTTCCTCTCCTGCCAACCCTGAAAAACACTATTCCAACATCCAGTGTATACTTACATTTGGGGAACCACCACCACATCCAAAGTCCTCACCTCAGGAGGGATTCTCTATGTTCTCAGCCCCTGCTATGCTCTCCCTTTAGGACCCAGTGGTCCCAGAGCTGGGAGACCCTAAAAAGGTCACCCTATCCCATTTGTAAATGAGTAAACGGAGACTCAGAAAGGAAAGTACCCCAAGTCACAGAGGCTAACCAAAGACAGGAGCAGGAAGTGTGAGAATTGAAACCCTTATCTCCTGCCTCCTTCCTGTTTGAAAAGATCCCCAACCAGTTGAGAGGGTTTATTAGGAGACTGCAATCAGTGAACTACAGTATGCATTCATTCATTCATTCATTCATTATTTTTTGATCACTCATCAAGAGCCAAGCCTTATATTTAACAAACCTTAGCTGAGCTATGATTCCCTCAAATACTATAATTTTCAACATTTTCTCTGGGTCAACACAGCTCAAGTCTAGAACCTGGAACCCAGAGCCCAGTCAGAGTCAATGATAGAGCCAGGACCTAGATACCCTCAGAGTTTTCTAATGTGGGACACCTGTGATGATCAGCCTTCCACTTCCCATGCTGGCAGTGCAAATAGAAAGCTGTCCTTTTCCCTTAGCTGTAGCACCAGAGTCTTGGCCTCCCAGGCCTAAGATCTGCTCCGGAATAAAAGGTCTGAACCCAGTTTTCTACTACCTTTTATCTCTCTTAATTGGAGAGTGTTTATCAGTTGATATTCACCAAGAACAGAGCAGCTTCCACCTGCTGGGGCCCATCCAATACCCACCAAAACTTTGTGGGAGTAGGTACTACTAAAACTCTCACTTTTGCAGAATAGGAAACTAGAGCTCATGGAAGAAATCATTTGCTTTCACCACACAGATGGGAACTGATAGAGTGACTACTAAAAGTCACGCCTGACTCCACAGCCCTGGGTCTTTCTGTGATGCTGCTGAAGGAAAAAGGGTATCTGGAGGTTCCAGAGAAGCACCTACTGAGGACAAGCAGACACTAGAGCACCTTTTCTTTTCTTTCTCTTTCTCTTTCTTTTTTATTTATTCTAATTAGTTTTACATGCCAGTGGCTTGTATTTTGACATATCATACATAAATGTAGTATAACTTCTCATTCTTCTGGTTTTATATGATGTAGTAGAACACCTTTTCTTGGGCCAGGTTAGCCATAGGGTCTAGGGAAATATCTGCTGTTTATTTCCATATTAAATAGTGCCAGTGATTCAGTACAAGCCCAGGATTCTGAAATTTGGACTGAGAGGGGCCAGTTTGCAACTGTGGGAGCTCATGGCTCAGGCTGGGGAGCCAGCCCAGGTCCTGGGAGGTGGGGTGGACAACAAGAGCTGCTGTTCTCAATCCTGTTCTTCAGGGCACCATGGTGGATGTAGAAGGGAACAACGTCCATGAGACTGAACTGCAGGGGATGCCAGGGATAGGCTCAGGGCCCACACAACTCACCTTTGCTGCCATGTCCTAGGACACAGAATGGAATGGACTTGGGAGAGCTACCCAGAGCAGCTTTAAACTGAAAGCTGTGGACAAAGTTGCAGCCACAGAGCCACACAGGGGTGGGCTTCCCTAGTGTGGGGATACCCTGAGGGTTTTCAGCCAATCCTGACACCCCACCCCTCATCTAAACCCACATGGAGTGAAGGAGCCCAAATTAAGGAGATAGCTAAGATTGCGGTTAGCTGAGAGCCATAAAAGATGTTCAAGTTCCACCTGATATTCATACATTTATCAAAGAGTCTTTGTATGCCCATGAACACTGTGTGACGCACCTGTAAGCTCGAGCTGTAAGCACTTGTCCTTGTTAAAGCCAAATGTATATAACTGGGTGAGGTTGGTTAGAGGTTGTTGGAAGAAGAAGGTGGTGGTTGGAGTTAGAGCGGTTGGAGTTGGAGAGGTTACTGGAGCTGGAGATAGAAGAAGAATAAAAGACCTTTTTTTTCATTTTCATCCTTCCTCTGAATTTTCTCCCACAGCGTCGTAGCTGCAAGCAACAGCATCAGGCAGCTACAATGGAGTAGGGTGGCCTGCCTAGATCCCTGGAAAGAGAGAAGGCAGTCATCACCATTAGCCCCAGCACCCCCAGAAAACCTCTCCCTATCAGTTCATGGGGATAGCAGGTGATTCTTCAGCAGAATAAATGACCCTTTTAAAGCTCTTTGACAAGAAGGACAGTCATTCCCTTCCTGCTCTCTAGCATGCAAAATTGTCCACTTGAGATCCCAGGTACTGTCACCTTGGTTCCCATACGCACACTGCCATCTGCTGGGAGTTATAGAGGACTGACCCAGAGACTGCTTCTTGCCTGCCTGCCTGCCTGCTTCCTCTGGCCTCCTAAGTTGTTTTTCACATCCCCTCAGAGTACTAATTCTTCTCCATCTTGAGTTCCTCTTCCCCAGTTCCCCACCTTAGTTAACCTTCAGTTAAGCCCTGAGGATAAATTCCATCCTAAGCACAGAGATGCAGGCACAGAGCAGGGGCTCACCACAGTGTTGCCAAGGACTGCAGCAGGAGGGCTATTGGAGTATGTGGCCATTTGAGGCAGGAGGAGATGCCTGTGCCCTCTGCCATGCATCAACCAGGAGAGAGGGGACTATGAGGCCCAACCTGTTGAAGATCTGGAGGGGAAGCTACATGGATGTGCTGTCTCTAGTCTGTCCAAGGGCTGCAAGAACTAGTCCCATTCCAGAGCTGCACAGAAGCTGAGAGGGCTGGGGCTGGGGCTGTGTATACCTGCTTGCAAACTCTGGGTACAAATTAGGGGAGTCAGAACCACCTAGAACATCAGGAAGGGAAGAGTTCTTTGAGACCTCCCCATTTTGCGGATGAGAAAACAGAGGCTCAGAATTAGGGAACATCAGGCTGGAGTTGTAGCTTAGCAGTAGAGCACTTGTCTAGCATGTGTGGGGCACTGAATTTGATCCTCAGCACCACATAAAAATAAATAAACAAAAATAAAGGGCCAGGCACGGTGGTGCATGCCTGTAATCCCAGTGGCTTGGGAAGCTGAGACAGGATGATTGCGAGTTCAAAGCCAGCCTCAGCAAAAGAGAGGCACTAAGCAACTCACTGAGACCCTGTCTCTAAATAAAATACAAAATAGGGATGGGGATGTGGCTCAGTAATCAAGTTCCCCAGAGTTCAATCCCTGGTACCATAGATAGATATGTAGATAGATAGATAGATAAAGGAATTGTGTCCATAAAAAAAAGAGAGAGAGAAATGGGGTACATAACACTGACCCTCCCAAAATCAGGGCCTATGAAAGCATATTCCTGAAATCCCTTCACTTACACTTGCGAAAACCTAGGTCTGGAGGCTCAGCAGGAGGGAGGGAGGCTGATTTGCCTGAGGTTGCAACACTAGTGCATATCTGTGCTGTACTTCCTCTGGCACAAGACTGCCCCAGTGTGGAAAGGTTGGCTCCTTATGTAGGAGACGCTGGGGTAGGGGAGTGGTGGGTGGACAGGGAGGTTGCCTAGGCTTCTGCTGAGGAGAAATGCTGAGGCAGCAGACACCAGGTGCCCTGTCCTGCTGGGATGCTTCCACCATTTCTCTTGCTGCTCAGAGCAGGGATGAGGTAGGAGGCATATTTATTTCTGTGCTTTTATTTACTCATCTTTTATTCATTCACATCCTGTCAGTGTATATTGTTTACATTATAAATCATATGTATTCCCACACTCCCTCTTAAGGAAAAAGCCCAAGAATACAGATTGTTCTGAAGCTGTGAAAACAGTGGTAGCAACAGCAGCAGCACTATGCCTCCATCCTCTCTCAGACCTCCCAATGGTCTGGAGAATGTTCTTATTGTGCCAAGCTGAGACTACCTAGACACCCCCCCCCCCCCCCCCCCCAGCACCTACTCAGTGCAGCATGTGCACCTCACCTTCAATAGAGGGAACATGAGAAGGATGAGGAATGAGAGGGGGTGAAGCTCTGCAGGGAAAATTGAGGAGGGAATCTCCCCTACACCCTCTCTCCAAACTAATCAGGTAGGACTGGAATGGGGCACCAGCTACCTGAAACACCTGAGTTGAATTCAAATTAGTCTATAGGAAAGCCTCAAGCAAGGAACCAGAGTGCTGGACTCCAGATCTCAAGAACAATGAAGAAGCAAATTTTCGAAGGAGAGATGGAATCAAGAATTGATAATCTGATGGGGTATGTTATTTGAACAGAAGCAAGTCAAGAACAAATGCAACGTGTCCTGGGGTTAGAGGGCTGGGAACAGTTACAGTTTGCCTTTGTAGATTGACTTAAGTGGAGCCAGAAAGCCTGGAGTTCTTTTATTTTTTTATTTTTGTTTTTATTTTTATTTTTTGGTACCGGGGATTGAACTCAGGGGCATTGACCACTGGGCCACACCCCCAGCCTTTTTTTGTATTTTATTAGAGACAGGGTCTCACTGAGTTGCTAAGTGCCTCACCATTGCTGAGGCTGGCTTTGAACTTGCGATCCTCCTGCCTCAGTCTCCCAAATGCTGGGATTACAGGCCTGTGCCACCGTGCCCAGCAAGCCTGGAGATCTAACCAGACTGGATTTCAAGAACTGAACTGAAGTAGATGTATCTTGCAGCTATGAGAATGAACAAAAGAAAATTAGTATGTACATCTCTAAAGAGGGAAAAGGCCCCAAATCTTCTTTTAATTGTTCACCAAAACCTTTGAATATGTCTAAAGCTCTGCTCAGAGGAAAACTCATTGCCTCAAACTTATTGTTAGAAAAGATAAGTAACTAATAGCTGTACCACAGGAAGATTCCAAAATCACAGTTGCTTAACAGAATAAATGTTAGTCCTTGTTCATGTTTCACTCAGTAGCAGTGCAGTCTGATGAAGGATCTCCTACCTGGTAGCTGAGGATGGTATCTCTCCTCATTGAAACATATGGCAAACAAGACTATGGTAAAAGGGGAAGGAAGAGGAGGTAGAAAACATACTGACTCTTAATTGTCTCAATACAGACAAAACATACATCATTTCTGCTTAAAGTACATTGACTGGAACCAGTCACATGGCAGAAACCAAACTTCAAGGCATACTGTGAGATACAGGAGAACAACGGGTGCATACGTATCTAGTGAGCTCTGTCGTAACTGCACAGTTAACATTAGACAAGAAGCAATTAAATAATTGACTTATAAGAAACTAGAAAAAAAAAACATATTTTAAGTTTATCTTGCAAATCTCAAGACAATCTTCAATCAACATGTTTCAAGGGCTGGGGATGTAACTCAGTGCTAGAGCACTTGCCAAGCATGCTTGAGGCCCTGGTTCAATCCTCAGTACTGAGAAAAAAATTAACCTATTTCAGGAACTTCAAAGAGAACAGTACAAAGCTGGTTTTGTTCCAATAGAACAACCCTAAAATGATCTAACTACTTTCATTCCTTATCACAAATAAAGCTTCAAAAATAAGGAGTACCAAACTTATAATAAACTTTTAAGAACACATTTATAAGAAATTCAAATATATTCATGGAAATGGAAGAATAATCTTTAATTTCAAGCTATATTTTTAAAAGTATATTAACCCAATAGTTCTAGCTAAGACATCAGGAGTTGTCAATATATTCAAATTTAATATATCCTGCATTCAAGCTTGTGCTTTATTCTCAAAATATTTTAAAAATATATTTTAAAATAAAATTCAGAACAACACTGAGGGGCTGGGATTATAGTTCAGGGGCAGAGTGCTTGTCTAGCCCATGTGAAGCACTGAATTCAATCCTCAGCACTGCATAAAAATAAATAAATAAATAAATAAATAACTAAAAAGGCATGCTGTCCATCTACAACTACAAAAAAAAAAAAAAAAAAAAAAGAATTTAAAAAAAGGACAACATTGAGGGAAGCCCTATAGTACCTATTTCTACAAAACACCATTTAAAAACCACCCAAGTACATACAGCTTGATAAATACCATCTAGGCCAAACATGAAAATGTGGGTGATCAATCATTCAATGCAAACCTGTTCCTACTTCATTTACCCAATTGTGGTTTTCAGTTGCTATATAATATACATATAAATGTATTTCCAGTCAGTTTGGAGCTTTTTCAAAGCACTTTGTCTACGGAATCTAGACATTCATTTAACGAATATTTATTGCAGGCTACTATGTGCCAGGCACTGTTTTGAACACTGGGGTGCAGATATGAGTAGAAAAGACAAAACTTCCTGCCCTCCTGCAGCTTATACTCCAGAGGAGAAATTGGCAATCAAATAAGCTTTAGAAAGTAGGAAGAGCAATGGAGAAAGATAAAGCAGGACAGGAGGATGAGTGTCATATTTTTAATTGTCTGCTCAAGGAAGGCCTCACTGAAAAAGATGATCTTTGAGCAAACACTTAGAGGGGGTGAGATTGTGCCATGTAGATATTTGGGGTCACAGCATTCCAAGCAGAGGTCACAAGTGCAAAGGCTCGGGGTGGGTGCTCCCCAGGCATGCTTTTGATGAGAGCAAAGATGCCAATGTGTCTGGAGCTGCAAGCCAAGAAACTGTAGAAAGTGAGCTCAGAGAGGTGAAGATGTTCACAAACTTCTGCTGCTTGGGGACACCTAACCATATCAAAGCAGAATCTAATTCCTCTCCTTGTCTCTTTTCATTCAAGGATCACTGTCTTCCAGAATATTGGAAACAAACAATCTTTGTCTCAAGTGAATTCTTGAGCTGGACATGCTGCAAACGGTTCCTCTGCTTGCTCTTGCTGCACCATAGCCCTCCACTGGCAGTTAGTAGTCATCTTGATAGTCAGAATTAGCATAATCCACTCATTCAATGCTGCTACCTAGGCGTGTAAGAGGAAGAACAGGAACAGTTCCCTCCCTTTCTCCAAGATTACCCACACAGGCCATGGTGTACCACAGGATTTTCTACAGGCTTGAAGAAACCTTAAGAGGAAAACCATGTAGGAGAAAAACCTGGGTATCTCCTTGAGGAAACTCACCAGCCATCTCCCCACCTTGGCCCCTGGTGAGTTCCATTCCTCCACAGACACAGTTCTTCAATGCTGCCCTCTCTTCCCCAGTCTCCAGGCTGTCAAATTCCTGTACTGGGCCACCAGAGAGAAAGTTCCAACTTTTAGAATGTAACAACTTCTCACTGAAGGAAAGCACTCATTTATTCTGAAAAGTCCCTTCATCTTCTTTGTCTCAACCCCTACTCAGTCTAGAGGTGTCTCTGGCCTTGTCTGTGTAAAACCAGAAGATTCATGGAAACATTTTCCCTCTGTCAAGTTCTTTCCCACCATCCTTAGAATACAGAAGCATTTGCTGGCAACTCTTTTTAAAAAATGGCAACACTTATTTCTGTGATGCTTGATACAACTAAAACCTATGATGTGTTATGGGAAACAAGGGCCATATCACTTCTTCACTTCACACTCCACTTCCTGGAGTAGGAGTCACTGACCAAATAGCAGGTGTGCATTCAGTTAGGCAGGCCCTCTTTAATGATTGGTACAGTGGGTCCTAAAATGTTTGAACTTTTAAAATTGGAATGAAAAACAAAAATTTACATCAAAGTATATATCTTACTATATAATATTAACATACTTGTCTTTATACCAGCACAGACATAAATACAATTTTACATATTTTTGTAGTAGATGGGGCCCATAAAGACAAAAATATCTTAGACCCGAAAACTAGACAGAACCTGCCATGACTCAAACTTAACTGGGTCATTCACACAGAACGGTTTGTTTCTTGGATTTTCGTGACATAATTGTGTAAAACCAACTTGACCCTTAAGCAAAAGAGAATAATATTTAATTTCCCATTGTTAGTGATGAGTAAGAAGATCACACAGTTATAAAAAAGAAAAAAAAAGGGAGGAATTAGGTAGAATTAAACTGACTTCTTTGTGGCTCTTTTCTAGGCTCTAGATCCACAGTTCCAGCCGGAAGTAAATCAGTCATTAAATAATAAGAGTACCCACTTAATAGTAGTAATAGTATTTAATTGAAGGCAGGCTCCATTCGAAATGCTTTGCATGTGTGAATTCACTTGTTCTTTGAAATAGTCTTGATACTTTCAGGTACAAGAGATAAAAAATCCAACTTAAACAAGCTTAACACTTACCAAAAAATGGTGGAGTAGGAATGTATTGACTCACATGGCTGGGAAGGATTCAGGGCAGAGAAACAGGATGAGCAAGAGCACGGAGAGTGTGGGAGGTAGAACAGGGATTCAACACTAGCATGCTCACTCTCCATCTACTTCATTTCTGCTGTGTATGCACACTTCATTCTCCCCTTCTTCAGACAGGCCTATCCCATATGGTAAAGAAAACAGTTGCCTGGAAACCCTAATTTTGTATCTACCTTACTTTGAACTCCCCATAAAGCAGAAGCCAAGGTAAGAGATCAGGTGCAGTACTTTGTTTGGAAGGTGACCCCAAGAAGCACCATAAGGCAGGAGAAAGCTCAGGGTGTCAGTGAGTGGGTTATAGCAGGATCAACTAGATCTCAATCCTACTAGGATGCTTTAAAAAGAAAGTAGGAAGCACCCCTCATAATTGTTCCCCTGAAGAGCAAGGAAGGTGAGGAATCTATCTGCCAACTCTCTTCTTATTTGTAGTTGGTCTGAGAGTGATAACTTGCTTCCAAGGCCAGGGAATGGCCTTAGGCAAAGAGACCCAGGATCACTACTGTCTATAAGAACTGTGTACAGTGACTTCAAGGGAATATGGGTGGAGCACCTATAACATCCACTATGACTATGACTCTTTCCAGCATGATACTTCCCAAAGCAGCATGCAGCTGCTTCTCTATCTCCAGCTGCAGCAAGCCCAACAGGAACCTGGATCTATCAGGCTTAGGTCACATGCCCATGGTAGAAGAGAGGCAGCTTCATCTGTTTCAGTAACTAAAACCCATATTCATTCCATAAGTACTGATCATAAGAAAGAGAAAGATGGGGGCTGGGGTTGTGGCTCAGCGGCAGAGCGCTCGCCTTGTACGTGCGCGGCCTGGGTTCGATCCTCAGCACCACGTAAACATAAATGCATTGCATTGTGTACAACTAAAGTAAATAAATAAATATTAAAAAAAAAAAAAAAAAGAAAGAAAGAAAGAAAAGAATGGCCTTGCCCTGCCCAGCAGCCAGGGCACAAACCTGTCTAGTTTTCCAGTTTTCACCAACTTGATCCCCCTGCAGAAAGAAAACAGTCATTATCAAAAAGCCAATTGTCATTATGCCTCTTTAGAAAAATTTCCATTAAAGATAAAGCAAATTTTAATTAGATTAAGTATCCAATTACTGTAATTACATTTTTTAAAAATTCACATCATGAAGATGACCCTTTTAAAAAGGGTTACAGGAATAATTAGTGTATTCATATTAACCAAAATGTATTGGATAATATTTATACCCAGAAGACAAAGTACATTACACACATTTCACCTTTGGGGAAAGCTTGCAAATGTTTTGGCAGTGGCATGAATATTTATAGGCAAGAGTGTGCTTTAGCAGGATTATGTGAGGAAGCATTTAAATGTTCGCCAATTTTTACCCAGGGGTAAAGTATACAGAAAATGTAGTGCAGAGATTATGGATATGCAAAGTGTGACTTGAGCGGGGAATTTCTATCAGTTTGCTTAATTAATTGGCGCCAAATACTATTTCTCCTTATTTAAGGCAGAAAGGCCCAGGGTATCCAACTGTGACTTCTCTCTGCTCTGCATCCTTCAAAGGCAGAGGCCAGTGAAGAGAGCTGGTGGAGAAGCAGTAAGGTCTTCTTACCTTACCCTCTCACCAATGGGAAGCCTCTATCCTCACACTGCTAACCTTTGCCCACCCTGCCCCATTTGAGAAGATCTTTAAAATCTCTTCTATGATGGAAAAACTTCAATTATAGGAAGAATTAAATTTTTGGAAATTGCCAAGGTCACTGCATTAGTCAGGGTTCTCTAGAAAAAGAGAACCAATTGGAGAGGGGTGGCGCGGGGGCGGGGAAGAGAGATTTGTTTTTTTATGATTTTGGAGGCTGACAAGTCCAAACTCTGCAACAGGCTGACGACCCAAGGAAAGCTGATGATGTGGTTCAATTCCAATGTTTTGTTAGCTGAAGAATTTCCTCTTGCTCTGAAGAGGTCAAGTCTTTTGTTTTATTCACATCTTCAGTTGAGTAAATGAAGCTCACCCTATTATGAAAGGTGATCGACTTTACTAAAATTTGACAGATTTAAATGTTACTCTCATCCCAAAACAACATCACAGAAACATTCAAAATATGAACATGTAATGGGCATCAACCAACTTGACACATAAAACTAACCATCACAGTCACTTAGGGGAAAGTTTGGTAGATAGAGTCAGCTCTGGTGAGCAAAGTCAGCAACATTTTGAAATGAGATTCTTTGGGGTGACTTGTAGGAGTCTTGTTTGGGGAGATGGCTTAAATTGCGGTTGACTATGGGCCATGGAGATTTGGGCATTGTCACCTTCCGTAGTCTCACGGGACTTGGCCCGGATCTCAAGTGATTTGAGCCGAGATTGCTGATCGGGTCAGTGCCATTTTTTGGTGGTGGTGTGTGGTGTGTGTTAGTCGTTGTTAGAGCCAGAGAAAAAAGTTATCAGAATAAAAAGCTGTTTGTTTCCAGTTCGCCTCTAAACTTCTTCCCACGGCTTCGTTGCTCCAAGCAGCCATCGCTTCAGGCGGTTACAGTGACTCTTCAGGTAAATTCTAATTATTGATTACTAAAAGAATGACCAGCTGCTTGAAGCAGTGGCCGTTTGTGTGTGCTTATGAAACTAGCAGCCCCAGGTTTTACCAGATGCTTATTGTGAACCAGTTCTGTGCTCAACCATACTCTGGGAAAAGACAAAACCCTATCCTCTAGGGTCTCTCATCTAGATGAAAAGGCCCAACAAACCCATGAGAAATAGTATCCACAGGAATCCAGTGAAAGGAACAATCATGGGTTAGAGTCCAGAAGAGATTCTTGGAAGAGGTTCAGATTTCTTTGGGCCTTATATTTTAGGGACTGTTGTCCATGAAAGGGGAGGAAGAATGAAATTGGGTGAATGAGCAACCTGAAAGAAGAATAAACAGAGTTTGTGTTGGCTTAGAAAGGAGGAAATGATTTGGAGCAAGAGGATGAATCATATTGTGTTGCCGCCTGAAGCGCTTGGAGCAACGGAGCCGCGGGAAAAACTTCAGAAGCAAACTGGAGACAAACAGCTTTTTATTCTGATAACTTTTCTCCCTGGTTCTAACAACGACTAACACACGCCAAACACACCCTAAAATGGCCCTGACCCGATCAGCAATTTCGGCCAAGTCACTCGAGATCCCGCAACAAGTCCCGTGAGACTACGGGAGGCGACAATGGCCAAATCTCCACGGCTCTTAGTCAACTGCAATTCAAGTCAATCCCCAAACAGGGCTCCTGCATTTCCCCCTTTTTGTTTTAAAAGAGGTAATGCTCTAGGACGTCTATGTGCAACCAACATTCTTACCCGTCATCGGATAATCAAGGCTGTGCCCTTGACTCCTGTCTTAGGTTGATATGTCGGCCACATGAGACTGTCCCGTGCGACTGTGCCTGTCTTAGGTTGTCCCCCTCTGGGGATCTTACCCGTCATTGGCTAACCAGCCATCCAATGGAGCCCTTTAGGATCGACTATATATGATGACTAACAGCCGTCCAATTGTGAGGAGATGTTGCGGCTTTAAGGCGACAAGCCTTTTGGTGATGAGCCAAATTGCATAGCATATCAAATTGTTTAAGCAAATCAGCTGCCCTAAGTTCCATCAAGTAACACACTGAATTCTCTAGACAAATACCCGCAAGGCATTGTCCCGTAAAGTCCCAAACAATGAAAGATCAAAATGTCCGTTTGTTATAACATGTTGATGTAGGAGGCCCCATGCATGTAGAGCAGAGGCCACACTGTTGGTGAAGTTGTTTGATGTTTGAGCAGCAGGGATGCTTGCGGCGGCCGCGATCCCTGCAGCTGTAGCAGCAGATGTCTTTTTTTATGTTTAGACAATGCCACCGGCAAATCTTCAGGGCCCGCTACCTAGAAACTCAAGCATCGATTATTAAAGGAAAGGCAGTGCTATTGCAGCACTGAGTCAAGACGCAAGTTGTCAAACTACAAAATAGAATAATTAGATTAGAAAATTAAAGTTGATTTTTGTTCACATACATCGCTGGTTGAGCTTCTACAAACATAAGTTGGAAAAATGTCATATTTAGAACAAAACAAAGAAAGACTGAGGGTAATTACTGCATTAAAGATAGATTAAAGAAAAGGTAAAGGCACTTTAGAGAAATAATTTGTTAGCTGGAACCCTTGAGTCTCTGTATACAGAGCAATCTTTTACCTGTTGAGATAATTGAAATTAATGAGCTATTAAACAAATGAAGTTAATAACAAATAAACAATCTTATGTCAAAACACCAAAATATCAGGTTATATAGCACTAGTCATATTGTTTGCTAAAGAGAAGTCCCAGGGACACCTATAAATCAAAATTGAAAGTACCTTCATTTATAAAATTATTTACCTAAATTGAATACTCTTAACCTAAAATGAATTAAAGTTATTTGGATCCATATACATATATATATATATATTTTCTTTTTCATAAGCGCTTTGTTCTTTGTGACGTCACACTGGACAGACGAACAAGCATACAAACATATATTTGTGACGTCACATTAACATGAAATGTAGACAAATGTACAGACATAAAGACATGTATAAAAAGAAAAAAAAAAATACAATTGTGTGCACACTAAAGAGAGATCTCCTTGTCCCGGCCGGGAGAAATGACACTTAAGTTGTGAAATATTTTGAAGGACTCTTTTGAGGGAATCATTCTGTATCTTCATCTTGGTCCTCTTGATTTTGTACCTTTTTTATTAATCTTGATTCTTCAATAACTTCATCTTGATCATTTTGATGTGGTACCTGTTTTATTAATCTAGATGGTATCCATATTGGAGAGGATTCGTCTTTTGGAAAAACACAAACAGATCCTCTTCCCCAAATTAATACTGGATCTGGACCCTTCCATGTACCTGAAAGAACATCCTTCCAATAAACCAAAGGTTTATGTTGTTGGTGTGGATTCCAATGTCTGTCTCCAGCAGAATAACCATTAGAGTCTAAAGTTAAAAAATTTAAGGTAAACAGGGCAACTGCCAATCTGTCCTTAGGACTTTTCCAATTTCCTTCTTTTTGTTTTAATAACATAATTTTCAGTGTTCGGTTTGCTCTTTCAATAATGCCCTGACCCTGAGGATTGTATGGGATGCCTGTTTTATGGGATATATTGAATTTTGCGCAAAACTGTTTGAAAGATGAGGACGTATATGCGGGGCCATTATCTGTTTTAAGCATTTTGGGGATGCCCAATGCAGCAAAAGCTTGCAAACAATGAGATGTAACATCTTTAACTTTTTCTCCAGAATGTAAGGAAGCAAAAATCATGCCTGAACATGTATCTATGGTCACATGAATAAATCGCAATTTTCCAAAACTTGGCTCATGAGTAACATCCATCTGCCACAAATGATTGGGCATTAATCCTCTAGGGTTAACGCCGAAATGAGGATTGGGCAAATGTGTCATACAAGATTTATAATCTTTTACAATTGTTCTGGCTTGCTCCTTTGTGATTTTAAACCTACGTTGCAAGGTGGTGCTGTTGACATGAAACTGGGAGTGAAATAAAGTAGCTTGTTGTAGCGCTGAAAGTATAAATACTGTTTTTGTAAGTTCATCAGCCTTTTGATTACCTTCATGGAGGGGACCAGGCAAATTAGTATGTGCTCTAATATGGCCTACGAATAGAGGTTCTTTTCTTGCCCACAAAAGTTTTTGTATTTGATAAAACAATTTAAAGGCTGGAGTATGAGGTGCTATTGGTCCTGCTAACTCTAATTTTGGGACGGCTTATACAATATAGTGGCTATCTGAAAAAATGTTTACGGGCTGGTCCCTAAAATTTTCCAGAGCTCTTACCACAGCTTCCAATTCCACTAGTTGAGCTGATTTGTGTGCAGTTATGTAAGTCATATTTTCTTTTTTAGTGACTACTGTAGCAGTACCATTTGAGGACTCATCTGTAAATACATTAAATGCCTTAGGAATAGGTTGATTTTTTATTACCTGTGGAAATATAATAGGATGATTAATACAAAAAGATAATATAGGGGACTTAGGAAGATGATTATCAAAATTTGCAGAAGTAGAGCATTTAGCTATAGCCCAATCATTATCATTGAAGCATAAGTATTCAATCTGTGATGATGAATAGGGAGTAATAATAGTAGCAGGGTGAATGCCAAATATTTTAGTAGAAGTCTTAAGTCCTTGAAGAATAAGTTTAGCCACCATGGAGGTATAAGATTTAATTATACTTTTAAGAGAGACGGGCAAATGTATCCATAATAAAGGCCCTTGTTGCCAAAATACTCCTGTGGGTGTATATTGTGAAGAAATAATAATCAACATCAGTGGTTGAGTTAAATCAAATCTATCACAATGAGCTCCTTCGATGGCTTTTTCTACTAACTTTAAAGCTTTCCTAGCATCAGGAGTCAATGTTCCTGGTGAAGATGGATCAGGATCTCCACGAAGGATGTCAAATAAAGGTTTTAGTTGGCCAGTAGTGAGATTTAGTGTAGGGCGAAGCCAATTAATGTCTCCCAGTAGTTTTTGGAAATCATTGAGGGTGGTCAAATGTTCTTTATTTATTAGAATTTTTTGGGGTCTAACAAAAGTATCCATGATTTTAAATCCTAAATATAATATGGGAGATCTGGTTTGAACTTTTTCTTCTGCTATATATAATCCATATTTTTAAAAAATTTTCTACCACGTCACTGAATATATTAAATAAGATTTTTTGATTAGGGTGGGCCAATAAAATATCATCCATGTAATGTAGACACATGAGGTTTGGATATTTATTTTTAATGGGTTGGATAGCCTTGTCCACATATATTTGGCATATGGTGGGGCTATTAGCCATTCCCTGTGGTAAAACCTTCCATTGATATCTCTGATCAGGGCCATTATTGTTAATAGAAGGAAGTGAAAAAGCAAACCTGGGGGCATCCAGAGGATGTAGGGGAATAGAAAAGAAGCAATCCTTTATATCAAGAGTAATAAGATGGAAATTTTTTGGAATAGCTACGGGACTAGGAAGTCCAGGTTGAGTAGGGCCCATAACTTGCATGGTTTTATTAATTTGTCTAAGATCATGCAACAATCGCCATTTTCCTGACTTTTTCTTGATCACAAATATGGGGGAATTCCAGGGAGAGGTGGAAGGTTCTATATGACCTGCTTCTAATTGTTCCTGAACTAGTAGGTGGGCCGCTTGTAATTTCTCTTTAGATAGGGGCCACTGAGGGACCCACACTGGCTTATCAGAAAGCCATGGTATTTTCAAAATTATTTTCTCAGTGGCCCCCAAAAAAAATATCTTTTTCCTTTATGACAATGATTACTTTTAGGGTTAAGATTACTCTGTACTTTTTGATAATGGGTTCTTTTATGGTTAAGATTACCCTGTAGGTTTTCACATTTAACATCTGCAGGCTTGGTTGCAAGGTGTACTCCCATTTGTTGCAAAATATCTCTTCCCCATAAAGTAACTGGTAGATTAGGTAAAACATAAGGCTGAAATGTTCCTTTATGACCTTCATCATCCTCCCATTTTAAAATTACCGCACTTTTATCTGGGAGGTTATTATATCCCAAGCCTCTTAAACTGGTTGAAGCTTTTTGCAGAGGCCAGTGCTTGGGCCATTGGCGTAAATTAATAATGGAAGAGTCAGCTCCAGTATCTATTAATCCCTCCATTTCTATTCCTTGGATTTTTATTTTACACATAGGCCTCCTTGAACAGTCTCGAACCCAGCAAGCCATGGGACTTGAGTCAGTGGAACAAAATCCTCTATTGTTCCCTTCTTGAGGCATACCCATTTTAAATGAATTATGTAAATTGGGAAGGAGAAGCAACTGAGCAATTCTATCTCCTTGATTAACAGAACTTACACTTTGGGGTGAGCTAAGCATTATTTTTATTTCCCCTTTGTAGTCTGAGTTTATTACACCTGGGGTCACTTGCAAAACTAATAAGCTTTTAGGACTACGCCCGATAATAAGTCCTACAGTCCCTGAGGGAAGAGGTCCCCTGACTCCTGTGGGAATCAGTTGAACCCCCATTTCAGGTGTTAACACTATTCGGGTGGTGGAACAGAGGTCTAATCCTGCATTTCCTCTTGTTCCTCTGGCGAGGGAGTGGATGGGTAGTAGGGATTGTGTCGGGGAAGCATCTGAGTGGATGCTTGAGGATACTCCTTCTGCAATGCCCCGTACATTTGTGGGCCCCGGGGTATTGGGCCCCGTGCCCCGTTTTTTGAATTCCTGAACAAAGGATTTCCATGGATGTCAAATTTTGAATGGCATTTATTGGCCCAATGATTTCCCTTTTTACACCTGGCGCAGCGGCCTGGGGCACGTTATCAGCTTGGTCTTATTTCTCTTTTGGGATTTTGCCTAGAATTGCCTGATTGATTATGATAATTTTGCCTGGAATATCCTGATTGATTATAATATCTACGTTTAGCCTTTGTGAAATTTCGAGAGGAAGCACCTCTCATTGAGGCTGCAATCACATTTCCTGTGACAAAAGCGTCATTTATATCTTTACATAGTTGTATATATACGGAAAGATCCTTTTTAGTTCTCCATGGCCTGATGGCTGCTTGGCACCATTTATTTGCATTTTCATAAGCTAATTGAACAACTAATGGCATAGCTTGGTCAACATCTGCAAACACACTACCTGCAGTTCTCAAAAGTCGATCAGCAAAGTCAGCATACGGCTCATTAGGTCCTTGAATCACTTTTGACAGGCTACCTTGTAGATCCCCAGGTCCTTGTACAGTTTTCCATGCCTCTAAGGCAGCTGTGTTTATCTGAGTATATACATCTGGGTCATAATATGTTTGAGCCTGTAAGTCTGCGAATTGCCCTTCTCCTGTGAGCATGTCTATATTATAGTTTTCAAAGCCTGCAGCCGCGTTTCTTTTAGCCGTTTCCATACAAAGTTCTTGGAATTGCGATCGCCAAACCAAGAATTGCCCCCCGCTTAATGTTGCTTTACATAGACTTTTCCAGTCTGAGGGGGTTAAGCTAAAGGTGTTAAGGGATTCCAGCATACTCAACGTGAAAGGAGCTTGGGGCCCATAAGTCATTACTGCCTCTTTGAGATTTTTTATTGTTTTGAAATCTACTGACTGATGGACACTCTGTCCATTTTTCTTTTCAAATGCTGGCGGTTCCCAATGCATCTGTGAGTTGTCCTCGAGAGCGCATAAGCGATCAGAAAGACTTTTTATTTCTGTTTCTAGGGTATGCAAATGCCTAGTAATACCCTTCATATTTTCTGTAATGGATTCCACCCATGGGGGAGTAGAGGACGCAAGTGGTTCCTCTGCCTGACCGTCCTTTTTCTTGGTCTTTTTTAGTTTCTTTTTCCTCATTTTCTCAGGATCACTTTTACTAGATTCCTCACCACTGCTAATTTCACTGACAGCAATATCCTGAGGCCCAGGTTCCAGTGAGAGCAAGTATCCTTCAGCTTTTACCAATAACTCCCGAATAGCTTTAATAGCTTGGATTTTTGTCATTTTTGGATCTCTTCCAATACTCTCTTTACTGGTCTTAGTTGGCCCAGTGGAATCTACACTTTTTTGATCACTTTCACTTTTGTCTATATACTCCTCACTGAGAACAGAGTCAGGTATATCAAGGAGTCTTTGCATAGCCTCTATCAATTGGGATTCAGTTATATTCGAACCCATCTTTAGAGACCTTTCAGTTCTTACCTGTCTGCTCCGAAGTTCCCCGTACGGGCCGCCACCTGTTGTCGCCTGAAGCGCTTGGAGCAACGGAGCCGCGGGAAAAACTTCAGAAGCAAACTGGAGACAAACAGCTTTTTATTCTGATAACTTTTCTCCCTGGTTCTAACAACGACTAACACACGCCAAACACACCCTAAAATGGCCCCGACCCGATCAGCAATTTCGGCCAAGTCACTCGAGATCCTGCAACAAGTCCCGTGAGACTACGGGAGGCGACAATGGCCAAATCTCCACGGCTCTTAGTCAACTGCAATTCAAGTCAATCCCCAAACAGGGCTCCTGCAATATTGGTCCTTAAAAGGGAGGCCAATGACCCCAACTTCCTTCATAAGACTCCTATAGTGCAAGAATTAAAACCAAGAATCAATAAATGGGATGAATTCAAACTAAAAAAGCTTCTTAGCAAAATAAACAATCAGTGAGGTGACTAGAGACCCTACAGAATGGAGGAAATTTTTACCACACGTACATCAGGTAGAGCACTAATCTCTAAGATATATAAAGAACTAAAAAAACCTTAACACCAAAAAAACAAGTAACCCAATCAATATATGGGCCAAGGAACTGAACAGAGAATTCTCAGAAGGTGATATACAATCAATCAACAAACATATGAAAAAATGTTCAACGTCTCTAGCAATTAGAGAAATGCAAATCAAAACTACTCTAAGATTTTATGTCACTCCAGTCAGAATGGCAGCTATTAGGAATATAAACAACAATAAGTGTTGTCAAGGATCTGGGGGAAAAGGCACACTCATACATTGCTGGTGGGACTGCAAATTGGAGCAGCCAATAAGGAAAGCAGTATGGAGATTTCTTGAAAATCTTGTAATGGAACCACATTTCACCCAGCTATTCCACTCCTTGGTTTATACCCAAAGGACTTAAAAACAACATACTATAGGGACACAGCCACATCAATGTTTATAGCAGCACAATTCACAATAGCTAAATTGTGGAACCAACCCAATGCCCTTCAGTAGATGAATGGATAAGGGAAATGGAATATTACTCAACATTAAAAGAGAACAAATCATGGCATTTGCAGGTAAATGGATGGAGTTGGAGAATATTATGCTAAGTGAAGTAAGCCAATCCCAAAAAACCAATTGCTGAATGTGTTCTCTGATATGAGGATGCTAACTCATAATGGGGATGGAGGAGCATGAGAGGAGTAACTTTAGATAGAGCAAAGCGTAGGGAGGGGAAAGGAGGGGGCATGGAGTTAGGAAAGACGGTAGAACGAGATGGACATCATCACATGTATGTACATGTATGAAGACACTAATGGTGTGAATCTACTTTGGGTACAACCAGAGACATGAAAAACTGTGCTCTATATGTGTAATATGAATTGAATTGCATTCTGCCATCATATATAACAAATTAGAATAAATAAATAATTTTTTAAAAATAAGGAGTCCAATGAGTTGGGACTAAATATGGTAACCACAAGAGAATCACTGAGACTTTTGAGCAGAGAAGGTTCCAGGGCCTAGACTCCAGCTTGGTCTGGAGGTTGGAGCACACTGGGTTGGAGCCAGGAGCAAATGACCAGGGAAATTATAAAAAGGCTATGTTTCATATCTATTTTTTTCCTTCTCGGTCTTCTGCTTCTTTCCTCCATTTTTCCTCTCCACTTTCTCTCCTACCTTATTTTTATTTCTCAGTTTGAATTTCTTCCTCCTGTTTGTTGTGGTTTGGAGAAGTGTCCCCCAAAGGCCCAAGTGTTGAAAGTTTGGTTCGTAGCCTACTGCACCACTGGAATGTGGTAGAACCGTTAAGGTGAAACCTTTAAGTCTTGGGGCCCACTTGGAAGTCTTCCAGTTATATGGGAACATGCCCTTGAAGGGGATATTGATAACCTGGCACCTCCTCTTCCCCTCTATTCGCTTCCTGGCTACTATGAGGTAAGTGGCTTTCCACCAAGGGCTCCCTGCCATATTGTGCTGCCTTGCCACAGGTCCAAAGGCAATAGAGCCAAATGACCATGGACTAAAGTCTCTGAAACTGTGAGCCAAAATAAACTTTTTCACTTCATCTTTTGATTATCTCAGATATTTTGTTGCAGTGACAAAAAAGCTGACTAACACAATTAACCTCTGTCCTCTCACTTCTGTCTTCAGTCTCATGCACCTGCCTTACATGTGAACCTCCTATTTAGGAAATAAACTGTTTTTAATTTAATTTGAGGAGCTGGGGTTGTGGCTCAAAGGAAAAGCACTTGCCTTGCATGCACAAGGCACTGGGTTCAATCCTCAGCACCACATAAAAATAAAATAAAGGTATTGTGTCCACATAGAACTAAAAAAATAAATGTTAAAAAATTAACTTGAGAAGCTTATCCCATACTTATTTATAAGTGAATGCTCTAGAATTATATTTCCCTCCACCTTCCTTTCCCCATAAGAATTGAATACGCATCGTGATATTAAAGAAGTTTTGAGTGTAAGGGTGATTCCATGGACCATGTCTTCCAATTTACAAAGATAAACATTCTGGTTCACTTCCCCACAGGCTGTCAGATAGAAAAGAACAAAAAGAAGCAAAAAAAAAATTGTTGTTTTTTTTTTTAACCCAAGTAATCTTCACATGTCTCAATTTCTCAGCTGTAAAATGGACATAATAATGTTTGTCGTTATTGCAATGAAGATGAAGCTTTTTTTTTAATGCTATAATACCAGCAAATAAAACCATGCTTGGCACATAGCAGGAACTCAAAAATATTTTTTTAATAATTTTTATACCTTCATTTTATTTATTTATTTTTACATGGTGCTGAGGATTGAACCCAGGGCCGTGCACGTACTAGGTGAGCGCTCTACCACTGAGCCACAACCCCAACCCCGATATTTGTTAATTTTAATGAGTGGATGATTAAATGAATATTTTATGTATTCAATAAAATGAGCTTGTGAAAACAAATTTTCTAAACTCAGTAAATGAAGGTTCTAGCTATTACTTTTGAATACTGTTTCCTCATTACTGTCCCCAGGAACTGGCAGACATGTGAAAATAGTTTGAGGTGGTGGAGAGAATTCTGGTCTGAGAGTGATAAGAACTAGGTTTCAATCCTGGCGCAGTCACCAATGAGCAGGGTGATCCACAACAAATCCCTTCCCCTTTGTAGACCTCAATTTTCCCTTTGGTCTAGTAAGAAGAGAACTGAGGCAACTGGTTTCTAAGGGCCTCTTAGACTCTTGTCAGTGACCTGCTTACCCTTAGTATTTTAGAAAGGGTCTCTTGGAACTGATAGTCTGAAGGGATTCTTAGGGGATCCAAGGACCTGGCCAAAATGTGCCAGAGATAGAATAAGTAATCCCCCAAGAGATTTCCCAGAGAGAGAATAAGTAATCCCCAGTTGTCTTTAAACTCCAAAAGGAGCCAATTTGCAAAGATAGAGTAATTTCTGAATAACTCCTTGGCCATTTCCAAATCTAACCTACACTCAAAAAGTCCTGTCCCCCTCCCCCCACTTTTTCTCAAATAATGGCCTGACTATATCCTTTACCAAGAATACTGAGGTCATGAAAAATAAACTTCCTTGATTTGCCAGCTCTATACCACTCCTTTAACACGTGTCTGAACTCAGTCCCATTTCTTTTCCTCTATACTGATCCTTACTGTGGGGTTCTCAATGTTTGGTCATCATGTCTGATTCAGATATGGGCTTTGCTTCAATATTGGTCCCCTTTGCTCTTTCATTTCCTATTTTCATTTTTTGGATGTTTCCCTCCTAAATGTATAAACACATCTGTCTCTTCATTTGGGAAAGAACAACATTTCCTCAACTCTCAGACACCTTCAATTATTATTGTATCTTTAATAATTTCTTTTCATGGAAGTTCCATAGAAAGTGGAACATACTTTTCCATATACACTTTGTCATTTGTTCCTTCTTCAGCCTATAGTCATCAGACTTCTGACATCAGTTCTCCAATATTTTATTTGGAAAAAAAAAAAGCTCTCAGTTTGAGAATAAAAACCTGACCTTTTCCAAGAGGATTTGATATGGGTGTAATGTGAATTGTAATGCATTCAGCTGTCATATATAACAAATTAAAATAATAAAAAAGGGTATTTGAATTATAGTGCACTCCTGGCTCCATGATACCACCAGATACTAGAGAGAGCAGCCAGCCCAGGTTCCACCAAAGATGGCCAACAGCATGGCCAACACCTTTGCCCCCTCCTCCCAAGTAGGTTCTTGTTTCTTCCAAGCCCACATTACACCTGGCTGCAACAATGAATATGATTCTAACTAAATACTCTGGACTATAATTTTGAGTTTTCATCTTTCTCTAGATCACTTCCAGAAGTACTGTGATAATAATCTCTGCTCACATGGTTCACCTTGGTCACCATCTGAAGTACAATCCCCCAAGACCATCTATTTTCACATGGTCACTCATCTCCATGCTGCTATACATATTTTACCCTGACTCCATCTTTTATTCCATTCTCTGACTTCTCAAACTTTCTACTTACTCTTTATTCTGGACTCGAGATCTGTTATCAGAGAGACTACATCCTCTACTTCTTTGAAGTTTCTCTTAATTTTCTTGTTCTAATGGACACTTGACTGCTCCCTCTGATCTCTTTTCCTTTGCAGTCATCCCTAATCAAGAGTTATTTTTTTTCTAATGGAATAGAATAGATATAAACTTATTCCCTCTTGATGCTTCCAAATTGCTTCTTCACCTTCTTTTTTTAAAAAAGAGGTATATCATTTTCTCATTCATTATAACTATACATGGCACCTTCCAACTTTCCTGTAACTCCTCTTTCACTCAAGATTTTAACACCTGGATTATTGTCTTTATTTCTTCCCCATTTCTTCCATTATGTGTGAGAACTTCAGTTTAGCACTGAAACGTAGGTTTCCATTGTGGCCTCTTATTAGTTATACATGAGCACTCTTGCTAATGTCATCTTCTCTCAGACTTTGTTTACTATTGATGGTCTGATGACTTCCATATCTGTTTCTGGACTTTAGACATCTCTTCTGAACTCCAGACCTGTATATCCAATTGGAGATTTCTATAAGGATGTTTCATGAAACTTCAAACTCAAAACCTGAACTCATTATCTTCTCACAATTCTGTTTCTTTTCCTGTTTTAAAAATGTTGTTGTATAGAATTAATATCAACTCAGTAACCCAAGCTAGAATTTTGGGGGTCATTCCAGATTCCTCTGTACTTCTTAGTGGCCATATATTTCCAATTACCTCCTCCCTAAACTGCACCTGTTATCCATGAGTTCAGAACTTCTCTGATTTAATCTCTCCAGAGAGTAAAATTGGTAGTTAAAAGGGCAAATTCTATAGTAAGCATGCTAGAGTTCACACCTATAGCTTTGTAGTTGTTGACAAGTTTCTTAAGATTTTTGTATCTTAATTTCCTCATCTGTAAAATGGGTATATAATAATATTGCTTACTTCATAAAATTGTTGAGAGAATCCAATGAGTTATGATAGGAAGATGCCTGGAACAGAGTTACGTACTCAATAACATTCAGTGATATTGATGACATAAACAATAATGATGTAAGAAGGGGCAACCACCTGACTCACAAATTTCGGAAAGAGATTTGGAGGTTATCAACTGTTTCTGAACTAGACTTTCAACAAGTAATTTTTTCTCAGCCCCACTCTATGCCCCTGGCTTTAAAGTAATGCAGTGCCTCCAATTCTTAAGACTTTCTAAGTTTTTAGGAGCAAATTAGTGTGCTTCTTACAAGCTTTTCTTCTATAGCCACTTTTTTAATCCTCTATCCAATATGGCTACTGTGCCATTGAAATGTGACTGATTACACATTTTGAAATGCTATTTTAGATCCATTGGTTTAAATTAAAATATTGTTAAAATGAATTTTGCCTGTTAAATTTTACTTTTTTTATGTGGCTACTAGAAAATTTTAAATGAACATATGTGGCTGGAACTATGTTTCTATTATACAGGCTTGCTGTGCATTTTACACAATTTTGACAATTCTCATTCAGCTGTCATGTTTTCTATCATTATCTTGTGGTTATACACTTTAGGTTTTCTTTCACTTTTGAGAAGTGTCTTGGGCAAGCAAAAATAAATTCAAGTGTCATATCTGACATGTTTAACAGGAAGTTCTAGCTAAGCTTTTTTAGAACCTAGTTCCCACTTACGTGTTGTCTTGTCACTCTGTGTCCTGTCACCAACTATATGGCCCAGCTAAAATAAATTACTGATAATTTCATGAACAAAATAGGAATCTTGGAGCTTTCATGTCTTAGCTTTGAGTCATTTTTCTGGAATACCCTTCTAATTCTTCCCACCTATTAAATAACTAAAATTTCACCCTCTCTAAGAAGCTTTCCTTGACCTCTCCTCTTTCCAGTTGAGATAACTGCCCCAGAGTCCAGAATATTGCCTGAATTTTCTGGTTTAGATATCTATCTGTCCCACAAGAGAACCCATTTTATTCATCAGTAGTGCCAGGTTCAGAGTTTGGTACATAATTAAACATTAAAAGACTGTTAAACAAATGAATAAAGACAGTAAGAAAAAAGGGAGGTTTTGTAGTGAATGAAGAGGCTGACTGATTTCACGAAATTAGTTGTTTTAATCTGTTTATTCAGAGTTTTTTTTCTTTTTTTAAATTTATTTATTTTTTATTCTAAGATGTTATAAATGACAGCAGAATGCATTACATTTCATATTACACATATAGAGGACTTTTTTTTTTTTTTTTTTTTTTTTACAAATCTCTGGTTGTATGCAAAGTATATTCACACCATTCGTGACTTCATACATGCACTTAGGGTAATGATATCCATCTCATTCTACCATCTTTTTTTTCCCTTCACCCTTTTGCCCCCTCCCTTTCACCCTTTTGTCTCCTCCCTTTATTCAGAGGTTTTTTTTTTTTTTTTTTTTTTTTTTTTTTTTTTTTTTTTTTTTTTTGGTACCAGGGATTGAACTCAGGGGCACTCGACCACTGGGCCACATCCCTGGCCCTTTTTGTATTTTATTTAGAGACAGGGTCTCACTGAGTTGCTAAGTGCCTCGCCATTGCTGAGGCTGGCTTTGAACTCGCGATCCTCCTGCCTCAGCCTCCCGAAGTGCTGGGATTACAGGCGTGTGCCACCGCGCCTGGCTTATTCAGAGGTTTTTGACAGGTAGGGATGACATCAGGAATTTTCCAGGCAGAGGGAACAGCGCATGAGCAAAGGTTCTCTGGAAATAAGAAATATGCTAGGTAAGTAGCAAATCACCCAGTTTGGATGGAGCATTGATAAGACTAGATCTGGCAGGGCCTTGAGGTCATAGACATTTAACTGTTGTTCTGAAGATATTGGGGAGTTATTGCAAGATTTTAAGCTGGGGAGAGAGATGATTAGTTCTATATTTTAGTATTACCACCTTTGCCTGTAGACGGAATGTGGACGCGAGGGGGCATGAGTGGAAGTTGGAAGACAAAGTTCATCGCGGTAGGGAGGAAATCAATGGTATGGTTTAGGGTTTGGGATAAGTGGTGGTGTCAGTGGGAATGGAGAGAAGGGCAAAACTGCCAGATGTTTAGGCGGTATAATGCACAGAACTCGGTGACGGGTGGGCATGGGGAATAAGGGAGAAGGAGGACTTTGCAGTTAGTATAAACACGAGGGTGAGGGTACCCTTTAGAGTGACTGATAACCGCGCGGGAGCTGCATGTCAGAACCGCCTCGCGCACCTTGTCCCTAGCGTGACTCCGTCCGCGTAGCCCGCGGTTTGGTCGGGGACCGGCGCCGGCGCCACGGTTCCGCTTCCGGTTCCAGCCGTGGCTGCAGTGTTCACCTGCGGTCACGGGTAGAGGCCACAGGGAGCAGCTATGGCGTACTCCACAGTGCAGAGAGTGGCCCTGGCCTCGGGGCTCGTCCTGGCTGTGTCGCTGCTGCTGCCCAAGGCCTTCCTGTCTCGCGGGAAGCGGCAGGAGCCGCCGCCGGCTCCCGAAGGTAAGAGCCAGCTAGTTCCCCGCGAGCTGCCCGGCGCGGACAGCCAGTACCGAGAGGCTGCTTGAGCCAGGTGACGCTAGCAGTTCCCGGCCTTCGCCTAGATGTCCACCAAACCCTTCAGAGAGGGTAGGCGAGACGGTGTTTGGGCGGTTCCCTGGACATCAGCGGGCTGCAGCCCAGTTCCACTGCCCCCGGGGCCCTCCGCGGGTCTTTCACCGGAGTGACCAGGAATTCATACATGCCTGGATCCCCTCCCGGTAGTTTGCTTGCAGACCCTTCGTTTTTCACTGAGTGGCTTGCTCAACTCAATTTATCATAATCTGTCACGAGCTTTGTTTGGGTCAGTAGAATTTCCTTTAGGGTTTGTGTTCTTTGTCGTGCTTTTGTAGAAAATAAAGTTAGTTGGAATCGGTATGGTTAATAGTAATTCGTCGTGTAGTTTTTTACTTGATGTGGAGCGCTCCTTTTGTGCTTTCAAAGATGTTACTTGAAGATTTTAATAACTCAAGTTTCACTTACTGAGGTGTAGATTAGCAAAATACTACATCTCCCATACTTAAGTTAATCCTTTGTTATTGGCATGATTGTGATCTTTAAAAATCCGCCTTTTTGACTGCATTGGGGGCTCTACCGAATCAATGTAAAGGCGTATATGCTGAAGGCTGGGAGAATGAATCAAAATAAATCTTAGGTCATAAAGTTCTGCCGGTAACTTTTTCTTGTAAATCATCCCAGTAAAATCCTTGAGACGCGATTTTAAAGTCTCGGAACACTTTGTCTAATGTTCAACTTGTTGACTGCTGGACAGCTCCTTTTGAACTGTAATCCTCTTCACTTTAATTTTTGCATGTTGGCTGTAGATCCATCTTCCTACAAGCATCAGATTACAAATACTACACATGCATAGCACCAGTCTCCAGGGGTGAAGGGCAGGTGGAACACATTATTTTGTTAACAAAATCTTTTTTATAGTCTTCATGGTTGTAAGACTATATGCCTAGACTAGACTTCTGAAACATCTTTTCATATTTGATCTTTTTTGTCTTTATTGCAAAATTCAAAAGGTTTTACTCACAAGGTTACTCAATAACCTTGTCTACTTAGAAGAACACTAAATTCATGATGACCCTGAGCAATGAAGATTCCTCTAAAATAGTTGTTTTTACTGATTTGGTTTCCTGAATTATCTTTTTTTTTTTTTCTCTTTGTACTAGTGATTGAACCCAGGGGCTCTCAACCACTGAGCCACATCTCCAGCCCTTTTTGTATTTTATTTAGAGACAGGGTCTCACTGAGTTGCTTAGGGTTTCACTGAGTTGCTTAGGTCTTCACTAAGTTGCTGAAGCTGGCTTTAAACTCCCGATCCTCCTGCCTCAACCTCCAGAGCCATTGGGATTACAGGTGTGCACCACCAGGCTTGGCTGGTGAATTATCTTGAACAAGTACTATTGCATGTGAGTGGGGAACACTCTTCTGAATGTAGTAGAGAGTCTAGAGTGGAAATTAGACATGGCTTCTTCCCCTGAGAACTCAAGTGCTAGTATCTTAGCATCTTTGCACTTTTTGTTCTTTTTATTCCTTAAGTAAGCTCTTCCCTCAGCTTACTTCTGATCATTCAAGTTTCTGCTTAGATTTAATCTCTTTAGAGAGATCTTTCCTGATGACCCCAGATAAAGTAACTCTCTTTACCTATTGTTTCCTATTCTGCTTTTTCTTCATATGATAGCAGACATAATACGCGAGATGAAAATTTTTTTTGTTTACTTGTTTTTTGTTTCTTCCTTCTAAAATATAAACTTTGCAAAGGCATAGATTTTATCTTACACATTTACTACTAGCACTTGGCATATAATTGGAAGTCAGTAAGATCGTCTAAATGAATATGTTTAAGATTGTGAAGCTACTAGTATTGTCAGTTCTCCTTTTATATTAAAAGTCACTGAAGTAGGGCTGAGGTTGTGGCTCAGCGGCAGAGTGCTCGCCTTGCATGTGCGCAGCCCGGGTTCGATCCTCAGCACCACGTAAACATAAATGCATTACATTGTGTACAACTAAAGTAAATAAATAAATACTTAAAAAATATATTTAAAAAAAAAAGTCACTGAAGTAGAATAGACTAGGCAAAAAACTACCTTGAATGATACATGCTAGTGCCTGAGGTTTGCTACCTAAAAACCCCTTCCCCCTATTACATTAACATTTTTTAAAAATATGTTTTTTAGTTGTAGATGGACACAATACCTTTATTTATTTATTTTTATGTGGTGCTGAGGATTGAACCCAGTGCCTCATACATGCGAGGCAAGCACTCTGCCACTGAACCACAATCCCAGCCCCTTAACATTAACATTTTTTAAAGCAATGATTCCTAATCATTTTTGGGTCACATAAAATCTGATAAAAGCTGTGTATTTTCTCTCTAGAAAAAGATGCATACCATTTATACATACACACACAAAACTTTATCAATTCAGAGAATTCACAGACCTGGAAATCTTTACTTTGTAGAAAGGGACAGTCCCAATTATTTGAAAATTCTTCAAGTTTGTTTCATTGTACTTCCATTTTTGTCTGCTTTGTGTAAAACATAAAAAGCACAGTCCCCTTCCCACATGACAGCCTTTAAGAATGTTTTAACAAATATTTACAATGTTTTCTATCACATTCTATCACACAGTGTACATGCACTGTGCATTTCAAGAAAAATGAGGCAAATCCCTACCTCAAGGAACCTAAAATTTAGTATAGGAAAACAGACATAGCATCAATTCAAGTCTACATGAGGAAGACACATGTATGTAAAGGTCAGTTTTGTTGGGTTTTAACAAAAGTTTCATAGAAGAGGAGAGGTTTTTTTTGGTAACAGCATTCTTGAGATCTAATTCACATATGCAATTTGTCTATTTAAAGTGTATGATTCAGTGGTTTTTAGTATATTCACAGAATTGTGCAGCCATCACCATAATCAATTTTAGAACATTTCTCATCTCTAAAGATTTCCTACACCTTTTGGCCATAGTTCCCTGAAGGGCAAAAATCACACCAGGGACGGCCGTGTAGCCAAGGGATTTATTAACTGGCCTTTATGTCTGGTTAAAGGTAGAAAAGGAACGGGGAGAGGGGTCAGGGAGAGAGGAGTGTGCAAGCTCAGGAAGTGTGCAAGCTCTGGTGGAAGAGTGTGCAAGCTCTGAACAGAAGATGGGAGTCTGGTAGCGCCGGCTGCGGTCTCTGGAGCTATTGGCTGGGGCAGCTGCTGTCGAGCTGGAGAGGATGGGTAAGTGTGCACTGGCTACCTCTTCTCTCTCTCCATCGTCTTCTGTCTCATCGTCTCCCTCTTCTCGTCATCTCTCTCTTCTCATTGTCTCTCCCTTCTCATCTCTCTCTTCTTGTCGCCTGGCTCTCATCGCCTGGCTCTTCTCATCTTCTGGCTCTTCTGTGCAAGCTCTCTTTGTTGTCTGGCTCTCAAACTTCAAATGGACCAGAGCTTATATAGGGATTACTGGTTGGGGGTGTACCAGAGCAAACTTTTAACGTTATTGGCTCTTTGCCCGTGGGGTGAGGGTGAACTTTAAGCCTATTGGCTCCTGCCCGGGGATGATGAAACATCCTGCCCAGAGAACAGAGTGAACTTTTGACCCTCTGCCTGTGGAACAGGGTGAACTTTTGATGACCTGAAAGCCTATTGGCTCCTGCCCATGGGGTGAGGGCAGCCTTCAAGCCTATTGGCTCCTGTCCGGGGATGATGAAACATCCTGACCAGAGAACAGAGCAACCTTTTGGCCCTCTGCCTGTGGAACAGGGCGAACTTTTGGTGACCTTTAAGCCTGCCCATCTAATATTCCCCAATTTCTCTGTCCCTCGGTCTCCAGCTCTGAGCAACCACTATTCTACTTCCTGTCTCTGTTAATTTGCCTATGATATTTTGTGACTGGCTTTTTTAACCTAGCATGTTTTCAAGGTTTGTCAATGTAGCATATTTTGATACCTCATTACTTCTGACTGAATAATATTCCTTTGTGTGCATATACCACATTTTTTCCATTCATCAAATGATGGACATTTATGTTTTTTGCCTTTTAACTATTATGAATGATGCTGCTATTAATGTTTTAAAAATTCTTATATGAACTTATGTTTTCATTTCTCTTGGGTGTATACGTTTGGTTTGTGAGCATTCCAGTGTGACTGGAACTAAGATTGGAATTTCTGGGAGATATGATTACTCTACGTCTAACCTTTTGAGGAGCTGCTAAATTATTATCCAAAGTAGCTTCACCATTTTGTGTTCCCACCAGCAGTATATGAAGGTTCCAATTTCTCCACATCTTGCCAGTTATAGTGACCCAGATTAAATTGAGTGCAGTCATCCTTCCATAACTTCCATGATTGCCCCTGAGTAACCCTGGTCACTTTCCCCCACTTAGTTTCCAGGCATACTATAAATAAATAAAAACCATTAGGATGATATGTGGAAGTTTGTGACCAGAATCTGGCATTGTTGACATTAGGAATATGCCTGACATCTTTGATATTGTCTTGAGATAAAACAGGTATATTCCAGCATAGATGAAGTCACTTTTGTCCTGACCTTTATAGAAACCCCCTTCCTGCAACTCAAATCATGGGGATTTACTGGTTTTGCCACTGCCCTTGACCTTATTCTGTTAATAAGTCTCAAATAAATGGCAATCTTTTCAGTCCTGGATCTGCCTTCAGTCTCATAGCACCTTGCAGCTGGTTTTCATATGCGAGGATCAGGCTTTTCCAGAACAACATTGGTTGTCTGTCTCTAATTACAGCCATCCTAATGAATATGAAGTATTGTTTCATTGTGCTTTTATTTGTATTTCCCTAATAACTAATGACATTAAGCATCTTCTTGTGTATTTATTTGTATGTTTTTTTATATCTTCTTTGGAGAAAAATCTATTCAAGTCATTTGTCTCTTTTTAAAAATTGGGTTACTTGTCTTTTTATTGTTGAGTTGTATGAGTGCTTTATATATTCTAGATACTTGTCCATTAGTAGGTGTGATTTTCATATATTTTTCCCACTCAATCTTTTCTTCACTCTTTTGACAGTATCTTTTTTAATTTTAAATTTATTTATCTATTCTAATTTGTTATACATGACAGCAGAATGCATTTCAATTCATAGTACACATATAGAGTACAATTTTTCATTTCTCTGGTTGTACACAAAGTTAGAGTCCCGCCATTTGTGATGTCCATGTCATTCCATCATCTTTCCTACCCCCATGCCCCCTCCCTTTCCCTCCCTCTGCTTTGCTCTATCTCAAGTTCCTTCATTCCTCCAAAGCACCCCCCCCCAATCCCTATTATGGATCAGCATCCACATATCAGAGAAAATATTTGGCATTTGGTTTTTTGGGATTGGCTTACTTCATTTAGTATAATATTCTTCAGCTCCATCCATTTACCTGCAAATGCCATGAATTTATTCTCTTTTATTGCTGCGTAATATTCCATTGTGTATATATACCAAAGTTTCCTTACCCATTCATCTATTGAAGGGCATTTGGGTTGGTTCCACAATTTAGCTATTGTGAATTATCAATATTATAATATCAATATTATAAACATTGATGTGGCTGTGTCACTGTCATATTCTGTTTTTAAGTCCTTTGGGTATAAACTGAGGAGTGAGCTGGGTGAAATGGTGGTTCCATTCCAAGTTTTCCAAGGAATCTCCATACTGCTTTCAAGATTGGTTGCACCAATTTGCAGTCCCACTAGCAATGTATGAGTGTGCCTTTTCCCCCTCATCCTCACCAATACTTATTGTTGTTTATATTTTTAATAGCTGCCATTCTGACTGTAGTGAGATGAAATCTTACCCTGCGCCTAATAGAAGAAAAAAGTAGGCACAAATTTTCATCATGTCAGATTAGGCCCTGACTTCCTTAATAAGACTCGTATAGCACAAGAAATAAAAGCAAGAATCAATAAATGGGGTGGATTCAAACTAAAAAACTTCTTCTCAGCAAAAGAAACAATCACCTTTTGTATACCAAGTATATACATATTATTCATGTCTTCATACATGCACTTAGGGTAATGATATCCATCTCATCCTACCTTTTTTTATACAGTGATATGTAAAAATGTGCTCTATATGTGTATTATGAATTGTAATGCAGTCTACTGTTATATACAACAACTTCAAGTAAAAAAAAAGATACTTCAACTCCCTCACCCCGCCCCCCAAAAAAGAAACAATCAGTGAGGTGGATAGAGAGCCTACAGAATGTGAGCAAATTTTTACCATGCACACAGCAGATAGACCACTAATCTCTAGGATATATAAAGAACTAAAAAAAAACTTAACACCAAAAACAACCAGATAACCCAATAAATAAATGGGCCAAGGAACTGAACAGACACTTCTCAGAAGAGGATATACAATCAATCAACAAATATATGAAAAAATGTTCAACATCTCTAGCAATTAGAGAAATGCAAATTAAAACTATGATTTCATCTTAACAGAATCTTTTGAAGAAGAAAATTTTAAATTTTGATTAAGCTTAATTTATCCATATTTTTCTTTTGTCAGCTCTTTTAGTGTCCATATGTAAGACAAATAAACCATTGTCAAATCCAAGATCATGAAGATTTAGGCTTATGTTTTCAAGTTTTGTCATTTATACTTGTGCATTTAAGTCTTTGAGCCTGTTAGTGTTTGTATATGATGTAAGAGTTCAACTTCATGTGGATCATCCAGTTGTTCCAGCACTATTTGTTTATATTCTTTTTTTAAAATTTTTATTTATAGTAGTATGTATTACAGTTCATACTATACATATAGAGCATCTTTTTACACAAAACAGTTTGTATACAAAGTATATTCGCAGCATTCAAGTCATCAATCATGCATTTAGAATAATGATATCCGTCTTATTCAACCACTTTTTCCCCCTTCCCCCCTTGCTCCCTCCCCCCCCCCTTCCCTTTGACCATTATAGTGTTCCTCTAATCCTCCTATGTACCCTGACCCAACAATATTGTGAACTGGCTTCCTTATATTAAAGGAAACATTCGGTATTTGGATTTTTGAGATTGACTGATTTCACTTAGCATTATATTCTCCAACTTCATCCATTTGCCTGCAAAGTCATTATTTTACTCTCTTTTATTGCTGAGTAAAATTCCATTGTGTATATATACCACATTTTCTTTATCCATTCATCTACCGAGGGACACCTAGGTTGGTTCCACAACCTAGCTATTGTGAATTGTGCTGCTATAAACATTGAAGTGGCTGTGTCACTGTAATATGCTGTTTTTAAGTCCTTTGGGAATAGACCCAGGAGTGGGATGGCTGGGTCATAGGGTGGTTCCATTCCCATTTTCCCAGGAAATTTCCATACTGCTTTCCATAACGGTTGTACCATTTTGCAGTCCCACCAGCAATGTATGAGTGTGTGTTGATATTCTTTTACCATTGAATTGTTTTGGTACCCTTCTTGAGAGTCAATTGACTATAAGTGTGCAATTTTATATCTGGACTATTTATATTTTCTTCCATTAATCTATATACCTGTCCTTACACCAATACCATACTGTCTTAATTTTTGTAACTCTGTAGTGAGCTTTAAAATGACAAAGTATGAGTCCTCCAATTTTTTTCTTCTTCAAGATGTTTTGACTATTCTGGGTCCTGTGATCCAGTATTTCAGTATTGATTTTAGGATCACCTTGTTGCTTTCTGGGGCAGAAGGTGGAGGATGAAAAAGAAAAAAAGAAAAGCCAGCTGGGATTTTGATTGATTGTGTTGAATCAATTTGGAGATATTGCCATCTTGCCAGTATTAAGTCTTTCATTCTATAAATGTAGTATTTCTTTTATTTATTTAGGTCTTTAATTCTTCTTTCGAAGAAGTTTTAGTTTTCATATTACTTTGTTAAATATATTCCAAAGTATTTTATTCATTTGATGCTATTGTAAATTAAATTGTTTTCTTAATTTTATTTTCAGATTGTTCCTTGCTAGTATATAGAAACATAATTAATTTTTGTGTATTGATATTATATTCTGCCACATCGCTGAACTTATTCTTTAATCATGATTATGTTATCTGTAGAATTTTACTTCTTTCTTTCCAATCTGCATGCCTTTTTGTGTCTAAAATGTCCAGTACAATGTTGAATGGAAGTGGTAAGTGCAAACATTCTGTCTTGTTTCTAATCTTAAGAGGAAAATTTTCATAGCATTAAGTATGTTATGGGGGTTATAGCTGCCTTTTACTAAGCTGAGGAAGTTTGAATTTTGTCAGATGCTTCTTCTGTGTATAGAAAATTTTGTCAAATGTTTTTCCTGTGATCATCTGTGAGATGATTATCAGATTTTTGTCCTGTATTATTTTGATATGGCATATTACATTAACAATCTTGAATGCCTTGGTTATATTGAGGAGGCAACTCTTAAAGTGCTTTATGCAATCATTCAGATGAAGAAGGGCATTTCAGATAGAACAAAACAATAGAGACTTGAAGTAGCCTTAGAGTTTTGAGGGCTAAGACCAGAGAAGTTGACAGGGGCCAAATTGTGAAGTTTTTCTTTTTTTTTTTTTTTTTCTATCATAATTAAGGCATTCGGATTTATTCTAAAGGCAGAGGAGACTGTCATAACTAATAAGTAGGAGAGAAACCATCTCTTCTTTAGAAAGGACAGCCTGCCAGCAGGGTAGAGGCTCTATCATGATGGGGAGATTATGGTAGTAGTCTAGAGGAGGCACCATGAGCATCTCTAAGTCAGTGTCATTAGGCTCCTCAATTAGTATGCTCATGACAAGTGATAGAAAAATCAGTTTGAGTTGCTTTAAGACATAAAGGAGATTTATTGTTTTATGTAAATGAAAAGATCCTATGTTAAAACTGGCTGCTAGTGTGGTTAGATCCAGAAATTGTCTCATCAAGGCTCCAACCCTATTTTCTGTCCCTTTCTCACTTCAGGGTTCCTTCTCAAGTTGGCTCCATCCTCTGGCTGCTGTCTCAGTCAACAGTGGTTCCAACACATCACCTCCTCATATTCCATAGGGAGTCTCTTTTCTTTTAAATCCTCTTTCATTCTGCCTAAACCCTCTACTCCCTGACTTTTCCAGCAAACATATCCATTCATTTTAATTGCTTAAGTTACTTGCAGTGCTGTGGGTAGAAAGAATATACTGATTAACTCACTCTGGAATTGAGAGTAGTTCCCAAAGGAAAACACAGGTACTAGAGCAAGAGAGGCTAACAGCATTGGGTTGGAAGGAAGAAAAAAATTTTAAGAGGCATTTTTAAATAGAAGTGAAAGATGAGGGAGAGGAAAGCATTATAAATTATTCTCAGGCTTAGGTGAATGGATAGATGGTGATATACTTCACCAAGTGGAATGGAGGAAAAGTTGATTAAAGGGGAAAGACTCAGTTCAGGAATCTGAATACTAGTATTATACCACTTTCTTCAGTCTTTTTTCTTGTAAACATCCCTAGCTCCCTCACCCATTCCTTGTGACATAGTTACAAATAGCTGAATATGCCCCTCTTAGAAGGAACTTCTGGGACTGCAGATAATAGCAAATGTAAGGCAGTTCTCTCATGAAATAGCAGTCTGTTGTCTCCCCCATGCTTCTTTTTAAAAATTCTGTATTTAATGCTTTCTGGGGGTTGCTTTAGATTTTTGGCATTTGCTGACTTTTTTATAATTTATATTAGAATTCTAACCCTTTTTAATAGGAGCTGTTTACTTACATTTTATATTATTCATTTGATTTTTGGAATCAAATAATAGGACTTTGTAAAGTTTCTTTATAAAGTTTTCTTGCATTTAATTTTTTTAGATTTGGCCCCAAATTATAGCCTCTTGGAATTTTTTTCAGAGCATCTGTTGTTCCATTCAGTTTTTGTTTACCATCTGAGATAGGTAGAACAGAAAAAAAATTAAAACATAGGAAAAGGAAACAAAATGAAAGACAAAGAAATATCACTTCATTCTAAAAGTTCCATGTACTTTTCCTCCCCAAGTCATTTCTCTTCCAGGCCTGTCAGTCCCAAATATCTGGGATATCTGTAAGTCTTAAGAGTCACTGTAAATTCAATTATGAAAATTACCTTGTGTACTGTTAGTTAGCCCATGCAATAAATAAACAAAGTGAAATAATGATACTTTGAGAACCTGTAGTATAAGGTGCTTCCCGTTGTTATCTACTAATGGAGACTGTTAGCCTAAGGATCCTGAGAATTGTCAGACCATCAAAACCATCTTGTGATCACCAGACCAGTATCATCCCCATATACCTTCCTCTTAGTCACTCCTTACCAAATTTCCTTTAAAAATAGAGCCTGAGAGCCTCAAAAGCATCTCTTACTCTTGAGATGGCCCACATTCTCCCTGGAGTGTATCTCTACTTTCCTAATCTCCATCTGTGTCTTTAACTGATGTGTCCTTAAATTTATTTCTGTAATGTTTGTCAGGAACCCCACTCCTCCTCAGTTAAGGTCTCTCTTTCTGAGAACTCCTCAGATCTATTGTGGCGACACATTTTTCTCAGCTATATGCCATTCTTTTTTGGGGGGTAGGGTAGGAGAAGGTACTCGGGATTGAACTCAGGGGCACTGAGTAACATCCCCAGCCCTATTTTGTATTTTATTTAAAGACAGGGTCTCACTGTGTTGCTTAGCACCTCGCTTTTAATGAGGCTGGCTTTGAACTCGTGATCCTCCAGCCTCAGCCTCCTGAGCCACTGGGATTATAGGTGTGTGCCACCATACCCAGCTATATACCCTTCTTGATTCTTTTTGAAATTTTTTATTGTAAGTTGTTATATATGACAGCAGAATACATTACAATTCATATTACACATATAGAGCACAATTTTACATAACTCTGGTTATATACAAAGTATATTCACACCATTCATGTCTTCATACATGTACTTAGGGTAATGATGTCCATCTTATTCTACCATCTTTTTTTACCCCATGCTCCCTCCCTTCAACTCCCTCCCCATTGCCCTTTCTAGAGTTCGTCTAATCCTCCTATGCTCCCCATCCCAACCCCGCTATGAATCAGCCTCCTTAGATCAAAGAAAACATTCAGCATTTGTTTCTTTGGGATTAGCTAAGTTCACTTAGCATTATATTCTCCAACTCCATCCATTTGCCTGCAAATGCCATGATTTTATTATCTTTTATTGCTGAGTAATATTCCATTGTATATATATACCACATTTTCTTTATCCATTCATCTACTGAAGGGCATCTAGGTTGGTTCCACAGTTTAGCTATTGTGAATTAAGCTGCAATAAACATTGATGTGGCAGTGTCCCTGTAGTATGCTGTTTTTAAGCCTTTGGGTATAGACCTAGGAGTGGGATAGCTGGGTCATTTCCATTTTCCAAGGAATTTCCATTCTGCTTTCCATATTGGCTGCTCCAATTTGCAGTCCCATCAGCAATGTATGAGTGTGCCTTTTTCCCCACATCCTCACAAACACTTATTGTTGTTTGTATTCTTAATAGCTGTCTTTCTGACTGGAGTGAGGTGAAATCTTAGAGTAGTTTTGATTTGCATTTCTCTAATTGCTAAAGGTGTTGAACATTTTTTCATATATTTGTTTTGATTGATTGTATATCACCTTCTGAGAAGTGTCTGTTCAGTTCCTTAGCCCATTTATTGATTGGGTTATTTATTTTTTTGGTGTTTAGCTTTTTGAGTTCTTTATATACCCTAGAGATTAGTGCTTTATCTGATGTGCAAGTGGTAAAAATTTGCTCCCAATCTGTAGGCTCTCTATTCACCTCATTGATTATTTCTTTTGCTGAGAAGAAGCTTTTTAGTTTGAATCCATCCCATTTATTAATTCTTGATTTTAATTTTTGCACTATAGGAGTCTTATTAAGGAAGTAGGGGCCTAATCTGACATGATGGAGATTTGGGCCTACTTTTTTGTCTATTAGATGGAGGGAGGGTCTCTGGTTTAATTCCTAGGTCCTTGTTCCACTTTGAATTGAGTTTTGTGCATGGTGAGCAATAGGGGTTTAATTTCATTTTGTTGCATAAGGATTTCCAGTTTTCCCAGCACCATTTGTTGAAGAGGCTATCTTTTCTCCAATGTACGTTTTTGTTACCTTTGTCTAATAAAAGATAACTGTAATTATGTGGGTTAGTCTCTGTGTTCTCTATTCTGTTCATTGGTCTACAAGTCTATTTTGGTGCCAATACCATGCTGTTTTGTTACTATTGCTCTGTAGTATAGTTTACGGTCTGGTATAGTGATGCCACCTGCTTCACTCTACTTGCTAAGGATTGCTTTAGCTATTCTGGGTTTCTTATTTTTCCAGATGAATTTCATGACTGCTTTTTCTATTTCTATGAGGAATGTCATTGGGATTTTGATTGGAATTGCATTAAATCTGTATAATGCTTTTGGTAGTATTGTCATTTTGACAATATTAATTCTTCCTATCCAAGAACAAGGGAGATCTTTCCATCTTCTAAGGCCTTCTTTAATTTCTTTCTTTAGTGTTCTGTAGTTTTTGTTGTAGAGGTCCTTCACCTCTTTTTTTTTTTTTTTTTTTTTTTTTTTTTTGAGGCTATTATAAATGGAGTAGTTTTTCTCGTTTCCCTTTCAGAGGATTCATCACTGAAATACAGAAATGCCTTTGATTTATGGGTGTTGATTTTGTGTCCTGATACTTTGCTTAATTTATTTATGAGTTTTAGAAGTTTTTTGGTGGAATTTTTTTGGGTCTTCTAGGTGTAGAATCATATCGTCGGCAAATAGTGCTAATTTGAGTTCTTCTTTTCCTATCTGTATCCCTTTAATTTCTTTCATCTGTCTAATTGCTCTGGCCATTGTTTCAAGTACTATGTTAAGTAGAAGTGGTGAAAGAGGGCATCCCTGTCTTGTTCCAGTTTTTAGAGGGAATGCTTTCAATTTTTCTCCATTTAGAATGTTGTTGCCTGGAGCTTAGCATAGATAGCTTTTATGATGTTGAGATATGTTCCTGTTATCCCTATTTTTTCTAGTGTTTTGAACATGAAGGGGTGCTACATTTTGTTGAATGCATCTATTGAGATGATCATATGGTTCTTATCTTTAGGTCTGTTGATGTGATGGATTACATTTATTGATTTCCATATGTTGAACCAACCTTGCATCCCCTGGATAAACCCCACTTGATCGTGGTGCACTATCTTTTTGATATGTTTTTGTATTCGATTTTCCAGAATTTTATTGAGAATTTTTGCATCTATATTCATTAGAGATTTTGGTCTGAAGTTTTCTTTCTTTGATGTGTCTTTGCCTTGTTTTGGGATCAGGGTGATATTGGCCTCATAGAATGAGTTTGGAAGTGTTCCCTCTTTTTCTATTTTCTGAAATAAATTGAAGGGTATTGGTATTAGTTCTTCTTTAAAGGTCTTGTAGAACTCAGCTGTGTATCCATCCGGTCCTGGGCTTTTCTTGGTTGGTAGGCTTCTGATGGTGTCTTCTATCAAATCACTTGAAATTGATCCGTTTAAATTGCATATATCATCCTGATTCAATCTGGGCAAATCATATGACTCTAGAAATTTATCAAGGCCTTCAATATTTTCTACTTTATTAGAGTACAAGTTTTCAAAATAATTTCTAATTATCTTCTGTATTTCTATAGTGTCTGTTGTGATATTTCCTTTTTCATCATGGATGTTGGTAATTTGAGTTTTCTCTCTCCTCTTTGTTAGCATGGCTAAGGGTCTGTCAATTTTATTAATTTTTTCAAAGAACCAACTTTTTGTTTTGTCTCTTTTTTCAATTGTTTCTTTTGTTTCAATTTCTTTGATTTCAGCTCTGATTTTAATTATTTCCTTTCTTCTACTGGTTTTGGTGTTGATTTGTTCTTCTTTTTCTAAATGTTCTTCTTTTCCAAAAATGTCTAGCTCTAGTTTGGACTTTTCCCTGAAGCAATTTTTCATAACTCCAATCACTATACATTTCGTTTTTTTCTTGTATTTATCATCTCTCAAATGTAAAATAAAACTTATTTTCACCTTCTAAAACCTACTCTCCTCCTGTATTTTTCTTTGTAGATTCATTCTATTGTGAAATTCATTATTGTATAGATTCATTTTCTTTAGGCTTGAGACCTACAAACTCTGCCACCTGTAAGTAAGAGTACACCTAAAACAATAGGCTGGGGCCAGAAGACTGAAAATGAAGAGCTTTTTCTTTTTGTAAAGTTAACTTGCCTCAGTAGGGAGCAACCTTACCTTTTGGATCTTGGTACCAGAATGTTTCTTACTACTGAATGGTCCAGAATGTTTTAGAAGACAATGACAATAAAACATTTAGAAATTTCTACTGGACTTTTTAAAGAGAAAAAAAAAATTAATTACACAGCATAACAGGTAATATAACAGGCATACAAAAGTACAGATGATAATACATGAACACTTGCATACTACCTATTACTGAGATTTAACTGAAGCCTCTTGTTAAACTCTTGCCCTCACCCTCTCCAAGACAGAAATAATTCTGAGTTTCTCATTATAGTCCCATGGGAATACATTCTGAAAAAATGTACTGTTAGGCATCTTTTTGTTGTTGCAAGAACATCAGAGTGCACTTGCACAAATTACGATGGTTATGACATCACTGGGAAACATAATTTTATGAATCACTATTATATATGTGGGTGGTCATGGATTGAAACGTCCTTATGCAGTATAAGACTGCATTAGAATGTGCTTTTAGACTTTGTCATATAAATATATATTCATATACAATAAACAATATTGTCTTGAATATTTTAAAACTTTATGTTACAAATGGATGGTGGTGATAATTGTACAAGAGTTTGAGTATATTTAATGCCCCTGAACTGTATACCTAAAAACTGTTAAAACAACCAGTTCTGTGATATGTATGTTCTACAATTTAAAAAAAAAATTACATCAGTATCTATCATACATACCTTCATGCTTCCGCAAGTCGCCTCCTTTTGTATTTTTGCCTTTTTTCTGGATGGGGATCAATATTTTGGTTCAGAAGTAGATCCATGTTGATATGTAAAATTTAGTTCATTCATTCAAACTGCTATACAGCATCTCATTATTTGACCATTTTGCAGTTTATTTATCTACTCTCCAGTTGATGAACATTTAGATTATTTTCAATTTTTCACATTATGTTTTATGAACAGGATTTGTGGGGCTTAAGTTTGCTTTTAAAAAACCAGATAAGGGCTGGGGTTGCGGCTCAGTGGTAGAGCTCTTGCCTAGCACGTGGAAAGCACTGGGTTCGATCCTCAGCACCACATGTAAATAAATAAATAAATTGTGTCCATCTACAACTAAAAATATTTTTTAAAAAACAGATAAAAGAATCTGGATAAAGATACTAGAATATAAAAATCTGTAGATTTTTCCAATGTAGAAAAGAGCTATGTGACTACCTCTACAGATGTTCAAGTATTCTGTAAAGTGGGACCTGATTAAATTCTAATTGTTTATTGAAAGCTTTCCCTATATTTAGATTTTTTTCTTAAAATTTAAATTAGTTTATCACTGAAGCTTCACCAACTTTTTTTTTTTTGGTTCTGGGGATTGAACCCAAGTTCACTTTACCATTAAACTGTATCCTCAATCCTTTTCAAAATTTAAGACAGGATCTTGCTAAGTTGCTAAGGGTGTCATTAAGTTGCCCAGACTGGGCTTGAACTTGTAATCCTCCTGCCTCAGCCTCCTGAGTTGCTGCAATTATAGGCACATACCACTTTGTCTGCCTAAGTATGACCAAAAATTTAATGGATTTAACATAGTGAAATCTACTTTCCCTTGTTAATAACTACCTCTAGCAGTTAACAAAAGAGCTTTCTGAAAGCAACATTAAACCCTCTGCAGCATTTCATTCTTGGGACAAATAAATCAATAGAGAACTGGATGTGTTTATATTTCAGATTACCATAGTTCAAAAAAAAGGTCTTAATGGGGCAAATAAATCAATAAAGAACTGAATGTGTTTATATTTTTGATTACCACAGTTCAAGAAAGGTCTTAATGGGCCAGTTCCTTAAGATGTAGAAGCCTCTCCCTAAACACTGAAGAAGTTATGGAGGCTTTATTTAATTCTGTATTACTTAAGGTAGATGCCAGGATAAGAGCTCTGACTGCCTCTTTCTCACCAGTTTCCTCCAAGGCTCTATCTCCTTATATGCTCCTTCTATCTAACTCACTTTGCTGTCTGATGATTTTTTCATCTTTTTTTTTTTTTTTGTGTGGTTTTATTTATCAGGAATTTTTTTTTAATTTTTTATTATTTATTTACTTATTCATCATGCACAAGTATAGTATCTTTTTACATACAACTGCTTGTATACAAAGTATATAAGTACCATTCAGATCTTCAATCATGCATTTAGGCAACCTCCTGACAACCATTTCACTCAATATATTACTAAGATAATCATGTGTCTAGGTTACTTAGCACAGGGCTTGGCTCATGGACTTAGTATACATCACCTATCACTGTTTTGTTACCTGAGTAATCTTTAAGCATTATTCCAACTGGTCTTGTAATTCCTATGATCAAAGGCCTTTAATGGTTTCCACTAACACAGCAAGAAGCTACATTGCAGCAGAATAGAGGCAGCAGAGTGAAGGAGAATGACCATCTTTTCAGTTAGTTATTGGTTAAGATTCTAGCTATGCCTCCAACTATTTAAGTAGAGATTACATTAATCTTTCTAGAGTTCATTTACACTATCTGTAAAAATGTATACATTACTCTTCAGAGTTGTTACAAGTATTACAGAGTAGATAAGGTCATATATACCATGCACACAGTACATATAGTAAATATTTAATAAATTCTGGTTTTCCTTCCCTAAAAACTGAATCCCAAACAAGTGAATTCCCTAACATAACCCACAAGTACCTCTTACACTGTTTTCCCATTATATTCCACTGATTTCAGCCAAATAAGGCTTCTCAGCATGCGCTGTGCCTCCTCCTAAGACCGTGCTTATACACTAGTGGCTTTGCTTTTCTCTCCAACTTCATATATCATCTTTGCATTTTTCAAAGGCAAATACTGCCCCCACCACCCAGAGCATTTCTCAAGCTACCTCCATGCCCTTAACCCCCTCCCCCTTAAACCTCTTCAATTGTACTTACCCCACTGGGCCTTATTCAAGAGTTGTAATTATATTCTAATAGCCTGTACTTGAATGGATTGGGAAACAAAAACAGAACACCTTCCACTAAGTACTATTTCTACCCATTTTTATTTGGTACTGACTGAAATCTATAAACCACATGAGGATAAGAAAAGCAGCCTCCGACACCCCCAAACTAGCCCAGTAATATCAACTAGGCATTGGTATTGCTATAAAGTGGCTTGGCACTCACAGCTAGGTCCTGTCATCTTCCTATTATACATAAACAATTTCAGCATATCAAAATCAAAGAGTGCTATTCTGTGACATGATGGATCAAAACAAATAAAAATAAAAAAAGACCACTCTGTCTGAACGCAGACAAAACATGAATACTGTCCAAGCCACAAAATAACCAAACATCCCCCAATGCTAAATGAGTGACTGCTACTTCTTCAATTATAGATTTAGCCTTTTCTAGTCTGTCTTTCTATTTATTTATTATTTTTAATTGGTGCTTTATAAATACACACAAAGATGGAATTCACTGCAGTATATTTTGGCGTGCATGTAATTTTGTCAAATTTATTCCACATTTTCTTCCCTTTCCTGTCCCACCTACCCAGGTAGAAGAAGGAGATCAGGGGAATGGAGGAGGAGAAAGAAAGAAGAGGCACCATGGACAGAAATAGAGCAAATTAAATTCCTTGCATGTATGATTATGTCAAAATAAAACCAACTATTATGTATAACTATAATGCACTAATAAAAAGCATTTAAAAAGATGCCCAGTCACAGAATTTGGCCCACTTCCTGATAGTATTCAATTTAGAGCAAAGCCCCAACCTTTCTCAAACTCAACTAACAAGCCTAAATCTTGTAAGGTTTTCCCTAACACTGTCTTACTGTATGCTGTATGATTCTCAGTAGTGTACGTTTTCCCTTACTGCAACAAATACTAAACCCAAATTGTTCAACTATAGTTATGTTTCTCGTGGTCTCGAGCCAGAAGACAAAATGAACCAAGAACTTTTTGAATAAAAGTTTAATGTTTTAATTATGTTTGGGTTTCCCCCGCAGGGCATACTTTGGGTCTTGCCTGTTGAATTTGTTGAACTGGACTGGATGAATTATACTGTTGCCTCAAGATCCAGCCCAGTCACTTGCAGGGTTAAAAATAGTCGTTTTGTTGTTGTTTGCTTATTTTACTCCATATTCTGCTAATTTTCAACTTTGCCATTTCTAGAAAAGAAAATGGCAATGGGGATTACTGATGAAAGTGCTCCATACCCAGTCTCTTGAAAAAAAAAATGCCTAATTTACATGTATTTATAAGCTCTAAAACTGGCTCCCACTGTTTTCTCTTCATTTCCATAATATATAAAGAGGAAAATGACTGTTTGAAGTCAAAATAATTTTCTAATCTCTTTCTCCTCTGAACATTCCTTCAGCGTAATCTGATGTTTCACTAGGAGAAAAGAAACGTTAAGGCCCCAAAATAATACATTTGTTCTCAGGCACTTATAGGCCAGTATATAGGGAGCTAATTTAAGACAACAAAGAATTACATACATGTGTTATCATATATGAATGAACACATATACATAAGTGTGTCTATGTATTTCCATAGCTCAAAGAAATCAAAACTCAGTAACATAGGATTCACTTGATAAGAACATAGTGACAAAAGAGTATGAGCTATTCCAGGGGAACAAGGCCACTGGAAAGTGACAAGAAAGGAATGGTAAGTATTCAAAGTGAGGTGCTCACAGGAAAACATGAGCAGGCAGGGTCAGCAGGAGGGATGCCAAGACATGTGATTTTGGGAACACAAAAGGCTCCCAGCCCAGTGTAGGTGGTGGATAGGACTCTCCTGAAGCCAACTGTAACATAAAAGCAGCATACTCTCATCTTGGAAGACCTCAACTACCCTGGTACCTATTCAAAGTCTCATTCAGCTAACCCTGGAACAAGTGACAAGTTTTTGACTTAACATGCTGACATATTTTTATTCCACTGCAGGTATATATGGTAAGCAGAGGAACTGCTACTCTGAGCAAAATGGATGATGAAATGAAAGGAGGACTTTTAAGAGAATGACACTATGCCATCTTAGTATTTGTAGCAACAAACGTAGAAGTTGTGTGGAAAGGGTCTGGGAAGGCAGAGGAAAGTATTGAAAACAAGACACACGATTCCATGGCAAGAAACTCTAAGAGGAAAACTCTTAAAATGCACTTCTGATTGGGTATTTCAAAAATTCCCAAGGAGATAGGAAAGAGGCAGGGGGAAGATGTACAGATAATTCTTGTAAAAGGACAGAAAACATTGAACAGAAAAACACATAATTAACACAAAAGAGTGGCAAGATTTGGAAAAGCTACATGAGAAGGCCAAGGTCCAAAATAAACTAAGATTTATGAAAAGGCTAGCAAAAGTAAGAGGTATATTTATTGACTTTGAGAGCAAAAGTGCAATTTGCCCTATCAAAAAATGTAATGTTGAGAAAGCAGAACTTCTTATTCTTCAATTCTATACTGTCTATCAAAAAAGATGACTGTGAGTTAAATAGGGGGAAATTGTCAATCCTAAGGGGGAAAAAAAGTCCCAGAGGAGGATAAATTCAAGTCTATTCACTAAATAATTCCTACCAACTAGGAAAATTTACAAATACAGTCACTGAACTTAACAAAATTAAAAAAAAAACTGTTTTGATAAAAAGAAAAGTCTTAAAAGAATAAAAACATAACTATCATTCCAGTTTGTAGAAAGACGATGATGGACTCTACCAAGTATGGAGAAATGAGCACATGTTGTAGCTCTTCACTTGATTTCAAAAAGGATTCTTCCACTTGGGGTAATGGAGTGGATATAGGAGGGAAGAGGCAGTATTTTTTCCCCCTGATTATAAAAGAAATGCATACCTATAAACAATTAATAAAGTATAAAAAGATTTAAAAAATAACAATCCCCATAATTTCATGATCCTGAAATAAATGCTGTTAAAATGTTAAGGTAATTCTAATGAATCTTTGCTTTCTACTTGTATCATACCATGTTCCCATGTCAATTAAAACAAATATAATTTACAGAATTTATAGCAGTCTACCACATGGATATATAATTTATGTAAGTAATGGCTTACAAATGCTAATTGTGGAAGCTATGATTCCCTAGAAGCCAGCAATCATTAATTCACTCATTCTTTCATTTGTTCAATGTTGGGACATTCCGGACGCTGTCTGCTGAGGGGATGGAAAAACTCTGGCTCTGGTTGCTTACCACGCCCTGTGGAGGACAGGGCTAAGCAGGGGGCGTGGCTATGACGTATTGTGAGAATCAGAACTGCCCTGCTGGTCACTGATTGGTTATGTTTGGGCCTTTATAAGTACAGACCACCTTTCAATAAACGAGTCTTTGGCACCGCTTCTGACCAAAACTCCCCAGCGTGACCCTGAGTCCTTTCTGAAAGGTGGTGGAGGGGGCGCTGGCGACTCTTGTCCTCTGGGCCTGTCTTTGCCAGGTAGGCTAACTCCAGACCTTCTCTGCCGGTCAGAAAGGGACTTCTTCTGGGCCCTGAAGGGGGTTGGCTAGAGACCTTGGCCCCTTTAATGTAAGAACGCAGCAGTTCAATAAATGTCTGTTGTGCAGAAGATGCAGGCCTCGTCTAAAGCTGGACCTTGAGCCATGTCTTCATGGGTCCTATACAAGAAGGTCGTGTTAAGTGATGGATCCTGTTTATTAAGTGGGAAAAGACACAATAAAGATACTGATAAATACTAAGGAGAAAAAATAAAGCAGAGAGAAAGTATAGGACATTTTGGGGGTAAGTTAAGATTTTAGCTGGAGTAGACAGAGAAGATGTCAGAGGATGTCATGTTATGGTTTGGATGTGAGGTGTCCCCCAAAAGCTCACACGTGAGACAATGTGAGAGAGTTCAGAGGGGATATGAATGGGTTGTGAAAGTCTTAACCTGATTAGTCTTCACCTGATTAGTCTTCACCTGATGGGATTAATCTTCAGTTACACTCCTAACTGAAGGTGGGTAGGGTGTGGCTTGAGGAGGTGGGGCATTGGGGGCATGGCTTTGGGGTTTATATATTTGTATCTGGCAAGTGGAGTCATTCTCTCTCTGCTTCCTGTTCACCATGTGATGAGCTGCTTCCCTCTGCCATACTCTTCCGCCATGTTGTTCCTGCCTCACCTGGAGCCTTGAGGAATGGAGCCAACTGTCTATGGATTAAGACCTCTGAAACCATGAGCCCTTAAATAAACTTTTTCTCCTCTACAATTGTTCTGGTTGGGTCTTTTAGTCACAGCAGCAAAAAAGCTGACTAAAATTTGTCATTTCAGTGAAGACATAAGAAGATGAAGGAAAAGGCATATAGATATCCAAAGAAGAGCATTTCAGGCAAGAGAAACAGCAAATGCAAAGGCCCTGAGGAGAGAGCATTGTAGTATGTTCAAGAAACAGCAAGGAGGCAGCCATTGTGGTCAAAGAAAGAAAGAAAGAAGGAACTGGGGGAGAGGGTTATGTACATAGAACTTTTTAGGTCATGTAAAGGCTATCCTTTCATCTGAGTGAGCCAGGAGAACACTGGAAGGTTTTTTAGGAGAGACAAGCCAAAAATTGACTAATGCTTTAACAGAATTGCCATGGGTTTTGTTTTTATTTTGTTTTGTTTGGTACTGGTGATTGAATCCAGGAGTACTCTACTGCTAAGCTACATCCCCAACCATTTACTTTTTAGAGATAGGGTCTCACTAAGTTGCTAGGCTAGTCTTGACCTTGTGAACTTCTTGCCTCAGCCTCTCAAGCTGTTGGCATTACAGGTATGTGCCACTACACCCCAGCTCTGGTGTGGTTGCCATATTGAGAACAGACTAAAAAGGGAAGGAAAGAAGCAGGCTGACCACAGAGACAGAGTAAGATGGAATAGAGAAATCTAATGACTAATTGGCTGAATGACTACACAAAAAGTTTCAACGAAACCTGGTGTGGTGGCACATACTTGTAGTCCCAGCTACTTAGAATGTTGAGGCAAGAAGACAGCGAGTTCAAGGACAGCCTCAGCAACTTAGTGAGACCTTGTCTCAAAAATAAAAAAGGGAGGTAGGGGCTGGGAATATAGCTCAGGGATTGCCTCGTAAGTGCAAGGTTCTGGTTCATTCCCTAGTACCACCATCAAAAAAGAAACAAAAATAAAGTTTCAATGAGTAGACCCCCAAATGAATGAGTACGATCCCCAAAGAAATTTAAAATAACTGATACTTTTAAAAAATAATCTGAATGATCTATTAAGAAAACATGCTGAACATAATCAAAGGTGAAGCAGGGTAATATGGATTCATTTTACTATTCTCTACACTTTTGCTTATATCTAAAAAGGTCTTTAGCAAAATGTTATTTTTAAAATTTTAATTTGTTATATGTGACAACAGAATGCATTACAATTCATATTACACATATAAAGCACACTTTTTCATATCTCTGGTTGTATACAAAGCATATTCACACCATTTATGTCTTTATACATGTAGTTAGGGTAATGATGTCCCTCTTATTCCACCATCATTTTTTACCCCCATACCTGCTCCTTCCCCCTCCCACTCCTTTGCCTTATCTAGAGTTCATCTAATCCTCCCATGTTCCCCCTCCCAACCCCACTATGAATCAGCCTCCTTATATCACAGAAAACATTCAACATTTGGTTTTTTGGGATTGGCTAAGTTCATTTAGCAATATATTCTCCAACTCCATCCATTTACCTGCAAATGCCATGATTCTCTTTTATTGCTGGATAATAATCTATTGTGTCCACATTTTCTTTATCCATTCATCTACTGAAGGGCATCTAGGTTGATTCCACAATGTGGCAGTGTCCCTGTAGTATGCTCTTTTAAAGTCCTTTGGGTATTAACGAAATGTTATTTTTAAAAAACTCAAGAAGGGCACATAGCCTGGTGTGGTGGCACACACCTATAATCCCAGTGGCTTGGGAGGCTGAGTCCGGAGGATCACCTCAATAAATGGGCCAAGGAACTGAACAGACACTTCTCAGAAGAAGATGTACAATCAGTCAACAAATATATGAAAAATGTTCAACATCTTTATCAATTAGAAAAATGCAAATTAAAACTATTCTAAGATCTTTCTTTGATACAAGGAGGCTGATTTATAGTGGGGTTGGGACGAGGAGCATAGGAAGATTAGACAAAATCTAGAAAGGGAAATGGGGAGGGAAGGGAAGAGAGGGGGCATAGGGGTAAAAAAGATGGTGGAATGAGATGGACATCATTACCCTAATTAAGTACATGTATGAATACATGAATGGTGTGAATATACTTTGTTTATAACCAGAGATATGTAAAATTGTGCTTATGTATAATATGAATTGTAATGCATTCTGCTGTCATACAACAATTTAGAATAAAAAAATTTATAAATATATTTTTAGTTGTAGATGGACACAATACTTTTCTTTCTATCTTTCCTTCTTTCTTTCTTTCTTTCTTGGGTGGTGCTGAGGCTCGAACCCCAGTGCCTCACAGGTGCTAGGCAAGCACCCTACCACTGAGCTACAATGCCAGCCTGACATTTTGGAAATTATAATGGATTCTACTTTAAGAATGAATGAGTTTGCCGGTGGAAATCAAAGGGAGATCAGTAGGAGAAAAAGACAAAGGGGTTGGAGATGGGGAGGGAGTGGGGAAATTCTGGGAAGTGATATTGGCCAAATCATATGGTTATATTGTGTACATTTATGAATAATGTAACAACAAATCCTATCAGTATGTATAACTATAATACACCAAGAAAAAAGGTGGGGAAAAAGTCTGTAACAGTAATTTAGCTCTAAAATGCATATGCCTGAGGTAGTGGCTATAGCTATAAAAAGGAAAGAATAGGTCCAAGGGCTATTACCATGTAATTAGCAACAACAATTAGTACTGATTTCATGAGATCCGCCCCTCAGCCCCACTTCCTTTTCCTTTCTAGTTTTCACATATAATGGTGGGACTTGTTGCTATGTATTCATACATGCACACAATATAACAATATAATTTGGCCAATATCACTCCCTAGCACTCCACCCCTCCCTCCCCGTCTTCTACCCCTTGGTCCCTTTTCTCTAATCTCCCTTTGATTTTTATGAGATCCCCCCTTTCTTATCCTTTTTTCTCATTAACTTCCACATATGCAAAAAAACATAACCTTTAACCTTCTGAGTTTGGCTTATTTCCTGCAAATGACAAAATTTTAATTTTTTGTGACTGAATAAGAACTCCATTGTGTCTATATATCATATTTTGTTTATTCATTTATCTGTTGATGGACACCTTGGCTGGTTCCGTAGTTTGGCTGTTGTGAATTGTGCTTCTGTAAATATGGATATGCATGTATCACTGTAGTATATTGACTTTCATTCTTTAGGATAAATACCAAGAAGTAGTATAGCTAGGTCATATGGTGCTTCCATGCCTAGTCTTTTGAAGAACCTCCACACTGATTTCAATAGTGGTTGTACTAATTTACACCCCCACCAACAGTATAAAAGTGTTTCTTTTTCTCTGCATCCTCTCCAGCATTTATTATTGTTTTTATTCTTGATGACTGCCATTTTGACTGGATTGAGATGAAATCTCAGTGTAGTGTTGATTTGCATCTTTAGTGATTTTGACCATTTTTTCATATATTTGTTGGCCACTTATCTTTCTTCTTTTGAGAAATCTGTTTAATTCATTTGCCCATTTACTAATTGGGTTATTTGATTTTTTAGTGGAAGGTGTTTTTGAGTTCTTTATATATTCTAGATATTAACCCTCTGTCATAAGAATAGCTAGCAAAGATTCTCTTTCATTCTGTCTTCACATTCCTAATTGTTTCCTTTGCTGTGCAGAAACTTTTTAATTTGGTGCTATCCCATTTATTCACTCTTGGCATTATTTCCTAAGCTTTATATCGCCTGTGCCTAAAAGCTGGAATGCTGACCTATATTTTCTTCTAGGAGTTGCATAGTTTCTGGTCTAATTCCTAGGTCTTTGATCCATTTTGAGTTGATTTTTGTGCAGGGTAAGAGATAAGGATCTAGTTTCATTCTTTTTTTTTTTTAATATGTTTTAGTTGTAGATGGACACAATACCTTTATTTTATGTATTTATTTTCATGTGGTGCTGAGGATCGAATCCAGGGCCTCATACTTGCGAGGCAAGTGCTCTGAGCCACAATCCCAGCCCTAGTTTCATTCTTTTACATATAGATAACTAGTTTTCCAAGCACCATTTGTTAAAAAGGTTATCTTTTCTCCAATGTATGTTTTTTGCACCTATGTCAGGGATCTGTCAAGGACTATAGATGTGTGGGTTTGTTCCTGTGTCTTCTATTCTGTACCATTGGTTTATGTGTCTGTTTCTATGCCAGTACCATACAGTTTTTGTTACTATAGCTCTGTAGTCTAATTTGAAGTCAGGTATTATGATGCTTCCATCCAGCATTGCTTTTTTGGCTTTGAATTGCTTTGGCTATTCTGGGTCTTTTATTTCCAAATGAATTTTAGGACTTTTTCCTAATTCTGTGAAGAATGTCTTTGCTATTTTCATGGGGCTTGCATTGAATCTTTATATTGCTTTTGGTTGTATGGCCATTTTAACAATATTAATTCTGCCTATCAATGAACATGGAAGGTTTTTCCATCTTCTAAGTCTTCAATTTCTTTCTTCAATGTTCTTCTGTTGTTTTCATTGTACTGCTCTTTTACTTCCTTGGTTAGATTTATTAGTATTTTTTTTGAGGCTATTGTGAATGGAATTGTTTGGGTTTTTTTTTGATATTTTTTCTCAGAAGATTGATTCTTGGTATATTAGAAAGCTATTGATTTTTTTATGCTGATTTTATAATCTGCTACTTTGCCAAATTTGTTTATTAGCTCTAGCAGTCCTTTGGTGGAGTTTTTTGGATCTTCTAAGTATAGGAGCATATCATCTGCAAATAGTGATAATTAGACTTCTTCCTTTCCTATTTTTCCCTTTTATTTCTTCTCTTGCTTAATTGCTGTGATTAGAATTTCTAGCCCTTTTATTCCTTCTCTTACTTAATTGCTGTGATTAGAATTTCTAGCACTATCTTAAATAGGAATGATGATGTCCCAGATTTTAAAGGAAATGCTTTTGGTTTTTCTGTAGTTTCTTTAGTGTTTTATCATGAGTGGGTGTTGAATTTTTTTTTTTTTTTTTTTTTTTTTTTTTTTGGTACCGGGGATATTTTATTTAGAGACAGGGTCTCACTGAGTTGCTAAGTGCCTCGCCATTGCTGAGGCTGGCTTTGAACTCGCGATCCTCCTGCCTCAGCCTCCCAAAGTGCTGGGATTATAGGCGTGCGCCACCGCGCCCGGCTGGGTGTTGAATTTTTTGAAAGGCCTTCTCTGCATCTATTGAGATGACTAAGTGATTTTTGTCCTTAATTCTATTCATGTGATAAATTAAATTTATTGATCCTTGCATCTCTGGAATAAAACCAACTTGGTCATGGTATACAATCTTCTTAATGTATTGTTGAACACGATTTGTTAATATTTTATTAAGAATTTTGCATTTATTAAGTTCATCAGGGATATTGGTCTTTAGTTTTCTTTCCTTGATGTGTCCTTTGTAAGAGACTTTTTGCTGCTTTTCCAGACCCTACGTTAATCCCCCTCAAGTACTTTTCACATTATAGTAATTTCCTGAACAATGTTCTGTGGTAGCAGATTCATACTCTACACAAGTTAGCATTTAAATTCTTTTGCACTCTTTCAATCTGTACTTTCCTCTCCTTTTGTTACTTCCCTAAATTGAGCCAAATTAATTTGGTAGTTAACCCTATTTGTTGGTTTCTTTGTTCTCAGTCTCCTTATCATGCAGTCTCTTCTTTTCTCCTGATGTGCCTTTACTTCTCTGCTGGTCTTAATCTCTCATTCCCTTCAATGACTGACCTAATCTGACTCTTTTTTCTTATTATATATTTGTACCTTTTCAACATTTAAACATTTAGTTTATCTAAAGTCCATGATACCCTGCTCTTGATGCTGACTTTTTTTTGGACATACTGATTTTTACATCATTATTCCATGTGAGAACTATTATTTTTATATCTTTTATGGATCTCTTCCTCTCCTACCTGTGGTGGAAGCTTTTTTGGGGGTGGGGCAATGGGGGATTGAACTCAGGGACACTTGACCACTGAACCACACCCCTAACCCCTATTTTGTATTTTATTTAGAGACAGGGTCTCATTGAGTTGCTTAGTGCCCTCTCTTTTGCTGAGGCTGGCTTTGAACTTGCCATTCTCCCAAGCCACTGGGATTATAAGCATGTGCCACCATGCCAGGCCTGTGGCAGAATCTTGAACATAATAGATATTCAATAAATTTTCATGGCTGAGAGATCTAGAAAAGTTTTTGAAGAAATGTGTAATGTTTAGCATCATCATTCTTCAGTTTTAAAAATGCAAAGTTATGCCTTTTATGTCATTATCAGTTTTGATTTCTTATTTTTAAATTTTTTGCCAGCTTAAATACAGTGTTCTCAACACAGTAAAATGAAATTTGACATCATATTACTACAAATATTAAATTTGGTTTATTGAACACTAGCTACCCAATATATCAGATTCTCTAGAGAGAGGTTAGCTTTCTGTATGCTGGCTAAGCATTTTTTTGAAGGGAGTAATAGTCTTAAAGTAAGTTCTCATTATGTGATATATAACAAGATCTTCCACAATTTAAAAAAGACATAGTTACCAACACCCAGAATAAGGGATGGTGGCTTGGATGGTGTCTTGGTGGTTTCCTTCTTTGTCCGAAGCTGTGTTTCTGTTGCTGACCCGTTCTTAAAGAAAGCATTTCTTTCCATAATTTTCATGTCATCCAAAGTCAATATTGGGATGGAAAGAAGGATTATTGGAGTGGAGGTTGGATGAGAAAGGACATCAGCAGAAGGCAGCTTCCAAGATCAGTAGCTAACTATCTTGCATCCCTGCCTCCCTTCCTCCCTTCTTCCCTTCTTTCTTACCTCAAGTGCAGAGAATTGTCTTGAAGATAGTCATTAATTCTTAGCACTTCATTAACTTTGTCAGTGCAAAGTTATTTTCTTGTTTTTTATTTTGCTTTTAACCCTTTATGCTCAAGCCACATATTCATTCCTTTCTCAGCTCAGATGCACCCACTCCTATGTGTTTTATGTTTTATTCTACATATTTCCTTGCAAGATATATAATTATGTGTGTGTGTTCATCCTTGCATATGGCATTTGTTATTTTTACCAAGTCAGTATATTTAGCAATTTTTAAAGATGTGTTCATGTTTATAGGCACATCTAAAATGTGGTTTCTAAAAGCTAATAGAATTATTTATTTATATCCACTCTATGTTGATTTTCCATGCTCTATGGAAATCAATGTTACTTCAAGCTCCCTGCTATTTATATTTTTTTTAAATATTTATTTATTTACTTTATTGCTGCCCAGTTTATGGGTGCTGAATCGAACCCGTTGCGAGGCGAGCGCTCTCCACAGCCCCTCCCTGCTATATTATCATCACGGTGAACATTCTCACACAGGTCTATAGTCTGTAATTTGCATATATATAAACTTATTTGAGAATTTCTAAGGGATTTATCCCCCAGAGAGGGATCTCTGGATCATAGGGCGTATACGTGCTTAATGTCACTAAGTATAGATCACTTAGCAAAGTGGCTGTATCAGCTTATATTCTTACCCACAGTGCATTAGAGTTCTTGCCTCCCCACATCTTTGCCAACTTTGCTGTTATCCAGTATCCTAATTTTTGCCCTTCTGGTGGGTATAAAGTACTGTACCTTTATTTTAATTTGCATTTTACTCATTTGCTTTACTTTGAACTTAATCATCTTTCTATGTACTGTTAGCCATTTAGTTTTCTCTTTCAGTAAGTTCCCTACTGGGGGTCCTATAATGTTCATGTTGAATTATAGACACTCCCTACATGTTATAGAGGATTAATCCCTTCAGTTTTAAATGTTGTAAAATCTTCTCCTTATCTTCATTTCTCTTTATTTTGTTTATGATCATGAAGTTAAATAAATGGGAGATTTTATAGGCCAGTCTTGAACTAGCACATTCACTTGTATTCTTTATGCTGGAATTCAGTCACATGGCATGTTTAACTCTAGGGAAGGCTGAAAATTATGGTGTAGCTTTGGACCCAGAAGGAAGAGAAAATGGGTTTGGTGAGCAGCGAGAGATTACCATCCCATGTTGGTATCCTTTTAATAAGTTCCCTTTGTTTTGTTTTTTGTTTTTGGTACAAAGGATTGAACTCAGGGGCACTCAACCACTGAGCCACATCCACAGCCCTTTTTATATTTTATTTAGAGACAGGTCTTACTGAGTTTCTTAGCACCTCACCGTTGCTGAGGCTGGCTTTGAACTCAAGATCCTCCTGCCTCAGCCTCCTGAGTCTCTGGGATTACAGGTGTGTGTGCCACCAGGCCCAGCTTTTTTTTTTTTTTTTTTTCTTCAAATTGTGTTAGATTCTGCTATTTGTACATCATTGCATGAGTTATTTTCATAATAAATGTATTTAAATTAGTAGAAGAGATAAAGATCAATTAATTTATTTTCTCAGGAAAATTGGGACGATTTCCACCTATAATGCATCATCACCCGGCACCCTCAGATGGCCCAACCCCTGGGGCTCGTTTCCAGAGGTCTCACCTTGCAGAGGCATTTGCAAAGGCCAAAGGATCAAGTGGAGGTACTGGAGGAAGTAGTGGAAGAGGCCTGATGGGGCAGATTATTCCAATTTATGGCTTTGGGATTTTTTTATATATACTGTACATTCTGTTTAAGGTAAGTGGACTCATCTTAATTATACCATATTTTATCAGTGAAAATCTAATATTATTCTAATAAAAATCATTGACATTAAAAATCTTTAGAGTTTATCAAACTCTTTCAAGTCCATTATCTCTTTAAACCTTGCCTTCTCTTTGAGATACTTAGAAGAGCCATTATCTCAGCTTTACCGATGAGAAATATTGGCTCAGAACTTGAGTTGCCCCAGAATTTACAACTAAAAAGGCAAAACCAAGACTTGGACCTGGATCTGCCAGTTTCTAGTCCAACGAGCAATGTAATTCAAAGCCAAATTAAAAAAAAAAATGACTGAATATCTTTGCAAGCTGAAAAGTCTTTTTGTTTTTGTTTTTGTGAGTTTTTTTGTACAAGAATTTCATAGTAACTTTATTTGTAATAGTTGACAACCCAGATGGCTATCAAGAGATAATAAACTGTGGTACATCCATACAATAGAAAGCTACTCAGCAATAAAACAGAATGAATTGTTGATAGGTACAACAGCATGTGTAAATTTCAAAATAATGATGCTGAATGAGGAAAGACAAAAAGAGTGCATACTGTGTGGTTTTATTTATATAAAATTCTAAGAAATGCAAATAATGTATGATGACAGAAAGCAAATCAGTAGTTGCCTTTCACCTTTATCTGGATTCCTGTCAGTGGAATACAGTGGTTTCAAGTCTGGGCTCTAAAATCAAATGGCAACTGTCTAATAAAGTAACTATCAACCTAATGGGTGGATGACCTTTGTTCTCCAGCTCTGAGAATAGACACATTACCTGACATCTCTCAACAACAACTTAGTTATTTATACAATCAGAATGATAGTGGTTCCCATTTCCTAGGTATTATTTAATGTTTCAGTGTGGTGCTGCATGAAAAGGGCTTAGCATAGTACTCAGAATGAGGCAATAACTCAATAATGTTAACTGCTCTTAGATGTTCTATGCTATCTTCTCTTTTGAGTGCTATTGCTCACCCTCAGCACCTGCAGTGAGAACTGGTCACATCGCCTGAATTATTTAGGATTTGACCAACACATAAAATTTAGAATCCTAATCTGGCTTTTTTTTCCCAAATTTATTTTTTATTCTAAGTTGTTAGAAATGACAGCAAGAATGTATTACATTTCGTATTATACTTGTAGAGCACATTTTTACATATCTCTGGTTGTACACAAAGTATATTCACACCATTCATGACTTCATACATGCACTTAGGGTAATGATGTCCATATCATTCTACTATCTTTTTTTTCACCCTTTTGCCCCCTCCTTTCCTCTCCCTCCCCATTGGCCATTCTAGCGTTCCTCTATTCCTCCTATGCTCCCCATCCCAACCCCACTGTGAATCGGCCTCCTTATATCAGAGAAAACATTTGGCATTTGGCTTTCTGGGATTGGCTAACTTCACTTAGCATTATATTCTCTAACTTCATCCATTTACCTGCGAATGCCATGATTTTATTCTCTCTTATTGCTGAGTAATACTCCATTGTGTTTATATACCACATTTTCTTTATCCATTCATCTACTGAATGGGTATAGACGGAGGAGTGGGATAGCTGGTGGTTCCATTCCAGGTTTTCCAAGGAATCTCCATACTGCTTTCCATATTGGCTGCACCATTTTGCAGTCCCACCAACAATGTTTGAGCGTGCCTTTTTCTCCACATCCTCGCCAACATTTATTGTTGTTTGTGTTCTTAATAGCTGCCATTCTGACTGGTAGATGAAATCTTAGAGTGGTTTTGATTTTCATTTCTCTAATTGCCAGAGATGTTGAACATTTTTTCATGTATTTGTTGATTGATTGTATATCTTCTTCTGAGAAGTGTCTGTTCAGTTCCTTGGCCCATTTATTGATTGGGTTATTTTTTTTTTTTTTTTTTTGCTGTTAAGATTTTTGGGTTCTTTATATATTCTGGAGATTAGTGTTCTATCTGATGTGCATGTGGTAAAAGTTTGTTCCCAATTAGTAAGCTCTCTATTCACCTCACTGATTGTTTCTTTTGCTAAGAAGAAGCTATGTAATTTGAATCTATCCCATTTATTGATTCTTGATATTAATTCTTGTGCTACAGGAGTCTTATTAAGGAACTTGGGGCCTAATCCAACATGTTGGAGATTAGAGCTTACTTTTTCTTCTATTAAGTGTAGTGTCTCTGGTCTAATTCCTAGATCCTTGATCCACTTTGAGTTGAATTTTGTGCATGGTGAGAGATAGAGGTTTAATTTCATTTTGTTGCATATGGATTTCCAGTTTTCCCAGCACCATTTGTTGAAGAGGCTATCTTTTCTTCAATGTACGTTTTTGGAGCCCTTGTCTAATAACTGAAATTATATGTGTTAGTCTCTGTGTCCTCTATTCTGTACCATTGGTCTACCAGCCTATTTTGGTGCCAATACCATGCTGTTTTTGTTACTGTTGCTCTGTAGTATAATTTAAGGTCTGGTATAGTGATGTCACCTGCTTCACTCCTCTTGCTAAGGATTGCTTTAGCTATTCTGGGTCTCTTATTTTTCCAGATGAATTTCATGACTGCCTTTTCTATTTCTATGAAGAATGACATTGGGATTTTGATTGGCGTTGCATTAAATCTGTATAGTGCTTTTGGTGGTATGGTCATTTTGACAATATTATTTCTGCCTATCCAAGAACAGGGTAGATCTTTCCATCTCCTAAGGTCTTCCATAATTTCTTTCTTTAGTGTTCTGTAGTTTTTTTTTTTTTTTTTTTTTTTTGTTTTTTTGTGGGTACCAGGGATTGAACTCAGGGGCCACTCGTCCTCTGGGTCACATCCCCAGCCCTTTTTTGTATTTTATTTAGAGACAGGGTCTCACTGAGTTGCTAAGTGCCTCGCCATTGCTGAGGCTGGCTTTGAACTCGCGATCCTCCTGCCTCAGCCTCCCAAAGTGCTGGGATTACAGGCGTGCGCCACCGCGCCCGGCTTCTGTAGTTTTCATTATAGAGGTCTTTCACATCTTTGGTTAAGTTGATTCCCAAGTATTTTATTTTATTGATGCTATTGTAAACAGGATAGTTTTTCTCATTTCTCTTTCAGAGGATTTGTCACTGATATATAGAAATGCCTTAGATTTATGGGTGTTGATTTTGTATCCTGATACTTTGCTGAATTCATTTATGAGTTTTAGAAGTTTTCTGGTGGAATTTTTTGGGTCTCCTAGATATACAATTATATCATCAGCAAATAATGATAATTTGAGTTCAACTTTACCTATCTGTATCCCTTTAATTTCTTTTGTCTGTCTTATTGCATTGGCCAGCATTTCAGTTACTATGTTAAATAGAAGTGGTGAAAGAGGGCATCCCCGTCTTGTTCCAGTTTTTAGAGGGAATGCTTTCAATTTTTCTCCATTTAGAATAATGTTGGCCTGGGGATTAGCATAGATACCTTTTATGATGTTGAGATATGTTCCTGTTATCCCTATTTTTTTCTAGTGTTTTGAACATGAAGGGGTGCTGTATTTTGTCAAATGCTTTTTCTGCATCTATTGAGATAATCATATGGTTCTTATCTTTGAGTCTATTGATGTGATGAATTACATTTATTGATTTCTATATGTTGAACTATCCTTGCATCCCTGGAATGAACCCCACTTGATCATGGTGTATTATATTTTTGATATGTTTTTGTATCCGTTTTGCCAGAGTTTTATTGAGAATTTTTGCATCTATGTTCACTAAAGATATGGATCTGAAGTTCTCGTTCTTTGATGTGTCTTTGCCTGGTTTTGGCATCAGGGTGATATTGGCCTCATAGAATGAGTTTGGAAGTGCTCCCTCTTTTTCTATTTCCTGAAATAAATTAAAGAATATTGGTATCATTTCTTCTTCAAAGGTCTTGTAGAACTCAGCTGTGTATCCATCTGGTCCTGGGCTTTTCTTGGTTGATAGGCTTCTGATGGCATCTTCTATTTCATCGCTTGAAATTGGTCTGTTCAAATTATGTATATCATCCTGCTTTAATTTGGGCCAGAACATAAGACTCTAGAAATTTGTCAATGCCTTCGGTGTTTCATATTTTGTTGGAGGACAAGTTTTCAAAATAATTTCGAATTATTTCCTGTATTTCCGTAATGTTTGTTGTGATATTTTCTTTTTTTTTTTAATATTTATTTATTTATTTACTTTAGTTGTACACAATGCAATGCATTTATGTTGACGTGGTGCTGAGGATCGAACCCGGGCCGCGCACGTGCGAGGCCAGCGCTCTGCCGCTGAGCCACAACCCCAGCCCGTGATATTTTCTTTTTCATCGCATATGTTAGTAATTGAGTTTTCTTTCTCCTTCTCTTTGTTAGCCTGGCTAAGGGTCTGTCAATTTTATTTATTTTTTTAAAGAACCAACTTTTTGTTTTGTCAATTTTTTCAATTGTTTCTTTTGTTTCAATTTCGTTGATTTTAGCTCTGATTTTAATTATTTCCTGTCTTCTACTGCCTTTGGTGTTGGATTGTTCTTCTTTTTCTAGAGCTTTGAGATGTAATTTTAAGTCATTTATTTGTTGACTTTTTCCTCTTTTGAGGAATGAACTCAATGCAATGAATTTTCCTCTTAGAACTGCCTTCATAGTGTCCCAGAGATTTCGATATGCTGTGTCTGTGTTCTCATTCACCTCTTAAGAATTTTTTAATCTCCTCTTTGATGTCATCTGCAACCCATTGTTTATTCAGTAGCATATTATTTAGTCTCCAGGTGTTGGAGTAGCTTTTATTTCTTATTTTATCATTAATTTCTAATTTCATTCCATTGTGGTCTGATAGAATGCAGGGTAGTATCCCTATTTTTTTATATTTGCTAAAAGTTGTTTTGTGGCATAGTATATGGTCTATTTTAGAGAAGGATCTATGTGCTGCTGAGAAGAAAGTGTATCCGCTTGTTGAAGGATGAAATATTCTATATAAGTTAGTTAAATCTAAGTTCTTTATTGTATTTTTGAGTTCTATAGTTTCTTTGTTCAGCTTTTGTTTGGAAGATCTATCCAGTGGTGAAAGGGGTGTGTTAAAGTCACCCAGAATTATTGTATTGTGGTCAATTTGATTCTTAAACTTGGGGAGAGTTTGTTTGATGAACATGGATGCTCCATTGTTTGGGGCATATATATTTATAATTGTTAAGTCTTGTGGGTGTATGGTTCCCTTGAGCAGTATATAGTGTCCTTCTTTATCCCTTTTGATTGACTTTAGCTTGAAGTCTACTTTATTTGATATGAGGATGGAAACCCCTCCTTGTTTCCTCAGTCCATATGAATGGTAGGATTTCTCCCAAATTTTCACCCTCAGCCTATGGATGTCTTTTCCTATGAGATGAGTCTCTTGGAGGCAGCATATTGTTGGGTCTGTTTTTTTGATCCAATCTGCTAGTCTATGTCTTTTGATTGGTGAGTTTAGGCCATTAACATTCAGAGTTATTATTGAGACATGCTTTGTATTCCCAGCCATATTTGTTTATTTTTGGTATTTAACTTGACACAGTTTCTCCTCTGATTGTTTTTTCTTTAGTGTAATACCTCCCTCTGTTGATTTTCATCATTGTTTTTCTTTTCCTCTTCATGGAATATTTTGCCGAGGATGTTCTGTAGTGCTGACTTTCTACTTGTAAATTCTTTTAACTTTTGTTTATCATGGAAGGTTTTTATTTCGTCCTCAAATCTAAAGCTTAATTTTGCTGGGTATAAGATTCTTGGTTGGCATCCCTTGTTTTTCAGAGCTTGGAATATGTTGTTCCATGATCTCCTAGCTTTGAGTGTCTTGAGTGAAAAATCTGCTGTGATACGAATTGGTCTCCCCCTATATGTGATCTGATTCCTCTCTTTTGTGGCCTTTAAAATTCTATCCTTGTTCTGTATGCTAGGCATTTTCATTATAATGTGTCTTGGTATAGATCTGTTGTAATTCTGTACATTTGGTGTCCTATAGGCCTTTTACATTTGGTTTTCCAATTCATTCTTTATGCTTGGGAAATTTTCTGATATTATCTCATTGAAGAGGTTGTGCATTCCTTTGGTTTGAAAGTCTGTGCCTTCCTCTATCCCAATTACTCTTAGATTTGGTCTTTTGATGCTGTCCCATAACTGTTGGATGTTCTGTTCATGGTTTCTTACTATTTTCATTATGTGGTCAACTTTATTTTCAAGATTATATACTCTGTCTTCATTGTCTGAAGTTCTTTCTTCCAGTTGATCTAGTCTGTTGGTGATGCTTTCTTTTTTTTTTTTTTTTTTTGGTACCAGGGATTGAACTCAGAGGCACTTGACCTCTGGGCCACATCCCCAGCCCTTTTTTTTTGGTTTTTATTAAAGACAGGGTCTCACTGAGTTGCTAAGTGCCTCACCATGGCTGAGGCTGGCTTTGAACTCGCGATCCTCCTGCCTCAGCCTCCCAAAGTGCTGGGATTACAGGTGTGCGCCACCGCGCCCGGCTTGTTGGTGATGCTTTCTATTGTGTTTTTTATTTGGTTAATTGTTTTCTTCATTTCAAGGATTTCTGATTTTTTTTTTTTCCAGAGTTTCTCTTTTTTGAAGTAATCTTTTGCTACCTGTATTTGCTCTCTTATATCTTTGTTGTAGTGGTAAATTTTTGCCTGTATTGCTCATTTAGGTCGTTCTTTGATTCACAGATCATTTTAATTATGAACCTTCTGAACTCCTCTGACATTTCTTCAACTTCGCTGAGCATGGGTTCTGTTATTGTAGAATCCTGGTTTGTTTGGGGTACTTTCCTCCCTTGTTTTTTCATGTTGTCTATTTGCCTTATTTTCTTGCAGTGTAGATCTGAGATATTAGAGTTTCTTCCCTATATTCTTATAATATCCTTACAGGTTGTCTGTGCCTCCCCTTAGTGTTGGCCTATCAGAAACTGCAGTTGTCCCTCAAAGTATGCTACCTGGGGCTGGGTCCACGCGGGTTGGTGTGGGTCAAACTGGTTGAGTCTGAGCTCCTGCGGTGGTCGGCTGGTTGGAAGAGGCAGTCCTCTGAGCAGAGGTCAGTTAAGCTGTCCTAGACTTGCCTGAGCTCTGCAGGTGTGGGCTGGGCTGACCTGGACCCACCCGTGCTTGGACAGAGGTTGGCGGAACTTCCCTGAGCCTGGCCACACTCGAGAGAATGTCAGTGGGACTGACCTGGGGCTGGCAGCACTCCAATGCAGGTCCCTGGGACTGTCCTAGGCCTGCCTGAACTCAAGCAGAGTTGGCGGGTCTGTCCTTGCTGGCTCCTGCTCTGGGGCAGAGGTCATCGGGACTGGCTGGAGCCTGGTCGCACACCAGCGGGGGTCAGTGGGACTGACCTGGGGCTGGCCACACTGTGGTGAAGGTCAGTAGGACTCTGAAAAGTCTTAAGAAGAGCTTTATTCTTAGGATTGGCACAGTGATTTCCAGGTAGCCACTGTGAGACCAAATAATGATTGTGCTAATATGACTTTGGTTTCCTTCTCCCCACACTAATATACCATGCTATTTTTAATATCCTCTCTAGTAATTCTCCTAGGACAGAACTATCTTATCGTGAACCTGAGCTTGATATTTCCTAGTTCTGGGGAGACATGGATTCCCAATTAAATTCCATCTCCAGGTAGGCTTTTGTAGGCCACAGTCCTATGCACTATGATGTAGAGACAGACGCTTCACTTTATACTCCTAATTAGAGTAAGATTAGGTTATTTGAGTTTCTTCTTGCCCAGGAATGCTGTACACCATCAGAGTTGATTCTGCAAGAATGCCCTTGGGGTTTAGCACATTCCCTTTTAGATGAGCATGGGCAAAGCAGACGACCTGTTGGAAGATTGTTTTTCCCCTGTGCCTTAATAATTTTTACCTGGGTACCTTCTCAAAATTTCAGTGGCTTTAAAAAAAAAAAGATGCTTCTCTAATACTGCTACTTAATTTGATTTCTGACTTATTTTTGTCTCCCAACCTTTTTTTCCCATTTAATATGAGGGTTCCATGACTTTGAGGTTCTGAGCTGCTGTTGATGTGCTGTACCTCCTTCAATTCTCAGCTCTCAAAGGGGAAAACTGCGGAGGATCGGAAATGCTCTAGTGTCACACCTGGAAACACCCACAGAAAAATAAGTAAGTAAATTCTTCTTCTCAGTAAATTCACACGTGTTATTGAGTCAGATAGCAGTAATGCAGTCAGAGGGATAATCTGTGATATGTCTTAACAGCATTTCTCAAAAGTTGTTCCAAATTCATCTGATGCTGTTTTTACTTTAGCTCTGGGAGTTTTCAAATGTTTCCTTATTGATTTTGGGCTTTTAAGGGAAGGATGCTACAGAAAGTACAAAACTGACAGTTTACTGTTTTATATACTAGGAAATTAATATTTCACATTTGGGATGGGTTACCTCTCATTTCCATGCTTAAATATTGGTAGTAGATATCTTTATTTCACAGAGAGGAAAACTGAGATAGAGAAAGCACATCATTGCCCAAATCAGTTATTAGCTCTAAGGAAAGAATGAACGCTTAAGGCTCTTGCAACATAATCATCAAATATTTATTGCCAAACTAGAATATTCTGTGTTCTCTGGGAAGATGAAATGTATACAACATGACTCTTTCCTATAGGAATTTATAGACTAGAAAGGACATCAGGAAAAATAATCTGTGAAAAGTTTAGAGAGAAGGGACTTAAGCACAATGAGAAATCAGTCTGGGTGGCTGTAAGATATTGATAAACATGAGCTCTTGAGCTTATGGAGGTCTAGAGGGTGTTGATGTACTGTAGCTGTGGGAAAGAAGTCTTGAAGAGTAGGTTAAGCCAGACTGCTATTTTCTCCCATGGATAATGAAGCCTCATCAGACATTGGTTTTTTTTTTTTTTTTTTTTTTTTTTTTTTTTTTTTTTTGGTACTGGGGATTGAACTCAGGGGCACTTGGGCCACATCCCCAGCCCTTTTTTATATTTTATTAGAGACAGGGTCTCACTGAGTTGCTAAGTGCCTCGCCATTGCTGAGGCTGGCTTTGAACTCGCAATCCTCCTGCCTCAGCCTCCCAAGTGCTGGGATTACAGGCGTGTGCCACCGCGCCTTGGCTCTCATCAGACATTTTTAAAGAAAGGCATCAGCAAAATGAAATGAGACTGAGCCATAGAAGCATCTTGCTTAGGCCATAACTGCTTTGGATTCTCTGGATTCTCTGTGAAATTATATATCCCAGTCACATTCTGCATCCTTTTTGGAAATCTTAGTCAAGGAATTCTTGAAGAAAGTTGTTATATGTTCTTAAGAGAGATTGTGATGATAAATATATCAGTAAATTTAAAAAAATTTGCTCTTTAGAGTAGCAAGTTCTGCATCTTGTCACATAATGCCTTTGAGACAGAGTAGATCAAATGAATTTATAGGAGCATCTCTTTTGTAATAATGGCAAAAGTTTGATATAGCTTCTTATCCTTTAATTTTGAATCATGCAGGGAAAAAAAAGCCTAATAAACACTGTGTCCTTTAGACACTTTATAAATTTTAACTGCATGCATGAGAGTTTGTTCTAAAATCATTAAAAGGCCTTTGAAATATTATATTTATAATGACCCCCCTCAATATATTTGGGTAAGAGAGTACTCAAGTATGAAATAGAAAAACTAGATTACCTACATAATGAATAGCATTTCATTTAGCATTTTATTTTCCTACTGCATTAAAGTTCATTTCATATATTGATTAAATGATTTGTATTTTCTCTTCAATAGATATCTGTATTCCCTACTGACCCTTGTTGAGAAAAATTGCATCTGGCAATCAGGGTTACATAGCACAGCATGCTCTTTATCCCAGATAACCAAGGTAGAAAAACTTTGGGCACAGAGGTTTCAGCACTGGTTCAAGACTGATGAAGTCTAATGTTTAAACAGTTTTCTTACAGCTATGTTTCAGACCTTAGTTACAGATAAAATAGTACTCATATTATGTCTTAATTTCTTTTCAGAAGTACCTTATAGGTTTTGTACCTTACCCTTAACATGGTTTAGGTCACAAATGTATCTTTTATGTTTCTTCTTGTATGGCTATGTAGGGGTATGTTTTCACTCCTGGGTGTTTTCTTTAGTTTGTCCTGCTGTATCACTGTATGCAAGAGAGTGATTTTATTCATCACTCACTAAACATCTGTCCTGTAGATCTTGGTGTCCAGACCTTTGTACTCTTTTTGTACTGATTAGATTAACTAGAGATATTCCTGTCTCTTGAGTCTCAGAACCTGCCTGGATTATCATAGTGTCATGGTTAACTTTTTCATGAAAGGGCTTAGGAAATATAATTGCTGATTCTTAGATTGATGCCTGTTTTGCAGCTAATTTTGAGCTTGTTCAACTTCAAGAAAAACTGAAGGAGACAGAGGAAGCCATGGAAAAATTAATCAACAGGGTGGGACCTAATGGGGAGAGGTAGGTTTTCATCTAATAGGACTCATTTCCCATTTAGAGAACCAATTCAAAATTTTTGCTTTTCTTTGATATATGGACCACTTATTTTCATTTTGTTTAATTGTCAAATTATTTGTCATTTACATAATCTTTCTCAACATTTCCATTTTCATACTATCAAGCAACTTGTTTTCATGAGTTTAGTGTTATATAAATTATTGTCAGAATAAGGAAATATGTGAGTAAATCCTAGAGGAGAAAATAATCTGCTTTTAAGAAAGACAGTTTCCTAACTATCTTAAAAAAAAGTATAATTTTAATTAAAACCACATTGTTGAATACTGTTTTTTTTTTTTTTTCTGTTTGAAACCAAATAACAGAAGAGAGCAAATATCATCACATTAAGCTTTTATTTGTGTTTTGTGTTGACTGACTGCCCACACAGAATTAGACTGTAAAATAGGTGTCAAGAACCATACTAGCCCTTTTAGGATGCCCCATAGAGAAGGCACACTCCTCTTATTACCTTGCTGGCTAAGGATCTGAAAAAGTGGCTGCAGGAAGTTGATGGAAGTGGCAACAACTAAGAAAACATGGATGTTGGAAGGCCAGGACAGAAAAACTGGAATGTGAGATTAAGGACAAAGAGGGATTCTGTTTCATCTAGGCTTTCTAACAAGGATGGAGGAAGAACTTTGGGGTGATGCAAAATCTCATGCAGGAAGATGTGTCAAAAGGTCCCTCTTGCAGCTTCATGGGCACATTTATGGAGTCTTTGCCCCAGGAAATTGCTGGTGTTCTACCTTGACCCTTCTCTTTTCTATTCCATGTGTGTTGGGGCCAGGGAGAATATAAGTACACTGGGGATTGGAAGCACCCTACCCCTAAGCTATATCCCCAACCCTCCACTTGTCATTCTTGATAATACTAGTGCTCCATGTCCCTTATTCTGCTCATGGGCCCCATCTTTGGCTGGATAGATGAGTGGCCATTCTTAGGTTGCAGCCTTCTGCCTTGGCATTTCCCTGTAATATCTATCCCTCATTTTATAGTCCATAAGATGTGACTTTCTCTATGACCTACTTAGGCCAACACTCTATCCTTACAAGTAGGCCCTTTAGGACTTCCCACACTCAAAATTGTAAAGGCTAGGAAGCCTGTGTTTCTATATTGTTTTCCTTCTTTTGTTTATATCCTTTACCCTCCATTTTTGTGGTATTTGTTCTTTTATAAGTCTATGCTTCTGTGATGATTAGAAGAGCAAAAAATACTCCAATATTTTTTTCTATCAGGTCAGGATTTTATCACATCTCCAGACTTCTGAGGATCAAGGAGAAGATTTAAAACAAAGAGATATGTTCATTTATAGCCTCCTGAATCCTTTCATATGGTTCATTTACAGCTGTGAGATGCTGGTGTGAATTAGAGAAATATGCCTAAAATTTTATCTTATATATGTTTATGTAAGAATAGAAATATGGGAAAGGTTTTTAATATTGTCTAATAAAACTTTTTAAACAGCTTTCACCTGTGAGTGGTGTAAGTCTACACAAATTTAATGAAACCTCCTGGAAGTCAGTATTATGCTATATTATGTCTCATATTAAGGATAACATTTAGCTCAGGAATACAGAATAAGGAAAGGATCTAGGAACCAGAAGCCCTCATTTCTGTCCTTAGGATATGCAAGATTTCCTTCCTAGAGTCAATTGTAATAATTTACTTGCTAGAAACATGGCATGGCACAAGGGAAGCACTGAGGGAACAACCTCTGATAACAGAGAGCTCTTATAGGCATGTTGAGTATGTATTGAGACTTGCTGGTAGATTTCTGGCATGGATTGCTAGAACATAAACTCTGAGGATAAATTTATTCTGTTTTGTTCAGTGTGTTCAGATAGTAGATACACAATATGTACTTGTCAAATAAGAGTAGCTATTCAGTTGTTTTTTTTTTTTTTGACACGAGAGTTTGTACAATATTTTCATGGTAGAAGAATAAAGCATGGCCATTTCCTGTTAAGATTTCTTTTCCTTCCTTTATGACCTCTTTATTCATAGCTCTACTGACAGACATATCTTATAGGTGCCTATCATTCGCCTCATCAAAAATAAATATTTCTTGAATAGATAAATGTCCAAAAGTGGAATTTATTTTTCACCCCAAGCTAAACCTACTCTGCCTTTAATATTCCCATTTCAGCAGATGGCTCTACCATCTACTTTGTGGATCAAAGTAGAAATTAGACATCATGCTTGATCCACCTTTTCTTTTATTTCCCATATCTTATTAATCATCAGGTCTTGCCATTTCCTCCTAATTGGTAAGTCATTCTCTGTGCAAAAGACTATAAATTCTATGAGGATAAGGATTATCATTCTTAGTTTCTACAGCCTAGCACAGACCCATAATAAGCTCTAAAAAAAGTATTAGTTGAAATGGAAGAAAGAATGAATGAATGGATGGCTTTGTTTTTGACATAAGTCAGAACTATCTTATGTGACTTCTTTTACTCTAGTTTTGTCTCCCTTCAGGTCACTTTCTGATTTCCAAAAAGATATATTTTTGTTTTTAAACCTTCAGTAATCCCTTTTGATCTTGAACAGTGCAGAATCTTTACCATGACCTTCATAGTCCTGAGTGACCTCGCCCTGCATACCTCTCTATTTCTTTATCTTTCTCCGTCAGTTTCTCCATGTTCCAGCCAGCTTGACCACTTTATTCCTCTAAAATACCTGTGCACCTTTGATTCAGAGACTTTGCATGTACTTTTTCCTTTGCTAAGATGTCATCCCATCACCACAGCACACTTATTATGACTCTTGCTTATCTTATAGATCTCAACATAGACATTATTTTCGCTGAGAGTCCTTCCCTGAACCCACAGAACTTGGCTAGTTATTCCTCCCATGTGGTTCCACACCACCTGGTCTTGCTGGGTATTATATACATCATATTACTTTCTGATCTTCTTTTAACTTTTGTCTTCCCTAATGCCCAGTAAACTTCCTAAGGGCATAGAATTTTCATTGTCCAAGTTTGTATTCCTTGTAAACTGACAATGTTCACATATCTTAAAAATTGAATAAGGTAGATATAGATAAAGTACTTTAAAGCTGGAGCCCTCAGCAGTAAAAATATCTTCTATGGAACCTCTTTTCATTTGCTCTGTGCAGCCCTATATGGTTATCAGTGGCAAGTATTATTTTCTCTATAAAGACCTGTATGGAAAAGAGGTGCTATGGGAGCCTGAATTAGCTTCTGCAACAAATTACCACAAACCTAATGGCTTAAAATGACACATATTATCTTTTTTTTTTTTTTTTTTTTTTACTCAGGGCACTTGACCACTGGGCCACATCCCCAGTCCTTTTAGTCCTTTTTTGTATTTCATTTAGAGACAGGGTCTCACTGAGTTGCTAAGTGTCTCGCCATTGCTGAGGCTGGCTTTGAACTTGCGATCCTCCTGCCTCAGTCTCCCAAATGCTGGGATTACAGGCATGTACCACCGCGCCCGGCTGACACATATTATATTAATGGTTCTGTAGGTTAGAAGTCCTATACTGAGTGAATATCAAGGTGTTGGCAGGATTGCATTCCCTTTTCAAGGGCTTGGAACAGAATCTGTTTTCTCACCCTTTTTGGCTTCTGGAAGTTGCCCACATCCCTTGGCTCCTGGCCCCCTTCCTCCATCTTCAAAGATATCAACAGTAGGTTCAGACATTTTTACATCGTCATTCTGACCTCTTCTGCCTCCTCCTTCCACTTTTAAGGACTCTTGTGATTACATTGTGCCTTCTCAGATAATCCAGGTTAATCTCCCTATTATAAAACCAGCTGATTAGAAAACTTAATTTCATCTACAACTTTAATTTCTCTTATATGTAAGGTATCATATTCATAGGTTCCAGAGTTTAGGACCTGGATATCTTTGGAGAGTTGGGAGGGGTCTTATTTTGCTTTCCACCAAAGGTCTTATGGAAGAGAATTTGAAAAGAGGAACTTGAATAAGCCTTACAGTATTGAAGGATTGCTGTAGGCAGAGTTTCAGAAAATAATGTTTTAGAGGGACAAAGCAGTACAAGAATAAAAAGGTAGGAGAGTCAAGGCAAGTTTTTAGGAATAGCAAGTAGTTCTAAGGAATGGGGGTAGAATATACTAGGGATGGGGTAGATGAGTAAGGAGGTAAGTAGGTATTGAGAGAAGTAGAAAAGTAAGCTGGAGCTATATGCCAAGGTCCTGAATGGTATGCTGAAAAGTTTAAAATTTATTCTTTATAATGGGGTGCCTCTGAAGACTTTGGAAGAGAAATGTCATGAAATTCTGTATTTAGAAAAATTAATCTTACAATGATATGTAAAGTGGTTATGTGCTAGAACTTTACTTAAAAAGTTCTAGCAAAAGGTAATAAATAGACCAGTAAGAGTAGAAAATTAAGGAGATTTCATGGAAGAACAAAATCACATGTTTTATCAGGATTTCTTGTTGCAACCAACTAACTCTCGCTAGCAGAAAGTTGGAGGAGAGAGGGCAGAATTTATTGGAAGAATATGAATAGTTTACAATATCAAAGGAACAGCTAAATATCCAGGTTTCATGAAGGGTGGTAACCAGATCAGCTTTTGTGATTTAGTGGGCAGGAACAAAGAGGCAGTCTCTTCAAAGACTAGTTACCAGGATATATTAACGCCAAAAGTATTCAGTTCAGGCTTCACTGTGTTCAAGATCCAATTTGGGGAGAAAGTACAGTTGGTCTAGCTTGATCCTGGATCTATCATTCAGTCAATCACTGCAGCCAAGAGAGGATGGAATCTGATGAATAGCCACTTGGCTATCCTCAAAGAAGAGGTAAGGAGATGAATGGTTTTACTTAACCTTTGTACCATCAGTGGAAGAGAGGTTGGTCCACAAAGGAAAACTACTAACTAGGTAAAAGCAGAAAAGGAGAAGAAAGACAAGAAAATGAATGAAAGATTTTCAGCTTTTACCAAAAGGAATTCATGGCATTAACCAAGATAAAACACAGGAGAAAGAAGATAAGACTTTGAGACAGGGAGCACAAGTTCAGCTTTGAATGTGGTTGAGATGCCATCAGAATATCCAGATATTATATACAATAGCAATAGTAAATTTGGGTCATGAGGTCAGAACAAAGGACTTAGGTTTGGAAGTCATTTCTGGGGGTAAGAGATAAAGACTATGGGGAAAGAGGAGATCACCAAATCCTTGACGCCTCTCATACTCTGCTGTAGTAGATTGCATCTCTTGCTGGCTTGATTTTTGTTCTACCTATGAATGGTGTTGTTAGAATCTATTTTATTTTCTCTCTACTTAACTCTTGGGCTCAGAACTTGATGACTCTTCTGGTTAAAAGTCTGTGATACCTCCCACCTATGACCTTTCATTTTACTAGAATCTCCAAATCTGTCATACTCAACATGTCCTGGCTGCTGTTCATTCTGTTGCTTGTGATCCTGGGCCAGCTGGGCCCTGGTTTTGAAAGGTGAAATTAAGATTAATTTAATGTGTAATGTAGTGACAAGGGCACCAAGTGGAAATGCCTAGGAGATATTTAAAAGATGGATCTTTGTATGGAAAATAAGATTAGGGCTTTTGTGGGGGAAGGTGGGGTGGGGTGGTGGTGGTGGCCTAGATATTGAACCCAGGGCCTCACACATTTTAGGCAATCAGTTTATCATTGAGCTACATCCCCAGCCTGTGTTAGGTCATCTTCTGTGTAAAGGTAATGATTTATTCCTTGATATTGGGTCAGCTTTTGAAGCCAAGGATTATAAAGGATAAGTGTGAGTCCTACAATTGAGCCTTAAGGAAAACCATTTTTAGGTGAAAGAAGGAGCCAGGATTAGCCAGTTGAGCCAGGATTAAAGTCAAAGGAAATAGTTAAAGAAGTAGGAGGAATGCAAATGTGTCACTGGCCAAGGAAGGGGGGAAGTTTCAAGGGAAGGATGGTTCACAGTGTAGAAAAGCCAAAAAGAATGAACTTGGAGAAACAGACCCTGGGCTGAGAAATGTCATTGATGAAGTTTTTGTGAAATAATGAGTGGAAGCCAGATTTCAGGGAAGTAGAAGAAAACAGATGGTGAGGATTTGGGGAACCAAATTATTAACAGATACTTATTAAGCACTTAAAATGATAATGGCATTGTGCCTATCCTGTCATGAACACATTCACTGCCCTCCAAGGCAGTCAGTTCAAGTTGAGACAATAAGGAATCCATGAAAACATTCATTGTAGGAAATTCAGAAGACATCATAATGTGAACCATAGTTAACTGACTAATACATTTAATGTGAGTATGCTTGTTCCAAGTTAAAAGAGGATGGCTTTATTTGGAATTTTTGTTTGTTCCTGTTTCTCTGAGCCTAGCCATTTTAATTTAAGGACTTCTGACTTTCCATGAGTTGGGAAGCAGAGACTCAACATCAGAATACTCCTGCATATAGTTCAGAGAAGTAGCCTGTGGAGCCTGCAGGCCAGAACTCTGTGAAGTAGGCTCTTCTGGTGTACCCTTGACTACTTCTGCAGAGTGGGTTGTTTCAACAGTAAGAGTTAGAGGGTTTGTGGGGCCCAGGTTCAGTCCTGGTGAGTTAGGACTCCTGCACTGATGAATAGAGTTGTAAGAGATCCTATAAGATTCTAGCTGAAAGCAGAATGGATAGATTCTTCAGTTCAAGATTTTGAAGCCATTTTGTGTGGAAGGACTGGAGCTCATGGTGTTTTTGTTTTCCTCCCACTGAGATTGGTAGAAGTGTTGCACCTTCATTTTCCTCAGTTACTATCTTAATTAATGTTGGATGGAAGGTGTAAGAAAAAATAACCAACCTGGTTTTGGCACCATTATGGAAGCACAAATAACCAGGACAGAAGCAGACTTCAAATGGATCAGCAAGCTTTCCTTTATTCCTCAGCAGAGTCAATCAGCCAGGCACTGGAGGGGTTCATTTTCCGGGTAGAAAAATGGCCATGGGTTACAGAAGGAGTCTGAGTTTTATAGTTTACAATGAGGATGAATTAATCATTGGAGACTGAGGCAGAGTGTATCAGGTTGGGCACTCAGGAAAAAGGTTTTAAAAAAAGTCCAAAACTCATGCTGGGCGCGGTGGCGCACGCCTGTAATCCCAGCACTCGGGAGGCTGAGGCAGGAGGATCACGGGTTTAAAGCCAGCCTCAGCAATAGTGAGGCACTTAGCAACTCAGTGAGACCCTGTCTCTAATAAAATACGGGGAAAAAAAAAAAAGTCCAAAACTCATTGTCACTGGGAAAAGCTTAGAACTGAGTCAGTGTTCACTACTTATCTTCTTCCTCTGGGACCCTTTGTTACCTAGAGCTTCACTGTTTGCTTTTCTCCTCCCAAGACTCATCAGCAATGGGAAAGGGTAAAAGTCCAGGGCCCAGCATTTCAGTATCTGCCTCCTCCTTCAAGACCCATTGGGAAGAGATGAATGTTTGCTTTTGGTGGAGATGCTGGGGACGAGCCCAGGAAGGGATGAAAGTTTGCTTTCTTTCCCTTGGTGCCCACTGTCACTGGGAAAGGATTTACTGGGAGAGGATTAATGATTGCCTTCCTCCTCCATCTACCTCCTGGTCAGACAGTTTTGGGGGATTTGGTTGTCATTTCCCTGTCCTGGGATTGTCATTTTTCATATCCTTCAGAAGGAGAAATGCTTTTTTCCTTTTCCCCATTATTTATTAAGGCTCAAATTTGTTAAGCTGACCATAAAACATGAATGTAGGCCCAAAACATACTAGTGAGAAGAACAAAAGGCACCTCTACAAGGCTCACACAGACATTATTATGTTAATTTGGAATGCGTCAGATTTCTAGGAGAGAATAAGCAGCCTATCTGAAATCCTGCCACTAGATAAAATTGGTCTTAAAGCAGGTAGTTTTCTGTCTTGTTCTGTCTTTACATTTGATGCAGTGCTTTCTTCTCAAAGATACTGATCATACTGTTATTCTTAAGCTTCATATTATCTTTGCAAATATTTGTTCAGAGCCACACAGCCACATTGAGACTCAAACCAGGTTTTCTGAACTATGCAGCTTAAGCATTGTGTTTCAAGAATTGCACAGAAGGGCTGGACTGTGGCTTAATGGTAGAGCACTTATAAGGCCCTGAGTTTGATCTTGAGCAACACACACACACAGCATGCTATTGGAAATCATATTAGTTTGGGTTATAGTGCTTCTATTTACTAGGATTAGGGAATCAAGGGAGCAAGTTATGCAGAACTGAACTAAAGGCTGATTGGGGTTTTATCCCCAGTATTGACATTAACTCATTGTGGGACATTGAGCAATCCCTTGATCTATTCTCGGCCTTAGTTTTCCCATTTTTAAGATAAAAAGTATTGAGCTAACATTAGTTCTTGGCCATGTAGTTCTAGGATCAAGAGAGATCATAGTGATGTTTCTGCCCATTGTCTTGGAGTACTTACTGCTAAATGACTGGATTGTCTGATATTTTCTAAGCAGAGTACAGTCTGTGACTTCTGACCAAGAGAAACGATTGCTGCATCAGCTCCGAGAAATCACCAGGGTCATGAAAGAAGGAAAGTTCATTGACAGACCCACTCCAGAGAAAGAAGCTGAGGAAGCCCCTTATATGGAGGATTGGGAAGGTAAGCAATCTCTTTTCATTTCTTCATTAGCTGTCAACCCAGAAAAGAGGGCTTACAATTTTTTTAAGTCAATTCTATTATTGAGGTATAATATAATAATTTAATTTTAAATATACAGTTGGATGAGTTTTGACAAGTGTATATAATTGTGTAATCATACCACAATCTTGGTATAGTGCTGCAATCTGTACAGCATTAACAAAGGATCTCTAGTAGGGGAGACAGGAGATTAAGAAAAACATGGAGACAAAAAAGAGAGACTTTTTTTTTTTTTGGTACTGGGGATTGAATTTAGGGGCACTTGACCACTGGGCCACATCCCCAGCCCTTTTGTATTTTATTAGAGACAGTGTCTCACTTAGTTGCTAAGTGCCTCACCATTGCTGAGGCTGGCTTTGAACTCGCGATCCTCCTGCCTCAGCTTTCCAAGTGCTGGGATTACAGGCGTGCGCCACCGTGCCCGGCTAAAGAGAGACATTTTTAAGCAAAGCTGGGGCCTGGTGGGACAGTGCCCTCCGCAAGTTTATTATATAAGGTCTGATAATCAGGAAGTTTAACTATAGGGGCATTATAAATTGTTCAAGGCTTGTGATTTATCAAGAGGCTTCTTTGTGCACTAAAAAGTTACAGAGCTAGAAACATTTTTGTGGCTATCCTGTGGTACCCAGAAAACCCATTGTACTGGAACATCTGATAACTATTATTAGCATTAGAGCCAGGTATCAAGGCTGTTCACATCCTTGCCTTTTGGCAAGGAATGTTTCCCAGGCTTGGCTTTTGCCTACACCACAGGATCAACCAATAACCGGGCTCATCTGCTCTCCACAGTATAGAACATTTCCATCACCCTAGAAAGTCCCCTTCTCCTGCTTCTGGCAAAAACTGAACTACTTTCTGTTCCTGTTGTTTTGCTTGTATAATATAAATGGATCTTACTGTTTATGGTTTTTGGCTTCTGGCTTCTCTGATTTAGCAAATGCTTTTTAGATTCATGAGCATAACTGTAATCTTTATTTTTTATTGCTGAATACTATACTATTATGTGGACATACCATAATTTGTTAATCCCTTTTCCAGTTGAGGAATATTTGGGTTATTTTCAGCTTTGAACTATTATAAAGTAAGTTACTACAAAATTTTATGTTCAAGGCTTTGTTTGGCCATAAATTGGTATTTCTTTGGGGTATATACTTAGGAGTGACATTTCTTGGGTTTGTGGTAAGTGTATGTTTAACTTCATTAGAGCTGTCAGCTTGCTTTCCAAAGCGGCTCTAACATTTTTCCTTCTGACCAGCAATGTATGAAAATTCATTTACTCCATATCTTTGCTAACTTGTGGTATTATCAGTCTTTTTAAATATTTATTTATTTTAGTTGTACCCAAAATGCCTTTATTTATTTATTTTTGATGTGGTGCTGAGGATCAAACCCGGGCTGCGCACATGCTAGGCAAGCGCTCTACCACTGAGCCACAACTCCAGCCCCAGTCTTTTTAATTTTAGCCATTCTAGTGAGTGTATAGAGGTATCTCAGTTGTGAATTTAATTTGCATCTCTCCATTGACTAATGATGTTGAATATTGTTTCATGTGCTTATTTGCCATTCATATGTCTTTGATGAGGTGTTCATTCCAGTTTGCCATTTTTAGAATTATGTTCTTATTGACATTATGTTCTGAGTTGCAAAAATTCTGTATATGATCTGAATACAAGTCTTTTATCAGTTATGCATTTTGCAAATATTTTTTCCTAATCCATGGCTTGCCTTTTTATTTTCTTAACATTTTTAAAAGAGGAAAAGTCTTTCCTAACACCAAAAAACCAAATAACCCAATCAATAAATGGGCAAAGGAACTGAATAGGCACTTCACAAAAGAAGAAATGCAAATAGTCAACAAATATATGAAAAAAGTTCAACATCTCTAGCAATTAGAGAAATGCAAATTAAAACTACACTGAGATTCCATCTCACTGAGTCAGAATGGCAATGTTCAAGAATATAAGTAATAATAAATGTTGGTGAGGATGTGGGGGAGAAGGTGCACTTCTACATTGCTGGTGGGACTGCAAATTGGTGCAACCACTCTGGAAAACAGTATGGAGATTCCTCAGAAAACTTTGAACGAAATCACCATTTGACTAATTATCTACTCCTCGGCATTTACCCAAAGGACTTAATATCAGCATACTATATGATGCAGCTACATCAATGTTTATAGCAGCTCAGTTCATAATTGCTAAGCAATGGAACCAACCTAGGTACTCTTTTTTTTTAAATATTTATTTATTTGCTTTTAGTTGTACACAATGTGTTTTATTTGTACGTGGTGCTGAGGATCGAACCTGGGGCGCTCACGTGCTAGGCGAGCGCTCTACCGCTGAGCCACAATCCCAGCCCCAACCTAGGTACTCTTCAAAAGATGATTGGATAAAGAAAATATAGTACATATACACGATGGAATATTACTCAGCCATAAAGAAGAATGAAATTATGGCATTTGCATGTAAATGCATGGAACTAGAGACTATAATGCTAATAAAATAAGCCAGCCCCAAAAAAACAAAGACCGAGGGGCTGAGTAGTGGCTCAGTGGTAGAGTGCTTGCCTGGCATGTGTGAGGCCCTGGGTTTAATCCTCAGCACTGGGTTTTACCTCATTTATAAATAAATGAGGTAAAATAAAAGATCCATTGACAACTAATTAGTAATTACATATATGTATATATGTATACACACATAATATGTGTCCATTTACAAATATATATATGAAATAAGATATCAGAAGAGTTTAGCATATGTCATAAAAGCAAAACAAAATAAAGACTTTTAGGTTGTTTGCAAAAAAAAAATGACTGGTTTTCATACTTGAAATAGAAATGTTGATACCTGGTTTTGCTGATATAGAGAAGCTGGACTCTTGGGTCCAAGGAAATAGTTTTCATTAAGGTATTTGGTTTTAGTGTATATAGATTTTGCCTCCCTTTATTTCTCCCTGTAAGTTATTCTTCAGAACTGCTCAATTTAGTTCAGCACATAAGGTCCATGCTAAAATGAAAACAAAGAAAAATCTTTTAAAAGGAAGTTTTTAATTTTGATGAAGTTTAGTTTATCTTTTTTAAAATAATTCATGTTTTTTGGTGTGTTCTGTTTAAGAAATCTTTGCCCAACCCAAGATTTGTCTAGCTTCTATGTATTCTTCTAGAAATTGTGTGGTTTTTAGCTTTTATACTTAGGCTTGTGATCTCTTTTCAGTTAATTTTTATAGATGGTATGAAGTATCAGGACCTAGTTTTATTTTTTACATATCAGTAGCAGTTACTCCAGTTTCTTTTGATACATTTAGTTACTTTGGCACATTGGTTGAAAATCAGTTGACTGTGTGTATGTATGTCTATTCTGGACTTTATTTTGTTCCATTGATCTCTGTCTTTACTTACACCATATCACAATGCTTCTATTACTGTATCTTTGTACTAGGTCTCAAAATCAGGTAGTTACAGTTTCTTCAATAATTTTTCCAAAATTATTTTGGCTATTCTAAGTTTTTCACATTTTCATATGAATTCATAGTCAAAGTTGTTTTATGACAAAATTTGATAGGATTTTGGTTGACATTGCATTGAATCTTTAGATCAATTTGTAAGAGTTAATATTGTAACTGTTGAATCTTCAGTCCATGAACTTGTTATATCACTTTATTTATTTAAATATTTAAAAATTCCCCTCAGCAGTGTTTGAAGTTTTCAGTATATAGGTCTTTTTTTCCAGTGTATAGGTCTTGCACATGCTTTATAAATTTGTCCCTAAGTAGTTCTATCATGAATGATATCTTTTAAAATTTTAATTGCTTGTTGCTACTAGAACAGTAGAGATACAATTGATTTTTGTATTCTGACCTGTTATCCAATGACCTTGCTAAATGCAGTTCTGGTAGCTTTAAAAAATACACACAGGGGGAGCTGGGGTTGTGGCTCAGCAGCAGAGCACTCGCCTGGCACGTGCACGGCCCGGGTTCGATCCTCAGCACCACATAAAAATAAAGGCATTGTGTACAACTAAAGACAAATAAATAAATATTTAAAAAATATATACACGGACTGGGGATATGGCTTATTGGTAGAGTGTTCGCTTAGCACATGTTCAACCCTGGGTTCGATCCTCAACACCATGTAAAAATAAACAAATAGAATAAAGGTATTGTGTCCAACTACAACTTAAAAAAATAAATAAATATTTTTTTAAAAAATATACACAGCCTTCTTAAGATTAGTTCTTTATGATTTTCTGTGTAGATGATCAAATTGTCTATGAATAAAGACAATTTCACTTCCTTTCTAACCTATATTCCTTGTGTTTATTTATTTTCTTGCCTTATTGCATAGCTAAGTCTCCAGCACAATGCTGAATAGAAATGGTAAGAGCAAATATTCTTGCTTTCTGTATCAGGGGAAAAGCACTCATATTCTTCTTTGATACTCCTTTCTGACCTTATTTTTCTGAGAGTTATTAAACATTAACTGGTGTTGAATTTTTTAAAAAATCGACTGAAATTGTTCAACATAGTTTTGTCAGTTAATGTGGTAAATTACATTTAAAAAAAATTGGGGTGTGGTTCTGGTGATTGAAGGTCCCCAGCCCCTGCATTGATTTTTAAATGTTAAAAATTTTACATTCCTGTGGTAAACCCTACTTTGTTGTGATGATATAAATGGCTAGATTTAATAGGCAGAGTTTTTTTTTTTTTTTTAATGTCTGTGTTTATGAGGGCTATTTATCAGTGATTTTCTTTTCCTATAATGTCATTGGTCTTTATTTCAGGATAATGGTGCCCTTTCAAATGCATTGGGATATAGTCTATTTTCTGGAAGAGTTTGTGTACAAGTACCATCATTTCTTCCATAAACATTAGGTGGAATTCTCCAATGATGCTATCTGGGCCAGAAGTTTTCTTTATGAGAAAACTTCTCACTGTGAATTGAATTTCTATAATAGAAATGGTGCTATTCAGGTTATCTTTGTCTTCTTGAATGGACTCTGCTAGTTTGTATCTTTCAAGGAATTTACTTATTTCATCCAGGTTGTCAAATTTGTTAGGATAAAGTTGTTTGTAATAGTCCCTTATTATCCATTTAATGTCTGTAATATCTATAGGGATGTGTACTGTTCTGTTTCTTATATTGGTAATCTATTCTTTCTCTTATTTCTTTTCCTGATCAGACTGGCCAGAAGTTCATCAACTTTGTTGATCTTTTCAAAGAAATGTATTTTGATTTCATTTTCTTTTTTCTGTTTCCTATTCTATTGACTTCTCTTTCCTTCCTTCTGCCTCTTGGAGTTTAGTTTGCTATTGTTTTTCTAGTTTCTTAAGGTGGAAGGTTAGATCAATGATCAGTTTTTTGACCATTATTTCATTAGTAGTCTGTCTCTGTCATCTCCTTCTGGCTTTCTAATTGTACACATACGTTTGATATTTCTCCACAGGTCACATATGGTCTGTTCATTTGTTTCTGTCATTTTCACTCACCATGCTTAATTTGAATAGTTTTTCTTGTATCTTCCAGCTTATTGCTTTTTCTTTCTATGGTATTCTAATCGGCTGTTAATCCTATTCAATGTATTTTTAATCCTAATATTGTATTTTTATCTCTAGAAGTTCCATTTGGGTCTTTTTCATATCTTTTCATTTCACTCCTCATCTATTCATATTTTCTTCTTAAACATCTGAGACACATTTTAATAGCTGTTGTATTTTCCCAGTGCTTAGTAATGTTGGATATTTTTTAATATCTGTTGGACATTTGCATTTCTTGTGAGAATTATCTGTTCAAATTTTTTGCCAATTTTTATAGTTGGGTAATTTGTTTTCAGGTTATTGAGTTGTTTGAGTTCCTTATAAATTTTGGAAATTAATCCCTTATCATATGTGTGGTTTGCATATATTTTCTTCTGTTTTTAGGTTCTCTTTTCACTCTTGTTTACTTCATTCTCCAGAAGCTTTAAAAAAAAAGTTGGTTTTTTTTCTTTTAGTTACAGATGGACACAATACCTTTATTTTATTTATTTATCTTTATGTGGTGCTGAGGCTTAAACCCAGGGCCTCACCCATGCTAGGCAGGCACTCTACCACTGAGATACAACCCCAGCCCCTGCAGAAGCTTTTTAATTTGATATCATTGCCTAGAGTTTTGGAATCATATCCAAAAATATTGTTGCCCAGACCAGTATCATGTAACTTTTTCCCTGTTTAGTCCTAATAGTTTTATATTTTCAGGTCTTCCATTAAGACTTTGATCTATTTTAAGTTGAATTTTGCATATGATGTGAGATGAAGGTCTGATTTCATTCTTCTGCATGTGGATATATCCAGTTTCTTCAGCATCATTTATTGAAGAGACTATTTATCTATTGTGTATTTTTGCCATTTTTGTCAAAAATCTTTAGACCTTAAATGTGTGGATTTATTTCTGGTCTATTGTGTTCCATTGATGTTTACATCTTTTTTATACCATTACTCTGTTGTTTTGATTACTACAGCTTTTCAGTAGTTTCTTTAATCAAGAAGCATGAGCTCCTTGCCTGACTCTGGTATCCAGGTAATACTGGCCTTGTAAAATGAATTTAGAAGTTTTCCCTCTTCTTCAGCTTTTTAGAAGATTTTGAGGGTTACTATTAGTTCTACTTTAAATGTTTGGTAGATTCAACTGTGGAGCTGTTGGGTTGTGGGCTTTTCTTGTTGAGAGACTATTTAATTAACTGATTCAATCCCCTTACTCATTATTAGTCTGTTCAGATTTTCTATTTCTTTCTAATTCAGTCTTGGTAGTTTGTATATATCTAGGAATTTATCCATTTATAATTACTATGTCTCCTTGGTGAATTGACCCTTTATCATTATATAATGACCTTCTTTGTCTTGTTATTACTTAACATCTGTTTTTTTTTAATATTTATTTATTTACTTTAGTTGTACACAATGTAATGCATTTATGTTTACGTGGTGCTGAGGATCGAACCCGGGCCGCGCACGTGCAAGGCGAGCGCTCTGCCGCTGAGCCACAACCCCAGCCCCACTTAACATCTGTTTTATCAAACACCTGCTGCTCTCTTTTGGTTCCCATGTATGTCTTTTTTCCATCTTTTTACTTTGAACCTGTGTGTGTTTTTAAAGGTGAAGTGTTTTGTAGGCAGCATGTAATTGGGTCGTTTTGTTTCTTAAATATATTCAGCCATTCTTGGCTGAATTTGACTGAATTTGACTGGCTGAATTCTTAGAGAATTTGACCCCTTTATGTTTAATGTAATAATTAATAGGTAAGGACTTGCTACTGTCATTGTGTTAGTTTTGTAGGTCCTTTGTTCCTTTTTTCTCTTGTTGTCTTCCTTTGGTTAGATGATTTTTCTCCCTAGTGGCATATTTGGATTCCTTACTTTTTACCATTTTGTATCATAGGTTTTTGCTTTGTGGTTACCATGAGGCTTACTGAACACAGGCTATTTTAAGCTGATAACAACTTGGATTGTGTAAAACAACTGTATACTCTACTCCCAATATAATGTTTTCAATGTCACAATTTACATGTTTTTATATTGTATATCCTTAACAAATTATTTTAACCTATTATTTTAAAAAGTTTTGTCCTATTGCTTTTTGGCCTTTTGGTTAAGATCAAATGTAATGGTTTTGTCTTTTCATCATCATATTAAAGATATGAGTTAAACAACATCAGCATAGTAGCAGTATTCTGAATTTGTGTACTTACTTTTACAAGTGAGTTTTATACTTTGGTAATAGTTTCTATGTAACTCATTAGCACTATTTTCTTTCAGCTTTAAAAACACCTATACCACCTAGGTTTGTGTAAGTACACCCTATGATGTTTTTACAATGCTGACGTTGCCAAATGACATATTTCTCAAACCATATTTCCATCTTTGAGCAACACATGACTATTTACTATTTTGAATTCTTTGTCAGGTAGTTTGTATACCTCTATCTCTTAGGGTCTGTTACTAGTACTTTATTTTGTTGATTTTGTGGTGACATGTTTTCCTGATTGTTCTTGACCCTCATGTTTGTATGTTGGTCTGCACATTTGAAGAAGCAAAGACTTATTCCAGTCTTTGTGTATTGGCTTTTTTCTGGGAAAGCCATTCACCAGGCACCCTATCCAGAGATCCTGGATAGGCCATTTGTCATGGTCCATAGGTGGGCTTGTTAATGGAGTCTTCAGGCTGACTGACCTGGTGCTGAGTCTTTGGAGTTGGGCCTAGAGCCTGGATCCACTGGCATCAACCCATTGAATGAGTCCTCGGGGGTGAGCCTGGAACCTGGGTTTACAAGGGTAGGCCTGGAATCTATTATCTGTGTTGGGCTGGCCTGAAGCTAAGTCCAAGTGGCTGACCTGGGGCTGGAGTGGTTTTTGAGACTGAGTCTGCAGAAGGCAGCCAGGTGCTAAGGTGGACCTGGTGCTTGGTCCCACAGGAATAAGCCTGAGCCTGAGTCTGCAGTGCCTGGATTGGTGCTGGGCAGTTTTGGAACCTGAATATATGTAGGGGTAGGCCTGAAAACTGGGGCCATGAGGCCTGATCTGGGTCCTGGTGTTGTAAGGGCTGACCTAGAACCTGGGTCCACAGAGGTGGTCCTGGAGTCTGGTGTTGAAGGGACTGGTCAAGTACTAGGGTATATTGGGATGGGCCTGAATCCTGGGTTTGTTGGACTGTGGAGATATGGGGGCTAGCTTAATGGGTGGGGCTTATGGGGCCTGGCCTAGAACTGGGTAGTTGAACTTCACTTAGAGCCTGAGTCGTCCCTCTTCAGCCATAGTCAAAATTCAAAGGTAAGCTTTGTTCTAGGTATAGGCTGAAGGAAAGGACATACCAGCAAATAGACTTCTAGGCATTTAGTGGCTGAGACCTCACTAGCAAGCAGGCTTCCCTAGCCCTTCCGTTGACCAAGCAGGTGGTGAAGGCCTTGCGTAGCTGTTTTAGTCCATTTTCTACTCCTATAACCTAATACCACAGGTTGGATAATTGATAAAGTAAGTGATTTGTTTAGCTCATGGTTTGGAAGTCTAAGATCATGGTGTCAATGCCTGCTTGACATCTGGTGAGGTCCTTCCGCTAGATCTGACATGTTGTCAAGGGTATCACATGGTGAGACAGAGTAAGTTTGCTTACTTTTCTTATAAAGCCGTTAATGCCATCATGGAGATCCTATTGCATGACCTCATTTAAGTCTAATTATTTCCTAAAGGCCTCGCCTCCAAGTACAACTAACATATGACTTTGGGGAGAATAAAATCATAGCATTTGCGGGTGAATGAATGGAGTTGGAGAATATCATACTAAGTGTAGTAAGCCAATCCCAAAAACCAAAGGCTGAATATTTTCTCTGCTATGTGGATGCTAATCCATAATGGGGGTCAGGGTGGGAGCATGAGAGCAATGGAGGAAATTTTAGAAAGAGCAGAGGGGAGGGAGGGGAAGGGAAGGGGCATGGGGGTAGGAAAGATGGTGGAATGAGATGGACATCATTATCCTAAGTACATGTATGAAGACAGGAATGGTGTGACTCTTACTTTGTGTACAACCAGAGAAATGAAAAATTGTGCTCTATGTGTAATAGGAATTGAAATGCATTCTGCTGTCATGTAAAACAAATTAGAATAAATAAGTAAATTTTAAAAAACATACGACTTCGGGGATTAAAATTCAACATGAGTTTTAGAGGGAGCAAGCACCTAGACCACAGGAATTGTTAAGCTTCATTTTACCTAGCATTCTATTCACACTAAGTTCATCCTAGGAATAAAGACTGCATTGGCAAGATTCTTATACTACTGTCAGTGCTAGTGAGGATGTGATAAGATGGACAGTTTTTACATCACTGGTAGGATTGAATTTTTATACCACTCTTCTGGAAAGTAATTTGGCAGAATATTAAAAGGGCTTTTAAAATGTCCATTCTCTTTGGTCTGGTTTTCATACTTATAGAAATCTGTCCTAAAGAATTAGGAAAGTGAACATGAATTTATATTCAGACCTCTTAACTGCTGTGTTACTTATAATAGGGGAAAGTTGGAAAGAATCTGTCTGAATGTCTAACATAAGAATTGTAAATCATGTCAGTTGTATAACTATATGATGGAATATTTTGCAGCAAACTTTCAAATGCCTAATGACACTGGAAAATGTTCATGAAACGAGGTTGAATGAAAAATCAGAGTACAACATTTCATATGCAGTATGATCCTTTATTTGAAAAAGTAAAAAAGAAAAATGTATAAACATTTATATATGGTAAAAAGACCAGAGGCAAATACGACAAATTATCATCAGTGGTGGGATTCTGGGTGATTTGCGTTTTCTTTTTTAAACATGTCTGTATTGTTTCAAATTTTCTGCAATGAGTATGCCTTCTATAATCAGGAAAAGAAAAACAGTAAATGTTGTAAAAATGTCTCTGCATAACCTACACTTAACCAAAAAAGACTGTTATTTTTCACAATTGGTAGGCAAAAAGTGGTTTATGTTAGGGTTGAATTTGCCAGTTATCTTAATGTGCAAATGGATTTTGAATTCTCCAGCTTTTCACATTGTGTGGTGAGCATGGCTGCTGTTGCCAGCTCAGGCATATGAGCTCCAGCACGGCCCATCTGCTGCTCAAGCTTGGCTTGGCTGACACAGATTTATTTCATTTCATTCCTTAATTTGGCAACATTTTGTCTTTTCTCATTATCATAGCTAGGATTCAGTACCAGTGTTACTCATTTTGCTTACCAGTTTGTTTTCTTCCATTTTGTGAAGATGAAGAAGCCAACAATGGACTTCTGTCTTCTGAAAATGCAGTGCTTGTCCTTTGGTATCTTGGGCATGTATTGCTAAACTGCCCTCTGTTTCTGATGCTTGCAAGCCATTTCAATTGTTTTGATAAGTAGAAAATTTCATGGTGTATTTTTCAAAGAGCTTAGTGTTCCTCTCCTCCCACCCCCACCTCAGAAGATTTGGAAATGATTCCAACTAGAAATTATAAACATTAGCCTTAAGCTAAGCTCTCTCCATCTGGTATTTGATGCATTTTTAAACTGCAGGCTCATGTTATTTGTTCAGTCTTCATCAATACTGCAAAAGCACATGGAGTGAGACTGAACTCTGCCCCAAGCACCCTACACTAAGAAAGGATTTTCTTCTGAATTGGTTTGTATTTCAGAGAGCACTGGGATAGTCAGCCAGATTGCTAGGAATTTGTCAGTTGAAACTTTAGAACTATTAGAATCATTTAGAGATTTCTTGAATGTGTTTGTTAGGATAGGATGGCCATTGCTTGAGAATCCCCTCTGAGCCTGACACTTTTTTTTTTTGAAGAGACAGTCTTTGTAAGATTTTGTGCTGCTTTTCTCTCTAGGTTACCCAGAAGAAACGTATCCAATTTATGACCTTTCAGACTGTATCAAGCGTAGACAAGAAACAATCCTGGTGGATTACCCTGATCCAAAAGAGCCCTCTGCTGAAGAAATAGCTGAAAGAATGGGAGTGATGGAAGAGGAAGAATCAGACCAGTTGGGCTGGGAAGGTCTACCCACTGACCCAAGAGCCCAGGAGGATAATTCTGAAACCTTGTGTGACCCAAAGCCAGAAACATGCTCCTGCTGTTTTCATGAAGAAGATCCTGCTGTCTTGGCAGAGAATGCTGGATTCATTGCGGATAGCTACAGTGAGCAAGAGGAAGCCACCAAAGATGACTCTCCTGAAGACTTTAGAGATGAAGGGTTGGGCATTGATGCTGATAAAACATTTACAAGTGGTGTGTTAAGGAAGCGTAACCCCCAGGGTTTAGAGTGAAAACAGCCAGTTTGGTGAAGTGTCCATTACTTCAGTCCCAAGGTGACCTTTCTCTTCTCTGATTTCATCCTTGGCCCCATGCCCTGTACTTCCTTTCCTGTGTTCAGATGTCATAGCTATCAGGCCACTACCATGGATATCATGTATCCTTCCTGGTGCTTACACACCTGTCACCTTGTAAAACATAGTCATTAGTGTAAACACAGGACAGCTTCACTCTTTCTCTTCCTGTTTTTCCCCCATCAGAGAAGTTGATCCAAGAAATATTTATGTTTGGTCTACCATAGTTAACAGATGAGACTACCTGGGCAAAGGTCTGACTCTTCCTGCTAAGAGTAATAAGTTCACCTGTGAATGAACATCAGCTTACAGATGATGAGGACTTAAGATGGTAAAAGTGAGGATTTCAGACTTTAGGATGCCTTATTATTTGGGTCTTGAGAAGGTTGGTGGTTCTCTGGGAGAAGTGATCATTTTCTTTGTGTGGTCCATGGTCCTAGAGCAGAGCAAGACTCTGCTGACTGAGCTGAAGCTTCTTCATACAGTGAGGGTCTTTATCAGAACACTGATGCCATCTCAGACATCCTCTTTTCTCTGGAATAGTAGAAGACTTCTACTGACCTGTGGAGGAGCCTGCAGGCCTATTTGGCCATTGTTTTGCCCTGATATGGTCTGGTTTTCTAGCTTCCTTGTCACCTATTCTTCTTGAAAGACAGGGAAACCCAGAGACATCTTTGTACCTCTGATCTTCAGCAGTCAGAGGAAGCTTTAGAGACTTAGTCCCTGCCCTACAGGGGCTGTTTGGGCTCCGGGATGGCCAAACAAGTGTGGTAATCCTGTTGGGAAGGGCTCAGAAGGTCAGGGAGCCAGTAATAAGAGAACCTGTGCACTTTTGGATAGTCCTTGCCTCAAAGCTGTTTCTTAACATTGTGCCCACTGGGAAATGTGTTCTCACAATGGCATGAATCAAGACAGAAATGAGGATTGAGCTTGTACACAGTGCCAACACAGCAGGGAAGTTGCACAGTTATCCATCACAGAGAACCAATATAGCCATGCCTTGGGGAAGAAACCATGTGTTCTCTATTTGAATGTTTGGGTCTTTTGGGAGAGTTGGGAATGCAGGAAGTAAATTAGGACTGGGAAGATTTTGCCCAGGCTGGAAACCTGTTTTAAGCTGCCATCTAGCATGTGAGACAAGATGGCACCTATGAATTCTAACAAAAAGGATGAGTGAATTCAGTTTACATGTAAGACCTGAGAGTTTAAAGAGGACATGTTCCTGAGGACATTTTATCACGTTATAAAGTGGGGGAGACACAAAACTTAAGAAATTATATAAAGGTAGATATAGATTTTAGAGTTCCATTGAGCCTGGCATGATGAATATGATGCCAGGAATATAGTTAAAATCACACATGTAAGCTTAGACTGCTGTCAGAAGGTATGGGATCATATAAAGATAATCTGTCAGCTACTACAAGGCATTACTTACTAATTTAACTGTACATAAGTCAACAAAGATGGAGTCTTTAGCAAGTAGGCCACATTGCATCTATCTCTGTATAGAACATTTGTTTTATATTATAAAGAATGCTGTTTAAAATGTACTGAAGACAACCTAGATGCCATGTAACACTAAAGGTAAAAACAATGTAGGGTACTCTTTATCATTTGGTAAATTGTTTTTTGTGTGATTTCCCTTTATTCACTGTGAGGGGTTGATTTATAAGTAGAGCCCTAGGTCTCTGGTTTAAAGTTCTTTTTTGCCTTAGGATATGATTCCCTTATTAGAGATAAGTACTTTTTTTTCTTTTCAATTATTCATTCACTTAGCAGACAGCCAACTGTTCAGTGCTAGGTACTGGGAACAGAAGACTCAATTCCTACTTTTAAAACAACAACAACAAAAACCCACCTCAGTTTAACATGGGAGCCTGACAGATAAAATGAACTATGAAGTGTAAGAAGACTCAAGATTGTGAATTCTGTGGAAAATGGGTCATGATCTTTCCCTGTATACTGTAGCTATAGAACTAGGGTCAGCTCCTTGGGCAGTCTGAGTCTTGACTTTCTCATCTATAAAGTAAGCATAGTAAAAGTCTAGGTCTCACAAGGTTTTAAGTATTAAATGAAATCATCAGTGCATTTAAAATGGCATTAGTTCTAATTCATGCATGATAACCACTCATTGAGTAATAGCTGTTTTATTATACAATGTTTTATGCTGTCATTGAGGTATGGACCCCAAACTACAGGAACATTAAGGAAAGGGAAATAATATTGCCAAAACTACTTCCAAGAAACTTTACAGAGGCCAGGACCTTGGGTATGCTAAGATTTCTCCAAGTGGGCAAGGAAGAGAAAGGATATTTTTGGCAGAAAGAGTAGTATTAGCAAAAGCAGTAGAGTGGAAAGTATATCAATGTTCAAGTGTCTTGATGAGGCTGGTATGTAAAGTGTTGCATAACCAACCTTGTGATAGCCTTTGGGAAAAACTGGCTTATGCAAATAGTTCCTGCCAAAAATACTAGACCCTTATCATGGCTCTTGCTACCCTAGATCTTAGTTGGTTTATATTATCAGGAGTATATTTGTTTCTGTATCAAAAAATTTTAATGTACCTTTAAGGATTTAGACAATGTTTTTTGAATTTTCCATAAGTATTTTATATCCTTTAGGAATGACAATTCTGTGTATATATAAAACTTAGGGTGACCAAAATTATGGGACTGGTGTTTGTTGATATGTCTTCATTTCTCAGAACAAAGGGACTAAAAACTTGGATCACTCCCCTGGCACTAGGTTTGCAGTGACCTTTAGGTATTGTGGCAGAGTACATAAATCATTAATTATGGGGCAGATAATTGGCCTAACCAACAATTGCATTATCTGGCATCATGCTTGGTTAAAGCAGGTAGGTAATCCAGCCAGGAGATCCCTTTTTCTAGTCACAACAGTAACAGAAGGAAAGTATCTTATTTGCTCCAGAAGTTGGGCCCAGGGAAGTATGCTGAAGAGTGGAGGTGCTTCTAGAAATAATGGCTTTAAGAACCACATTCTTGCCGAGTGTGGTGGCACATGCCTGTAATCCCAACAGTTTGGGAGGCTAAGGCAGGAGGATCGCGAGTTCAAAGCCAGCCTCAGCAAAAGTGAGGCACTAAGCTGCTCAGTGAGACCCTGTCTCTAAATAAAATACAAAAAAATAAGGCTGGGGATGTGTCTCAGTGGTCGAGTGCCCCGAGTTCAATCCCTGGTACCCCACCCTCCCACCCCCCCCCCCCCAAAAAAAAAAAAACCATTCTGTGCACTTTCTGTGGTTTGAGTGATCAAATAAACTTATGGTCCAAACTGGGATTATTGTGAAAAAGCAGCTTTGAAAATATGTCAAGAAAATGTAAACCAGTGCTACCCTGGACATAAGGTCTGGCCAGTGAAGATTTTTATTCAACTTAATGCCTAAACAAAAACCTCTTTCCTTTTTTAGAATTGCCTATATATGCTATTTTCTACAGAGGCCACAGGAGACAGGCCATGATTCAGGCAGGAAATGCCTTTGGTCACATCAGATTTCTCATTCTGGGGGGAAAACCCCACTTATTATCACACTCTTAAATTACCTTCCTATCTAGACTATTCGTATTCCAAAGGAAATTTTAGGATGTCAGCTATTCAGCAATATTGAGAAAAACATGAATGACACGTGCCATTGCCTCGGTTATATACTTACCACTCACCATTTTCTTGTATGAAGAAAATAGAACAAATGTTGTCTTAGATAATTTAAGTTCTCAGAGCACCAGTTTCCTCATTTATGAATTGGAAATACCCACACCACAGGACTATTAGGATTAGATGAGATAGTGGTTAGTGTCCATCCCAGCGTGAAGCACAGGGTAGGTGCTTAGTGACAGCATCAACAGAAATCATCACTCTGTCCTCAAGTCCAATTCTGCTGTGATCACACTAGACATTATAGCTACCCTGACTGCTAGGAATGGCTGACGTCATTCTGTAGTCTAGGTGAGTTTAGGTTGTGATCTTCTCATTTAGGATCAGATCATTCATTAGCTTTTCACGTCTGCTTCCAGGCACAACTGTAGCCTTTTGTTCTCTTGACTGCAAATCTGCCACAAGTTACAGAAACAAATTTCATGCATGTGCAAATCCTGTTTAAATGAATAAGGCTGAGGAGTCAAGTGCCTGGGTCTTCATGTTATATCTGTCTGTTGGGCCTTTCCCACTTTTTTTAGCCCTAAAATCCTGTTCCCCAGGGCCAGCCCACAAGGGATACTTGGGAACCCCCAGTCACTTCCTTCAGATGACACCCCTGACCCTGAAAAGTACTGCTGTAACTTAAGTACCTTCTAACCTCACATCTTGAGCCCTTTAGCGAACTTTTGAGTGCAGCTCTAATGATTCTTGAACTTATAGGGCACAACCAGAGGGAAGGCTGTGTTGACCCACATGTCTGATTGTAAACAAGCTATGATCCTTTTGTTATTACCACCCATCTAACCACTTGAGACTACTAGAAACAAATGGTGTAGAAAAATATTTTAGGAAAAGACATATGTTTTTCTCCTTTTTTATTAAAAAAAAACCCCACAAGAACACAGTTGTGTTGAAACAATTCAAGTTTAATTTGCTGATATATGTCTGTGCTCAGACAAACACTACATTCTACAACATACATAATGTCAATATGGGAAAATACCAAGTTTGTCATTGCACATACCAATAAATAAATACATTTGCTTCAGAATACCAAAAAAGTTTATTCAAAAAGTCACTTAATAAAAGCACAGTTTTGCAAGTTTGTCTAAAACTCCAGATAATTTTGAACAAAAATAAAATGTCTGACCACTCCAAAATAGGAAAAGACAATCTTGTGCAAGTAGACATACACATTCTAGGCATTATGAAAACTGGCTAAATATGTGTTCCCAGCAAGAGGAATGTTACCCATCCTGACCAAGTCCCCTCTATCATCAAACGTAGGATTGAAGGGGCCAGAGTTGGGCTTCCCCTTCTAAGTCATTCTGAGTTGCTCTCTAGGAAACTCTGGACCTTAGCCTCACCTCCAGCTCTGCCTGGACCTTGATGGGGGAGGGAGGGACAGGAGAACAAAGGAGAGGGGTGCAATGTCTTTCTTAAGAAAGAAGGCACAGTGATGAGCTAGAAAAGGTGGCGTGATGAAATTAAATTTCATTCACCCTGAATCCTACAGCAAGCTTTGATAATCCAGCATCTTCATTTTGCAGTGAAGAAAACAGACCTAGAGAGTTCATGCAGTTTGTTCAAAATCATATAGCTACTAAGTACAGTACTACTTTCTGTAAGACCAACATATCTTTCCATTTCACTGGAAACTTAAAACCAAATTGTCTCAATACTCCTTTTCTGCCCCTGCCTCCCTCGTATATCTCTAAGATGACAGAAAACTGCAAACTGGAGGTCCTCAAGACAGGCTGTCATAAACTCAAACAAGAACCCATTCCTTGGCCTATTCCTGGGATCTGTGACAGGCTTACAAGCCAGGGCCTAGGGAATGTAATTGGCCCCAGTCACAGTGCTAGGTATCATAGGAAAGCAAATTCATTCAGCTCCCTGGAAGAGTGTGCTCTGATGGCCACCTGGCATCCTGAGGTCACAGGGATGTTCCAGCTGGGGCATGGAGTTATAGAGAAGGGAAGGTCAAGGTTACTGTGGCAAGGGAAAACCAGGACATCCATCTAGGAGATGGAATTTGTGCTTGCATAACAGAGCCACAGACACTGCTATCCCAGCACCTTCACTCAATGCACCCCATCTGCACAAAGCATGGATATTTTCCTTTAAAATCACACCTATTGCTTGTTGAATTTAGAATTACCTCTAAATAAGTGGTAAGTGTGTTTTAGTGGCAAATGTCTTGCTATTTCCAGTATGAAGAAAAACTGCTTCTACAGTCTTGTTAGGAGGTGGGCCTTTATCACACACCTGCCTTCATCACACACCTTGGCTCCCAACACCTGTCCTCATGGATCTGGACCTTACGTGCTTCCCCTGAACTAGTATGATTTTTAAGGCACCGTCACTAGAATATATTCAGGCTAATCTGAAAAATATGTATGCAACAGACCAATTTCTTCAGGTAATGCCAGGTGGGAACTGAACGACTTAACAACTTTCTTAGATGGTCTCCTCCTGCTCAGAAACTTGGAATAAAAAGCTGGTAATTTCCCAGGAACACTTTTCTTTCTAAGAGCATGAAATGAAGAGAAGCCACAGGGATTGTTATCTGCATCCTTATTCTTTTTCTACTAATCCTTAAAAATGTGATAAGAAACCTCAGTTGACTGCAGATTGCCCTTTTCCCCAGATACAAGAGACATGCTGACGCGTGTGTACACACACACACACACAACACACACACACACCACACAGATGGACACAGAGCACCTTGGAGCCAGAAGGGAGAAAAAAAAAGAAAAGAAGAGAAGAGAAAAGAAAAGAAAAGCTAGACCTGGAGAGGAGAGGAACCATTTGGGGGCAGAGGGTCTAGAGTTCTGGGGTACAGAGCCAGGAAGAGTTATAGAGGAGCTGCCTAAGGTCCCGGCTGCCCTACATCTTTAGGAACTGCTTATCCTATCACTGGGTCACTGTCCAATCAAGGACCATCTGGGCAGAAGGGCAGAAACTCTTTACTGTGGGAGAGGCTAAACCCAGGTGGTCTCCAGGCCTTGGCAGCTTTGTGAGTCCATGGGCCCCTGGCCACAGGGCCAGTGGTCAAGGAAAGGCAGCAACACCAGGAGTGGGTCTTAAGAGCTGACCTTGTGAGGCTGGTCTTAAATAAGTGACTCAACTGTTCTTGCTTGTCACCCATGCCCAACAGAGGGTTTTGTGCTAAGGCTACCCTTTACTCCCAGGCTAGAAAGCTCAGCCCACATCTCCTGACCCTATCAAAATAGCCAGCCAGCCTCCTTATGTGTGCTGAGGCAGAGAGCAGAGGCCCACAGGATTTCCATTGTGCTTCTGATTATTCCACTTTGCCACTGGGGCCCTCCTCTCACTGGACTCTAGAATCAGCCTATTCTACCTTAAAATCATAGGCCTAGAGAAACAGCTTGGTCAGACTTTAGAGATCATCTGGTTTCCAACAAGTTATGTGTCAGAGAAGGTCTCCAGAGTCAGGGAAGGAAGAGCCAAAGGAGAACTACAGAAGGGAGGATGGCACCACAATCTTTCATCAGGAAGTGGACCAGCACCAGAACAGAAAATCCTGATGCTCTCTAAAAACCAGACCATGTTAACAAAGGCTAGCTTAAGGGAGGAGCCCCTTGAGAGATGTATGGTTCAGGTGTGGGCAGCTCCTGTTAAAAGCAGGTGTGCCTTGTTTTAAGCATTCACATAGAAAAAATGTAGATTACACAGAAATGAGGGCATACTACTTCCACTTAAGTCAAAACAACTTTACCTACAGAGCCTCACTAATATGTTTAAAGTATGAGCTGTATTTAAAATTTCTACTTAGTCCTTCCAAGCATTTCTACTCTAAAGCAAGGTTCAATTGCTGTTTGCTTCCCACAGATTTCTGATCACTATCTGGGCAAGAAGCCTCTGCCAAGGTAAACAACATGGACAAGAGTTTAGAGTCTCCAAGCCTACAGGGTGGATGGTGCCATCCAAGAAATAGTGGCAGTGGAGGGAATGTTCAGGCCAAGTCCTGGAACACTTAGGCTGCCTATCACATCTAGACAGAGAAATGTGTAGCAGCCTTGCTGAGGTCTGCTCACAACTGTGCAGTCCTCGTGGAGGGGCCAGGCAAAGGCCAATCCTAATCAGACTGACGTGCAAAAAGCCAGACAATTTCCAACAGGGAAATGCCCAATTCCCTACTGAAATGGCTTCCGTCATATATACCAACTTGGATGTGTTTTAATCTCTTGAATCAGGAAGGGAAAAGGGCATGCAGAATGGGCTCCATAAGGCCAGAGAGCCATAGATACTAGTTTCTTGGGGGATAGTGGAAACAAAGAAATCAAGGAACTTGAGATTCTGAACTCTGCCATTAAACCAGCTAAGTAACCCAGGGAAAGTCCCATTTTTCAACATGATTCAGCAACAAGTTGATCTCTAAAGTGTCCTGCCACCTCTGATCTCTTGGTTTAAAAATAGTCTCTCCTTTCCTCACCCTGTCCCATTCCCGTCCAAAAAGAACCACACATAGCCTTCAACAACCATGATTTGGCTGACAGCAGTGAGAGCTGAAACAAAGTCAAGAGCACCCACAGCTGGGTCTTTCCAGAGAGAGGTAAGATTCTTCCTGGAGCATGCCTTGGCTTGGGAATGGTACTTTTCCAGCAAGGCCTGGTGACCTGGATCCCATCTGCAATTCCCAGGGGTTGCACTGGGGCTGCTCAGCAGAGAGCTCCTGGGCCAGTTGGCAGGGCCCCCAGGACAGCCCTGTCCAGGGGGCCTATTCATGTACCTCCCTATAGTACCCAACTACTAAGATATTTGGCCTTAAGAGTTGGGTTCCCTTTGCTTCTGCAAACACAGAACAGACCTGGAGAAAAATGAGCTAGAACTCTAAGCCACCAGCTGATTCCCACAGCCAGATAGCTAAGCCCCCACCATCGTGGCTGGTCCTGCGACTCATCTATGTCCACTGCTCCCCTAACTTCCCTCAGGCCTGGCTGGGGCCTTCTGAAGTTGGAAGGCTTTCTGCAGTTGAAGGAACCAGGCTTGGCCGCCAAGCCCCTTTGCTACATAAAGTTAATGTGCCCTACTCTCATACGTGCACACGCACATGTGTGCGTGCACACACATATACACTCGCTGTGCCCCTTTTGGGGCACCTGTTGTCATCTGACTCCTAGCTGAGTGGACGGCTGGGCCACCGCAGCCTTGCTTGTGCTTCCTCCCTCTCTATGCTTCTTGCAGCCTTCCCAGCTGAGGAGGTTGTCCAGCTTGGCCAACAACTGCAGCAGGATACTAACCCAAGAATGGGGCGTGTGGTGACCTTGGGGCACAGAAAGAATGACTCTCATCCCTTCACACCTACCCGCTATTCCCTTGCCCTAGCAGCAGAGGCAGAGGAGCCAGTTCCTGGTTGGCGAGGCCAGGGAGCCCACTGAGGGCCAAAGCTTCATCTGGCAGAAGGCCTATAAACAGGGCGGGCAGGGCTGTCTCCACAGGCAGGCAGGCAGGCAAGCTCCACTCCAGGCTGGGCAACCCCAAAGGGCACAAGGAAGCCTCTATTCACAGGCCAGCTTGCTGTCGAAGCTGGACAGAGCAATGGCAAAGGCCTGCAGTGCACACAGTGGGTAGTTGTAATCCATGGTGAACACATCCTCTGCTACCCGGCCAAACTGCATGACGATGTAGTCCGCTGGGGCCAGGCACAAGCATGGACACAGAAAAACAAAACAGAGCAGGGATGGTAGGGATAGGACAGATACCCAAGCCACAAGAGGAAGAAAAAGTGAGAAGCAGAGATGCCAAGGAAATCCCAAAGGAGGTGAAACAAAGGCCCATTGGGAGAGGCAGCAGATGACAAAGGAAAGAGAAAGAGGCATACAAACACCAGGAGACAGAGAGGAAAAAGTCCATTTAAAGGGTATTCCCATGCCTAAGACTCTGCTGAGTACACAGAATCTAGGGCCAGGGCTCCAAAGAAGGTTCTTCCGTGGCCTCCCAGTCATTATGGTTAGAATATTCTTCACATCTCATCTAAGCCACATAGCCCATATCCTTAAACTCTGGCTGATATGGACTGGGTTAGGTGAGCTGAACCCAAAACTAAGGGCCCCAGATATCACACAAACAGTATGAGGAGGGGCAGAGACACTCACGGTCATTGCCATGGATGATCTGGAAGTTCTTCACAGAGGCCTGTGTGACGCGCCCATGGAAGTTGAGTACGTAGGACTGTGTGTCATCATTCCAGACAGGTGTCTTGTTTTGCAGTTCAATGATACTCTCTGTGTTCTTATTCTGCCAGCGTGCTAGTAGTGTCTCATGTTCCTGGGAGGGCAGCCTCACCTGAGTCAGGCCCAAGCCTCGGCATCATGACCCCCCCACTCCAAAGAGGGATTTTTTCACAGAAATGGAGCTTCTTAGATTCCCCTAGACCTCCAGGTATTCTCAAATTATATCCCCCCCCCACCACAAAAACACACCTGCTAGAGTTCTGCCCTTACAAGCTCATGCAGAGGGTGAGAAGATGGGGAAGAGGCAAGGTTGGGTGGAGACTCACATTGCGAGGGCGGATAGAGACTCTCTCGTGAACCATGTTCATGCCTGGGACAATCACGCTCATCTTCCGAGGCCCCTTGAAGCCTAAGACATTTGTCTCCTAGGAAATAAAGAGAATTCAGCACTGACCACCTAAGGAGGGTCATTATCTCTTGGAGAAACTGGGAGAAGGAAGTAAATATTAGTTTGCACTATTCTCTACCTAAAAGTCTAATAAGCACCTCTAATGTAACATGTCCAGAGCTGAGTTCCTGGATCTCTACTCTGCCACAACTTGGTTCTCATACAAACTTGCTTCTATTAACGGCAAATCAGTTACTCCCTTTGCTCCAGCAAACTGCCTGGAGTCATACTTGACCCCTTTTTCTCATACCTCACTTCTAACCATCAACAATTTTGTCAAGTCTACCTTTAGATTACACCCAAAATTCCCTTACTGTTCACTACCACTCTCTCTCACCAAAATCTAATAGCCATTAACTGGACCTTTTGTTTCTGTCCTTGGCCCCTGGGTTCCTCCATTGTCTGTTCTCAACACAGCGGGGTGGGGTTGGGGGGTCCTGTTCAGTCAGGTTGTTTTCCTTCTCTGCTCAAACTCCTCCCATGGCTGTCTATTGAAGCTCTTACTCTACCTGCAAGGCCTTGCATGATCTGGCCCCAATTCCTTCCTCTCCTTGCATTCACTCTGCCCTCCTTGCCATTTCTCCTTCAGGCCAGACATTCAAGACTTTTGCCCTAGCTGTCATGCAGGCATGTTCACAACTGACTTTTACTTTTTCTTTACTCAAGTTACCTTGGTCAGATCCTCTCTACCGTCCTTCCTAAAACTGCACACACACACTTTGATATTTCATAGCCCCCTTCCCTACTTTTTTTTCCTTCTCAGCGTTGATCAGGAACACATTTATGTCTCTTACATGTCTGTTTTAGAGTTTGTATCTCCCACTAGGGGTTTAAGTCCCATAAGGTTATAAACATATATGTCTGTTCACTTCTATATTCTCTACCTCAAACAGGACCTAGAATATAGACGGATTCAGTACTTGGAAAACTCAGGCTGCTTCTCCAAAATTGACCAGTAGGTGACACCAGGGGATCATCAAACTAGCTGTGGATTCCCAGTAGCCTCCAAGAAGTGCCCATGCTCAGGTAGGTAGGTAAGACTACCATCCCTCATTTTTAGAAACAAAGAAATTGAGCTTCAGAAGGGTAGAGAAGTCCCCTGTATTTACATTCCAGTTTGGCTTGTGTTGTTAACAAGTGACTTAAACTCTAGCTGCAGTTTCCTATATATACAGAAAATAGGATCTACCTCTTAGGTTGAACATTCAGTAAGATGATTATGCAAAGGGCCCTGCGACTCATGCAGAACCTTGCATCTAGAAAGTTTATCCGAGAGCAAACACATACAAGAACCCAGACCTCCTACCTCCTATCTCCTGTCCAGGAGACTCCCAGGCTGCACAGAGCCAGGAATGGTTCACAGTGCTCCCTAGAAGACAGCCTGCTGTCACCTGATCACTGAAGATGGAAGGGGAGAGACAGGGCTACTATCCCAGGCAGGAATCATTCTGCAGGAGGAATCCCCTCTCCACACAGCCTTGGTTACCACCAAGATAGATGGGATGGCCCCCAGATCAGGCAGCAAGTCCTTGGTTGAACTTGGAGACCAGAGACCCAGGAATCCAGGACTCACATAGCACACAGCTGCCAGCTCCTGACGCAAGGTTCCACTTTCCAAAGTAGAGGATGATGCCTTCTGAGGGTTGACTCCATTATCATAAACTGTGAACTTGGTGCCCATCAGGTTGGACCTGAAGGAAAGGCACTATCAGTATAGGGTTATGTACTCTCTGCTCTGGGGCAGGGAACAGCTCATATCTATGAAGAGCCTGTCAAACACTCAGCTGGGCCATGAGCAGACCTCGAGGGGCACACTGCTCACTGAATTAACCCCTTTGAAAGTGCTTCTTAAGCTGAACACCTGGACTTGGTCTGAGTTGACTCAAAGGGCATCTCATTTCAATTAAGGAAATTTAGGGAGGTAAATCAGAAGTCCACAGATTTCCATGGGAGAACAGGGCTGCCCTCATGGGAAGTGGGCAAGCAGAATGGTATCCAGGAAAATTAGAAGTCTTGCACCCCATGGAGATTGAGTAAGACAACTGCCTTGTCCCATCCAGCCCCATCTCCAGCTTTAGCTATTTACCTCTAATCTTCACTTAGGCTTCCCAAATGGGTACTCTACTTTGGCAAACCCTAAGCCCCCATGAGGCTTTGCTGAAAGCCTCCTTGACCCTCCATCTCCCCCAAGATGGCAGAGATGCTCTTCCCTCAAGAGCTTACTCTCAAGCCCTGTCCCTTGGCACTGACCATGGGGCCCAGGCAGTTCTTCCATGCTGGCCTACATCATCAATAACATCCTGGGTTTGATCTATCATCCATGATGGGCCAGAACCCACATGCCTGGGAGCTGCTTAATTAAAGTCTGGCTCCAGGCTGGGCATAGACTGGGCCTGTGGTTGGATCTGATAGGCAGAGGATCCTGCCAAAGGATCCAACTCTGGCTTACATCTTCAAGGACAGGAGATGCCCTCCATGGAGAGCCTCTTCTGCCCCTCCCTCCCATTCCTGCCTTCATCCTGGGGGAGTGCTGGTACCGCAGTTTCCCGATGTAGCTGTCCCCTCCTCGAGACAAATCTGTTGGGTCCACAGAGATGAGGTAATTGGAAGTTTTACTTTTCTTTCTCTTCCTTCCTGCCAGGAGGAACACCTGAGGGAATGGAGCAAGGTCATGTTCCAGACCCAGCTTCTGGTCCACACACAATCATAGGTACCATTCACAAACCCACACTCACACAAGTATTGCTTTTGCTTCAACTCCCAAATGCACATATGTATGCACACACACACACACTGGAAAACGCACAGCTCTGCACTAAGTAGGCATGGAGGCTTTGGTTTCTCTGGAGTACTGAGAGGTCAGTACTGAGCTGAGGCTTCCAGTCATTCTAGCTCCCAGGCCCTCAAGCTTGCCTTGCTGAAAACACATGAGCAGAGCAACCTCACCTTCTTCCCATCCTCGCGGTCCAGGTGCAAGAAGTAGGTGGGGTACATGCCCCGGTCCATCCCCTTCTTATCCCGTGTGATGCGGCATTTGATGGTGATTCCCTGGGGTGCTGGCCTCAGTGCAAATTCCTCAAGATCCTGGACCTCAACATCCACTGGTGGCTCTGGGGCTGTTGGGCTGGGGCTGAGGCTGTGTCCTATGAGCAAGGACAGAAGGCACCTAAGCCCCACCAGCTAAAGCTGGTAGTATGAGATCCAAGTTTGCATCCTGTTGTGGTAGTGGTGGGAGTCAGGTCAGGATCCCTGGAATGTGGGCCTGGCTATCCTGCCCTCGGGTCAGAGGCTATCTTCCTAGCCTTCCCTCTCTTCAACAGTTCCTGGGGCTGAAGATGGGAATAAGGGCAGGTCCTCAGACATTCCAGGTCCCTGGCCTGGTTGAAAAGATTAGGAGGCAGTGCAGAAGGGCAAAAGGACTCAGCTAGAGAAGCACCTGATAGGCACCAGGTCCCTGCCCATGGACCAGAAGAGCCATCATACATAGTACCTCCATTATGTCCTCACGCACTTGGTCCACCTCCCCTGGACAGGCAGTTCTCTGAACATTGCCATCCAACTTCTTGCGAGAAGCTCCTCACTCACCCTGATGGACTTCCTACTAGTGGCAGAGCTGGGGCGGGTGTTGCTATTTAGCTGGGAGGAGCTAGAGCTGTTCTCATCCTCATCTTCCTCTTCCTCATCAAAGCTCATGCTGCTGGAGATGCCTGAGGTGAGCAGAGGAACACGGAGGGATATGTGAGGAGGCTCTACCTTCTGAAATAGATATGGTCACATGTAGACATATTCTAACACTGACACCTGCACCCAGACACACACACAGCCATGTGTACACACACACACAGTGACATATGTACTCCCACACACAGATACACATGAGGACACATTCTCTCAGGTGCACACATGTTCTGGGGCTAGTCACAATCCTCAGGATACATCCCCACCACCCAGTTTCAGCTCAGTCCCTGCATCAGCCCCCTCTCCTCTCTAGCAATTGTGTTGCCCCCCCCATCTCTTGTGCATCACAGCCTATTCTGAGCTGCGCCTACACAGGGAACCTCTATTCTGACCTTGAGCCTGTTAGAGGCCTTGCCTGGCATGGGCCATGGACTCTGCCAGGGAAAAGGCCTCAGCTTCTCCCTCAACCTAGTGTGCAGGGCCACATACTGTTCACCTTTCTCAGCCTGTCCTAGCCTCTATCTCAGCGTCCTCCTCAAGTCTCCTCCTCTGCCTGGAATGCCACTTATCTCTCAATTGTCTCAACAGCCCTTTCTCCAAGAAGCTATCCTTGAGTAGATTCCTGACAATGTGTGTGGCACTGCCAGGCTTCTTGTGTCTGCCACAGTGCACTAGGGCTCATGGTGGGGAAACTGGGCAGCAGGTTTCCAGGGAGGACCCGCCTTGCTTCTTAGCATCCTGGCCCTGCTCCCTCTAGCTCAGCAGACATAGGGGCAAATCCTTTCAAAAACTGTTTTCTAGGAAGAAAAAGGGAAAGAAAATCTGCCCCCAAACCTTGGCTTCCTGGGAGCAAGAGATAGGGCTGTACTGTGAGTTGGTTACCCCAGTTCACAGTTTCTCTTAACTTGGCCTTATCAGGGCCCCTGCCCCATACTTGTCATTTGTCTCCAGGTGTGCCCCCTCCCCCATGGCCAGGGAGGGGCTGGACCTGACCCAGGAAGGCCATACTCCCAGAGAAGGGTGCACCTGAGAACCTGGGACTGAGCTTTGGTTCCAGTTGGGCCCCCATGGGGCTCACCCTTCCTCTGCATCGTGGCACGCAGGTCCTGCTGGCTGGATGGGGCGCCCCCACCAGCTGCTGTCTCCCCTGCATCCTGGGCGTGGTCTGATTGGCCCACAGTCAGGATCTGCACTGGGCCTTGGGCCTCAGACTTGTCTTCTGCCAGTGCTGCTGGCCCGCTGGTGCCTGTAGGCCAGACACTCCTGAGTCATGTCCAGGAGGGAGAGGAGGGCCTGGCTTCTCAGACATCCATGAAGGGAGTGAGGGATGAGTGAGAGGAGACCCTCTGCAAAACTTTACTCACAAAACTGATTTTTAAAAAACTAATGACTGCTGTCAGCCTGTTAATGATTGGTAAGCTGTGAAGGGATATGGGCTTCAATTCTTCTGCTATTCTTCTTCCCCACATTAATTACCAAGAGTTGATCTGAAATACCCTGCATGCTTAAGACAGACAGCAGCCATCTACAAAACCAATTGCACAGTAGAGAAAACAAGATGGAGAACAAGGATTGATCCAGACCACAGTTCATAGCTGAGGCCAACAATCATTCACGGACATGGCAGCTGCGAGTTATCAGTGCTTATATTCTCTGACTCTGTTTCTGTCTGTCTCACACACACTCACAGAGTAATTCACACACATCATTAAAAACACAGGAGGGCCCTTGAGAAAAGATTGTGGTCTTCATACACTCGCCTTTTCAGGCAGAGGATCTCCCATCTCATGTCAACCTTCCTGCCCAAGTCACAACAGCTTCAAACACAGAAGCAAGGCCTAGCCTACGCTGGTGGCAGCTGCTATGCCTGGCTGAGCTATGCTCAGAGTGATGCAGCCAGCTCCAAAAGTCCATGGACCCTGACATACCACTGTCCAACTATGATGCAATGGCCTGGAAATCACTGCCCATGACCCAGGGTTGAGGAAATGGGGTGTCTAGCCAGGATCCAAGACTTGGGACAAGAGCTGCCATCACTGTCCATGATCTCTAGGGATCTCTGATATATAGAGAAGAGGGAACAGACTGCTCTTTGGCTTGGAGGGTGGAATTGGGGCTCGAGCAGGGAGTGGAGTGCAAGAGCAGACAGCAAGTGGTATGCAAGCATGGGACAGGCTGCAAGAGAGGCAGTGAAACCCCACTGAAGGGAGTTTCCTGGCCCAAGTGTCAGGATGGACAGAGCTCAGGCCAAGGCATGGGAGAAGGGAGGGATGATCCTGGGCTACAGTTGAGCTGAATTTCACTTCCTGGCAGTATGGTGGGTCTGCCCATACTCATAGGCCTGCCCACATACCCCATGAACTGGACAAGGTCTGTTGGCCATTCTATGTCACTGAGACTGCTCACCCCAGACCTTGCCTCCAAGTTAGGAAGGGAAGCTGCCCTCATGGCAGTGGAGGGGTGAGCAGGCCTACTGGGGAGGACTGTGGAGCAGGCAAGCTAACCTTTGTGCTTTCCCTTCTTCTCCTTCCTAGAGGCCCCACTCTGGCCCCCAGATGCAGCAGCTGCCTTGGTTTTTCTTGGTTGAGGCTGGTGCTGTTGGGTGGGCAGCTCCCAGCTGCACGCTGGCAAGTGAGTCAGCCTCTTGAACTGCTCAGGAGAGAACACAAAACAGAGAAAGAAAAACAGGTATTGGGTGAGGCTAGAGTTTACACTGGAATATACTTCCCACCCCTGCTCCCACCTGGGCCCCTGGGCCACTGTCTGTGCCCAGAGTCAGACCCATTCATTTCCATCAGGCAAAAATTCTGGGCAGGGAATGGGATGGTACGGGTGCTACCATCAGCCTGGTGTGATGATGTCAATGACAGGCCAAAGCCACGATTAGTCAGCAAACAAAGTTCTCGTCCAGCACACTGTTCTGAGCCTGAACAGGGGTAGAGAGAGTGTCCATGAAAATGTGCACCAGGGAAGAGGCAGAGGAGGATGCAAAGGCTGTATCTTTTGGCAGGGACCACAGCCAGGGCAAGTACTCTAAGGATCCTGCACAAGTCCTCAGGTGTCGGGCCCATGGGAACATGGAATATGGAGCACCTGTGGGATACAAAGGGTTCCACACATGAGGGAGGAAGTCTCAGAAAGGTCACAGCTGGTGGCCTCCATGTTCTCCACATGGCAAGACCCCAATATGCTCAAAATCCGAAAATGGTTTCTGGCTGAACTTAAGATAAAGACCAACAGTGTCCTGCACATCTGGCTTCTCCATCTCCCTTCCCCTTGGCCTAGCCACACATTTAACCACCTGGCACCAGGAGTTCCAGCCACAGCAGGCTTTCTCAGTCCACGCACGAGCTGTACTCCCCTGTGCCATAGGGCCCTTGCTCTGGCTGTTCCCACTACCTGTACTGCCTCTGCTACCTGATTAACTCCCACCCATCCTGCAGATCTCAGTTCAGAGAAGTTGTCCCCAGATCCCTAGTCAGAGCAGGTGCCCTGTCATCCTCTCATTGAGCCAACTTCTTTCCACAGAGCACAGCTGTCACCTTCCATTTAACATACTCCTCACCTGGATCATAAGAGCAGGACTATACCCACCTGTGCTGGCCTGAAACCACTGTCTCTAATACAGAGCCTGCCACCAAGTAGGTCCTCAATAAATATTTAAGAATGAATGAACGTACAGCATGAACAAATACAGCCGGTAGGTCAAAAACCTTACTGGGATAAACTATCATCTCCAATATCAAACTGCCTTGGGATGATCTTGTAGTTAACACCAAGAGCCAGCAGAGGGCAGAGCAAGAGGCAGCTGATGCCACAGGAGAGTGGAGGTAGTCTCGGAAACCAGTGCCCAGGGCAGCCAGCCAGCTGATAGCAGCCTACCAGGGCTTCGTCTACCACTCAGAGCTGGAGAAAGATTCAGTCCCCAGAGAAGCAAAGGGGACACACCTGACAGATATCAAAGGTCCCTGTAGGGAAGGCCTTTGGAGGCCTGGCCTGGAGTCTCAGCAGGGAACAACAATCAGCTGATTTTGGACACCCTAGAACACACTACATCTCCTTCAATTTTCAAAGCCCTAAGATTTTTCCTTATTGTATAGTGGATAATACAGACCTGGAGACCCTAAGTGACTTTCCCACAGTCATGAGTGAGCAGGTAATGGAATGGCAGGACCAGAAATTCTGTTCTAGCCATGCATGACCCCAGAGGTTGCTCCCTTGCTCTTACGCAGTCTTCTGCCAGCCTGGTACCACCTGGCCCAGTCCATGCTCAAGAGATACCTGCCAAAGGCCTCTGTATCAGGGACTCCTCAAAATGTAGCCTCTGGCACAAAGTTTCAGGGCCTTGAGTCATGGGTGCAGGCTCCCATCTCCTATGCAGTCTTAATGGCTCAGATGCTACATGGCAGCAGGTGAAGCTCCACAGAACCCAGGACAGTGGCTGCCTTCCCTGCAGGGCACCATGGGCATCTGGGCATCTTGAGATGGCACTCAGAGGGGAAGTGGAGAAGAGGCTGCCAGGAAGGGTTGGGACAGGGCCAGCTCCATGAGCAGCAGCTGGGGTTGCCTGAGACAGCTGTGTTGAGGTCACTGACCCCCTCCTGAAGGGCCTCTCACATAGAGTACAGATATTTTAGGTGTGGCCAGGATGCTGTACTGGGGTACACACAGAGAAATTACCAGGAAGGAGTGTCTTAACAGGGAGGCAATATTACATGGTGGAAAGACCTTTCAGTGTCAAAGTCTAATCCATGACCAGGAGCACACTGTGAACAAGTTGTGGAAGCCCCTCCAAGCCCAGACCTTGTCAAATGTGGGAATAGTGAGTCACTGTGAGGATGAAATGATAATGCAGGTAAAACACCTAGCCCCATGCTTAGCCCTAGCAAATGTCCAAAGACAACTTTTATGATTAGATATGAAGTGGTTTGCTTCTCTGTGTGTAAAACTCATAAGGTTTCTGCCCTCTAAAGCACAGACTGGGGGAGTGTAGTGAGCTAAGGGCTGGTTTATAGGAACACAGAGAACCTGAGAAACTCTGAGGCAGGGGGACAAAGACAGCAGTTAGACGAAGTTTAACCCTGAGATGAGGAAACTACCAGTAGCTACATGTGGCTGGAGGCTCCAGGTCAGAAAGAAGCCACAGAGGGAGGGGAGTACTATGGTTGCTAAGGTTCTTCCTACTTGCAAGTCAGATGCCTGCAATCTTCTCACAGGTACTACTGCATTTAGAATAGCCACCTGCATGACCAGCACCATACCAGCAGGGGGCAGTGACGACTCAGTCAGTCTCCCTCGCTATCTCAGAGACAAACCGACTATCTGGCCTGGCATATTCAACCTAACCCAGGCAGGAGTGAAGGTCCTGGGTGCAGAAATGTAAGGGAGCCATCCCTCTGCAGGGTACGTGGTAGAGAATTCCACCAAAGTGGGCTCTGCTGAAAACAGAGAGTGTAAGGAGGGGATCCAGGAGACTACTGTTCACTACAGCTCTGAAGAAGTCCCGAGCCAGGGACAGTGGACTACAGGCCAGAAATCAGACAGACTGAGGGTATAGAGAACTCAGGGCAGGAAGGAAACAGGCATTTGTCCCTGGATACCCTAGGTGGTGTGGGGAAAAGTTCTGAGAGACAAATTCCTCTCAGGAGAGAATGCTGGAGAGAAGCAAGCTCTGTTCTACTCCTGCTCTCAGTCAAATGCTCCACATCAGAAACCTGGACCTTTGAACTTCCAGATTTGTTTTTAGCCTTCTGGCCCCAGCATCTGACTCAGGAGGTGACAAGGCCAAAGGTCTTGGTGTCTCTTAACCCACCCCACTCAGCTGTTCACCTGGGCTGGGTGACATACTCAGCTTGAGCAAACCCAACAGGATGAACCCCTCACCTGCCCAGGTCAGCAGGAAGCCTCTCAGGGGCTCCCTAAAGCCATGCTGGGGTGTGTAGGAGTCTCCCAGGCTGGTTGTCCCTGGGGCAGGAAACAGGGTGTACCTTGGTAGCTGGTACTGCCAGTGCTGCTGAGGTAGGATTCCACCAAGGGGGCTTGCTCCTCTGACTGCCGGGCCCGCCGGCTCCGGGGTCGCCCATCTGCATTGGCCTGCACCATCAGGGGCTCCTGGCGCTTCTTCTTTTGCTTCTGTTCCAGCAGGGCCCGCTACAGAGGCACAAAGCAGATACAGAGGTGAGCTGTCCCCCCACCCAATCCCTGCCTCCACCAGGAGAGAGAGGCTCCCACAGTGGGGTAAGAGAGTGCCCTGATGACTGGGTTGGGTGCCAAGGCCTCATGTCCTCAGAATCCCCATACTTGGGGTCCAGGAAACGGTGACACAACTCAGGCCAGGTGGCTATCTTGGAAGATCACGGCATAGCGACTCAGCCCTCCAAATGCAACTGTCCAGGCTGCCTCCCTGGCAGAAGCCTCATTTACTGGGGCAGGATTCATGCTGAGTTGGTAAAGGAGAGAGCTCACCTCCCTTCCTCCCCATCTGACAGGAATATCCAGGGATCATGGAGAGACAGCCCTCCCTCTCTGCCCATGGATATCCAATCCAGACTCTGCCCTTGCACCCAGTCTCAGCCTCACTCACCTGCCGGTCAAGCTTCTGCTGCCTCAGGTTGCTGCCCTCATCATCTAAGACACTGCAGAGTGAGAGAGGGGTATTCAGAGCCTATCCACCAGGTGCCAGGATATGACTAGAGTCTGCCCCCCAGCATGAGTATTTTATTTTATTTTATTTTGTATTTATAATAGTAGTATGCATTATAATTCATAATAAACATACAGAGTATCTTTTTACAAAACACTGTTTGTATACAATGTATATTTGTACCATTCAAATCTTCAATCATGCATTTAGGATAATGACATCCATCTTATTCAACCACCTTTTCTTTTTTCTCCCCTCCATCCCCCCTTGCTCCCTTCCTTCCCCTCCCTCCCCTTTGACCTTTCTAGCATTCCTCTAATCCTCCTATGTACCCTGACCCAATACCACTGTGAATCAGCCTCCTTATATCAGAGAAAACATTCGGTATTTGGATTTTTGAGATTGACTAACTTCACTTAGCATTATATTCTCCAACCTCATCCATTTACCTGCGAACAGCATGAGTCTTTTAAACCCCTCCATGGCTCTGGAATTCCATGAGCCAGTAGTGGAGGGAGGAAGCATGCAAGCTGCCATCTAGGAACCACTTTGAAGGGATGAGTCATATTTCTGTCACTTCAGGAGCTTATCTCTTGATAGGACTAACTGCTCCAAGGACTTCCCAGCCAGCCTGGACCAGTAAGAATAGAACGAGCCTCTCCTCTCAGATCCCAAATCAGGCCAGGCTTGACTAAGACCTATGAAACCCATGTACAAGCATCAGCCACAATCTAGGCCTGAACTGGCCTTCAAACCAGGGGCCTTCTCCCTCCAGCTTCTTATGGTGATTTCACCAGCTTCCTGTTCCTCCTTTCCATGCTTTCTGGAGAAGGCTGGGTCCTCTGGGGCAGATTCCCTTCTCCCATCCCAAACTCCTGGCTCCCAGGTTAGGCAGAGTGGAGGTGCTGACACCACCCACCTCCCCACTCCCCTTTAGAGGGTAGAGTGTCCTCCTTGTTTAGGAAAGGGAAGCTAATAAATCAATTATTCTCTCAGGTCAGGGCTAGGGCTGGCGGGAGTGGGGATGTCTGACCTCAACAGGTCAATGCCTGCCCAGCAACCAGAGAGCAGCTCTTCCCTGGTCACAGATGTGGCACAAACAGCACTGGGAGCATAGCATTCTTGAACATGACCAGTCTTAGGATAGGCAGCCTCATCTCACCCAGCCTGGCACTCCCTCCCAGGAAGGCAGAACATGAGTAGAAAGCTGGCAACTCAAACCACTAAGCTTTCTGGCTAGCCCAAGACACACTAGGCCCAAATTCTATAAAAGCCAAAGTCAGGACAGCTGAATGGGATGGAAATGGAGCCTAAGAATCTACACTCCCAGGCAGCCCTGGTGCAGTTATGCAGGAGCCTTCCCCAAACCAGACCCCTGTGTGGGTCCCTGTTCAGGCAGGCCCCAATGCATTAGGTTCCTGTGGGGCTACAAGGAGTGTGTGAGTACATCTTGTATGTGTGCAAACATGCTGCAGACATCTGTGTAAAGGTGTGGAAGGGGAAAGATAGGCCCATCACCTCAAAGACAAGGTAAAGCTATTTCCATCCCCTGACAGCTAGCCCTTTCTAGCTGGAACAACCATTGACCTATATGTCCTTTGAACTACTTATATCTCTGAGGGAGCCAGCCAGAGGATGGAAGGAAGTCCACGTATCACAATTCACCCACCGCCCAGCACCCACCTCTGGCTTCACCCACCACAACCTATGAGAGCTATGCATCGTTTTAGCTGGCATCTGTCCTACCTATTTGACATCTGGGAAGGCCTTTCCTGTGCTACTATGCATATCATAAAAGCCCCAACTGTCATGTGGGGCTGTGTGCACAACAGCTTTGTTCACCAAACCCTCACTGCCAGAGCACAGATGAAGACATTGCTCAAAAGACATGTCTCTAGGTGTTAGTCTCCCTAAAACAGCCCTAAAATGGCACGGTTGCATCTGGGGCTCCCTGAGGGCATCTCTAGGACCTGAGGACAGACCAGCTCCCTAAAAATTTAAGCTGGCTGAGATAGTAAGCATCTCCTTGTGGAAGGCCCGCCCCACAGGCTGGAGCGTTGCAGTGTGGACTTCTGAAAAACAGTTCAAGTTCCAGGCTGAGCAGGATACCCAAGAGGCCTGCCTGGTCTGAGAGGCCACAGCTCTCCACCATCTCTGCTTCTCAAGTCAAGGACCTGACTGAGTTACACAAGGGCAAAGTACCTGCTCACAGACTGACTTCCAAACCTCACTGAGTACCGTGGTGGCATGAGCAGTGCACAGTCACTCCCTACTTCCAGAATACAGATTTAAAATGCAGTCTGTGGGGGCTGGGGTTGTAGCTCAGTGGTAGAGCACTTGCCTCGCAAGCGTGAGGCACTGGGTTTGATCCTCAGCACTACATAAAGATGAATAAATAGACTGTGTCCATCTACAACTTAAAAAAATTGTTTTAATAAAAATAAATAAATAATTTGCAGTTTGGGCTCTGTACAGTGCACCCGGCCGACGGGAGCAATGGTCTGAAAATCAGTTGGGCTTTGCTTGCTGAGCTTTGGGCCTGAGCCTGGGACAGCCTGTAATTGGTCACAGTCATGTGCTAGTGGTCTGGCCACAGAAGTCCCTGTATGACCTCAATAAGACAGTGCTAGGTTTCCTTGGTGCCAGAGGGACAGAGCATTTCACAGCTAACTGGGATGTCATACACACTTTCAGAGGGCAGCACCAGGGACTGAGACATCACCTGGGTCATCCACAGCAGTGGTCTTGGCTAAGCAGAACAAAGATGATGCCTTCCGTGGTACATATGTGTATTTCTAGAGTCCTTTAGCAAAGGGGACATCCAGCTGAGAGGTAAAGGTCACATCAGCAAAGCCACCTCCAGAAATGTTGGGTCACAGTGGTAGCTTGACTAACATGAAATGTTTCCAGAAACAGAAGCCTCACTGTTCTGTGCCCCTAATGAAGGGACTTTTTCCTACCACAGCACTGTCACTTCTATGGCCTTAACATAGTTATGTCTGGGGAAGGAGGCTGCTTTCCATGAATGCATTACTTCCTCTCCCTGTCCTCATCTCCATTTTGTTAGGAGAAAACAACAGAGAGCCACAGGATTTCATAACACTGATTACCAGATAAAATTACAGGTAGAAAGAACTTAGCGTGGCCTTCAGAGTAAGATGGATAAACACAAGGACGAAGCTTCTCAAAGAGATTCCAGAAACCTTAGATATCTCAGAAGTACCCAGAGAGCTGCCCACCACCTCACTCAACACCAGATATGCAAGAATATCCTCAAAGGCAGGGAGCGTGCACAGAAGGGGCAGGACGAGAGGAAAGCAACATATGCTTAACTGAACAAGATCCATCTGGGAGGCCTATGATAAATCCACTGATACCAGGAGCCCCCAAGAGTGGACACAACCCCGAACACTGGGTGAAACCAGGTTCTTGGGGAAGCACAGGTTTCTTGGAGAACTGCTCCTTACAAAAAAAGACCACAATCACCTGGCAGTGACAAGCTTGTACTAGAAAGGTGTTCCTGCCTAAGGACCGTGCATCCAAGTACACAATGTCTCTCCCTGGTGAATTACGGAAGAATCCCCCAGCATGGCAGCAGGTCATAGAGAACAATGACAATGATGGCTGTCTCCAGGGAGAGCAAGACCAAAGCTCCTCTCTTCCTCACAGGCCCTGCTCCCTCTCCACCCACTCAGCCAGCCCTCATCTCCACTGCGGCACCAATCCTAAGGGTCTGTCTTTCTCAACAACACCTCCCCAGCCTGCCTCTTTCTGATGGGCACCATTCTAGGCAGCACTAAATGAAAACCACGCAAGGAGACAGTAATGGTTTTTTAATGACTAGAGCTCCAACAATGGAATCACTGCCAAGCCCAGGATGCCAGCTGCAGCCCCGCCAGAAGGCTCAGACAAAGACAGGGTACTGATGAATAGGTCTTCCAGCTGACCCTGGAGACTCCTCCATTACAGTCATCTCCTGCTAGGGACTAGACCAAGGAGGCTCAAGAAAGCACCAGCCACTGGATCTCATCTGTAGTGTCCACCAATCCATCTGCTCCGCTCAGGACCAAGGCCCACTCTCTCCACTCAGTTCTCCCAGAGGCACTTGACGGATTCCTGGGGAGTAAATCATGATTGACAAAATGATGATAATAGCACAGGGGCACTTCTTATGTAGCCTAGAAAAGCCACACATGGCCAGCATATTTAGGAAGCCTCTTTCTATCATTCTTCTTACACTTGAAAGCTCCATCTAATTCATCAGTGCTAGCCAGAGGCCTGGGGACAGACCCAACCATCTATAGATACTTTCTCTGTGCCCACTTCAACTTCCCCTTTTCCTACCCTTATTCTTTCCCCCAGTCGCATAGAAGCTGCTCCTGCTGGACCCAGGGATCAGAGAAGTGGGTTGTCTGGGAAAGTAGGCCACTCAGAGTGTCCGGTTGCAACCCTATGCTCAATGCCAGACCCCAGCAAGTCCACATCTGTGGCTTCCATCACTTTGCAGTTGCTTGGAACACACTGAGAATAGGGGCAGCTCCAGAAGAAAAAGGGCAATGTTGTTTATAGGAATTCTGGCTTTCTAGGATGGGCTGTCTCCATTTCAGTTGGTGGTTCCTAAACATACCAGGTGCATTAAAACCATAAGGAGCACTAGCCCAGACTTGGTAATTCAGAAATGCTGAGGAACATGCCCCACAATCAAAGCACACTTCCCCCATCCTTTTTATTTTTTTAAGCAAGTGCCATAGGTGATTCTAACGCTCAGTCATGCAAAAAGAAACCATGAGCTTGTGATCTCTAAAGATCAGGAAATTGGGAAGTTGCTAGAAAGAGTTGCCAGTGGTAAAGTGGTAGCCCTAAGCATGCAGGGTACCTTTAAGGCTAAACCTAGTAGCAGAACTGAAATAGTCAGGATTTTTGCTCAATCAGCAATCAATCATATTGCTCCCCAGAAAACAAAGTGAGCAAGTGGAAGGAGAAGGCTAACAAGGGCCAAAAAGAGGGGGAACCCAGATCCATGCTCAGGTTCAACTCAGGGGAAGAACTCTCCACCATCACAGCCAGCTGGTAGAAGGCATTTGGCAGGGATGCTACCGGGAGTATTCACACAGAGAACGAGACAGCCCGCATGGGCACTTCGCTTCCAGTCTGACAGTCTCTGTGACCTAGAGCCATATCTGGCAAGCAGTATTCCAGGTAGCCCTGCTGTGCTGGGAAAGCACTGTATCCCTCAGGTGTGCTGAGAACCCAAATGTGGGGCCAGGAGAGGTGAGGAAGCCCTAAAAGTTACCTGGGGATGCCACACTGATTCAAAGAAGTAGGCCATCTTATCTATGCTGGAGACATGGTCAGGAAAGATGTAAGGTCCCTGATCTCAAGGATTTCATGGCCTGGTAAGGGAAACACCACACCCTAGCCTCAGGACCATGCAGACAAGAGCACAGAGTTGGCCATCAATTGTACTCAACATAGCCCTATAACACACCTATGGCCACAGTCCTTCCTCATGCTCAGAGTGACATCCACCTACAACTTATATACAGTGAAAAGTCATGTATTATGGGCAGTTAATACTCCTCAAGAAATGTAAAAAAAAAAAAAAAACTGTTATATGCATTGATGAATATGTCAAAATGAACCATACTATTATGTATAATATAGCAAAATTGTTTTTAAAGAATACAGGTAAAAATAAACTGGCAGAAATGGAAATTACTAGTAGTAGTAGAAAAAATAAAAGGCAAAAATGATTCCTTTTGTTCAACTTTATAAACTAAATGGCTTTAAGTCAGAATGTGAGATTAATCCATGATCATTATAAACTGAGTCAAAATTACCCATAAGAAGATTATCACCAACTATCACTGCATTCAAGAAAATGAGCTAGACCCAGGGAATGCAAGATGCAACCATCACAGAGGGAGTAAAACCCTACCAGCAGAGCTAACAAGATGTCAGCTAACCCCTCTCTCCCAAACGAAATGTTACATTCCAATTCTGACATGCTGTGACATTAGGGAAACCTCATGCCAGTCAAAGCACATGCACATGTGCAGCTGCCTCACCCCCAGCTTCAAATAAAATGCCTTGTTTTCTGCCCCAGTTTTCTCTGTGATCAGACAGGCTTGTGGTTTTGCCTGCAATCAGCAGCCCAGTTAATGCAAGAGACAATTTCAAACTCTTTCTCTGAGCCCACGTCTCTCCATTGCAGAATTCTACACCCCAAATCCAATGTTTTTCCAGACTTTGTACTCCCAGAAATACCCAGCAGGCAGGGCAGGAGGGACCCTGGAAACTTCTAACTACAGCCCACCCCCAGTTTGATAGCTACCTCCCTACTACAGAACAAGACAGCAGGATGACAGAAGAATAAGGAAAGCCAGCAGTGTAGGACTGCAAAGGTGCCAAGCTGCTCCTCAGAGCTAGGCTTCTAGGATGGCAAGATTTGGTGCTCTAGGCTGAGTGTGGGAGGAAGAATTGGACCTGGGCTTGATCAAGTGCCATTTACTTCTTGCTCAGGATACCAGTGTCCTGGGCACTTGCTGGAGGACAGAGTCATTTGCCTACCTCCGTGGGGTCCCCTTTGCTAGGAACAGGATTAAACCTCCCTAGAATGAGGCAGATTTTCCAAGGAACCAGGCACTTACTTGCTCTACAAATTGTTTTAGTCCTTGAACTCCCTGGAATAAGCTTCCTTGTGACCTGGCCTGGCCCAGCCTTCAGTTTGCCAGATCCTAAACACACCATCATCCCTATAGCCATATGCTGTCCCTTCCGACTCTCCTCAGTCTTTGGCCAGCACCCTGCATCTGGACTCCCTCACAGGTTACTTCTACAACACTGGAGTCTACTCAGTCCATGGGCACTGCCCAGGCACATCTGTGGGGCTTAAAAAAGATCAGCAATACTCAGTAGAGCTGAACCATCTTCTACAAATCCTCCACCCACATATGCCAAGAAACTACCTATGCCTCTAAACCAGATGTCTGTCCAGGGTGGATGCTCTTTCGAGTCAGCACAGCCCCAGTCCCCAGTTCCACATGAGAATGTCTCCCTGATGCATGTGAAAATGAGTTGTGTATGTACATGTCTCCAGGAGATTCTATGGGTGATACCTGGGCACAAGTTCATGTCTGTGCATTGGTGTTGGAATGCAAAATAACCTGGGAAGCCCTGAAACCCCCACAGAAGCAGAGATTGGAGGCCAACAACAATTCTCAAAAGAAAACCTGAATTCCCAAGCCAGTGACAGGTGCCTGTTTGCAGAAAGATCTGCTTTTAACAAGCCTCAGGCAGTGTCAGCTGGTTTCTATTTGGGACACTGTCTGGACAGTCATGGAAGAGAGCTGTCAGAATTACTCTCTGTTAGTGACTGGAATCAGGCTCCTTTCCTAGAGCAACGTGTTATAATGTTGGTCCTGAGGGTCTGATCCTGCCACCCAAAGGCATGTGCACCTAGATTGGCAATAAAAAGTGGGCCTTAGCAGTCCAGCACCCTTTTCACACTCTTGCCTCTCCAGGAGGCCTAGAGACAGCCCCGTAGCCCATGGCAACCAAGGAGCCAATGGGTGGCCAAGGATCTGGTGCTGCCATGGCAATGAGCTCCTTTCCCTGGTAATAGAACGGAGTAGAGAGGATGGAGAAAGCCTGAAACTGTGTGAGGATTTCAGATTAACCTCCAACCCTCTCTCATAAGAAGAAAAGCCAGGACATCCTTGGGTCAGATCACAGTGTCTAGGAACAGAGGGAGGTTGGCTTCCCTAGTGTACCTGGGTTCTCGAGTGCTTTTGTGCATTTGAGGGCAGTAATACTTGTGAGGGGTAATAAGTATCAGGTATTCTCCAGATACAGGATGTGTATGTACACAGATATGCAGGCATGCACCTGTGTGAGCCCCAAAATTGGTGTCTGTAGATATATACAGGTGCATGTGCACATGAACACCCATGTGGTTTGGGTTCAGAATAGCTGTCACCACAAATCCGTGCTTTGAGTATGTAAATCAACCAGCAGGGGAATCTTTGGCTCAAAGCGAGGACGTCCTGTAGGTGCAAGCATGCAGATGTATGGGTGTGTGCACGCAAGCTATACAGGCATGTGACCCAGTGCTGGGCCTAGGAGGGAGCTCACAGCAGTCTGCGTTCCTTCCCCAGGCGGCCACATGGTGCTGCTGGACCCCAAAAGGCCACGGGCCCCTTCCAGCATCCAGGGCCGATTAGGGAGTGAAGCAGGATAGGTGGGCTCGGGCAAAGTTGGGGTATAGGAAAGACTAGCGCCTCCAGTCCATGTCCCCAGTGTTGGAAAGGATGCGGAGGGTATAAGAGTCCTGAGCGCTGCCAGTACCCCAGTCGGCCCTCCCCCCGAGTTGAGGTGGTGGACGACCCTGGCCGGGCGCCCTCGGTCCCGCCCTACGCCCACAGCGTTGGAGGGTAGTGGGCCTGCCCGCGCCCGCGAGTTGAAAAGAAGGGGGGCCGACGCCCGCATACCTGTAGGGAATCCAGTCGGAATGCGGCTTGGAAGTCATGTCTCTCGGGGGCGGGGCGGCGGCTGCGGCTCTGGAAGCCGGGGCCAGTAGGGGCCGACGCTGGGGCCCTACTCAGCTCCTCGGCCGCCCCGGGCCGCATCCTCCCGGGCCGGGGCGCCGGGCCCCACCGAGGCCCGCGCTGCACGCCAGGGCCCCAGCCGCGGGCTTGGCGAGCGGCTGTCTGCGCGTCGCGGTGGGCAAAGCGGCGGGAGTGCGCGGGGCCGCAGCAGGCTGACGGGCGGGAGCTGGCGGGAGCTGGCGGGAGCGCGCGTGGAGGCGGGAAAGGCCGCCCTCAACGCCGGGCGCCCCCTCTCGCGCCCAGGGCCCTAGCGCTGCGTGGCAGCGGCGGCCGCCCCGCCTCCCTGGCCCCGCCCTGGAGGAGACCCCACCCCCAGGCCCGCTCCCAGCTCTCGAAGCGCTCCCGGCCCCTTCTCTGAAATCGCAGGGATCCGTGCTCGCGCACCGCGCCAGCGCCCACCTAGGGCTAATAAAGGCGCTGCCACCATCAGGCCGGTCTCCAGGCGTCCGAGCCTTAGTTTCTTCCTCTATGATGCGGGAGGATTCGAAAATCTACGTATCTCCACTAAGGGATGAGAAACCGTTGCTCAGAGGGGCGGGAGGCAGGGGGTGCGCGGGAGGGGGACGCCAGTTGTGCAAGAAGAGGTCCTAAGAACCTCCAGGTGGAGCACACAGGCGGGCTTTCTGCTCAGCAAAAATGTCTCACTTTGCCCACCTGGGGAGCCTTCTCTCTTTGGCTTTGGTAAAGGAGGCGTTTCCTCAAGCGAGGCTCCCTTCCATCTAAGCTTTAGCAGTCAGGGGAGGGTCACTTTTAGTGTCTATTGCATTGCCAGCTCTTACAAAGTGATAGTATTTAATCTGTACAGTAGCCTTGAGAGGTAAATATTTTACCTATTTCCCAGAGAATAAAGCCCCAAGATTGTTAAAATGCCTAAGGACATGAAAGCTAGGAAGTGATGGAGCTGAAACTGAACCAGCATCTCTGTCCTCCAAAGACCTTTTTTATGGGCCAGTTCATGGAAGGAAAAACTTCTCAGCAAAGATCATCTTAACTTCAGAGTGCTGATGAGGTCTCGGCTGTGACTAGGACCCATTTTAATGCCAGACAAGGCATGTCTAAGGCAGGAAGGATGGTGGAAGCAGGGAGGAGGAGAGGCCAGGCACCCAGCAACACAGCAGGCTGAGGGGCCTGCCAGAGGCCTGGGGGTAGGGAGCAGGGGGTGAGGGAGGGGTTTGTTGAGAACAGTCCCTGCACAGCATTCCAGCGTCCTCATGTGCACCCTAGATTCAGCAATGCCAACCATGCCAGAAGAGTGTCCAGGGGGGATCCTCTGGTGCTATCATGACTGGATGGAAGACAGTGTGGGAACTGCCAGCAGGCCTGAGGGAGGGGTCTCATCCCACTGCCCTGGGGCCAAGCCAGCATCCCCATCCCAGGACTCCCCAAGCTTCTCAGCCTTGCCTTGTTTGGCCCATTAACTATAAAACACAATAGTCAACATATTTGGACATTTGCTGAGCATCAGGAGCTGAGGCTGTGCTAGGTGCTATTTGCATACTGTAACTTGTTTAATCCTCACAATCACCCTAAGAGATAGGTACTATTATCATCTCTGTTTCATAGTGGAGGAAACTGAGGCACAAAGAAATCAAGGATCTTGCACAAAGTCCCATAGCTGGTCAATGGTGAAGCTAGCATTTACATGCAAGGAGTGTGGGTCCATAGCCCTTACTTTCAGCTCCTTCCTGCCTATCAGACCACACAGTGCACAGGCACACACCCTGAGCCTCCTCTCCAGGCTTTGGAGCATAGGACAGGTCAGATCTTTCTATGTCTGGCACAACATTGACATTCTTTAAACACTGTTACCTCTGATTATTTATTAGCCTCAAGAGCCATGACTGTCACTGCAGACAGACAAAATAAACCATGTGGGAGTAGGATGCAGTGTAGAAAGCAGGGTCATTGCCTTGCCTCTGTTTTCACCCAGTCTCCCCAGAAAGGCATCAGAAAGGATTAGGCCCTGCCTTGGACGCCAAAGCCCCTCCCTAGAAGCCTCTGTTCTTCAGAACAGAGCCATGCCTAAAAGAATGAAGCTAGATACTTTGATCCCTGGAGGCCCTGTTCTCCAAGCCAGTCCTTCCAAAGCAGCAGTTAGCAGCTACCTCTTCAGAGATGATTAGAACCTAGAAGACTTTCTCTTCAAGAATCCGAGTCTGTTTTCACCCCTTTATTCCCAAATTATCTGACACCTTAAAGCAATCAGAATTAAGTTGGAAGGTCTCAGGAGCCTGGAATAATTGAATCTATTAAATAGACACTTCAGGCTGTCCTAAGGGAGCAAAATATGGAGGTAGAGAGAGGTGCAGAAATAAGACAGCTCTCCATGTTCCTTCCTGCAGAGGCTGGATGTGGGGGAGCCAGGGGTCTATGTGCTGGTACATGCATGTATGTGTGAGTATGTTTGTACACACATGTGCAAGAAGGCCTGTGTGTGTACATGGGATGTTAGAGAGCCAGGGTGACTATATGCCCGTGACAAGAGTATATGTGAATGTGTATGAGAGATGGCCCTGCAATTGGAACAGGTCTGAACATTGGTTGAATATGTGTTGATATACGTGCAGGGGGTCAGGGGGTGAGGGATGTGCATGCTCTAAGAGTGTGTGTGCACACTCAACTCAAATTTTTTTCTCACTCACATGGCTTACCTAGTTGACATTTTAAGTTTATGCCCTTGACTTTATCAAAAAGTTCCAGAAAGTCATATGAAAACTATTAGGCTATAGTTAATCTTCACGTTTTTTACAACTGAGCTAATGGTGACCTTGAATAAGATGTCCAAGCTTTTCAAATTAGTCCCAGGAACAAGGTCATCTCTGCTGAAACACTACCACACAGCTATTCCAACACACCTCCCTCATCACCTGTCCAAATCCTGCAAGAATGAGATATTTGTAATGATTTAAATTTTTCCCATTGCGTTTTAGGCATCTGCAGACATGGCAATGGTTTGGGAAGGAGAGTGAAGGAAACCCTATCATCTGTCACCCGAACTTGAAGACACCAATGTCAACCCACCTCAACAAGACCAGTTCCCCAGGGAAGGTGGTAAACATTTGGAAACTTGTCATTCTCATGTGTAGGCTTATATCTTCTATCCCTAAGGTAACATTTTTATTGAGTGTGGGCCACCTCTCATCAATTTAGGAAACAAAGGGATATGAATAATAAGTGGACATCTATTCAGATTTGGCCCCACGTGGTGGTTTGGCATTGTAGCCTTGTAGACTGAGAAGGCAATTCAAATCAAAATGAACTAAACTGTACTGGGCTAACCTGTACTGGGTTCAAAGGCCAGTGCAGGGCTGAGGTGGCTTTGCCAGGGGTCAGGTGCAGGGCTGCTCTTAAGGAGCTCTCAGTCTGGCAGTGGAGATGGGGAGAAATAGCAACCATACCAGCATTCAGGTGTCGATGTTACAATACAGGTGTACACATAAGGAGGGGCAGTCAGTGGTACTGGAAGGAGGAAGGTCACATTAGGAGAAGCCTTGCCTATAAATAGAAAAGGTGACCAATTGAGTTGGGCCTTGAAGAATGAGTAGGCTTTTGATAGGCTGACAAGAAAGGAAGGGGGAAACTTAACAGTCACCAAAATTCTATGATTGGCCATGCATTGTGCTCATTCCAGACAAATCAGGACATGAACAAAGTCATGAGGACATGAGAGTGCACTATCGATGCACCTGAAAACCAGAGTGGAACCAGTTTGGTGGAATGTGAGTGAGTGGTTTGGTGTGACAACAAATGGACCTACAAAGTTAAGTTAGAGCTAGATCATCTGTCACCCTGCACCCCAGGTTGGATTTTATCTTATAGTCAATGAGGAATCACTAAAGGGTTTTAAGTCAAGAACCAAGTGCCCAGATGTAATCTTTAGATAGACAGAATTAGGAGTGAAATGAGGGTGGGAGGAGATAAGGCTAGTGGTATTGGAAATCGCTAGATGGCTACTGGGAAAAGTGGGATAGGAGGGGTAAAATTAGCAGGGGTGGGAACAAAATGTCTCTCTGTTGGGAATTGGATAAGTCCACAATTCTATGTTTAGAGGATGGCTCACTAAGCAGCCTTTGCTGGGGATTCTGAATGACAAAGAAGTAGCTTTATGAGACTGAATGCCGTTTTGAGCACCAGGACCCAGATGAGTAGGCCCTAAACCAAAGTCCAATATTTTTTCAAAGTTGTTGGGTAGATGTCAGGGGAAGATGGTAGTATGTCAGTGGCTAGATGGCACCCTCTGTGATTCCTACTTAAATAACTACAGCATATACAAAGATGATTGTCAATGACTAAAATGAGACAAATAGGCATTTGGCTATCTTTGAAAAAACATAAGTAATCATCAGCAGAAATCAATATGCCTGTTTTCCAAATTGCTGCTGAATATAATAGCAAATAATCCACACACACACACTCAAAAGCATAGTGTTTGGGAAACACAAAACTCATAAAGCATAAAACAAGGTATTGGGAATAAGACCAAATATAATGGTCATGAAATGAATATAAATAGAGAGCCACTGAGCTTGGATCATTCATAACCATCATTTGTTAAGTGTGTACTCTTTGCCAGGCACTCCTCTGTGTATTTCATAAAAACAAATTTGGGCAACAGCATGATGAAATGGAACTTTTCCAGTCTGGGTTCCAGTTGAAGCCCTGAGTTAATAGATATCAGATTCCAAAGTGAAGTAGGAGACACCTAGCAGGACTTGGAAAAGCCTGGGTCTGTGCCTCTCTTCAGAGAGGCTGAAAAGAGGGTTGTTGGAAGTTTAGGAGGAATTTTAGGAATTGCCTTTGTGGTCCAATGATCCCTAATAAATGGGAGATGCAAAGGAAGCTAGTGCCTTCATGTCAAATCCAGAGAGTGAGGTTTTACAGAGACCCCTAAGTGAGCTTAATTTGTGGCTACAGTGGGCTTGGGCCACAGTGGATGAGCATGTGGTTCACACCTGACAAATCCAAAGAGCTTGCTGCCCTAATGGTAGAGAGGTACTGCTGACTCAGGATCTGAGCTCCCAAGGTGGCAGGCCAAATGATGCAAGAGTGGTACCTGTGGGTCCCAGCATGAGAATGAGACGTAATTGGCTTAGATGCAGGCCAAGAGGATTCCCTAGAGGGAGGAGGTGACACAGGAGGAAGGAGCAAGCACAGGACCTGAGGAAGGAACCAGAAAAGCAGCTATGGAGAGGGAGCATCACCCACATCAAAGGAGGTACAGGAAGAGATCCCACAAAAGCACCCTAATGAGGCAGAGGGTCAGAGAATGTATAGCAGCTCATCGGAAAGAGTCACTGAAGAACTTGCTTTGCCCCTCCTGACCTCCCCCTTCTTCTTCCCTCTATTTTGGGCCCTCAAAAGGGTCAGTCAGTCATTTGCAAGCTAGACCCTCTCCCCACAAGCAGCTTCCCTACAGCAAAAGTGAAGTAGGAGACACCTACTTGGGGCAAGAACAGTTGGTGTGATTCTAAAGTTTCAAGAATTTTTAAAAATTAAATAGTACAGGTAAATAACTAATAGAATGACTTTTGGTTACCAAAATATGACTAGAAAAGTTTGGGGATTTACCCTGAATTTAATCTAATTTTAGGGGGAAAAAACAGCCCCATAAAATAAATGGAGAGAAATGGTGGGAGACAAAAATAAAGTTTGCTTTATGATGACATCTCATGAGTCATGTCCATTCAGCTTAATTGCACATGGCTCCTCTTACTTAACCCTCACCACTGTACTATGAGGTAGGTACTATTATTATTATCCCCATTTTGACAGATAAACAACCAAAAGGGTATACATAACCTGCAGACAGTCAGTGATAGAGTTCAAGTTCAGACTCAGGCAGTGGAGAATTTTACAGGTTTTCTCTACCAATCTGTAGAGAAAACCAAATGGTAAGAGCCTTAGTTCTTGATTCATTAATTCCTGTTCCAGAAATCTAGTCAAAGGAAATAAACAATGAAGTCAAAAGTTGAAACACAAAGATATTCGTCAAAGTTTTGTTTCTAATAGGGAAATTAGCAGGGGTGGGGAGAAACAAAATGTCTATCAATTGGAACATGGTTCACTAAGCATCTTTTATGAGGAATTTTGAATGACAGAGGATCAGGTTTATGAGATGGATACTATCGCAGGGAAGTGTTACGTGCTATTAAAGAGCTCCACAAGCCGGGCGCAGTGGCGCACGCCTGTAATCCTAGCACTTGGGAGGCTGAAGCAGGAGGATCGCAAGTTCAAAGCCAGCCTGAGCAATGGCAAGGCACTTAGCAACTCAGTGAGACCCTGTCTCTAAATAAAATACAAAGAAGGGCTGGGGATGTGGCTCAGTGGTCGAGTGCCCCTGAGTACAATCCACAGTGCCAAAAAAAAGAAGAAGAAGAAGAAGAAGGGCTGGGATTGTGGCTCAGCAGTAAAGCGCTCGCCTAGCACATGCGCGGCCCCATTCAATCCTCAGCACCATGTAAAAATAAACGCATTGTGTACAACTAAAGCAAGTAAATAAATATTTAAAAGAAGAAGAAGAAGAAGAAGCAGCGAAGAAGCTCTACCAGCTGGCAATGTGATTGGTCTCACAAAAAGTCACTCAGTGTGAGGGAGACACAATCTAGTGTCATCAGCTATGCCACCCTAGGGACCACATCCTCCATTCCCTGTGGTCCCTCCTTTCAGGGGCTTGGAGCTCCTCTTAACTCTAGCTTTTGGCTCCTGAGATTTCCTAGTGACCCCTGATTAGCACAGACAACATCCCTAGATGATATACACACACTGTAGGTACACAATGAATTTGATAAATCAATAAAAATTTTAAAGCCATTTGTTGAAGTATCCTTGGACATCTAGTATAATATGACCTATTACCAAATGACACCCACATGGCCATACTCTAATGCATGTGGGCATGAGAAACATATACAATTTTTAGCTTGGATATTATTTTGCAGGGGAGGGAAGTCAGGAAGGATGCTGGATCTTGATACTGCTCTTCACTCACTCTATCTTGCACCATTTGGAGGCTTTTGCTGAGTGTTCCTGCATAGGGAAGCACAGTGTCCCTGACCTGGGGCGGTTTCTGTTCCTAGCCAAGTCCTTCTGCAGGCTTCTCCCCACCCACAACCAAGTCCAGCTCTTCCAGGAGCAAGGCTGGTGTTTTAAATAGCAAGAGGGCTTCAGAGGCTGAGGCCCAGGCCCCTTTGCTCAGTCTCCAGGAGGGTTTGTTTTACTGGCATTATTGGATTTGCAGATAAGCAAAAAGGAATTAAGCTGATCAGGAAGAAAGGGAGAGAGCTCCCATTTGTTCATAATGCAGGATTTATCTAGCAGAGCTCTCTCCTTTGTCAAACAGAGAGCCATTTCCTTTATATCCTCCAGCAAAGGACATTTTATTTTGTAACCTTTCAGAAAAGTCTGTGAGTTTGTTTTTGACCTGTTTTCCCCCTTCATCTAAGAAAACCAAGGTTATTTAAAATGTGAAATGCATTTTAAACAATCCTTCTCTGAATTTTCAAACTGATCTCTCTAGCTAGAGGAATCAGCTCCTGAAATGCAATTTAAACTATTCACAAAGTTCATTACCAACAATATACCATCTTTCTGTTCCATGGCCCTTTCCTGTAGCAGCTGCTAAATCATACACATCAGACTCTAAACAAAGAGGCCTGAAAGGTCGTGCTATGGGATTGGAGTCAAGCTGTGTTACCTCTCTGGCTGTTTCCCCATCTCTGAAATGGTGATAGAAGTTCTAAGACCTATAGGGACAGAGGGTATAGAGGAAAGAACACCAGTCTCAGGCTCCAGTCTTGGCTCTGTCACTAATGTGCTATGTGACCTTGAGCAAGTCCCCTCTCTGTGCCTCATGAAAATTGGGACAATTTCTAAGACTCCTTCAACATTAGCTTTCTCAAATATTTTGACTCTACAGCAGGGCTTTTAGGAGATGAAAAACCATTGTAGTTTGGTTCAATTCTGTAATAAAGATAGGACTCTTTTATCTTATAGAAGAAATGCACAGTAGTATAGACAGGTAATTGGCTCAATTCTATAATAAAGATAGGATTCTTTTATCTTATAGAAGAAATGCATAGTAGTATAGACAGGTAAGACCTAGGAGAGCTGAATTCTCGTCCCCTCTGGGCTGTTATCACTGGGGGACGAGGGACCACTCTCCTGGGCTTGCCTCAGTTTTCTCATCCATTAAAAGGAGACTGTGCATGCCTTACCTATTGCACAGTGTGTGTGAGGCTGAACAGAGAGAAGGAACGTGAGCCTGTGAATGCTGTCAAAAGTCCAGAGCACAACAGACATGTGACAGCATTTAGTAATTAGAGCTCCCACTCATTGAGCCCTCACGTAGGACCAGCACTGTGCTAAGCGCTTACTTGTATTACCTCACTGATTGCTCACAGCTACCCTGAGGAGCTGTTATACAGAAAGAAACAGCACTGCGGGTGGTCACAGCACAAGGATTTACTCAGCTTCAACCAAAGCCTGGGCCACAGAGCTACTGCTTGATGAGATGAGGATAAAAACAGGTGGTCCTAGTTGCTGCTGCCTTGCCTGGGCTCTTGGAGGGAGGGTGAGAGGGTCACTACTCCTCAGTGTCTCCAGCCACCGGCACCTGAAGGAGGTGATGCACAGCTGGCTTCTAGATGTCCTTTGGATCAAGCCCACATCTGGCAGCCGGGTGGGGCAATAGCCACTTCAGCCTTGTCCACCTTCCTCTCTTTTCCTGGCTCCTGGTCCTCATCAGAGCCCACCTTCCCTCCAGGTCTTGTGTTTGCTCTGCAGTCACCATGCTCCCTGCTGCCACAGAGCCTGCCCCTTCCTTGTCCTGTCACTCCCCAATTCGGACCTGGACATCTGGAGCCAGTTGGCCCTGAACAAGCCCTCACACTTGTCAGGACTTCTGGGGTCTCTGTGGAGACTGGCAAGCGCAGCCAGGTCTCAGAATGGACTTCCGAGTTTTGCATTCCCCTATGGCCAGGGCCCCTGGAGGCACTATGTGTTCCTCTAGCTCAGGCTACACCGGCCTCCTGACCACGGCTCCAGCCACTCCTCAGGTCTCTATACCAGCTCCCCCATACTTGCATCTCAGCCTGCCTAGTTTCCATTTTCCATTTTTCTGGATTAACTCAAACTATTCTTAAATGTGTCCCATCTTACCCCCTTGGCTCTAACAGACTTTGGGATCCTCCTTTGGCCCTCACAGGCAACAAGACATATGTTGATGTCATCAGTTGGTGTCCTCACATGCTCTTAAGATAACTATTAATATCTCGGTGTAGTGAAACCTAAGGTCTAAGTCCCTGGCCTCCTTTATGACCACAGACATGTCCTTCCTCAATTTTCTTGGACTCAGTGGATAAAGGGGTTGGATTAAATCATTTCTCAGGTCTCCAGTATCACTATAGTTCTATTATCAAGGGCCCCATCTAACGATCTACATTAAAAGGACATATACTTCTCCCCCTACCAACTACCCTGGGAGAACAGAGAAGGGGGTGCTCAGACCCAAGAAAATGCCAGATGGACAGAGACCTGCTCCTCACCCCTCCACACACCCAGAAAACAGGTGGGAGGTACAGGATGTAATCCAGCATGTGGGCCTCCCTCCCCCTCCATGGAGAAGGATAAAGGGATAAGCACGGAAAAGTGAGCACACAAGTCACAGAAGAACTCTGAATGGCCAATGAGTGTGTGGAAACATTGTCTTGATATCTCCTCTCCCTTCCTCTCCATCACCAGGTTCTGAGGATTTTAAATCCTGCTCACCATCTCCAGTGCCATCATCCTTGTCTGTGACAATCTGGTGCATGAGAGTGGGCTTTGGAGCCAAGCTCTGCCATGAGCTACCTTGGTGTGTCCTGGAGACTTACTAGTTAATATATGGAAACCACTTGCAACAGGCTGTGTGAGTTAGCTGTTGTTACATAATGATCTGCACCCCCTTTCCCTCTGGGCCCCCTGCAGTCTGTTCTCACATGGCAGAGTGATCTTTTCAGAATGCAAATCTGTCCTTGCACCTGCTGCTTAAAATCCTTCACTGACTTCTCTTTTGCTCACAGACCAAAATTTTAAAAGTGCCTACAAAGTGGATCAAGTTTCTGTTCTTCAGCCATAATGGTCAGCTTTCAGACAAGCCAAGCTCTCACTCTGTCCACCTTTCTTTGCCAATGCTCTTTGCAGGGCCTGGACTCTATCTCCCATGCCCATCTTCCCAGGCCCAGGTCCTACAGCTGAGCCTGAGGCTGAGGTTCAGGAAAGCAGAGGGATAGAGCTGGGGCCCAAAAACCAGTATTTCCTTTAAGTTTCTGAGGGGTGCATTGATGAAGTCATTAGTCTACCATATTAGAAAGGAGGACACATGATTTATATTATAGCAAATGATATGCATACTATACTGGGATCCCAAGAAAACTTGGAGGAATCAACAAGAAAACCAACAGAATTGGAAAGTTTAGTAAGAGTGCCAGATAAAAAGAAAACAGTCAAAAACATTTCTAAGTAAAATAATAATCATTTACAGAACAAAATGATAAAAGATATCTCATTTGTAATGGAAAGATTATATATAAGGGAGAAGTTTTAAAATAATATTGAGGCTAATTTGTGATCCTTATGAAGAAAATATAACTCAGATTTATAAAAAGAACTGAATAAATGGAGACTCCTAATATATTCCTACATGATAAAGAGGCAATTTTTCCTAAAATGAGACTTTGTTTTATTCAAAGAAAAATTCTAAGGGGATTCTGAAACTTGATAGCATACAGGGCTTTCTTAATCCCCTGGTGATCAAGGAAAGGCGGGTACACTCCCAGATGGTTTGTGAGCATGGCTCTGTGATGAGAAAGCCAGGGTGGCCCACCAGCTTGCTGCCTAGTGTGGATCACCAGTACTAGCTGCAGGAGCATGCCTACACTGTTTGGGCATCCTGCCCTATGTCCCAGAATGGCACATTACTGAATTCTCACAAAGCAGTTGGATCAGTGCTATAATTAGGTGTCTACTTGGTACCTAAGTGAGTGTTTTTAGTAATAAATAAGCTAATAAGAAGTCAGTTATTGCTTTTTTTTTAAAATAACTTTGAGAGAATGAGCAATGAGGGGCAATCCCTTCTACAGGAAGCTTAGACCCTTGCCTGAAGATGGCAATGCTAGTACAGAGGACACATGAGCCCATCCTGCTCCCAAGATTTTGTAGCCTAAGCAGAGGTCTTATTCTCAGGCAAAGTCACAGTCCCTGAGGGACTATAACATCAGCCACATCCATCCTGCTGAGCACAACTACCCTAACTGGGCATCTGCCCTCTGAGCCAGGAGGGCAGTGGTGAGGGAGGTGGCTGGTCAAGGAGTTGGCTCCATACTGCCAAGCCATGAGTTAAGAGAACTGAATTTAACTGACCTGTGTGGATGCCCAGGATAAGAGCACCCTGGATAAACTACTTTCCTGTCCTTCATTCCTCAAGATAACCCTGGTAAAGATTATCTGGAAGAGAAAATAAACCAAAACAAAATGAAAGGACACAGGTAAGAAAATCAAAGCAGCCAGGCACAGTGGGGCACATCTGTAATTTCAGCAGCTTGGGAGGCTGAGGCAAGAGGATTTTGAGTTCAAAGCCAGCCTCAGCAACTTAGCAAGGCCCTAAGCAACTCAACAAAAGCCTGTCTCTAAATAAACTACAAAAAAAGGACTGGGGATGTGGCTCAGTGGTAAAGTGCCCCTGGGTTCAATCCCACTACCAAAAAAAAAAAAAAAAAAAAAAAGAAAAGAAAAAGAAAAAAAAAAAAAAAGAAAGAAAAGAAAATTTTGATAATGACAATTAATGAGAGGAACACCAGTCCCTTTAGATATTAAAATACACAAGCAACAACTAAAACAGTTTGGTTATGGTCAAGAATCTCACAGGAAATGTCAATGGCAGAAAATAAGTAATACAGAAATATACTCTTTCCAAGAACTTGATTTCTCTATAAAAATGTAAATGTTAATTACAAAAAGAAATACTAAAGAACATGAGAGAGGAAAATTTGTATGCCAAGGGTATAAGGTAATCTGTCATGTGGTTATCTGGAGGGAGGACAAAGGAAAAGATATAGAGCTACAAAGTTGGGGGCTGATTTTCAGTTTAAATAATTGTTCTTGCAATAGGTAGTTTATGGAGAAAGAACAAAGAAAAGATACCAGTTTGACAAAGCAGAAAGGAGCCTGGGCTAGAGGCCAGGGGTCTGAGTTCCAGCTATAGCCCCCTGTTGAGTGATCTCAGGCCAGGCCTTTCCCCTTTCTGGACCTTGGCCCAACATTTTAAAGGTAAAAGATGAATGCAGATGACCTCTAGTGGCCCTTCCAACTCAGCTTTCTGGGACTCACAGTTCAGGAATCACTCCCCTTTTCTGGTTTCTATAGCAGGATGAGGTAGAAGCACAAAAAGAGCTTGGGCCTTGCCTGCCCAAAATCACCAGGAGATCTTATAGGTTGGCTGTGCTTTCTCAGTATCAAGGTTTCTGCTGCAGAACAGCCCCTGATACCACCAGGGATTCAGGGATAAATGAGGCATGGTACTGGCCTGAGAAGATCAAGGTTAGTAGAGGACAACAATGGACCCAGACACAACACAGGATAATCTCAGGTGGCATGAAGTCAGCCCAGCCAGAGGTGAAGGTACTGTGGGGATTCAGGGGAAAGAGAAAAGGAGTCTGGCTGGGGACTGGGCAGGGCTCTGCAGCAGAAATGGCAATTTGAGGCTGAGGATGGCACATTTAGTAATGGCAGGGAGACATGGGAGACACGGGAGGCTGGAAGGCAGAGAAGAAAGGAGAGAAGGGCCCATAGTAAAGACCCATGTGCCTATAGGGACTAGAAGAAAGAGAGCTCCTTTAGGCAGGGGTCTTCATTTCATGTCCCCTCTGTAACCCCAGTGCCTAGGGAAGTGCCTGGAACATAGGAGAACCTCATATAATATTTGCTGAGTGAATAAATGAAGGTAATTCTTGCAGTCACTCACTCCAAATATTTTCTTAGGCACAAAATAACAATAGTAGCTAAGGTTTATGAAATGTTTACTGTCTTTTCAGGCACCATGCTAAACATAGTACATACAGGGCTCATCTGAACTTTAGGGCAGTCCTATCAAGAAGGTGCTGTTATTAATCTTATTCTATAGGTTGAAAAACAGGTTTCAAAAGGTAGAACGGCTTGCTGAGTTCTCATGGCTAGTAAGAAGGAAGGCTCTAGGCCTCCCTGCAGGTGTTCCTCTGACACCTGAAAGGGAGCTGGGCGACAGCTAGGTGAGTGCCAATTCCCTTGTTGACAAATAATGACTGTTATTACATCTTGTTGGAAGAAGGGAAGCCAGAGGTGTGAGCTGGAGAATCAGGGTTTATGGGTTGAGGCAAGATGATGGAAGAATGGGAGCAGGGTTGGGGTTATGGCTCAGTGGCAGAGAGCTCGCCTTGCACGTGCGCGGCCCGGGTTATGCGTGTGCTGTGTTCAGCACCACATAAACATAAATGGATTGCATTGTATACAACTAAAGTAAATAAATAAATATTAAAAAAAAAGAATGGGAGCAAATGAAGAAGGAAGGGTATAGGCCACAGGGCTGGGAGGTATAGTACATCTCAAAAAGAAACCATCTTTCCTCAATGATAGCTGTGTGTGTACAAGCACACGTGTGCATTCAGGAGAAATGGTGGGCTGCACAGGTTGCCCAGAGGATGCAGGCAGGTCCAAAGAGATCCAGAGTCATCCTAAGGTGACAGGGACTAGAGGCCATTTGCAGAGTATAGGGGCTACACACCTGCAAGGACTGAGCTTGTCCAGGTGGCTTCACACCACTTCAAAGTGTTTCCATAAGCCCTGGGAAATCCTCAAGCACCAGCACCTCTCCTAGGTGCAAGTTCTGTGGCCCAAGGACTACGTCCTTCTGACCCCCACACCCCCCCCAGCACCAGCATAGTGTCTGACATATGAGGGCATTTTGCAGGGAACATAAAGAATCAGATAGGCTAGGCTTGCCCCAGGTTTCCAGCTTGCAGGTGATACACTGGGTTTCAGAGCCCTGGGGATTTTACCCCAAGCAGGAAGACTACAGGGGTTGGGTAGGGGAGCCTAAATCAGCTTCAGGTTGCCTCTATCCAGCCTGTCTGAATCCTCTTCACAGCCCTCCTGCCTCCAGAGAAAAACAAGGTCCATCACCTGGTCCACTGCACAGTAACTAACAGGTGATAGGCAGCTGGCTTGTTCAGGACTGAACCCAGGGCCAGCTTCCTCTGCACTATAGAAGATGCTTGTGGCCCATCCTCACACACTCCCAACTCATGCTAGGCCCTCCTGGCTCCCTTTGTCTCCATGCTGCCTGCCTCAGATCACCTCCTGCAAGAGAAAGGCTAGCCTACTATGTGCTGGGCAGTCCCTCATGCCCAGTGCCTGAGCAGACCTACTGGCACTTAACACTCTCAGAATATGTTTGGCTGTAGGAGAAAAGAGTTGAGTGCCCATTCTGCCCCTGGAAGTATCCCCTCAGATTTCCCATAGTCCCAGGGGCCCTCAGAGCAGCCTCCTGCTGTGCTTGCTCCTTCTCAGCAAACTCTAAGTTGACATGATTAGCCACAGACTGAACAAGCTCAAGCACTGACCACCATGCACAGGCCTTATTCCATGTTTGTTGGAACTCAAGCTGGACCTTGGGGTCATGAGGAGAAACGCTTCAGTGATATGATTCTGAGGGCAATCAAGTTGTCCACAGAAACGACACTGTCACATAAGTGTGGACATCCTATAATGTGCTTGAGTGGTGCTAAGTGCTTTCCATGCATTGTCACTAGTCCTCATGCAACTCTGGAACTGAGATGTTGATGTACCTTTTTTCAGAGAAGGAAATTGAGGCTCAGAATTTTCTTCCCCCAGCACCCCTTTCTTTCTTTCTTTTCTTTTTCTTTTCATACCAGGGATTGAAGCCAGGGGAGCTTAACCACTGAACCACACCCCCAGCCCTTTTTTTCTATTTTATTTTGAGACAGGGTCTCACTAAGTTGTTTAGGGCCTTGCTAAGTTGATGAGGCTGGCTTTGAACTTGTGATTTTCCTGCTTCTGTCTCCTGAGCCACTGGGATCATAAGCATGTATCACATGGCTCAGAATTTTGCCAGTTTTTAACCTATCTGCTTTCTGCTTCTGATGCTATATGTACATCCACCTGGTTAAATTCTCCCTTTTCTCAAGTCAGATTAACACAGAAGCTGAGGTTCTATTCTAGCTCTGCCCCTGGGCTTACCAGAGAGCATGCTGTCCCTTCCTCCATTCCCACCCCCATCTCCCTATTCCCAGCCCAAGGCCCTTTTGGCCTCGGGTGGAGTTCTACCTGGGACTGTGATATATTCAATCCTACTCTAAGTACTAGGAGAGTAAAATAAAGAAAATGGATATTAAATGAGTAACACTTTCATGTTTCATGCTGAGCACTTTCATGCATTCTTTTCTCATTTAATCTTCTCAACCCCTAAAAGTTGGGTATGAATATCCCCTTTTAACAGAAGCAGCAGCTACAGCTCAGAGATATTAAACAGAGGTCACATAGTTAAGGTACAGTGTCAGGACCAGACCAGGTTTATCTGAATCTAAGGTCTACACTTCTACACCAAACCACTGCTTAACTCGGTCTAGTTGCCATTTGGGGGCCTGGGGTGCCCACCATGACTCTGTTGCCATCCACCACATCCCAACCCAAGCCATGGCTCCATGAACGGCAGGCTTAAGAATGAGAAGGAAAGGGGATTTTATTCCTGCCCCAAACCTGGAAGACCTTGGTGAGCCTAAGACGCCTGTCACCCCCAGCAACATGCATACTTTACACTCAGCCTGGTGTCCATGATCCTGGCTTGCCCTTGATAGACAGCATCCTTACCCAAGTCCAGATGTTGATCCATTGGCCAGCTTCTGCCAATTATCCTCCAATACATTGGGCTTTATTGTCTGTGTATATGCTGACACTCCCACCCCCAGTGACCTGCTTCAACACGAAAAGGCCCTTGGCACTCAGCCTATAAGACCCCTTGATTGCATAAATTACCCTCTTGCTCCATCCTACCTACAATATCCTTGAATATCTGTATCTATTTGTTCTTGTTTGCTGACTCCTTTGAAAGCATGATTTAAGCTGCTAACCTCATGATTGGCTATTCCTCCTGCCCCACATGTCAGCCCTGACGTACGTCTCTCCTCTAGTCTGCCTGTTCTGAGATTACAGAAGTCCCACTGTATTGCCTGCAATAGCTATGGTGCCCAGTTTTCATTACTGGGTTTTGTGCCCCTAAACCTCACTGTATCAACATTCCTTAACAGTCTCCTTGTCTACAACTCCCATTGTTAGACTTCAACCATGACGACACAAGAGCTCAGACCTCAACCAACATTATTGGCTTTACCCAGGATAGTCTCTTTGGCCACCATCAGAGCCCTGGGTTGACAAGCACTGGATAAACTCTTGATGACATTCCCTGACAGTCATCAGTGTCAACAGGTAAGTGTACTACAAGCCCCAAATCAGGTTCCTTCCCACGGTGATAGCCACAAGAACCACCTGGTAATTTATGTGCCCATAGGTAATAATAGCTGGATAGCTGGCTGTGCAGGCCCTAGCGAAGTTCAGGCACAGTCCACCAAATTGGGGACCTACACAGGGTCATGGGTTTCCCCTCTCCTATCATCTTAGTTTTCTACCCTGGGACAAGTGATGCTTTTTTAAAACTACATTATTTGACCTCTTGTTAAGGAGGCTGAGGACTGAGTAAGTCTATCCCTACTCCATCTGTTACTGTTGTTTATGTTTTTGAGAGAGGGTCCCTTCCCTGTGTTGTCCAGGCTGATCTTAAACTCATGGGACCCAGGGATTTTCTAGCCCTAGCCTCCCTAGTAGCTGGGACTATAAGAATGTTGACAACATACCCATCTGGCCTTGGCCCAGCTCCTTGGCTCAGGATCAATCCCACCATAATCCCCGGAGGACAAATGACACCCAGGAGCTTTTCAAGGTTCTTTATAGAATGTCCAATTGCACCATTATAGCAATACACATAGAAAACAGCTCTACGTTGTTATTCCTAACTAATATGGCAAAATGGCAGGGCATAGGGAGGGGGATAAATAAATAAAACAGCTATCCACAAACAAAAATGATGAATCTTGATATTGGAGAGCCGTGGGGACAGGCAAACATAACCAGCATCATGGTAAAGGGGTTCAATATTTCTGGATAACTATCTAGTAATATGTGACAAGAACTATAAAATTGTTCATGCCCTTTGACCTAGAAATTCCACTTAGGGAATACTTCCCAGTAAAATACTAAGAAAGTAATTTGTACAGAGATATTCATAGCTGTGATATTTATAAGAGCAAGAAGTTGGAAAGAGCCCAAAGGCTCAGCACTTGGGGATTGACTAAGTAAATTGGGTCAAGTGAACACCTTGGGATGCTCTCCAGCCAGGAGGAATGAACATGTGCAGTTTCAGGTGAAATGAACACACGACCCTAGGAAATAAACCAACTCAGACAGCCTCAGGCTTTAGCTTCCACCATGGAAATGTACAGCCAGTGACTCCATGTTGCCTTCATGCTAATTCAGTAAGTCAGTAGCCTTCATGTCAGTTATGAGGGCTCTAAAGGTCATTTCTTTTATCTTTTTCTAAAGGTCATTTGGAATTAACTGGGCTCTTTTTTTAAAAGAAGATATTTAAAATGCTGAAAAGGAACTCCAATCATTAGGAGATATCCTAATGATTCGTGGGCAGATTTATCTCCTGTAGTCCTGAACACAATCTCCTTCCTTGTGCCTCTGCAAGAGGAGCCAGGCTCACCCTTGTGGCTGCACAGGGGCAGTGCAGGGACTGGTGTGGAACCCATGCCCTGGGCCCTGGGAAGCTGCAAGGGCTTCAGCCTCATTGCCAGACACCATGCCTGCCATAGCTATCCCTGCCAATGCTCTGGCCTTCCCCTTCTGAGTCTCAAGGGCTCACCCTGTACTCTAGTCTTTCTCTCCTGGACCTCAGGAAGAGGCTACTGAAGAGCAGATTGTGTCTTCCCACTGCCATGAGAGTCCAGATGACCAGAACATCTTCCAGAGCCAAAGTGTGAGTGTCCAACTGTGACACTGCAGGCAGGCCCAGGACATGCCATCCACTAGATTCCTGAGCCCCAAATGAACTCTCTAAGGGCAGAGTCTTGGAATATATATTTTTAAAAATACCCTCAGTGGCTATCATGTTGCAATCCACAATTTTAGAGTCTTGATGCTTAAGAAAGAAGTCATGAGCCTGCCCTCCTGGGCTGGTGAATTCATCAGGCACAAAGCCAGCTTACAGCCAGCAATCATGGCAGAGACCACCCACCCCCATGTATACACACACAAACCATGCAAGAGAAGGACTCAGCTCATAGCCTAGAATATTGGGGAGGGCTCTCCACAGGCCCCAGAGAGCATCTGGGCTCCCTCATCCCTCAGAGGCCAAGAGCTAGCCTCTGTCTCAGCCCAAGCACTGGCATCTCCTTGGGATGGTGGCCACCCCACTCTCCAGGGTCCCCCACAGCCTGCTGCAGGGTCGCCTACTGCAGGTGCTTCTTGGTCCATGCCCACCGTCCCAGGTGGGGCAGTGGGGGCCTGTGGCCCCTCCAACCCAGGCCATACTTACGGAGTCATTTTATAAAGCTGCGTCCTCCTCTCAAACAGCGACCCTCCCCAGGCCCAGGGCCACACCCCGGCCACGGGCGTGGCCTGGGCAGACTCGGTCTCACCGCCCCCTGTCTCCAGGACTCTCTTCAGCTTCACATTGGTGCTTGAGTCCCCAGGCCTGTTGTTAGGAAACACCGACAGTCGTCACCTTGCCCCCATCCAGCTTCCCTGCCAAATGAGAACTGATGGAAACTCTGTGGTCCTGGGAACGGAGAGAGCAGGGGAGGAGGAACAGGGAGGGCCTGTAGGCAGGTCTCTTCCCAGTGGTCCTGGGGCAACTTTCCAAGCCCTATCAGAGATGTCAAGGAGGTGACAGGACGGAATCTACTTATGCTGGGATCTCCCTCCAAACTGTTCCTGAGGGAATAAGACAGGGGGATCCTAGAGCTCCCCAAAGCCACCGTCTTAGAGCCTGGGATCTTGGGGCCCAGCGTGGCTTGGTCTGAGGATCTGGATTTCTTAGGGGGTAGAAGTACAACAGGACAACCTTTCGGGAAATGGGGAGGTCCAATCTCTCCTGGCATGAGCTGGAGCTGAGGGGCACAGGACAAACCAACATGATCTCTAGCCCCTCTGAGCTGACTGCACTTATCCTACTCCCTCACCACGGGATCCTAGAATAAGAGTGGGAAGCAGCTGTCCCTTCCCAAATAGAAGGTCCTGCATGATGGGAGGGAGCCAGGCTTTGGCTTCTCTGGAAGGGCATTTCTGCTCCTGGGGCCTTGTCCATCATCTTCTCTCCCTACTATGCACCTCCACACACCGGTCCAGGAACAACCTGGCCTCAGTTCACTGGTAGCACCCTGCTGTCAGGGAGCTTTGAGGGAAGCTCTGGTGAGTCTGGAAGGGAGCCAGGGCACTACCCTTGGAGTCCTCCCACACACAGGCAGCATCCTCACTGATGCCAGGCCAAGAAAGAACTATCTGGTGTCCTGTTCAGAGAATCTTTGCCTTTGAAGAGGCAAGGGACAGAGAACATCAAAGGACAGAGAACATCAAAGGACAGAGAGGCCAACATGCTGCTTCTCAGCCAGCCACACACCATACTTGCCCTGGGTGCAGTGTAGAGGAGTCAGTGTTATGTGGGGTCACCCTGGGGCACACTGATGGCTGGTGGTGGTGCCTGCCAGCCAGGAGGAGGAGGTAAAGTGAAATTACCCATGAATAGGCAGAGCTGAGTCCCACATAACTAGGGACACAAACATGACTGTGCCATGTTGGGAATGGGCCCAGAGGCTCACATGGTATCTGCAGGGAGGGTATCTGGTTTTCTCACTGTGTTTGATTACTCTTCAATCTCCATCAGTATCTCTGCTAACAAGGACTCACCGATCCCAAGTATGTACAGTAGTTTCAGAGATCCTTTGGCCTAGTGGTTTTCAGTTAGCACACTCCCTTTCACAGGAAGGGGTGGACAGAAAATACATAATCAAGTGGCCAGAGTTCCATGCCCACGTCCTCTCCTTTTCCTTGCAATGCTTCCCTGGAAATACTTCTGGATGATCCTGGGGCTTCAAATGTCATTTTAAAATGATCCAACCTTCTTATTTTGAGATAAAGAAGCTGAGGCCCAAAGTGGGTAGTGATTGGCCAAAGGTCACACAGCAAGTTGGTAGTAGAGCCAGGACTGGTCCTGTGACTCCTAACCACTGAGGTTACTGCTTGTACCTCCAGTCCTAGCTGAATGTAGCCAGCAACCTTGCCCATGGCTATGAACTTCTCCAATTGTCTCCCACCCAATCTCAGGCTCTACTGTACAGAGGGACCTGGTATCTGGGCCACCCCTTCCAGAAATGAGACCAAGTTGGGTACCAGAGCCCTGGTTCCTCAGGACTGGATCCAGAAGCTTGTTCAGAGACTCTTCTCATCCTGTGTTCTCTCGGGGTGATCACTGTACACCATTTGCTTTCCCATCTACCACAGGGCATCCAAGTCTACTTTCTGATGGCCTCCCTGAGTTCCAAATGTCTTTGGGCCCCTGCAGGGCAACCCCTAACTGTCCAGGTCCAAGACTGACCTTAGCTCACTCCATAACTGCTCTTCCTCCTGTTTTCTAGCAGCATGAGCAGCCCCACATCCACTGCCATTGCTTTAGAAAACCAGATGCCACCCTAACCCTCTTCTTTACTAGCCCAGTGATTTGACCTGCAAAACCTCCCCAACACCACTGCCTTGGTTTAGGCCTCACACATCTCCAGCCTCCTTCCAGTCTCCTTGCCTCCAATATCACCTGCTCTAGGAACAATCTGCTTTGACAAGTCAGTCAGTCTAATTGTATCACTTGTGGGCTAACAAGGCTTCTTCCACAGCCCTATTCTACAGGATACAATCAAACAACCCCCCCCCACACACACACACAGGAGGCTGACGAGGCTGCAGGATCTTCCCTGTCTCTTTCCCTTCTCTGCCCCTTCCCCTCTAGGCTGCCCTGCCTGGCCTAGTCTGTGTTCCAGGCAACCTCAAACTCCCTTGCAGATCTCACACACCTTCTTCTGACTCTGCACACACTGTTTCATTTCTCCAAGTCACCTGAGGGGCACCTGCTACATCATCTCCTAGCATACTGCAGACTCCCAGGCACTGCCCTGCCTGGACCTACTGAAAGAGGATCTCTGCATTTTAAATATAGACTCTGGGGGTTCTAAATGTTGAGAAGCACCACTCCATCAGGCCAGTGCCTCTTGTCCTGGCCTCCCTCCTACCTCAGCTGGGCCTCTTTCTGTCCCTATACTCTCTAGGGTGAGGCTTACAGTGACTGGTGTCTTCCTTGCTGGGCTGTGAGCTCCCTGCAGGCAGTGACATGTCTTTCCCCACCTGTAACTACCCCTGCTTGGCACAGAAAAGAGGCTTAGTGATGAATGAATAGGAACCTCAGGTGAGCCCCGCTGACCACAACCAGGAGGAGGGCATAGCTGATCTAGTAACAAGTCATAGCTTGTGGAAACACAGAAGCTGCTCCCAGTGCCTCTGCAGGTGGCACCTGTCTCTCTTCACCACATCCCTCATACAATAAAGGTGGCATGTTGGGATTGTGGGTAACTTTAAACAGTGATATTTAACAACCAGCTTTCCAAAAATTGTTTACATGCATAAAACATGTTTATTATAAATTTTACTGACATAAAGGTTATATAGCAATTTATAGATACTAATAAAATATCCAATACTATTTACTGTGTGTTCCATATAGCAAACTGATTATCCCAGAAATCAATGCATTCTTTGATTTCTGCCTATCCATGGCCAACATATGGCTGCAATGACAAATGAGTGTAGTTCTGACTTAAATGCTGATTGATATTTGTGTTTAACAAATAACAGGAAGGTGAAACAACAAAGACAGAACTTCACTCATTTAACAGTGATTTGAGTTAACTGCTAACTTGGCTAATGATTTTGAATACTGGAAGAATATTTCTTCAATGTCTTGTGCTATTCATAGTGTAGCAGCTACAATGACAACGTTTCAAAATTTAATCTGTGTTGGTAACGTTTGTTTCCATCACTTTCTTAAAGTCTAGATAATCAACAAAACAATAAATCTAGTCTTCATTTACAGGATTCGCTGACTTCCCAGGTCTAAACATTCTCTCCATGGCCAATTATGTGACATGACTGGGCAGAGTGGGGGAGAGACGCGCAGCAGCAGACTGTTTAACAGTATCTCCACTACACAGATATAGTAAAAGCATCCTCGAGAGCACTGATGTGGTAAAAAGTAAAATAATTTGGAAATAGTGAGGTTTGAATATGTTACCTTAACATGATTTATAGTTATTTAAGTTGAACATCTTTATATTATTTCAATTTTACATAGTTTAAAATTCTTAGTGACAGCTCTTTAATGGTGGTTACAAACATTTGCCTTCATTGTGCAACTGAATCTCATTGAATCCACAGGAGCTATTACTGTACTCCAGTATAGTAACCCTAAAGAAGCGAATATGACCTGCCATTACCCAAGCAGCCACCAGAGAGGCTGAGTCCTTCTCCTGCACCTCCAAAGTATAGGCTGTTCAATCCCCAAAAAGCAAAAGCCGAATTTTTTCTCTTATAAGCAGATGCTGATACATAGTGGTGCAGGGGAACAGGGAAGAATGAAGGAACTTTGGTTTGAGTAGAAGGGAGTGAGGAGAAGAGTGGGGATGGGAAGGAGAGTAGGAAGAGGCAGACACTATTACCATATATACATGTATAATTACACTACTGGAGTGACTCTGCATCAAGGACAGCCAGAGGAATGAGAGGTTGTGCTCCATTTGTATACAATATGTCAAAATGCCTTCTACTATAAAATAAATAAATTAATTTTTTAAAACATGAAAAACAAAAACAAAGACAAACAAAGTATAGGTTGTGGCTACCAGAGTGGGCACACTTTATGCATGTATGGAAATATCACACTGAACTCAGTTAACATGTACAATTAACATGTGTTACTAGAAAAGAGCCTAACTGGGCTGGGGCTGGGGCTCAGCGGCAGAGCGCTCGCCTCGCACGTGCGCGGGCCTGGGTTTGATCCTCAGCACCACGTAAACATAAATGCATTGCATTGTGTATAACTAAAGTAAATAAATAAATATAAAAAAAAAAAAGAGCCTAACTGACCCTGCTGTGTGACCCAGGCAGTGTGTTCCCACTATGCACCTCAGGCTCCTCAACTTTGAGGGAGAGTTAATATCCCCAACTCATGAGGTGCAGGGAAGTTGACTCCCACTTATTTCTCCCCCACATACACTCAGTACACTCACAGTCTAGATCTTTTCCATAATCTTCCCCACCCCTCATCCTGCATACACATTACTCAGATACTCCATGCACATAGTTTGGGCACACACATACACCTGACCCTCTCAAACTATACCACACACAATTAACATATCATCTCTCCTAAACTGCAGAGCCTAGCTGACGTGTAGACAGCTGCTTCCCACACACCACCTCAGACACTCTAACTCTGCCTCATACACACTCATTTTCCACATACTCAAGCCACCACACCACAAATACTCACACAGGCATATGTACCTGGAACTCCCTTACAAAATTCATATACACATACCCCTGTTCTGGTTTAGATCTGGAATGTCCCTCAAAGATTCACGTGTTGAAGGCTTAGTCCCCAGTACAGCAGTGTTCAGAGATGAGCTGGGGAAAAGATTGGATCATGAGGGCTTTGATCTAGTCAGTGGTTTACTCCATTGATTCAATGGCATAATTGGGAAATTGTGGAAACTGTTAAGAGGTGAGGTCTTAGTTGGAGGAGGTAGGTCACTGAGGGCAATACTTGGCAGAGTCTATCTAGTCTCTGGTCCCTTCCTTGTGCACTCTCTCTTCTACCTGGCTGCTATGAGTTGAGAAGCTTTCCTCTACCATACCTTCCGCCATGATGTTCTGCCTGACTTAGACCCAAAGCAATGGAGCCAGCCAACCATGAACTGAAACCTCGGAAACCATGAGCCAAAATAAATCTTTCCTCTTCTGAGTTGTTTTTCTCAGGTATTTTGGCCACAGTGAAGAAAAGTTAACAGCACCCCCCCCCCAAACACCTCTCCCCACCCAGGCATTTCACATGTAAATGATGCCTCACCCTGACAGCCACTCCCCTGCACTCCAAGCACACCCACCACACCCCCCTAACCTCCAGCATAAGCACATACACCACACGCTCTGTCCACCATCTGCCTACATTCCTCCTCATACTCCACATGTCTCAGGCACTCCCACAGGCCACCCTAATACTGAGCTCTCACACTTGTGATGTCCCCATGTTGCCCCCCCCACCCCCACCCGTTTCAGGACAGGAGACTCACTGCCAGCCCTCTGAGCCAACACCCTGGATCCAGGAGCAGTGAAGGGAATCCTGACAGCATGAGGCAGAAAGGTGGGGTGCACTCCCCTGGAGTGGCATCTTGCTTCCCTGGAGGTCAGACCTGTGGCTTGAGGTACAGGGGGACTACAGGACTGCCAAGGGAGGGGGCAAGGAAAACTGGCTAATCAAACACCTTCACTACTTCAGATCTGGCCCCAGGCACTGCAAGTAGCTCCAGTAGCCCCTGTCCTTCCTGCTTTCCCTAGGAAAGATACCCATCTGCTTCCTGAAGCTCCTCCCATACCACGGAGAGCAGAGGACAAGCCATTATGGAAGTGTGAGGGCCTTGCTCAGGTAGCAGTGAACGCCAAGCTTCAGCACCCCTGACTCAGGGAGGCAAGGATCCTACAGGTCAGGGACTGATGAGAAGGTGAACAAGGAGGTCAGAGGTCCAGGTACAAACTTCACAGGTACTCTCAGGACTTTGGTCCTATAATTTGTCCTATAATTTGCCAGACTGAGGCATGCTGTCTTTGGCTGTCCCAACCATCAGCTCCACTTAAGATCAGGCCTCTCTAGTTCTTCTGACCATCATTCTGTACTCTTGCCCTGACTGTCCTCACCCACTCCAGGCCCAGTCTGTCAGTAGCAGAGATGGATCCTGGAGTGAGGGGTCTATCTCTATTCCTGTTACCTCAATGTCTATGTGAGCTGAGTAGAAGTCTTCCTCCTGGGCCTCCCCTTCATCTGAGCAGGAAAGAACCAGTGCACTTTAGATGCTGACTGGGTTCTGGGGCTTGTGATGGGCACATATCTGCTGAGATGGTCCCAGCCTACCCTAATAGCCTCAGACTGAGTCCTGCTAGACACAGAGAAGCCTCCTCAATGCCACATTGCCCCTTCTACCAACAATAATCTAGAATAATGGCTGAGGTCTTAAAGGGCAATGTTGAAGTGGGCACCTCCCTCTTCAAAGCTCTTCATTCATTCCCTCCTCCTCTTCCAGAGATAGGTCACTCCAGACTGACCCCACCCTAATGCATTCGATCTCTTTGTATTCTACAGCCTGCTTCTCCCAAATGATGCTGCCTTCAAATTTCCATGGTAACAGCAGTCAGCTTCAGTGAGGGATGAGTTATAATAGCCCTTCTTTTTCCTCTCTGTCTAGCCTAGAGCTTTCCAGTGGACACAAGCTGGGCATCCAGGCCTGGGCTTGAGACTTGGGCTGGCCATGACTCACCTGGTGGCCCAGGTCAAGTCCCAACCCTCTTGCCACAGTGTCTCCATAGGCTCAGTGATGGTGAAGCCACCTTCAACTTGGCAGCTCAGACACACAGACTCTAGGTTGAGCCAGCCTCCCTCAGAGGATTTCAAAATGAAACCACAATCAGCAAAGGATCTCCCTCCCCTAACCACACTCCACCTCAACCAAGCTGCTTCCTATTCACCTTTTGGCCCTTTTTGAGCTGTTTAATATGACAGAGAACAAGCCCTATAAGTACCAAGGTTATGCTGAACAACTCTGACACCCCTTAGCCAGATGTGTGTAAGCCATGCTTACCAGCAACATTTTCACAGGCACATATCCCATGCATGTGCATGAACTCAGGAACACGTACACAGTGTTCATACAAAATGAAAATCTACACAGCTGCTAAGACCAACATTTACATGGGCATATACTCCCAAACACACACACACACACCCTGGCCCTGCCTCTGATCAGGCCCAAGGAGGAGCATGTGGAATGTCTTAAAATAGTCAAGCCCTTGAGAAGGGACTAATCACAGACACAGAAAAGACTGCATGCATCTGAATATCACTTTATTTCTAGACTAATAAATTTTTAAATTTCCACAAAATGAATTTCCTATGAAAGCATAAATCTCTAAAGAGAAAACAAGTTGATTAGATTAACAACCACAGCAGAAACTAAAAATGCTAAATAGCTTTATACAAGAAAGGTGCCAAACCAAGATAAATTTGGGGGTAAGTTCTTTTAAACTTTCAAAAACAGATAATTACTGGATTAGAGAAATCATTCATAAACACACAAAAAATATGCATCCAACTAATTTTGCAAAGTCAATTCCCCCAAAACCTAAAATTCTGCTATAAAACAGTCTCACTTATTAAAAGTATATTTAAAATCCTAAAACATTAGCAAATCAATTTGAGAGTAAATCAAAAGAAAAATATAATATGCATCAAATAGTTTATTCCAGAACTGGATAGTTTAATATTAGTAATTCTATTTATATAACACCATATTAATAAACCTAATAAAATGACATATGTTTTAAACAGATAACAAGAAGATCTTGGAAAATTTCAGCACTCATTTCTAATTAGAGGAAATGTCTTAGTACACTAGGAACAGAAAATATTTACTTAACAGGATGAAGGTTATCTCAGATACGACTCAACATTGTTTTATAAGTTCCAGTCAATGCAATCAATAATCATTTTTCATGTACTTATAGAAAACAGAAGATAAACTGGTCACTATTTGTGTATCACAACTGTCTACCTAGCAAAATCTAAGAACTCATAAATAGGTTGGTAAAGTTGATTAATTACAGAATAGCTATTCATAAATAGTTTCCCTAAATATCAGAAACAATCAGTTAAAATAATAAAAAAGATTCTATTCACAAAATCACCACAGAAAAATAACATTCACCACAGAAAAATAACATATCTAGAAAATTTTACAAAAAATGTCCTGGACATACATGAAAACTGACAAAATGAACTACAAAATTTTACCTCCACAAACACCCCTGATAAAAGGAGACACATCCTCTGTTCCTGTATAGTATTATAATTTTGTCAAATAAATGTGTAGGTTTGATGTCATTCAGATCATAATTGCAGTAGGATTTTTTTTTTCAACTGGACAAATTTATTCCAAAATTCATCTGGGAAAATAAACCAATTTTCTAAGATAGACAAGACAATTTGCAAAAAAACACAAGGATGTATTTGCCCTACCAGCTATCAAACTATATTATGAATCTATAATAATCTTCATCTGTTCTAGAAATATGCACCCAAAACAGTGGTAGTGACATGAGAATGACCAAAAGTACTAATACAGTACAGGGATAGGTCAATGTATACAGAGGAAACTGGCTCATGATAAAGGTGGCCTTTTAAAACATGAAGGAAATGTTGGATTATTTAGTAAATGGTTTATTCAACTTGCTGGCCACTTGGAGGGAAAAAAAAAGTTATATCCCTATTTCATATTACACACAAATACAAATAACAGATTGAAGATTAGTTGTAAAAAAGAAAATAACAAATAGAAAATGTTAGAGAATATTTTCATCATTAGCAGTAAGTGGGGGAACTTGAACTTATATAATCCTGCTTCTAAATCCAGAAATTGTATTTTATTAGGTAAAATGCATTGATTTATATTAAGTAAAAATCTTGTCTCTTAGGGAAGAGACACCTTAATGAATGAATGCAAAATTGGCAAATATGCAGTAAGGGAGGCATTTCAGATAATGCTTGGAAGTTGATTGACAGCCCTTCTGGAAAGAAATATAAAAACATATTATCAAAGAACTTTAAAGTTGCTTATTCTTTGTGAGCTTTCAATTTCACTATCTAAAACAATAGTCACAAGAGCATGAGATTTATGAACCAAGATGTTCATCACTGAGAATTAGAAATTATAGAAATAACCAAGATAAGGAGACAATTAAATATATTTCAATGTCCATGAAACTACTATATAGACATTAAAAACCAATATTTGTCCAATAATATTACAGGTAAACATGGAAAAATATACTACATGAAAAAGTTAGGTAACAGTTTACACAATTTTGTTAGGATGTATGCACACAAATGTATATAACTGTTACTTGGAATTAAAGTCATACCAGATAGTTTTGCAGATTTTTTAAATAGCACCTAAGAAAAATTTAAGCCCATTTAAAATTAACATATTCTCTTCACCAATGAAGAACAACACACACACAAATTTCTAAAACCCTAAGTTTTAGAATCTCTTCTGCAGTGCTCACAACTCCACTCCCTACTGAAAGTTCCCAGTGGCCCCACACTAGTTCTTGGGCATTAGCTCCTGAAGGTTTCCTTCCTCACCCTGAGTTTGAGCTGTTCCTTTGTTCTATGCAATGTCTCATTACACTACATTCCAACAAAGATGCAAATGCTATTGGTGGGACAAGTTAAAATTAAGCTGACAAAGAGCTATGGAACAAAACAACTGATAAATGTACATGTAAGGTCTACTAATTAGACCACAACTTATTTTCAAGCTGATAAACTTCACTGAAGGGAAAAAAATAAAATAGTTCTTTGACCAGGATGGTTTTGCTTTATGGTAACAGCTTTTTGGTTTTACTAATTTTCTCCTTATATTTGTTTTGTTTTTTAATTTTTTTAGTTATAGGTGGACACAATACCTTTATTTTATTTATTCATTTTATGTGGTGCTGAGGATTGAACCCAGTGGCTCACCCATGTGAGGCAAGCATTCTATCACTAAGCCACAACTTCAGACCTTCTTCTTGCTTTAATGAACTAAGGGTTATCAGGAGTGGGTATGTAAATAAAAGATTCTAAAAAACATGTGTGAATGAAAAGATGCTGAAGTTCATTATTTTCCAGGAAAAAATGCAAAGTAAAACCATAATACTATGCACTACATACTCAGCAAGATAGCTAAAATAAAAAGACAAAAAAAGACTAAGTTTTGTTGAGTATGTTTAGCAACCAGGATGTACATCCTGCTGGTGAACATGCATGGACAGAACCATTCTGGAAAACTGTTTGGCAGCATCCACTGTTAACTGAATTCACAGGGATTCTAATACCTATTTCACAGAATTGCGAATATTAAATAAGATATATGGAAAACACTTAACACAGAGTTTGGCACATAGTAATATTACAGTGATATAAACTATATGTGTTATATTTAATTGCATGCTATATTTAATGTTACATATAATTGCATAACAATCTAATTCCTACCATTTATCTCACAGAAATGCATACATGTATGCATCAAAAGATAGCCCTATGCAAGAAGCAGGAAGGTAGCACAACCCCTCAATACTTCTCAGCTCTGGGCTTGATAGTGCTACTGACACACAGGCCACTGGAGTGCAACTGGCATTGGGTCTCCTTGTTTCCACCGGCCATGCCTTCATATCTAGGTTCCATTCATTCAGTGCACTTATACTGAGTACCTGCTCTGTGCATGGCCCTCCACTAAGGATACAAAGCCAAGCAAGACAAGACCTTAGCCTCAGAGAGGTCACAGCCCAGTAGTAGATTGAGATATAACCCATGATTACAGTAAAAACACTAAGTAGACTTCTGATAGAATTTAGCACTGTAAGTGATTGAGAACATCTAAGTAGGCTTCCTGGGGCAGATGACACCAAGTCCTAAGGAATGATGAGCAGTTTACCAGGTGAAGACAGGAAAGGACACCACATATCCTATAGATGGCAGGAAACTCAGGTGAAGCCCAGAAATGGAAAGGAGCATGTGAGCTCATGGGCCTGGTGCACATGGTAGCTAGGAGAGGCAGGACATGAGAGGATGCTGGAGAGCATGGAACCAGATAGGAAAGACCTTTTTAACTCCATGAAAAATGCTCAGCTCTGCCCTAAGATTTCAGAGAAGCCATTAAAAACTGATAAGTGGGGGATAATGTGATCATATCTGTACTATGGGAAAATAATTCTGACTTAAGTGTGGTTAGTGGATTGTAATAAAACAGGACTGGAAGCAAAGAGGCCATTTTTAGGCTGTTACATAGTAACTTAGACTGAAGACAGTAAGGGCCTAAAGTGATCTACGGCCAGAGACAGAGATGCACAGAAAATGAGGGAAAAGGGGGGGAGGGAAGAAGGAAGGCACAGATTTAAGAATAACCAGAAATATGAAACTGAAAAGACTTAATTCAGATATTAGGAAAAGGTGAAGAAGAGGTCATGGTGGCCTTTAAAATTTGGAGCGGAGGTGACCCCATGAGATAGAAAATGTAAGAGGAGTAATGATTTTGAGAATGCTAATGTTGGTTTGAACCACTGAATCTGAGGGGCCTGTGTGATAGCTGGATGGGGATGCAGGCTAGGCAGTTGAATTTGGGACCCTAAAACAAAGGAAATTTCATATTCAGCCACAATGAAGTATCAGGGACTAAATTTACCTTTCTGCCTTAAAAGTTAAAAGCCAGATGAAATATATGAGACAATTGTTTCCAGACACTTGACAACAGACAATGTGGGACAATGATCAGACAGAAGAAAGCAACAACAAAGTGAGCCCCACATGTGACCAAAATTGCTACCTGGAAAGTGTTTCCAGGTCTCAGTTTTTGGAGTGAAAAAAGGAGAGCTTGGTGGTCTCACTGAGTTGAGGTGAGAGAGGTCAGAGTTCAAGGAGACCAAGACAACTAGAATTTGATAGTCAAAATATCAGAGAAGAGGGAGCTGCACATGGAGGAGGAGGAGGGGGAGGACGACGACGGAGAGAGGGAGGGAGCGAGAGTGCAAGCAGGACTAAGAGGGTATGAGAAAGCAGAGCACACATGTGTGCTTGGAGACCTCAAGGGTTTGGCTGAGTACTAATCTGCACAAGCACGTGAGAAAATTACCTAAGGTTGGGGAACAAATCACCAGAGAGGAGTGGGTAGAACAATCCTAGATACTCAGAAGGAAGGGAATAATTTATGTTCCCTCCAGCCACCTCCTGATACTCATGGTATTAATAGAGTTCTCAGAAGAGCACACTTCAGTAGGGGGGCCAAGTTAGTCTTGGACTAAAGGTTGCTCTGGGCCTGCCCTATAAAGCCCTACAAAGAAAACCTCAGGAAATTCAACTAATTCTAAGTGACTTAACTGTGTGTCAGAACATAGCCTAACACTATTTAGAGGAATAGAACAAAATCCAGTACCCAAAGATAAAAAAAAAAAATTCACCATATTCATCATCTAATAAAAAATTACTAGGCATGAAAAAAAAAAAAAAAGAAAATAGGAACTATAACCAGAAGAACAATCAATCCCTAAAGCGATTATATATATATATATATATATATATATATATATATATATATATATATATATGTATATATAGCCAGGCATGGTGGTAAGTGCCAATAATTCCAGCTCAGGAGGGCTAAGGTAGGAGGATCACTTGAGTCCAGCAGTTTAAGACCAGCCTGGGCAACACAATGAGACTCTGTCTCAAATAAATTAACAGGGGCTGGGGTTGTGGCTCAGCAGTAGAGCGCTCACTTAGCACATGAGGGACACTGGGTTTGATCCTCAGCACCACATAAATATAAAATAAAGGTATTGTGTCAAACTAAAACAAAACAAAACAAACAACAACTGTGTGTGTGTGTGTGTGTGTGTGTGTGTGTGTGTATATATATATATATATATATATATATATATATATAATTTATTTATTTTTGGTACCAGGGATTGAACTCAGGGGCACTTGACCACTGGGCTACATCCCCAGCCCTGTTTTGTATTTTATTAGAGACAGGGTCTCACTGAGTTGCTAAGTGCCTCAGCATTGCTGATGCTGGCTTTGAACTTGTGATCCTCCTGCCTCAGCCTCCCAAGTGCTGGGATTACAGGCATGCACCACCGTGCCTGGCTTAAAACAAAATATTAAAAAAAAATAAATTAGCAGGGCTGGGGTTGTAGTTCAGTGGTGAAGCACTCACCTAGCACGTGTGTGGCCCGGGTTTGATCCTCAGCACCATGTAAAAATAAAGGCATTGTGTACAACTAAAACAAATAAATAAATGTTTTTTTAAAAAATTAACAAAGAAAATTTAAATTAGGTTAAACAATGAAATTAAATGAAAACTTAAATTTTAAAAATTTAATTTTAAAAGTGAGTGAAATGAAATAAGATAAAAAGAAATATATATCTGATCCTTGTCCCCAATTCTTGATATAAAGCTTCTAAAACCCTTGAAATTTTCTAAATAGCAGGACTGTGTGTGTGTGTGTGTGTGTGTGTGTGTGTATTTGTTTTTTTTCTTTTTTCTTTTTGGTACTTGGGATTGAACTCAGGAGCACTTAACCACTGAGCCACATTCACAGTCTTTTTAAAAATTTTTATTCTGAGACAGAGTCCCATTAAATTGCTGAGGCTGGCCTCGAACTTGTGATCTTCCTACCACAGCCTTCCAAGTCACTGGGATTATAGATGTACACCCAGCACACCCAGCTAGGAGTGTATTTTCAAATTTATAACAAGCCCCTTCCAACTATAGCTGGGTTGATACTAATGCAGTGATTCTTAGTGGGCCCTCAGATGGCTTCAGGATGGTACCAACCATTGAGGGTTAGAACTTTCAATCCCACCCCAAGACCACTGGGAGAGGAAAGAGATTGGAGATTGCATTCAACCACCAATGGCCAGTGGTTTAATCAATAATGCCTATGTAATAGAACCTCCATAAACCCCTACACAATAGGGGGTGGAGAGCTTCTGGGTTGGTGAACACATCTGGGAGGGTGGCAGATGTAAAAGGTATACCTTGCTCTCTGCATCTCTTCAATTTGACACTTTATAAATTGTATCCTTGATAATTATAATAGTAAGTAAATGGCTGTCCTAGGTCCTATGATCCATTCTAGCTTATTTTCATATTTGAGGAGGGGGGCCATGGGAACACCTAATTTAGGGCCAGGTGGATAAAAGTATAGGAGGCAACCTGGGACTTGTTACTAGTACCTGAAACAAGGGTAGTCTTATGTGACTAAGACCTTTCCTAACCTGTAGGATCTGTACTAACTCCAAGCAGTTAGTGTCAGTATTGAATTGAACTGTAGGATGCCCTGTTGGCATTCAGGAAGTTGTCAAATTCATTGCTGGTATAGAAAACAACAACAACACATATTTGGTATTAGAAGAGTCATGGGTAAAACAGTACAAGTAGGAGCATACCTAAAAATGACACAGATGATAGAATGAGCAGACAAAAATGTGAAAAGAGCTTTTATAAATTTACTCTCCATGTACAGAATGTAGAGGAAAATACAAATGTAATGAGAGCGAAAAGGCAGATAACAATTAAGACTCAAATCAAACTTCTAAATGAAAAATCTAATACCTACAACAAAAATATATGCTGCATGACATTACACACGGCAAAGAAAAGACTGGTTAATTTAAATAATACATAGAAATATTCCAAAATAAAACACAAGAACAATATTGACAAAAGTAAACCAAACTATCAGTGAACCATGGAACAGAATCAAGCAATCTAGATATATGTAATTAAAGATCCACTGGGGGAGGGCTGGGGTTGTGCCTCAGTGGTAGAGTGACTGCCTAGCATGTGCGAGGCCCTGGGTTCAATCCTTAGCACCACATAAAAATAAATAAAACAAAGATTTAAAAAAAAAGACTGATTTAAAAAAAATCCACTGGGGGAATAAAAGGAAGAGGGGAGGAAGAAAAAATATTTGAAGAAATAATATCCAAAATCTTTTCAAATTTCTTGACAGTTATAAAACCCACAAATTCAAGGAACTCAAAAGATCTCAAGCAAAGAAACATGAAGATACCTCATAATCAAATTCTTGAAAACCAGTAATAAAGACAAAATCTTAAAAGCATCCAGAAAAGCATAGGCAGGGCACTGCAAACAGAGAAACAAAGAGAAGAATGGCAAGACACTTCTCATCAGAAACAGAGCAAATCAGAAAGTACTGAAAGAACAACATCCTGTCAATTTAAATTCTATTTATGTTCATAAAATAAAGACAAAATAAAGACCACTTCATAAAAACAAACAGACTTAATCAGTACTGTAAGAAGTAAGTCCTTCAAAAAAAGGAAAATGATACTTGCTAATTTGGATAATTTTAAATATACATATGAAGAACACTGGAAATGATAAAAATTTAGGTGCACAGAAAGTATTTTTTTCTCACACACACAAAAAAACCAAGCAGCCAGGCACAGTGGTGCACACCTATAATCCCAGCAGCTCAGGAGGCTGAGGCAGGAGAATCATGAGTTCAAACCCAGCCTCAGCAAAAGTGATGTGCTAAGCAACTCAGTGAGACCCCATCTCTAAAAAAAATACAAAATAGGGCTGGGGATGTGGCTCTGTGGCCCTTGAGTTCAATCCCTTGATACCCCCAAAAAATAAAAATAAAAACAAGCAAACTAAATCTAGTAACAACAAGATTATACATCTTGACAACTGGAATCTATCCCAGGAATATAAAATTGACTTATCCTCCAAAAATCTATTAGTAGAATATAAAATATGTAGAGAATAAAGGACAAAAAGTCACATAATCATCTCAATAGAATCGAAAAAAGCATTTGACAAAATTCAACATCTTTTCATGATTAAAAAAAATACTCAACAAACTAGAATAGAAGAGGGTTTCCTCAACGTGATAAGGATAATCTATGAAAAATCTGTAACTAGAATCATATTAAAGGTGAAAGACTGAATGAATTTCTACATAAGATCAAGACAAATCTATTTACCATTTTACTAAAGGTTCTAGACAAGATAATTAGGCAAGAAAATGAAATAAAAAAAGTCATCCTGAGTAGAAAAAATAAAGTAAAACTTTCTGTTCATAGATGGTATGATATTGCTTTAGGAAAATCTAAAGTATCTAGTGAAAAATTATCAGAACTAATGAAAAAATTCAGCAAGTTTGCAGGATACAAGATCAACACACAAAATAAATTATATGTCTATATACTTTCAATGAACAATCCAAAACTGAAATTAAGAAAATAGTTCAATTTACAAGAGCATCAAAAAGAATGAAATGTTAAGGAATAATTTCATAAAAAGTAGTACAAGGTTGGACATTGAAAACTACAAACTTCTAAAGAAATTTAAGTCATCCTTAATAAATAAACACATCTATATTTATGGATCAGATGAGTAAATATTGTTAGGATGACAATACTCGCTGAATTTATCTACCTAGCCAATGCAATACTCATCAGAATACCAGCTGGATTCTTCACAGAATTTGACACGCTGACCTTAAAATTCATTGGGAAAAATCAAAAGACCCAGAATAGCCAAAACAATCTTGAAAAGGAACAAAGTTTGGGAACTAACACTTTCTGATTCCAAAATTTACTACAAAGCTATAGTAATCATGGGGCTGGGGCTATGGCTCAGCGGTAGAGCACTCGTCTCGCATGTGTGAGGCCCTGGGTTCAATCCTTAGCACCACATAAATAAAAAATAAAGGTATTGTGTCCACCTACAAATAAAAAATATATATTTTTAAAAAGCTATAGTAATCAGGACAGTATAGTATTAGTTTAAAGATGGACATATTGATTGATACAATAGAATTGAGAGCCCACGGTGGCGGGGATGGGGGTGAACATCACATTTAATAGTCAATTAATTTTCAATAAGATGCAAAGACCATTCAGTGGGGGAAAGAAGAGTCTTTTCAACAAATGGTGCTGGGACAATGGAATATCTACATGCAAAGAATGAGTTTGGACCCAGCTATAGGTTGGATGTTGAATGTGAGGTGTGACGGACCTATAGAAGGCAGAGTCTTTTATCACAGTGGGTAAACCCTTAAAAAGGATTGTGAGATCCTGTCTCTTTTCTCACTTTTGCTTTCTGGCTCCTGAGGTGAGCAGTTTGTTCCACCACATGCTAACCACTCTTGCCATCTGGTACGCCCACCAGATGCCCAAAGCAATGGGTCCGCCTGATCTTGTACTGGAAACTCCAAAACTGTGAGCCCAAATAAACATTTTCTCTTTATAAGTATCTCAGGTATTTTGTAACAATGGAAAGTTGACTAAAACAGACTCCTACCTCACATCAACACAAAAATTAACTCAAAATGAATCAAACACTTGAACTAAATGTTAGAGTTAAAACTATAAAAGTCTTCAAAGATAATATAGGCAAAAATCTTTGTGATCTTGTAATAGGCAATGGTTTCTTTCTAAAGTTTTCTTGCAAAGGGCACTGTCAAGAAAGTGAAGACAGCCTTCAGAATGGAATAAAATATCTGTAAATTATACACCTGATAAATGTCTTGCGTCTATAATATGTAAAGAATGCTTACAACTCAATAATAAAAAAGACAACCCAGATAAAAAGCAAAGTATTTGAATAGATATTATTCTAAAGAAGATACACAAATGGATTATAAGCACGTTGTTAGCTGTTATTCTTCATTAGGGAAATACAATTCAAAACCAAAATATAATGCCACTTCACACTTCACACTCACTAGGAAGCTTATAATTAAAACTACAAATAACAAATTGCATTGGCAAGGATATAGATAGAAAAATCAGAATGTAAAATGGTATAGCCACTTTGGAAAAGAGTCTGGCAATTCCTCAGAAGATTGAGCACAGATCCTAGGCATATACCCAAGAGAAATGAAAACATATGGCATTTGCAGGTAAATGGATGGAGTTAGAGAATATAATACTAAGTGAAGTTAGCCAATCCCCAAAAGCCAAATGCCAAATGTTTTCTCTGATATAGGGAGGCCAATTCACAGTCGGGTTGGGATGGGGAGCATAGGAGAATTAGAGGAACACTAGAATGGCCAATGGGGAGGGAGGGGCAGGGAGGGGGCAAAAGGGTGAAGAAGAAAAAAAAAGATGGTAGAATGAGATGGATATCATTACCCTAAGTGCATGTATGAAGTCACGAATGGTGTGAATATACTTTGCATACAACCAGAGATTTGTAAAAATGTGCTCTATATGTGTAATATGAAATGTAATGCATTCTGCTGTCATTTATAACATCTTAGAACAAAAAATTAAAAAAGAAAACATATGTCCATACACAAATATTCATAGCAGTGTTACTTATAATAGTAAAAAGAAGAAACACCCAAATGTTCAACAACTAATGTATGGATAAACAAATGTAGCATATACATGGAAGGGAATATTACTTAGCAATTAAAAAGAAATGAAGTACTGACACATGGTACAATATGGGTGAACCTTGTAAACACTACACTAAGGAAAGAAGATGATCATAAAACACCATATATTTTATTATGACCTTTATATGAAATGTCCAGAATAGGCAAATCTCTAAAAACAGAAAGTAGATGAGCAATTCCCTAGGGCTGGGCTTGTAGAAAAAAGGAAAAAAACTTCTAATGTACATGGATTTTTTTACAGGGAAGGAAGGTAATGAAATTGATTGTAGTGATGGTTGCACAACTTGAAATCATGGAATTGTACACTATAAATAGGTAAATTACATCCCAATAAAAGTGTTAGTTTTTAAAAGGTAATTGGCTGTTTAAAGCAAAACAATAACATTGTATTGTTGGGTTTTTGACATAGAAGCAAAATGCATGATGATAATAGCTCAAAGGGGAAATGGAATTATATTGTTGCAAGGTTCTTATACTATTCATGATATTATCATCTGAAGATAGATTGTGTAAACTGAAGATATATAAACTTTACAGCAATCATTAAAACAAATAGAAACATTAAAAAGTTATGGCTAATAAGATAAAAGTGAAAGATAAGATAGAATCATAAAAAAAATCTAATCCCAAAACAAGAAAAAGGGTAGGGGAGGGGACATGTGGAACAAATAGAATACTGATAGCAAGATGGTGGGTTTAAACTCTATTGATAATAATAGTAAGTTTAAACTATCTAAACACTCCAATACCAGATTTATCAGACTGGATAAAAATGACACAATTAAATGAAGTTTAAAATAAAGCTACTTCCAATATAAAGTCAGTGAGGCTCAAAGTAAAAGGATGAAAAGATATATGCTATGCAAACAGTAATCAACAGAAATCCAAAGTGATTATATTAATATCAGACCAAGTAGACCTCAAAGCAAATGCTACCAGGGATAAAGAAGACATTTTGCATTGATGAACAGGTGAACTCACTGAAAGCACATAATAATCCTAAATGTTTGGGCACCTAATAAGGAACTTCAGTACATGAGCTACAAAAATAAAAAATAAAAACTAAGGTAAAGGTCTGGGGTACAGTTCTAATCTTTAGCTTAGAGATGGAAGTAGAAGCCATGGTCATTGAAGGGATCACCAGAAACCCAGGTAAGGGAGAAAAGAGATGAGGATAGAAAAAGGAGAAATAATAATCAAAACAGCAAAGAGCAAACAAGAAGAAAGAAGGGAGGGATAAGAAACAAATCAAGGTACTTGGGGTGGGGGCAGGATGCAGGAAGGATTATTAGATCCCTGAGGAGAGACTAACTGGAAAAGGGACACTTATTTCTCAATATGATGGGGACCAGAGGCATAGAAGGACACAGATGGGTAAGTCTGGAGCCCAGACAGAGGTTAAAGAAGTTTTCTTCTGAAAAGTTTTCTTTTCTCTGTGAAGTTAGAGTCTAGTTGACTGCTGAGACTGAGCGGGGGAGCTATGGTGCAAAAAAGTCAAGGGTTATGTGAGAGCTCTGAAGTAGTTGTGGGGTTGGAGTAAGCCTAAGCAGTGGGTCTGCTGGTGGCTGTACTGAGGATTGGAGATCACAAATTTGAACCAGTGTAGTCCACAAAGGGGTCCCCTCACCCCTCTACACCAGTACTAGAGAAGGCAGGCCATTCCCATGCTCTAAGGTTGGGGTGGATGCCTAAGGGGACAGATGGCAAATGGTGAGCAGCTGCAGTGACAAGCTGTAGGGTCCAGAGAGGATCAAAACAAGAGTTGATTCAGAGTGAGGAGAAAAACTGGGAGTGAAGGTCTCTCTGAGCTGACACAGTAACAATGAGGGGGACAGAATGCATAGGAGGTACAAAAAGATTAAGACTTTTAAGTTTCAAATGACAACAAGATGCCAGTAATTGGTCAATAAAATTTGAAGGTGGCATTCAACAAGTTGAAGACAACAGATTCAGAGGCTGGGGTATGGAGGCACACATCCTCATGGTCATGGAAGTGCCCAGTATGGTGTAAAACCTAGATGAAACCCCATAACCCAAGAGCCAAGGCTTTCTTGCTTCGCCATATCCCTAAGGACCATATAACTTTGCCATCGATTACAACTGTTCCCAACATGTAGCGATGTGCCCCTATAATTCAGGCCTCAAATCTGAGGCTGCTTGAGTACTCCTCAATGCCTCTGTCCATCTATTTACAGCCCTGTATGCCTATACAGACTAGGTCACCAAGAGTTAAATGTCATGCTTGTTGGTACCATCTTGAATTCTGCAGTTTTGCCTGACATTAAAGGATACTAGAAGAGCCTTTCAACATGGAATACCCAGAGTGGTACTGGAGGCTCTGGGTAGAGAGGTAGCAACTTTCAGAAATACACCGGCCCAGAAACCCAGTATGGCCAGGAATCCCTAACATCCAGTCATCAGCTTTAGATACACAGTCTATACTATGCACTGGGCCTCCATTTACATAAGTCAAGGTCCTGGCCAAAGGCTCCCAGTAAGCCTCTTGATTCCCAAGTGAGGCAAGCCCCCTCATCTTTACCACACACAAAAACACACCCTAAGCAGGTGGCCTGAGTTCTAGTTCTGACTCTACCATGAACCTGCGGTGTGACTTTGCCCTGAAGCCTCATTTTTCTCTATTAAACAAAGGGTTGGATGCAGGATCTCAAAGACTCTTGAAGCCTTGACACAGTCTATGGGTTAGTGGAGACAGGAAAAAGACTCCTCATCTCACATCTTTCAAACTATACCTGCTGCAAAAGACAAATGAACCGAAATCTTCAAGTATCATTAGAGTCATCACAGCAGAGCCCTCCCTCTGAGGTACACTACTTGTACCCCTTCCCCTCCTCCCCAAAAGCCTCTGCATCAGGTTCAGATGATACACTCCACCACCCCACCTTTCTCTTTGTGATATTTTCTTTAGGCTTAAAAAATCAACCTGGTCTGAGGCTGTGTGTCAAAAGGAGAGACACAGGGTCACACCTGAGACCCATGGTTCTCCACAGGGCTTCTCTTTTAGGCTACCATCATCACAAACCCCATCAGTGTCCCAGGACTGACATCCTTGGGTCAGGGGAACAAACCAGGGCCCCAGGTGTCCCCTACTTCTCTGCCTGGTCCTTGGAAGGGCAGGCCGATTCTCCAGGTGCTGTGTACCCTCAGCGGCCACTCCACAGAGGGACGGAACTCCATTACCTTGCCTCATCTGTACATAGGGATGAGCCCCTCCTTTCCAGGACCACTATTTCTAACCATCCCATTGGGCCAAGAAATATATCCTAGGGACCCCAACATCAATAAATCACAAATAAGGTTCTTTTCAAGAGCCCTCGGCAAGACCCAGCTTCTGTCCTCCAAAGACAGGCCTGAGGACGCCAGCCTGAGGCAAGGCATATCCAGACCTGGGCACTCGGATACTGAGGCTGGATGCTCGGGCACCATGATCCCCTCAGTGGTTTTGGGCCACAGCCTGACCACATGTGAAAGACACCCTCTCCTTGGGTGGACCTGGCTGAGAGTCCCAGGACAGACTGGTGAAGAGAGCCCACATCTCTGGGCCTCTGGTCAGCACCACCTGGCTGGAGTCAGGACAAAGGAGCACAGGAGGATCTGAGAGGAACTAACCAAGCCCACAACAGCCACCCTAAGTGCAGACTTTGCCTAGTGGTTGCACCCTTCCCTAACCCCCATGTCATACACACACCCTGCTCATATGGGGGTCCATGGCCATCAAGCCACCCACTCCCCACACCTCCCTTCACAGTCCCCTGAAGATGATCCTCCCTTCCCTCCTGCCCCTGACAGCTCACCCAGCGATCTCCCTTCCTTCTTTCCAGTACTTCCTCCTGCTTGTTCTCCTGAGGAGGAAAAGAAGGGGTGATTCTCCACACCTTTGCAGCCTCACCTCATCATCCCCACCTGTTGTCTGGGCAGACTGTGATCACTTAAGGCCTCCTTCAGTGCCCTGTTCTCAGCTGCCTCAGGAGGTGAGTTAAGTGACGAATCGGGGTGGAGGGACTTCTATAGGGTGCTCACTCTGAGGGCCCCGCACAGCAGGCAGGCAGGCCAGAATGAGGGCACCAGTGGTCGGAGCTGTGGAAATGAAGTGTGGGGTGGGGGTGGGGGCAGGCAGAGACTGGAAGGAGAAGCCCGCCAGGAGAGGCACGGAGGCGGGAGTGTGGAGCAGCCAGATGACTTGAAACAAGGGGAAAGGCCTTTACTCCAGTGGTGAATATCCCCTGAGATCCTGGGCAGATTCTGGAGTAATAAGGCCACCCTGATCACCAGTCTAGAGCCTCAGGGGTTTGGGGATAAGGGCAGGGAGCCCCACCCATATGGTGAGCAGGGAGAAGCACCTGGGGCAGGGGAGGCCTTGGAACTGCAAAGAAACAAGGACAGGGAGGGAGGGTGGCCGGAGTTAATGCAGGGGTGGGGTTCAAGGGCTAAAGGTAGGAGGGTGTTCAGTGCTTACCGATTTCTTCGGTGGCCCCGTTTCAGGGGCCCGGGTTTCCTGTGCTGCTTTGAATGCTGAGATCCCATGGGCTGGGGAATGGCTCCTGGGGACAAAATCCCTGTCTCGGCAAAAGAGTGCAAACCCAGAAAGAAGATAAAGTTGTCCTAGCCCCCATGGTGGCCAGAGGATGCAGTACTTGGGGGATGGTCCTGCTTCAGGCTGCACTTGAAGACCTGGTGCCTGTTGAAATGCCTTGTATTCAGCTTAGGACTGAAGCCAGCACAAGCCCACTCAGGTGTCTCCCTTCATCACCATGGCAACAGTCAGACTAACAACCACCATCACTGATTAATTACGACAAGGAAACCTGTCTGCTGTTCTTGTCCTCCTTCCAAACCCTTCAGGACTGGACTGAAACCTCAAGGTCTCAGCAGCCATGCCACACGGGGACAGCCAAATGCTAGTTTCCATGGCAACACAGAGACCATGTATCCTTGCTTCTGCAGGTTACTATGGCAACCCATGTAGAGCTAAGTGCACTGAGGACAAAGGCCTCATTTGTAGGAACCACAACCAGAGGACACATTCTCTGCTGCTCTCTCTGTAGGGAGCTCTGATCCAGGGGTTGGGCTCTGCACTGGGGGTACACACACTGTGCTTTTTAGGGGCTGATGGGGGATCTAGGATTTGTTTGTCTGCATGCTCAGACTCTTGTCTCCTCTCCATCAAAAAGTGTACCTGGGTGATCTCATCCCCTCTCACAGGGCTTCACCTCCTCCAACCCTTACACTGAGACGATCCAAGACATCCAATATAAGGCATGCAGGCCCAGCCCTCTCCTTAACTCTAAATCCTCTCTCTGGCTGTTCTCTGGACACAGTGCTCTGGATGTCCCATGGCACCTCACACTGAAGAATGCAGTTTTGGACTTCCTGTGAGTCTGGCCATTAATTCTATATCTTCTGTCTCTGTGAGTGACAGCACTCTCATTGTCTCCAGAACACAGTCTATCAGCTGAGACAATACTACAGATGGCAAAATCAGGTTCAAAGGGAGGAAGGGTTGGAGCCAAGACAGAACCAGGTTTCCTAATACTGCAGAGAATCGCTGAACATGGGCAGCTTCCAGGTGGGGCAGGGTATGTGTGCTTGCACTTGGAATTGAAGATCCCATCCCTCTGTCTCTCCAACTCTCTCTCTCAGGTGTCTTCTGTCCTGCGGCAGCCATAATGGATCCTTCCAGTAAATGGGCCTCTCAAAGCTGATGCTCAGGCCAGCACTTTCTCAAGTCTTCCTTGGTCCCTTCCTGCTCAAGCTCTTGGGTTTATACATTGGTCCACAGGGTTAGACCAGGAGAAGAGGGTGTTCTTTGGAGCCTAGGGTGCCTGTGCTTAGGCATCCATGTCTACTTCAGCGAATCACTCCCTGTCACAAACAGATCAGCACATTTCTTCTTTCAGCCACATGCTGTCCTCTTCCTGGGAGGAATTCAGGCAGATGTAATTTTCTCCACCTCCGTACACATCCAGTGATGCTTCAGCTTCCTTTTAGATTACCATGTCAGGAGCACTGTCAGATGTGCCTGCACTGCCTTGGCTGGATGTGATTATAAGAATGGAGCAAGACCAGCATGTTCTGTCCCCCAGAGTGGTTACCATGGCAACCTCAGACCTTCTTTGAGGTGTTTGAAGGCTGAAGCAGGGTCCAGAAAGATAGAGTGGAGGATGGGCAGTAGGGAAAGCCCTAGAGGAGGTCCTCTTGGTCCCTTGCTACCCTGGGCCCCTACTCAGAGAGAAGCCACTCTACCTACCCAAGAGAGTAGGCATGAGAGCTGAAGATAGTTGGGTCAGGGCCCAGACAGAAGTGAGGGCAGAAGGGCCAGGGCTAGGTAGTCTGAATAAAGTACTCACCTGATGTAGAATTTAAGGACATGTCCAAAAATTCAGTAGGAGAGAGATAGTAGTTAGACTGGATTTGAAAAATGTCCATGATTAACAAAAGATTAACATTCTAAACAAAGACAGGATCTGACAGAGTTGAAATTAGGAAGAGGAAAGTGAGGTCAAGGCCTACAAGTCCAGGGCTGTGTCCTACCCATGTTAAAATTTTGATTTTGTTATGGATGCTTTTGCATTATTTTGATTTTTAAAAAGATTGCATTGAAATATTATTTATCTTGATTACTGAGCTTTTTGGAGGACCCTTACATTTTGCAGTAAAAGTAAATGTTTCCCTTGCCTCACTTACTCTGGGCCGTGGAGGGGAGGGACAGTCTGAGTCAGGTGCAGGGAGGACGCTGATACAGTTGAAAATATATATTGTATGTCAAGAAACCAGAAGATGGGTTCATGTCTGATAAAATGCAGGGATTCCTCTCAGTTCTGAGAGAATCAGATTCATATTTCACATGACTCTGCAACATGAAGACTGGGAGGTACAAGTGCCTAGCAAGCACAAGGCCCCCCCCCCCACACCAAGTGACAGTGACTCATAAGGTGGCTCCCATCTCCTGCCCTCCCTCAGGCTGTCTGTGAAGGGGAGGGAGGGAAGAAGAAGAGGGAGGAGAGTGAAGGGGGCGGGCAGGCAGGGAGGGAAGAAGCTGGCAGTCTCTGGGATCAGGAATGGCAGATTAGCTGTAATTGCCTGAAGCTGAGATGGTGTTGATAAATGTTACTAATAATCAACCTTCAGATCTGACATCCAGCTCAGCCTGGGATTACTGTTTTGAATGGAAATCGAACCCAAACCAGTAATTACCCTGGTGAATGATGACATTCTTACTCTAGAGCCTGTTCTAGGCAGGAAAAATGGCACCTGCATGTCAGTGGAAGACTCCTTTTTGGGTTTACATTCAAGAGCACAAGTTGGCTTAGGTTCATCCAACTGAAGGGGACACAGGCAACAGGAATACCTACCCTTCTTCCTAGGACCTGCTGTGCATAAGGGAACCTACCCATCATCTGCAGTCTCCAAGCACAGTCCAACTTCAGGCCTCACTCCGTCATCTCCTCCTTGGGCTGGGTGGAGATCCCTTATTGACATTGTCCCCAGCTGTCAGAGCAGTTGCTTTGATGGAGGAGTGGCTGTTCCCCCAACACAAGAGCAACCCTCCAAGCCTTTGTCTGGAACCCTTGTATAGCCATATACCCAGTTAGACTGGGAAGGACAAAGCCCTAGAGCCCATACCAGCTCTTATCTCTGGTACCTGTTGCTCCTGACTTCAAACAAGGGCCAGGTAAGCCTGAAAACTGTACCTGGAAACAAACAGTATTCTTTGGCCCTCTCTGGGTCTCCTTGGTGCCTCTCATTTTGTCTATGGAATCCCTAAAATGCTGGCACCCCTAGAACCAGGCCAGAGGCTGCTCCTGTCTCTGAACTGACCCCTCCCCAGGGTACACTCATACTTGAGTCCTTCTCCCTGGCTTCCCACAGGGTAGCTGGATACTAAAAGAGCATTTACTAGACAAACTAAGGTGGTATGACCAGAGATGGCAACACTCTCTTCTGTTCCCACATCATTCACCACCAAACACTTTCTACCCTCCTCGCTGCACCAGGCCTGTACTAGGCAAGGGGCCCAGAGCAGAACAGAAGTCCCTGCTCTCAGAACATAGTGGGAGAGTACCAGTAAGCAAAAAATTGCAACTACAGGTAGGCCTTATTGGTTCCTTCCAACGAGGTAAAAAATACCCTGAACAATAGTCTGGAGGTGTTGATGTGCTGTCTTAGGGGGCAGATAGAGCTAGTCAGGCCCATGGGATTCAGGATGTGTAACCACAGCCTTTCAAGGCTACAACTGGACCTGTGAACCTTGGCAAGTGTCAGAACACCCAGCACAAGGAGCAGACACCTCAAGCCCGCCATCTAGTGGCAGAATAGCAGGAATGCAGAAGCAACATCTTCAGGCCCAGTAGTTTCCCTCTGCTCCTGCCCAGTTCCTGAAATGGACCCCTGAACTCAGATGGGCAAATGGGAACCAAGAAAAAGAGTTTAATTTTGTTTGAAAAGCATGGAGCCTGGAGGAAAAGGGCACAATGGGCCCCATGGTCTGGAACTGCAGGGCAGTGGGCATAGAGGGGACCTAGCCTCTGGAGCTCCCAGTTCCCCTCCCAGGTACACTGACACCCTCAGATTATCTGCTCACTCTGCAGTTGTCATCAGCCCTGGACCTGGCCCACAGGAAAGTAAAAGAAAAACTAATCCTAGAACTGGCCTGCTTAGCCTTACAGGTGCCATGAGAGATTTGGGGGTCCCAGAAAACCTGTGCTCACCATCAGCAAACTCACCTGGTTCCTGTGACCTAGGAAGAGGGTCCCTTACAAGTTGGAGTCAGGCAAGGACCCTCCTTCAGCCCCCAGTTGAGGTTCTGGAATTGGGTTCTAGAACATTTGCTGCCCCATCCATTTTCCCCTCTTGCTAACGAGGAGTCTCCAGATGTGAAATAAGCAGTCCCTAAAGTAATGTTCCCAGGCATGGACAGCACTCAGAGTGGGGTGTGCCAGATGTGTGGAGGATGCACAGGGAGAAAGGAGGAAATGTGCCCAGGTGTGGGGGAAGAGAAGGGAGACTGTAGCAGGGCAGCATTCGGAATACCTCACACAGTCCACAAACTTTATCTTAAAAAGGCAGAGACTACATATTTCAGGCTTATGAGCCATACACAACTCCAAGGTTACAGAGAGAAAGCATAGGCAATATTTAAACAAATAGGTATAAAAAATATTTACAAGTAAGCTATTTACAAAAACAGGCTGCCAGTTAACTGACCTAGCACAAATAGTGCCCTCCAGAGTGGCTGTCCACACTGGACCAATGAGACCACAGACCAGTAATAGCCTCACCCCAACCACTGCCAACAAAGACCAGGAGCCACCTCTTACCAAGGCGTGGGGTGGGGGTGGGGTAGGGCCTGGGGTATGCCAGGCATATGGGTCAGGGCCTGGATCAGGAATGTAAGAGTGACCCGAAGCTTGGCCAGTCCTGCCCTCCTCATCCTTGCCCCAAGCACTCAGGTTAGGGACACTCACCTGCAATGGGAGGCTCTGTGTTGTTGCTGCTAGTCCCCCTCCTTCCCTTGGGGGGTCTCTCTCCTTCTAGCTGCTGTCCCTCCAGCCCCTTCCCAAGGAAACCCCCAGAGCCAGGCAGGGGGATGGTACTGAACTGCCCCAAGGACAAGCTACCAGACAGATGACACCCCAAAGGCGAGGTGGCCTGAGAGGGGAGGAGGTGTAACACGGCACCCGGAGCCAGGGGCTTAGGAGAGGCCAGGCTGGAACTGACCCCTGCCCCACGAGGCTGGGCCCCGTGAGGCCGGGCCCTTCTGGCTCCCACCCTGACCCCAGAACACAGGCAAGGCCTGAACCAGCCTTCCGCCACAGCCCCTGTCCCCGCAGGTGGCGCCGCAGCAAGAAGATAGCCAGTCTCCTGCTTGGGCTCTCCAGTTACATTAAAAGTGAGACTGAGGAAGATGGTATCCAGGCCACACGGTGGCAGCGTGGGCTCATACAACATTGATGCGGCCTGGACTGCCCCAGAGCCCCTCATAGCAGACGCTACACTCCAGAGCCCTTCAGAGCAGCACTCCCAGCTCCTTTGGGATGGGCCTGGTGGGCAGGCAGGGTCCTCCACCCTGCAGTTTACTGCCTATGGTCACACGGGGACTGTTCAGCCCAGCAATCTAAGAAGGACCCTCTGGTGCTTTGGGACCTTGCTTAGCGGACCAGCACTTTTAGACAACACCAGTGGTAGGAGAAAAGGCGACTGTTCAAGCAGCCTCCTGGCCCTCATCATATCTAGCCTTGGACAGAGAAGGACAGGGTACCCATCCCCCACTTTCCAATCCCACCCTCTCCCCACTCAGTGCAGGGACAAAGAAGTGGGGAGCTGACCAGTCTCTCCCTGCATACACACTCAATTCTCCCTGCACACCTGCTTCCACTTAGATACACACCAATAGCACACATTCACATGGCCACCCTGGGTGGCACACACACCCTCTCCCCAAAGGTCCACAAACTCACCAATACGCACTCAGTGTGCATACACCTCAGATGTACCCTTCCTGGTACACTCAGATGCACACACAGATGCATATGCTCACAAAAGCCTTTCCCAGAGGAGCCCAACCTCTCACTGTGACTGCTTTCTGACAACTGGGGATAGAGGGGGAATACCACCCAGAATGTCAGGCTGTGCAAGGAGGGGCGGGTGCCCCCTTGGTAAATTGTGACATTCCTGGCATGGTGTTTAGTTGATCTGCAGTGCCAGAGGGGGCACGGAGGAGGAGCCAGGTTCAGATTCAGTCTGCTGAATGTGACTTTGCAAAAAGATAATCCTGGGTCACCATTACCCTGGTGCCAGTCCTCCCTGACTCCAAAGACTCCCCAGACACTAGGATCTCATCCCCCTGACCTGAACTCTGTGCCCCTCATTCTGACACTTAAGTTCCCATTTTCTTGCATTATTTACCTTCAGAAATCTGCTTGTTGGGGCAACAGCACGAACAGGCTGTTCCCTAAAGCCTGTTGACTTCCACGCAAAACCCAACACACCACCCTTAGAGTTTTCTTTGTTTATCTCCAATCAGAAGACCAGGATACCTGCCAAAAGCTGACCAGGGAGGCTAACTGGGAACATACTCCTAAACCCCAAAGTCTAACTGCTGTACCTTTAAGAGAGTCCAAACTTCTCAGGATAAAGAAAAAAGGAGACAGATCCCTACCTCCTGCCCACTGCCCTTTAATATTAATCCCCATTGAACCAATGTACCTCCACTCCCATTTGCCCACCCAGTCCTGTGGTCTTGGTCCTGGCCTGCTAAAAATCCATCTGAAGAGAAGCACCTGTACTCCAAAGGCTCTGAAATACCACAGGACCTCCAGCTACCTCTGGGGGCCTCTCCTGCCCAGTAATCTCTGAGCTAGCACCGTAATGGCCAAAATCTCCAATCCCAGCCTGTCCCATCCTTGTCCCTCCTCCTTGGCCTTTCCAATCACAGAACACATAGTGAGGCCACAGGTCATGTACTCAGAGAATATCAGAACATAAACTGTACTTAGTCAACTTGTCTAGCCTCTTCAACTTCCGGGGAAACAGGCCCCCCCAAAACCAAAGACTTGCTAGGAGCCAAAATCAAATGCTGGACTCCTGACTCACTTCCCAATTCTCTTTCCAAGACATCTTCCTGCTTCATAAAACCAAGTGTACATAAAAGCCTCAACACCTCATCTCCAAATAAGCTGCTAGTGAGCGTAAGTGCCAACGTGTTCAGCCTGGCTGCTCCCAGGCCTGTTCTGCTGCTTTACAGTCCCCTCCAGCTTCTCTGCTGATTCTGACTCTCCAGCAGGGAGAGGGAGCTGGGCTCATCCTTATGTCTTTCTGTGGCAGTCTCTCAACTGTATGAATGAATGTATGAATCCAAGTCTTATGAACAGAGGGTCTTTTTCAGTGTCTTGATCTACTTGAGTTCTCCCTGTCCCTCACTACGGAGCTGAGCCTTGTCTCCACACAAAAGAATGAAGTTGGACCCCCACCTCATGCCACACACACAAATTAACTAAAAAAATGGACCACTGACCTAAAGACAGCTCTTAAACCACAAAATAGAAGAAAGGTAAATCTGCATGACCTTGGATTTGGCAATAGATTCTCACATATGACAACAAAAAAACATAAGCAACTAAAGAAGAAAATAGATACACTGGGGCAAGGTCCCCAATCCCTGGGTCTCCATCTGACACTGCTGCTTACCCCTGGCCTGGGGGCCCTACCACTGTGCTCCTCTCACCCAGCTCAACTGGTGACCACCTGTTCTCACGCATCATCAAACCCTGGACCATTCTCCCCACCCTTCTCCAGCCTTCTCCCCCTCCTGCCCACTCTCCAAACAGAATCCCTGTGTACCTTGGGGAAAGGCCTTACTGAGTCACCATCCCTCTCTCTGTATCTAGAAACAGCCTAACTTTCAGATTTAACTGGAAAGAAAAGTCCTGGTATTAGTGGATGTACCCTGTCATGTGCCAGGTAATAATGACAATAGCTACCAATAAAATAGCACTCATTATGTGCCAGACACTGTCTTAAGTACTCTGCATTTATTAAGCTTTGCACCTGGCCACTCATCTAATCCTTAAAACCATACTGTGAGACACATCATCTCCATTGTAAAGATGAGGAAATGGAGGCTTACAGCAGTTAAGCAGCTTTCCCAAGGTCACACATGTTCCGTGGAAATGACCTGAATACTGTGAAGGAACAACTTTCTGGAACACTAGAAAGCAGAAGCAGAACCACTGTTGCAATATCCTTGAACTCCACCATCTCCTCCTACCCCAGCCCTTCCTCTAGCCAAAAGTATGTGGCTTTGCCGTTGCCAAATCAGGTTCAAGAACCTGGTGAATCCAATTTTAGAGAACAGGAGCACATATTTTGTTAGTGCTCATTTCTCCCAAGATGGTAAACTTAGCCTTAGTACAAAAGGACAACTTTTACCATCAGAATTTGGCTACTTCCTCAACTTGACAGAAACTGGCCTGCACAAGGAGTAATACCATCAACTCCACACCCTATTTGAAAACCCAGAGGCCAAGGAAAGCTATACCAAGGTATGTTGTAGAGGTCAGTGTGATTCCCTTGTCACCAATAAGCTCCAGGCTAATTAAATCTCAAGCTTTACTTCACCTAATTCTGCAGTGGATGTGTGTGGTCACTTTCTGCTAATTCACAGGCCACCTGAAAAGGTCCACAAGCAGTATCTCATTGAATTCTCACAGAGACCTTTCATTGTAAGTAAAATCATCACCCCCATTTTACAGGTGGGGAAACTGAGACTACAGGAGATTAACTATTTGATACACTTCTAAATGTTTGACCTTTGTTTCTTTTCACAAGCGAAAGATGATTTTTTTTAAAGTAATAAGATTGCCTCTTACTGTCCCATATTTACTCAGCTAGTAAGAGGTGTAGCTGAGATGTGTACCCAGATCTAATACCTAGATTCAGGTTCTAGTGTCCCTTTGCACTATCTCAGGGATGCACTTTCTCAGGAGTCTCAGCCTTCCCTAGACATGAGTCATGTCATGCTCCCCTGCGTTGCTTCCTTATTCAAAACTTAACTATAGTAATAAAAACAGTGTGGTAGTTGTGTGAGGGTATGTATACAAACCAATTAACAGAATTGAGATTCCAGAAATAAACCTACACATCAATGACCAATTGATCTTTGACAAGGGTGCCAAGTCCATTCAGTGAGAGAAAGAACAGTCTCTTTAACAAATGGTGCTGGGATGACTGGATCTCCACACAAAAGAATGAAGTTGGACCCCCACCTCATGCCACACACAAAAATTAACTAAAAATGGACCACTGACCTAAAGACAACTCTTAAACCACAAAATAGAGGAAATGTAAATCTTCATGACCTTGGATTTGGCAATAGATTTCTTACATATGACAACAAAAAACATAAGCAACTAAAGAAGAAAATAGATACACTGGTTGTCATCAAAATTAAAAAGTGTTCAAATGACCTTATCAAGAAAGTAAGAAGACAATCTACAGATGGGAGAAAATATTTGTAAATCATACATCTTATGAGTTTAATATCCAGAATATATCATTAATCCTGCAACTCAATAACAAAAAGACAACCTGATTTAAAAACAGGTAAAGGGGCCAAACATGATGGCATACGCCTATGATTCCAGCCACTCTGGTGGCTTAGCAGAAGGATCACAAGTTTGAGGCCAGCCTTAGCAACTTAGCAAGGCCCTAAGCACCTTAGCAAGACCCTGTCTCAAAATAAAACATAAAAAGGGCAGGATATGTGCTCAGTGGTCAAGTGACCCTGGGTTCAATCCAGTACCAAAACAGAACAAAACAAAACAAAGCAATGGGTAAAAGGACTTGAACAGACATTTCACAAAGATATGCAAATGGCCAATAAGCACATGAAAAAATGTTCAACATTATTTTCCATTAGGGAAATGCAAATCAAAACCACAAGAGAATACCACTTCATACATACTAAGATAGTTTTAACAGTAATAACACAGAAATTAACAGGTATTTGTGAGGCTATAGAGAAACTGAAACCCCTGCATATTGCTGTATAAGATAGTAGAGCCTCAGTAGGAAACAGTTTTGTGGTTCATCCAAAAAGCTAAACACAGCATTTCCATATGATCCAGCAACTGCATTCCTAGATACATAGCCAAAGAACTGAAAACAGAGTCACAAATACTTGTACAACAATATTCATTACAGCATTTTCACAATAGCCAAAAGGTGAAAACTACTCAAGTATTCTTCCACAGATGAATGGATAAATAAAATGGGTTGTATATGTATGTACAATGGAATATTAATTCAGTCCAAAAGAAATGAAGTTCTCATATTTGTTACAACATGGATGAACCTTGAAAACATTATGCGAAGTGAAAGAAACCAGAAACAAGAGGTAAAATATTATATTGTTCCACTTATGTGAAATATCTAGAATAGAAAGATTCATAGAAACAGAACGTAGATTAGGTGTTACCAGAGGATAGGGAGAAAGGTGAATGAGGAGTTATTCCTTAATGGGTAGTTTCTGTTCAGGATGAAAAGGTTTTGAAAATAGATAGTGGTGATGGTTTATACAACGTTATGAATGTAACTGATGTCATTTAACTGTACACTTAGGAAGCACTGAAATTGTTCATTTTATGTTATATTTACTATACCACCATTAAACACCCCAGATGTACTGCTATATACTCGCAATAAACAACTGGAATATTAGAATATTTAAATATCATTTATAATCAAGAAATAGGGGCTGTGGTTCAGTGGTAGAGCGCTTGCCTGGCATGTGGGAGGCACTGAGTTCGAGTCTCAGCATCGCATAAAAATAAATAAATAAAATGAAGGTACTGTGTCCATTTACAACTAAAACCCCTTTAAAAATAATAACAATAATATCAAGAAATATGCAATATTTATGGATAAATCTTTAAAAAGAGGTAAGGCTTATACACTGAAAATTATAAAATATGCTGAGAAATTAATATCTAAATAAATAGAGTTATACCAAGTTCATGGGTTAGAAGACCTAATATAATTAAGAAGTCATCTCCTCCTAAATTGATCTATAGATTCAACAAAATGCCCATCAAAATCCAAGCAGGCTTTTTCTTTTTTGTACACTCAAAAAACTTATTGTTGAGCTAATGTGAAATTGAAAAAACTTAAAACAGTCAAAACAACTTTGAAAAAGAACAAAGTTAAAGGTTCTAAGCTACCTGATTTCAAGACTTCTTAAAAGTTAGAGTAATTAAGGCAATTTGTTATTGGCATTTTAAAGACAAATAGAATAATGGAACAGACTAGAGAGTGTGGATATAAATTAAAAACGAAAACAACTGATCTCCCCTTCCTCTTCTCCTCCCCTTCTGCCTCCTCCTCCTCTTTGTTTCAACTCCTGGGTTCAAGTTATCCTCTTGCCTCAGCCTCCCAAGTAGCTGGAACTACTGTCTTGTAGCAACATGCCTAGTTTTGATTTTGAATAAAGGCTCAAAGTAGAAAAAGTAGTCTTTTCAACAAATGGTGCTGAAAAGATTGTATATTATTTTTTTAAATAAAACTACCATATACAAAAAGTTACTTTGAAATGTAGCACAGACCTAAATATAAAACATAAAATTAGAAAATTCCTAGGAGAAAACCTTTGTCACTTTGAATTAGGCAGTGATTTTTTTAGACAGAACACCAAAAGGACAATTCATAAAAGATCAAATTGATAAACTAGATTTCATGAAAAGCAAAACCTTCTACACTTGAAAACACATGAGAATAAAAAGAAAGTAACAAATTGGGAGAAAATATTGCAAGTTATATCTGATACATAGAGGACATATATCTAGAATATACAGAGAAGTCTCAAAACTCAATTTGAAAAAAAGGGAAAATATTTTAACAGACATCTTCCCCCCAATAAAAAGACAAATGGATGGAAAGTAAGCATATGAAAAGACACTCACCATCATTAATCATTAGGGAAATAAAAATCACAATGATGTTCCATTATACACCGCTTAGAATGGATAAAGTTAAAAGGACTGATTGTAATAGCTCATCCAAGAATGTGGAAGAACTGGAAATCTCATACATTGCTCATGAGAATGTACAATAGTTTATATACCCACTTTGGAAAAGTTGTTCAGTTTCTTAAAAAGTCATATGTACACTTATATGATACAGTCATTCCCTTGCTAAGTATTTGCCCAAGAGAAATAAAAACATATATTCACACATAGATCTGTACTTAAATATCACAATAGCTTAAATATCATTAAATAGCTGTAACAGCCCCAAATTGGAAACAACTCAAATGTCTACCAATAGGTGAATGAATAAACAAACTGTGGTATAGCCCAATTAAAAAAATAGTACTCAGCAATAAAAAGAATTGATCTACTGATTCATGTGACAAGGAAGAATATCAAAAGAAGGGTACATACTGCATGATTCCATTTATATAAAATTCTAGGAAATGCAAATGAATCTGATCAGTGATTCTCTGAGGATCTGGCCCAGGATGTGGGAGTTGGGAGTGGAGCAGGAAGGACACACTAGCCTGCAAGGGCACACTGGCCTGTTTGGTGTTCTCAAAATTTTAGGCACACTCCTACCTCAGGACCTTTTTACTTGCTGCTCCCTCTCCATGAAACATTCTTCTCCATTAGCCACCTGATTCATTCTCTCACTTTTTTCACATCTCTGCTGAAATACCACCTTATCAGAAGTTTTCCTGACCACACTGTATTACAGAGCAATTTGACACCACTACTATCCCCTATTGCAGGTCAACTCTTTCTTACTCTGCTTTGTTCTTCTCTGGATTTATTATATAAGTCACTAGCACTGATACATTTTAGACAATTTTTTATATACACACACATATATATACATATATGTGTATATATAATTGTCTAAATTATTTTATGTATTAGACAAATATTATATATTTTTTGTTATATAATGTTGTCTAATTGTCTAAATAATTGTCTAATATTGATAATTGTCTAAATCTCTCTCTCTTCACTGAACAGTACAAACTATGAGACCAGCAACTGTCTAGTTTACTGCTTTGTCTCCAGTATTTAAAACATTGCCTGGCATTTAGGAAGGGCTCAAAAATTATATACTGAATAAACAGATCACCTTAAGAGGCAGATACTATTATTATCTTTTTATAGATGGCAGTTAAGTCACTTGTCTAAAGTCACCTAACCAATAATTGGTGGAGCCTGATCACTTTGACTATAAAAGCAAAGTTCTGAGCAATTATGCTGCTTCATCTCTGAGTCTAAGAGACCAAACTGATGAACAGATTATTATAAAATGAGGTAGTTAAAGTGACTGCCTATGGGAACAGAAATCAAATTCGTTCCCCTAGAAGACAATCAGATGACAGCCAAAATTTGAAATTAACAACCTCCATTTGAGGAGTTTGTTCTAATTAAATAATTAGATGGAAGGGGGAAAATATTGCATATATAAGCATGTTCACCATAGAATTGTTTATAATAGAATTGGATATGACAAAAAGTCCCCACGAGGGAGTGACTGAAGTAAAGGGGAAGTGATGTTGAGTCAGGAAGTGACAGAAGATGGAGCCAAATGGTTCAGTTTTTCTAAAGAGCAGGAGGCAAGGCCGTTTGCTTAGAGTCTGTGGCAAGGGTCACACAGAAAGGGGTCTTGAGAATGATGAAGGTGTGGAAGAGCTTTTGTGGGTAAGGGGAGTGAAGCTTACCAAGGGAAAGTAGAAAAAACTGAGATGGTGCATGTAGCCCACTAAAGATGAAGACTAGGGAAGTGGTGACAACCTGCACGGCTGTGTCATTTTTGTGGTAGTGTTGTGGTGCCAGGATAAGAACACTGATCCATGCAGGGCTGGAGTTGTGCTGAGCATATGCAAGGGAACATAAACTGCTAGATTCAAATAATCTACTGTGTGGTCCAAGCCAGGAGAAGAAGAGAGGCCAGGAGAAGGCCAGCAGACCAGCAGCAAATACAGAGACAAGGCACTAGATAGCCCTATGCTGTGGCAAGAGCAATGCCACAGGGCAGTGCCTGAGGCCAGAGAGTGAGATATCGTGGTGTGTGAGATCAGAAGTGGAGCAATTCCAGGTGTCAACATCTAGGAATTTGTCATGTGAATAACTGGAGTGAAGTTTCTAGAATGGGATGGTTCAGAAATTGCAAGTGAAGAGGTTTGGTCATTGACAGGGACACTGAAGAAAAATGCCTGGAGTTGAGTGAAGACAAGATGATTCACTAAATGCCAAGCTGCTGAAAAACAAAACAGTTAATACCTACTTTATGTCAGTCATTTTCTATACATTATTTCATTCTACCTTCACAATAATCAGTGATTAAGAACAGATAGACAAAATAACTAGACTTGGAGAGCTCACCACCCATGTCAAAGTGTTGAGGAGTTCTTGGGTCAGGAGGATATTGAAAAGAGAACGGCAAGTGATCTGCAAAAGATCTGATTTTGAACATGCTGAGTTGGGATGTTGGTGGAATATCTAGATGGAGATGTGCACAGGTGCTTAAGAGATCTAGAGCTAAAGCTCAGCACAAAGGTTGGGGTTGAAGATATGGATTTCTTTGTTAAAAGCATGAAGGTGATAACTGAAAAAAGACTGAGAATAGAATGGAATAGCATAGAATGGAAGAGAGGAGAACTTTGGCATGTGTTCTCATCTGGACAATGAGAACCAAAAGGAGTCAGCTATTTAAAAATGCAGGAAGCATATTGCAGTGGGCTGTAAAAAGGTCCTATATTGCTTACAGCCCTCCAAGAGGTGAGGCTTATTTTCTCATCCTTAAATATGGGTTGGCATTGTAACTTATTTTGACCAATACAAGATGACACAGTGTGAGTTCCAAACCTAGGCCTCAAGAGGCCTTCTACCTTCTGATCTGTCACTGGGAACCCTTCTACCACCATATGAACAGAGAAAGCCTGCTGGAAGATGAGAGAGCATGTGGACAGAGGCCTTGGGTGTTCTGACCTTCCCACCTGAGGCACCAGATATGTAAGCAAGCCTAACCCAGCAAAGTTAAGCCTGAACCAGATCATAAAAACTATCACTGAGCTCAGCCCAAACTGCAGATCCACAGAATCTTGAGCTAACTAAAACAGTTGTTAGAGGCCACTAACTTTAGGAGTGTTTTGTTACATAGCACCAGAAGCAAAGGGAAAGCAGTTTAAACAAACACATTGAAGAGAAGAAGTCAACTTGGACAGGGACTTGAAGTGTCAGGTTCAAAGATGGAAAGGCAGAAGCCACAGAACAAAATTGGAAAACATATTTTAACTACAATGGTTACTTTTAGGGTTGGGGGTTGGGAAAGGGGCAGCAGAATCACAAAGTTTTACTTTTAATACCTCTGTACCTTATACTTATGTTATTTGTGCAATATTTTTAACAACTTTATTAAGGATTGTGTAATTTTTTGAATAAGTCAATATTCATGTATTAAAAACCAAGTACTAATTAGAAAATGGAAATGAGCAGTATAGACCAGTGTTTCCAGAGAACAGTCTAACCATCTGTACCATAATCACCTGGGAAGTTATACACAAATATTGAATCCAGGGTCCTAGCCTTAAATATTCTGATTAAGTTAGTTTGGACAAGGGGCAGAAAAACTGTTTTCTTCACATAGCTTCCCAGGTGTTGAAGTTGTCAATGTGAGAAGAAAAGAGTTCTGAAGACAGACCCCCAGGAAATGTCTTTATTTTGGTGTCTTAAAAGGAGAACAGAGATTTTTAAACTAAGCTTCTGAAGACTAGGATTCTCAGAGACATCTATAATACACATTAAGAAAAGAGCCCAGTGGGGTGGCGCACGCCTGTAATCCCAGCAGCTTGGAAGGCTGAGACAGGAGGATCACGGGTTCAAAGCCAGCCTCAGCAACAGCGAAGTGCTAAGCAACTCAGTGAGGCCCTGTCTCTAAATAAAATACAAAATAGGGCTGGGGATGTGGTTTAGTGGTCAAATGCCTCTGAGTTCAATCCCTGGAAAAAGAGAAGTTGCTACCACTTATTGCATGGTTCCTATGTCCCAGGAGTATGCTAAGCCCTTTATGACCTCATTTAATGCAAACTTACTTTCCCATTTTACAGATAAATAAACTGACACCCAGAGAGTGGTTGTCTAAGGTTAGCAAGGTGGAGTTAGGATTTGAATCCAGATTGTGTAATCCCAGAGTCTTTCTGCTTTTGTTTGCTTTTGCAGAGGAAAAAAAAAATCTAGTTACTGTTTAGAATTAGCTCCATTTTAAGTTTTTCTCTCATACCTGTATTAGGCTTTTGGCATGTACTACCACATATTTCTAGCAGACACTAGATCCTGACCTCACTACAGCAAAGGAATTACATCTTTCTATCTCCTTATGTCCAGTGCCCAGCACATGGTTTGCACTCAATATATCTTTGCTGATTAAGTGCATGAAAGTGTGATTTGAGATCTGAACACAAACTAGTAGGTTTTGTTAATTCTAATCTTCCAATAATTTTAGAGTTCTCTATAGAGAACACTGCTTTCCAAATGAGCAAATTCACTGAAATTGTGAAGAGCAGATTGCTAAGGTTGTGCATTCATTAAAGGCTGATGAGGGGGAAAAAAGCAGCTAATTCTGACAACATTTTTTTCCCCCAAAGAGGTAATGAATGAAAAGAAAGAGGTGGCCCAGGTGCACCTATCTTGAGGAGGGAGACAGGATAAACTGAACTGTTTTACAGGCTGAGAGATTATCGCTAAACAAGGGAAGGAGAAGATGGAGGAAAATGATAGGATCAGTGAGAGGCAGCCCTAGGGAAGGTGAAAAGGGGTCCTAGGGGAATTAGCCTTGGGAATGAGGGAAATTTCCTCTGAATCCAGGAAAACAAGGGCTGTCAGAGATTCAGCAGGGTTTTTTCTCAGAATGAAGGGAAGAGCATAAGGAAGCCACACTTCAGGCAAGAGAAAGTAGTTTAGTTAATTAAGTTTCTCTTCTGGCCTTCACCATTTAGGGCCATAGATCAGAAAATTTAGCTTTAGAATTCTGCAGACAGTCCTGGGGTTGTGAACTTTTTTTTTTTTTTTTTTTTTTTTAATAACTACTATCTACTATCGGCATGGTTTCAGTTTAAATAACAGGGGCAGCATTTAACACACCAAAATATAACAGACGTAATCTCGGAATAAATCTCCGTTTATCACTAACTCACTCGGTTGTCCTTATTTTTCTCATGTCGCCACCGAAGATGATTCCATCCACCAGGACAAATGCGTGGGAAGCGCCGCTCCAAACCGCCCACATCGGAGCAGCTTTCCCTCGCCTTGGGGCGGGCGGGAGCCTGGCAACCCTGCGGCTCCGGGTGCCTCTGCTGCGCCCAGACAGCCGGCCTCGGGCTGCCATCCCACCCCGCCGAAGAAGAGACGGAGACTCGCAGGTCCGGGGCGGCGCGCCCGGCACTTGGCAGGGTCCAGCCTCTGTCCCTTGGAGGGCCAGAGGGGCGCAGACCCGCGGCAGTGCCGGGCGGGGAGCGGCCTGGATCTAGGAGCGCCGCTCCCGGCGCGCAACGCAGCCCCACCAGGCCACGCAGCCCCACCACGCCTATCTGCGCGGTTCGGGCGCCCACCGACACCTGCGGGGCCGCTGGGGTGGGGGCGGGGTCGAGGGCTCGCAGGGCGCAGGGCGCAGGGCCCGCTGCACTCCTCTGTCAGGTCGCCCCGTAGATGTGAGGACACCCTCCCCCGAGCTCCCGCTCCGGATCTCCGAGGCCCTGGGGACCCGGCGTCCTGGAAGCCAGCCTGGGGGTCCGGGCGCCCGAGCCTACCCTGGGGGGTCTGGGAGCTCACGCCCGCTCTCACCCCCGGATGTCGGCTGCTCCCGCGGGAACGCGAGCGCCAGCAGCGCCCACGCGGCGCCACCTGAGGGGCCCGGCGGAGCCCATCCTCCGGCGCGCCCTACCTGTCGTAGCTCCAGCGGCTGTAGGAAAGGGTCCGGTGGCTGCTGACTCCCTCCATCGCCGCCTCCGGATTCGGCTTCTGGCTTCGCGGGCGGTGGTAGCAGCTGCGCGGGGCTCAGCTCTCTCGCGCTACAGGCCGGGGCGCGGGCGGAGGACTGTACCATTCGCCCCCCGGGGGGTGACCCCCTCCGGCTCTGCCAATGGCAAGAGCGCGCGGGCTGCAGGGACCCGGGCCCGTGGGAACCCCTCCCCTGCGCGCGGGTCCCGCGGGGGCGCGGCTGCGGCAGCCCGACTGCTTATTTATTTATTTATTTCCGATGTGTGCTGCTCGTCGCCATGGCAACTGCTCCATCTTTTCCGGCGTCACTAGGACACCGCAGCTTTCAAACCTTCCCGGGACTGCTAAGAAGCTGTTCTTTAGGCTCGTGTGGGAATCCCGGATACACGCTCTCTACTCAAGCCCCCTGTGCAGAGACGACCCCTTCTTTCTGGCGTGGGAGTCTTCATCGTTGTTCCCTCTCACCTGCCACCGACAAGTTACCCATCCTCCTAATTTCCTAGATTCTGCCATCTCCTCGCCTCTGTTTTCCCAGCGTCGAAGTCATTCTTTAACCACCGCCCCCTCCTCTCTTCACGTTGCCCTCCTTCTTGCCAGAAATGGAAATCCGCTCTTTCCCGCTGGATTCCCTGGGCACCGCTACCTAGTATATTGTGGCCCTCTTGGGTTCCGAATGCCAAGCTCTGTAAACACTTCCATTTCTAGGCCATCTCGTTCTGTTTATGTCCCTTTGTGCTTTCTCTTCATTACTACTAAAAATCCTTTGGAAAATGTCCAGTCTTGGCCCAACCAAGAGAGAGTGACTTCGTTGTCTAGACCTGGCTGACGGGGACCCAGGAAAGGCTAAGAGGAGGAGTCGCGTGGGCGGGGCGCAAGTGCAGCAGGTAGAAGTTGCTGGGGTATTCTTGTCTGCCATACCCCTGTCCCTTCCCTTCCCCCACCCTGGACTGATGGCCACAGGGATTTAGAGGTATAATCTTCTTGCAGAGGTCACAGAAGCCTAAGAAGGACCTTTCGGGGCAGCTGTTGTGGGAAGGCTATGCTAACTTCTCTTCAGGGTCAGGGTCAGGGTGGGGGTGCCAATGCACCCTGGAGGTGCAGTGCAGGGAGGTAGGGTTTGAGCTGCGCTAATCTGAGGATCCTGCCAAGCTCCAGTTAGCCTTATGAGTTATAGAAGTTGCTGCTGACATTGCAACCCACAAATGTGTAATTGTATTTGTCCTGCAGTGTGTTTTTTGTTTGTTTGTTTAGCATTGGGGATACCAATACCAAAGGGACGCTTACCACTGAGTTACATCCCCAGCCCGTTTTAATTTTGAGACAGGGTTTCACGAAGTTGCTTAGGGTTTCCTAAGTTGCTGAGGTTGGGTTCAAACTTGTGATCTTTCTGCCTCAACTTCCCAGTACCTGGAATTACAAGAATGCACCAGGGTGTCAGGTTTCTGCAGTGTTTTTTTATTGAATAAATTGAGAACACTTGAAACTAAGGAGATTTAACAGATCCAGCTTTCCACCCTTTCTTGAATTCTAAGAAAATCTGGCAACTCTGGGGCTGCCTTCAGAATGGCAGGCATAGGGCAGGCAAGTGGCTATTCTTCTGACAGGGAAGGAACAGTTCCTTCTATTGGCCTCAGAACCCACCAGGCCAGTTTTTCTCACATATAATTTACTTGGTCCCTATTGCTTTTGAATTTGCCTCCATTGTGCAATATAGTCACCTCTGTAACCATTGAATTTTCCCTACTGACCTTCAGAGTTGCCCCAAACCAGATACTTTGCAAAATGCTGCAGATACCAAGCAATTGCTGTTACTGCCCCTTGTGGAGCTTACAGACTGACCTGCAGTCATGGCTCCCACACAGAACATGGTTTCTGAATCACATCTTGGTGAAATTTTTGACATACCTATGACCTCAGGAGCAGTGGATTGAGACTCTAGAATCAAATTGTTGCCACTGTGTGGCACCTTATTTCATTGTTTGAGAAGGTATGAAGGGTGAGCTTCTTTTTCTGAAGTGTGCAAGGTCTCCCACAGAAACTACAGGAGAAGAAGCCTTTGCTCCTGACCCATATATTTTAAGAAAAACCCCAAGGAAGTAATTTCCACAGGACTGGTAGAAAGGTAATAGGACCTGGAAAGGAACTCCCTCCAGAAGAGATGTCCTGCTCCATCCAGCATCATCCTACTCCAACCCACACTATCAGTCACACCTGCAGTCACAGAGGCCTCCTGAAACTGTCATTAAGCACTGATTGCCAGGCCTCTTGCAGTGGGCCTGGGTGAGGCCACTGGAGGTGGTAGTAAGAAATACAGATTATGCCTCCCCAGGAAATCTGGTAGTTGGCACAAGATAATCGTTCCATAAGAGCTAGTAACAGGTGTACTGAGCTCCCAGACCTCTGCCTCTGATAGTACAGGAGTGGAAACAAACTCAAGGTTAGGTGTCCTGAGCCAGAGCTGGAAGTTGTGGAAAGGCTACTCCCTAGACATTGCAAGAAGAACTGAACTAGGCAGATTAAGAGCCTTACAAAGCCTCAGAGAAAGGACCTTTGACCTTTATCAGTGCCAGCTGTATACCAGTATTTTGTGGGAGAGGACACATAGCAGTTTTAAAACATGGCTACAGATTCTTGGATGTTGCCCTCACTGAGAAGTTAGATCCATGTTACCACCCCTCAAACTTGGATGCTGTGTAACTTCTTAGGTCAAGTAATAAAAGTTCCCAGATGTTACCTTGGTAACATCTAAGCCACCACGGTAGAAGTCTGACTACTGTGAGACTGACAGGTAGGTGCTTCAGTTGACAGTCCCAGCTGAGCCCAGCCTTCAAGTCACTATAACCAGGTACCAGGCATATGAATGAAGACATCTTCAGATGATTACAGCCCCTAGTCCTTCAGATCATCCTTCTGGTTAGGACAGGAAGGGTCCCTGTGAATCTGTGTAGGGAATCTTCAACAAGGAAACTGGATTGCTGTACAAAGTAAAGCAATAGGAATTTACGAGTTGTCCTCTGTCGGCTAAATGGTGAGTGACAGGGTTAAGGCTGGGATTTAGAGAATAGAAAGTGCAGGAGAAAGACTTGGGTAGAACTGGTGAAAGCTAGAATCCAAGATGGAAAATAGCTGGGCAGGGATGGCCAAGGAACTCAAAGAATAAAGATGCCTAACATTCTATTTTAAGTTGGCTCTTGCTTTTTGGTGCTGCTCTGTTATGTCCAAACCTTCAGTAATAGTCACCTCCTATGAATGATGATTTTGGGGAATGCAAAAAGTGGGGCACTAGCTGGGCGTGGTGGCGCATGCCTGTAATCCCAGCACTTTGGGAGGCTGAGGCAGGAGGATCGCGAGTTCAAAGCCAGCCTCAGCAATGGCCAGGCACTTATCAACTTAGTGAGACCCTGTCGCTAATAAAATACAAAAAAAGGGCTGGGGATGTGGCCCAGTGGTCAAGTGCCCCTGAGTTCAATCCCTGGTACCACAAAAAAAAAAAAAAAAAAGAAAAAAAGTGGGGCACTATCTACATGTGGGACAAGGTGAAATAGAAGGAAACTTATTGGCTTGTTGGAGATTGAGAATTGTGTTAGGAGCAGGAACATAAAGGCAAAGGAGGCCAGGAGAGCATAGCCTTTCTTGAAGATCCTTGAGAACTAGACTTTCCCAAATAAAAGGAGGCCTGGGGATGTGGCCTGCCAGGCGAGAGTCTATTAGGATTTTAAAAGAAAATGTAATCTTTGAAGGATGGAAGGCCTAGAGCTATCTGTGAAGATGTGTGACTAGTAGTCCTAGAACCAGGGGCCTGGTTACCCTATAATAAGGTGGAATTCCTCAGCCTTGCCAAGGCCAAGCTGTCCAGCATATTTTGAGGACAGCAAACAAGCAATGGAGAAATTCAAAACCAGAACGTAGGGTCAAGGGTCTACCATGGTAAAAGGAGGAACAGTACAGGGACCTGGGAGTTTATGTCCCAGCAAATCAAACCTGGAAGGAAAAATCCTCTGACGCTGCAGACATGGGGAGCTATAAAGGGAAATCACCTCTCATACTAAAACAAGATCATACTCTCCAGAGTAAAACTCTGGAAAAGAGTACCACTGCCCAGAGCCTTCTACATTGTGCTCTAAGATTCACCCTTTCCCTTGAGTTTCCATTCACACTGCTATACCATGTTTTACCCTAAGAGGAGTTATTCCCCCTTATCACTCTGGCCCTGGTAGATACACTCCTGTGTTCCTTGGTGCAATTAGGATTTAAAATATCATTAATTCTAGGTGAAAAACAACAGGAAAACAAACACAACCATTACATAAAATGCATAAGTGCAGAATTCAGGACACTGCATCATTCCTTTGGCCATCTGCAAATGGACTTCTCTATAGGACTTCTTCCTTAGACATCCTGACACCTGGCATGCCCAAGGTCAATAGATGAAGAAGCCCATTTCTGCTCTGAGAGGTTGACTTTGTGTCCAGGTAGCACTTCAACCAATTGATAGGCCATTCCCACTCCCACAATCAAAGGAGTGAGTTTCACTGTCATTGGCCCAAGGGCACACCCACATTGCAATCTCCCTGCTGTGGACTGAATACTTATGTCCCTGCCCCAACCCCAACTCCAAATCCATTTGTTGAAACCTAACTTCTAAGGTGATCACATTAAGAAGAGGTGCCTTTGGGAGATGATTAGGTCATGAGGGTGGTGCCCTCATGAATGAGATTAATGTCTTTATAAAAGAGGCCCGAGAGAGTTTCCTAGCCCCTCCTTCCATGTGAGGACACAAGAAGACATATTGAACCAGAATGAAAGTGCTCATCAGAGGCTGAATCTGCTGGTGTCTTGATCTTGAACATCTTAGTCTCCAGAACTATGAGAAACAATCCATCCGGCTTAGGTATTTTTTTTAATAGCAGCCCCAATGGACTAAGCCAACACCCACTCTCATCATTTCTACCCAAAATATACACAGTAGCAGGAGGTTCTTCACACAGAGCACCTATTACCCTCCTTCAAGTTCCCAGGTTTTCTGCAAGGCTAGAAAGGGGTGAAGATATGGATCTGAGGGGTCCACACAGACTGACAGGCACTTTTCCTTAACACCCTTAACTCTTCTGTCTGAGGCAGCAGAAGGAGCAGGCCTTCAGATCTCCCCAAGTAAGAACTCCACATTTGATAGCTATAGCTCTCAGGGAGTGGGGACAATGCCTGCTAGGGCTGTTTGGAAGCCTCAGCAAGGGGCCAGGCTGAGGGGCTGGCAGCTGAATGAGCAAAATATGAGTCACTGTCAAGGTTGAGCCTTTAGTTCATAAGAGAAGGGGGGAAGATCTTAAAATTCATGATAGAGACAATGATTTTTAAAACTGAGGATTTTAAGAGCAAGTACAGGGGAAGGACAGCTTACACAGTAAAAAGGCTTGAGGATGAGGAGTTAAGGTTCTGAATTTCTTAAAAATTAGGAGATAGGGACCAGGGTTGTGGCTCAGCAGTGGAGCACTTGCCTGGCATGTGCAAGGCCCTGGGTTCGAGCCTCAGCACTACATACAAATAAATAAATGAAATAAAGCTATGGTATCTAACTACAACTAAAAAAAAATTTTTTTTTTTAATTAGGAGAAAATTCTTGCTGTATGCCTTTTTGTTGTTGTTCTCCTACTTTATGGAATAGAGACAGCAACTATCTACAGACTACAGTTTGGCTTCAGGTCACTAAATGCCATTTCCGGCATCATTGAAATTGCAAATGATCAATAGCCACGTGATCATGTGGGTTACCATCACCACTAATCTGTGTATAATAGCCATAACATGAATAGGTGTGGTGTTTGGATTTATACTACTATTACATATAATACATAAAAATACATATATTTGTGTTACTATTATGTATTATATATTACTATGTACATGGACTTATATATACTATTATATTGCAAATACATATATTAATATTACTATTATATATTATATATATATTAGTACGTATATGGACTTATATATACTATTATATTACTATCCAAATACTCATCTTCAAATACAGGCAAACATTCTAGGTAGAACTTGGAGGGAAAATCACATCATGTGCTTTCTAGGTTGAAATTCCACCATATATTTATAATTGCATGACCATATGCTGCAATATTTATGACAATTGTGAGAGTTCTTAATTTAATGTAACAGGTTTTAAAAAATTTCAAAATCTGAAAATAGATGAGTGGTTAATTCAAATATTAAGATAATTACCTAGATAACTTCGGAAAGCACTCCATTTTCCTTCTGAACTGCAAATATTTAGATATAAATAATAAAATTCAGAACAATAGGAAGATATGGGACAATAGAAACCCCAGTGAAGTTTGTGGAATCCAATGGGTGCCCTGCTTTCAGCATGGTGCCAGATGTGGGAGAAATCAACAAGGGCTAAAGCTTCTAAAGACAAGACGACCTTCACAGAATTTCATTTCCTTGGCTTGGTGCCAGAAAATACCATGGAAAGTTCTGGACTCCCTGTGAGATGAAATGGCTAGGAGCACTGGTAGGCCTAAATGGACTTCAATGTCTGGGTGAGGAGGATGCAAAGTATATGGGCCTGCTGCCCAGAAAGGTAATGTTGGAATGGAGGTGACAGGGAATGGCAAGGGACAGATGAGACAAGCCAGTTCTTATGGAGAAGATGATTCTGGGTCAGATACTTTCCCTAGGTATCAAGATGATACAGAAATTCCTTTCTTAGAAGTTTAGTAAAAGAAGGGAATACCAGGAGTCTCCAAAATCACTCCTCATTTGATGATTCACAAGGAGGACTTGCTGGGCTCAGCTTAAGCTGTCCTTACAGCCATGATTTATTACAGTGAAAAGGTTCCATGTCAATGTTTCTAAGACCAATCTTGGGTTACATGATTTACTAGAAGGACTCAAAGGACTCAGAAAAAGCTGTTATATTCATGGTTATGATTTATTATAGTGAAAAGATAGAGATTAAAGTCAGTAAAGGGTTTGAAAAGGCTTGTGGGAGAAACCAGGAGAAATCACACAAATGTCCAGGTGACTCCCTCCCAGTGGAGTAGTGTGAAGATTCACTTAATTCCCCCAGCAACAACTTGTGACAACACGTGAAGTGTTGCCAGTCAGGAAAGCTCCCCCAAGCCATGGAGTCTTAACGAAGAGACAGTCACATGGACACACAATGCCTGCACGACTGACCTCAGCCACCACAGTAAATTGCCACCATCCAGAGCAAAAACCAGAGTTTATCATAAAACATTTTGTTAGGATACACTTATGTGGTCAAACTGGTATAGTATAGTATGTTCCAAAGCCTCGGGTATACAAAACCACTCTTATCAGGCAGGATATTCTCAGGGCCCAGAAAACCCAGCACTTGCACCTGTTTTACAGAGGACAGCTGGAGCCACTTTGCTTAACTGTACAAAGAGCCATAGGAACCTAGGAATTACTTCCATGTGGGGATGTCACTTGCCTAATACCTGCAGGTTCAGGAGCAAGAAAGTGCAGCATCCTTGCCTTGGTGGGTGGGACCACACTAAAGTACTCCAGGGGTTCCCTGTAGGAACAGCTTGACCCTAACTTCTGTGGAACTTTGCTTGAGATCAACTTTTGCTTTGCTTGACTTCCTCCTATTTCCTGTTCTCCTGCACTCAGTCTTTTACTTGTCTCCTCAATAGCATTTCAGTGGTTCTGGAGATGACTAGTACCAAGAATTGATCCTTAGCAACTCTTCTCAAATTCCATGTTCAGAGACAACATGTTGCTAGATTTAAATTTGTCGTGCTGGGAGTATTCACCATGGAGTATTCATGGAAAATGGAAAATGCTATAAATTAAGGTTTATTTTTCTTTCCAGAGATCCAATTTTCAATCATTTACCATCACACCACTAGGGTACTTCCTTTAAAAATCCATTGCATATGAGTATCCATTTCAGAGTCTGCTTCTGGAAAACCCAACCTAAGAAAGAAAATATCCTGGTAGTTTATTGAGGGTGTTAAGACTCAGGGAAGTAGATTGGAATAAATTTACTATATGAGAGCAGAGAACCCACTACCTATTTAATTTCTAAATGTGGACTAAAGCGAGAAAGGCATCGTCAAGAGGCTCATGGTGAGGTGGCGGCAGCTCCATGGTTCTATGACCTGACAATTCAACAGTTCAGGTATCTGTGTTAGAGAGCTGCACCAGGTAGAGTCTCTGGAAAGCAGTGTAGACTTCCAAATTTAGGAGCTAGGTCATGCCTTGTGACAAATAACTACTCATTTTGAAAAAGAAGCTCATAATGAGACACTGGGCCCCCATGGAGTATGGGTACCTGCCAGTGGGGCATCATTTAGTACTATAGTACTAAAATTATTCATTGTAATCTGGGACACCAGTTGAACATTCACCCTGCCAAAACTGGGTGATTTATGTTTACCACTCTATCAGTTATAAGCTAGCAATTCATTGTAAGATGACAGCAGTGCATTTCGAGTTGGATCCAAACAGGTATGGAGGGCACAAGTTTTCATGCAGAGGCAATTGAGACTCCAAGATGTATGCCCCTGTCACACCAACCTGTTTCCTCAGCCAATATTTATGACTTTATGCATGTAGGGGAGTTCTCTACCACCACTGCTGTCGGAAGAAAAATATTTGGGCATGGCATATGGATGGATTGTCTTGATACAGTGATATGAATAAAAAAATGAATTGCAACCATGCTCCATACCCAACTTCAATTGGTTCTGTTGAGACAAGTCCTTAAGGTGAGTGGTGAGGGACATCCTCCACATAGGTAGTACCCTTGACTGTCAACTTTGTAGGAAGGGAGGCATGATCTGCGGTCAGAATACACATGTACCTGATTGGTTGGTCAGAGGCCTGGATGAAGACTGAAATATTGGATAAAGAAGTCTGGGGAGGAGGCATATGGATGAACTAGTAGTAACAGTACCAGATTGTGTAGATCTTTGTGTCTCATGTCAATGCCCATCAGAAAGCAACTGCTGTGGAGGAGGCACTCAATGACCAGGTATATGGAGATATATATCTGGAGGATCTCAGTCAGTTTCTGTTCTCAACCAAGCGCTTGGACTCACAAGTGAAATGGGAATGTGGCAGAAATGAAGTGGGAATGTTTGCCTGGGCCCAACAACAGGGCTCCTTCTCACCAAGGCTGACTTACCTGCTGCTGCTGCTGAATGCTCAACCTGCAGGAGCAGAGTCTGCATCCTCAACCTCTTTATGGTGCCATTCTGTGAGAAACTGCCTTCCACTTGGTAGTAAGTTAATTACATCAGAATCCTTCCACCATGGAGAGGGAAGAAATTTATCCTTATTGAAACTGACACTTTTTTCTTAATATAGGCTTATCTTCCATTTTCCAAGCTCATAGTGCCTCACCAATGGTGAATAGATCTGCATAATAAAGTCTTAGCTCAGGAGCCTATTTTATGGCTAATGGGTTGTGACAATGGTCTTTTAAAACAATGGGTCTTCCCATATCCTGCATTACCTGGAAGCAAAAGGTAGAAAGTAGGAATGGTCTATTAAAGCTCAGCTAAGGAACCAGCTTTGAGATGACACAGTAGATGACTGGTCACTGTCCTGCAGGATGAAATGTATACATTAAATGATCAGACAACATATAGTGCTATGTTCCTCCCTAGAACACACAGGGCCAGAGTAACCAAGGGATGGAAGTACGATTGTGTGTTTTCTTCTCACTCCAGCCAGCTCCTTGCAGAAGTCGTGCTTCCCATTTCTGTAACTGACTCTGCTGGATTCAAAGCCTTGGTTTCCAGTAGACAGTCTTCCACTGGTTTCTTTAGGAAGCTGAATCTCCTGCTGGGTCACTTTGGTTGAGCTCCCCATGTCAATGGACTATCAGGTAAAAAAAAAAAAAAAAAAAGAGTTACCATATTGAAGAGGGCAATCAACTCCGGTTGTTTGGAGCTAAGGATGTTATTGCATAATGGGATAGAGAGGATTATTCTGAAACTGGTGCTGGAACATCTCTTGGTGCTTTCAGGTCTGGTCATAACAGTGAATATGAAATCACTGTCAACAAAGCATGACAAAGGCTAGACAAGAACTCAGACTACCAGGATGTGCAATCCAGACCAGCTTTAGTGTTGACTAGGGCTGAGAGAAATCTAGAATAGGCGGAGGGAAAGAAAGATGATGAGTATTGTGACTGAGGACTAGTTGCTCCAGGAGACTATAGTTTATTCCTGTTGAAAGTTTTTTGTTTGTTTTTTATTTTTAAGAGCTTACAGCTGACCAGAGCCTTTAAGAAACCTGAGCAATGTGAGGGGTATACTTTGCAGACACTTGTGATCCCTTCCTGACTTAAGTGCAGCAGTGTTGTGGTGGACAGTCTGTGCACATTGCTCACATCCCACAGCAGACTCCCTTAATTAGCTAGGTAATGATCCAGCCCACCTGTCTGTATGAGGAAGTTAACATTCTGCAGAAATCTTCAATTAGTGAGGGGCTGGATAAATGCCTTCAGTATTTCAGTGGGAAAATTCAGAAGGGTACTTCACATGGCTCCATGGAGGTTCCTCAGTGGGACCGAGACCCTGTTGCAGCAGAAATCACAGCTTAACACTTTAGGCTGTATTAGGTTTCTCTTGCCCTATCTCCATTCATTTTTGCTTCTTAGATCGTATTATGGTTCAAGATTGTGCCTCCCCAACAAATATGTTGAAATCCTAAGCCCTGGTACCTGTGAATGTGACCTAATTTGGAAATAGGGTCTTTGCAGATGCAATCACATTTAGATGAGCTCATTAGGATGGGCTCTAATACAATATGACTAGAGACCTTACAAGAAGGTCTCTTACACACAGACACACAAGGAGAGCACCATGTGATAATAGAAGTTGAGGTACGAGTTCTATAGCTACAGGCCAGGAAATGCCTGAGGCTACCAGAAACTGGAAGGGGTAGGGAAGGATCTTCTTCCAGAAGGCCTTGAAGGCAATAGAGCTCTGCAAATACTTAAATTTCTAGTCTCCAGAACTATGAGAAAGGAAATTTCTGTTGTATTAAACCATCAAGTTTGTGGTACTTACTATGGCTGCCACAGGACTTGAATGCAGATCACCTTTCACATACAGTATTTCCCTGCCTCTCTGCCCCTAGTCCTTGTTACATGTGCTGCTTTCAGGAGACCCAAACTAAGTGTGTTCCCATACAGTTAAATTTATATTTAAACCTGGACTTCTATTCTCAGTTAACCTTACTTTAGTCCATCTCTTGTACCCACAATCAATTGTACAATTTTACTCAAACTGCTGGGCCTGATCTTATCTCATACCTCTCACTTGGTCAATCACCAGAATTTGGTAAGAGGTTCTCAATTACCTGCTCCAAACTCTAGTACTACCTGGAAAGGCCAAGTTCTTTTATAAGGGCCCCAAGGCCATGTACTTACTCCACACCATCCTTTTCTTGAATGGAAAGCCCCAGAAACCTCATTTTGATAGTCAGATCCTGGGCAGGGTTGCTCCTGGGCAGTTGCAGCTTCAGGATTTTTACAGAGGGCCTTGTAGGTTTCAGTCAGATTGTAAGGGAGTGGATCCTAGGAGACTTACTTAACACTGTTTCCAAACCAAGTTTTGAATTAGAATACATGCTTGTTTGGAGTGATTTTGGGGTGGGGATAGAAGATACTTTGGCTTCATCACTTTGTGGCTCAATGGAGACCAGGGGAAATATCTCCAGAAGCTTTGGTCACTCATTTTGCACTGTTCCAGGATCTCCAAAGGTGAAGGTACTTATTATGGGCAGGCCCTTAGAAAACTGCTTAGGCCCCACGAGAATGAGAAAGTGGCAATCAGAGGCTTTTATGTGACCTAAGGGATCCCTCTAGTGGTAATAACTGAGAAAACCTCAGCCATATAATCATGCTTCTTATGGGACTGGTAGTCCATTATCATGGACAGAAGGATCAATACCATGGAACAGTGACCTTGATAAAAGTGGTAACTATCATCTTGGAACAAAATGGTAAGTACAGAGCTAAGAGACCCTAATGAGATTTTTAAAATGTCATCTTAAGACTGACAGACCAAGATAGATCGGACTAACCATTATGAGACAGATATAATTCATTGCCATAGGAGACAGAATTCACTGCATCCTGGGAGGTATCAGTGGGGAAAGGGGGTGGGGATGACTGGAATTTTGTTAGCCCTGTGGTACTGAGTGTGTATGGATTCCTACACATTACAAGAAGAAAGGTGGTTGCAAGCAAGTGGATTCCTATCCTAAACAACTTGGGGCCTGTAAAGCTAATATGGCTAGTGAGAGAAATGCTAATTTCTTCATCAGATATGTCCATAACCTGATATCATAGCTGCTGTGTCAAATAAATTTGCAGTTGTGTAGGTGTTGGAAGGAAATGGTTTCTTCATCTAGGATGGGAATGAGGAGAATGAAGCAAAATACCAATGCCCTGTAGGAGCCCTTGTCTTCTGTTCCCCTGCCTCGGGGTAGGGAAGACTCAACTTACCTGTTCAATCCTCCTGGGTAAGAACAAGAATCCAGTACAACCCTATACTTGCTTCCCCTTAAGGGTCCACAGAACTCTGTGCACTATGTTCTTCACAAGATTTATAGCTTTCTGGTCCTTGCTAGAGATTCCTCTGTTTGGGCTTTCCAGGTTTCTCCTGGTCCATGAGGAACAAAGCCCTGGTGTTTTTGGGACACCAGCAGAGCCTTGCTCACATACTAGTCAAGATGTCCATGAGGTCAAGAGTTCTATGGGATTACTGTGTCAGCCCATCCATTGGATAAGGATTCCCATTCTTGGGATCTGCTGTAAATCAGAGCCCTCTGGGAAGGTATAGGAATATACTATTTATGCCTATGAAGCTATATTCTCCATCACAGCAACTATCAGAATCAAGTTCATAGCCACAGGTTAACACTGATGCTGAACAACTTCTATAGAGAAGAGAGTGAGAAATGGAGTAGTGGCAGGTACAAGGCTTAGAAGGGCTGGATGTTTGGCATGGTTGTGGGACTGGTTGAATGGATCCATTAATTTAGGTGGGTCAGGTCAGAGGATGATTTGGGAAATAAAGTCCATTAATAGTGTGAGGTTCTAGCTAGGGAGTTCTTTGGAAAGTTAAAGAGGATTAGTTACAGATTTGGGTAAAACTGTTGAAGAGCCCTGAAGAGGGAAATTAGTGTGATAGTGTGGACAGGCAGGGTCGGGGAGGGTAGTTAGCCAACTCTGGAGCAGTACCTAAGGTATAGATATTGTAGGATTGTCCCATTTTTTTTCCCCCTCAGCCTGTGGACATTCCATCTTAGCCATAACTTTCCAATTGTTCCCAATGCTCACTGCTTCCACTTTCTAGTCAGTGTGGAATAGGAATGCATGAAGAACCATCAAGCAGAGCAGGGGGCTAGTCTGTCTTGCCTTCATGTTTCTGCCTCTCCATTTCCAGGGCCTCTTGTTGTTAATTCAAGACACCTTTGCTGCTTATTTATAACACTTCAATCCATTTTCCAGATGGCCACTAGTGCAACCTTCCTGACAAGAACCCCTGGCACTCTTCAGAAACTTTTAGGGGTCCCTGTAAGCTGCCTGTGTTGCTGTGCTTCACAGACCATTCTATCCCTATCTGTACTTGGCAGACACTCCCCTATCATTCTCTTCACCATGTCCAGACCACAGCCTATCTCTGCCCTGCTTAGACTACTGTCCCTTCCAGGTGTATCTCTGGGCTACCCTTTAAGCTCTTTTCCAGGGGGCTCATTTAACCTCTCCAGTGAATTTGACCTTCCCTAGTGACTTCTCTAGCAGTTTACAGTCTCAATTCCAGAAGAGATCCTGCTTTTGGTCACCTTTGGCTTGAACAAGTTACATGCTCTGAGAGATGGTAAGGGTCCCAGTTCTTCGTCCTAAACTTAGGGAAATAAAGCCTATTAGTTTGAGGTTCTAGCTGGGGAAATGATTAGCTAGGGAGTTTTCTGGGAAGTTGAGTGGGTTAGTTACAGACTTGGGTAAAAGAAGAAAAGGGTCAGAGTCTACCAAGTTCTGAGTAGCCTCTAAGGAAAGGGGGAAAGTTTGCATTTTACACCCTGGTCCTAAAATACTTAAACAAGCATTTATTATTAAATATGCTTACATAAAATTATGGAAAGTAATATAACAAATACCTATGCATCCACTGCATAGCTTTATAAAGATATAATATTGTGTCATATTTACTTCTTGTTTTCCAATTTTTAAAAGAAAAGCCATTACAGATATAGCTGAAACCAATACCATCTCCTCTCCCTTCTTCACTTCCCAAGTCAATACCCTGAATTTGATTTGATCATTCATTAGCATGTTTCCTTTTTATTGCATAAAGATATTGCTTTTCACATTTTTATATTTTGACAAGTATTAAACATGGTATAAAAGTATAAAAAATAAAATCTCTCCACTCCTTGTGCCTTATCCAGTACCTTCTCCCAACACAACCACTGACAGCAGTTACCTGAATATATTTTCACAAATATTCTAGGCATTACTACCATCTATTTTCCTGCATGCAATAACAATAAATTATAGATACCATTTTCTCCTGCCTTTTGTTCAGTTACTACATCTTGAATATTATACATATTAATGCATAGAGAATTGTCTCATTCTTAACATCTGCATAATATTATATTTTATGGACATATACATTTACTCTATTTCAGGTAGTAATAATTTGGGTTGACCAAAATTTTTATGCTATTATAAGAAAATACTGCAACAATTATTTATATATTATATCATAATCAAGCCAGTTTATCCGTAGGATACATAAGCAGAAGTGAAATTTCTGGGTTAAGGGTAGGTACATTTTAATTTTGTCGAATACAAATTTGAAATGGCCTCCAGAGACGACTACACTCCCCTGGTGTGAGGTGCTAATACTTAGCATGCCATCCGCCAATTAAAAAGAAAAAACAAAAAATTAGGTTACACACCTATTAGTAATGCATGCCTGCGTCGCTTCCCCTTTCTCTTGCCATCGTATTATCAATTTTTTAAATTTATGAATTTGATGAATAAAATTGTCATCTTATGGTAGTTTTATATTTTTTATCAGTGAGATTTTCCCCCAGTTCTATATTTATACAGACTATTTGTGTACATGTGAATTTTGCCAGTAAGATTTTTAAAGATATTGACTTTATCAATCTTTATTTATTTATTTTTGGTGGTGCTGGGGATTGAACCCAGGGCCTTGTGCATGTGAGGCAAGCACTCTACCAACTGAGCTATATCCCCAGCCCTCAATCTTTGTTTTAAAAATACTCCTGGATTCTCAATTTGTAGGAAACAAAAATATTTTCCCTCTTCTTTTCCTCATAATTACATGTTCTTTTCATACTTAAAATTTTTATTCCATTGTGTTAGTTTTCTGTCACTGTGAAAAAATACCTGAGATAATCAACTTAAAAAGGAGGAAAGGTTGGGGCTGGGATTGTGGCTCAGCGGTAGAGTGCTCGGCTAGCACGTATGCGGCCTGGGTTCGATCCTCAGCACCACGTAAAAATAAATGCATCGTGTACAACTAAAGTAAATAAATAAATGTTAAAAAAAAAAAAAAAAGGAGGAAAGGTTTATTCTAGCTCATGGTTTCAGTCCCTGATCCACTGGTACCATTGCTTGGATTCATGGTAAGGCAACACAACCCTTATTCAAACCACAGCATTCCAGCCCATCATGAATAACTTTAGTGCAAATCATAAATTAGAAATCAACTGTTTCCAAATGACCACTTACTTAACTAATCTATCTTATTTGAAAAAGCAACTTTATCATATTCTAAAGTTCTTATATACATTTTCAAATGGACAAAGATGAAACATATTAATGGTGTACAATGACTTGTGTTTTGTTTCTTGAGGTGGAGTTTCTATTCTCCCAGTGATCTTTCTGCCTTAGCTTCCTGAGTAGTTGGAACCAGAGATGTGTACCAACACGCCAGAGCTAATGTGATGTTTTGATATATGCATACATTGTGAAAGGATGAAATCAAACTAGTTAATATGTCCATCACCTCACATACTTAAGATTTAACATCTAATCTCTTAGCAACTTTTAAGCATACATTAAGTAGTCACCATGCTGTACAACAGTCTCCAGAACTTATTTCTCTTTTTGAGTGTTGACAAACAGCTCTCTATGTCCCCTCTCCCTGAGCCTGTGGAATCAACCTTCTACTCTACTTCTGTGAGTTCAACTTTCTTAGCTTCCACATGTGAGAACATGTGGTATTGTTTTTGGTTTATTTCACTTCGCACATCTTTCAGGTTCACCCATGTTGTCACAAATGAGATTACACTGGGTTTATATACTGTATTTTCTTCATCCATTTCATTTCTTGATGAACACTTGATTCTATTTCTTTGGACATATAACCAGTAGGGGGATTACTGGATTACATGGTAACCATATTATTATTTTGAGTCATTATTTTCCATAATGACTGTACTAATTTACCACCAGTGTTCAATAGTTTCCTTTTCTTTATGTTTTCATCAACATTATGTATATGCAGTTTGGATCTATTTGCCTGTTTGGTTTGTCTCTTTATGTACTGGTACCATATTGCTTCAGCTATGTAGTTTGGTAATATATTTTAGTATCTGGTAGGATTAATTTTTCTTCTTTGAAAGGATTATTAAAGAGGCATTTTAATTTATTTTTCCATTTGAAAACAGCTTGTCCAAATGAAAAAAATATCTTTTGAACTTTACTGGAATTATGAAAAATAAGTAATTTAACTCAGGGAAAACTGACACAGTTTAAAACAATGTTGATCTTATTGAAGAATGTGATAAGCCTTCAAATGATTCTTCTCTTCCCGTTTTTTAAAATTTCAAATGATTGCCCTTATGTTTCTTATTGGCATTTTCAAGTTTTCTTCCATAATATCAATTGGGCAATAATAATTTTTTTAAAATCCTTTTTTCCCACTATATGTTTAATATCAATGTTTTTCTTATTTAAATAAGTCTAGAACAAAGCTAAATCATAATGATAAATACACCACACTGTCATTGTTATTTTGTTTGACTATTTATACCCATGAACCTACTGTCCAATCTCAAACTAGGTCATTGTAGCCGGGCATAGTAGTACTTACTCATAATCTCAGCTGCTCTGGAGGCTGAGGCAAAAGGACTGCAAGTTCAAGACCAGCCTTGCTAACCTGGCAAGAACCTGTTTTAAAACAAAATTTTAAAAAGGGCTGGGGATGTAGGTCAGTGGTAGAGTGCCGCTGAATTAAAAAAAAAAAGGAAAAAAAAAAAACACCCAAAACAAAACAAAACAAAAAAACCCTACATCATTGTCAATAACTTACATTTATTTATTCTACTTGTCAGCCTTCTTTCACTTTCTTTGACCTCCAAGGTGAACACTACTGTGATTTTTTAAAACAAAGTTTGTGTTTACATGCTAGGCAACACTACTGATAAGCTATATCCCTAATCCTTTTTTAAAAACATTTCATTTTGAGACAGTCAGCAAGGTCTTGCCAAGTTGCTCTGGCTGGACTCAAACTTTTAGAACTCCTGCCTCAGCTTCCCAACTCGCTGGGATTATAGGTGTGTGCCATCGCACCTGGCTGTGGATTTTTTCATCATTCTCTGCTTTTCAGTTTTATCACATATATATCATATTTAAGTGGCATAACTTTATACATATGGTCAATTCTCACTGTTCAGATTCTATAACTGAAAAGTTCACACCATTTACTAAAAAATTTATTTCTAATTCTAATCAGCACTTCTGCATTCACTTGTAAATATGTTTAGAATGGAGAAAATCTGAGGTACCTCATGATTTTCCATGTGAAAGCTTATTTCAGCTCTCATAAACAAGTGTTCTTTTCAGAATCTACTTCATGCTGCGTGTTTGCTTTTTTTTTGGTACTGGGGACTGAACCCAGAGTGCTTAACCACCAAGCCACATTCCCAGCCCTTTTTATTTTATATTTTATTTAGAGACAGGGTCTGAGTTGCTTAGGGCCCTACCTAGTTGCTGAGGCTGGCTTTAAACTCATGATCCTCCTGCTTCAGCCTCCTGAGGCACTGGGATTAAAGGCATGCACTACTTCTGTGCCCAGCATGTGTTGCGTTTTTTGTTGATTTTGCTGCTTAAAATGTCCTCCAAGGGCTGGGGTTGTGGCTCAGTGGTAGAGTGCTTGCCTAGCACATGCATGGCCCTGGGTTCGATCCTCAGCTCCACATAAAGATAAATAAAATATAGGTATTGTGTCCAACTACAAAATAAATATTTAAAAAAAAAATGTCCTCCAAGGGGCTGGGGTTGTGACTCAGCGGCAGAGCGCTCGCCTGGCACATGCGCGGCCCGGGTTCGATCCTCAGCACCACATACAAATAAACCCATTGTGTACAGCTACAGCAAATAAATAAATATTAAAAAAAAAAAAGTTCTCCAAGCATGTTGTCTAGCATTCCTAGTGCAAAAATGCTGTGATGTGACTTCTACAGAAAATACACATGTGAGATAAGTTTCATTCAAGCATTTAAGTTAAAAGAGTTTTTGGTCCTGAGTTATATATTAATTTTTTTAACATTATACAGAAAACAGGTTTGTTTTGGCTTATGGTTCTGTAGGTGCAAGGTAAGGAACTGAATCTGTGATGGCCTTCTTGCTGGCAATGTCCCCAGGCTGCACAGAGCATCACATGGCAAGAGGCAAATAGTGCATGTGTGTATCCCAAAATGAGATGTCTTTAAAACATAAACACACATGAACACACTGTGTTACTGAATGGTTGATGAAAGTGTTATGAACTGACCAGGGAATCTAACCTCAGAGGTAACAAGAACTGACCTTACATAGTTACATCTAAATAACAGTTTAGTTTTATTTGTTTTTGAACATGTATTTTAACACGCACTGTCTTCATAGACTAGCCTCTTCACTCAACATTTAAGATCCACCCATGCTATTATTTACCACCACAGGACAACTTTCTGTGTTCTTGTTTCAAACATATCTCTGTAAACTGCATATGTTTTTTTTTAAAAAAAATATTCAAATTCCCCCCTCTGGCTAGTTTAAAACTTTTGTTTATTGTGAATACTGATGCAGCATTTGGACTGTTTTACCACATCTAATTTTCTTTCAACTACCTTTTTAATGCTCATTTCTCAAAATTTTAGAAATTTGTTTCTTCCCTTTTTCTATTCCATTTTCTCTCATCCCTATTCATTTAGAGATTTTGTTTCCAGCTATTAATCTTGGAATTTTATCATGCATACTTAAGACAACTGAAGGTGATAATAATTGTCCGCCCCCAAAATGTAAGAACACTGAAACATCTTAACTCTGATTGATCCATTTGCAACAGGGCATTCTATTTTTAACCTTCATATTTGACATAATCATTATAATAATATAAACAACATCTGTATGCTTTCCTACATTCAAGAAAGTATTACCATCCTTGTTTTATGACCCTCAGAACTTGTATTTAAGGTTACATATCTCAGAACCAGAACTGAGGTAAAGTCTAGGGTTCACGTTCATTATACACAAACTATATTTAGTGTTAGATATACTATGATCTGTCACTTATTAATGCTTAATGAATACTGATGAGAATGGAACAGAAAAAGGGAAGAGACAAAAATTTCTAAAAATTTGAGAAATGAGCACAGAAAAGGTTGTTGAAAATAAAATAATAAAACATTTTAAACATCAGTAGTCAAAAAAACAAAAGGCACTATTCTCTGTGAATGTTAACCTGACACTTATTAATTCACTAAATCCTCACAACATCCTAATGGGCTGTTTTATTAAAACCCACATCTTATATGACTCTTAAATTTCTTTCCTAGGGGGTTATATAGCTCAGAACCAGAATTAGGACCCAGGCCTTTTTAGTGTCTAAGGGATTCATTCACCTTTTCACTCCAATGTATAATAAACCGCTAATTCACTGAATGACTTCTCGGCCCAGGACATCTCAGTGTCCAGGATATCAGCTGAGAGGAATGTTTGAGGTTACCTAGGCCAATATTTGTTTCTGTAAGTTCTTTGCTCAGACTCAGCCATTGGCAGACAACAACATAGCTCAAGACTGCCCTCAAATTACAGATAGCACCTGAGAATTATGAGGTGTTGGGAAATTTCTTTCAACTTTTACCCACAGATCGTACGTAAGTCTGCCTCCCTGAACCAAAGCGGCCAACAGCTTTATCCTACACTCTCAGTTCATTTTAAGCATCCAATTTTTTCAATTATTTTTCTGGACTCTCATTTTCATTTCCCATGTAAATCAGATGCTCCAACAGTATGTCAGTGGACACCTTTCCAGACTGGAAACCAAAGAACAATTTGGTCATGCAGTTATTCATCACCATGGAGAAGGCAGTAGTTCCTACCAGCACAGCAGACTCATGGGTCCCATGATTGAGGTCTGTGTCCATCCTCTTCTTTTTCCTCTCCGCCTACTCACTAACACATTTCCAGGTCCTTCAACACCGTACATATGGCAACCCTTTGTACTGCCATCCATGTAAGATGCTATGCAGAAGTGATCAAAATCAAAATTTTTATGGAGGTCCATTTGTTCTGATCACAGACAAAAGATTGGGAAGAAAATGCCACTGTAAAACTAGTGTGCTGAGAAGGCTGGGATGGGGTTGAGTGAAGCTAAAAGGCTTGGGCAGTGGGTGCAACTACTGATGATGAGTCATTCAAACATAACCAACTTCTACCTACAGCACTTTTTAATGTGAGCTTTAGAATAGTTTCTTCCCTTCCACCCAGCAATAAACTCACATCAGATGAAACTCAATTACAAAAGGTAGGCTATGTTTATTCAGAGTCACAAGCAGCTGACTGACTCTGTGTGACTCAAGACCACAAAGAAACCATTTCTCCTCCACTTCATTCTGAGTCCTAGGGTAGAAAGTCAGACTGGCAGGGGCCCATTCACAGGTTTACAAGTTTCTCATTGAGGGCAATCTGTGACTGTGTGAGATTGGCCAGGTATGTCACCATCAGCAGGTCCTAGAAGACAAAGAATAAATAATAAATGAGTACAATGGCTGGTCAGGCCAGCTGTTGTGGACACTGGGTGTGAGGACAATCCTGGGTAAATGACAGCTGGGAGTCATTGAGCAGGAGTCAAACATGGAAGACAGGAAGGAAATGCTTGGAGACACTTTCCTTTCTCTTCTGATGCTCTTACAGACTAGCAGTGCTTTAGGTAAGATTCATAAGTGGAGTACTGAGAGGGGAGTGTGTGTGGGGGTCTGTGAACAAAGATGGGGAATATAAGAACTACATTTTCATTATCTTTGAATTTCAGTATTTCTTTCTGTAAAGATTCTATATAATAAGTCACAGTAGTATCAGCAGTACCCAAGACAATGGAATCAAGGAAGTGAAAGGATGAGATTCTCTGAACATGTGTACTACCCCTTCCTTCCCTCCAACTTGGCCTGCAAGGAGGCCAAAGGTGGAGCCTTATCTCTTCTATCCTACTCTGGGCCACTCCACCAACTCCTTCCACAGTTGTGTGTCCATGATGAGGTAGAAGAAGCCAGACTCCCAGAGGCCCAGGATTGGCACTTACATTGATGTTGCTGTTGAGCATGGTCTCGAAGTCATCAGGAACTATTTTGGGTACTTGGTTAACCAGGCTCATCAAGAAGCGGCCCACAGTATTATCAGCTGACACCTTTCCAGACTAAGCACCAAAGTAAAGAGGAACAGTTATTTATTTATTTTTACCACTGGGCACTACCATTTTATCAGCAGATCCCTCAGTGATCTCAAGGTGGAGATCTGTCCCCTCCTGTATTTTTCCTTTTCCCCTTACCAGCACATCCTCTGCATACTGCAACACTGTGCTCAGGGCATCCTGGATGCGAGCTGAAGCCCCTCCCACCTGTTGCAAGTCACTAGAAAGTCCGATCACTCGGTTGGGGCTGAAACAGGTCTTCATGATCAGGTCAACTGTGGGAGTGAATTGGGTAGGGGTAGATAATAAGAGACAGAGGGAATTTAGTCATGCCATTAGGAAGGAGATGGTCTCTAAACATCCTGATAACCCTCCCTGAACCCCCTCTGGACTCATTTGGCTCCCCAAATTCCCTGTTCAGTCCTTATTGGCTTTTTTTTCCTTTGGAGGGAGCTCAGCTCCTCTACCTAGTATTCTAATTATTGCTTTTGATCTCATATGAATGATCAAGTGGTCTCTAATTGATATTTTCCCACCTCTAGTGATTTCTCAAAAAATTCTTTAAATCCAAGCCATCATAAACCTTAAATCAATCTCTTTAAGTCATTTAAGGCCTCCATCCTTGTTAGAGAGCAATAGCCCCCTCCTTTGAAAAAGCCTAAGTCTTTAAGGAGTGGATGGCAAGGTTACTCACCTCCAATGCGTTCAGTATCATAATATGCGTATTTCACTGTGAGAGGTGTGAACATCACTCCCATGGTCCTCCCGGGGACACCCATTAAAGTGCTGGGGAGGGAAGGGAAAAGGTAAACAGATGGCTTAGGGAGCAAGGTTTCCACATCTAGCCTGGCCTGGGAAAGCAGTTACAACAAGAATATTGCTTCCAAGTTTCTGAGGCAAGAAGGCAGGGACCACTTGAATATGAGGTCTCAAAGAAACAAAATTCATCTCTCCCCTTAGCTCATTCTACACACCAGAAGAAACTCAGCCTTTGGAACTGGGTCTTTGGAGTATGACTTCATATACTGCAATGTCAACAAAGAAAGGCTAGGACTCTCAATTTCCCTGTGGAGCCAGCTATGTAGACCACCCCCCCCCAACCCAGCTGCAAATGGAGACAAGAGAAGTCTTTTCTGGGAGCCTCTCATCAGCACTGAAAAAACAAAAAACAAAACAAAAAAACAACAAATAGACTGAGCTGCGGTTGTGGCTCAATGGTAGAGTGCTCACCTAGCATGTGTGAGGCACTGGGTTTAATCCTCAGCACCACATAAAAATGAAATAAAGATGAAATAAAGATATTGTGTGTCCACCTAAAACTAAAAAATAAATTAGATTCTGGCCCATCAGGACGAGACTGGGATGCTACAAATAACATTATTAAAAGTGATGTCTTTACTATGTTGATTCTGTATGTTCAAATGGATTTTGAGGAGTATGAATTATTTGGAAAGACTAAGAATTTAGGCAATGGCTAGAGCTCAATGGTACATCAATTGGTACATGAGAGCTTGATATCCACCATCTTTGTTTTATTGCCTAATATTTAAATGGCTACATGAGTGTCAGACTTTTTATTCCCTTATGGTCCACGACTCAATGATCACATGACAAAGGCCTTGATGCTCATGCAGCCCAGCAGACTCATGCCCACTGAAGAAACATTGCAAATGAAACAGCAAAAGAAATGCACTAACAAAGGCATTCACTAATCACAACGTAAAATTCTTCTAACTCTCATAGGAGCCTTGTCTTCAGTAAGTCTTTCCCAATAATCCCCATCAACTGGCATTTTAACGGCCTGCAAATTCAATGTATAAACACTGTAATGTTATTGTCACCAAAACTGCATACAATCCTGGGCTAATAGATGTGTTAAAAATAAGGACAGTCAGTCACCCTCTAATCCATAAATAGTAAGTTCTGGGAATGACAACAAAACAGTAACCCAGAATAATGAACATGAATCACAAGAATACCATGCGAAGACTGACTGTTCTTATGAGATGACATGAAATGTGAAAACTTGCTCAAATACCTAAAGGGCTGCCATTTAAAACTGGTTATGAGGAATGGGTATCCAGAGTACAACTAGGATTAGCAAATGATATTATGGAGACAGCTTTTGCTTCAGAATGAAACTTTCCAATTCCTTTCTAAAAGAAAGGAATGAGCTTCCTGAAGAAGCAGTGAGATACACAGTGAAGGAATTAAACCTGCATGAGGTAGGGTGGGGTGTCATCTAGGGAAGGCTGGATAGCCTTTTATTCCCTTATGGCCCAAGACTGGTCACCTGACATAGGCCTTGATGCTCATTCGACCATTCTGAAGACTTGTGTCCACAGTGAGATGAATGGGGTTAGGGGCCTCCCGGCTGTAGTACTCATGGATCAACACAGAGTGCTCTGTGATGTCATGGCCTGTGGCATACCTGGAAAATGGAACATAGTTGTAGATTCATGTTTATATGTAGCATCAACATCAACCACAATGGTGGGCTGGATGTCTCAACAACCCTATGGTACTGATATTTAATGAAATTGAGAAAAGGCTTGCAAAATCAAAGCTGAAATTCAAAATACATATTTTTGATCTCATAGGACCAGAATTGTTAGTGAAATACACTTAATTCATAGGTTCTTCTTTTTTTGATACCAGGGATTGAACTCAGGGGTGCTTAACCACTAAGCCACACCTCTAGTGCTTTTTATTTTGAGACAGGATCTCGCTAAGTTGCTTAGGGCCTCACTAAGTTGTTGAGGCTGGCCTCAAACTTGTGATCCTTTTGCCTCAGCCTCCTGAGTCAATTCAGAGCTTCTTGAGATCAGACACTTTCAATACTCTTGTCTCCAAAAGGGGAAGACAAGCTCTAGTCTGGTGGCAGAAGAGCCTGGCAATCACTGAGAGACTTTCCATCCAGCCCTGCCTTTCCCCAACTTACCAGCCCAGGATGAGCTCATTTGGAGAGACTTTTTTGTGCAATTCATACATGTTCTTAGCAAATTCCATGTCAACAGCCACCTAAGAGGGAAGGCAGGAAAGGAAGCTAAGAAGCTAGAAGTTCATAGGAAAATGGAATAAAAATAGACAGGGAAGTACATAGACAGGGAATAAAGCTCTTTGGCTGTAGGAGCTCTAGTTATAAGCACAATAAATTGTGCAGGAGGGGCCCTGAGGGGAGTCTGACAAACGCATAGCTATATACTGCATAGGGGCAGTTCAAATTCCTACTCACTTCATCTTCTGATTCATTGTGTGGCACTGAAAAGCAATTGGTGACCTCCACTGAGTGCTTGTCAACAGTTCCTGTGAAAGAGAGAATTGTCCATGTGTTATTTAATTCTAGGGCCCCCAATAGTCTCTCACTACTGTTGAAATGCTTTAGAAGGTCCTTCAAAGCCAGTGAATAGCAATCCAACCCAGTGGCTTCAAGTTCAGCATCAACAGAACCAGGATTTTCCAGATAACTAAAACTCCGGAATGCTCAACTCCTTCCTCTATCATCAAACAGGATTAATTATTCTTTTGCAAGATTTCCTTTTTTTCTGTTACTTTCTATTATCAGCCCTTCCTAGACCTTCATTTTTTCAACCGATAGACTCTTGCCTGATAATTTACTCTGCAGAGCTACCTAGAAGATTTTATTGCCAATAAAGTAGCCTCATTTCACAATGTGAGCACAATTGAATTCTATCATCATGCAGAAACCCTCCTCCTGTGAACCTTAAATACCAATGTCAGTCTTTACCACAAACATTGTTTTCTAGTTGACATCATCTATCCCACTACATTAGTTCCTTGACCTTACTGAGGAACTAGTCCCTTGACTTTTCTACTTTCTTCTAATCTACTGGTATCTCCTGCCCCAGGTCTCAAGTGCTTTGCTTCCCTGTCCACCAGAGACCTCAACGTTGCTAGTGGGTACTAGAGTTTGTCTAATTCAATTTACTATGATTTTTGTTCTCTTAGTCAAACTATGTGCTTAAACACAACAGATATATATTTTTATCTTATCTGATGTCTCAACAGCATTCAAAAAACTTGATGACTTCATCTTAAATCTTTCTTTTTGCTGGGTGTGGTGGTGCAAGTCTATAATCCCAGTGACTTGGGAGGCTGAGGCAGGAGGTTTGCAAGTTCGAGGTCAGCCTCAGCAACTAAAGGCCCTAAGCAACTTAGTGAGACACTGTCTCCAAAAAAAAAAAAAAAAAAAAAAAAAAAAAAAAAAAAGGCTGGGGATGTTGCTCATTGGTAAAGCCCATCTGGGTTCAATCCCTAGTACCAAATCAACAAACACTTTCTTTTCTTGGGGATATGACACTAGTGTCTAGTTTTCTTCCTTCTCTTTCTAAATCTCTGTTGGCTCTTCCTGGGACTTCTCTAGTTTTCAGGGTTCTATCTGAGTTCTGCTATTTTTTATTTTTTTACTCTATGCTTCTTTTCTAGGTCAGGCCCTGACCTAAAAATGTTTTTGTTAATAAAAGTTTAAATGCTTAACACCAAGAACACTGTACCATGATTCAGTTTGCAAAAGGATCTAAAAGTCTAATTTTAGCTGATCTGACTAGGGTGTCAATATAGTAACTGGGGCACTAAGCATAAACTTTTTTAGAAGATTGTCTCTGAAAGTACTCCAGTGTGGAAAATTTGACAAATATTTGTCAAATGCTACATTAGTAACAACTATTTGCTGCAGAAGTCTACAAGGGGCAGTTACAGAATGTCTTCATATTGTGGGAGGATAAGGATGGAGGGAGGGTAAGTATATGGAATGGAAGGAAGATTAATGCTAATATTTCTGCTAGGAACCTTGAGCATGGATGGAACTTAAAACAAATGAGGGAGAGCAAGGAAGGCATGTGTGGCAGAGTACAAAGGTTTGGTTTGAGAAAAAATGTTTAGAAGATAATGAATCAATTTAAGTTTCTATAAAGTGCTACACTGTCAAAGATATGTATGTGTGTACTAGGGATAGCATAGGCTTGATATGGTAGATGGCAACCTACAGCAGTAACTGATGTGTATCATCACAGATGCTTTCTATAATGATGAAGTTCTCACTAAAATTCTGCTGAAGCAGCTACTGAAGGAACTAGACTTTAAACAGTTTGCCTTAAGGCACATGGCTAATACTTGATGAAATCTATCTACGTATCTTGTCTTTCTTGCAATATGCCAACTGTCTTCTACAGTGTAAGGCCTATTACAAAGTCAAGAATAAGAAAGGATGCTTGCAAGTAGAGTAGATTTACAAAGGTGTTTGAAAGCAGTCAGTAAGAATAGAAATGAATTTAATGGGACTACCAGCCTCTGGACAAAGGCATTTATTGTTAACAATCCCTCTTTAGTGCTTTTCAGTTTTACAAACCACTTTAACAGAAAATATTTGTTTCCCAAATCTGTAACACAGGCAGGTAAGAGATGTTCTTCAGTCTGAAGGCTAAGCACAGATTTATAAACAGATAATAAAACTGTGTCCAATTGTAAAATCAGAAAGGGCACCGGGCCGAACAGTACTTATTGTACTAGTAACTAATATTAGGGGAGACAGAGGATCAGGCTTAGTTCAGGAAAGCAAAACATTTACAAAATCTTAAATAAGTTCCAGGCAAATCAGTTTACTTATTGAATGTGATCTTTTTTTAAAAAAATATTTATTTATTTACTTTAGTTGTACACAATGCAATGCATTTATGTTTGCGTGGATCGAACCCGGGCCGCGCACGTGCGAGGCCAGCGCTCTGCTGCAGAGCCACAACTCCAGCCCTGAATGTGATCTTTTAACAGTTGTCCCCACTCCTTTGCCAAATGATTAAAAAAAAAAAAAAAACCTTTATGAACACCTGGAGAACAAAGACATTTCATCATTGGATAAGGGGTGGGGGTGGAATATGGTCACTGGGCTTATGGAGTCAAGGGTACTTCCTACTGAGCGTTTTGAGTTCATTTTTGGCAGAATGAGGCTTATCATTCTTGACATAAATGCTGCTGGATATATTAAAAAATAAAACGGAAGTCACTCGGCACATACTATTCAGTAAATGACAACTACACTACGTCGCTTAAAGTACACCGATCGGGCAGGTGGGGGAGTGTTCAAGTCCTCTGGGAAGATAAATCGCAGCCGGAAAGTGCGACATAGAAATCGGTAACAAAAAGATCCGTGTGGATGGATGGGAGGAAGGACTGAGGGATGAAACAGTTAACGTGAGATGTGCGGAAGAACGTCCACTTTCGGACCACTCACCCAGCAGGGTTCCGATAACACGCGCAGCGCCGTCGTTACGTCGCTCGTAGCTGTCCACGATGGAGGCCAGAATGACCGGGTGCAGCCTGACCACGCGGCCTCCGGGGAAGGGGCCTGGGAGAGCAGGACCCGGCAGGGAGGGCGCAGGGGTCTGCGCTGGGGCTTGGGCCGAGGCCGGGGTCTGGCCTGGTGCCGCGGGCGCAGCCGCGGCGTCCGAGGGCGAAGCTGGAGCCGCAGTCGGCGATGTAGCCGCAGCTGGCGCTGGGGCAGGCGTTGGCGCGGAAGCCGGGGCTGAGGCTGGGGCTGGGGCGACGGTCGGGGCTGGGGTTGGGGCCGGAGTGGCGGGAGGAGTACTTGCCGGTACCGCCGGTGTGGCCATCTTGTTGAGAGAGAGAGAGAGAACCTGGAGCGGAAGGGAGTGAGTTCATGAGCATTAGAAACTCCATAGGCTGAATATGTACCACGTGAACTAGGTGTCGGTGCCCATTGGTTACCAATGACAGCTCTCGGGGCGCGAAAATTTCCGGCTGTTTGTAATTTCTTCCGGAGTTTGTGCCTTTTACTTTTGGTCCGATGCACATTCAGTGAAAGCCAAGTCAAATTGTTCCTAATAAACTTGGGACCGTGTTAGGAAACAACGGAACACGGTCTGCATAGCTACCGCCAGATGGTGCCAGAGAGTAACCCAAAGGTAGCAATTCCTGTTTTAGACTTAAATGGGGTCAAAATGTCTCAAAAAATATTAGATTCTTTTTAGTTACATATAATATTAGGATACATTTTGACATTGTCATAAAAGCATGGAACATAATTTGCTCTAATTCAGTCCCCATAACTTCCCTCTCCTCCCTCCTCTTGCTCCTCTCCCTTTACTGATCTTTCTACAATTTATTTATAGTTTTTTAAAATTAGTGTCTTGTGAATATACTTGATGTTGGGTGGTATATTCATGTATGTACATATGAAAGTTCTGTCAGATTCATTCCACTGTTCTTTCCTTTTTCCTTCACTCCTTCCTCCCCCTCAATCCTCTTCATCTACTCTTCTGATCTTCCCTCTATATTTATGAAATTCATCCCCCATTCCCCCTTATTTTGGATTAGCTTCTGCATATCAGAGAAAATATTCGACTTTTGACATTTTGTGACTGGCTTATTTCTCTTAGCATGATAGTTTCTAGTTCCGTCCATTTATTGGCAAATGCCATAATTTTGTTCTTCTTTATAGCTAAGTAATACTCCACTGTGTATATATACCACATTTTCTTTATCCATCCGTCTGTTGATGGGTATCTGTGTTGGTTCCATGGCCTGGCCATTGTGAATTGTGGTGCTATAAACATCAATGTGGCTGCATCACTGTAGTATGCTGATTTTAAATCCTTTGACTATATACTGAGGAGAGGAATAGCTGGGTCAAATGATGGTTCCATTCCTAGTTTTTTGAGGAATCTCCATACTGCTTCCCAGAGTGGTTGAATTAATTTGCAGTTCCATTAACAATGTATGAGTGTACCCTTTCCTCTAAATACTCACCAACATTTATTGTTGCTTGTATCCTTGATAATCGCTGTTCTGATTGGAGTGAGATGGAATCTCAATGTAGTTTAGATTTGTATTTCCTTAATTGTTCAACATTTTTTCATATATTTGTTGACCATTGGTATTTCTTCTTTTGAGAAGTGTCTGTTTAGTTCTGTTGCCCATTTATTAATTGGGTTTATTTTGGTGTTAAGTTTTTTTTAGTTGTTTGAATTTTCTGGATATTAATGTCTTGAGGAGCAGTTGGCAAAGACCTTCTACCATTCTGTAGGCTCTCTCTTCAGGCTCTTAATTGTTTCCTTTGTTGTACAGGACATTTTAAATTTGATGCCATCCCACTTATTGATTTATGATTTTATTTCTTGTGTGTTAGGAGTCTGGTTAAGGAAGTCAGTTCCTGTGCTGAGATGCTGGAGTGCTCATTGGGCTTTGTTCTTGACAGTGTCATAAGGTGTATATAGGGTGGTTTAGTCCACAGTTTGAGTGCTTAATATGTGCCAGATTATCTTTTAGGTGCTTAGAATATACAAGTGAATAAAACAGGCAAAAGTTTATATTCTAGTGGTGATTAAAAAAACCAATAAGTAAATTATATATTATATTAAAAGTGCTATCATATACAGTAGTTACTAAGGTGTTTCATGAAAAGGGAACCATCAGCAGATGGTAAGGAGAATCAGGAGTTCTGAAGGGTCAGGGTAGGTTACAATGAGAATGTGAAATTGAATGGAGACCTGGGGGTTCAAGTAGGTAGTCATCATTTGGGGCTTTTGTGGGGAGGAGCCCTTCAAGTAGAGTAAACACCTAGTGTAAAGGCCTTAAAGCAGGAGCAGGCCTGGTGTGTTTGAGGAGGTTATTTTGTGTCTAGAGTGTTAAGAGGAGAGAGTAGCAGGATGAACCCCTTAACAGGAGGTTGGAAGCACATCATTAAGAACCTTCTGTGTTACAGGAATTAGCCTTTGTGATCATAGAAGCTGAGAACTCCCAAGATCTGCAGTCAGCAAGAGGAGAGACTGAGGAGAGCTGAAGGTATCAGTTCCAGTCAGAAAGCCATCAGGCTTAAGATCCAAGAAGAGCCAATGTTTCAGCTTGATTCAGAAAGCCTGTGACCCATCTCAAATCAGGGAAGCAGGGGAGTCCCTATTGTGTGCTGGAAAGTGGTCCTGTTTGTTTTGTTCAGGCATTCAACAGATTGGATGAGGCTCATCCGCATTAGGGAGGGCAATCTTCTTTACTCAGCCTCCCAATTCAAATATCAGCTGCATCCCAAACACAGCCTCACAGGCTCTCCCAGAATGATGTTTGACCAAATGTCTGGGCACCTCATGTCCTAGTTAAGTTGATACCTAAAATTAACCATTGCACATAGGTGTCTGGTTGGCCTGGGAGACATGCTTGAAAGTTTTGCCTGAAAAGATAGGGTCATTGGGCTGGGGCTGTAGCTCAGAGGCAGAGCACTTGCCTAGCATGCATGAGGCACTAGGTTTGATCCTCAGTATCACATAAAAATAAAAAACAAATAAAATAAAGGCATTCTGTCCATCTACAACTACAAAAAAATTTAAAAAAATGATCAGGGTCACATCTGCTTGTGGTATCATATTAAAAGCAACCTACAGGACCCATCCCACCTCAATAACTGAAAGAGGCAGCCATATATATCAGCTAGCTTCCCCCACCCCCGCCCTCTTTCTTTCTGACTTGATTTCTGTGTTTTTGTTCTCTGATTCTTTTGTTCCTTCCCCTTCTCTTTTGGGACTCAGTTATTCTAGTTTCCAGGTTTACTTCCAGCCAGACCAGGGTTAACAGAAAGGGAGTGCTTATTTCATCTCTTGCCTCCACCATCCAATTAAAATCAGTTCTTGCACAGCTCAATTCTACTTTCGTAGGTGTGACTCAGAATCTCTGGTCCAGTCATCTCAAAACCTGGAGCCTTTGCCGTAAGTGGCCTCTCTGCTCTCTATCCCCTTATTTATGTGACTGTGTTTTATTCTTTACTTTCTATCTTGGTTTTTTGGTCTTGGTACTTGGCTATCTTGTTTTCCTCTCTAGCCTGAGGTTAGTAAAGGCTGTGGGAAAGGCCGGTTCCCATTCCTGCCTGTTTTCCTGGACTCTAGGAGTACTCACTGAGCATCGGGGATAGGGGATCTTGGAGGAGAAGAAAACGTACAGAAATGATGGAGAAGGTTGGCAGTGGTCACCTCATGGCCTCTCCTCTCTTCAGCTACCTGGTGCCCTCTCACTCTTAGGCAATGCTCTGACGCTTACTTTGTGCAGACTATAGCGTCTGCCAGAAATGCCCAGGCTCATCTTCAGACCACAAGTGACACACCTGCCTTTCTCTCTCACTTTCCTCAGGTGTGGATGGAGGCTGTTCCCTCCACCTCACATCGAAGGCCAATCTTCTGCCTTTGCTTCAAATCCTATCCCAGTGCCCACTCTCAATTCCTCCTCTGATTTGTCTCTCCTTCACCTAAATTTCTGGCCTGACCTCTCTATTGGATGCTTTTTGTCAGCATGTGAAAACAAAGGAGAGCTTTTTCTCGACTCTGTGTTTCCCACGTTACCTTCTGATTCCTTCTGTTGCCAAGCTTCCTGAGGGATTTGTCTATACAAGTTAACTCCACTTCTTTAGTGGATAGGTTGCCTTCTGTTCTTTCTTGGCTGAATTAATTTTTTTATTTTATCAAAATAATGAATGCTTGGGGTTTACAAGGTCAACTAGCATTAGAAATCTCATGTCCCCAAACAGTAGTTCCCCTCCCACTATTCTCATCCCTCTTCCCCCAGGCAACTACTTTAGATTTCTAACGACTTCTTCTAACATCTCTGCATTTGTAAATAGTATGTGTATGCTGCTTCCTTAAGATCACAATTGTAGGCATTACCTATTGACTTTTTATTCTAGTACTTTCCACCACCATCCTTCCTTTCAATGTGGTTATAAATTTTAGTTAGATTAGTATTCAGTGGTTATAGTATTACTTCTATGTAAACATTATCACATATGAGTGTTATAATTTACTATCAAGTTTTCTGATTTTTTTTGTTTGTTTCCTTATTTTACTTCTGTTTATCTAGTTTTCTGGGGACTTGCTGCTAGGTTTTCCTCCTCCTGCTAGTCTCTATATAGGCTCTTTCAGAAGGCCAGTAGCATCAGTTAACCTACTAAGTCTTTATTCTTTTTGTTTTGGAGACATTCTCCCTGGAGAAACCTGTTCTCTTTCTGCCAGGGCTGTTGGGGATTCCTAACTCTCTCTCCAGCTGGCCAACTACCTATTATGAATTCGATTCCTGTTTTGTGGAGCTCCCATTGTAGCTGGCTGAAGCGCTTGGAGCAACGGAGCCGCGGGAAAAACTTCAGAAGCAAACTGGAGACAAACAGGTTTTTATTCTAACTTTTCTCTCTGGTTCTAATAATGACTAACACACGCCAAAAACGCACCCTAAAATGGCGCTGACCCGATCAGCAATTTCGGCCAAGTCACTCGAGATCCCGCAACAATCCCGTGAGACTACGGGTGGCGACAAAGGCCAAATCTCCACGGCTCATAGTCAACTGCAATTCAAGCCAATCCCCAAACAGGGCTCCTGCATTTCCCCCTTTTTGTTTTAAAAGAGGTAATGCTCTAGGACGTCTATGTGCAACCAACATTCTTACCCGTCATCGGATAATCAAGGCTGTGCCCTTGACTCCTGTCTTAGGTTGATATGTCGGCCACATGAGACTGTCCCGTGCGACTGTGCCTGTCTTAGGTTGTCCCCCTCTGGGGATCTTACCCGTCATTGGCTAACCAGCCATCCAATGGAGCCCTTTAGGATCGACTATATATGATGACTAACAGCCGTCCAATAGTGAGGAGATGTTGCGGCTTTAAGGCAACAAGCCTTTTGGTGATGAGCCAAATTGCATAGCATATCAAATTGTTTAAACAAACCAGCTGCCCTAAGTTCCATCAAGTAACACACTGAATTCTCTAGACAAATACCCGCAAGGCATTGTCCCGTAAAGTCCCAAACAATGAAAGATCAAAATGTCCATTTGTTATAACATGTTGATGTAGGAGGCCCCATGCATGTAGAGCAGAGGCCACACTGTTGGTGAGGTTGTTTGATGTTTGAGCAGCAGACGTCTTTTTTATGTTTAGACAATGCCACCGGCAAATCTTCAGGGCCCGCTACCTAGAAACTCAAGCATCAATTATTAAAGGAAAGGCAGTGCTATTGCAGCACTGAGTCAAGAGGCGAGTTGTCAAACTACAAAATAGAATAATTAGATTAGAAAATTAAAGTTGATTTTTGTTCACATACATTGCTGGTTGAGCTTTTACAAACATAAGTTGGAAAAATGTCATATTTAGAACGAAACAAAGAAAGACTGAGGTAAATTACTGCATTAAAGATAGATTAAAGAAAAGGTAAAGGCACTTGAGAGAAATAATTTGTTAGCTGGAACCCTTGAGTCTCTGTATACAGAGCAATTTTTTACCTGTTGAGATAATTGAAATTAATGAGCTATTAAACAAATGAAGTTAATAACAAATAAACAATCTTAAGTCAAAACACCAAAATATCAGGTTATATAGCACTAGTCATATTGTTTGCTAAAGAGAAGTCCCAGGGACACCTATAAATCAAAATTGAAAGTACCTTCATTTATAAAATTATTTACCTAAATTGAATACTCTTAACCTAAAATGAATTAAAGTTATTTGGATCCATATATATATATATATATATTTTTTTTTTTTTTCTTTTTCATAAGCGCTTTGTTCTTTGTGACGTCACACTGGACAGACGAACAAGCATACAAACATATATTTGTGACGTCACATTAACATGAAATGTAGACAAATGTACAGACATAAAGACATGTATAAAAAGAAAAGAAAAAATACAATTGTGTGCACACTAAAGAGAGATCTCCTTGTCCCGGCCGGGAGAAATGACACTTAAGTTGTGAAATATTTTGAAGGACTCTTTTGAGGGAATCATTCTGTACCTTCATCTTGGTCCTCTTGATTTTGTACCTTTTTTATTAATCTTGATTCTTCAATAACTTCATCTTGATCATTTTGATGTGGTACCTGTTTTATTAATCTAGATGGTATCCATATTGGAGAGGATTTGTCTTTTGGAAAAACACAAACAGATCCTCTTCCCCAAATTAATACTGGATCTGGACCCTTCCATGTACCTGAAAGAACATCCTTCCAGTAAACCAAAGGTTTATGTTGTTGGTGTGGATTCCAATGTCTGTCTCCAGCAGAATAACCATTAGAGTCTAAAGTTAAAAAATTTAAGGTAAACAGGGCAACTGCCAATCTGTCCTTAGGACTTTTCCAATTTCCTTCTTTTTGTTTTAATAACATAATTTTCAGTGTTCGGTTTGCTCTTTCAATAATGCCCTGACCCTGAGGATTGTATGGGATGCCTGTTTTATGGGATATATTGAATTTTGCGCAAAACTGTTTGAAAGATGAGGACGTATATGCGGGGCCATTATCTGTTTTAAGCATTTTTGGGATGCCCAATGCAGCAAAAGCTTGCAAACAATGAGATGTAACATCTTTAACTTTTTCTCCAGAATGTAAGGAAGCAAAAATCATGCCTGAGCATGTATCTATAGTCACATGAATAAATCGCAATTTTCCAAAACTTGGCTCATGAGTAACATCCATCTGCCACAAATGATTGGGCATTAATCCTCTAGGGTTAACTCCGAAATGAGGATTGGGCAAATGTGTCATACAAGATTTACAATCTTTTACAATTGTTCTGGCTTGCTCCTTTGTGATTTTAAACCTACGTTGCAAGGTGGTGCTGTTGACATGAAACTGGGAATGAAATAAAGTAGCTTGTTGTAGCACTGAAAGTATAAATACTGTTTTTGTAAGTTCATCAGCCTTTTGATTACCTTCATGGAGGGGACCAGGCAAATTAGTATGTGCTCTAATATGGCCTACGAATAGAGGTTCTTTTCTTGCCCACAAAAGTTTTTGTATTTGATAAAACAATTTAAAGGCTGGAGTATGAGGTGCTATTGGTCCTGCTAACTCTAATTTTGGGACGGCTTGTACAATATAGTGGCTATCTGAAAAAATGTTTACGGGCTGGTCCCTAAAATTTTCCAGAGCTCTTACCACAGCTTCCAGTTCCACTAGTTGAGCTGATTTGTGTGCAGTTATGTAAGTCATATTTTCTTTCTTAGTGACTACTGTAGCAGTACCATTTGAGGACCCATCTGTAAATACATTAAATGCCTTAGGAATAGGTTGATTTTTTATTACCTGTGGAAATATAATAGGATGATTAATACAAAAAGATAATATAGGGGACTTAGGAAGATGATTATCAAAATGTGCAGAAGTAGAGCATTTAGCTATAGCCCAATCATTATCATTGAAGCATAAGTATTCAATCTGTGATGATGAATAGGGAGTAATAATAGTAGCAGGGTGAATGCCAAATATTTTAGTAGAAGTCTTAAGTCCTTGAAGAATAAGTTTAGCCACCATGGAGGTATAAGATTCAATTATACTTTTAGGAGAGTCGGGCAAATGTATCCATAATAAAGGCCCTTGTTGCCAAAATACTCCTGTGGGTGTATATTGTGAAGAAATAATAATCAACATCAGCGGTTGAGTTAAATCAAATCTATCACAATGAGCTCCTTCGATGGCTTTTTCTACTAATTTTAAAGCTTTCCTAGCATCAGGAGTCAAAGTTCGTGGTGAAGATGGATCAGGATCTCCACGAAGGATGTCAAATAAAGGTTTTAGTTGGCCAGTAGTGAGATTTAGTGTAGGGCGAAGCCAATTAATGTCTCCCAGTAGTTTTTGGAAATCATTGAGGGTGGTCAAATGTTCTTTATTTATTAAAATTTTTTGGGGTCTAACAAAAGTATCCATGATTTTAAATCCTAAATATAATATGGGAGATCTGGTTTGAACTTTTTCTTCTGCTATATATAAACCATATTTTTTAAAATTTTCTACCACATCACTGAATATATTAAATAAGATTTTTTGATTAGGGTGGGCCAATAAAATATCATCCATGTAATGTAGACACATGAGGTTTGGATATTTATTTTTAATGGGTTGGATAGCCTTGTCCACATATATTTGGCATATGGTGGGGCTATTAGCCATTCCCTGTGGTAAAACCTTCCATTGATATCTCTGATCAGGGCCATTATTGTTCATAGAAGGAACGGAAAAAGCAAACCTGGGGGCATCCAGAGGATGTAGGGGAATAGAAAAGAAGCAATCCTTTATATCAAGAGTAATAAGATGGAAATTTTTTGGAATAGCTACGGGACTAGGAAGTCCAGGTTGAGTAGGCCCCATAACTTGCATGGTTTTATTGATTTGTCTAAGATCATGTAACAATCGCCATTTTCCTGACTTTTTCTTGATCACAAATATGGGGGAATTCCAGGGAGAGGTGGAAGGTTCTATATGACCTGTTTCTAATTGTTCCTGAACTAATTGGTGGGCCGCTTGTAATTTCTCTTTAGATAGGGGCCACTGAGGGACCCACACTGGCTTATCAGAAAGCCATGGTATTTTCAAAATTATTTTCTCAGTGGCCCCGAAAAAAAATATCTTTTTCCTTTATGACAATGATTACTTTTAGGGTTGAGATTACTCTGTACTTTTTGATAATGAGTTCTTTTATGGTTAAGATTACCCTGTAGGTTTTCACATTTAACATCTGCAGGCTTGGTTGCAAGGTGTACTCCCATTTGTTGCAAAATATCTCTTCCCCATAAAGTAACCGGTAGATTAGGTAAAACATAAGGCTGAAATGTTCCTTTATGGCCTTCATCATCCTCCCATTTTAAAATTACTGCACTTTTATCTGGGAGGTTATTATATCCCAAGCCTCTTAAACTGGTTGAAGCTTTTTGCAGAGGCCAGTGCTTGGGCCATTGGCGTAAATTAATAATGGAAGAGTCAGCTCCAGTATCTATTAATTCCTCCATTTCTATTCCTTGGATTTTTATTTTACACATAGGCCTCCTTGAACAGTCTCGAACCCAGCAAGCCATGGGACTTGAGTCAGTGGAACAAAATCCTCTATTGTTCCCTTCTTGAGGCATACCCATTTTAAATGAATTACGTAAATTGGGAAGGAGAAGCAACTGAGCAATTCTATCTCCTTGATTAACAGAAGTTATACTTTGGGGTGAGCTAAGCATTATTTTTATTTCCCCTTTGTAGTCTGAGTTTATTACACCTGGGGTCACTTGCAAACCTAATATGCTTTTAGGACTACGCCCGATAATAAGTCCTACAGTCCCTGAGGGAAGAGGTCCCCTGACTCCTGTGGGAATCAGTTGAACCCCCATTTCAGGTGTTAACACTATTTGGGCGGTGGAACAGAGGTCTAATCCTGCATTTCCTCTTGTTCCTCTGGCGAGGGAGTGGATGGGTAGTAGGGATTGTGTCGGGGAAGCATCTGAGTGGATGTTTGAGGATACTCCTTCTGCAATGCCCCTTACATTTGTGGGCCCCGGGGTATTGGGCCCCGTGCCCCGTTTTTTGAATTCCTGAACAAAGGATTTCCATGGATGTCAAATTTTGAATAGCATTTATTGGCCCAATGATTTCCCTTTTTACACCTGGGGCAGCGGCCTGGGGCACGGTATGAGCTTGATCTTATTTCTCTTTTGGGATTTTGCCTAGAATTGCCTGATTGATTATGATAATTTTGCCTGGAATATCCTGATTGATTATAATATCTACGTTTAGCCTTTGTGAAATTTCGAGAGGAAGCACCTCTCATTGAGGCTGCAATCACATTTCCTGTGACAAAGGCGCCATTTATATCTTTACATAGTTGTATATATACGGAAAGATCCTTTTTAGTTCTCCATGGCCTGATGGCTGCTTGGCACCATTTATTTGCATTTTCATAAGCTAATTGAACAACTAAAGGCATAGCTTGGTCAACATCTGCAAACACACTACCTGCAGTTCTCAAAAGTCGATCAGCAAAGTCGGCATACGGCTCATTTGGTCCTTGAATCACTTTTGACAAGCTACCTTGTAGATCCCCAGGTCCTTGTACAGTTTTCCATGCCTCTAAGGCAGCTGCATTTATCTGAGCATATATATCTGAGTCATAATCTGTTTGAGCCTGTAAGTCTGCGAATTGCCCTTCTCCTGTGAGCATGTCTATATTATAGTTTTCAAACCCTGCAGCCGCGTTTCTTTTAGCCGTTTCTATACAAAGTTCTTGGAATTGCGATCGCCAAACCAAGAATTGCCCCCCGCTTAATGTTGCTTTACATAGACTTTTCCAGTCTGAGGGGGTTAAGCTAAAGGTGTTAAGGGACTCCAGCATACTCAACGTGAAAGGAGCTTGGGGCCCATAAGTCATTACTGCCTCTTTGAGATTTTTTATTGTTTTGAAATCTACTGACTGATGGACACTCTGTCCATTTTTCTTTTCAAATGCTGGCGGTTCCCAATGTATCTGTGAGTTGTCCTCGAGAGCGCATAAGCGATCAGAAAGACTTTTTATTTCTGTTTCTAGGGTATGCAAATGCCTAGTAATACCCTTCATATTTTCTGTGATGGATTCCATCCATGGGGGAGTAGAGGACACAAGTGACTCCTCTGCCTGACGGACCTTTTTCTCGGTCTTTTTTAATTTCTTTTTCCTCATTTTCTCAGGATCACTTTTACTAGATTCCTCACCACTGCTAATTTCACTGACAGCAATATCCTGAGGCCCAGGTTCCAGTGAGAGCAAGTATCCTTCAGCTTTCGCCAATAACTCCCGAATAGCTTTAATAGCTTGGATTTTTGTCATTTTTGGGTCTCTTCTAATACTCTCTTTACTGGTCTCAGTTGGCCCAGTGGAATCTACACTTTTTTGATCACTTTCACTTTTGTCTATATACTCCTCACTGAGAACAGAGTCAGGTATATCAAGGAGTCTTTGCATAGCCTCTATCACTTGGGATTCAGTTATATTCGAACCCATCTTTAGAGACCTTTCAGTTCTTACCTGTCCGCTCCGAAGTTCCCCGTACGGGCCGCCACCTGTAGCTGGCTGAAGCGCTTGGAGCAACGGAGCCACGGGAAAAACTTCAGAAGCAAACTGGAGACAAACAGGTTTTTATTCTAACTTTTCTCTCTAGTTCTAATAACGACTAACACACGCCAAAAACACACCCTAAAATGGCGCTGACCCGATCAGCAATTTCGGCCAAGTCACTCGAGATCCCGCAACAATCCCGTGAGACTACGGGTGGCGACAAAGGCCAAATCTCCACGGCTCATAGTCAACTGCAATTCAAGCCAATCCCCAAACAGGGCTCCTGCATCCCATCTTCTTCCCTTTTCATTTTGATGAAGCAGATTCTGCAGTAGTTCCACCAGCTTAAAGAAATGATGCAATGGCTGAGGGCGTGTGTGTGTGTGTGTGTGTGTGTGTGTGTGTGTGTGTGTGTGTGACAATGCTCCAATTCTTTTGTCCTCTAGTCAAACTGCTCCAGCCTGGACTGGGGTCCAGTTGTAGAGAGGACTAAGGGCTTTAGGGAGGGACATGGAGAATCTACTGGGTTTTCTTGCTCTTGGTGATAGAATGGTTCATGCATTCAGTTCCTCCCTTGTTTCTTCTGTGTTGGGAGGAATGAGGTCAAATTTCTCCGGATGAGCAATTGCTCACGCCACTGACAGGGTGTTTCTGCCTCACGCAGCCTTGGCAAGGTCCTTCATCTTTTCTAGCTCCACATGCACTAGGCCTGTTAGGTAACAAAGGGTAGGCACTTGGGTGGTCACACCTATATTTAAATATGAATACCACCAGTGGATTAGTAGGTTTTGGCCAAGAAGACCCAGGCTTGGCCTGTAGAGCTGTCTGACCAGAAAAAGGGTCTGTTCCAATTCTCCTCAGCACCTTGCTTGTTGGGCTCCTCCCCAGAGGCTGAGTCATCTTTATCTCACCTCCAGCTTCCCAAGTCTGAGCTGAGATAAACAGGCTGGTCTGGAATCTTCTTGGCATGTTCTGTGTTGCCTTCTCTTCTTTCCTGGACTAGCTTTGCTGATGTTAGAGCTTTGTAGAGGAACCCAGAGTCTTCTCATGCAGGCTGAGGCTTTGTGGTAAGTTGTTTCTGCTCTCCCAGACTGACCTAGGACCGGTAGCCCACGTCCCTTGTGCACCTTAACATATTCCTAACATTTTCTGTCTCCTACTGATAATGTAGTCAAAATGCTGATATTTGAATCTCAGTACCTCTCACTGTTCCCAGATACTCTTGTGAGCTTTCTCGGACATCATACAGCTGAGGTGGATTCCCCACTGACCTTAGATAACAGGTATAATTCTGGATTCTAAAAGCTTTCTGTTAATTGTTGCTTTCTCTTCTTCCAAAGACTTCTGCCTTGCCTACATTTTAGTTCCATATTTTAAACATAACTAAAAATCCTACTTTTCTTTCCCTGCTAACTTTAGAATCTATAAGTGTTTCTAGTTTCTAGTAGTATTTAGCCTAAATTCTGTTTTCTAGGTCTGCCTTCCATGTTTTTATCTTTTGAGTTCCTTCTGTCTCCTTCTACTCTGGTCCTAGAGCACAGTTTAAATCCTATCTCTTTGCTCAGGTCTACCTCTGGAAAACTCTGAAAGATCATTTCTCTCTGACTGCCCAATATCTCCTCTGGAGTAATCTCCTCTGGGACAACTTCTGTGAGGATCAAAAAGGATAATACATGTAAATCATTTGGCACAAATTACACACACAAAGTGCCCGTTCCTCTTATTATTATTTAAACTTGTCCCCTCATCTGAATTGGAAGACTTCCAGCTTTGGACCCTGTGTGTGACTAAGTCGAGGAGGCTGACACGTGAGGCTGATGGAATGATGAGTGGAGACTTCTTACCTTCTTGCCGTACCTCAGCAGTCCTAGAAAATATGCACCAGCTCTGTGAACATTCACACCATCAGGAACAGGTTGACTTTCAAAACTTAAAAAAAACTTTTTTCTTTACTCATCTGTTTAAGGAACCATACAAGGTCTAATAAAGAGTGCATGTGAGAGGGAGGGGAGAGAGAGGCAGAGGTGGTGACTGGAAGAAAGGAGGGGAGAGGAAGAGATGCAGGAGGAACATCTCCGCACACCTTCCTGTCTTCTGGCCAACACAATCAAACATACTGTCTGACCCAGAGGCAGAGAGGAATGACTAGACAAATTCCCCCTGCTGTCTCACTCACTCACCTTTCTTGGAAATTTGCATGTATCGCATTTTTTCCTGGTCTCTGCTGCACAGCTTGCCAAGCACCCAGGAAGCTAGGCGGTAAGGGGCCTTCAGGTTGCTCTTCTCCAGTAGTGGACCTCTCCTTTCCACACCTTCTCCAGGTCCTGGTCTGAACTTGACCTTCCCCTCCCATCACCATGGCCTCAGCCCTGACCCTCAACCCTTGGGAGGCATTGCTTTGGGCCTTGAATGACCTTGAGGAGGACAATTTCAAGAGATTAAAGTTCCACTTACGGAATGTGACCCTGGCTGAGGGCCAGCCCCTCTTGGCCCGAGCGGAGTTGGAGGGCCTGAGTCGGGTGGACCTGGCATCGAGACTGATTTTGAAGTGTGGAGAACTGGAGGCTGTGAGAGTGGTGCTCAAGGGCTTGAAGGCCATGAACTTGTTGGAACTCGTAGACCAGCTCAGCCACATTTGTCTGAATGGTGAGTGTGGTGGAGAAAAGGGAAGTCATGTGGTACCAGAACTGCCCCCCAGGATACTTCCACAGATTCCCATAGTCTGTAATTTATTCCTCCTTTCACCCTGCCCTCCCTCCTTGGGAGTCCCCAGTGCCCCAGTGTCCCACGTAGTCTCCAGCTGGGGATCCTGAGTGGAGATCAGGGATTTATTTATAGAAAGATCCTAATATCTTATGACCATAATACCCTACCTCTTACCTCCAGTTGCTGTGCCAGAAAAGGAGAGGAAATGAAGAAAGGGGCTTAGATGTGAGAGGTGGTGTGGGTGAAGGTTTTTCTACTAACCAGAACAAATGGCATAGGTGTGGGGTCAGACCTGTCCCTAGCTGCTTCTTGGCAGAGGGCTAGGCTGCTCCTCACAGAGGACAGTCTTCTGTACCCCTGTGTTCAAGGAGCTGGTGGACTGATGCCACCCTAGAGAGTGAGATGGGCGTGCAGCCTAAATAGCATCCAGTTCCTGATGGGGGTGTTAGGGAAGGGAAGGATCTGTTGGTGCCTGTGCTCTCTCCCATAGGCACCCTTCACTCCTGAGAAATCCTCTACTTTATAGAAATGGGAAGGAAGGTGGACCCAAAGTCATGGCTGCATCTCAGAAGCTGTTTTGCATTTAGCATCTGGGCCATCCTCCACTAAACACAGGCTCCTGTTACCTCACCAACTGCAAGTTCTGTTCCCTTTCCTCTCTTTGCCCTCACCTCTTCCCATGGGGACATTTGCCATGAACTCTCTCTCTCTCTCTCTCTCTCTCTCTCTCTCTCTCTCTCTCTCTCACACACACACACACACACACACACATTGTCACACAGAGAGACTTTTGGAGGTACATTCTTGCTGATGCACACTGACATGACTTCCCTGCACAGTACAGAAGCTTCCATCAGCACATTCCCATGAGCACATGTGGAGACAGGCATGCACTCAGACCGCACAAATATCCACCCACAAAATACACCCTCACATACTCGGGCAGATATACACACACACACACACACAAAACACACACACATACATACACATACACACACACACTCATATACATACATATACATACAGTAGTCCATCTCCTGTGAATCCAGAACTAAAGTCTTCAGGGGGATAGAAGAGAAGACTAAAGAGCAGAGCTAGAGTTTAAAGGATCCATCTTCCCTTTTTAGTTTCTGTTTCATCATCTGAAAGCTCTTTTGTCTGACTCAGATTACAGAGAAATATACCGAGAGCATGTGCGCAGCCTGGAGGAGAAGCAAGAATGGGGAGTCAATGGCAGCTACAACCAGCTGCTCCTGGTGGCCACACCCAGCTCAGGGGACCCAGGATTACCTCCCAGTCCAGACCTGGAGCAGGAGCTGGATTCTGTCACAGTGGAGGCTTTATTTGATCCAGGGAAAAAGCCCTCCCCAGCCCCATCCTTAGTGGTGCTACAAGGGTCTGCTGGTACTGGAAAGACAACCCTGGTGAGAAAAATGCTGCTGGACTGGGCCACTGGTACCCTGTACCCAGGCCAGTTTGATTATGTGTTTTATGTGAGCTGCAGAGACGTGGTCCTGCTGAAGGAGTACAAACTGGAGCAGCTCCTCTTCTGGTGTTGTGGGGATTACCAAGCCCCTGTCACAGAGATTTTGAAACAGCCAGAGCGGCTCCTGTTCATCCTGGATGGCTTTGATGAGCTACAGAGGCCCTCGGAAGGACAGCTGGGGAAGAGGGTGGGGAGTTCCATGGAGTACGTGCTGTACCGTTTGATTAGGAGAAGTTTGCTACACACGTGCTCCCTTCTCATTACCACTCGGCCCCCTGCTCTGGGGAGTCTGGAGCCCATGCTGGGCCAACGGCGCCATGTGCATATTTTAGGTTTCTCTGAGGAGGAGAGGGAGCAGTATTTCAGCTTCTATTTTAAGGGTGAAGAGCAAGCCAGAAAGGCCTTTGAATTTGTACGAGGAAATGATGTTCTCTACACAGCGTGTCAGGTTCCAGGCATCTGCTGGGTGGTCTGCTCCTGGCTGAAGGAGCAGATGGAAAGAGGCCAGGCCTTCTCAGAGACACCCAGGAACAGCACTGACATCTTCACTGCCTACGTCTCCACCTTCCTGCCCACTGATGGCAGTGGGGGCTGCTCTGAGCTTACCAAGCACAGGGTCCTGAGGGGTCTGTGCTCCTTGGCCACTGAGGGGATTCAGCATCAGAGGTTCCTATTTAAAGAGGATGAGCTCAGGAAGCACAATTTAGATGGCCCCAGACTTGCTGCTTTCCTGAGCAGCAGGGATTACCAAGAGGGACTTGATATCAAGAAGTACTACAGCTTCCGCCATGTTAGCTTCCAGGAATTTTTTCATGCGATGTCGTATCTGGTAAAGGAAGGCCGGAGTCTACTGGGGGAAGCATCCATCAGAGAAGTGAAGAGACTGGTGGAGGAAAAGGAGCAGAAAAAGAATGAAGAGATGACCCTCAGTATGCAGTTTTTATTTGACATATTGAAAAAAGAGAGCTTCCTGAACTTGGAGCTTAAGTTCTGCTTTGAAGTTTCTCCCTCAATATTGCAGGATCTGATGCATCTTAAAGAACAAATGGAATCTATAAAGCACAAGAGGAGTTGGGAATTTGAATTCTCCCTGTATAATACTAAAATAAAGAATCTTTCAAAAGTTGTTCAGTTGAATGACATAAAAGTCAAGTTGTCACATTCAGATGAAAAGAAATTACATACCGGGAGGCCGTTTTCCGTCAAAACCAGATTGGATAAAGGAAAGAAAGTGGAACTAAAACATGGTCTTGAGGGTGAATGCAGAGGGACAGAGACTAAGAAGTTAGGAGCAGCAGGATGGGAAGCAGAAAAAGGGGGGGGCAGTAGAGATGAAGGGTCAGAAGGATCATGGGATGGAGAGGCAGGAGGATGGGGAAGGGCAGAGTGAAAAGGATGGAGAAATGAGGGATCAGACTAAGGGATAGCAGAAAGAGTGAAGGACAGAGAAACAAACAGAGAATTAGATTGTTGAGGGTCTGAAGGCTTGGCATAGCATCTGGGGAGAGGGCATGTGGACTGAGTCCTTAGGAACAATCCCCTTTTACCATGGACAGCTGATTAGCACCCCTCCTTCAAGGGGCTGTTTGTGACCTTCTATAGTGTGGAGTCCTACTTCAGTAGCTCTCTTATATGTTAATGTCAATGACCAAGGCTTTGATTCTGACATCTGACTCTTTTTAAAAATAAAATAAACTACTTAAAATAATAAAGTGTGAATTGTGTGCATTCTGTGAGACATGGGCAGATTTAGAGCACATCTGTGTCAGCACTTTAAGGGAAATATACTGTGGCATAATGGGATGTCTCTCTGTCTCTGTATTTGTGGTCAACCACTGCTTAAGAGTAGCCTTCTGTTGTTTCTAGAAACTTAAAGAATTTACATTTGTTGAACATGAGCCACTGCTTATCACAGACCTGAACTTTGATCTTGGAAGCTCTACTGTGACTTAATTTTACACCAATAACATGTCACTGTCATCTGCAACTGTGTCATTAACTGACTTTTCTTTTTGGAAAGATTCATCCGTTCCATGAATTGACTAATAGTATCTTTTTCTGATTTGGGTTCCTTTGTATGAGAAAAGAAGGAGTAGTAGATTCTAAGTGGAGGTATGCTCAACTTCCCATACTCATTTCATGGATGAGGAATCTGAGGTTCAGTCAAGAGCCCCATTCATTTCTAGCATTCCTCAGAGAGATCTATTGGTTCCCACACCTCAAAGTCTCTGTGCAGGCACCAATCCTACCCCCAACCTAGTGTTTGTTGCTGACTCCAGTGTGGCTGTGATAGGTCCCCTGGGCCCTACAGTGAGGCTATTGATGTTCCTTTTTTTTTGCTTTTAACACATTTTTATTGCTGTCAGGGCTTCCCACATGTGATTCCACATGTGTTGACTCCAGCAATCTGTCAGACATGCCCAGACATCTGACTCCAAGGGAACTTAGTCTTGAGTGGTCAATCAATTTGGGACCCTATGACACTAATTATTACTATTTACTCTTCACCCAGGAAATTTGGTGGCTTGATAGTTGATAATTATATAATGATGACACATTGAATACATGAATCATGTGTAGATACAAAAATATGTCTTACAAAACAGTGTGTGGGTGTTTGCATATACTTATTTAGAAAGCAGTTTGTTTTGGATTACCAAAGCAGCAGGTCAGCACCATTGACCTAGGCTGCTGTTGTTTCCTAAAGGACTCAGATGTTCTCAGAAGATCAACCTTTGAATGTCCCTGAATGTCTTGGAGAAGTTGGGAATAATGAAACCGTGCTCAGCCATGTCCTGAGCTTTTCTTGGAGCCAAGAGGCCTTTTTTTAAAGAAACATGAATCTAACATCTAATTGGGGATTAGACATGTTACAGTATTTCACTTAAGATTCACATTTATTTAAAATTAAACAAAAATTAAATGACCCCCAAACACTCACTAAAAACAAACAAACAGGGTTAGGGTTGTAGCTCAGTGGTAGAGTGCTTGCCTAGCATGCATGAGGCCCTGGGTTTGATCCTCAGCACCACATAAAAATAAATAAACAAAATAAAGGCATTGTGCCCATCTACAATTAAAAAAATTTTAAAACAAACAAATAGCCATCTGATTTCTGGTTTGGGGTATGGCTGGTTCTTTTTATCAATGTCATCAGGGATTTCACTATTTCCCTCTGCTGCTGCTTTTATAATTGCTTTTAACCCTCATTTCAGACAGCCACTTTTATGCATCAGAGAAGATGACATATGAGCTCAGCTTAAACAATCCTCATAGTCAACAATTCCAAAGGAAGAGAATAGTCCTTACAATGGTTTTAGCAGGGAAGTTAGGGGAGGATTCTGACCTGACCCTGGGTAGGAGCCAAGCCTCAAACCCTGTGGCTGGGAAGATGGATTTCCCTGACCAGCCAGAACTGAATCTCCTGGCTCAGGTCACAGGTCATATCCTCTGGATAAATGGCAACAGCCCCAGGGCTGAATGAGAAAGGATGCCTTCTCAAAGGAAGGCATTCTGGGCAGTCAAAATACCTGTCGCATAAATTGCAAGTGTGGAATAGATTGGGGTTCCCTGCTCAGAAGGGGTAAGAAGGAAAGACGATGGATTCCTATATATAGAAGTCTGGAAAATGGGTCAAACCAGGCTACCAAGTGAGGTGGTTAGAAGAAGCAGTGATTCCAGGTGCAGAGAGGCTGGGCCCACCTTTCCTTGCTTAGCCTCCCTCAGGGTGGTAGGGAAAGAGAAGACCATGGTCAGTAGGAAGAAACTCTGTCCTTAGGGAACAACTGTGGGACTCCCTTATGGAAAATGGGGTTCCAGAGTGGCATGTGGAAGAAGGTTTCCAAATGAAATGTAGTTAAATTTGAATTTCAGAGAAACGGTGAATATATGTATGTGTATTTTTGTAGGGTCATATAATAAAAATGATTTATTGTTTATCCAGATTTCAAAATCCAAAGGTAACTAGGCATCTTGTATTTCTATTTGCTCTATCTGGCAATCCCTAAGTGGAGGAGATTTGGTAGTAAAGTAGTAATAAGGATCTCTTAAAACATTAATCTGTTCTATCAAGATAATTTTTCCTGTCAGTTTAGTTTTATTGTTTAAAAAAACTAGTCTTAAAGAAATTAGGGTTTATACAATTTTGGTTAAACAACTGTTATTTTAAAGTATTACACTACACTATAGATTCTGAATTTCCCTGAATGCATTCATATCTTCCATGTATACAAGCCCTTAAAATATAAAGTTTAGAAGAACATTTTTACCAAGCTGGTGCTTTCAAACTAAAGTTTAAAGTAGAGGTTTGGGATTATAAAAATTCTGTTTTTTAGTTCACGGCTATCATATAAACTAAATATATTTTTACTCTTGTTAATTTCATTTTATATTTTTCTTATAAACTTTAACTATTATCTGTTAGTGCCTTACAAAAGTACAACTTCTGTGTTAATTTGAGATAACAGGACATCATCTATAAGACAGAAAGGATATAAGGCTAACTTTCAGCACTAATACTGACCACAATTAAATAGAAAGGGTAAGTAACTGTAAAGTTATAAACATTAAAGGTAAAACCCAGTACTTTTACTTCAAGACTGGTGAAACTGACTTGCTGGATGTTTACGACCAAAACTTGGAGACTAGAGTTAAGGAAAAGAAAGGACCAAGAAAAAGAATAGCCAGTATTTGACTCTTGCCCTCTGAGGTCAGCCTGAAGCCTTGGGAATAAGGGGACTTCTCTAAGGTCTTTGCAATTCTGGGCCACATGATCTCTTGATCAGGAAGATTAATAAGACCCTGGAGAATGGAAAGCCAACCAGTGCACATGCTGCAAATAGGTGTGTCATTGGAAACCCTGACCCATTCTGGCAGATGGCAGTAAAGGAGGTAAGAAGCTGCTTACAAGTTCCCAAGAGTGACATCCTGAGAGAACTTGGAAAGGAGGTAAGAAGCTGCTTACAAGTTCCCAAGAGTGACATCCTGAGAGAACTTGGCTGACTCTTAGAACAAGGTCAATTTGATGAGATTGGTCTTGAACACCTAGCAAAAACAGTTATAAACAAAGTACAGCCATACCTGGGCATTTAAAAGAAGAGAAAATAGTTCTTTTAATGGAACTTAAGATGTACACTTGTGTCAGTTCCACAGCCCCTGGTGCCTCCCAAATTCTGAAGCATTTTTCATTTGTGAGGCTCATATTTACCCCTGCGTACCAAAAAATGGGACTGGCCTTTGTACCTTGGTCTTTCTTATTCTTCAAATTGACATTTAACCTAACAACCAAAGCCTACCCACTCCAATAACAGTACACACCAGATGTAGGAGATCCCTCCAAGTTATTCTCTCTCTTTTTTTTTTTTCCTTTGGTACTAGGGATTGAACTCAGGGGCACTTGACCACTGAGCCACATCCCCAGCCCATTTTTTGTATTTTATTAGAGACAGGGTCTCACTGAGTTGCTAAGTGCCTCGCCATTGCTGAGGCTGGCTTTGAACTCGCGATCCTCCTGCATCAGCCTCCCAAGTGCTGGGATTACAGGCGTGTGCCACCGTGCCCGGCTCAAGTTATTCTCTTACTATAAAAAGGTATCAGAACAGGTTATTGAAGACATCCAACAGGTTTTCAACTGAGTACTGACTTTACGAAATCAGTTGGACTCCCGGGCATCTGTCAGCCTGCAAAACTGGTCAGGGAAGAATGCTATTTCTATGTTAACCGGTCAGGAATGGTAAGAGACAAGGTTATATGGCTCCAGGACCACCTGGAACAGTGGAGGCGAGAACTAGTTGATTCCTGATAGTCCTTAAGTAGCTTCTTTTGCAGTGATGGGCATACTTGTGTTTGGATTCTAGGTCATAATATCAAACATCATCATGGAAGAGGGGAGAACGGGAAAAGTGAAATGGCTGCTACTGGATTCAATGTGAATATGGTCTCCACAGAAAAAAATGTCAATACCTTGAACCTGGAAGGCACAACTCATGCTCTGTGGGCAGGTCAAGAAAACAACAGAGTTGACTGAGGAATAGTTAAGAAAAATAGGTAAGCAGCCCATTAATCCTACTATGGGACTTGATCCTTTTCATAATGCTTCTTTGGATGTGTTAAAATTACAATCTCAGGTCCTGGCCATGGCTAATGCAAAAAAAATTTTTTTCCCCCTCAGGGATTAGACTCAGGGACTCTCGAACACTGAACCATATCCCCAGCCCTATTTTGTATTTTATTTGGAGACAGGGTCTCACTGAGTTGAATAGTGCCTCACTGTTGCTGAGGCTGGTTTTGAGCTCATGATCCTCCTGCCTCAGCCTCCTAAGCTGCTGGGATTATAGGCATAAGCCACCACACCCAGTTGCAAAAACACTTTTGATAATAAAATGGTTTGGGGGAAGTTTTGCTGAGGTATTTTTCCCCTTAAACATTTTAAATACTTTAAAAAATATTTTATTTATTTTTTATTTATAATATTAGTATGTATTACAGTTCATAATGCACATGTATAGCATCTTTTTACATGCAAATGTTTGTATACAAAGTATATTTGTACCATTCAGGTCTTCAATCATGCATTTAAGATAATGATATACATCCATTCAACCACCTTTTCTTTTTCTTTTTCTTTTTCTTTTTTACTGTAGCTAGGTTACTAGGTGTAACTGTACAGTTAATTTTAATTCTTTTCTTGTTTTGCATAGTCTGTCAAGCAGGATGGTGCAGTTTAAACCACCAGGAAAATATGGTTCCAAAATAAATATGCTTGCTGTGTTTCAAAGGACCTGAACTCCTGAGATCATGGAGAGTGCAACCTGAATCTGAGTGGAGCATAATGACCCTTGATGAAGGAGAAAGATAAAGCCCCAACTGTATTACTTGCTATGTACTTTAGGTGTATGTTTCCTGGCATTTTAGAAGAATATATCCTGTTTTGTCACTGGGAAAAATATTTTCCTCATAATAGCAAACCAGTTATTTTTCATATTTCTCATAATAACCTTCCTTTTCTGTATTCTTAATTTTACACAGAAACAGCTTCTTAGTAAGGTGAACCGTTTAGCTCAAACTGCCTCCCAGGAACACAGCAAAGCCATTCTCCTCCTGCACTCACAATCTGTCTCCCTGAAACCACAAAAAGGGGACTTTGCCTACAATGACTTTGAGGCTCATCCCCTGCATCTCCATATTCTCTTCTAGAGCTCTGAAGCAGGGGTCCCCCTACTTTGCCCCTTCTCAGCAGGATGCAGCCAGACATGATGTCGACGCCCCCTATTCATTATCCCCTTTCAGAATGTGGAATGAAGGATATGGAAAAAAATATATCTAAAAAAGATGTCACTTTTCCCCAACATGAATTATAGATGGCTGAAATATGTGAGGCTGAAAATACCACATCTAGAATGTGGATAAATAGGAAGTCTAATTACTGGTGGGAAGGAAAAATAATACAGCCACTTTCAAAGACAGTTTGGTAGTTTCTTATAAAGCCAAACATAATCTTACCATATATGTGATCTAGCAAACATGCTTCTAGATATTTACACAAATGAGTTGGAAACTTATGTTCATATAAAAATTACATACAAATATTTATAGCAGTTTTATTCATAATTGGAAGCAACCAAAATGCTCTTCAATAGGTGAATGAATAGACACAATGTGGTATATGGGGCAATGGGATATTATTCAGTGAGTAAAAGAAATAAACTATTTAGGCATAAAAAGAATGGAGGGACCTTAAATGTAATTATTAAGTAAAGAAGCCATTCTGAAAGCCCATATATGGTATAGTTCCCAATATATAACATGAAAAAGGTAAAACTCAGAAGATAGTAAAAAACATCAGTGGTTGGCAGAGATTTTCAGGGAGTGGGCAGGGATGACGAGGTAGCAGTCCAGGTACTTTAAAGCAGTGAAACTATTCTTTATGATACTATAATGATAGATACATCACATCACACATTTGTCAAAAATCCATACAACTGTACAATTAAGTGTGAACCCTAAGGTAAAGTAAGGACTTTAGTTAATAATAGTGTATCAATATTTATTCATCAATCTTAAACAGCTTTACCACACTAATGCAAAATACTAGTAACAGGGGAATCCCTGCAGAAGTGGTGGTAGTGGAGAAGACATATGGGAACTTTCTGCACATTTTGAAAAATACATCTTTACTGAGGTGCAGCTGGTGTACAATAAACTGTACATGAACACACTGATACAATTTTGTGAATTTGGACATGTACACATGTGTAAAACCATCACCAAAGCCAGGTAATAGATGTATACATTATCACCGAAAGTTTCCTTTTGTCCTTTTTTTCTTTTCTTTTCTTTTGGTGGTGAGAACACTCAACATGAATTTGTCTTCCATCTCATTCACAACCCAGTTGTGCTGGGGCAGTGGGATAGGCTGCAGAGGGAATAGACTAGGTCTGCTTTGAATGCACTATTCTTTCCTATTGATCTATTTGTATATTCTTGTAGGCAAATCTCTATTTCCATTTTTAAGAGTCCTTCATATAGTGGCTGTAATAATTCACATACCCCCACAGTGTATAAGGGTTCCCTTTTCTCCACATCCTCACCAACACTTGTCCTGCTGCCTTTTTAATAGCGGCCATCCTAATAAGTACAAGGTGATATCCCATTGTGGTTTTGATTCACACTACCCTGAAGATTTTTTTTTTTTTTGTACTGGGGATTGAACTCTGGGGCATTCAACCACTGGGCCACATCCCCAGCCCTATTTCGTATTTTATTAGAGACAGGGTCTCACTGAGTTACTAAGTGCCTCACCATTGCTGAGGCTGGCTTTGAATTCGCAATCCTCCTGCCTCAGCCTCCCAAGTGCTGGGATTACAGGTGTGTGCCACCGTGCCAGCTTCCCTGATTATTGATCAACACTTTTTTGTATATATGTTAGCCACCTTGTCTTCTTTGGGAATCTTTGACCATTTTAAAATCAAGTTATTTGTTTTTTGCTATTGACTTATGTGAGTTCCTCATATATTTTTGATGTTAATCCCTTCTCAGATATATGGTATGCAAATATTTTCTCCCAATCCATAGGCTGCCTTTTTAAAAAATATTTATTTATTTCTATGAGGAATGATATTGGGATTTTGATTGGGTATGGTCCTGTTATCCCTAGTTTTTCTAGTGTTTTGAACATGAAGGACTGCTGTATTTTGCATTGAATCTGTATAGTGCTTTTGGTAGAATAGTCATTTTGACAATATTAGTTCTGCCTATCCATGAACAATACCAATTGGAAAGATTTGCCAATCTTTCCATCTTCTAAGATCTTCTTTAATTTCTTTCTTTAGCGTGCTGTAGTTTTCATTGTGGAGGTCTTTCACTTCTTTTGTTAAGTTGATTCCCAAGTATTTTATTTCTTTTGAGGCTATAGTAAAATGGGTGGATTTCCTAGTTTCTCTTTCTGAGGATTTGTCATGGATGTACAGAAATGCCTTTGATTTATGGGTGTTGATTTTATATCCAGCCACTTTGCTGAATTCATTTATTAGTTCTAGAAGTTTTCTGATGGAATTTTTGGGTCTTCTATGTATAGAATCATATCGTCTGCAAATAGTGATAATTTGAGTTCTTATTTTCCTATTCGTATCCCTTTAATTTCTTTCATTTGTCAAATTGCTCTGGCTAGGATTTCAAGGACTATGTTAAATAGGAGTGGTGAAAGAGGGCATCCCTCTCTTGTTCCAGTTTTTAGAGGGAATGCTTTCAATTTTTCTCCATTTAGGATGATGTTGGCCTGGGGTTTAGCATAGATGGCCTTTACTATGTTGAGGTATGTTCCTGTTATCCCTAGTTTTTCTAGTGTTTTGAACATGAAGGAGTGCTGTATTTTGTCAAATGCTTTCTCTGCATCTATTGAGATGATCATATGATTTTTATTTTTGAGTCTATTGATGTGATGAAATTCATATGGAAAAATAAGAGACCCAGAATAGCCAAAGCAATTCTTAGCAAGAAGAGTGAAGCTTGAAGCTGGTGGTATTACTATATAAGTATATTATTATTATACTTAAATTATGCTACAAAGCAATAGTAATAAAAAACATGATATTGGTACCAAAATAAACCAGTAGACCAATGGTACAGAATAGAAGATGCAGAGACTAACCCACACATCTACAATTATCTTATATTAGACAAAGGTGCCAATAACATACATTAGAGAAAAGACAGCCTCTTCAACAAATGGTGCTGGGAAAACTGGAAATCCTCATATAATAAAATGAAATTAAATATCTTTCTCTCTCCATGTACAAAACTCAACTCAAAGTGGATCAAGGACCTAGGAATTAAACCAGAGACCTTGCACCTAATAGAAGAAAAAGTAGGCCCAAATCTCCATCATGTTGGATTAGACTCCAACTTCCTTAATAAGACTCCTATAGCACAAGATTAAGACCAAGAATTAATAAATTGAATGGGATGGATTCAAACTAAAAAGCTTCTTCTTAGCAAAAGAAACCATCAGTGAGGTGAATAGAGAACCTACAGAATGGGAGCAAATCTTTACCATAAGCACATCAGACAGAACATTAACCTCAAGGATATATAAAGCTCTCAAAAACCTTAACACCAAAAAACCCCAAACAATCCAATCAATAAATGGGCTAAGGAACTGAACAGACACTTCTCAGAAGATGGTATACAATCAATCAAAAAATATATGAAAAAATGTTCAACATCTCTAGCAATTAGAGAAATGCACATCAAAACTACTCTAAGATTTCATCTCACGCCAGTCAGAATGGCAGCTATCAAAAACACAAAAAATGCTGGCAAGGATGTGGGGAAAAGGGCACACTTATACAATGCTGGTGGGACTGCAAATTGGTGCAGCCAATCTGGAAAGCAGTATGGAGATTCCTTGGAAAACTTGGAATGGAACCACCATTTGACCCAGCTATAACACTCCTTGGTCTATACCCAAAGGACTTAAAAACAGCTTGCTACAGGGACACAGCCACATCAATGTTTATAGCAGCACAATTCACAATAGCTAGATTGTGGAAACAACCCTGATACCCATCAGTAGATGAATGGATAGGGAAAGTTTGGTATATATACACAATGGAACACTACTCAGCACTAAAAGAGAATAAAATCATGGCATTCACAGGTAAATGAATGGAGTTGGGGAAAATAATGGTAAGTGAAGTTAGCCAATCCCAAAAAAACCAAAGGTCAAATGATTCCATTACTATGATGATACTGACTTATAATGGTAAGGAAAGGGGGATGAGAGGAATAAAGGAATGTTAAATAGAACAAAGGGGAGGGAGAACAGGGAGGGGGCAAGGGGATAGGGATAATGACAGAATGAATTAGACATCAATACCCTAAATACATGTATAAATACACAAATGGTATGAAAATACTTTATGTAAAACCAGTGACTTGAAAAAATGTGCTCTTTATATATAATACAAAATGAACTGCACTCTGCAAGCATGTATAACAAATTAGAATAAAAATATTTTAAAAATACTTATTTATTTTTAGCTGTAGTTGGACAAAATACCTTTATTTTATTGATTTATATGTGGTGCTGAGGATTGATCCCAGGGCTTCGCACATGCTAGGTGAACACTACTGCTGAGCCACAACCTCAACCCCCATAGACTGCCTTTTAATTTTATTGGTTGGTTCATTTCGTTGTGGTATAGATGCTTTTCAGTTTGATATAATTCCACTTGTCAATTTTTAAACTTATGTTGCCTAATCTTTTGGTGCTATATAAAAATAATTGCAATTATTAATGTCAAGAAGATTTCCCCATTTTCTTCTAGGAGTCAGTTGATTTTTGTGTATGTTGTAAGGTAGGGGGCCTATTTCATTCTTTTGTTTTCCCATCACCTTCATTGAAGAGACTATCTTTCCTAATGTGCATTCTTGGTTCTCTTGATTATGCTTTAGAAATCCAAATAGAATTAGATCATTTAAATTTTCATGACAGAGGAAATTATTTCATAGCAAGAAAGGAAGATACATGAAACGGTTTTAAATTGCACATTATAATCTATTTTGGTAAATTCCTTCCTTATCCTCTCTCTTACTTTTTACCTTATTTACTGATGCTCTCTGACCACGTAAATGCCCATCAGAGCTTGCTATGGAAAGGCTTTAGCATATAAGTTTAGCATCTCTCTTACCACCAATTCTTTTTTTTTTTTTTTTTTTTTTTTTTTGTGGTACGGGGATTGAACTCAGGGGCCTTCGACCACTGGGTCACATCCCCAGACCTTTTTTTTTTTTTGTATTTTATTTAGAGACAGGGTCTCACTGAGTTGCTAAGTGCCTCGCCATTGCTGAGGCTGGCTTTGAACTCGCAATCCTCCTGCCTTAGCCTCCCAAAGTGCTGGGATTACAGGCGTGCGCCACCGCGCCCGGCTACCACCAATTCTTGATGCTTGGCATGGGTGTCATTTTGAATACCTACCAGATGCTAGTAATATCATGGGAGATTTATCTATAGACCACTCTGGAATTGCACTAGAAATTTTCTATTTCCACTTGTGTCACAGTCATTACTGAAAAATATTTTCTTCCAAACAAGTTAGAATTTCCTTTTTATTTGTTCCTATTTTTTAATTAATGCATTATAATTATACATAATAGTGGGATTTGTTATTGCATATTTTTAGATGCACAAGATATAACAATATAACTTGCTCAATATCATTCCCCAGTGTTTCCCCTTTCCTTCCCCTGGACCCTTTCCTATACTCAATGGGTCTCCCTTCTATTTTCATGAGATTTCCGCTACCCACCTTTCTTTTCCTTTATTTAGCTTCCACATAGGAGAGAATTATACACCTCTTGACTTTCTGAGTTTGGCTTATTTCATGTAACATAAGGATCTCAATTTGCATCCATTTTCCTGCAAATTACATAATTTTATTCTTCTTTATGGCTTAATAAAACTCTACATTTTCTTTATCCATTCATCCACTAGCGGACGCTTAGGCTGGTTCCATAGTTTGGCTATTGTGAATTGTGCTATAAACATGGCAATCTTCTTTTTTCAGATCATTGGCAGAAATTCTCCCCCTCCCCCATGCATTGCTGTTGATCCCACTGCCTGCTGATGGGACTCACTCCTTTTTCTTTCCTTCTTTGTTTATAAGAGACTCATAAAAAAGATGATAATTTCTTTATGTTACACTTCCTATTGCCCACTTCAAGGGTCCCAATGAAATTTCTTACTATGAAAGAAGGGGACTGGAACATCTCTATATTGCTCATAGAATGCCTTCTACCGTCAGACTTTCAGCCTGTTCGATGAAGGCCAACTCGAAAAAAGCCTTCTTCATTAGTGGAGTGTATAATTATTTACCCCTTCACTTTGTTTAAGATGCTTCCCCATCACTCCAAAGGTATGCAAAGCCTCTGAAGTGATTTGTTTACAGACTTCCCTGTCCCTGTATCTATTCTTCACCTTCTCTTTTGCCAACATTCGAAACCCTCTCTTCTTCACCTACCACATTCATATTTTCCATGTATGATTCATCTATTCATCTTCTGCAACATTTATTATTTTACTGGATCCATTTTATCCTATTTCTACTTCTGTTACCAGTGTTAAGAGCAAGAGTACCCAGGGCCAAGATTTCTGTGGTCCTGAGCAAAGAATTGAGTGAGACTCAAGAGGTTGGCAGGACAGGCTGAGGTTTATTGAAAGTGCAAGAAAACGCTGGGAGAAAAGAGTGAGCAGAGCTGTGTAGTAGCTCAAGGTCCTGTCTACTTGGTGGAGCTCATTTTTTAATGAGCTGTTCCAGATCTCCTCGTTTAGGTGAATCTGGGACTGATTAGCACCTTGGCTGACAGCTGAATTTGATATAATTTCTTTTCTACTGCCCCTGGATGAATTTCTTTTTCCCCTGGAATATGCACAGAGGGGGATCAAACACAATGCTAAATGATATGTTAACTAGCGACAAGTTAACTTAGGTCAGCTCCTCAGGCTAGGCCCAAGATGGGGTCTTTGCCTTTAGGGGCTTGAATTTCCCTTGTGGCCTGATAACTTCTTCCCTTTAACTGCAAGATGACTCAGTTTCCCTCACAGGAAGAACCTCAAGGCAGTGTGTTAGGTGGGATTGAGGAGCTCTAGGTGGAGCTGGGAGCCCTAAGGGGTGTTCTTTTTCTATCCATTCTGCGGGCCCTATCTCCTACCTAACATTTCTGATCAGTCTGTCATGAAAAAACTATTAATTCAAATTTATGGGTCCTCAGCTTTTATCTTATCTTCCTGCATTCATACAATAATTTAAAGTATACAATGCACTTTCTCATTTGCATAGAACATTAATGTGTTGAGTCACTATTTTTCATTGACCTTTTTCCTCTATGAATAATACTTTCATTTCTCTTGGGAAGTTTTTTCATTAAACATTTTCAGCTATGTATAGTTGGAACTGATGCCATACTCAGTTATAAGGTAGAAGCTATGAAAATTACATATTAGGCAGTATTTCCTATCCCATTCACAGTCACAGTATTTGGTTCATGGATGGGCACATAATCCCAATATTGTGAAGAATAGGAGTCCTTGGATTAGTTTTTGTAAATGAAAACCCTTTTTCCTCATGATGAATTGTATATTTCCCACTGGACATGGTTAGAATTCATAAGTTTTGTTGACAGCCTTGTTTCTACTAGGAGAACTCTTGGGAATGGAACCCACTTTAGGAAAGCAAAGATAAGAATTGGAGAAAAGGAACTCAGGTCCTGGTCACATTACCTGAGTTTTGGATAAAGCCACACCTGCAGACTCATTTATACCCATACTTTGCTGAGATTGAGCCAATGATCTCATTGATTGATTGAGTGGGTTGAGACTGATTCCTGAGTCCCTCGATTCTTATATAGACCTATGAGGTTAATAATGTTATCTTTATTTTACCAAAAAAAAAAAAAATAGAGCCAGAGAAGTTATATGACTTGCTCACAATCATACAGCTAGCCCTGATGTTTTTCAAAATTAATTTTTTGTAGTTGTATATGGACAGCATGCCTTTAATTAATTAATTAATTTATTTATTAATGTGGTGCTGAGGATCAAATCCAGTGCCTCACATGTACAAAGCAAGCACTCTGTTACTGAGCTACAGCCCCAGCCTTAGCCCTGATGTTTTAATTTCAAGTTAAAAAGCTCCACTTATAAAAATGATCTGAAAGACCCCCCCACCACGATTTTGGTGTTCCATATATATTCTTACCAGAAATTATGAAAATTTTGATGATGACACCTAGGCTTTTCACAAAGTAACTTCAGTCTACTGGGCTTAATACATCTGGTATCATTGCACAAGTTGTCCCCCCATCCAATTGGATCCTCTGTCCAGATCACCATGTCCTTGCTCCCACCCACAGCCCTTCCTTATTTCTCACTTCTCAATGGTGCCTATTTACTAACATCCATTCAATCACTGTTTTCATTTTCTTAATGAGGGAGATCATGATGGAATTGGGTCTCTTGTGTGAAGACACGTTTATTATTCCCTATAGATACCTGGAAGAGTGGTGTTCCATGTTTATGCAGCCAAGCAAGCTTCCTTATCGGCATAGAGGAAAGTCTGTATGAAGTTCTCCAGGGAAAGTTTTTCCCAGGGCATACAATTCAGTGCTGTGTAATGTTATAACATCAATGCAACAAATCACTAAGTTGCATTTATGGGAGTGTTTCTAAACTAAAGAGGTGAAACATTTGATTAAGTGAGATGAAATCAGGTAAGAAACCAAGATTCTGCTTCTTTACCTGTTAGAGGGTTTACCATTTATAGATCCTCTTACTGATAACTGGAGTTACTTATCAAGTGATAACTCTGTTCAGGTAAGAAAGTCAATTGCCCTACCTTTTGTATTCACATAAAAGTTTGGATAATAATTACAGCTGTAAGATAGTTTGCTTGCACAAATCATCAATTCATAGTGGAATATAACTGAAGGGCAGGATGAGAGTGGTAAGATACAAGGAAAATCATATGGAAAGATAAAACCAAGAGGAGGGAGTTATTTGCCCACGTTATAAAGAAAGTTGATGCTAGAGCCAGTGAAACATGTCATTGAATTAGATAAATTAACATTTCCTTCATGGTAAAGGAAAAAGATGGAGCATTCAGGTTCAGTTTTTTTTTTAAAGTCACTCATGAAGGCATTAATTTAGATTTGTTCCATAACTTCACCTTATCAGCCCCCTAAAGTTGGTCTATGATATTAGGATGCTCTAAATTTTCTTATTTTACAAACTTATTTAATTTTATATGTGTGAAATTGAATGTATCATTTTGTTTATTAGGAATCAGACTTAAAGGTTATTTTTCCTGAAGAGTCCATTTTACTTATTTTAGGAAATTATTTGACATCCCAAGTATATTATTACTGTTAATACAGACACTTGGTTGTAATGTATCATCATGGTCATACTCAACAAATCAATCTGTCTTCCTCATTAGAGGAAGTAGGTCAATTGGGGGGGGTGTACCCTGGAAAGGTTTCTTTTCCTCAGCCCCTTCCTCTCTCTCTGCATCCTGGCTGCAATGAGCTGAGCTGCTTTTCTCTATCATGCCCTTCTGCCATGATGTTTCTGCCTTAGAGGTGGCAAACCATGGACTGAATCCTCTGAAATTGTGAGCCGAGGTAAATCTTTCCTCCTCTAAGTTGCTCTTGTCAGTTATTTTGGTCACAGGGATGGAAAGCTAACACACTGTCTATCCATGATAACCTGTGATGATGATTATTTGCCTTTGTCATCCATTCAGAATTAAACTTTCCTCATTTAAATTTATAAAACAGTTGTTCTCACTCTGGTTTCCCTTAAATGCCAGTCTGAGAAGTGGACAGGAGAGACCTGAAGTTTCCAGGAAGGAGAGTGAGATTATTTTAATGGAGCTATGAGGTACAGATTGTAGGAGAAGGTACAAAACATAGAAAGTCATTTAGTGCTACCTTTAAAGATGGGAGGAAGGGAAGGGAGAGGGCAGGAGGCAGGGAGCTTGGGTTTGACTTGCTGAGGCCCTGTAGGTGACAAGAAGGCTGGGGACAGGAAGAGTTGATCTGGATGATAGCAGGAAGAGTGGAGAGCTTTGTCGAGAAAGGGGCTCTGGTTTTTCTTTCATCCATGCTGGGGTTCAAACCCAGGGCCTCATGCATGCTAGGAAAATGCTCTACCACCCTCAGCCCCCAGAGCTGGGGGAGCAGTAGGATTGGGAGAAGATGGTGAGCTCTGTGTGGGAATGGCTCCTTCAAAGAGACTCAGGCATTATGTTTGCCTCCTAAGTGCCCACTCACTGCCATTCCAACGTCCCTTCAGCCTGGCCCCTGTCTGGAAGCAGCAGAGGCCCTGAAGCCTGCATATTTTTTCTAGCAACAAACCAGAAAGCCTGTACAGGGTTATTTGGCTGCTTCCAGTCAGGCAGATGGCGAACCCGAATGCAGGGAAAGAGAGAGACCCATTTTGGAAGTCATGGCAGAGACAGGACTGGCTCTCAGCTCAGTGGTATTTCCAACTCCACAAGGGCCCTCAAACATCTACAGAACCTGGCATTAAATTTAAATGTAAGCTCTTTTTATTCTCTCTTTGATTTCCTTTAGATATTATGTTCCTCAGGTAGAGTGTGAGTTTTCCTAATTTTAGTATTTATTCCTCCATCCATTCAATAAATATTGGCTTAGCATCTGTTATGTCATCTACTATCTGTTCTAAGCATTATGAACGCAGCAAGGAGTAGAATGAAGTTCTTGTCCTCCTGGAGCTTACTTCATTCTAGAAGGGGGATTTAGATACTAAAATAAAAACCCAAATAAATATGTTTTATTTCAGTTGTTGGTGAGTGTTATGGTGAAAAAATAAACCAGGGAGATGGGAGTTGAGAGCTGCTATTGTATACAGCGTGGTTATGGAAGGCCTCACTATTCAGTTTATGGCTCAGGTTTATATGTAAGTGTATGAGACCCTCTGCAGTAGCTGCTAAATCAGTGTTCATTGAGTAGTAATGATTTAATCAGCTTCCTAATGTATGGGGGTGGTGTAGAGAGGGGAAGGAAGAGAGAGATAGAAGAAAAGGGAAAGATTAAGCCACGGGATCAGAATGGTTTTAATTGATATTTTCTATAGCTCTAAAAGCCATTTGACACAATGATTGATAGGCTACGGAGAATGGATGTCTAAACTTTCTCACTGAGACAAATTTCAGTATTAGTAGCAAATTCCAGTATTAGTAGCCAAGTCCAGACTGACTAGAAATCAATATCCTTAAAGTCATTTTACTTATGTCCACCTAAGAAAAGTGAATCTGCAATTCAATTCCTTTTGAACATTTCTATATCTGGGTATATTATTTTTATTTTTCATGTTTAATAAAGTAATATAAATGCATTTTAACTTTGGTATTTATAATAAATATTGACCAAAAAGTGTTCAAAATTTGAATTATCATTAATTTTATTTTTTCTGCATTTGTGGCTATTTGTCTAATTTGAAATTCTATTTTAAAATGCACATATGATGATAAAATTAAAAAGAACACAGATGCATACATTAATGTAGTGGACAATGGATTCTAAATAACACAACATTTATACATGCTTTAAGAATAGATTTAATTTTTTATATCTTTACTTTATTTATTTTATTTTTTATGTGGTGCTGAGGATGGAACCCAGTGCCTCATACATGGGAGGCAAGTGCTCTACCACTGAGCTATAATCCCAGCCCCTAGATTTAATTTTTTGCTACATAGCAAAAAAGTTGCCAGAGAATACCTGCTATTATTCTGTACATTTTAAATAAAATTTCTAAGCTAAAATTCTTCACTTCTTATTTTAAAGATTCACTATTATGAGTTATTCACCATTCTTCAAAATTGCCAACCCAATATTCTCTCAAAATGTGTGCGTCATTACATCTTCTGACACAAAGAACAGACTTGACTTCTCAACTATTGAACTGCGATCTCAATTTTCATTTACTATGTCTGCAAAAACAATATAGAGCTCCAGTACTACAATGAGAAGACAAAATCAAAGCTCTGTGGTTGAATTCATTCTCTTGGGCTTCTCTAACTTTCCTGAACTCCAAGAGCAAATCTTTGGGGTTTTCTTGGTTATTTATCTGGTGACCCTGATGGGAAATGCCACCATCATAGCCGCCATCTTGCTGGACCAGACCCTCCACATCCCCATGTACCTGTTCCTACAGAACTTATCTGTGGTGGAAGTGAGTTTCAGTGCAGCCATCATGCCTGAAATGCTGGTGGTCCTGTCCACTGAGAGAACTACAATTTCTTTTGTGGGCTGTTTTGCACAGATGTATTTCATTCTATTTTTTGGTGTGACTGAGTGTTTACTCCTGGGGGCAATGGCTTATGACCGGTTTGCTCCCATCTGCCATCCTCTGACCTACCCCATGATTATGAACAAAAGGGTGTTTGTGAAATTAGTAGTGTTCTCGTGGGTCTCAGGGATCATGGTGGCCACTGTGCAGACCACATGGGTGTTTAGTTTTCCCTTTTGTGGCCCCAATGAAATTAATCATCTCTTCTGTGAGACTCCCCCAGTGCTGAAACTTGTATGTGCAGATACCTTCTTGTTTGAAATCTATGCCTTCACAGGCACCATTTTGATTGTTTTGGTTCCTTTCTTGTTGATACTCTTGTCTTACCTTCGAATTCTCTTTGCCATCCTGAAGATGCCATCAACAACTGGGAGGCAAAAGGCCTTTTCCACGTGTGCCTCTCATGTCACATCAGTCACCCTCTTCTATGGCACAGCCAGTATGACTTATTTACAGCCCAAGTCCAGCTACTCACCAGCAACCAAGAAACTGATGTCATTGGCTTACACGTTGCTCACACCCCTGCTGAATCCACTTATCTACAGCCTGCGAAACAATGAGATGAAAAGGGCTTTGGTGAAATTATGGCGGAGAGCAGTGGTTTTACACACAGCTTGACTTGTTAAGAATCTGTGTGATAGTCATTCATCACCCAACTGAACTGTATTTAAATTAATAAATAGTGAAAACATATTATATGTATTGGTAGGAGTATGCTTAATTTGTTTAGTTTCCCACGTTTGAAAGTATTTTAGGAGAACTTTTTTTTAATACTATACTATTATTATATTTTTACATTTCTATAACATCTGGTAAAACAGCCTAGTCATCAGTTTTGCAGTTAGGGACATCCATGTCATTACTAGACTATTTTTATTAAGAAGATGCTTTAATAATTATCTAATTATATGTTACATATTGATGCTTTTATTTTGTGTGATAGATTTCTCAAAGTGGACTGAGGAGATGAATTTTTTTGTAAATGCATATATAAATATATATGATTATATGTACACATACACTTGTGTATGGAGAGAGAGAGCGGGGCAGAGAGAGAGGGAGTGTTAGGAATTGGGGATCCAACCCATGGCTTTGCATATGGTAAGCATGAACCCAATCACTGTGCTATATCTTCCCCCCTGTTTATATAATTAAATTGCTATAGCAGAATTACTTTTCTAATGTTTGTAACATGTTCAGATGGCCTGAAGCCCCACCAAGATTCACAAATTGCTATAGGCTCAAGAGACCTACAAATATAGTGATGTGATTTTAAATTCAAGAGTAAAAATCTGTTTCATGAATGAGTAAAAAAGGAAAAAAAATTATTTTGTGAAGGCCCAAACTAGATCTACTTCGTGGAGTTACACATGTTATAATCCCAAGCTGCTTTATCTTGGTATTTTTTTCAAATACTTATGCAGTGGTGGTTGCCAGAGAACTACACGGGAAGTTTCTTGAACTCTCACTTTGAAGTAATAATTATGGTTTTAACTTATAGGTGCTCTTTAAGAGACTTTTGTTGCATTTGCATTTGTAGGCCAAAATACCCTCTAACATTTTATTTTAAAAAAAGAAATGATCCTTTTTTGTAGTTTACTATTGAAAATAATGGAATTCACGGATTATTCTTTTTATATGGTCCTTGGATCACCTCTAGTCCTTGAACCCTATTTACTACATGCTTCCCCCAACTATCTTGAGCATTCTGTACTGTTGGTATCTCTAGGACGTTGACTCTGAAATTCAGTGAGGAGTGCAAACGCCTGGGAAAGAAAGGACTGACAGGATTGGCAGGAGGAGCCCTCCTACTTCCCAACAGCCCTCCTTCTTGCCCAATGGGGAGCTCTGGAGTATACATTACAGCATCCCACATGGGTCAGAAGTGCTAGATCCTTGTCCAGTCATTGACTGGAGACTCTTTAAGAATTTCTTCTTAAAGAAATAAATTTTTGCCCTTGACTCAACAGCTGAGGTTGACCAGGAAGGTGATGACAGCTGTCAGCTAAACACATGCTTGGTAACTGTGCAAACCTTTTCTTAGAGAGGCATCTCAGCAGCATGTCTCCAGCTCTGCCATAATGATATTAAAAAATTTGGTGTTTGGATGCCTCAAATTGGGAGAGGAAATGTTTACACTTGAAATTACACACCAAGGCTTTTCCAGATGTAAATAAGTGCCACTTAATACTGATTTGTTTGCAACTATAGTGGTTATAGGTAAAACAACTTGTACTAGAATTATATGCAAGTTGATATAATTTATGTGGGCAATATCAGAGAGTTTGTATGAATTAGAAATTATGAAGTAAGTATACATTACTCATTGTTTATAATTAAATATGTATAAAATATCATAGCAGTATGGCTTAATGGGAATGCAAGCAACATGTAGCAAGAATAAAATAATGGAGATTCAAATAATGTTTCTCTCATTGTATATGTTTATTTATATGTATATGTTTCTCAAGTTACATATACTCTGTAAACATTAGCTTCTTTGTGCATATTATAAGGGTGATAAATATGATGACATTGATGATGATAATCACAATATTATTCCTTCCATTTAAAGATACTATAAGAATAAACCATAATAAAATTAGTGGCCTGGTGTGGTGGCACATGCCTATAGTCCCAGCTATGTAAAAAGCTGAGGAAGAAGGTTTTCATGACTCCAGGTATTTGGTGTCAGCTTTCAAAAAATAGTGAGACTGTGTTTAAAAAAAAGTTAAAAAATCAGGAAAAGATAACTATAGTAGTTTTTATAATAAAAATAATAAACATCTATTACAAATTTTAGTTTTTTAATTATAGACACTGTTCGAAAAGCCTTCTCTTTCTCTACGATTTCATTCTTGCAAAAACTTTATAAGATGGAGTCTATGTAAATCTCTATTCCTCAAATCAATACTTTAAGTGTGTTTTGCTTTTGTAGGGACGTCAATTATGTATGTACTAGATCTTTTTGTTAGCTTCCCAATCTCTAGTTTTTATTCCAATGACTCATTCTCATTTTATTTATTCAAAATTCTTTTCTCTCTTCAGACCTTTCTTAAATCCTTTCTTCAGTGTCTACTGTCTTTATCAATACCTTTGCTATCAACATTGTATTTGAGATTTTAAAATCTATCATATTCCTTGAATCTGCCCATGAAGGTGCTACCAGTTTCTATTGTTTTGCTGCATCCTCCCTGAGCATGCATAGTTTTTGTTTCATGCTTTCCTTCCATAGAGACAGTTACTTTATAAGTTTTAAATATCTTTAGCCACATTTTTTTGTTATTTATTTATTTATTCATAATGCGCAAGTATATCATCTTTTTACATACAACTGCTTGTATACAAAGTATATAAGTACCACTCAGATCTTTAATCATGCATTTAGGATAGTGATATCCATCTCATTCAACCACCATTTTCCCCCCTTCTCCCCCCCTGCTCCCTCCCTTGCCCTCCCTTTCCTTTGACCATTCTAGTGTTCCTCTAATCATATGTACCCCCATCCAATCACACTGTGAACTAACCTCCTTATATCAGCGAAAACATTTGGTATTTGGATTTTTGAGATTGACTAATTTCACTTAGCATTGTATTCTCCAACTTCATCCATTTACCTGCAAATGCCATTATTTTATTCTCTCTTATTGCTGAGTAAAATTCCATTTTGTATATATACCACATTTTCTTTATCCACTCATCTACTGAGGGACATCTAGGTTGGTTCCACAACCTAGCTATTATGAATTGTGCTGCTATAAACATTGAAGTGGCTTTAGCCACATTTTTGAGGACAATTTACATCTGCTTTATGTTGTGTTAATGAATGTTCTTTCTATGTTGCTTGCTTTTCTTGACTCTTCCCACCTTTCACTCTTCAGTTTCTGTATATTACTATGACATGAGGCTTTTTAATCATCTCCCATGTTTGATAAGAGTATGTTCTTTCTTGACCAAGTTAACTGCAAGGTGTTTGGTTAGAGAAGGGGACAGGCTGTGTTTTAAGGCAGCATGAATTTTACCCATGAAGAACATAAACATTCTTTACAAACTTGGAGCTCCATCTTGAGCCAGACAGATTCCATGAATTCCAACCTGATTTAAAATTAGATCTCCAGATGGTACTGGCACCAAAATAGACTGGCAGACCAATGGTACAGAATTGAGGACACAGAGACTAATACATATAATTTCAGTTATTTTATATTAGACAAAGGTGCCAAAAATGTACATTGGAGAAAGGATAGCCTCTTCAACAAATGGTTCTGGGAAAACTGGAAATCCATATGCAACAAAATGAATTAAACCCTTATCTCTCACCATGCACAAAACTCAACTCAAAGTGCATCAAGGACCTAGGAATTAGACCAGGGGACTTGGATATACTTTAAAGTTTGAGGAGTTTTGTTGTGCAATGTGGTGTAAATCTTTATACCAACCGTGAGTTAATTTTTTCTTCCACTGTTCCCCTGCCATCAGACGATTGGAACTCACATATTCATATTACCTTACTGACAGCTTCCTAAAACTACAGTAGGACTATGTGATCCTTTGGTCATCCATGCCTATCTGCTTCTCTTTTGTTTTAAAATAGGTCTGGGGAAGCCTTTACTATGAACCTTCTCAAGCAATTCTCATAGCTCTAAACCAGAGATTATAGTCACTACAATGATTCCAAAATTTAGTGTACATCAAAATGTAGAAGCAGAAAAAAATGTGCCATCATACTTATAGGGTTCTGTCTGGCTCTGAACATTAAATTGATGGAAATAGATAGCAGGAAGCTCTCACAAAGCAAAGAAGAACCAGAGAAGCAAAGTTGATTAGCTATATATTGAATTGGGCAATCATGGTAACTTTTGAGGAAGCAGTTACATTATTTTTTATTCTTTGCAGTTTTATTGCAAGGAATTCTGTATGGCTTAAAATGGGAGTTATTTTAACAAAAGTTGTACGGATTTATTTTGGATTGACTCTCGTCCTTGAGGGTAAGGATGCTGCATGTCCACATGGGAATTTCATCATCTGTTGTTCAGAATCAGTGTGAAGTTCAGAGTGCTCTTCTGCACCTGCTGTTTCTCAAGTGCCTTTAGTTTAAATACTGAACATCAGAACAGTATATTTCAACCCCTTCAAGAATTGCCTGGACTGATGCTAAGACAGAGAGGGTTGGGCTCCACACAAAGTGTGTCTTGCAGTAGATCTGTGGTGGAGTCTGATCATGTGCATCTGCAACAGGTTCTGATGCTGCCGACCCAAGGCCTACACTTCAGAACCACAGCTCTGGAAGAGGAGGCTGAACTGCCCATGTAGCATCCCTTTTGAATCATACGCATCTTATTTTCTCACTGTATCTGACAATTCCTCTTTCATGTTATAATTTAGGTTAAGATATGTACTATTTCTAAAAATATGACATTTAGATTCAAATGTCTCATTGTTCTTTGGGTTGATTTCCTGGAGGACAGTGACATCTTTAACTTGTTATTTAGAAACCCAATCTTCACTTCCAATAAAAAAAAACCCTTGCTTTTATTTAACATAAAAGTAATAGATCCAAACACTAGATATATGCTGAAGGCCGGCTACCGCAGTGATGAAAGTGTGAATCCCGAATGGTGCTGGTGGAGAGAGTCAGCGATTATGGTGGAAGAAATCAACACAAGTCAGGATGCTGAAATCTTCTGGGTTTATTTTTTCTTTTGCAAGCAATAAAAGCATTTTTTTTGCAGTATGCATTTTTTTGTGGTTACAAAAACAGTTACAAGAGCTAGGGAAATATCAGTCTCTGTGAAGTAAATTTCTAGACTTTGCTATTTTTTTCTAACATTTCAAGGTCCTGTCTTGACAAGAACTATATACATGCTGTTTTGAAACTCCTTACAATCTTTTCATGCTTATCTGACACAGCCTGGGTTCTACTCAAACTTATGAATCTCTTGAAACCATTCCTCCGCACACCTGCTAAGCTAGCTGATAGAAGTTAGTTTTTTCTGCCTGGTTTCAAAGCATCATTGTCTCTTTACAATAGTCCCTTTTTGCACCCAAGGGCAGAGAAAAGGAAAACATAGTCAAATGTTATCTCTGAAGGACATTTACCTTAAGGGTTTTTTTTTTTTTTTTTTTTTTTTTTTGCATCTATTCAAAACTACCCTGACAGTAAAAGAAGCCCTTTTCAGTCACAAAAGGGCTCTTAAAGTTTTTTCTTGCTGCAAGTAATTATAACAAAGGATGTTAAATGGCAAGCATTTATTAATCTGCTTCTTTACTAAAAGTTAGCTATAAAAGTACAAATTTAGAAAATGTTGTTATGTTTCCAGCTTAGATTCCAATAAAATTATACATTTCTAGAATTAGTCTTATTCTAATTAATTGAAATAGCGACATCTGGCGGTCATACATATGAGCAAAACAGTAAAGATATATTTAGACAGGAGACAGCGGGAACATACAAAGATAGGGTTAACTCCTTCAATGCCACGTTTCAGTGAACATCTATCCAGTAAGTGGGGTTTGCTGTTGCTTCCACTCCCTTATCGTACGAGAAGAGGATGCCTTGCTCACTCTGTTGTATAGATGATGCCACAGATATATAAACAAACAAACTGCAAAAAGCTTTCTCCAAAACTCTCAAACTCTCATCCCCCCAAATTCTCTCAAAAGTCACTCTCACCCCCAGTCCCATTCCAAGGAATAATTATTCTAAATTGGTGATGTACATTCCTTCTGATACTTTTGATGGATGTAAAAACAGTTATGAGTATACATGTGTGTTATTCAAATTAGAGTAAGAGTTTATACCCTATTTTAAGCTTATTTTCTCTGCTTCTAAGACTTTAGTTTTCCTTTTTGTTTTAAACAAGAAAATCAGAAAACATTATTTAGAGAAGAAGCCAAGAAAGAAGCTTTTTGTGGAGGTTGAAAAAGAAAGCAGGGAAATTATGAGATAAGAGCTACCCTTTAAAAAACAATTTTAATTGTTCAAAATCTTTCACAGAATCTCATTAAAAAGGAGGCAACAATAGTTTAATATTTGACAGAAAAGAAAGTAATTCTCAATAAGAATCTGGCCTAACAACTAGAACTTGTATTGATATACTTTCTAGGTATAGATGTAAATCTAAATCTTCAAAGTATGTATAATAAGTGTAAGTCAACCAAATACAAGATAGTGCTAGATCATCCTTCACTCTATATTCTTGAAAATGAAGAGATTAATGTACTTAAGAGTTCTTCACTAAAAATGCCCCATAAGCACTGACAACTTCAATGTTCTGGGGCTTACATCAGAGAATACAACTTTTCCAACTCTTATCCATCTCCTGAAATTCATCATATATGTGCAACCATTACAACAAAATCATAATTCTATTTAAAAAGAATTATTGCTCTTCCCAACTTTTACTTTAAGTCAAATCCCTGCTATTAGTAATACTTAAACTTTCCATTCCAAAGTAATAAACACTGGGATGGGGATATAGATCAGTTGGTAGAGTGTTTGCCTCACATGCACAAAGACCTGGGTTCAATCCCCAGTACCACACACACAAACAAAAAGTCATAAACTCTAAAAGTCATTAAATTAGTATTTAGTTGTGCATGATGCACACCTATAATCCCAGGGGCTTGGGAGACTGAGACAGGAGGATTGCAAGTTAGAAGCCAGCCTTAGCAATTTAGTGAGGACCTCAGCAACTAAGTGAGACCCTATCTTAAAATAAAAAACAAAAACGTTTGGGAATGTACTTAGTGGCAAAGTACCCCTGGGTAAAATCCCCAACCTTGGGTAAATGTCCAAATGATGAGTTTTAAATTCAGCATTATCTTATCCTTAAAGACAAGTTTGTAAACAAACAGTAAAAGTGCAATAAGTTAAAAAACAAAATAAAATAAAACCTCGGTTTAGTACCGCTAAAGCTTATATAGACAGCAGATGTAAAATCTTGTTCACCAGAACCAAACGTCAAATAATGTCAAAGAACAGAGTAAACCAAAGAAAGCAGCAGAAAAACCTCATAGCCAGGTTGTGTTCTTGTGATTTTTAAACTCCATTGTTCTCTCACTGTATGTGCCTTATCCTAAACAAAATCTATGAATATAAAGTAAGGCCAAGAAATTATGAATTAATGGTTAGTAAAATGTAATCTGCCTTACTGCTAAAGCTTCTAAGAAAAGGAAGAGCAGTATACATGTCACAGAGCTTGAGCACTGAAAACTAAAAAACAAAATTTGCCATGGCTAGCGAAAATTCATGGTAAATAATTTTTTATATAATTTTATTTTTATAATTTTTAATATGTACAACTCATAGTGCATATATTTAGTATCTTTTTATATACAACTGTTTGTATACAAAGTATATTCGTACAATTCAGGTCTTCAATCATGCATTAAGGAAAATGATATCCGTCTCATTCAACCACCTTTTTTTTTTTTCTCCCCCTCCCTCCCCTCTTGCTCCCTCCCTTACCCTCCCTTCCCTTGACCATTCTAGTGTTCCTCTAATCCTCCTATGTACCCCCATCCAACAATACTTTGAAATAGCCTCCTTATATAAGAGAGAACATTTGGTACTTGGATTTTTGAGACTGACTAACTTCACTTAGCATTATGTCTTCCAACTTCATCCATTTACCTGCAAATGCCATTAATTTATTTTCTTTTATTGCTGAGTAAAATTCCATTGTGCATATATACCACATTTTCTTAATCCACTCATTTACTGAGGGACATCTAGGTTGGTTCCACACCTAGCTATTGTGAATTGCGCAGCTACAAACATTGAGATAGCTGTGTCACTGTAATATGCTGTTTTTAAGTCCTTTGGGAATAGACCCAAGAGTGGGATGGCTGGGTCATAGGATGTTTCCATTCCCAGTTTTCCAAGAAATCTCCATACTGCTTTCCATAACGGTTGCACCATTTTGCAGTCCCACCAGCAATGTATGAGTGTGCCTTTTTCCCCACATCCTCTCCAACATTTATTGTTGCTTGTGTTCTTGATGGCTGCCATTCTGACTGGAGTGAAGTGAAATCTTAGAGTAGTTTTGATTTGCATTTCTCTAATTGCCAGCGATGTTGAACATTTTTTCATGTATTTGTTGATTAATCGTGTATCTTCTTCTGAGAGGTGTCTTCTCAATTCCTTAGCCCATTTATTGATTGGGTTATTTGTTTTTTTAGTGTAAAGTTTTTTGAGTTCTTTATATATTCTAGAGATTAGTGCTCTATCTGATGTGCATGTATTAAATATTTGTTCCCAATTAGTTGGCTCTCTATTCACCTCACTGATTGTTTCTTTTGCTGAAAAGAAGCTTTTTAGTTTAAATCTATCCCATTCATTAATTCTTGGTAGTAATTCTTGCGCTACAGGATTCTTATTAAGGAAGTTGGGGCCTAATCCAACATGTTGGAAATTGGAGCTTACTTTTTCTTCTATTAGGTGTATTGTCTCTGGTCTAATTCCTAGGTCCTTGATCCACTTTGAATTGAGTTTTGTGCATGGTGAGAGATAAAGGTTTAATTTCATTTTGTTGCATATGGATTTCCAGTTTTCCCAGCACCATTTGTTGAAGAGGCTATCCTTTCTCCACTGTACATTTTTGGCACCTTTGTCTAATATAAGATAGCTGTAATTATATGTATTAGTCTCTGTATCCTCAATTCTGTACCATTGGTCCACCAGTCTGTTTTGGTGCCAATACCATGCTGTTTTTGTTACTATTGCTCTACAGTATAATTTAAAGTCTGATATGGTGATGCCACCTGCTTCACTTTTCTTGCTCAGGATTGCTTTGGCTATTCTGGGTCTCTTATTTTTCCAGATGAATTTCATGACTGCTATTTCTATTTCTTTGAAGAATGACATTGGGATTTTGATTGGAATTGCATTAAATCTGTATAATGCTTTTGGTAGTATGGACATTTTGACAATATTAATTCTACCTATCCAAGAGCAAGGTAGGTCTTTCCATCTTCTGAGTTCATCTATAATTTCTTTCTTTAGTGTTCTATAATTTTCGTTATAGAGGTCTTTCACCTCTTTCGTTAGGTTGATTCCCAGGTATTTTATTTTTTTTGATGCTATTGCAAATGGGGTATTTTTCATCATTTCCCTTTCAGAGTCTTTGTCGCTGATGTACACAAATGCCTTTGACTTATGTGTATTGATTTTGTATCCTGCAACTTTGCCAAATTCGTTTACTAGTTGTAAAAGTTTTCTGGTAGAGTTTTTTGGGTCTTCTAGGTAGATTATCATGTCATCAGCAAATAGTGCTAATTTGAGCTCTTCTTTTCCTATCTGGATCCCTTTAATTTCTTTCGTCTGTCTAATTGCTCTGGCCAGAGTTTCCAGTACTATGTTAAATAGCAGTGGTGAAAGGGGACATCCCTGTCTTGTTCCAGTTTTTAGAGGGAATGCTTTCAATTTTTCTCCATTTAAGATAATGTTAGCTCGGGGCCTTGCATAAATAGCTTTTATTATGTTAAGATATGTTCCTGATATTCCTAGTTTTTCCAGTGTTTTGAACATAAAGGGGTGTTGTATTTTGTCAAATGCTTTTTCTGCGTCAATTGAGATGATCATATGATTTTTGTCTTTAAGTCTATTGATGTGATGTATTATGTTTATTGATTTCCGAATATTGAACCAGCCTTGCATCCCTGGGATAAACCCCATTTGATCGTGGTGCACTATCCTTTTGATATGTTTTTGTATCCAATTTGCCAGGATTTTGTTGAGGATTTTTGCATCTATGTTCATTAAAGATATGGGCCTGAAGTTTTCTTTTTTGGATGTGTCTTTGCCTGGCTTTGGAATTAATGTAATATTGGCCTCATAGAAAGAGTCTGGAAGAGCTCCCTCTTTTTCTATTTCTTGAAATAGTTTGAAGAGCATTGGTATTAGTTCTTCTTTGAAAGTCTTATAGAACTCGGCTGTAAACCCATCAGGTCCTGGACTTTTCCTTATTGGTAGCTTTTTGATGACATCTTCTATTTCTTCGCTTGTAATTGATCTATTTAAATTATGTATAGCCTCCACATCCAGTTTAGGCAAATCATATGACTCTAGAAATCTGTCAATGCATTCAGTATTTTCTATTTTATTAGAGTACAAGTTTTCAAAGTAATTTCTAATTTATATTCTGTATATCTGAGGTGTTTGTTGTGATATTCCCTTTTTCATCACGAATGTTAGTAATTTGAGTTTTTTCTCTTCTTCTTTTCGTTAGCATCGCTAAGGGTCTGTCAATTTTGGCTATTTTTTCAAAGAACCAACTTTTAGTTTTGTCAATTCTTTGAATGGTTTCCTTAGTCTCAATTTCATTAATTTCTGCTCTGATTTTAATTATTTCCTGTCTTCTACTGCTCTTAGTGTTTGTCTGTTCTTCTTTTTCTAATGCTTTGAGGTGTGATGTTAAGTCATTTATTTGTTGGTTTTTTTTCCTCTTAAGGAATGAACTCAGTGCAATGAATTTTCCTCTTACTACTGCCTTCATAGTGTCCCAGAGATTTCTATATGATGTATCTGTGTTCTCATTTACCTCTAGGAATTTTTTGATCTCCTCTTTGATGTCTTCTTCAACCCCTTGTTCATTCAGTAGCATGTTGTTTAGCTTCCAGTTGATGGAGTAGTTTTTCTTCTTCCTTGTTTTGTCGTTGATTTCCAATTTCATCCCTTTATGGTCCGATAGCATGCAGGGTAGTATCTCTATTTTTTTATATTTGCTGAGAGTTGCCTTGTGACATAATATATGGTCTATTTTGGAGAAGGAGCCATGTGCTGCTGAGAAAAATGTGTATTCGTTTACTGAGGGATGAAATATTCTATATATGTCCGTTAGGTCTAAATTGTTAATTGTTTTGAGGAGGCTTAAAGTTTCTTTGTTTAGCTTTTGTTTGGATGATCTATCCATTGGTGAGAGAGGTGTGTTGAAGTCCCCTAGAATAACTGTGTTGTGGTCTATTTTACTCTTGAACTTAAGAAGCGTTTGTTTGATGAATGTAGGTGCTCCATTATTTGGGGCATACAGATTTATGATTGTTATATCCTGTTGATGGATGGTTCCCTTAAGTAATAAGAAATATCCATCTTTGTCCCTCTTGATTAATTTTGGTTTGAAGTCTACCTTATTTGATATGAGAATGGAAACCCCTGCTTGCTTCCGCCGGCCATGTGAGTGATAAGACTTTTCCCATCCTTTCACTTTCAGTCTGTTGATGTCTTTTTCTATGAGGTGTGTTTCTTGGAGACAGCAAATTGTTGGGTCATTTCTTTTAATCCATTCTGATAATCTGTGTCTTTTGATTGGCGAGTTTAGGCCATTAACATTCAGGGTTATTATTGAGATGTGATTTTTATTCCCATCCATTTTTATTTGAATTATGGTCTTTAGCTTGGTTTGGTTTCTCTTCTGGTTGGTATTTCCTTTAGTTTAATATTTCCCTTTGGTGATTTTTGTTATCATCTTTCTCTTCTTCTTCATGAAAAATGTTGCCCAGGATGCTCTGAAGTGCTGGCTTTCGAGTTGTGAAATCTTTTAACTTTTGCTTGTCGTGGAAGGTTTTTATTTCATCTTCGAATCTAAAGCTTAATTTTGCTGGATATAAGATTCTTGGTTGACATCCCTTTTCTTTCAGAGCTTGAAATATGCTATTCCAGGATCTTCTTGCTTTTAAGGTCTGGGTTGAAAAATCTGAACATAGTCTGATTGGTTTCCCCCTATATGTAATTTGCTTCCTTTCTCTTGTGGCTTTTAGTATTCTCTCCTTGCTCAGTGTATTAGGCATTTTCATTATAGTGTGTCTAGGTGTGGATCTGTTGAGATTTTGTTTGTTTGGTGTTCGGTATGCCTCTTGAACTTGGTTTTCCATTTCATTCCTCAAGCTTGGAAAATTTTCTGTAATTATTTCATTAAATAGATTACTCATTCCTTTGGCTTGAAACTCTGCCCCTTCCTCTACGCCGATCACTCTTAAGTTTGGTCTTTTTATGCTGTCCCATAATTCTTGGATGTTATGTTCTTGATTTCTAACGAGTTTTGCTGTATGGTTTAAATTCTTCTCTAGGACATATATTTTGTCTTCATCGTCTGAGGTTCTTTCTTCCAAGTGGTCTATTCTGTTGGAGATGTTTTCAATTGAGCTTTTATTTTGGTTTATTACTTCTTTCATTTCTAGAATTTCTGTTTGGATTCTCTTTAGAGCCTCTATTTCCCTATTGAAGTAATCTTTTACTTCCTGTATTTGTTTTTGGAGTTCTTTGTCAAAATGATCTTTTGCCTCCTGTACCTGCTCCCCCATCTCATTTTTGAGTTCATTCTTAAGTTCCATAAACATTTGGCATATGTAATTTCTAAATTCCATCTCTGGCATTTGACCAACTGTGCTTGCCATGACATCTACCGATGAGGTATCTTGATTTGTTTGTGTCATTTTCTTTCCTTGTTTTTTCATGTTGCTTGTGTGTCTATTCTTCCTGCACTGTGGGACCTTGACTGTTTCGATTTTACCTTAAAGCCTTATGTTGTTCCTGTAGTACAATGCTATCAGATCACCTTATAATTCCTTTACACTTTTAAAACCTAACACTTTCTATTCAGAAAATCCAAGTTTGATCACAATGTACAGATTTTGTTAACCCAGATATTATTTCCAATTTACTCTGTACGCTTCTGATAGGGTTTTTATAGCTTCAAGTATTGGATACAGAGGTGTTATGTTTAGGAAGAAGGAAGTGTCTTGAATTGTTCTTTCTTGGAAAGTATGAAAAGAGATATCTATTGAAATGGTTTAGTGGAAGTGGTTTAGTATCAGTAGACGATGGAAGAAAGAGAATGGGGTTGACAATTAGGTAAAAAGATCAATTTATATATATAGTAAGTTGGAAAAGAAAAAAATGATAAAAGAGTAGGAATTGGTGCAAGATAGATAAGAGGGAGAATCAAGGAAATAGAGAGTAAACTATATATAACACCACTTTGCTACCCAGTTCAATTGCGCCGGTTCTAGAAATCCAAGTTCTGCGTATAACTTGTTTTTGCCTCTGTTTAGTATGCACTGGCAGGATGTAAACATGAAAGATGAAGGAGGAAGAAAAGATACAAGAGTGAGAAGGAAGAAAAGAAGGAAAGAGAAAAAGAGCGGAAGCAAACAAACACACTAACAATCAATGCGGAAGGAAAAAAAAAAAGCAGAACAAAACAAAGCCAAAAAAAGAAAAATAAACAACAACAACAACAACAAACAACAAAAAAAAAAAAAAAAAAAACCCTCCCTGCAATCCAAAAAATCAAGCAGACCAATAAAAAGAAAAGGAAAAAAAAAAAAAAAAAAAGTCAAACCCCAAGTCTCAGACAAAATGGGCCCTGGGAAGCCCCCCTCTTTTTTTCCTTTCCAGTTCAAACCAATTGCTATTGGATCACAGTCTGTGATCCTGTTAGTGAAATCAAGGCTGCATCTTAGGCCAGTGGCTGCACGGTTCAGTGAAGGAGTGGCCCAAGGGGATTGTGTGTGTCAGCAGATGAATGGTGCCGGGAAGGGGACCTTCCAGAAGGCACCCCCTCCCCAAACCCACCCACAGTTGCAGCCTCTTGTGGCCGCTGCGCTAGCCTCAGAAACGCCTTCCCTTGCTGACCACCCAAGTCTCACCCAATTGTGCGTTGTCTTCAGAGAGCTGGAGAGTCCCTGGATGGATGCAGCCATCGCTCTCCGTCTCCTCCCCTTTGTCAGGACCAGCCCCTGCAGCTTTCAAAGATGGCGGTGCTCTCCTTCCAGTCAACAGCAGCTCCGCAGACTCCCGTATCCTCGCCGATCGCACCGGGAAGCCACACCTGTGACTGTGGTGCAGACAGCGCTGCTTCAGACTGTGGCCCGCTCCACTCTGCCCCTGTTTGCTGATCGCAGATCTCTGTGCTGCTCTGTCCGGGGCCCCACTACTGAGGGTCGCGTCAGGCGGAGTGTGGATTTGAACTGGTGTGTGGACCCGCGGTCTCCCGTGGTTCCCCAGCACCAATCCCGCCGGCTGTTATCGCTGGTTTTTATCCCCGGTTTCACGCTGGTGTGCCGTGAGTTTGGCTGGGGTTGCCGTGGCAGCGTGGTCTCCCCACACTGACTTTGTTTGGCACGGCCTGTGCACCACCCAGGCGGTTTTGCAGGAGCCTCGCAGCTCCAGCCGCTGCAGACAGCTTGTCTCTTTCTCTCTCTGGTAGTGGTAATCAAACCATCCAGGAGATCGGTATTTTCAGCCTATATATATATGATGAAAGGCAATTTATCTGCTTTGTTGGATTCTTTCCACGGAGCTGCCCTGAAGTGCGGCTTCCTCTAATCCGCCATCTTGGATCCCCCGGTAAATAAATTTTTAATCAGTTAATTTGAAAACTTTCCTGTACATTGTAAGGGTATATGGAAAAGGCTGGTAATGAAAAACAGTGATAATTGTAAAATATCATACTTGGTATGAAATAACAGCTTATAGATTGACTGAAAAATATTCAAATGTCAAATGTCAACTACATTATACCCTATTGCCACTAACAATTCCATCAAAATAGCTAGGCTTTTAAATCTGAGACTGGCAACAATATTTACAGAATTCAACCGAACAAACCAAACCAAAGCGAAACAGAAAAATCAGGTAATATTTAAAGTAATAGCCTCGACAAATGTGCAATTTATTTCTCTCTTTTTGTTTATATTTTATATTTTTTTTCAGACCCCATAAACAGTAGCTGAAATTTCTAAAGCATTTTTTTCTTATTCTTTTCTTTCTTCTCCCTTAATAAATACTAAATCACAGCAAGATACACTAACAGTGTCACTTGTCACAGTGTTCAGACATACCTTAGAACCTGCTTCTTGGCTCTTCAAACTGGTGGTATTATTTAACTGATACAAACAAACAAGCAAACAAACAAAAAATCCTTTTGTTTGCTCATGATACACTGATTTGTTCTGCACTCAAACTAGTCACAAGGAAGTAGACTACATCTCTAAAGCCCACCACCTTTGTCAGAATCATTAATACTACTTTACCTGAACGTATAAAAACACAAAAGATGAACTTCTACATTGAACTCTCTAATACTCACAGTATGAGAAGATTTGAAATGGCTAATTGAATTTTTAAGAACTAACAGTACACTTACACAGAAGTACTAGGTACTTCTGGTGAAATTCTAAGGATTGCCCCAGTATAAGCTTCTCTTAATCTGATCATCAAATCTAAATCAGTTCCATCCATGAAAACAAATTTCAGGATGTTTCATAACAGAGTGTAACTTCATAAATCAGGTTATGATTCACCATATAAGTTCTAAAGCAAATAGAAAATAAAGTCAAATAAGAGGTAAGTTCATGGTTTAAAGCTTGTAAGAGAAAAAAATAACAATAAATGAGAACTGCATGGTGAACACCTTGGGTCCAACATGCAATGATACTGTCAATACTGTTTTATCAACATGACAATGGAATCAATTTTTTCCCCCTCCCTCCCTCCTTGCTACCTCCCTTCCCTTTAATCATTCTAGTGTTCCTTTAATCCTCCTATGTACCCCCATCCAACAACACTGTGAACTAGCCTCCTTATATCAGAGAAAACATTTGGTATTTGGATTTTTGAGATTGACTAATTTCACTTAGCATTATATTCTCCAACTTCATCCATTTACCTGCAAATGCCATTATTTTATTCTCTTTTATTGCTGAGTAATATTCCATTTTGTATATATACCACATTTTCTTTATCCACTCATCTAGTGAGGGACATCTAGGTTGGTTCCACAACCTAGCTATTGTGAATTGTGCTGCTATAAACATTGAAGTGGCTGTGTCACTGTAATATGCTGTTTTCAAGTCCTTTGGGAATAGACCCAGGAGTGGGATGGCTGGATCATAGGGTGGTTCCATTCCCAGTTTTCCAAGAAATCTCCATACTGTTTCCATAATGGTTGCACCATTTTGCAGTCCCACCAGCAATGTATGAGTGTACCTTTCCCCCACATCCTCTCCAACATTTATTGTTGTTTGTGTTCTTGAGAGCTGCCATTCTGACTGGAGTGAAATGAAATCTTAAGAGTAGTTTTGATTTGCATTTCTCTAATTGCCAGCGATGTTGAGCATTTTTTCATGTATTTGTTGATTAATTGTGTATCTTATTCTGAGAAGTGTCTTTTCAATTCCTTAGCCCATTTATTGATTGGGTTATTTGGTTTTTTTTTTGGTGTTTTTTGAATTCTTTATATATTCTAGAAATTAGTGCTCTATCTGATGTGCATGTATGAAATATTTGTTCCCAATTAGTTGGCTCTCTATTCACCTCACTGATTGTTTCTTTTGCTGAGAAGAAGCTTTTTAGTTTAAATCTATCCCATTCATTAATTCTTGGTAATAATTCTTGCGCTACAGGATTCTTATTAAGGAACTTGGGGCCTAATCAGACATGTTGGAAATTGGAGCTTACATTTTCTTCTATTAGGCGTATTGTCTCTGGTCTAATTCCTAGGTCCTTGATCCACTTTAAATTGAGTTTTGTGCATGGTGAGAGATAAGGGTTTGATTTCATTTTGTTGCATATGGATTTCCAGTTTTCCCAGCACCATTTGTTGAAGAGGCTATCCTTTCTCCACTGTACATTTTTGGTGCCTTTGTCTAATATAAGATATCTGAAATTATATGTATTAGTCTCTGTGTCCTCAATTCTGTACCATTGGTCCACCAGTCTGTTTTGGTGCCAATACCATGCTGTTTTTGTTACTATTGCTCTACAGTATAATTTAAAGTCGGATATGGTGATGCCACCTGCTTCACTTTTCTTGTTCAGGATTGCTTTGGCTATTCTGGGTCTCTTATTTTTCCAGATGAATTTCATGACTGCTTTTTCTATTTCTTTGAAGAATGACATTGGAATTTTGATTGGAATTGCATTAAATCTGTATAATGCTTTTGGTAGTGTGGACATTTTGACAATATTAATTCTACCTTTCCAAGAGCAAGGTAGGTCTTTCCATCTTCTGAGTTCTTCTATAATTTCTTTCTTTAGTGTTCTATAGCTTTCATTATAGAGGTCTTTCACCTCTTTTGTTAAGTTGATTCTCAGGTATTTTATTTTATTTTTTTGATGCTATTGCAAATGGGGTAGTTTTCATCATTTCCCTTTCAGAGGCTTTTTTGATGATGTACAAAAATGCCTTTGACTTATGGGTACTGATTTTGTATCCTGCAACTTTGCAAAATTCATTTACTAGTTGTAAAAGTTTTCTGGTAGAGTTTTTTGGGTCTTCTAGGTAGATTATCATGTCATCAGCAAATAGTGCTAATTTGAGCTCTTCTTTTCCTATCTGGATCCCTTTAATTTCTTTCGTCTGTCTAATTGCTCTGGCCAGAGTTTCCAGTACTATGTTAAATAGCAGTGGTGAAAGGGGGCATCCCTGTCTTGTTCCAGTTTTTAGAGGGAATGCTTTCAATTTTTCTCCGTTTAAGATAATGTTAGCTATGGACCTTGCATAAATAGCTTTTATAATGTTGAGATATGTTTCTGATATTCCTAGTTTTTCCAGTGTTTTGAACATAAAGGGTTGTTGTATTTTGTCAAATGCTTTTTCTGCGTCAATTGAGATGATCATATGATTTTTGTCTTTAAGTCTATTGATGTGATGTATTATGTTTATTGATTTCTGAATGTTGAACCAGCCTTGCATCCCTGGAATAAACCCCACTTGATCGTGGTGCACTATCTTTTTGATATGTTTTTTGTATCCGATTTGCCAGAATTTTGTTGAGGATCTTTGCATCTATGCTCATTAAAAATATTGGCCTAAAGTTTTCTTTTTTGGATGTGTCTTTGCCTGGCTTTGGAATTAATGTAATATTGGCCTCATAGAAAGAGTCTGGAAGAGCTCCCTCTTTTTCTATTTCTTGAAATAGTTTGAAGAGCATTGGTATTAGTTCTTCTTTGAAAGTCTTGTAGAACTCGGCTGTAAACCTATCAGGTCCTGGACTTTTCCTTGTTGGTAGCTTTTTGATGACGTCTTCTATTTCTTCGCTTGTAATTGATCTGTTTAAATTGTGTATAGCCTCCAGTTCCAATTTAGGCAAATCATACGACTCTAGAAATCTGTCAATGCTTTCAATATTTTCTATTTTATTAGAGTACAAGTTTTCAAAGTAATTTATAATTATCTTCTGTGTATCTGAGGTGTTTGTTGTGATATTCCCTTTTTCATCACTAATGTTAGTAATTTGAGTTTTTTCTCTTCTTCTTTTTGTTAGCATCGCTAAGGGTCTGTCAATTTTGTTTATTTTTTTCAAAGAACCAACTTTTAGTTTTGTCAATTCTTTGAATGGTTTCCTTAGTCTCAATTTCATTAATTTCTGCTCTGATTTTAATTATTTCCTTTCTTCTACTGCTCTTGGTGTTGATCTGTTCTTCTTTTTCTAGTGCTTTGAGGTATGATGTTAAGTCATTTATTTGTTGTTGTGTTTTTTTTTCTTTTAAGGAATGAACTCAGTGCAATGAATTTTCCTCTTACTACTGCCTTCATAGTGTCCCAGAGATTTCTATACGATGTATCTGTGTTCTCATTTACCTCTAGGAATTTTTAAATCTCGTCCTTGATGTCTTCTTCAACCCCTTGTTCATTCAGTAGCATATTGTTTAGCTTCCAGTTACTGGAGTAGTTTTTCTTATTCCTTGTTTTGTCGTTGATTTCCAATTTCATCCCTTTATGGTCCGATAGCATGCAGGGTAGTATCTCTATTTTTTTTTATATTTGCTGAGAGTTGCCTTGTGACATAATATATGGTCTATTTTGGAGAAGGAGCCATGTGCTGCTGAGAAAAAAGTGTATTCGTTTACTGAGAGATGAAATATTCTATATATGTTTGTTAGGTCTAAGTTATTAATTGTTTTAAGGAGGCCTAAAAAAGTTTCTTTGTTTAACTTTTGTTTGGATGATCTATTCGACAATGGAATCAATTTCTATACTGAGAAAATAAACATGCATTACTACCATTTTTCTAATAAATCCACATACATTTCATATGAATTCACACCATAGTAAACACTGGTTTTACATTAAATTGTTGTCTTTTTGATAACAATTTTGCATTGAATCACAAACAGTAAATTAACTTACTGCTATATACTTTAAATTGCTGAAAAAAGTACTATAGTAACATAGTGAATTATAATAATATACAAAAACATGTCAATAAAAATTGGATGAATAGGGAGGGAAGAGGAGGCGGTATGGGGGCAGGAAAGATGGTGGAATGAGATGGACATTATTACCCTTGGCACATGTATGACTGCACATATGGTGCAACACTACATTATGTACAACCAGAGAAATTTGTGCTGCAATTGTGTAACAATGAATCAAATACATTCTGCTATCATATATACCTAATTAAAATAAATTAATTAATTAAAAAAGAAAAAAATTGAATGAATGATGTTTAGAGTAAAAAATGTTTTATAACTAATAGTGCAGACGTGGGGGGTGGTGTGTTTAAGTTATAGCAATAGGCCACTGGGTGTGTCAAAAACTAATTGTTCAGTTTTACAACCGAGACTACTGTTAGCACTGCACGTCCTGGAAGCTTCTCTTAATAGGCTGTATTGGCCAAGTGCATGTTCTTAGTCTTCTGGAGGATGGTGCTGGGTTGAGATGACCCCATATTACAATGATAGTCCATTAGCTGTTCTGAGTATTTCATACCCTTTGCTGGCTTCACAGTTTCAAGTCTTTTCAATAAAGCCACATTTTCTCTTTCAAAACTTTGTTGCTCCTTCTGGCTATTTAGAGCACTATAACATAACTTAGAGTGATGAACAATGGATCTTCTGGGAATTATACTTTTGATTTCTAGTTTTTCAGCCTGCCTTGACAGTTCTTTCAAAAGTTTCCAATTTTCCTGATCAATCTGTCTCACCTCTTCTCTTGTGAAAGAGTAGTTTTTCCTAGGTACTACAAAGGTTGATCAAAGTGAAGTTTTTGTGGTCCCTTTTTATTTAATTGCAGAGAAACTTTTAAAAGATAATTCAGGTCCATTGTATCATGTAAGACTTTTTGTTTATAACTGTGGTCTAAATCATAATTGAACACTGATGGCTTTGGGGCCAGAATAGGCCCATGTTTTTCTTTCCCTTTCTTGGCTGTTTTCAAATGTCTTGAATCATTTTTTAAAACCTCAACATCTTCATCTACCTCTTGAATCATACTTTCTTGCCTTTTAGCTTTGACTTTTTGGTCATTGGTATGTCCAACTCAAAAGATTGAACAGGGATGATATCTGGAGTTGATAAAGGAGTCACATCTGTCACAGTATCATCCGATTCCTCCATATAGTCACCAATTTTTGGCTTAGTGCTTGAAGGTTGTTTCCTGTTGATTTTATTTCTGACTTATATTTTTGTTTTAGTGATAAGAGGGTTGCACCAGATATATGTTTCTTTGATTATGGACATGAAAGAGATTTATAGATATCAGAGACATCATCTGAACAGTCTGAACTTCAAGAGGAGTTAAGACAAAGACAAAGAGGAAGAGGAACTAACCTTGAAATATCTTTTACTCATGCTTGTATTTGGAGCTGTTAGATGGTTTAGCTGACTTGGACCTCACATGATGTTTTTTTCCATCATCACTGTTTTCCTGTCCATCTGTATAGTAATTATCCTTACCTTCTTTTACATTTTTTGGAAATCTATTTGGAATGGGCAAGTGTGTTTTAGTTCCTGTTGCAGCATTACACAATGCTTTTTGGATCCTAAAGAAGTGATTTGCATGATATGATTCTCTACCAGGTGTTTATCTGGAGGAATTTTTTTTTTTCATTTTCCTTCTCAGTAAGATAGTATTCTTTTTTTTTATTTCAAATTTCAAGTTTCTCTTTTGTATATCCTTCTTTATTCTCTCTTCAGGGTCGCCATTTTACTTGTCAAAAAATAACTTATTTTCACATTTATTTACTTTTTCAAAGTCACTGTCAAATCTAGAATGGTCTATGTCACCTTCTGATGTATCTCCAAACCAATCCATGTTGGTAAAAATATCTCCCAAGTGCTTATAGCTGCCTGGCTTTCGGGAGGGGAAACTGAGCCCCAATGTCAGGGAAGGTGGCAGGCCTCCTGTTGGGTGGAAAGACTAGTTTTTATTTTTGATTTTTTATTCTTTGCAGTTTGACAGCAAGGAATGCTGTGTCTATGGATAAGATTTTGGAATTTATTGAGATTTTTCTTTTGGAAAAAAGAAGTCAGATTTTGTAAAGTTTCTATAGATATTTTGGGATGAAAATGTACTGTGAAGGATATAAAATGTGTTCTTTTTATCCCATGTTTAGTCTCATTATCATCTATTAAATAAAATAATATTAGTTAAATCTTCCCATATATATTTCTTTGCTATGTATTCACTTTCTTAAACTTTGAGTATGCTGGGTACAGTCTCTACATTTGTACTACTTATGTGTCAATGATAAAATAGCTTTGAATTAGAGATCAATATGAATATCATGACCTTTTATTATCTCAATACGTGTCTGAAATGTTTTTCATGCACTTTTTAAGGAAATGTAAAATACAGGCAAAAATGTGGTGATCGTTTGTCCACTTGACTATCACTTCTCACAAAGTGTACATCACCTGTGATACAGTCAATGGCATCTGGACATACAACATACTGGTCCATCGGAGGCCCCTGTGGGATTGTATGGTGCCGGAATAAGGAAAGCACACTGCAGGAAGTGGGTCCCGCCTCTGGAGAATGCCATCCCACTGTAGTGAGTGACTTAAGAGGGTTCCTTGGATTTGACCCTGTAAATGAAAACCCCTTCTCTCAGGTTAGTATTGTTTCCTACTGGACACAGATTAAAAAAAATATATCTGTAAGTGTTATCGGCAGCCTTATTGCTCCAAGGAGGAGAGAACAGTCTTGAGAGGGATCCTTCTCTTAGAAATCAGAGATGAGAAGGAGAAAAGGAGAACACTGGTCCAGGCACATTGCCTGCAGGTTCACCCAACCCTGCACTCTCACGAAACCGAGTATGTGGTTTTCTTCAATGCCCTGGCCACTTTACCCTGAGCTCAGAGTCCCTGATCCTCATGTAAACACTGGGAGAATAATAAAATGTTTTCCTCTTACATAGAAGTAACAGAAGCAGAGAAGTTCAGTGATGTGCTCCAAGTCCTATATACCAGTCCAGATCTTTGGACTTCAAGTCAAGAAGCTCTATGCATTAAATCAACTGTAATGACACCTCTTCTCAAAAATGTCAGCGACTTTGTATTTCTTCTGGAAAATATACCAGTTTAAGGCTCAGGACATCCAGATTTAAATATCAGAGGCTTCAATCCTCTTGCCTTTACTTAATTCCCACCATTGCCCAAACTGTGCATTCTGTCCTGTTGAATCCCCCACCTGCCACCTGCCTTTGCTCACACCTTTCCGGACTCCTCCCTTCTTTCTCTGTTTACAACATTCATTCACTCTCTGATTTAACGAAACTGCTACTGGGAGATGTCACATTGGAGTTGAGCCTCTGTGCACAAGGTCTTCAATCCCTGTGGATACACAGAGGGCTGGTGCTTCATGTGTGTTCTCTTGAGCTTTCTTCCCTGAGGGACCAGGTTCAGGCTCTGTAGCTATCATACAAAATATGAGAAGGTCTGTGGAAAGCATTCCAAGTTCTTTCCAGAGGGATTCTCTGGGCCACATGATTCTGTGTCATAGGAGGTTAAAAATCAGTGCACTGAATCACTAAATTGCATTTACGAACAGGTATATTTTAATAAGTGGTGAGAGTGCTGATAAAGTAGCATGCAAATGTCACAGTCAGTGTCAATAGGTAAGACAGCACAGCTTCTGCTTGTGGGCCTGTTAGTGGTTTTTTTTTCATTGAGAATTCTCAGTAAGAGCTGGTGATGCTGTTGAAGACATGCCTCAGTGCTCAGGGATCAGTAAGCATGGATGAAACATTTGAATCAGATATTTTGGTTTGATGTTTGTCAATTTCCATTTTATTTTGTTGAGAAAAGTGCAGCTCATATTATAATCATGAAGACTTTGCATATACTAATTAGCAAATGCAAAGAGGGAGCAGCATTTGTAGTCAATTGTGACCACATCATGGTTTTGTTTTGTTCTTTATGATTTAAGTCTATGTTTTGTTTGTAATTGACACATAGTAATTGCACATATTCTTGATATAGTCTGTGCCATTCCAATGCATGTACACAATCTTTTAATGATCAGATAAACACAATTGGCATTTCCATAACCTCTGATGTTTGTCATTTCTTTATGTGGCAACAGTTAAAATCTTGTCCACTAGGTTTTTGAATTGTGCAATTAGCTGTTGTCAACCATAGTTATACTGGGTTTTTAAACATAATTTTATTCAAAACATGCTTTTAATCAGTATTATAAAGGTTTCTTATTTTAAAAATAATATTCTAAATTTTGTAAATTTTAAAACCTACCACTTCTAACATGTGGAACTGAGTACACATTTTGCTTATTATTGTTATTATTACCATTAGAAATGAGTTTTGATTATTTGTTCCTACAAAGTATATTTTACTAATTTTAAGAGAGTTTTTGCTATTGAACAAACATAAAATTATCATGGTTTATACAGGCATTTGATATGAATACATGACTATGGTCCAACTCAGGAATAAAGCAATTTACCTTCTACTGTTGCTAATGCCCTACAGATCTGCAGAAGATATCAATACCTTCAGCTCGCTGGGATTCTCTGTCCTGCTGGCTTCCTCATCTCCCTGCTGAATATCCCCTGGTTTTCAGAACATCACAGAAGAAATAGTGGGCTCCATTCTAGTTCTATTGTCATCAAGGACCTCTTACTTGAGCAAGTGTGCCCTGCCTCGTGCCTTTTTCCTCCCACTTACTGGTCCTTCCACCCAAAGCATCCTGTGACTGTGGTTGTCATCTCCATTTCCCTGTCCACGTGTAATCTTTCCCTTATTGAAATTGTCTAAAGCCCTTGTTATTACTTGCTATTTGTTTGCCAATTGTGCTGTGTACTGGCTTCACTTCACTTTTAGACACTATTTTTTAGAGTCCAATTTTCTTAATATATTCCATTTATTTGTTTAAAACTATTGGATTTAACATATGTAATGAGCTGGGGATTGTTGTGGGCATTGTGTAGATTCCAAAATGCAAACACAGTCCTTGCCTCAGGGATTATACTGTTGTGGAGATATTAGTATAAATGTATGCATAATGTCAATTGATAAAAATGGAAAAATACACAGCAATGTGTAAGGGCTGTAGAGCTAGAGAGTTTTGAGGCATAATGGGGTGCTATTTTATGTAGCTTAGTAGGGAGGGTCATAGTTATTTTAGGTATTGGTTTAGGTTTCTATTGAGCTCTGGTCTCTATGGAGATCCTTGTGATGCAGAGTCTAGAAAATGGTAGATCAATCAGAGCTTGTTGAATAATTAATGAGTCCATGAGTGCTCATTGAGGAGACTGGGGAAAGGAAAGAGAGAGACAGAGTGGGAGAGAGTAGAAACTTTGAAATTGAAGCTTCAGAATGACCAAAAAGTGGGCTTGTACTTAAATCATCATGGTCAAAAGGAGGAGTCTTGAATCTCTGGGGCTAAAATTTTTATATCCCTGTAAATCCCAATAGATTGGCCAGAAATCAATAAGAAATTAATAAGCCTGAGGCCAATTCACATATTCTAGAGGTGTTACCTGAGACAGGTTCTTCTAAAACGCCACCCTTCCTGAGTGTTCCTGTTGAATATTGTCACCCTCAAATGTCAAAGTTCTATTTGTCTTGAATCTAATGAATATATAAAAGTAAATTTACATAAAATTCACTATTACTGAATTATTATAAAAATTGGGATTAGCTTTTTCCATTTATCTAGTTTATTTTCTGTAGTCTTCATTGTTATGTTTACAAAAAATTGAATAAAGAGAAGGATACGTGCTGTAATAATATGGGAATAGAGCCAGTGTTAGAAAATATCTATATTTACTTTAAGGGTATGTTTACTTTAGAACTACATAATGTCCAAGTTGTAATAGAAACTTGATAGCATTTAGAATGCTTAATACCAGGTTTCTAAGAATTGTTTACTTTTATATTTGAAAGATTCACTAATATTATTAATCTTAGTGTTTTGCCATTCTCCAAATGTTCCAACATAAGTTTTTTGGAAGATGGGTTCCTCTTTTCATCCTCTGCCAGAATTTCCTTGCTGAATGCAGGCTGCTACTCTCAGCCCTGGACTGTGACTTTATTCTTTAATTATGTCTGCTGAAACAATATAAGGCTTCTAAACTGCAATGAAAAGAGAAAATCAAAGCTCTGTGGTTGAATTCATCCTCTTGGGCTTCTCTAACTTACCCGAAATCCAAGAAGAGATCTTTGGGGTTTTCTTGGTTATTTATCTGGTGACCCTGATGGGAAATGCCATCATCATTGCCGCCATCTTGCTGGACCAGACCCTCCACATCCCCATGTACCTGTTCCTGCAGAACTTATCTGTGGTGGAAGTGAGTTTCAGTGCAGCCATCATGCCTGAAATGCTGGTGGTCCTGTCCACTGAGAGAACTACAATTTCTTTTGTGGGCTGTTTTGCACAGATGTATTTCATTCTTCTTTTTGGTGGGACCGAGTGTTTTCTCCTAGGGGTGATGGCTTATGACCGGTTTGCTGCCATCTGCCATCCTCTGACCTACCCCATGATTATGAACAAAAGGGTGTTTATGAAATTAGTAAATGTTTTCATGGGTCTCAGGGATCATGGTGGCTACTGTGCAGACCACATGGGTATTTAGTTTTCCCTTTTGTGGCCCCAATGAAATCAATCATATATCTTGTGAAACGCCAGCAGTGCTGGAACTTGTGTGTGCAGATATCTCCTTGTTTGAAATCTATGCCTTCACAGGCACCATTTTGATTGTTTTGGTTCCTTTCTTGTTGATACTCTTGTCTTACCTTCGAATTCTCTTTGCCATCCTGAAGATGCCATCAACGACTGGGAGGCAAAAAGCCTTTTCCACGTGTGCCTCTCATGTCACATCAGTCACCCTCTTCTATGGCACAGCCAGTATGACTTATTTACAGCCCAAATCCAGCTACTCACCAGCAACCAAGAAACTGATGTCATTGGCTTACACGTTGCTCACACCCCTGCTGAATCCACTTATCTACAGCCTGCGAAACAATGAGATGAAAAGGGCTTTGGTGAAATTATGGAGGAGAGCAGTGGTTTTACACACAGTTTGACTTGTTGAGAAACTATATGTTTGCTCATTACTCAACAGAACACTATTTGAATTTAATAAATGATGAAAACATATTACATTTATTTTTAAAAAATATTTATTTATTTGCTTTAGTTGTACACAATGTCTTTGTTTTTAATGTGGTGCTGAGGATCCAACCTGGGCCTCGCATGTGCACGTGCCGCACACATGCTAGGCAAGCACTCTACCGCTGAGCCACAACCCTAGCCCACACTTCTTGATATTAATGTGTTCACATTGTTGAATTCCTTGAGTTTGAAAACGTATCAGGAGATCCTTCTTTTAATATTGTAGTGTTGTCATTTGTTTTTAAGATATACTAAATTTCCTTAGCACATAATACAACAGTCTAGTCATGCATTTCTCTATTATGGGCATCCAGGTAATTATCAGAGTATTGTAAGATGATGGTTCAATAAATATCTAATTCCATAGGTTTTTATGTATTGATGCTTTTAGTGTGATGTGATCAATTCCTCAATGTCATTCTGATAGAATGAATACTATTTACATATATACATGTATGTGCGTGCGTGCGTGTGTGCGTGTGTGCGTGTGTGTGTGTGTGTGTGTTGGTTGGTGAGATCCAACTGAAGGAAGGCCTTGAGTATGCTAAGCATGTGCTCAGTCACTGTGCTACATGCCCTGCAGTGTTTATATATTTAAATTGCTATTGTGGAGTTACTTCCTTGTATGATTGTAACTAGTTCAGACTGATCTGAAGGCTCATTGAGATTCACTAACAGATACAGCCCCAAGAGACCAGTAAATAGTGTGTGTGATTTTTTTTTTTTCTGGAGAGAAAATCTTTTCAATGAGTTAGTAAGAAAACGAATTATTGCTTTCAGGCTCAAACAAGTTCTACTTCATGCACTCACACTGGGATAAACCAAAATTGTATTTCTTTTGGTATTTTTTTTTTTTTGTGGTACCGGGGATTGAACTCAGGGGCACTCGACCACTGGGCCACATCCCCAGCCCTTTTTTGTATTTTTTTATTTAGAGACAGGGTCTCACTGAGTTACTAAGTGCCTCGCCATTGCTGAGGCTGGCTTTGAACTCGCGATACTCCTGTCTCAGCCTCCCAAAGTGCTGGGATTACAGGCGTGCGCCACCGCGCCCGGCTTCTTTTGGTATTTTTTACATATATTTATGAAATGATGCATATATTTTCTGGATACTCATGTGGCAATATTAAGTATTTTTTTCACTTATGATCACTATTTCAGAGACTTTCTTTGAATTTTCCTTTGTAGGTCAAATTGCCCTCAAATTGTCTATAAACAACAAATGATTTTTTTATTATTTATTTTGGGAAAATAATATGATTCACGAGTATCATATTGCAGTGTTGATTTGTAGCCCAAATCCAACTACTCACCAGCAACCAAGAAACTGATGTCATTGGCTTACACGGTGCTCACACCCCTGCTGAATCCACTTACCTACAGCCTGCGAAACAATGAGATGAAAAGGGCTTTGGTGAAATTTATGGCGGAGAGCAGTGGTTTTACACACAATTTGACTTGTTGAGAAACGATATATTTGTTACATATAAGTTTATCAGTACTTCTGCCAAAAGTGAAAATTGGAGGTGTGAAATGAATTGGATTTGTACTAAAAGAAATTTCATCAGAAAATAGACACCAGTTTGAATCACATTTGAATGCTGACCAATGTTCTTTTCATGAGGGCATTTGACTGACACTGGCAAATTCTTTCATTGTATTCTTTGTGTCCTAAATTCTCATTGTTTATATAGAGACTGATCAAATATTGCCTTTGAGGAAATAAAATGTTCAAACGCCCAAATCTAAGCATAATGCAAAATTTAAAATACATTATTTTATTTTAATGTTTATTCTTTTTCCATTTTTAAATTTATATTCTGAGTTAATATGTTTATATTAGGAATGAATCAATCCATTGAGGAAATCACAGTTTACTGGAAGATCTCTTGACTTTCAGACACTGTGGTCAACCTTTAGGCATTTCTCTGTCCCTAGTAAAAAATAGCAGTTGAATTGGCGTGATTTGATCACATACATGAGGATTCCAGAGACATACTGAAGCTCCATTTAGTCATAACTTTGACAACAAAAGGCTGGTCCAAAAGGATTCATTTGTTTTATTTTAAAATTATCTCATTAATCTTGGGAAGTACAATAACTTTTCTGTCATTTGTTTTCGGTACATGTTAATGATACCATGTTGATCCAAGACGCAAAGAAAAGACCACCAACTCCAATTTTAAATTAAAGCAAGCTTATATTGTATACACACAAAGAGAGCTGGCCAGGGCTGCCCCTCCCAAACACTGGGCTTGGGGTCAGCCCCGCTCTCAGGGAAGACAAGGTTTTTATAGTTCAAAGAGTTACAAAAAATCTTGGGAACTTACAGCTAACAAGGTCAGACATGTGTAATTCAAAGCAAGTAGCAAACTAATCACCTACATGGCATTGCATTCCAAGGAAAAGGGGAGTGTAGTCAAACCCCATATCAAAAGTTTATGAGGCACCATTAGTTTGAGAGAGAGAGTTGTTATCTGGTCAAGAAAAGCCAGGCCTGAGTGAGCTCAAGGCCTGGGCATGAATGCCAGACAATAAGCTCAAGCCAAATAAGAATCCTAGCATTTCATAGAAAACTGAAGTGGGCTTTTCATAACTTTTTGACAGGATGGCTCTCAGTCTTAAGATGAAATTAGGTTGGTTTATCACCAAATGGTGGCTTTTATTGTGGTATATTGTAAACGCAAGCGGGCAAGCTGTTGTTCTAAGCAGCGGAGCTGTGGAAAGAACTCAAAGACAAAATAGAAAAGAAAAGATCATTTTAATTTTCCCGGGCAAGGCAAGGTCCCACTCTCACTCGGTCCGCAGGAGAATGGTGCTGGAAGGCTTTTCTTTTCCGGAGTTGTTCCTCTCAATATTGCGTCAAGTCCCCTGAGATTTCAGGTCAAGTCCTGGGAGAGAGATTCTCCGGGGCAATTCCATGTAAACAAACACGGTCTCAGTCAACTCTTTAATCAGGGCTTCTGCAGTATATTAGTACATGTATATAACATGATTTGATCGATTTAATTCCCCAGTACCTCCCTCTGCCCTCCACTCCTTCCTTCCTCTAAACTACTACTTCCTCTACCTTATTTCTCTCCCTTCTATTTTCATGAGATCCTTCCCTGTTCCTTTTTTTCTCTCTTGCTTCCACATATGAGAGAAAGCATATAGCCCTTTTCTTTCTGAGTCTGGATTATTTTTCTTAACATAATCCTTTCCAGTTCCATCCATTTTCTTTCAAATAACATAATTTCTGCCTTTCTTATGGTAGAATAAAACTCCATGTACCACATTTTCTTTATCCATTATCTGTTGACAGACACCTAGACTAGCTCTGTAATTTGGCTATTGTGAATTGTGCTGCTATAAACATGGTAAGGCATGTATCTAAAGTATGCTGTCTGTAATTCTTTTGGATAGATACCAAGGAGTGGTATAGCTGGATATTATGGTATTTCCCTGTTTAGTTTTTTGAGGAACCTCCATACTGATTTCCATAGTGCCTGTACTAATTTACTTTTCCACCAACAGTGGATAATATTTCCTTTTTCCTCACATCTTTGCAAACATTTATTGTTATTTCAGTTGAAATGGAACTGCAACATAATTTCGATTTGCACTTCCCTTATGTGTAAAGACACTGACTATTTTTCATACACAGCTGCCATTTATACTTCTCTGGTGGAGTGTCTGTTCAGTTCATTTGCCCATTTACTGAACAGGTTATTTGATTGTATAGTGTTGAGTCTTTTGAGTTCTTTATCTATTCTGGATATTAATCCTTTGTCAGGAGAGTTGGCAAAGATTCTTTCCCACCCATTCTGAAGGTTTCTCTTCATGCTGTTGTTTCCTTTGCTGTGTAACTTTTTAAAAAATAGCTTTTATTTTTTAAAAGTTAATTGTGCATTACAGGAAAAATAAAAACACAAAGAACAAAATCATTCAGTCACAAGCAGCTTAGTTGGACGTGTCCCTCTAGGTTGTGTGCATATATACACAATATTCCATTTTGTGTGATTGAGATAGTAGTGTGTATCACGCTTTTCCACACATCATGAATATTCACCAATTCAAAATCCCAAAGCTACATGAGTATTTTTTGATAATCAAGAATACACTACACCAACTCAATCTGTTATCCTTTTTTGGGGACAAAAATTTCACTGAAAACAAAAATGGCAACAAGCCTCTAGATAGACATATTGGCAGAGTTACAACTAAAATAATGCATTCCCTTAATGCTTAATTTAAAATGAGACAGCAACAGAATACACCAAGCTTGTTTCATTACCAGATTTCTACTACTAAAATATTAGCAGGAATGCATGTTCCCAGTGAATTAAAGTATTCATATAGTACAGCCAGAAGATGCACACATACCAGTGGCTCACATCAAAATGTAAATCTTTGAGCACTTGCTCCCATCTTTCCCTGTGCCCTTCTGCTGCCAGCCTAATGAACAAGTCATGGTACACAGTGCCCAGAGATAAAGCAATTCCATATCCAAGATGCATCTTTTCTATCAATTATAACAAAAATATATTTACAAATTGGTTAATTCACTAGCACTACTTTTTATGATTCACTGGTAACTTTTTTTGATCAATGCCATTCCATTTCTTGAGTCTTGGTATTACTTTCTGAGCTCCAGGAGTCCTCTGGGAAAGTGGCTGCCTGCATCTAGAGGTTAGAATGTTTCTACCATGTCCTTTTCTAGCAGTTGCATGGCTTCTGGTCTTATTCCTAGGTCTTTGATCCAATTTGAATTGATTTGTGTAGGGTGAGAAAGAGGGATCCAGGTTCAACCTCTTACATGTGGATATCCAGTTTTTCAAGCATCATTTTGTTAAAAAGGCTTATCTTTTCTTCAAATAGGTTTTGGGCAACTGTGTCAAGAATCAGATGAGGTTTTTTTTTTTTTTTTTTTTTTTTTTTTTTTTTAAGAATAAAATGAGTGAAGCTATATGGGTTTACTTGTCTCTTCTGCTCTATAAATTTGACAGAAGAACTTATTTTAAGTTTCTACTTTTATTTTTGTTTTTGGTACTGGGGATTGAACTCAGGTGCACTTGACCACTAGGCCACATCCCCAGCCCCCTTTTTTTGTATTTTATTTTAGCGACAGGGTCTCACTGAGTTGCTAAGTGCCTTGCCATTGCTGAGGCTGGCTTTGAACTCGTGATCTTCCTGCCTCAGCCTCCCAAGTGCTGGGGTACAGGCATGCTCCACTGCACCTGGTTAAGTTTCTATTATTAATACCACTAATGTTGGCAACATTAACTTGAATCTCATGCCAGTTAGTGGGATGAATTCTTGAAATCATGTTTTGCCAGTTTTGAAGCTGACATCAAAATTTTCAAACACCATCAACATAAACAACAAAGTGAACTTTAAAATGTAAATCTATAACAACTCTCTGTTTAAATATTTTAATGGGTGTTTAGTGTCCACTCACACATTCACTTATGTTTTCTGATGAAAAGTCTGCTTTGAGTTGAGTCAACTCTATATGGTCTGGAGCTGTCAATTCATGCCTTTCTCTCCATCTGGAATGTTTGTAACTTGATGTTTAAGCTGGATAATTCTTGCTGCTTCTTCAGATCACCTTAAAATGTCATCTTCTGAAGGTGGCCTTCCATGATCTCCTCTCAACTCCCTATTTCATGTTGTCTCTGAACACCTGGACCTTACTCCATAGCCTTTTATCTTAATTTTATTTTATGAAGCAGAATGCACTTTCCGTCTCCCTAATGGTACCTTGTACTGGTTTCTGGGATAATAAACAGGGGTGTTTTCCATGTGATAGAAGCCAGGAAAGGCAAAGGCACCATTAGCTGAGCAGGATAAAGTGCAGGAGGACAACCTGAACTGTAATATTAGTATATAGTTTATGTTCATAGCACAAAAGCTGCTTTTTATAAAAACATCATTCTGATTACAGGTCATTTTCCTTACATCTAGAGTTTTACTTGTCCCCACCCTTCCTTAACAGTAGGAAGTGGAAGAGAACAGTAGAAGAAGGAAACAGCACACAAGTTTTGATGTGGGCTTTGTAGTTCCACATTTTTAGATGCCTTTGTAATATCATGTACAGTTTGTAGATCAAAATACTCCCTGACCCTTGTAGGACACTTATATCTTGAGGCTTTCTCATGCATTTAAATGTGATCTGTGTAATGCTGGAATGCTTCGCTTGATAAGTAGCCAGTGAAGTCACTGAGGACAATGACCGAAAGAATCTGTTCAACACGGTGACCCACCTGTCTAACACACTGACTGGGAGAGAGTTTGTGCTTATAAAATACTTTCTTTATGAGTAAGAAAAGGGCAGTCTGAGACAAGATGTTAGCTCCAAGTCTTGGTCCCTTGGAGCAGGGTCTGGGATAGGCACAGAGTTAATCAAAGAGAACTGGTAGGAGAGCAGTCTTCAGGATGAAGCCCTTCCAGTGCTTCACAGCTGAGGGTGAGTGGGTGGCAGGGTTTGTTTCCTCAGCTGCCTTTGCCTACTCACTGGTTAGTGATGTGTTTCTGAGGAGAAACACCCAAGTTACACTGAGTGTTCCTGTGTTGTTTCAGCCCTCTGAAGACATGGAAATCTCCATAAAGAGGTTTGACCACTCATATGCAAAGATACAGGGTATCTCTTGGGACATTGGTGTGGCCAGGTAAAGAGAATGTTCCATTTCTTGTCACACCCAATATGATGGTTTATCATGGAGTTTCCGTATCTCAGAGTTAGGAGTAAGTTCGGGGTCTTTGATACCCTCTGATGTTTGATTGTCCTGTAATATGCTCACCAAGTAATTTCCCCAAATTTCTTGAACTCCTCAAGTCCTGGTCAGAACATGGACTCCTGAGGTAGCCCAGTTCACCTTTCCAGTATGGAGGGGCAGCTTGCAAATTCTCTTAGAGTTGGAAGTTGGGTTGTTGCTCATAGTTCCTAGATGATCCTTGAGGTTACAGGCAATCACACATGTGAGTTCAGGAGATCAGTAACTTTTGTGTAAGAAATATACATATATATTTTTTCTTTCTCTCTCTCTTGATTTGTTGTTCCATCCTTCATATCTTAATAGCTTTTGTTAATGATACAATTGTACATCCCAATCTGGTTTGTATGATGGTTTGGCCTGTTGCCATTTGCATTTTTGGTGGTAGCTGAGTGTTGATGGACTATTGTATATCACTTACTTTCAAAGAAGATGCTGTGGCGTTAAGTTCTGAAAAGAAAATTGCATTGCCCCATAAGTCACTTGTAGGAAAAATGGGGATCATGTGGTTTTCAGCACTTGAGATCTTGACTGCATTTTATTGTGCACCACAGCTGTGAAGGAAAAGAAAACATTGAACCATTAATTTACAACAATCACATCAAGTGGGAGAATAGTGAAGAAAAATTCAGATTAAATCTCAACATAAACTTGGTTTAATTAATATTGAATCTTTGACATTCATATTATCATGATTTCTTTAAACATAATATGAATAACATTAATAGTGTGATATTAGGATTAGGTATACATATTCTGCTTCATTAAGGATGTGAGATTATTTGTGTCTGTTATTTGTGCATAGACACTTCATTCTTCTTGTCATGAACTATCTGCACTATTCTTTGGGTTTTATGATGGTTAACCTAGATCAAATTTATTTTTGTTGAGTCTTTATTACATAATGAAATTGATATAAATATTTAAATTATTCATTGGTGTTATTTGAGTTCATATAGAATTGATTAAATTTGTATTTAAAGAATTACAAAGGGAAATGAGATCACATTAATTCTAGCATGGTTTTAGGTATGTGTATGGCTGTATTCCTACTCTGCCTACTCACTGGTTAGTGATGTGTTTCTGAGGAGATAGTAAATTGAAGGGGTCTTGGTAAATGGTGACCATGTGGTTTGGGCCAAGGGATAACCTTCTTCTCTGCTGCTATGGCCACTTGTTCTTATGGGCAGCATGCCAGCACTGGAGTAGCTGCTGAGAGAAGGTGGTTAAAATCAATACCTGAATCTCTAATTACGTGATTAAATGTTAATGTGGGATACCAGGACCTTCAGACTTTATATCCACGCAGTATATCTTAACCCTAGGCCTTGTGGCTGCCAAATTTCCTGTCTTTTCTTTCAGGTCCAAATCAATAAACTCTCCTTTATCTTGTGCCATATACCAACCTCCTCGTCCTACATCCTCATATTCAGTTCCATGAGTATTCCCCTGTCCTTATTGGTACAGGCTGAGTAGATCATGCAGGTCTTTAGTGGTATAGTGCCTTTGTTCTTTAGTCCACCTCAGTGTGTTCCTAACTGTGTAATGCTGTGATGTACCCCTATTTACAGGCCTGGCATGAAGGAGACAAGATGAATGCAGTACCCTTCTACTTCCCTCCAAAGCTGATGGGACACCTATGCTATTGTCTTCCTGCTCTTAATTGCAGGAGGATGGTCATTTTTGTAGTGTCAGAATGGTCAGAGATGTCTTAGCAAACAAAATCTTTGTAGGCATCCAACCAGCACCCCCATACCACGTATCAAGGTGTTAGATTTTTCCAGCTCTGGCTCTGTCCTTGATTAAGCAGTCAATTTTGTCTGAATTTCAGGCACTGACTGGAGAACTCTGTAATTGATATCATGTCCCCTTCACTGCTCTAATCACTTTACACTGAGCCAAGAGTCCTTGTTATTAATCTTCATGAGATTAATAACAATGCTTTTCTTTTACATAGAAAGTAATAGAAGCAGAGAAGTTAGTGATGTGCTCCAAGTCCTATAAACCAGTCCAGATCTTTTGACTCTAAGTCAAGAAGCTCCATGCATGAAATAAACTGTAATGACACCTCTTCTCAAAAATGTCAGTGACTCTGTATTTCTTCTGGAAAATCTGCAAGCTCAGGGCTCAGGGCATGCAGACTTAAATCTCAGAGGCTTCGATCTTCTTGCCTTTACTTGATTCCCACCATTTCCCAAACTGTGCATTCTATCTACTTGACTCCTTCATCTGCCGCCTGCCTTTGCTCACACGTCCCCTGACTCCTCCCTTCTTTTTCTGTTTACAACAGTCATTCACCCTCTGCTTTCATAAAAACTCCTACTGGGAGATGTTACATTGGAGTTGAGTCTCATGTGAACAAGGCCTTCAATCCCTGTGGACACATGGAGGACTGGTGCGCCATGTGTGTTCTCTTGAGCTTTCTTCCCTGAGAGACCAGGTCCAGCCTCTGTAGCTATCATACAAAATATGAGAAGGTCTGTGGGGAAGCATTCCAATTCTCTCCAGAGGGATTCTCTGTGCCACATGGTTCTATGTCATAGAAGGTAAAAAAGCAGTGCACTGAATTACTAAATTGCATTTCTGAACAGGTGTCTTGATCAGTAGTGAGAGTGCTGGTAAAGTAGCATGCAAGTGACAGAGTCAGAGTCGATAGGTAAGACATTGCAGCCTCTCCTTGTGTGTTTGTTAGTGGTTTTTTTTTCATTGAGAGTTCTCATTGAGGGGTGGCGATTGAGTTCTCAGTACTCAGGGATCAGCAGGTATGGATGAAATGTTTGAAGTAGACTTTTGGTTTGGTTTTCAGTTTCCATTTTTTGTTTGTTTCAACAGAAAAGTGCAGCTCATAATTCCAGTCATGAAGACTTTGCAAAAAGTAATGAGCAAATGAAAAGAGGGAGCAGCATTTGTGGTCAATTGTAACCATATCATGGTTTTGTTTTGTTCTTTATTATTTGTTTTGTTTGTAATTGACACATAGTAATTGCACATATTCATTATATACACTGTGTCATACCAATACACGTACACAATCTTTAATCATCTGCTAAACACATAGTTGGCATTTCTATAACCTCAGATATTTATGATTTCTTTGTGTAGCAACACCTAAAATTCTCTCTAGTAAGCATGTTGAATTGTGCAATTAGGTTTTGTTAACCATAGTTATCTTACTGTCTTTTTAAACATACTTTTATTCAAAACGTAATTTTAAATCAGTTTGCAAAATTTTCCTATTTTTAAATTACTACTCTAAATTTTGTAATTTTAAAACCCATCCAATTATAATATTTGGAAGTGAGTACAAATTTTGTTTATGATTATTATTATTAGTAGCATTTGTATTTTGCCATTAGAAATGAGTTTTGATTATTTGTTCCTACAAAGTATATTTTACTAATTTTAAAAGAGTTTTTGCTATTGAACAAACATAAAATTATCATGGTTTATACAGGCATTTGATATGAATACATGACTATGGTCCAACTCAGGAATAAAGCAATTTACCTTCTACTGTTGCTAATGCCCTACAGATCTGCAGAAGATATCAGCACCTTCAGCTCGCTGGGATTCTCTGTCCTGCTGGCTTCCTCATCTCCCTGCTGAATATCCCCTGGTTTTCAGAACATCACAGAAGAAATAGTGGGCTCCATTCTAGTTCTGTTGTCATCAAGGACCTCTGACTTGAGCAAGTGTGCCCTGCCTCGTGCCTTTTTCCTCCCACTTACTGGTCCTTCCACCCAAAGCATCCTGTGACTGTGGTTGTCATCTCCATTTCCCTGTCCACGTGTAATCTTTCCCTTATTGAAATTGTCTAAAGCCCTTGTTATTACTTGCTATTTGTTTGCCAATTGTGCTGTGTACTGGCTTCACTTCACTTTTAGACACTATTTTTTAGAGTCCAATTTTCTTAATATATTCCATTTATTTGTTTAAAACTATTGGATTTAACATATGTAATGACCTGGGGATTGTTGTGGGCATTGTGTAGATCCCAAAATGCAAACACAGTCCTTGCCTCAGGGATTATACTGTTGTGGGAGATATTTGTATAAATGTATGTATAATGTCAATTGATAAAAATGGAAAAATACACAGCAATGTGTAAGGGCTGTAGAGCTAGAGAGTTTTGAGGCATAGTGGGGTACTATTTTATGTAGCTTAGTAGGGAGGGTCATAGTTATTTTAGGTATTGGTTTAGGTTTCTATTGAGCTCTGGTCTCTATGGAGATCCTTGTGATGCAGAGTCTAGAAAATGGCAGGTCAATCAGAGCTTGTTGAATAATTAATGAGTCCATGAGCGCTCATTGAGGAGACTGGGGAAAGGAAAGAGAGAGACAGAGTGGGAGAGAGTGGAAACTTTGAAATTGAAGCTTCAGAATGACCAAAAAGTGGGCTTGTCCTTAAATCATCATGTTCACAAGGAGGAGTCTTGGATCTCTGCAGCTAAAAATTTCATATCCCTGTAAATCCCAATAGATTGGCCAGAAATCAATAAGAAATTAATAAGCTTGAAGCCAATTCATAGCCTAGAGGTATTTATTACCTGAGACAGGTGCATCTAAAATGCAATTCTCCCTGAGCGTTCTTGTAGAATGTTGTCACCCTTAAATGTCACACAAAGTTCTATTGGTCTTGAATCTAATGAATATTTAAATAAATTTACATAAAATTCACAATGACTTGGGCTGGGGTTGTGGCTCAGTGGTAGAGCGCTCGCCTAGCATGTACACGGCCCGGGTTTGATCCTCAGCACCACATAAAAATAAAGGCATTGTGTACAACTAAAAGCAAATAAATAAATATTTAAAATAAAATAAAATTCACAATTACTGAATTATTATAAAAAATTGGGATTAGCTCTTTCCATTTATCTACTTTATTTTCTGTAGTCTTCATTGTCATGTTTACAAAAAATTGAGAAAATTGAAAGATACCTGTGGTAACATGGATTAGAAGCAGTGTTAGAAAATACCTATATTTACTTTAGGGTATGTTTACTATAAAACTACATAGTGTACAACTTATGATACAAACTTGATAGCATTTTGCACTTTTAAGACCAAATTTCAAACTAAGACTTCTTCACTTTACTTTTATATTTGATAGATTTACTAATATTATTAGTCTTTGTATTTTGCCATTCTCTAAATGTTCCAACATAAATTTTTTTGAAGATGGGTTCCTCTTTTCATCCTCTGCCAGAATTTCCTTGCTGAATGGAGGCTGCTACTCTCAGCCTCTGGATTGTGCCTTTATTCTTTGATTATGTCTGCTGAAACAATATAGGGCTCCAGGACTGTAATGAAAAGAGAAAATCAAAGCTATGTGGTTGAATTCATCCTCTTGGGCTTCTCTGTCTTTCCTTAACTCCAAGAGGAGATCTTTGGGGTTTTCTTGGTTATTTATCTGGTGACCCTGATGGGAAATGCCATCATCATTGCCGCCATCTTGTTGGACCAGACCCTCCACATCCCCATGTACCTGTTCCTGCAGAACTTATCTGTGGTGGAAGTGAGTTTCAGTGCCATCATGCCTGAAATTCTGGTGGTCCTGTCCACTGAGAGAACTACAATTTCTTTTGTGGGCTGTTTTGCACAGATGTATTTCATTCTTCTCTTTGGTGGAACTGAGTGTTTTCTCCTAGGGGCGATGGCTTATGACCGGTTTGCTGCCATCTGCCATCCTCTGACTTACCCCATGATTATGAACAAAAGGGTGTTTATGAAATTAGTAGTGTTCTCATGGGTCTCAGGGATCATGGTGGCTACTCTGCAGACCACATGGGTATTTAGCTTTCCCTTTTGTGGCCCCAATGAAATTAATCATCTCTTCTGTGAGACTCCCCCTGTGCTGGACCTGGTATGTGCAGATACCTCCTTTTTTGAAATCTATGCCTTCACAGGCACCATTTTGATCATCTTGCTTCCTTTCTTGTTGATACTCTTATCTTACCTTCGAATTCTCTTTGCCATCCTGAAGATGCTATCAACAACTGGGAGGCAAAAGGCCTTTTCTACCTGTGCCTCTCATGTCACCTCAGTCACCTTCCTCTATGGTACAGCCAGTGTGACTTATTTACAACCCAAATCCAGCTACTCACCAGCAACCAAGAAACTGATATCGTTAGCTTATGCATTGCTCACACCCCTGCTGAATCCACTTATCTATACAGTCTGCGAAACAATGAGATGAAAAGGGCTTTTGTGAAATTATGGCAGAGAGTGGTGGTTTTACACATGGTCGTTCTTTTTCAGAAGCTATATGATATTTGCTCATTACTAATCAGAACTCCATTTGAATTTTGTAAATGATGATAACCTTACAGTTCTTGGTAGTAGTTCACATTGTTGAATTCTGTGCATTTGAAAATGTATCAGAGATTCTTCTTTTTTAATACTGTGGTGTTGTCATTTGTTTTTCATAGATAAAGTTTCCATAGCACTTGAAACAACAGTCTAGTCTTGCCTTTCTCTATTATCGGCATCCAGGTTATTATCAGAGTATTGTGATTAAGACGATAGTTCAATAAATACCTAATTCCATAGGTTTTTATGTATTGATGCTTTTGTTTTGATGTGATCAATTCCTCAATGTCATTCTGTTAGAACAAATGATATTTACACATACACATGTATGTGTGTGGGTGTGTTTGTTGGTTGAGATCTCACCCAAGTCCTTGTATTTGCTAAACATGTGCTCAATCATTATGCTCTACACCCTGGCCTAGTTTATATATTTTAATTACTATTTTAGAGTTACTTCCCTGAATGCTTGTTGCTAGTTCAGACTGATCCAAAGGCTCACTGAGGTTCACTAACATCTATAGACACAAGAGACCAACAAAATAGTGTATGTGATTTATATTTCTGCAGAGAAATTTTTTTAATGAGTCAGTAAGAAAATGAATTATGTATTCAGGCTCAAATGGGTTATACTTCATTATCCCTACCACACTGGGATCATCTAAAACTGGACTTTTCTTGATATATGTAATTTGTTGATTGGTTTTTATTTTGTTTATTTACATGTAGTGCTGAGAATCATACCCAGTGCCTCACATATGCTAGGCAAGTGCTCTACCACTGAGCTACAACTCCAGCCCCTCTCTTGGTATTTTTTACTTGTATCTTTTACATAGACACGTGCAATGATGCATATAATTTCTGGATTCTCATGTGGCAATATTAGGAATTATTTTTACTTACAACTACTATTTTAGAGTCTCTCCTTGAATTTTTCTTTGTAGGTCAAAGTGTCCTCAAAGTGTTTCTAAACAAAATATGATTTTTTATTGTGAGTACATAATATGATTAGTGAATTATGTCTATTTTCTGTGCTACTTGCATCACATTACTTATAGTGTGAATTTTTCAGAGGGAATAATTTGACTGGTGCAAAATCTGGAACATTTCATACTTTGTCCTATTTCACTGTTACTTCTGGAGAACAGTTAGGTGCCAGATAAATGGTTACCTTATTATTCTCCTGGAGTAACACTGAAATAGTGTTACTTAACTCCTGGTCTAGGGATAGCAATGAATGGGTAAAAGACTATTCTCATTTGAAGTTGTCATTCAATTGTGGGAAAACCCATTTTTAAGTTTATCAGTAGTTCTGCCAAAAGAGAAAATTGGAGGCTTAAAATCAATTGAATTTTCACTAAAAGAAATTTCATCAGAAGATTGACACCAGTTTGAACCGTGTTTGAATGTTGTGTTATATTCTTTTCATCAGAGCATTTGATTAGCATTAGCAAATTTTGTGTCCTAAAGTTTCCTGCTTATACAGACAGACTGATCAAATACTGCCTTTGAGGGAATGACATATTCAAATGCCAAAATTTAAGCACAATGCAAAACTTAAAATACATAACTTTATTCCTTTTTCATTTTCACCCATATACTGAGTTAATATGTTTATATTATGAGTGAATCAATCCTTTGAGGAAATCACAGTTTACTGGTAGATCTCTTGACTTTCAGGCACTGAAGTCAACCATTAGGTATTTCTCTGTCCCTGGTAAGAAATGTAAGTTTAATTGACATGATTTGATCACATACATGAGGATTCCAAAGACAAACTGAAGCTCAATTTAGTCATAACTTTGACAACAAACAGCTGGTCCAAAAGGACCCAATTTGTTTTATCTATGTATTTTAAAATTAATCTAAATAATCTTGGGAAGTACAATAACATTTCTGCCATTTGTTTTTGGTGCATGTTAATGATACCAAATGGTGGCTTTTATTGTGGCATATTAGTACATGTATATAATATGATTTGATCAATTTAATTCCCCAGTATCTCCCTCTGCCCTCCACTCCTTCTTTCCTCCAAATCACTTCCTCTACCTTGTTTGTCTCTCTTCTATTTTCATGAGATCCTTCCCTGTTCCTTTTTTCTCTCTTGCTTCCACATATGAAAGAAAGCATATAGTCCTTTTCTTTCTGAGTCTGTATTATTTTTCTTAAAATAATCCTTTCCAGTTCCATCCATTTTCTTTCAAACAACATAATTTCTACCTTTCTTATGGTAGAATAAAACTCCATTGTGTACATATACCCCATTTCTTTATCCATTATCTGTTGACAGACTCTTAGACTGGTTCTGTAATTTGGCTATTGTGAATTGTGCTGCTATAAACATGGCAAGACATGTATCTAAGTTATGCTGTCTGTAATTTTTTTTTTTGTGTGTGTGTGGGTACCAGGGATTGAACTCAGGGGCACTCGACCACTGGGTCACATCCCCAGCCCTTTTTTGTATTTTAATTATAGACAGGGTCTCACTGAGTTGCTAAGTGCCTTGCCATTGCTGAGGCTGGCTTTGAACTCGCGACCCTCCTGCCTCAGCCTCCCAAGTGCTGGGATTACAGGTGTGTATCACCGCACCTGGCTTGTCTGTAATTCTTTTGGATAGATACCAAGGAATGGTATAGCTGGATATTATGGTAGTTCCCTGTTTAGTTTTTTGAGGAAACTCTACACTGATTTCCATACTGCCTGTACTAATTTACTTTTCCACCAACAGTGGATAATGGTTCCATTTTCCTCACATCTTTGCAAACATTTTTTATTCTAATTTGTTATATATGACAGCAGAATGCATTACAATTTGTATTGCACATATAGAGCACTTTTTTTTTTCCTTTGGTTTTCGGATTCCTCTTTTTTTTTTTTTTAAATTTAATTTGTTATACATGCTTGCAGAGTGCAATTTCTTTCATATTACATATAAAGAGCACAGTTTTCCAAATTATTGGTTTTACACAAGGTATTTTTATACCATTTGAGTTTTTATAGGTACACTTAGTATATTGATGTCCAACACATTCTGCCATTCTTCCTATCCCCCTGTCCTCTCCCCTTCCCTCCCTCCCCTTTGTTCTATTTAACATTCCTTCATTCCTCTCACCCTCCCCCCATCTCTGGTTGTACAAAGTACATTCACACCATTCATGTCTTCATACATGCACTTAGGGTAATGATATCCATCTCATTCTACCATCTTTTTTTTATACCCCCTTATATCAGAGAAAACATTTGGCATTTGGATTTTTGGGATTGGCTAACTTCACTTAGCATTATATTCTCCAACTCCATCCATTTATCTGCAAATGCCACGATATTATTCTCTTTTATTGATGAGTAATATTCCATTATGTGTATATACCACATTTTTTTTAATCCATTCATCTATTGAAGGGCATCTAGGTTGGTTCCACAGTTGAGTTATTGTGAATTGTGCTGCTATAAACATTGATGTGGCTGTGTCCCTGTAGTATGCTGTTTTAAAGTCCTTTGGGTATAGACCAAGGAGTGGGATAGCTGGGTCATAAGGTGGTTCCATTCTCAGTTTTCCAAGGAATTTCCATACTGCTTTCCAGATTGGCTCCACCATTTTGCAGTCCCACTAGCAATGTATGAGTGTGACTCCCCCCACATCCTCACCAACACCTATTGTTGTTTTGTGTTCTTAATAGCTGCCATTCTAACTGGAGTGAAATGAAATCTTAGAGTAGTTTTGATTTGCATTTCTCTAATTGCAGTGATGTTGAGCATTTTTTCATGTATTTGTTGATTGATTGTATATCTTCTTCTGAGATGTGTCTTTTCAGTTCCTTGGCCCATTTATTGATTGGGTTATTTTTTTTTTGGTGTTAATATTTTTAGTTCCTTATATATTCTAGAGATTAGTGCTCTATCTGATGTGCACATGGTAACAAAATTGTTCCCAATTACTAGGCTCTCTATTTACCTCATTGATTGTTTCTTTTGCTGAGAAGAAGCTTTTTAGTTTGAATCCATCCCATTCATTAATTCTTGATTTAGTTCTTGTGCTATAGAAATCTTATTAAGGAAGTAGGGGCCTAATCTGATATGATGGATATTTGGGCCTAATTTTTCTTCTATTAGACACAGCGTCTCTGTTTAATTCCTAGGTTCTTGATCCACTTTGAGTTGAGTTTTGTGCATGGGGAGAGATAGGGGTTTAATTTCATTTTGTTGCATATGCATTTCCAGTTTTCCCAGCACCATTTGTTGAAGAGGCTATCTTTTCCCCAATGTATGTTTTTGGCACTTTTATCTTATTGTTTCAGTTGATATGAAATCTCAATGTAGTTTTGATTTGCATTTCCCTTATGTGTAAAGACATTGAACATTTTTCATACAATTGCCATTTATACTTCTTTGGAGGAGTGTCTGTTCAGTTCACTTTCCCATTTATTGAACAGGTTATTTGTTTGTATAGTGTTGAGTCTTTTGAGTTCTTTATCTATTCTGGATATCAATCCTCTGTCAGGAGAGTTGGCAAAGATTTTTTACTCCCATTCTGAGGTTTTTTACTCCCATTCTGCAGGTTTTTCTTCATGCTGTTGTTTCCTTTGCTGTGTAACTTTTTTTGATTGATGCCATTCCATTTCTTGAGTCTTGGTATTACTTCCTGAGCTCCAGCAGTTCTCTGGGAAAGCTGTTGCCTGCACCTAGAGGCTAGAATGTTTCTTCTATGTCCTCTTCTAGCAATTGCATGGCTTTATACCTTCAGGTTTGCGGGTGCCTAGTCTTATTCCTAGGTCTTTGATCCAATTTGAATTGATTTGTGTAGGGTGAGAAAGAGGGATCCAGGTTCAACCTCTTACATGTGGATATCCAGTTTTTCAAGCACTATTTTGTTAAAAAGGCTTATCTTTTCTTCAAATAGGTTTTGGGCAACTGTGTCAAGAATCAGATGAGTTTTTTTTTTTTTTAAAGAATATGATGAGTGAAGCTATATGGGTTTACTTGTCTCTTCTGCTCTATACATTTGACAGAGGTACTTATTTTAAGTTTCTACTTTTAATACCAGTAATTCTGGCAACATTAACTTGAATCTCGTGCCAGTTAGTGAGACCAATTCTGGAAATCGTGCTGTGTGGGTTTTGAAGTTGACCTCAAAATTTTCAAACACAATCAACATAAACAAGAAATAAGTGAATTTTAAAAATGTAAATCTATAAAAACTCTCTATTTAAATATTTTGGTCGGTGTTTTGTGTCCACTCACATATTCACTTATGTCTTCTAATGAAAAGTCAGCTTTCAGGTTGAGTCTCCTCGATCTAGCCTGAAGTTGTCAATTCATGCCTTCCTCTCCATCTGGAATATTTGTCCCTTGATGTTTCAGCTGGGTAATTCTTGCTGTTTCTTCAGATTTCCTCAAAATGACATTTGCTGAAGGTGCCTTTCCTTGATCTCCTCTCAACTCCCCATTTCATGTTGTCTCTGAACACCTGGACCTTACTCCATAGCCTTTTATCTCATTAAAAGCAGAATGCACTTTCCTTCTCCCTAATAGGTACCTGGTCTGGTTGCTGGGATAATAAACAGGGGTGTTTTCCATGTGATAGAAGCCAGGGAAGGCAAAGGCACCATTAGCTGAGCAGGATAAAGTGCAGGAGGAAAGCCTGAACTTTAATATTAGTGTATAGTAAGTATTCACAGCATGAACTCTGCTTTTTAAAAAACTTCATTCTGATTGCAGGCCATTTTCCTTACATCTAGAGTTTTACTTGTCCTCACCCTTCCTTAACAGTGGGAAATGGAAGAGAACAGTAGAAAAAGGAAACAGCATACAAGTTTTGATATGGGGTTTGTAGTCCCACATTTATAGATGCCTTTGTAATATCATGTACAGTTTGTAGATCAAAATACTCCCTGACCCTTGTAGGACGCTTATATCTTGAGGCTTTTTCATGCATTTAAGTGTGATCTGTGTAATGCTGGAATGCCTCACTTGATAAGTAGCCAGTGAAGTCACTGAGGACATTGACTGAAAGAATCTGTCTACCACGGTGACCCACCTGCCTAACAAAGTTCCTGGGACAGAGTTGGTGCTTATCAAATGCTTTCTTCCTTAATAAAAAAAGGGAAATTGATTTTGTTTTGTGATGTGTTTCTAAGGAGTGTGTAAAATGAAGGGGTCTTGGTAAATGATGACCATGTAGTTTGGGCTAAGGGATAACTTTCTTCTCAGCTGCTATGGTCACTTGTTCTTATGGGCAGCATGCCAGCACTGAAGTAGCTGCTGAGAGAGATTGATTAAAAATCAATATCTGAGTCTCTAACTACTTGGTTGAATATTAATGTGGGATGCCAACCTTCACTCTTTATATCCATTCGGTATATCTTAACCCTAGGCCTTGTGGCTGCCAAATTTCCTGTCTTTTCTTTCAGGTCCAAGTCAATAAACTCTCCTTTATCTTGTGCCATATACTAACCTCCTCATCCTACACTCTCATATTCAGTTCCATGAATTTTCCCCTGTCCTTATTGGTATAGGCTGAGTAGATCATGCAGGTCTTTAGTGGTATAGTGCCTTTGTTCTTTAGTCCACCTCAGTGTGTTCCTAGCTGTGCAATGCTGTGATGTACCCCTATTTACAGGCCTGGCATGAAGGAGACAAGATGAAGGCAATACCCTTCCACTTCCCTCCAAACCTGATGGGACACCCATACTATTCCTGCTCTTAATTGCAAGAGGTTGGTTAATTTTGCAGTGTCAGAATGTTCAAAGATGTCTTAGCAAACAAACTCTTTGTAGGTATCCAACCAGCACCCCCATACCATGTATCGAGGTGTTAGATTTTTTCCAGCTCTGGCTCTGTCCTTGATTAAGCAGTCAATTTTGTCTGAATTTCAGGCACTGACTGGAGAACTCTGTAATTGATATCATGTCCCCTTCACTGCTCTAGTCACTTTACCCTGAGCCGAGGGTCCTTGATTCTCCTATGTACCCTGTGAGATTAATAGCAATGCTTTTCTTCTACATAGAAAGTCGTAGAAGCAGAGAAGTTAGTGATGTACTCCAAGTCCTATAAACCAGTCCAGATCTTTTGACTCCAAGTCAAGAAGCTCCATGCATGAAATCAACCATAATGACATTTTTCTCAAAAATGTCAGTTACTTTGTATTTCTTCTGGAAAATCTGCAAGCTCAGGGCTCAGGGGCATGCAGACTTAAATCTCAGAGGCTTCAATCCTCTTGCCTTTACTTAATCCCCACCATTGCCCAAATTGTGCATTCTGTCCAGTTGAATCCTTCAACTGTCACGTTCTTTTGCTCACACCTCCTCCAACTCCTCACTTGAAGACTCCTCCCTGTTTACAACATTCATTCACCCTCTGATTTCACAATACTCCTACAGGGGGATGTCACATTGGAGTTGAGTCTCATGTGTACAAGGCCTTTAATCCCTATGAACACTTGTAGGACTGGCACTCCTTGTGTATTCTCTTGAGCTTTCTTCCTTGAGGGACCAGGATCAAGTCTCTGTAGCTATCATACAAAATATGAGAAGGTCTGTGGGAAGAATTCCAAGTTTTCTCTAGAGAGATTCTTTGCGGCTCATGATTCTATGTCATAGGAGGTTAAAAATCAGTGCACTGAATCACTGAATTGCATTTATGAACAAGCGTATTTTAATTAGTGGTGAGACTGCTGTTAAAGCGTTAAAGCCTCATGCAAATAAAAGAGTAAGAGTCAATAGGTAAGACAGTGCAGTTTCTGCTTGTGGGCCTCTTAGTGGTTTTTTCATTGAGAGTTCTCAGTGAGGGTTGGTGATGTTGTTGAAGACATGCCTCAGTGCTCAGGGATCAGTAAGCACGGTTGAAACATGTGAATCAGACTTTTTGGTTTGATTCTTCAGTTTCTTTCTTTTTTTTTTTTTCTCTCAACACAGAAGTGCAGATCATAATTCCATTCATGAAGCCTTTGCAGAAAGTAATGAGCAAATGAAAAGAGGGAGCAGCATTTGTGGTAAATTGTGACCACATCATGGTTTTTTAGTTGTTCTTTGTTATTTAAGTATATGTTTTGTTTGTAATTGACACATGGTATTTGCACATATTCACGATATATTCTGTGCCATTCCAATGCATGCACACAATCTTTAATGATCAGATAAATGCAATTGGCATTTCTATAACCTCAAATGTTTATCATTTCTTTATGTGGGCACATTTAAAATCCTACTATGTTTATGAATTGTGCAGTTAGCTGTTGTGAACCATAGTTATCTTTCTCTATTTTATACATATTTTATTCAAAAGATACTTTTAATCAGTATTATAAAGGTTTCCAATTCTTAAAACAATATTATAAATTTTGGAAATGTTAAAACCTATCCACTTCAAATATTTGGAATTAAGTATGCATTTTGCTTATTATTATTATTACTGCCATTAGAAATGAGTTTTGATTATTTGGTCCTGCAGAGTATATTTTACTAACTTTAAAAGGGTTTTTTTTTTATTGAAAAGAAAACATATAATTGTTATGGTTTACACAGGCATTTGATTTTTTAAAAAGTATTTCATTTTTTATTCGAAGTTGTTACATATGACAGCAGAATGCATTACAATTCATAATACACACATAGAGCACATTTTTACATATCTATGATTGTATACAAAGTATATTCACACCATTTGTGTCTTCATACATGCACTTAGTGTAATGATATCCATCTGATTCTACCATCTTTTTTTTTTTTTTTTTTTGCCCCCTTTTCTCCCCCTCTCTGTTGACCTTTCTAGTGTTCCTCTATTCCTCCTATGCTCCCTGTCCCAACCCCACTGTGAATCAGCCTCCTTACATCAGAAAACATTTGGCATTTGGATTTTTGGGATTGGCTAACTTTACTTAGCATTATATTCTCCAACTTCACCCATTTTCCTGCAAATGCCATTATTTTATTCTCTTTAAATGCTGAGTGATATTCCATTGTGTATATACCACATTTTCTTTATGCTTTCATCTACTGAAGGGCATCTAGGTTGGTTCCACAGTCTAGCTATTGTGAATTATGCTGCTATAAACATTGATGTGGCTGTGTCCCTGTAGTATGCTGTTTTTAAGTACACAGGCATTTGATTTGAGTATGTGACTATGGTCCAACTCAGGAATAAAGCAATTTACCTTTTACTGTTGTTAATGTCTTGCAGATCTACATTCAGGGTGTCAGCTTTCTGGGATTCTCTGTCCTGATGGCTATTTCAGCTACTTCCTGAATTTCCTTTGGTTTTCAGAACATCACAGAAGACACAGTCGGCTCTATTCTAGTCATATTGTTATCAAGGACCTTTGATGTGAGCAAGCATGTCCTGTTCTGTGCCTTCCTCCTCCTACCTACTGGCTTTTCCAGTCATGGCATCCTGTGACTCTGGTTGTCATCTCCATCTCCCCGAACTCATGTAATATTTTCCTCAATGAAATTGTTTAAAGCCCTTGTTATTACTTGTCAGTTGGTTCCCAATTGTCCTGTGTACTGGCTTCACTTTGCTATTAAACACCATTCTTTAGAGTCTAATTTTCGTAATATATTCCATTTATTTGTTTAAAAATATTGTTTGCAAATGTGTAATGAACTGGAGATTGTTGTGGGCATTGTCTAGACACCAAAGAAGCAAACAAAATCTTTGCTCCTGGGATTATACTGCTGTGGGAATGATTTGTATAAATGTATATATAATGTCATTTGGTAAAAATGGAAAAATACTGAGCAATGCATAAGGTGTAGAGTTAGAAAGTTTTGGGGCCCTATTTTTTGTAGCTTACTGGTGAGGGCCACAGTTATTTTAGGTAGTGTGTTTAGGTTTCTGATTAGCTCTGGTCTCTATCATACTGCTTATGATGCAGAGTCTAGAAAATGGTTGGTCCTTCAGAGCTTGTTGAATAATTAATGAGCCCATGAATCACTTGATGAGGAGACTGGGGAGAGAGAAGAGAGAGACAGCGTGAGAGAGAGTGGAAACTTTAAATTACAGCTCCACAATGACCAAAAAGTGGCATTTTCCTCAAATCGTCATAGTCACAAGGATCAGTCTTGGATCTCTGGAGCTAAAAATTTCATATCCCAGTAAATCCCAATAGAATTGCCTGGAAATGAATAAGAACTTAATAAGCCTGAAACCAATCACATGGTCTAGTTGTTATCTGAGTCAGGTGCATTTGAATACAACCCTCTCTAAGCATTCCTGTGGAATATTGTCACATTTAAATGTCACACAAAATTCTGTTAGTCTTGTATCTAATGAATATCTAAGTAAATTTACATAACATTCACTATTACTGAATTATTGTAAAAATTGGGATTAGGTTTTTTTCCATTTTTTCTACTTTATCATACTATATTTTCTATAGTCTCCATGTTTATATGTACATAAATTGAATAAAATGAAGAATACCTGTAGTAATAATATGGGACTAGAACCAGTGTTAGAAAATTTCTGTATTTACTTTAGGGTATGTTTACTTTAAAACTGCATAGTGTACAAGTTGCAATAGAAACTTGGTAGCACTTTGCAGTTTTTAGACTGAATTTCTAAATAAGAATTCTTCAGTTTTCCATTAATATTAGAAATATTCACTAATCTTAGTATTTTGCCTTTCTATAAATGTTCCAACGTAAGTTTTTTTTTTTTTTTTTTAATATTTTTATTTATTTGCTTTAGTTGTACAGAATGCGTTTTATTCAATGCATTTTATTTGTACGTGGTGCTGAGGATCGAACCCGGGTCGCCCACGTTCCAGGCGAGCGCTCCACCGCTGAGCCACAATCCCAGCCCCCGTAAGTTTTTTTTTTGAAGATGGGTTCCTCTTTTCATTCTCTGCCAGAATTTCCTTGCTGAATGCAAGCTACTACTCTCAGCCTCTGGATTGTGACTTTATTCTTTGATTATGTCTGCTGAAACAATATAGGCCTCCAGGACTACAATGAAAAGACAAAATCAAAGCTCCGTAGTTGAATTCATCCTTTTGGGCTTCTCTGACTTTCCTGAACTCCAAGAAGAGATCTTTGGGGTTTTCTTGGTTATTTATCTGGTGACCCTGATGGGAAATGCCATCATCATAGCCGCCATCTTGCTGGACCAGACCCTCCACATCCCCATGTACCTGTTCCTGCAGAACTTATCTGTGGTGGAAGTGAGTTTCAGTGCAGCCATCATGCCTGAAATGCTGGTGGTCTTGTCCACTGAGAGAACTACAATTTCTTTTGTGGGCTGTTTTGCACAGATGTATTTCATTCTTCTTTTTGGTGTGACTGAATGTTTCCTCCTAGGGGCAATGGCTTATGACCGGATTGCTGCCATCTGCCATCCTCTGACCTACCCCATGATTATGAACAAAAGGGTGTTTATGAAATTAGTAATGTTCTCATGGGTCTCAGGGATCATGGTGGCTACTCTGCAGACCACATGGGTATTTAGCTTTCCCTTTTGTGGTCCCAATGAAATTGATCATATATCTTGTGAAACACCAGCAGTGCTGGAACTTGTTTGTGCAGATATCTTCTTGTTTGAAATCTATGCCTTCACAGGCACCATTTTGATCATCTTGCTTCCTTTCTTGTTGATACTCTTGTCTTACCTTCGAATTCTCTTTGCCATCCTGAAGATGCCATCAACGACTGGGAGGCAAAAAGCCTTTTCCACGTGTGCCTCTCATGTCACATCAGTCACCCTCTTCTATGGCACAACCAGTATGACTTATTTACAGCCCAAGTCCAGCTACTCACCAGCAACCAAGAAACTGATGTCATTGGCTTACACGTTGCTCACACCCCTGCTGAATCCACTTATCTACAGCCTGCGAAACAATGAGATGAAAAGGGCTTTGGTGAAATTATGGCGGAGAGCAGTGGTTTTACACAGTTTGATTTGTTGAGAAACTATATGTTTGCTCATTACTCAACAGAACTCTATTTGAATTTAATAAATGATGAAAACAGATTACATTTATTGATATTAATGTGTCCATATTGTTGAATTCCTTGAGTTTGGAAATGTATTAGGAGATTCTTCTCTTTTAATACTATAGTGTTGTCATTTCTTTTTAAGAGATACTAAGTTTCTTCAGCACATTATGCAACAGTATAATGATGCATTTCTCTATTATGGGCATCCAGATTATTATCAGAGTATTGTGAGTAAGATGATGCTTCCATAAATACCTAGTTCAATAGGTTTCTATGTATTGATACTTTTATTTTGATGTGATCAATTCAGCAAAGTCATTCTAATAGAATAAATGCTATTTACACATATACATGTGTGTGTGTGTGTGTGTGTGTGTGTGTGTGTGTGCTGGTTGAGATCTAACTGGAGGCCTTGCATATGCTAAGCATGTGCTCAAACACTGTGCTCTAAACCCTTCCCTTGTTTATATATTTTAATTGCTATTGTAGAGTTACTTCCCTGAATGCTTGTAACTAGTTTTTTTGTTTGTTTGTTTTTTTTTTTTTACTTGTTGATGGACCTTTATTTTGTTTGCTTATTTATATGTGGTCCTGGGAATTGAACCCAGTGCCTCACACATACGAAGCAAGTGTTCTACCACTGAGCTACAACTCCAGCCCTTGTAACTAGTTTTTACTGACCTGAAGGTTCACTGAAATTCACTAACAGCTATAGCCTCAAGAGACCAACAAATAGTGGGTGTGATTTTTTTTTTTTTTTCTGGAGAGAAAATCTTTTCAATGAGTCAGTAAGAAAATGAATTATTGTTTTCAGGCTCAAACAAGTTCTACTTCATGGACTCATACTGGGATCATACAAAACTGTATTTCTCTTGGTATTTTTTTACATATATTTATGCAACAATGCAGATATTTTCTGGATTCTCATGTGACAATTTTTTTTGGGTTTTTAATAAACCTTTATTTTATTTATTTATGTGCAGTGCTGAGAACCAAACCCAGTGCCTCACACATGCCAGGCAAGCACGCTACTGCTGAGTCACAGCCCCAGCCCCAACTAGTGGTTTTTTTAAAATTTATTTTGGGAAAATAATATGATTCATGAATTATGCCTATTTTCTATGGTTCTTGCATTACATGACTTACAGTATGAACTTTTCAGAGGGAATAATTTTATAGGTGCAAAATATGGAACATTTAATACTTTGTCCTATTTCAATGTTACCCTTAGAGAATAGTAAAGTACCTGTTTATCTGTATCATACAAGTTATGCAACTGAACAGGTCCTTTACATTCATGAGAGTAACACTGAAGTAGTGTTACTTAATTCCTGCTCCAGGGATGGCAATAAATGGGTAAAACACTATTCTTTCTTTCTTTATTTATTTTTTTAACTTTTTTTTTTTTTTTGTGGTACCGGGGATTGAACTCAGGGGCACTTGACCACTGGGCCACATCCCCAGCCCTTTTTTGTATTTTATTTGGAGACAGGGTCTCACTGAGTTGCTAAGTGCCTCGCCATGGCTGAGGCTGGCTTTGAACTCGTGATCCTCCTGCCTCAGCCTCCCAAAGTGCTGGGATTACAGGCGTGCGCCACCGCGCCCGGCTTATTTTTTTAACTTTTAATTTGTTATATATGATAGCAGAATGTATTACAATTCTTTTTTTTTTTTTTTTTTTTTGTGGGTACCAGGGATTGAACTCAGGGGCACTCGTCCACTGGGTCACATCCCCAGCCCTTTTTTTTTTTTGTATTTTATTTAGAGACGGGGTCTCACTGAGTTGCTAAGTGCCTCGCCACTGCTGAGGCTGGCTTTGAACTCGTGATCCTCCTGCCTCAGCCTCCAAAGTGCTGGGATTACAGGCGTGAGCCACCGCGCCCGGCTTACAATTCTTATTACACATATAAAGCACAATTTTTCATATCTCTGGTTGTACACAAGTTAGAGTCACACCATTCGTGTCTTCATACATGCACTTAGGGTAATGGTGTCCATCTCATTCCACTGTCTTTCCTACCGCCATACTTCACCCTTCTCCTCTCTCCCCTTTGTTCTGTTTAGAGTTCATCTACTCCTCCCATGTATCCCCTCCAACCACATTATGAATCAGCAACCTTAAATCAGAGAAAACATTCGGCATTTGTTTTTTTGGGATTGGCTAATTTAGCATTATATTCTTCAACTCCACCCATTTACCTGCAAATGCCATGATTTTATTCCCTTTGAATACTGAATAATATTCCATTATATATATTTACCACATTTTCTTTATCCATTAATCTACTGAAGGACATCTAGGTTGGTTCTACCGCTTAACTATTGTGAATTGTGCTGCTATAAACATTGAAGTGGCTGTGTCCCTGTTCTTATTTGAAGTTGTCATTCAGTTGTGGGAAAACCCATTTTTACATTTATCAGTGTAAAATAAGTTAGATTTTCACTAAAAGAAATTTCATCAGAAGATTAAAAACAGTTTGAATCATATTTGATCATTGTCTAATCTTTTTCATCAGGGCATTTGGTCAGTAACTTTTGTTTAAGAAACTTTATATCGTCTCTTTCTCTTGACTTTGTTGTTCCAGCTTTCATATCATGATATCTTTTGTTGAGGACACAACTGAAGATCTAAATCTGGGTTCAGTGATGGTTTGTGGCTTGGTGCCATTTGCATTTCTTGTGGTATTCTTGTGTTACTTTCCAAAGGCAGATGGTATGGGTTTAAATTGGGGGGACAATTGCATTGCTGTTTAGGTGGCTTATTGGCAAAATGAAAAATGTGTTTTCAGCATATGTAGAGCTCATTTCTCTACAGAATTGGTTTACCTGAGATCTGATCCAACATTCCAAGACAGCTTGTGTGAAAGATCAAAATGAAGTAGAGAAAAAGGGGGTAAATAAGAAAATATCTATGTACACACACACACACACACACACACACACACGTAACAGGCATTGAACCCATGGGCACTTAATCACTGAGCCCCAGCCCCAGACCTGCTTTATATTTTATTTATAGATAGGGTATTGCTGAGTTGCTCAGAGGCTTGCTAAGTTGCTGAGGCTGGCTTTGAACTTGTGATCCTCCTGCCTCAGGCTCCCAAGCCACTAGGATTACAGGCATGTGTCATTGCACCTTGCTAGTGCTTTTTATTTTGTTTGTAGTTGATTGTACATCATAGCTGTGAAGGAAAAGAAAATATTGCTTGACTATAACAATCATATCAAATGGGGAAAGTAGTGAGGATATATTCCAATTAAGTTTCAACATGTTGATTTATTATTCAATATTCAATGTTATTCAAATTATCAGAACTACTAAAGCATAATTTGAATAAAAATGGTAATGTGATATTAATTAAGATTAGGCATACAGATTCTACTATATGTAGGGTTTCTTATAATTTGCATTCATTATTTGGGGATAAGCCATTCATACTTCTACTCATGAAATATCTACACCGTTCTTTTGTTTATGATTATTAACCTAGACTAAATTATTATTTTTCCCTCATTCCTTTTTTGTTTATTCAGCAAATATTTATTGAGTACCAGTAGTATAATAAATACTGTTTCAAGTGCTGAAGATACAATGGAGCTCATTTCTCTACAGAATTGGTTCACCTGAGGTCTGATTCAACATTCCAAGACAGCTGGTGTGAAAGATCAAAATGAAGTAGAGAAAAAGGGGGTAAATAAGAAAATGTCTTTTGAGGAATATGAAAAAGTATAAAGGCAAAGCCGTAATGAAAGATCAGAATATAAAAGAAAGGGGAAAAACAGGGAGAGAGTAACAGGGAGGGAAAGAAGGAGAGAGCTCTGTCAAGGATTTTGTCTATCATTCTGTTCCATTATGCATTTTCCCCCTATTTCCTTAGAACAGATTGTATAAGCCATCTGTGTCCCAACTAAGACAGTGCCTGGAGAGTATTGTCAGACCAGATTCATAAGCCAGATGATTCATTTACCAATCTGTGGGATCATAGGCAATTACCAGAATGTCTTTTGACAGTTTTCTACAGCACTAGCTCACAGAGTTGTTTTATTATGTATACATGTACAGATTGAACCCAGGGACGTTCTACTACTGAGCTATGTCCCCAGCCCTTTCTATTTTATTTCAAGAACAGGTTTCACTAAATTGCCTAGGTTGACTTTGAACTTTTGATCCTTCATCCTCAGCCTCTGGAGTAGCTGGGAATATAGGCAAGTCCAGTTCGTTTTATCTAATATTAAATTTTCAGACAGTACTTCTATGTGCCAAATCCTACTATGAACACTTTAAATATATGAACTTGCTTAATCCTCCTAAAAATTTTAAGAGTTGGTATTATTACCCTCATTTCACATAAGACAGAACCGAGGCACAGAGAAGTCATGTGGCTTGTCCAAGGTCATACAAATAATCTTTGGCAAAACCAGGACCCTTTCATCTCCAGAGTCTGTGTTTTGAGCCAAGCTCGCTCATATTGCCAGTCAATAAATGGCACATGGTAAGGTTCGAACTAAACGGGCGCACTCCAGGGCAAGATTCTTTCTTACCTCCTTCTACTCTATCATTTTTTGAACATTGGACCCCCATGTTGCCAACAAACTATGATAGATAACAGAGATACGATGGTGAATACATCTATTTTTGTCACGAAGCAAATAACCCCCCCCCCCCCCCCCCCCCCCCCCCCAATATTCTCTGCCTGTTTAGCTCTTTCCATTTCTTTTTCTGACCGTCACTCCTCCAGCAGAGCCCTAGAGGGTTGACCAAACTGAGCAGAGAATGGGTCTCCCCAGGGGCTGGGGTGAGGACAGGTGAAGAGACACTGGGACGATCCTGTGGCCCGTGACGCCGTTTTAATCCCTTTCTCTCTCGCTAAGCCTCATCTTAAAACGGAGGGAGGGATGAGCACCAGGGTTTTCTCCCACACTCCTCCCTCCAGGCCTCCTGCCCCAGCTCGTTGCCCGCAGCGCTGGGTCTTGCCAGACGCCGTCGCTCCCCACCTGGGCTGCACTTTCTGAGAGACCCCAGCCCGGGTTCGTGGTCGCCAAGCCCAGGCCCGCGTCCTGCAGGTGGAGAGGGCCGTCGGAGCTAATCGTAGGCCGGCCCAGGAGGTAGCGCGTATGCCAAGGGGGCATGGTGGTTGGGCGCTCAGGTGGGCTCAGGGCTCCACTGCGGTGGTGGCGCGGGGCTTCCTGGGCCTCAAGGCCTGCGGGCACCCATCTCGAAGGTCACCTCCTCCCTTCACACAGTGTGTTTTTAGGAGGTGAGACAACAGGGAGAAGGCTTAGGTTCTTCCTGCAACACTTGAAGAGGACAAGGAATGGGTGTGGAGGCAGGAGGTGTCAAGTTACTTTTATAGGGTCCTTGTTGCATACTGAAGTTAGTGTGAACATTTGGATTGTTCACTGGTATTGTATGAATTCATCTAGAATTGATTAAATTTGTATTTAATTAGTTGTAACGTGAAATGAGACCACATTAATTCCAACGTGGTTATACTATGTGTATGGTTCTATTCCTACATGGCTTTTTCACTGGTTTGTGATGTGTTTCTGAGGAGATAGTAAATTGAAGGGGTCTTGGTAAATGAATGACCATGTAGTCTGGGCCCAGGGCTAGCCTTCTTCTCTGCTGATGTGGTCACTTTGTTCTTCTGGGCATCATGTCACCACTGGGGTTACTGCTGAAAGAGACAGCTGAGTCTCTTCCCACTTGACTGAGTGTTAATGTGGACACTAAGACCTTCGCCTCTATGTTCATTTCGTATGCCCAGCAACATGCTTCAATCTTAGACCTTGTGCTGCCCAACTTTCTATTTTTTCTTTCAGGACCAAGTCAATAAACTCTTCTACCAGTTTTAACTCTTGTTTAAAGAGCCTTACCATTCTCTCCAATTAATTCCTCGCAAAACTTTTATGAGATAGATATCATTAGTATCCTCATTCCTTGAATTAATTTTTAAAACATGTTTTGCTTTTGTAGGGGCATCAATTATGCAAGTACTTGGACTTTTCTGTTAGTTCCCCAAGTCCATAGTTTTCACTCTGATTATTTTGACTTTTATTCATTTTAATTTTATTTTATATGACTAGTCTATTCTCTCTATAACATTATCTTTCTGCAGTGTCTATTCTTTTAATCAGTGGTTTTAATATGGGTCATCATATTTGTGATTTTTGAAAATCCATCCCTTCCCTTGAACTCTGCCAGTTAATATTTCATCAGTTTCTATTGTTTTGCCAGGTCTTGCCAGAGCAAGCATACTTTTGTTTTGTGTTTTCCTGTCATGGAGATGGTAACTTCATAAGCTTTAAATATTCTTAAGCATAATTTTTGGCGATAAATTGTACCTGTTCCACATTACGTTAGTGAATTCTCTATTTCATTTGTTTTTCTTGTCTCTTTTCTTCCTTTTCTCTTTAGTTAATGTATGATACTGTAATATGAGGTCTTTTGATTACCTCCCCTGTTTGAAAAGGGTATGTTTTCTCTGAAACAGTTTTCTGCAAGGTATTTGTTTGGAGAAGGGGCCAGGCCATCTTTAAAGACGGCATGAATTACCCAGGAAGAACAGAAGCATTTTTTACAAACTTGCCACTCAATCTGCATCCTGACAGACTTCATGAATTCCATTCCACATTTTAATGAAACTCCCATGTGCCTCGGATGTGATATAAACTTTGAGAACATTGTTCTACAACACAGCATAAATCTTTTTATTAAAGATGAGCTACTTTTTCCTCTACTGCTACTCTTTCATCAGATGAGTGGAGCTCATGTACTTCATTTACCTTACTGACTAATAGTTTCCTGAAATGATGATAGAATAATGTGATCCTTCGGTCATCCATGCCTACCCGCTTCTCTTTTGTGTCAAGATATATCCAGGGAAACCTTTACTACCAGCCTTCCCAAGCAGTTCTCATTGCTGCAGCCAAGAGGGTTATGGATTTTATTTTCCAGGGTGTGTTACTATAATGATTCCAAATGTGCATCAGAATGCAGGAAGAGAAAAATTGTGCCATCACACTTGTAGAGTCCAACCCGAGTCTGAAAATTGAATCCATACATAATAGATAATAGGGATCCCTCATAAAGCAAAGAGGAACCAAAAAAGGAGAGTTAGTTGCCAATTTATTTAATTGGAAAACAATGGTACATTTTGAGGAAGCTTAAAACATGAATTATTTAAAAATAGTTGTACATAATTCTCTTGGTTGTGACTTCTGGTCCATGAGGATAAGCATACTGTGTTTTTTTTTGCATGAGAATTTCATCTCCTGATTTTAAGAATCAATATGAAGTTCAGTGTGATCTTCTTGCACCAACTGTCTTCCAAGTGCCTTTAATATAAATATTCAATATGTCAGAATAACATATTTTAACCCCTCCAAGAATTGCCTGGACTGATACTAAGGCACAGTTGATTGGGCCCCACACAAATGGTGTGTGTTGAAGTAGATCTTTGGTGGATTCTGGTCATATGCATCTGTAACAACTTCCCAGGTGTTCTGGTGCTGCTGACCCAGGGACCACTCTTTGAGAACCACAGCTCTGGAGAAGGAAGTACTTTGTGTTGACTCCTGGGCAGCATCCTGTCTGAACCCCGCCCCCCTCCACACACAGCTTTTTTCTGACCACACTGTCACTGGCAGTCGGTCTCCCACATTGTCATTTAGGTTAAGATATGTCCTATTTTTTATTTTTAATATGACATTTAGTTTCTTGTCTCTCATTCATATTATTGTTTGGGGTAATATCTAGGAGAACAGTTTCATCTTTACTTTGCGATTAAAAAACCTGAATCTCATTACCAATTAGGAAAAACTTTACTTTTATTTATTATAGTGGCAATAAATATAAGCAGTTGATATATAAAATAAAAATGAAAAAGTCTTTCTTAAAAATACCCCTGTTCTCATTCCTGGAAAGTTGGCTGTGACTTTTTCTGAGTTATTCCATGATGTATAAAACAGTATTTAGGCTGTGCCTAGCCTTGAGTTATTCCATTTTTTAAAGTAGTAGTTTGCATATGTTACTCCATTTTGAATACTAATGTTAAGGTAGAATGACTGTAGGCTTTGTTTGTAGAGGTAAATCACCACTATTGGTCCAACACAACCATAAGGCACAAATTGATAAATAATTTATTCATGCTGATAAAAAATTATCAAATCAAACAGTAGCACATGGACACTTGGGCATAGCATATCACATTATATCAGAAAGACTGGATACATAGTTATCAGTCTCACCAGATCTAATGCCCTGAACTAAGACCTATAAAAGGAAGTTTACACCAAGACTGGACAGACTGGCAGACTGACCCTGTCACCTGGTCATTATTCAAGAGCCTTGTCCAGGAAAATCTATACATTAATGAATTTCTGAAATCTGTCTCTAGGCTTCAGCTCAGCACAGTTTCTCCTGACACTGAGCAGGCAAGGCCCACTTCAGGCTGATACTTCAAACTAATACCTCAAGCTGACACCTTGAAAATGCCTCCCTCTGGGTCCCCCTTTGACTCTGAAAACTGGTTCCTTGAAACACGTGTATTGTTACCATCTAGGGGTCTTGGGTCCATTGTCTCCATTCAGCAAAGAATTGAAGAACAAGATGCACAAACAGACAGCAGATGAACAGAGATTTATTGCAAGCGATAGCAATGGACTTCTCCAAAGAGAAAGGGCTCTGGAGTCAGGAGTTCATTAGAGAAGTTTTGAATTGTTTATTTGTTTATTTATTGATTGATTGGTACTATGGATTGAACCCAAGGGCACTTTACCACTGAACCACTTCCCCAATCCCTAATCCTTTTTTTAATATATATATATTTTAGTTGTCAATGGATCTTTATTTTATTTATTTTTATGTGGTGCTGAGAATTGAACCCAGGACCTCACACATGCTAGTCAAGAGCTCTACCACTGAGCCACAACCCCATCCTTCTCCATTGTTTTTTCATTTTTAAATGATTGTTTTTGAAACCTGGTTTAATTTCTTTTACAGGGAAAATATGTCCCCAATCTGGTCAAATAATGTATGATTTTTTTCTTCTGGGACACAAATATTATTTATTATTTAATATTATTTATTATTATTTAATATTATTTATTTATATATTATTAAATTTATTCATTGACTATACAAACTAATTTTTCTAAAGAATACTTCTGTAAAAAATTTCTTAAGAAGTCCAAATATCAATGAGATAGTCTCTGCTCTTAAAGAATTTGAATTTTATTAAATGGTCTTTAGACTTTGGAAGATTACTAAATTAATATTGTTTTCCATGGTTTTGTCATTTTTGTTAAATGAAAAACATGCATCAGCAAGATGGTTATTGAATTACAATAAGAAATCAGGTTCCAAATATCTAATTCTGCTGATTTTTTGTTGTTCTTAAGCATAACAATATCTCTCTGTATTTTTTTCCAGAATAGACATTTTGCAACACTGAAATGTAACAGTTCATTCTTGCTTCATATTTTAATACTACTACAAGAAATTAAAAGGTTCCCACTCGCTGAATCCACATCAAAAGAATTAACACCACCCTTTATTTCTGCTCCAGGGGAAGTAATAAAGAGAGTAGATCATTCCCTTCTATGAAGCAATATTTCAATCCACTGAAAATCCCTTTTTCCTTTGTATCTACCCCTGCTGAAAGTGAAGGTGGAGATGCATATCTAACTGTAGTTTCAAAAAAAAAAATTAAAGAGATCTCATCAACAAAAGTCTGAAACCTTGTGGGTAATATCTGAATATTGTGTAGTATTACTTTCAGTTGGGCATCAAAAAGCATCTATCTACACAAGGCTTTAAGTGGATTCCATATCTTGGTGTCCTGAAACTGCCTTCTCACAGCTCTTAAAAGAATGAGTTACATAGGCTTATCAAGGCAAGCACTCTACCACAGAATCACATCCACCACTATAAAAACTTATCTAAAACAAATGCACAAACAAGCAAAGAAAGCCAGACACAGAATTTCTTTTTAACCATTCTTTGTTTATTCATTGACTATACAAACTAATTTTTCTAAAGAATACTTCTGTAAAAAATTTCTTAAGAAGTCCAAATATCAATGAGATAGTCTCTGCTCTTAAAGAATTTGAATTTTATTAAATGGTCTTTAGACTTTGGAAGATTACTAAATTAATATTGTTTTCCATGGTTTTGTCATTTTTGTTAAATGAAAAACATGCATCAGCAAGATGGTTATTGAATTACAATAAGAAATCAGGTTCCATGAATCCTAAATGTGTACGTTTATTCATACATGTGTATCCAAGTATATCCTGGGATTTCATGCATTTGTGATGTTATTTCAGGGGACAGAATGATCACTAGTAAATTTTAGCATAGTGTTAGAATTTCATGTCATTCTGATAAATGAAAATTGCCTCTATGTTTCCTCCATAATAGCTTAATCATGCCATTTCCTCATACTCCTCTTTGCGGTGCTTCTTAGTTTCAGTGGCTGAGGTAGACACTCTTAGTTGCCTACTTTATATCCATTCTCCCTTTTCTTTACTGACAAAGCCTCTATTTCTATAGTCTCCCTATTTCTTTTTTTTTTTTTTTTTTTTTTTTTTTTTTTTTTTTGGTACCGGGGATTGAACTCAGGGGCACTCGACCACTGGGTCACTCCCCAGCCCTTTTTTGTATTTTATAGAGGGGTCACTGAGTTGCTAAGTGCCTCGCCATTGCTGAGGCTGGCTTTGAACTCGCGATCCTCCTGACCAGCCTTTGGGATTACAGGCGTACCGCGCCCGGCTTCTATTTTCTCTTATAGACAAGGGTGCCTGTGATGTAGTTCTTATATGTGGGTGGACCTCCTTGGGTGGTGTTTCTATGAAACTCTTGTTAAAACAAATCAAGCTTTCGAGACAAAGAAGTCTCTGACATAAAGGGTTTATTGAGCTGTTGCAGAGGCTAGCCAAAGGTGAAAGGACTGGTCCTGGGACAAATTCCAGAAGCTATGAGCAGCATGGCAAAAGAGCCAGTGGAAAAATGGCTCCAGGATGTTTATATGATATTTTGGTGAGAAGAAACATTAATCATATACAATGAATCTATGGTGAACCTATAAGAAGTGGGGAGAGTCCTGGGAGAGGAGGTTCATCCACAATCAGAAGTTTTTGCTGTTTCTGGCTTGGTTGGTTCTAATAGCCTTGATGACTCTACTCATCTTCAGCATACAGGAAAGGAAGGTGGAGTGTTTCCCACCCCCTTCTTGATTTAGCTTGAAACTGTGAATTAAAATGACATTGTTTTATTTCTTTCCTCCCTTCATTCTTTGGCTTGTAACTTCATTGAAGACATCTTGGAATTCTTCTGTTATCACTGTTTAAATAGAAGGGTAACTTTATTAACAAGGACCTTCTGTTTTTTTGTCCTTTCCCATTTGTTTACCTGAAAGTAGCAGGATGCTAGAGGTGGAGCGGCTGGCTTGCCACAAAAGTCACAAGAATGACAGGAAAAGCCAGGTTTTAAAGAGGCTGCGTGGAAACCTAGAGGATCTTGGGCTTGTGATGGCTTGTGTCACGTCCCTCAAAAGCCTGTTTCTTTACTGATTGTTACTTGAGAAATATAAACTTTGTCTTTGTCTAGTCCACTCTTTGCTAGGGTTTCTGCTATAGCAAAATCTGATCCAGACTGATATTGTTACCAATGAGTGTTAAATTTGTGAAAATTTACACAGAGTGGATTATTTGGTGCTTGTATCCAAATGTACTTAAGTTTAAAGTTAAAAAAAAATTTAAAGTATGCTTTTCTGCTTAAATCTGAAAAATTATGGAACTGCAATTTGACAAGAAAAAAAAAAGTTCTAGGAATTAAAGAGTGATGGTTTTCTTCCAGAAAATCCAGGCAAGTGGCAACCAGTACTGTAGACACGTTTAAAGGTATTATAATCTTCCCAATAAAGATAGAGTAGATGTGACAGGTAAAAGCAAGTCTGAAATGGATAACAAGTCACATACACAGCTTTATTTCAAATATAAAGTTAATGCTTTTTTGAAAAAAAAATCAGAAAGCAATAAATGCTGCTCAGACAAAATATGCACAAGAAAAAAATGTCACTTCAAATTTCATTGTGAAAAACTGCACATCATCATTTTGTTGAGTTCCTTTTGAGTATTTTTTTCCATGTAGATACTTGTTATTGTATTTTATAAACTTGGATCACATGACCATTCAAGTGTGTATTTTATATGTTTCATTTAAGTGGAATACCTTACCTACTGTGTATATTATCACAAAGTTTTCATAAACATAATTTTTCATCACAACCTGAGAAATAGTTTATTTGCCTATTAATTATTTTTAGATGTTTAAGATGTTTTGAGTAGGGCCTACTTGGGAGTCTTCAGGTTAAGGAGGGCTTACCCTCAAAGAGGATAGCAGGCTCCTGTCCCTTCCCACTTCTCTCTTTTATCACACTCAGCCATGAGGTGATCCTACCTTCCTCTGCGACATGCTCCCACCATGCTGTGCTGGCCTCACCACAGGGCCAAGAACAAAGCCAATCAATCTTGATTTGTAATCTACAAAAATAAACTTTTCTTCTTTATAAAAAATGTTTTAAAATTTGCCAGTAATTCAAAGTGCTGCAATTACATGCATGGCATTTTTCCTGCAGTATTTAAAATTATTTCCTTTAGGCTAGGTTTGAGAAAAGAAATGGTTGGGTCCAAGATTTACACATTTAGTTTCTTGATACATGTTGTTAACTTGCCAGTAAGGAAGGTTGTATTAATTGACTTACTCCAAGTTAATGTTCTAGGGTGGCTGCTTTACTGGGTGTGATCCTCTATTATTTGCCTTTTTTTTTTTTTTTTTGGTACTGTGGATAGAACCTGGGGTGGGGGTTTTACCAGTGAGCTGCATCCCCAATCCTTTTTATTTTTGATTTTAAGACAGGGTCTCACTAAATTGCTGAGGCTGGTCTTGAACTTGTGATTCTCCTGCCTCAGCCTCCTGAGTGGCGGGGATTACAAGTGTGTGCCACCACACCTGACTGTATTATTTTTTCCTAAAGGAAATATTTGTGTGTGTGTGTGTGTGTGTGTGTGTGTGTGTGTGTGTGTGTTTGTTTTAGTTGGATACAATATCTTTATTTTTTTTTATTTTTATGTGGTGCTGAGGATCGAACCCAGCACCCTGCATGTGCTAGGCAAGTGTTCCACGTCTGAGCCACAACCCCAGTCCGGGTCTTTGTATATTTAAAAAAATACTGTTATACTACATTACCTCGCTATTAATTTATTATTCAAAATCTTTATTGATAGTTTTAAATTACAAAAGTAAACATACTTATCATAAGATTTTGAATAAATATAGAAGTAAAAGAGCTATTTCTCTCAACACCAGCCTCCAATGCAATTACCTTTTAAAAATTTAAATGCTTTTAAGTTTTAATTTTATCTTATAGAAATGCTATTTTGTAGAATGTACATACAAAGTAAGAGTAGTTACTAACAGGTGGTTGAGATGCAAAGGAACCTAAGAGTATGTGAAGGTGGAGATTTCACATCTCTACCTTCATTGATAGATAAGAAAGGTGGGGACCTTAATCCCCCCCCCAAAAAAAATTGATGTTCTTATAATAAGAGGAGGGTATTAAGACACAGAAACACATACACTGAGGAATGGCCAGTTGTATGCCAATAAGACAGCCCTCAGAAGAAATCAAACCTACAGACACCTTGATATTGGACTTCCATCTTCCAGATCAGTGAGAAATATTTCTGTTCTTGAAAGCCACCCAGTCTGTGGTAGTTTGCTATGGAAATCCTAGCGCATTCATACAGACAGACTTGTGAAACCTGGGTCAAATGCTGCATCCAGCTTCTTCATGCAAGGAAATTTTTGGGTTTCTAAAACCCCTTAATTGTTCCTTGTTAACATGTCACAGGCCTGCTCTTGCCCTTGCGTATTTACATGGGATCTTGGAGATGCCTGTGACTGAGACGACCAGAAGGGATAACAGGCATACTTATTCTGAAGGCCCCCAGGAGGCGTTGTGCTGTGCTAATTTCTTTTTGTTCTGTCATTGTTGTGGCAGCCCCATTTTCTCTGATGCTGCCATGTATCTCAGAAACCTGCTGAGACAAAGCTGTTACTTTACTTGGTATTTAGGTTGGGGCTGTGTCAAGTTTACTGATTTTCAAGGGCTCTGCTGGGGAAATCCCAGCACTGACTTATAAAGATTGCCACATGGTATCCTTAGTTACCTAAGGAGGACTGTTTTTTTTTTTTTTTTTTTCGGTGTATGAGATGTTGACATAATCTGGAACTGTTTCATAAAGTAACAGAGGGCTCCACCCAAATCTTTTTCACAATTATGTGTCTAATCTTAGAGGAAAGAATGAAAACAACCACCCCAAGATGCCATTTAGAAGATCATAGCCAACAAAAGAACAGGTTCTATAAGGCTCAATCTCCTCAGGGTCTTCAGAGAGACTCCATGTGCAAATGAGAATTTCAGAGAAATGCCCTATGCCTGTGGCCACAGTCAATGAAAGGTGTTCTGGCAAATGTTCAGTATTTTTGCTGAGAAAATAAATGGAAACTCCTAAGAGGACACAATGGAGTTCTTGGGACAGGTTGCATTATATGTCCAATTACCAAATGTCAGTTTCCCTGCAGTGAAGCCAAGCAGCTATGAGATACTAGAGATGGCAAGATCCCAGTTCCTCTAAGTCCCAAATGAGCTACAGTGCCAGAGTCAGTCCTGTGGTACCCAAATCTCGAGGGAACTGCAAGATTACTATTTCTTAATTCCATGTCATTAATTAGGGCTGCTAAATTTCTTAGCAGAGTCTGAAGTACATCAACATCTTGTCTACTTCTACAGTTACTATTAAATGGGGTTGTTATGAATTGAATTGTCTCCCTCAAATTCCTGTGTTGATTCCTAATCCCCAATACCTTATAATGTGACCTTATTTGGAGACAGGATCTTAACAGAGGCAATCCACTTAAAGTAAGATCATTAGGGCGGGCCCTCATCCAATATACTGGTGTCCTTATAAAAAGGGGAAATTTGGACACAGAGACATTCACAGAGGGAAGATGACACGAACAGACTAGGGAGAAACTGTCCATTGACAAGCCAAGGAGGGGGTGCTTTGAACAGATTCTTCCTTCACAGTCTTCAGAAAGAACCAACCCTGCCCATACCTTGATTTTGAACTTCCAGCCTACAGAACTGTGAGTTAATTTTTTTCCATTGTTTGAGCCACCCAGTCTGTGGTACTTTGCTACAACAGCACTAGTAAATCAACACATGGGTAATTTTTAGAGATAGTTAAGTCTATATAGTCTCATTGATATGTAATATTCATTAAAGAAGATTGATAGAAACCTCATGATTCAAAGCCAACTAGTTAATGTAGATATGATTAGTGTAGATATAGATGACATGATTTTGTTTGTTGTGAATTTAAAATAATGTGCTGGCACAATTTAGTATAATTTTCTTTATTTTTATGATTCACTTCTTCTCTCCAGAGGCTGTGTCTAGGCTTTAATCTCTCTCCCTGATTTTGCCTAAAGAGAGCTGTTTCAATTGGAAAATTCAGATCTTCTATTGAATGAAAAGTTCCCTCAAATATATCTGCCATTATTATTTCTATTCTGATTATTCTGATATGATGAAATGCTTACAATTCTTGAAATGTAGCTTCCTTGCTGCTCTAGAATGATAACATAGCTCCCTGCCTTGCTAATATCTTTCTTTGGGAGGAGCTCTAATGCAAGCATACTTTTTGCTACTGATCAGTTTTGCTACTGATCTACTCCTTACCTCAGCTTCTCTGCTCTTATAGCCAATTAATCCAGAACAACAACCTGATTAATCTCATCAGCAACCTGAATCTTAGTAGTATCCCAAAAATAAAATCCACAAACTCTTACCACTCAAGATCTTCCTCCAGATATTCCTTCTTTCTATTCACTGCTAACTCACTGGGCTGAACAAGTTAAAGCAGGGTGCATTTATCCCTATGAAGGGAAGATATCAATGCTAAATGACTTCTGTATGCCAGGTACAATGCCACGTGCTGGGAACTCAAAGATAAGCAAGATAGTCTAATGAAAGAAACAACTATTAAGCAAATAAACAAGTGATAAAACATATTTGCAATTGTGATAACTGTCACAAAAGAAAAGCAGAGGATACCTTGGTGTTATAACAGGAAGACCTTATCTATACTGGAGGGCATGGAAGGAACAGAAAAAGCACTAGAAAGGACTCTCTGCTGAAGCAACATTTAAACTGATTCTTAAAGGCTGGTTGAAATCAGCCAGGCCCAACTGTGGAGGCTAGAGTAGTCCAGATGGACTAAACAAAGTGTTTGAAGGCCTAAATGTGAAGGAGCTTGATGTCATTGAGGAAAGGGAGATCTGTAGAGGGAGAGGAAGGGAGGAGTGGAATAAAGCTGTAAGTGGTAGCCATACCATGCAAAGCCTCTTAGCCACAATAAGAGCTATGAGCTTCACCTACTAGCAATAGGTGATCAGTGAAATGTTTAATGCCAAAGAGTGAAACGGCCATATTTGTATTTTTAAAAATCATCCTGGCTGTTGAGTAGATAATTATTGGGAAGGAAGCAAGAGTGAAAACAGGCAAGTAAGAGGTAATGGCTGTGGGCCCAGTGAAAAGGATGTGGCTTGGGCTAGGTTGGTGGCAGTGGAAATGGAGCAACATGAATGTTTCCACCCTTATTTAAGAAATCAAACTGGTAGAACCTGGTTATGGATAGTATTTGTGGAGGGGGTGGGTAAGAGAGAGATGTCAAAGATTAGCCCACACACACTTCTGGTTGGAGCAAAGATAGAGGCTATGAAGCCCTGGAAGGGAAGATGTTTTGGGGGTGAGGGTTTGAAATTCAGTTTTGAGTGAATCAGGTTTAAGATGCTTGTGTGAAATTTAAATCAGTAGGATAGCTGGGATTCTAAGGCTTAGAATAGAAATCTGAATTGGGGGAACAGTCACAAAGCAACAGCTAGAGAGAGATGCATGTTCCAGGGAGGTGGAGAGACTGAAGTGTGTTTGAAATCCAAGGGGAAAATCCAGTAGAGGAGAAAGATTGAATCAATGTGGCTGACCCAGGACTTTAGCTGATACAGTGTTATACATCATAACTGGCATGAGTTCTCACTGCCATCTGGTGGCTCAGGGGTGTAATTAATGTACTCTATGCTGAAAGTCCAGGGTACTAAACTTGTTCATGGTTCACCAACATTTATCTCTGATGAACTTATGTAAAGTAATAAAATCAATCACATCTGTCCTGAGAAAACCAAAATTGGGTACGTGGCAAATGCAGTGGCAAACTTAATGCCCCTAATAGGTGTTAGGTGTGTCTTACCTTAGGTTTAACACAGTGGAAGTTTGAGGTGCCTCCTTAATCCTTCCCCCTTTTCCTAGCTCCTTTTCAATACTGCTCTCTCTTTTCACCACCACAATCACTGCTACTATCACTACCACTACCAGAACCACCACCACCATTATTATCAACACCATCACTATCACCACCACCACCACCACCTCCATTACCACTACCACTTTTATTAATACCACCACCACTACCATTAATATCATCACCACCACCACCATCAACACCACCTCCACAACCAGCATCATTAGTAACTTCACTACCTCACTACCACCACTATCACCATCACCACCACTTTCACCATTACAGCCACTACCATCAGCACCACTACTATCATTTTCACCACTACAACCATCACCTTTACCATCACTACACTTTCATCACCACTACCACCACCACCATCACTTTCACTAAAACCACCACCACCACTACCATCACAACGAGCATCATCAGCAACTACACCACCACCACTTTCACCATCACCACCACTACCAATATCACCTTCACCACCACTACCACCACCACCCTCACCTTCAGCACCACTACCATCACCATTACCATCACCACCACCACTACCACCACCATCACCTTTGACACCACCACCATCACCACCCCTACTACCTTAACTGCCTCCACTACCACCACCACCACCACCACCACATTTAACACCACCACCACAATACTTTCACCACCACCACTACCACCATCACCTTCACACTACCACCATTACCTTCACCACCACTACCACCACCATTGCCACCACTTTCACCACCATCACTACCATCACCACCATCAACTTCACCACCACCTCCATCATCCTCACCACTATCACAATACTTTCACCACCACCAACACCACCACCATCACCACTACCAACACCACCACTATCACCACCACCAACTTTACCACCACCACCATCCCCTTCACCACTATTACCACAACATTTTCACCACCACCACTACCATCATCATCTTCACCACCACCACTACCACTGCCACCACCATCACCTTACCACCACAACCACACTTTCATCACCACAACCACCACCAGCCCTCCACTTTCATGAACACATCCACCACCACCACCACGACAGTTTTCACCACCACCACTAACACCACTCTCATCCTCCCATCATCACTTTACCACCACCATCACCACCTTCACAACCATCACCATCATCAATCATCATCATCATCATAGTCATTACTTCCTACACATTATACATTCACAAAAATGGGTTAAATCTGTTATCTTATTTGAGTATGTGTTCATAAGTTCAAAACCACTTGTTGAATACCTGTTTTATGCCTGTTGCTGTGCTAGATGTCAGGCACAAAGACCAGACATAGCCACTCATTTCTAGGAGTTTTTATTGAATGAAGTGATAAATGAAGTGTACTATGTAGTGTGATGGGTGTTATAATTATCATTAATACCTGTGAAACTTTATACATAGGCCACTTAAGACTAAGAGTCCCAGAAGGCACTCTATATAGTGGAGGCAATTTGGTCATAGTTTGTAAAATAATAGTTATGGGTGAATAAGAAAGAGGCCTCTACATCTAGGGTAAAGCAAGTGTTTAAAAATTATGAGACATTTAAAATCCTTTGACTAGAATTGTGTGACAGCTGAATACAATACTTGAAGGGTGACAGAAAATAAGGCTAGACCACAAACAACTTTATGACCTAAGCAAAGGAGCTTAAACTTATTATTATTTTTTGTGTACTGGGGTTTGAACTCAGAGGCATTCCACCACTGAGCCACATCCCCATCCCTATTTTGTATTTTATTTAGAGACAGGGTATCACTGAGTTGGTTAGAGCCTTGCTGTTGCTGAGGCTGGCTTTGAACTCAAAATCCTCTTGTCTCAGCCTCCTGAGCTGGTGGGAGTAGAGGTGTGAACCACCTCACCTGGCTAGCTTATACTTATTATTTTTATTTTTATTTTTTTTTGTAGTACTGGGGATTAAACCCAGGGCCTCATGCATGCTAGGCAAATGCTCTACCAGTGAGCTATATCCACAACCCTAAACTCAATTTTTATAAGTATGGGGAGTCATTGAACGATACTGCACAGGGGAGAAACAACATATAACTTACATTTTAATAATAGCTGATACATATTGGACACTACATACTCTGCTAAACCCCTTTCATGGATAAACTCATTTTAATCTTCACAATGGCATCTCACAGAGGCACGACACACCACCAGATCATCCTGCAACTCTACTGGCATCAAGAGTATCTCAATGATGTGCACAATTGGGCACAAGATATAATTGCTTTTGGGAAGGAAATAAGGGCAATTCTTTCCAGAATGTTCATGTTTTCCCCATTCTCAGCCAGGCCTTTGGGAAGGGAAGCCTACACATTCAATTGCCAATGAAAATTCATTCAATTTCTGCTATTACTGCTGTCAAGTATGACTTGTTTTTTTTCTAGCACTGAAGCCTTTGCCAATAAATGCTGTGAATTTATAAACTTTGCCAATTTACTGAATTTAAAGTCATTGTTTCAAAATAAAACTGTAGCAAAACTGCTTATGGCATTAGGCTTCTAGACGGGTTATTTCTGTTTTTCTGATTATCAGGAAGAACAGGGAAGATCATTCTTGATGTTGTTATAAAGCCATCTCAGCAGGAGGCTGGAATTCCTTGCAGGTCAGGATGGACTGCAGTGCTGGACATTTGAATAGCAGAGCAGAGACACTCACATCTTAATAACTGCAAACTTGTCTTGGGTCTATTGCTTTGCTGCATACTTCATTCAGATAAAGCTTTTCAATGACTGTCTTTTATTGAATTTTTGCCTTAGCGTTTCTCAAAGTTGGTTTGGAGATACTGAAACTCTTTGGGGTTTTATAAGATCAAAATTATTTTCATAATAGTATTAAAATATTATTTGCTTTATTACTCTCAGAAATGTAGTTTTCTAGAGGGTACATAATGCATATATCACAAGAGATTCTCACGTTTTCTTTTTTCTTCATTGGTGATGGGGAGGTAACCTATGGCCTCCTGAAGGTTATGAAAGACACATCCTTAGTCCCATCACAAGAGACTGAATGCAAACACAAACATGAGAATTCAGCTGTGTTCTAAAGCAGATATTAAAGAGATTCACCAAAAATGTAAAACAATGACACTTTTCTAATATTTTTGAAAATATTATTATTTTCCACCAAAATTCTTATTTCTAGTAACATGTAATAGAATTAATGTTATTTTAAAATGAGTTAAATGAATATTTTAAAGTGTCTAAGTCTTAATTTCTAACATAGTAAATACCAATTGCTAAATCTGTATTTAAAGAGCTCCTTGGGATTCTCTAAATTTTAAGTGTAAAGCCTTCCTGAGACTGAAAAGTCTGAGAATATTAGGTTAGAGAATTCACTGTAGGACATTTATCAATAACATTAAGGGGAAGGATGCTTGTCTTAGTTTGCTTGTGCCCCTTCTCCTGCCCTGAAAGAAAACAGAGGCAGCAAAAATGCATATGTTTACAGGTCCCTGGTCTCCTGGTGTCAACATTCCTCTCTGTACAGTTGGTCTGTTTCCTTGGTAACTAAACTGTAGCTGCCACCTGTGGCCTATTAACAACCTCCCTTGGCTGGTGGGATTCCATAGGGCAATGACTGTCTGGAAATAATTAGGAAACTTGGTAAGGAAGTTTCCTGAAGCAGGAAATTGGTTCCTTTGGAACTTGTTAAACATTAACTCTACAGCCAAGATCATGAAAACATTTACTGAAATTAGTAATAGTGTTCAGGTCTTCTGGGATCAGTTACCAAGGGTAAATAGTGTCAGAAATCAGCAACTCCAGAGTTTATTCTTAAAGGTTTAGGTGACAGCTTTAAGATACGATGAGGGAGCAATTATGTTAAAATGACTCCTGGGTTTCTAAGGAAGCCACACTTTAAAGTCTCTCCCTGGGGCTGACATTGGCTTTGAGTAGGGGTGTGAGATGTAAATGAAGTTTACTTTAAATCCAGATGTTCCCTTCTCAAGTCTCTTTTTCCATGGCAGTAATAGTTACAAAGTAATAGTTACAAAGGTTTGCTGAACCTGGAGAAGTTGGCCAGACTGTAAATAATCGCAGCCAACAGGGAACTTCTGACTACTGGATTAGTCTCAACTCAGTTAAAAGCAATAGAATTTTCTCTGGATAACACTTTCAGGCTTTAAGACTTGTCCAACACAAGCACATGGATCTAAACACAACAAATCTGTAAGCAAAACCCAATATGTTTCCCCTGGAAACAAAAATGTGGAGGACTACATAGAGTGAAAGAACAAGAGGCAGAGTCCAGATGTCCCCTCCTCGTGACACATCCTGCACCTGACAGGTAGACACCCCACTCAGGGCTGCAGCCTCTGGGCCCCAGTTCTGCATCAGGCCATGCCCAAGCCCTCACAAAGTGGCTTGTCTGAAAGAATGGTGGTGTCCTTTCCTCCTTCTGAATGTCATCCAATTACTTATAGATGGCCTGAAATGCAAAAAAGTTTTAGTTCCACTTGAAATATCAGCAAATTGCATTCAGAAGAGCATGAGCAGATGGGGAAAACATTTCAATGTGAAAATTTTATAAGAAAAATACAGAAACATGAAAATATAATGAATAGTTGCTATGCACTGGGCTCTTTACTGAGCACTTTGTACTCTCGTTTAGTGCTTGTTCCAATCTGGTAGTTTAGCTACTACTATCACCTTCATTTTACTCATGAGGAAACTGAGCTGTGGAGAACTTGTATACATTGCCCAAGGATAAGTGGATAAATGGAAATTTACTCCAACTTCCAGGTTTTTGACTATCATCTATGCTTATCATGTTCCATTTATTTCTTCATTCAACTAATGTTTACTGGAGTGTCACTCATGCTAGACCAGAAAATAAGAAGCCAAAATAGATATTGTTTCTACCCATATGGGTAGTAAACATAAATAAGATAATCATATAAATCATCATACAAGCCAAGAGGAGTGTTTGAAGAAATATATTATGCATGTATCTATCTATCTATCTATCTATCTATCTATCTATCTATCTATCTATCTTATCTACCTATCATCTATCATTATCTATCTATCTGTCTAGATTTAGCCTTGAAAGGTCAAGAAAGACATCTCTAAGAAAGTGATATTTACATTAATATCTGAAGTTTGAGTAGGAATTCATGGAGAGTAGTGGAAGAGAGAGTCCTAGGTAGCATACAAAAGGCTCTGCAGCAGCAAGAAAGAAGTCCTCGGCAAAGAAGATGAAGCTCAGTGTGTGATATGTGTGACCTGAGAGGTATTAGGAGCAGATATGTTCAAACTTAGTACTTCACTAAAGAAGCTATAGGAAAGACTGCATTACTATATTTTGATTTTTTGTTTGTTTTTAATTTTTGGGCCTGTTTTTCTTGTGTAAAAAATATCTCAAGTAAAGAGGATAGAGAATAGTGTAATGAACATTCATGTAACCAGTACCAAATTAAAGAAAGCACTTTATAATCAGACAATGATTTTGAATAATGTGGCTTCAATTATATTTGAAGTCCTTTGTATGACACTGAAAAGTTTTAAACCAGGACAGACATGAACAGATTTTCATTTTGAAAAGATCTTAGAAGAGTAGCAGGGTAGACAATGAATAGAAGGAAAACTACATGGATGTGGGGTCCAACTGGCTAGCTTCTGAGGCTGTCCAGGGGCACAGCGTGATAGGCTGTGTTTGGGAGGTGAAAGAGAAGATGGGCAGAAGAGACAGTGGAGGAGGTATTAGGATGAAATGGCATGACTGTTAATGATGGGTTGGTTAAGGGGAGTAAAAGGGTGGAATGGGGCTAAAGACATCTCCTGAAATAATCTGTGATGAAATGAAGCAGTATTTCTAGAAGGGAAATGATCCTTACTTAAAGATTGGAAAAAAAAAAAAAAAAAAAAAAGGAAAACCACATAAAAATTGGAACATAACAAAGACATTGTTGGGAGCAATATATGTATTAGCATATATATTTTCAGTTTTTCTTGGTAATACTAAAATGTATTCCAAAGTGGTTGTGGCACTCCACAATTCAGTGTAAACTGACAAGTTAAACTTTAAAATGAGTTAATTCTTAAAAACTTAAACTTATACTTTAGGTTGATGTATGTAATTGTCTACCTACCACATTCTTTTCCTCAAAATTAAAACTGTAGTACACACTTACTTCCTTCTCTCTAAATCCAATCTGTCCCCCTGCATTATTATCTATCATGTTGAGATTGCTCAGAATTTCTTTCTAGACTCATACTTTTATAGCACATATCAATAATTACTTGGGTTTAATTAGATAATTTGTCTTTTTTTTTTAAACTTCATTTGTGTGTGTGTGTGTGTGTGTGTGTGTGTGTGTGTTAGATCTTCCTTTAACCTGAATTTCCTTTTTTTCCCTTAGAGTAGATACTGAAGTAGTCCTTTCAGAGAGACTCTGAGAACAGCAAACTTTTTTGAGAACTTGTTTGAAAATGCATTGTTTTGTAATTCCACGTAACATTAGCTTGATTGGATGTAGTTTACATTCAGATTCAACTCTCTTAGAACTTTGTGCATACTTTCTCACAACCTATTATTATTATTATTTTGGTGGTGGTACTAGGGCATGTTACCACTGAGCTGCAACCCAAGTCCTTTTTATTTTTTATTTTGAGATAGGGTCTCACTGATAATCAGCCTCCAGAGTAGCTGGGATTACAGGCATGTGCCACAGTGCCTGACTTCTTAACAAATGTTGTGGGATTGTCTTCTTTCTTTCTTTAGAATCAAATTGTATTTTCGCTCAAGAAACATTTTACTTTATTCTTGGTGCTTTAAAATTTATCCTGAAGTCTTAATTTGGGCCTACGTTCACCATGTTTATTACTTACTGAGACTTTTAAACTTGAAAATTTTGTGTATTTTCAATTGTGTGAAATTTTCTTTTTACTTAATTGAGACATAATATTTGTTCATCTTTATGGGGTACAGGAAGATAATTTGACACATTTATGCAGTAGCTAATGATCAAATAGGGTAATATCACTTCTATTTCCTCAAACATTGATAATTTCGATGTGTTGGAAACTTCTAGTTATTTTGCTATGTATCATAGATTGTTGTAAACAACATTTACCCTTCTGTACTCCAGAAAACCAGAGCTAATTCCTCGTGTGTGTTTTGATGCCCTTTGTCTACCTTCTTTCTGTCCCTCATCCTCCCATTCTCTAGTGACCACTAGTCTATGCCATCCTTCTGCAAGATGAACTTATTAGTTTGCACAAATGACTGATAACATGTGGTGTTTTTCTTTCTGTGTTTGGCTTCTTTCACTTCACATAATGACCCATAGTTGTGTAAAAATTTCTTTAAGTTATCTTTGACTATTTTCCTCTCCTGCACTCTTTTTCTTTGTTCCTTTTTTTTTTTTTTTTTTTTTTTTGGTACTGGGGATTGAACTCAGCGGCACTCGACCACTGGGCCACATCCCCAGCCCTTTTTTGTATTTTATTAGAGACAGGGTCTCACTGAGTTGCTAAGTGCCTCGCCATTGCTGAGGCTGGCTTTGAACTCGTGATCCTCCTGACTCAGCCTCCCAAAGTGCTGGGATTACAGGCGTGTGCCACCGCGCCCGGCTTCTTTGTTCCTTTTGAGTAGGTGTTGAATTTCTGTATCTCTTTCATGCATTAGCTTTTCTCTTATGTTTTCCAAATCTTTTCTCTCTCTACTACTTTTTGGGGAATAACTCAGTTTAATCTCCTAGTTTATCGATCCCTTTTTCAATCATGCCCTTTCTCTTATTTAGCCCATTCTCTTATCTAGTAATTTTTCAAATATTTTTTCAATTATATTATATATAATATATGTGGTATATCATAAAACTCAATCACCAGGACTTAAAAGTATTTTTTGTTTAATGGAAACCTCATCTCAATAATGTGTGATTGTATGAGCTGGAGTAATTTAAGATCTTGGGTGTGGTGATCTGTTTCTCTAAGTACTCTCACTTCTGTTTATAAAATCAGGCTTCTCTCTTTCAAGGCACAGGTTTCCTTCAAATGTTTTGTGGTTCTTGATTGTCATCCTACTTTCTGACCGAGAATCCCTCTTTATTATCTATGGATATAGTTTCTGATGAGCTTCCCTTTATTATTTGGAGAAGCAGAGCAAGCAAGCCACATGGAGTGTGTCAATAGTTTTTCCATTTTTTTTGATTGTTCAATACGTTCATCTTGGTTTTTCCAAACCTACCTTGGACACTATTCTGAGTCTCTGTTCCTCGTACCCACACTCACTGCTTTAGTCTCAGGGGAAGTGAGATTGTGTCCTGCTCAGCAGAAGCAGAAGAAAGAAATTAGTCAACCATCGGTAATTCCTCATTTGATCATTTGGATAATTACCTCTACTTCCTGCCCCCTTTGCTGTTTATATCCCTGATTCTGAACTTAGAGTTCCCTTCTGTCACTCTTAACACTTCTGCTTATGATTTTGTGTAGGAAGTTTCCCCATTTTTTCTTTATTAGCTTAATTCCACCTATCTACAAAAAGTTTTAATTCTGTTTTTTCATTGTAGCATTTTCTTCCTCATTATCTGCCCCTCAACTCCTGCCATGGTAGTGCAATGCAGGTTACACTGACTGGATTGTCTAGAACACAACTTCCAAGTAGCCTGCCGTCTATGGGTTACCGATGTGCTGAGATGGCTAGAATTTTTATGTCTATTGCCTCCAGGTACAAGTAAAAATTTTCTTTTGTACTATTATACCATGCATACATTATTATTTTCCAAGTATTCTTTTATGTGTAAAAGACTGGTAAGTGCTGCTCTATAATAGTGTAGAAAATAATCCCCTTCATTAAGATCTTTCAGATTGTTACAAAATAATCATAGCATCATATTGAACCTAACAAATTATTTTTATCCATAGTTATGTATCTTTTGAGTCATTCTAATTTTGTTCTTTCCTCTTTCTTCTACATGTTTACGTGTTTTATTTTCCTTTTTTTAAAAAATTGTTTTCTCCCTTGGGCAGTCTTGTCCAGGATATGCCAATTATTGATCACTCAAAAGAGTTAGATTTTTTTCCTTTAAAATCAAGTGTATTGATTTTCTGTAATTCACTTAATTCATGACATTCTTTTTATTAATTTATTTCTACCCCTTTTTACCTCATCATTAATAACACTTTTGTAGACTCTTTGATTAAATGTTTCATTTTATACATCATTCTCATTTAAAAATAACGTTCACTTGCCTAACTTGGTTTGATTCCCAGCACTGGATAAAAAAAAAAAAAAGTTGAGGCTGCAAATTTTCTTCAATTTACCCCACTGGACAAATAGTGACAATGAAACACCTTCATTTGATGACAGTGATTCATTTTTAATCATGCCATGAAAGGGAAGGTGTATTATAAAACTCAAGCTGGGAGCAGTGGTGCATGCTTGTAATCCCAGTGGCTTGGGAGGCTGAGACAGGAGGATCATAAATTCAAAGCCAGCCTCAGCAATGGTGAGGCACTAAGCAACTCAGTGAGATACTGTCTCTATTAAAACACAAAATAGGGCTGGGGATGTGGCTCAGTGATAGAGTGCCCCTGTGTTCAATTCCTGCTACAAAAACAAACAAACAAGGGCTGGGATTGTGGCTCAGCGGGAGAGCGCTCGCCTAGCACGTGGGCTGCTCGGTTTGATCCTCAGCACCACGTAAAAATAAACGCATTGTGTACAGCTAAAGCAAATAAATAAATATTTACCAAAAAAAAAAACAAGCAAACAAGCAAACAAACAAACAAGAAACTCAAAAAACATTGATAAAGTATCTATTTTTAAGTGCTTAGAACATTTTTTTTTCTTTCTACTTTTTATTAGCAATTTCAGTTTTAATCTATCTTGGTAAAAAAACTGTCTCTGTATGACTTCTACTTCTTTTTTTGTCATGTTTGGTTATTTCTTTTAGATCAAGTGTGTGTCTATTCTGTAACTTCTTCCACTTGCAAGTGTGAACAGTGAGGTGGGGACTTTTCCTTTCTCTGCCTGGGCTACTCCCAGGGTCTGGTCCCAATATGCACCACAGTAGGGGCAAATCACCTTTTGGAATTTAGTTTTAGGATCACCTAGAGGGGGTTTCCACCGGCAGCTGACTAATCTCTCCCCCAAACAAAGAATATTTCCCAAATTAGCATATCATCCTTCTGCAGGCTGACATCATTCTAATTTTAGTATACGTGCCATTGAAACAGCACTGATTCTTATCATTTAAAATTTACTGAGATTTTCTTGAAAGTCAAATAGATGATCGATTAATGTGTGTCATAAGCATTTGGGAAGCATGTACTCCCCCAGAGATCTAAAGTTAAGCACATGCCCATACACATGCATTCACACAGATATCCAAGTTTCTGCTAGGTCAGAAAGTCCGTGGATCAAGTCACAAGATCATCTTCCTGCTGCCACCTGCTGGCCCAGCAGGAGCTCAGACACCTCCATCCCACTGTTGACCTCTGTCCATCTGTTCCTCTTGGCTGCTGCTCTGGGCCTCATCTCAGGTTGTTGCCACTGTGGAGAGGCCTGGCCACTGCTGGAACCTGGAACATCTGGGTGATTCAAAACAAAAATGTGTTCATGTGGAGAGATTCAAGAACTGTTATATAGAATTGCTAAATCACCATTTGACAGGCCATGAGACTTTAGGAGGGAAAGTCAAGAATAATACATGATTTATGACTATAAAATGGAAACAGCCAGTTTATGGAAAAGCTATTCCCAACAGTTTCCTTTTTTTTTTTTTTTTTAAGTTGATGTTTTTGGGGGCTTCATAAAAATAATCAACAAATAAAATAACTTTGTTTCTTTTCAATATTATAGTCTCTTAAGTCTGATGGCTAAAACTTCATATTTTTCTACATCAGAAGAACTCAGCAGAGATCTGGGTTATGACAACCAACCTCCTCTGACTCCCAGTGCTGTCGGTGTGTTGGGACCAGGGAGAAGTACAAGGATAGTTCAGTGTCATCTGGAGGTAGTGAGAACTCAGAGACCCACTTTTTCTAAAAAAAATGTAAATGGGGAGATATGTTACCTCTGACAAAGGTCATGCTACCCAGGCACAGTTCCTCAATAAGTCAACTCAGAGGCTGCTGTTCCTGTACCTTGTCAAGTTTTGATAGACTTGTGTTCATCCACTCTCTCAGACAGGGACTGCAGGAAATAGAAGGCATGCTTACAGGATTTTAGAAAGAATTTACTGAAGAGGCTATTTACCAAGACATGGGCAGGGTTGAAGGAACCCACAGAGAGGCCGAGACACTTTGAAACTAGAAACAACATTAACTAAATGTTGTTCCTAGGTCTTAAATGGTAAAAAGGAATGAGAATTATCGTGGCCACGGGGGGCTGTGAGAACTCTCTATATATTAATGGCAATTACCTGTTTATTTTTCAAAACTTTCATTTAATTTTTGATTTGGCTATTTTTTTTTAGCATGTAGAACATTTAAAATAGTTTTTTAAAAAATCTGAATTACTTTATTTTCATTATTTTGCTTTCAATAATGTAAGAAAACATTTTCTTACCTGTAAAGATTTAAAAATTTCACCAGTAATCTGGTATCCTGTGGCTTTCCTAATCAAACATTTGTTGTACTATTCATTGAAATATCTATATATTTATTTAGCTGTGTGTACACCAACTATATGTATATATACTTGTGTGCTTATACACATCTGATTTAAAATGTATGTATAGTATATTTATATATTTATGTTCTATATAAGTCATGGATGCATATATTAAATTGGATACTTATTATTTTATTGGTTTGGGAACACTTCTACACAATATGAATATTAAATTGAATAGTATAGATGTTTTTGTCAGCTTTTTTGCTGCTGTGACCAAAAAGACCTGACAAGAACAATTAGTAGAGGAAAAGCTTATTTGGGGGCTTACAGTTTCAGAGGTTTCATTTCATAGATGGCTGACTCCATTGCTCCAGGCCTGAGATGAGTTAGAACATCATGGCGGAAGTGTGTGATGGAGAAAAGCAGCTGGGAACATGGAGCCAGGAAGCAGAGAGAGACTAAGCTCAGCTTACAAAACATATACACCTTAGACCCACCTCCTCCAGCCACACCCTACCTGTTTACAGTCATCATTCACTTAATGCCTGTGGGGGGGGGGTTGATTCACTGATTAGGTTAATATTCTCTTTATCCAATCATTTCACCTCTAAACTTCCTTGCATTTGGGGGACACATGAGCTTTTGGGGGACAAGTCATATCTAAACTATAACACTAGATTTCAAATATTTTCCACAATTTATTGTTTTATAGTTTATTTCTAATACCTCATATAAGTATTTCAAATGTGTTATCACTTTCCTTTAGAAATCCTAGTCTTGGCATCATCTTAAAAAAATCTTTTTAACATAAAATTTATAAAAAATAGATTCTAATTTTTTCAACAGACACTTTTGCAATTATCTAGCCATGTTATAAGCTAAAGAACTTTTTTCCCAAAATAAGTAGTCTACTACTACTTTTGAATAACATGATTTTATCTGCAATAACTTGAAATGCTTTCCTCATCTTGCATTAAATTCCCAACTATTCATCATTTGTTGTTGGGTCTATTCTGTTTCATTGATCTATTTTCTATATCAAGGATATTATTACCACATAACTAGATAATGTAGGTTAATTTCAAATTTTGTTGTAAACATCATATACAACATTATTATTCAAAATTAAATCTCTAGTCTTCTACATCTTTTCTAGTACATTTTAAGTTTCCAATACGATTTCATTGGTGTTTTTGCTTAATTGAGATATAATTTACATACCGTAAAATCTTCCATTTTAAAGCATACACTTCAGTGACTTTTAGTATATTCATAAGGTTGTTCAACCATCATCCCTATTAAATTTCCGAATGTTTTCATCATTCTAAAAGAAACCCATACCCTTTAGTGGTTACTCCCCAGTGTCCCCTCTTCTCAGTTACACACAATTAATCTACTTTGCTTCTATGGATTTGTCTATTTTGGGCCTCTCATATAAATGGAATCATATAATATTGCTTCTTTTTTCACTAATTTTTTCAAAGTTCATTCATGTTGGGGCATGAATCAGTACTTTATGCTACTTTATGCCTTAATAATAGTCTACTGTGGTATATACCAAACTTTGTTTATTCTTTAATCAGTTGATGAGAATTTGGATTGTTTTCATTTCATAATTTTGGCTCTTTAATTTAGGTCTTTGATCCATATTGAATTAATGTTTATATGTGGTCCAAGGTAGAGAGGTCCACAATCATTCTTTTTTTTTAAAATATTTATTTATTTGCTTTAGTTGTACACAATGCCTTTATTGTTACATGGTGCTGAGGATCGAACCCGGGCCATGCACGTGCTAGGCGAGCGCTCTACAATCCAATCCCAGCCCCACAATCATTCTTTTGCATATAGATATCCAGTTATCTTGACATTATTTACTGAAATGTCATTTTAATGAAAAATTATTTGCGTGTCTAAGAAAAATAGGTGAGAGATATATTTGTAATATTGAGTTTTCTCATTACGGAACACGATATGTCTATCTTTTCCATTTATTAAAATCCTTATGTTTCTGCATAAAGTTGTATGATTTTTTTGCTTGCTTATTTTCATGTACGTTTTGAACATTCCCTGTGATGGTCCATTTGTTGTTATTGTGAATGGGATCATTATGAATAACATTGTATTAAAATTCTCAAAAAACTTGTGTTTTTAATCAAAGTTAAAACTGTACATTTTAAAAGAATGATGTGTTTTAAAAAGTTAAAAAAATCAGTGTACTTAGTCTCCTTTCTTCTAAATTTTCTCCTTCCTCAGAGATGACCTTTTTTTTTGTGGTGCTTTGGATCAAACCTATGGCCTTATGCATGCTAGGCAAGAGCTTTATCAATCACCAAACTATAATTCCAGTCACCAAATAACCATTTTTAATTATTTTAGTTGAAAATTTTGGTAATTATCACTATATCTTTAAAAAATTGAACTTGCATTGGTATTCCCTCATTTTTCTCTTTTAAATACTATCCATTCACTTCGTATTAGGAAATGAGTATTTATCTCTCTTCCCTCTCTGTAGTATGCATAAGATCATTTCCCATTACTTCTCACTTCTAATATTGCTACTTTTAATATAGATTAGATCAACATTTAGTCTTTAATAATTAATTAACTGCTTATGTAATTCAGAACTGAAAGGTACAGTAAATATGATTTTCTTCCCACTTGAGTGAAGTTAACTGAAGAGCTTTCTCTTTTTTCTATAGTTAACTATAGGAAACTATACTTCTCTTCAGTCTACAAATTCTTCTATGGCTGTCTAGAAATTCTTAGAAGATTTTATTTCACATTAGATATTCTATGGATTTTGTTATCTGGGAGAGGACCTGCCTGGGGGTTTTCAGATGCGCTCCCATGCTTGTTTGTCTGATGCATTGTTCTCTTCTTCGGAATGTTTATCTCTTTTATGTCAGATTTCATTTTCTTGTATCATATCTTTTTGCTTTACTCCTCCATTTTGATGAAAGGCATTTTTCAAGTGGCTTCTTGAGAAAGAATATGTGGAAGGTATATTTTTCCAGGTATTGGTTGTTTGAAAATCTCTGCAATCTACCCTGGCCCTTAGCTGATTATGAAATTTTAAGTTGGAAATCATTATAAAAATTGTTTTGGTGGTAATGGGGGTGAACCCAGGGGTGCTGTACCACTGAACTATATGCCCAGACCTTTGTACTTTTTATTTTGAGACAGGGTCTCACTGAATTGCCCAGGCTGGCCTTGAACTTGTGATCCTCCAGCCTCATCCTCCTTAGTTGCTGCAGGTATAGGCATGTGCCATCACAGCTGGCTGGAAATTATTTTTTAAGAAGAATTTTAAATTACCTTTTCACTGTTTTCTAGCTTCCATATTGCTATGTATAGTTTTGATGCCATTCTGATTGCTAATGAAGCCTGTTCTTTAGTTTCCTGTCTCTGGAATCTTGCAAAATTCATTTTCTGCCCCTTTTGTCCAAAGTTACAAAACGCTAAGCCTTGATATGCATCTCTTTTTATGTGGTCTACTGGGCATTTATATGACCTTTCAGTATAGTATCATATTCTTTATATTCTTCAGAGAGAGAGAGAGATACTGAGAATAGACTCTAACTTTGATGTGGGAGAAGATGGATCATATATAAAAGCGCTGCCTTTTTATTTTTCATATCTGGGAGTCAATAGCTAGGGTAAATCAAGAAAATCATAATGTCAGACTTTTTCTGGTGGCCAATAGAAACATGAAAGGAAGATTATTGCTTTTCGATTTTCTACTCTGTTGTACTTTTAGAGGTTTTTAAAGCATGTGCATATTTTACTTTTAGAATTAGAATATGAAACTATATAAAAATAAAATTGCATATATTTTATGACCAGTCAATTCGACTCTTTAGGGGTCTTTTCCCAGTAGCATTCTCTTTACAACTGTGTACTGCAGTAATATTTGTAATGAAAAAAATTGTCTATTGATACACAAATGAAGCCAGTTGTGGTGGTACATGCCTATAATCCCAGTTACCAGGGAGACTGAGGCAGGAGAATCACACATTTGAGGCCAACCTGGACAATTTAGCAAGACACGTCTTAAAATAAAAGCAAATAAAAATAATAGGCAAATGATAAATTGTGGTACTCCATGCTATATGCTATGTAATGTGTAACTGGAATTATTGTAGTCTTTCTACCTTCTTTCTTTGGCCTAAGAAACAATACTATTTATCTTTTAAGAAATGTGGGAAAATGGTTTTCATACTTATTTTTCCCCCCAGTGACATGTGAAGATATGAGAGAGTGATGACTTAACTGTTGAGACCATAAAAGTCTGGACTAGTCTTTTTTTGTTCCCTCTTAGAACCAAAGGATGTGTTCTGTATTCTCTACAGGAAGGCCTCTAGGGGAAGCTCTTCCACTGTGAAAAGATCTACCAGGGTCTAGTTGTTTGGGCAAATTCAGTTGGCCTTCTCTAATCCAGGATTCAAATGGTTCAGAATCAAGTTTAAGTGAAAGAAAGCAAGTCAGACAAATATGTATTTCTAAAATGTATGTGCATGTATACATATGTGTTTGAATATATATCATGTATATTTGCACATATACATATTTATAAATCACATTTGATTGAATATATTTAAGAAATATTGTGTTTGCATATTATATATAAAATGCAAAGAGTTTTGGAAGAATGCACATAAAATTGTAAATGCATATATAGGATAAGTAATGGTAGGTGGGAGTAAGAGGGATTTTTATCTTTTTTTCCTCAATGTATTGTTAGAATCTATAGTTTTTACAATGTACTTATTCATGTAATTTAGAAAAAAAAATCAATTTAAAAATAAGGAAAATACATGAAGTTTCAATAGCAGTTATCTCTAGGAAGTAAGATTTTGGAAGTCTCTATTATTTATCTTTTATATTTAGTATTTTAAAATAATAATCTTGTATTATTTGTTATACTTCCTAATATAATGAAGAAAGTTGATATTTGTTTCTCTTCTTTGGAGATAGCTAGCCTCTCCTGAACTGTGTTGATTGATGGCTGTGATCATGGTAATATCCTTTCTTGTTTCTTACAGTTTAAGAATGAATTTTTGTGCTTCAATTTCAAGATTTCATGTTTTTTGTTTGGTTTTCCCCTTCATTAATATGATTATCCAGTAGGGGGTAAGAGAAGGTATAAGTTTCAGATACAATTTGTTTGATTTCCATGTTCATGGAAGAATTATTTTAAGTATTGCCTTTTTTCCTTATTGGAATTTTGTGTGACAATTTCGTGATAAAAAATAGAGTTTTTCTGTTCAAAAAGGTTTAACAGTGTTGACCCTATTTATATCAGCTCTATTTAAGCTTTATTTTTTTTATACTCCACTGACAGATCTCTGAGAAGATGAAGTACGTAAAGTTCTATCTTTCCCATTGGCTTTTACTAGATACTTCAAATGTACGTGGCTGCCTCTATTTTTTTATTCTCTTTTTTATGTTAACAATTTTTTAAAATTTTAAAAATTTATTTGTTACCTGCCACTATTATTATTGCAAACTTACTTAGCCTCACTTCTTGCTCAGTTATGTTTAGGGGTTTTCAAAGGAAGTATGGCTCACAGGTAGATGAGCACAGTCAATTTTTTGGTTGGTACAGGTACCTGGTAATATAGAAGATACAGTAACATAAAGAATAATTTTTTAGACAAGAAAATAAAAAACATCTGGGTAACAACATGCTTTTCTTCATAGAACATTAAAAACATATGCTAAACAAATAATACAGAAAAGACAAAGAGAAAAAAATCTTAGAGAAGAGATGATGATTGAGATGAAATAACTATAAGCAAGAAAGAATGAAAGTGATCTAAAAACTCATGATAGGGCTGGGCAGGTGGCGCATTCCTGTAATTCCAGCAGTTTGGGAGGCTGAGATAGGAGGACTTCAAAGCCAGCCTCAGAAATTTAGCGAGGCCCTAAGCAACTTAGCGAACCCTGTCTTAAAATAAAAATTAAAAAGGGCTCAGGATGTGGCCTAGTGATTAAAAGCCCCTGGTTTAGATCCCCAGTACCAAAAATAATAAATAAAAAGTAAATAAAAATAAAAAATCAATATGATTAGCATTGTATACAGGAAAGTGAAGCATGGGTATTGCATAGAATTGAATTAGTGCTGCTAAACAAATTTGAGTCTCTTCCATATATTTGTGTTTGCTACCATGAGAATAAAATCTCCACAATAGGTACTCAATATGCATTTGTTGGATGGATAAATGGACTGAAAACATTAACTGCAAGAGTTTTTCCTTCCCCTTTTATGGGCAACTGATCCTCTCCCCTATTCCTGGCATGTTTGTAGAATGTTCATAAGCCTTGTAGATAAAATATGGAGAATTTCTTCACTATAGAAAATATTTAAAGCTTAAAAAAGCATTTAAATTCTGTTATTTAGAAGTTTAATAGAGAGAAAGAATTGCCTTTCCACTAATCACCCAAAGCCTATCAGTTGAAAATCTTACCTCCATACACAGAGATCAAACAGCCATTTCAGTCCCTCACTGTTCAGGAAGGACCAGAAAGTATCATCAGACATTTGAGGAAAGCCTCTAAGAGGAAGACCAAAAGCAGCAGACAGGAATGTAGACAAACAGATAATGCAAGGAACAGAAGACATCTAAGATAATTGTATGAAGTAAGTACCTGAAGTAATAATGGGGGCTGGGGTTGTAGCTCAGTCGTAGAGGGCTTGCCTAGAATGTGTGAGGCACTGGGAATGTGTGAGTCTCAGCACCACATATAAATAAATACAATAAAGGTACATTGACGACTAAAAAAAAAAAAGAAGTAACAATGGGCTGGGCATGGTGGCTCATGCCAATAATCATGGCAACTGGGGAGGCTGAGACAGGAGGATGGCAAGTTCAAGGTTAGCCTCAGCAATTTAATGAGGTCTTAAGCAACTTAGTGAGACCCTGTCCCAAAATAAAAAGGGCTGGGGATGTGGCTCAATGGTTAGGTGCCCTTGGGTTCAATCCCTGGTACCAAACTTGGCTAGCCTCAAACTTAAGATTTTCCTGCCTCAGCCTCCTGAGTTTCTGGGATTACAGGCATGCACCAGCATGCTTGACTGAATGAACTCTTAGAAATTAATAGAGAAAAGAAGGCAAACTATTAAACAAATTACATGGGAAAATCCCTGATGATAAGAATGGATTTTCAGATTGAAATAGTTTCTTATTCATTTGTTATTTAGACAGGGTCTCTCTATGTTGGCTCAGATGGTTTTGAACTAGTAATCCTCCTGCATGGCCTTCCCAGTCCACCAGCATGCCTGGCTGAAATGATTTTTAGATTAAAAGAATTCTTGCAACAACTTTGTAATATTTCAGCACACAAAGGATAAAAAAAAAATCTTAAGATTTTATAGACAGGGTAAAAAAATCCCAAACATATCTCTTAAAAAAAAAAAAAGTATTAGAATGGAACACTGATTCCTGGAAAATCATAGAATACTGCTTTGACATTTCTGAGGAGGAAAAGATTTTCAATCTAAAATTTTATTTCACCTCAAACTATCAATCTAGAATAAAAGCTGGAAAAAAGTTATTTTTTAAAAAACTTTTAGTTGTTGATGGACCTTTATTTTATTTATTTGTATGTGGTACCGAAAATTGAACCCAGTGCCTCACATATACTAGGCAAGCACTCTTCCACTGAGCTACAACCCCAGCCCTAGAATAAAGTTATTTTAAGAATCCAGAAACTCAACACTTAATTCTCATTTCATTCAAGGGAGTTGCTTGAGGAAATGTTTCAGCAAAATGATGGAAAATATGAAGAAAAAGAGGAAATTGGATTCATAAGAAAATAAAATAATCTGGTATCATAGCACACAGGATGTGGTAGATTGTGAGATTCTTGCAGTTAGATCAAGTTTAACTGAACTGTATTTACTCATCATCCAACCCTGGGCTGAGGAAAGTGTGAGAGTGAATGTTTTTGAGATAGGCGAATCACCCAAAAGGGGCCAGTGTGTGAATGTGCTACCATTCAAGACCTGATCTTCAACCCTTCACACATAGAGGCTCTCTGTCTTGGCACCAGAATCGGCCTGATTCAGGCATTCGGAGTTGCCCTAGAAAAGGAGATTAATGGATATGGCCAGATGCTGATGCCATATTAGTCAATTATAGTAAGAAAAATTAGAAATCTAAGTTCAAGTGACCTGGAAACCTCTCCCTTGCCCCACTTAGCTAGTGAGTCTGGAATCAGCATGGGGGAGTTCTGCTATGATGTGATGGTAAATGGCAACTGGTGGGGGGATTTTTTTTTTTTTTTTTGGTACTAGGGATTGAATTCGGGCACTCGACCACTGGGCCACATCCCCAGCCCTTTTTTGTATTTTATTAGAGACAGGGTCTCACTGAGTTGCTAAGTGTCTCGCCATTGCTGAGGCTGGCTTTGAACTTGCAATCCTCCTGCCACAGCCTCCCAAATTCTGGGATTACAGGCCATGGTGGGGGGATTTTGATGTGTCCATTCCTCAAACCAAGAGGGACGGATATTGGGTTTGGACCCATAGGTCCCCCCTCCCATGGATAATTTCTGATAACACTACTATCTGTGGCCCCTGCTCTCCTTCCTGCTTCATTTGCTGACACATTCTCCTTCTAAACAAAGCTTAGTTTCTGAAGAATGGAACCTCCTGCGTACTGTTCTACAAGGACCAAGACTGCACTGTGTGAATGGAGAATGAAGTGATGGCCAACAAAAGAGAGAAGTGGGTCATCCAGAGATGATGAAGGCACATCTCCTGTCCTCAAGGAACTTTCGGTCCAGTGGGGGTGACACAAGCATCGCTCCTACAAAGGCAGTAGCTGTGGTGAAGAAGACCTGTAGGGGAGGGAGAGGGTATTTTCCTTTTGGCCTGGCCTCATTTCCTGTTTTGTGGTATTTCTGCAGGATTTGTCCCTTCAGGCTGACACTGTTTTTATGTCTAAGAAAGACATACAAATAAAACTATCTACGGAGAGCAGGTATTTAAGGAGAGTTTAAAAAGGCTGGGAAGACTGTACTTCATGTGGCTGCAAGAGCTCATGTTTTTCAAGGGGCACAAGTGCTGTAACTTTCCTAATAATATCCTCATAATTTTCTCAATAGCAGGATTAGTATTAAATCCCAGGGGAAAGTTGCAAGAACCCATTTTCTCAAGTTATTTAAAACCCAGAATCAACAAATTCCCCCCATTTATGCCATGGTGTGAACCTGGTAACAAGACATTTGAGATAACAAGGGCTTGCAAGTAAGTGGTTTCTAGCTCTAGTGCCTCAGATATTTTTTAAAACTTATTTGAAAATTATAACTCACAGGTATTGAATTTAACTTAAGGAAGTTGAAAAACCAAGACCCAAATTCATCAGGAGTATGCAATATATCTGACAGTTTAACTTGAATGTTAAATCAATAATTTTATTATAATATGCTTGACTTCTGCCAAGTTTGTTAAGGTATTGTAACTTGGAGCATTTTTTAAACGAAACGCTTTCAAGGCTCTTAAAAGAAATTTTTTCTTCTTAGTCGCAAAGTTCATTTCAGGGGCTTGTGAATTATTTGTTGCTCCTTTGCTAACCAAGCAAAGGTTTTCAAGGTTTTAGATTTAGAGGCTGCTCCTTTCTTTCCTTTTATTCATATATCGGAATTTTCATAATTATTAGGTCCTCATGTATCACACCTCAGAAATTGGTTTTCACTACAAAACTGAAAGGTTCAAATGGGATTTAAACTGTCAAAAAAATTGGGTCCACTCTAGGTGCTTTTTGAATCATGACAGTAATTTGATCCTGTAGCTTAAGAATATAGAGAATATAGAAATAAAAGGAACTGCAGGGCTCAGACATCTACTCTGATGCAAATTATTCACCAGTTGCCACTTGTCGAATGGAGCCTCAGTGTGTGTTCTTTGGAGAGAATATATAAAGGCTGCAGGAAGTTAACAGAGGTGCTTTATTTAATTCCATATTGTATTTATGTGTCTGAGAACACTTTGGACAAAAGCAAGCTAGGCTTCTGGTACAGATGGCAGACTGAGTGTGACAAGCTCTGCTATGCTGTGATAACCACTGAGAACAGGCTGACGCGCAGGCCAGCCCCATGTTCACAGGGTTCCTGGCAAGACCAGCTCTGGGCTTTCTCATGGTGAGAACAGCAGGGAGGCAGTTCAGTCCCTTTGGACATAAGTGCAATAGGCTACATACCAGCCCCATCATTTAGATGTACAGTATGAGCCAGGGGGATTTTGTGCTAGATTCAGCCCCCACTCTACCCAGTGATGCCACACAGGTCACTGTATTTCCCATTCCTTCTTTTCTTAAAAAATATTTAAACGACAAAGGCTTTGTATATTCAAGTGTATGCTGTCATGATTTGATATTCATATACACTGTATAGTGAAGGAAAGTGAAAAGCTTGAGTGAATAAAGTTGCAAAACTTCTCAGGCTGGCCTCAGGTTTTGGAGCAGCATCTGTAACTCTGTAGATCAAAGCAGTTGAGCAATCCCCTGACAATTTTCTCAAGTTTGATTCTGGCCTCCACCACTTGCACACTGTGTCATTCAGGAAATGTCATTTAATCTTCTCTAAGTACCACTTTGTTTATCTGTGTTATGATTAATCAAAATGACATTTGATCTCATGATGATGACATGAGATACACCCAAGTATGCAAAGTGCTTAGCACAGTGCCTTAAGGGTAGGAAGGCCCAGTGCATGGTAAGTGCAGGGCTGAAGACCCCAGCTTTTTTGCAGTTTTCTTGGGATAGTTCGAGAAGATTCCTTTATGTCCGCTAAGTTCAAAACACAATAAAGGAATTAAATATGTCAGTGGCAAGCCCAGACAGGAAACTCATCGGGATCTGTGACTTCCTAGGCACTAACTGGATTCTGACAATCAGAGAAATAAGAACAGGAGGTCTCAGTTTCTTTTTCTTGAAGTCTGAAAGTCAGGGAAGCCCTCTCTGAAAAAATGGCATTCAAGTCCCTGTGCAGAACAAGAGGACTTCCAGGCAGAGGAAAGGGTAGTGACTTGCCTAGAAACTTACAGCTACTTAGTGGGTAAAAGACGTCTCTTGACCCCCTTTTTGATCTTTCCTTTATTGCATAAACTGCCTCTCTCATCTGGAATCTACAGAAAATATTTTGGATGGAGCATGGGTAAAACTGAACATGAAAATGATCATATGGAAGTACAATCTTCCATTAAAAAACGGAATAATTATTATGTTTAAGACTGTATTGGGTGTGTAAAGATCCAGGATCTTTCTGATAAACCGTTTTTTCTTTTTGGTCATTGGTCTCTCACTCAGACAGATCTGAAATTCCAGACTTCATTGACTCCTGTATGGTCTCTTCCTCCACCTCTTTCCACTATCCTTATCCACTCGCTAGACACCCAGGTTGTGGTTACATCTTTTTAACTTGGTTCCTGGCTCTAGGCTTGGTACTTGGCTTTGGGAAGGAAATTTGAAGTTAATAACCTAGGATGGACTCTTGACTGAGGATTTAAGACTATTTCTTGAATGGGAATGGTCTCTGATGCCTTTATTTAGAGATAAACAAAAAAATTCTATCAGTTAAAAGCATTTATGATTCTATCATGTAAAAATAACCAATATGAACCATTATCAGCAGTCTGTATATCTAATATTTAACATATATTAAAAATAAAATGATGTCATATGTATAATCTGAAACCCTTGCACAAATATCATAAACATTTTAATGAAAGTAAAATATGTCTACATTTTGACTGGTGCATTATATACGATGGTGTCATAAATAAATAAATTTCTTAATTTATTTAACCAGTCCTTCAGTGGTGTATGTTTATATTGCTACTGATATTGTTTTTTTACTGTTGTGGATTTGTTGAAGTAATTTCATTAAATAATTTCTTTTGAAGGAAATCACTGAATCAAAAAATGTTTAGTTTTAAAACTTTTGGTAACTATTGTTAGATCACCCTCTGGAAAATTTTATACCAATTTGTAGTCCCCAAAGCAGTCTATAAGTGTGCTTCTTCCTTCCAATTACTATCACGCTGGTTATTAATATTTTTAAACAGTTTTTTTTCCAGTCTGAAAAGTGAAAGGTGATCTCACTATTGCATTAATTTGTACTTCCTTGATTACTAATGAGATTCAACATCTTTTACGTGTTTTAGGTAATTTATATTTCTTACATTGTGCATTGTTTGTTCGTATGTTACATGTACACTTTCATTGCTTCATCTTCTTTGTCTATTTCTGTCATATACATGGTAGATATTTTCCCATTTGATGTTTGTCTGTGTTTACTGAATATTGTAATAGAATTAAATCTGACATTTTTTAGTTGCAGTTTTTTATTTTTTATTTTCTTAGAAAGGCCTTTCTTATTCTTCACCTAGATTGTCTTCAAGTACTTTTAAGATTTCACTTATTACATTAAGATGAAATCAGTCTTGAATTTGCTTTGATATAAAGTATAAGGTACAGAACTGTGTTTATGCTTGAATTGACTGCTCCAATTTATTGATAAATCCATCCTTTCCCCCACTGATGTGAAATGCTAATATTATCATACACTCTATCATGTACATATGAACCAACTAAGGATCTTTGATATGGGGGATTAGAAGCAGACACCAGGGAGGTCCTGGTGCAAAGTAACAAAGGTGGTAATAGGAATGGAAAGGAAGGGGATTAATGCAAGCAGCCCCCCCCCCATTAATGCACAGATGAATAGTGGGTAAATCTTTTCTCTCTGAAATGTGATGGTCATCAGGAGAGGTCAAAGTGACTATACCGTTGTTTTGAATCAGGTGATTGGTGGAAAGCGCCATGTATAGAAGTGGGCTGTGAAGTAGAAGATGATGATCAATTAATTATTAAAAATTTGAGTTTGTGGTCCCAATAGAGTATCTATGTGGTGATATCTATGGGGAGGGAGAAAGTGCAAGTGAGCAAGAAAGAGAGTGCGGGCAGATCAGACCAAGCTTTAGTTAACTTTTTGTTAGGCATCTCCTATGTTTAAAAGGCAGCACTGCATTTTCCTGCTTGATTCGTCAACATACGAAAGATTTTACTCTCTTCCTGGAGCAGTAAAGTGGTAGCTAGCACCTCCAGGAGTGTCAGCATCATAGGCAGCACTTCCCAGTAGGGTCAGCCTGGTGCACCAGCGTCTCCCTGTTCCTCTCCCTACTCTCCTCTCCTCCTGGCCATGTTTGGGTTCCTTCTTCTTAGGCTCCTGATCACCCTCCTTCTAGATCAGAGAGGGTGTGGAATTTCCATTCTTGCAGCCCTGCTGGAGGAAGGTAGAGAGCACTGCAGGGAAAGGCATGGAGGAAGAGGTGTCTGTGGAACCTCCACCTCATTTCTGGGCTTAGTGCTAATCCAAGCAAAAGCCATGAAAGGAGCAGGAGGAAGTGAGATGCGCCCTTTACTACTGCCCCACAAAACACCCTGGCCTCCACCCCACTGCTCACCTTGAATCGCTCTTTCAGAGGCAGGGAGGAGATCAGCAGAAGCTCAGAGCTGTCACGTATTTGGGAAGTGGAATGCTGCCCTCCACAGCTGCAGCTGTTACTTTTGGAGGAACTCCTCACAGCCAATTCAGCCTGTGAGCTGCATGGTTCAGGGTCAAAGAAAGTCAGTGTAAGTTTATTATGGATTTATTATGAGTCCTGAAGACAGCTTTGTTTCCAGGAGACACTGTCCACGTTCCAAGTCACTGACTTGCAAACAGACGTTGAGGCTGGTGCTCCTGTAGGTTGGAAATGGCTGTACTAGTGTTTTCCAGACATACAGATGAGCTGAAGGAATTCTGTTATTGGAGACATATGCAACTTTCACGTTTTATCATAAAAATAGATGTAAAAACATTTTTTTCAGGAAAAGTTTTCCAAATAGTACAAATAGTAGCTTTGAATCAAAGATTGTAAAAGTTGAACAGTAGTCAGAAGTGGTAGAGTCTGGTTATTAAAAGTGAAAGCTTTGAATATTTATAATGTCTGCATTATAGTTTAGCATCCTCTATACTATTTTGTCCTTATGGTAACTGTGGGATACTATTTTCTTCACTTTCCAGTTGAAGAAGGTAAGGCTCAGATGGGACAAGCCATTTAACTGATTGTGCAGTTCAGAGCAGATCCAGGACTCAACCTCCGACCTTGAATTTCCCTGTCCAATCCCCTCTCTCCCACATTACTGTACTTTCAGAGGCCTGCTTTACCAACCGCCCCCCCCCCCGCCCCCTTTTCTTTGGTAAGCAAAATATCCACTTCCTCGACCATTCACATTTGCAGGCCCAGCACGATTTATTTTGCTTGCTTGGCCTGCAAGTATCTACTAATGTACTCTTACACTTCCTAAATGTAGATTTATAGGCATTGTCAAGAGTCAGTTATAGGTTTGATCACATGGCCGTAGCCTTTTTTGATAAATTTAATTTTATATACAGGGAAATATAAGTAGGCCAGGGAATAAAAGCTTACCACATAGTATTTTGAGAATTAATTAAATCAGAGAAGAGAACTGTATTCCTAGGTTATGACTGATAGAATTGCCATTTTTCACCTGTGGCCACTTTTTTTTTTTTTTTTTGGTGGTGCTGGGGATTGAACCCAGGGCTTTCCTCTACCAACTGAGCTGTATCCCCAGCCCTACCTGGGGCCACTTTTAGACCCATTTGTGACTTGTGGTAAATCTAAAAAGGAAAGATAATCCAGAAATTTTAAAAGATATACTTTCTTCATAAAATGACTACTCCTGTATACAAATAATATTAATTAGATTCCTTTCAAGTTGCTGCTTTATTATAATTGACTAATTTAAACTCTTCATCTAAAGGATTTCTAAGGAAAGCTAGTTGCTAGTTTCACTAAGGCAAATGGTGAAAGAAGTGAAAAATGAGTTATGATAGGAGGTTTCAGATGAAATAGGATGATAGGGATAAAGAAAGGTGTAAGTGGTTCTTTCTAAGAGAAAAGACCACAAAATGGGATTGAAAAATTTTCTTTGGAAAACCCAGAGATGGAGCCAGGAGCTCTCCCTGCTCCTGTCCAAGTTGGGGAGACCTAAAGTCAGGTAGCTGAGGTGAGCCACAGGTGAGCTGGAGATTGCTTGAGCCTTGTGGGTCCATCCCTTCTCCTTACACCACATCTAATGAAGTCAGCAAACAGTTATCACTGTAGTGAGGAACCAAGCTGCTGGTTGCTAGGTGTCCTAGTGCCAGAATGGTCAATGCCTCCACACAGGAAAAACAGCTTCTGGGGATGAAACTTTTATTTTCAGACCACAGAATAAAAACTTCTGGAAACTGTCTGTTAGGATGGTCAAGCTGCTTCCATTTGGCTTTTTAAAAATAATGATCTCAGTCTGCCTTATCTTGTCAGAGGTCGAAATTCTAGTTATGTATAAAATGTTTATATTTTCATAGCAACCTGATTGGAAGAGTAGGCTACACCTGTTACTTCTCAGGAGCTTAAACTTCCTGAGTTCTGACATAAGCACCTTCTCATCTCTGGTGGACATACTACTTAATTGTAGGCAGAGGCACTTTTAAAGCATGGGATTAACACTTTCCTTTTTTACTTTCTCAACGAAGAATGCCAGAACTGTATACCATGGCAGAGTTGAAAATGTAGGGCTTATGTTTAAGATTTTTAAATGCCCAAGTTTCTCAAATACTTACATATCAAATAATGTGAAGGAAAATGGAAAAGTTGTTGGTTCTTTCACGTTTCCTTTTTATGATCAACATAATAACAAAATCCTCTTGGCATGGTTTCTAGTCACGACAAATCAACAGAGTAGTAATTGGGGAAAAATAAGAAATTTAAAACTACACTGATTGAAAAATTCAGCATTTTGTGGAAAAATCAGTATATACATATGCGTTTTTCATATATTTCAGTTATATATTAGATTTGTTAGTGAAAAGTAGCTACATGGTGAAAACTGGTAAATAAAATTCATGTTTAGGATCACTATGAGGAAAGAGAATTTGCACTTTATTTATATATGACAGCAGGTTTATTTTCATTTTCAGTGAAATATTGCATTCTTAAAATTCAGTAAATCTTCCATTATTTTGATAACATTTACATATTCAGAAAATATTTAGGGTTTAGGAATTAGTATAATTTTTATGTGTGTTGAGTCAAACAGCCTCACATTATAAGCAGACAAAGGTACCTAATCATGTTGTTTTCTTTTATGGCTTAAATATTATAATTTTAATATTATGTATGTATGTAATGCTCTACATACTTGGAAAAAATGTAGATTATAAGTTGGAGAATTTTTGACCTAAGAACTTTCTTTATAAGGCTAGAGTCAGGGAAATAAAATTGTAAGGCCAAGGAGTTTCAATGAGAAGAGAAAAGAGAAAGAAGCTCAAAAGTTAGCTGATTCATATCCTTCCCCATACTTTATTCTTTGCTTTTAAGGTGTTTGGGGGAAATTTAGGAAAATATGGACTTATAGACTTCACTGTTTGTAAATACTTTATGCTTTGTTTTCCAGGAGAGTCAAGGAAGTATGTTGAGCAAAGTATACAAGTTCAACAGCTGGAAAACCTCATGGAGAGGTTTCATGACTTATCTTCTTCAGTTTTCTCTGGGAAAAAAAAAAAAAAAAACTAAAGAATTGAAAATTTATACCAATATTCCTTTGAAATCATGAATATAATTAATTTGCTGAGAGGCATGTATTAAAATGTGATATGTGGTAGGTTTTTCTTTCTCTCTTTAAATTAAACTGACTCAGAAATAGTTTTAGAGAAAAATTAAGAAATAAATGTAGCTTTTGCTGGGTGCAGTGGCACACGCCTGTAATCCCAGCACTTGGGAGGCTGAGGCAGGAGGATTGCGGGTTCAAAGCCAGCCTCAGCAATAGAAAGGCACTTAGCAACTCAGTGAGACCCTGTCTCTAAATAAAATACAAAAAAGGGCTGGGGATGTGGCCCAGTGGTCAGTGCCCCTGAGTTCAATCCCTGATACTAAATAAATAAATAAATAAATAAACAAACAAATAAATGTAGCTTTTGATTAAAATCACAATTTTCCATCTAAGTATTGGTAGCTGTTCATCTTCTTTATCTCCATTAGTCACCTTTTCCTATAGCAAAAGTCCTTTGCCTATTGTGGTCCATTAACATATCCAGCTCCCACCATTTTCTTAATTATCAGCTTCCCAAATGCATCACTTTCCCTGGTCAGATGGTATTGTTGCCTTTTTTTGTCTTCCTGCCTTACAGATAATAGCCTTGGTAGGGGGATATTAGAAAACAGACTTCCTATCTTAACTCCAGTAATTCCCTTTTCTCTATCACTTTCCAACAACAGAACTAACAACCATCATTGGGCGCCATGACCACCCATCCAGTGGGATCAGGAATAAATACAGAAGAGTTAAATCCAGTTCAGCAAACAGTTGTGATGTGTCCATTCTGGGCCAGGAACTCTGGTAGGTGCTGGGGTGCAAAGTGCAGAAGACAACCTGCTTAACCTCAAGGAGCTCATGGACTAGAACGAGGCTCTTATCTTTCAGCATTCCCGATCCACTTTGATTATTCCCACGTGCTCATTCCCTCTGCAACCTCTCCTGTCTTATGGACTTGTTATCTACCTTTCCTCACTCTGTTCCTTTATCTTGCTAGTATTTTCCTTTTTAGATATTATTTTAGTTGTAGATGGACATAACTTTATTTATTTATTTTTTATGTGGTGCTGAGGATCGAACCCACATGTGCGAGGCAAGCTTCAACCTCAGCCCAGTATTTTTCTTTTTAAATAGAGCGAACACTTCATCCCCACATGACTAGGAATACAACTTGTAACTCAATTCTTCAGATAAGCTTTCTGAATTAAGTAAAAACAATTTTAAATATTTAAATATTTTTATTTTCTTAAATTGCTCAATCACAAGCAACAATAAAACAGAGATCCCATCTTATCATCTGAAGGGCTAGCTTGGGGACAACATAATTAGTTTCTTGATTAATTTTAAACTTAATTGTAATCACTTGGTGAAATATTTTCTTAACCATTTATAAAATCACATAGTAGTAATCTCTGAAAACAGTTTTAGGGGAAACAATTGATGGTTTGTGGCAATTTCTTAAGAGTTGTTTTGAAAGGAATGTTAGAATTGAGACAGAAAAACCATAGAGTGTTCATATTCTTGCCTTAATAAAAACAAAATTAAAGAAAATTTGTTCTTTCACCTATTCCCATAAGCAACAAGAACTTGCATAGGTTTATTTCCAAGAAATTGGAATATGAGACCTATGGAAACAGAAATAAAGAACATGGAAAGTGCTGCAAAACTAATGCATTTCTCTAGGTCATTAAAATTATTTAAGACAATTTTATTTCTCAGACATAGGTACCCTGACCTGGCTACCTCAGGAAACTTTCCTCTTTTCCTTTCTTTTTCACCTTGCTTTTCCCCACTGTCCACAAAAGAAAAAAAAAAAAAACTTTAGCTGTACTTTGCAGAGTCTAGAAAAATTAAACCCTGGCTATTGAATAAATGGCTACCTTTAATATTTTTGAAATTACCCTAAACCCTCTCTTTACCTCTTCTAGTTAAACTTTCTTTTCTAAACAAACCCCACATATAACTGAACTACAGTTTTTCTTTTCTCCTCTTATTATGGCTATAATATACTATTTTTGTTTACTTAAAGCATAAAATTTTAATCTATATTCAGATTAAATACACTTTTTGTGAGCTGGTCTTGAAATGTAACCAATACCTCTAGCAATATATTATGAAGAAATGCTTTTCAAGACTAACAAATGACTTGGTACAATATAGCCCTCTTTAACCTAGAAAATGTTTCTAATAGCAGTTTTTTATTTTATGGGTTTTATACCCATGTTTATTAATGTATAGTCACCCAGAATATTGCTCTTGAGAATTTTTAAAAATTGAGAGCTTATATTGTTGTCAAATTGGTAGTAGCCACTTCATTTTCAAGAGGTAAAAGATAGACAATTATTAAAGCTTGTAAATTAATCCTGATTAGTTCATGATGATTGATTGGATTTACTTTCAATCACATTGGTTATACCATGTCAGTATATCATACTTGCATAATGCCCCATCCTGATAACTTGCTCACTATGATTCTTTGCCCTCTAGCATTTTTTTCAGGGTGTTTTTTACTTCTGTGTTCCTCAGGCTGTAGATCAGAGGGTTTAGCATGGGAATCACAAGACTACAAAACACAGAGATCACTTTGTTGTACTTCCATGATTTCTCTGCTTTAGGTTGCTGCAGGTACATGAAAAATAATGTTCCATAGAAGATGGTGACCACAGTGAGGTGGGAGGCACAGGTGGAAAATGCTTTGCACTTGCCCTCAGAAGACTGGATTTTTAAAATAGAGGAGAGGATGCAGATATAGGAGATGAGGACCATCAGGAGGGATCCAGTGAGGTTCACTACAGAGAAGATCAGGAGCTGTTTTTCTTTGTTGTGGGTGTCAGAGCAGGAGAGGGCAAGGAGAGGAGGGTCAGCACAGTAGAAGTGGAGGATCATGTTGGAGTCGCAGAAAGATAACTGGAAAGTCAGGACCGTCTGTATCACAGAGTTCAGGAAGCCATAGGTGTAGACTCCTATCACCAACTCCTTGCAGACCCGCTGTGTCATGATGGCTGTGTAAATCAGAGGGTTGCAGATAGCCATGTAGCGGTCATAGGCCATTGTAGCCAAGAGGAAGCATTCAGTAGTTGCAAAAGCACTGGAGAAGTACAGCTGAGCAAAACAGCTGGAAAAGGAAATGGTTTTTTTCTTCACCAATAAATTCTGTAGCATCTTGGGTCCAATGGAAGATGAGTAACAAAGATCAATGAATGCAAGGTGACTGAGAAAATAGTACATGGGGGTGTGGAGGCGTGAATCCGCCTTGATGAGCAAGATCAGGCCAAAGTTTCCCACCAGAGTGATGAGATAGATTACCAGGAACATCACAAAGAGGGGGAGCTGAAGCTCAGGATGGTCTGTGAATCCCAGGAGGACAAATTCTGTCACTGTGGTTCGATTGCTTCTTGCCATTTTGTTCTCTTGCCTACTGTAAAAAAGAATGAATTAAAAAATAATTAAACACTTAAAAACAAAAGCTCCTTTTGTCTTTGTTCTAGTATCAGATGATAAAAATTTGGCCTTACATTTCTGAGAGTTAAAGGTTGTCCCTAGTCATGGGACTTTATTTTGCTAAAACACATTCAGAATGTTTGAGCTAATTTCTTCATGGAATTGGGGGCATGATTTTTCTAGATCAGGCTCTATTTTCATGTTAAGAGTGTAAATACTTTCAGTTCTTTTCAATAAATGTGTATTTCTGGGTCCAACTTGGGACAGGATAGCATGCTTAGTGCTGGGTGGAGATCGGGTACCACATTGTCTTTGTTCTCATTCAGTCTTATTCCAGAAAGGAGAGTGACCTGGGTATGATTAGAGATGTATGGAATGATGTAGGACATAGGAGGGACAGATTGAATGGGGATGGTGGAAACAGGAAAAGTTTCATTCAGTTCTTGTCCACTTACCAAACATATGCCCGCCTATAATGTGCCAGATGCTAAATGAAGGTGACATAAAAATGAATAAAACATGTCTGTCTTTAGTGAGTTCACAGGCTGGTAGAACAAATTATAATTAAAAAGAAATGAAAAAAATACATATGTAAATAACTAGTTGCAATTCAGTGAGGATAGCACTGTGAAGAGAGAAATCCCCTAATTCCACTTGTCTATTGGATGGGTGTTATGTGTGCCTGCCTCTGTGTGTGTGTGTGTGTGTGTGTGTGTGTGTGTGTGTGTGTAGGATCAACAGTCTTAAAGAGACGGCACTGATCAGTATTAGGCTGAATATCTTAAATTATTAATGCAATATGGTCACTTGGTAAAAATTTCACATAGTACAGAGGGATATAAATGAAAGAAGAAAAAAACTGAAAACAGAAAACCCACCAGTGTTCTTCATACTACCTCCAATATAATTGCTTAATGATGTCCAATGTCAACAGTTCCTTCTATATCCTAAGATTTGATGTAGATTTGATATGCACACATGCACACACACATTTTTCCTACATAAATGAGATCATACAATTTTGTACCTTGCTTCTTTTTATACTTTGCAAGTTTTTCCAAAGCAACTTGTATAAATCCATGACATTCCTTTTGTAGCTGTATCATAACTTAATAATGTATTCCCTCTTATTGGACATTTAAGTGTTTATAATTTTTGTCAGTTTTTTTTCTATTTCAAATAAAGCTGGAATAAACATCCACATGCATATATATGGATAGAGGATAACTTGGAAGTAGAGTTTGGGTCAAAATGTATATATTCATTTTTCTCTTTTGATGGTGATTGACAAGTTAAATAAGCTCTTTGATTTGCATATTACATTTTTTTTTCAGTTTTTCACTTGAACTTTAATGTTGATATGGCAGTTTTTCTTTGTGCTATGCAGGAAGTTTTAAGTGGTTTGATGTCAAATGTTTTCCTTTTTGAGTTCTGATTTTGTGACACAGCAGATAAACATTTTTCAATTTCATATTATTAAAAATTATCTCTTGTTTCATTCTAGATTTTGAATCACCATCCATAGTCAATCTCTCCCACCTATGTCCTACATCACTAGATTGAGTGGAATTTAACTTTGATGTAACCAATGAGGTAATCAAATCTTTATATTTATTTCTCCAAATAGCTAGTCAGGTGTCCTAATGCCACTTATTGGTAAAATAATATTCCTGACAATTCTATTGATTTAAAATTCTAGGCTTATTGCATACTAAAACATCCTTAAGTACTTGAGTCAATTTTTTTGCAGTGTCATCTAGGACAAGGACCAAACTTTGAATACAATAGTTATGTTCATTTTAATATGTGATAGGGCTATTCTTATATGTATAATTTTCCATATGAACTTTAGCATTATTTTATTAAATTCAAAAAAGATACCATTTGCATTTGAAATGTGATTTAATTAACTTGAGATATTAATTTGGGATGGATTGACACCTTTATAATAAAAAAGAATTTTCTTTCCTATAAGTAAGGTATATATTTCATTTATTAAATATTTTCCTAAACAGAGTTTTAATGTTTTCTTTAAACTTTTTAGATATATACCCTGTGTATTTCTTTAAAGTACATTCGTAGATATTCTATCTTGTTGTCATTACTGAAAATGAAATCTTATTTTCTTATTTTATCTTTCATGTTTTGGTCTAAGTATTGTTTACATATAGAAAAAGCTATTAATTTTTATAAAGGAAATACATATATTTCCTTTCTTATTATAGTTTCTTATCACTTAGACATTGTTTCTTTAGTTGATTATCCTGGGTTTCCAAATACATATTCATATAATATGAAAAAATGTGAATTTCTTTGCTCATTTATAAATAGTAGTATCTTTCGTTCCTTTCTCGTCTCTGCTTGTATTAGCTAGTACTTCCAGAGCAATGTTACAAAATTAGTGACAATGGTGTCAATTTTTACCTTTTATCTTCTTGAAGACAAGAAGACTCTCAGGCACTGTAAACAGAGGAAATAAATCTTTATTTCTCTATTTTTATGTGGTGCTGAGGATCAAAACCAGTGTCTCACATGTTCGAAATACCCTATGCACAGTTATTGAGGTGTGAGAAAGACCAGGCATTAAAAATCTGCAAATATGTAGTGTAGTTAAGAGCAGTCTTCCTAGGAGTGAGCATGTGTTTGACAATGGTTGAGCTTAGGGCAAGAGTAAAAAACGGAACTGGGCCTAGTGGCACAGGCCTATAATCCCAGTGACTTGGGAGGCTGAAGCAGGAGGATTGTAAGTTGAAAACCAGCCTCACAACTTAGAGAGGGACTAAGCAACTTAGTGAGACCCTGTCTCAAAGAAAAAAAAAAAAATGTAAAAGGGACTAGATATGTGGCTCAGTGGTTAAACACCCTTAGATTCAATCCCCAGCACAAAAACAAACAAAACGAAATCAAGAAGCAACAGTAGCAACAACAAAGGAGGCCCATGAATCTATATGTGCTGAAAATATTTAAAAGCTAACGAATAACACATCAAATTAATAAAATATGTTCGGTTCTCCCTCCTTAACAAAGATACCTTTATAATGCCCTGGAAAGCAGAATCCTTGGGATCCTTACAGTTCTGGGCTGGAATGCAGTGGTGTAAGGAGAACCATTTTCAACCCTGACACAGGGCTGCATAGGCTGGGACATGCCAGCTAGCAAGGATGAGCTCTGTGCACACCTCTGTAAACCAGCCAACCCTTGGCCAACCCTAGGTCTAGGTGTGAGAATATCAACAGCATGATTCACCCTTATCTGGGAAAGAGGCTCTGTAGGCTCAGGGAGTGAGCTGGAATCTTTTGGACAAGGAATTGTAGGGTACTATTACTGGCACGGTGGTCTAGAAGGGCTAGATTGCATTGGCTTTGGGCGAGCAAATTCCTTTGGCCTCACAGATTCTTTGGCCCATGGTGTATGGGGCAGTAGGAAGTGTCTCAACATAGCTCTAAGAAATGGAGACAAGGCAGGGTTCCTTTATGTTGGAATCTAAGAGTAATACTGCCTGTGTGTGAATGATGAGAAACATGGCTAGAGATGCATATCTAGACTGGATGAGTGAGGGTCTGATATCCCATTTTGTGTTTGGTTCGTACTCTAGAGGAAACAGGAAGCCTTTGAAGTAAACTGAGATGGTCATTGGAAGATGGAAGGACTCTCGGAAAGTGCAAGATATTCAAGGGGAGTATTTTAGGTATAACAACTGACTAAGGAGTTGAGTCAGAATAGCTCAGAGAACATTCAGGGAACTGTGAATATCCATTTGGGTAAGAGCAAGTACATATGGAAGAGACTAGCAGAAGATAAACTGGTTGGGGTTGGGACCATACTGTTAAAAGCTTTGAATGCTAAAGAAATTTAAATAACCAGGTCAGTGGTGAACATGAAACCATTAAACATTTGAACAGTAGAATTCAAGGGAATTAATTTGGTATTGTGTTATGTGATGGATTTAAGAGAGAGAGAGAGAGAGAGAGCGCTATCAGTAAGGACACCAGCTGGTATGTTTTCTATGTAAGAAGGATAAGGATTTGAACTAAAGACCAAAGATAGGAATGAAGAAAGGAGATAAGCATTAGTGATATCTCAAACACAGTGTCTATATCAATGGCAATCAATTGAAACAGGGAGACCAGGATAATGATAATGTGAGAACTGAATTGACTGTTTAATTTTACCATATCTCTTTTTTTTAAAAAAAAATCTTTATTTATCTATTTTTATGTGGTGCTGAGGATCAAACCCAGTGCCTCACATGTTCCAGGCAAGTGCTCTACAACCAAGCTACAGCCCCAACCCCTACCTTATCTCTTTCACAAGGAGATCTGACACATTTTAAACACATGCACGCATGCACACACACACACACACACACACACACACATGCACACACACACAAACTCATGCATGTACATACATACCAAAATTAATATTATAAAGTTCAAAAGAAAAAGATGTAATTGAGATAAAGAAAGGGAAGTAAATTTCCCCCACTGTATTTGTTTAACAATGTTGCTGTAAGGTAGTGATTTTAGTAAAAACAGAAAGTCTGGTTCAGGAATGAATTAGGAGAAAAGAATTTTGAAAGTTATTTGAGGGCATGGTGGACACCATTGCACAGTAAGAGCTAGTGATCCTGATTTGGCAGTCACTGGCATACAGATGATGGATGGGATGTGAGAACAGCTAAGATCACTCAGGGAAGGAGGCAGAGAGGGTGGGGTAGGGAGAGAGAGGGAGAGATATGAAAGCAAGAGGTGAAAGCAAGGGTTTGAAGACAGAACTTCGGGAGAGAATGGATCTTTAATGGCTGACAAGAGGAGTCAGCAAGGAAGAAAAGGTGCTCCAAGATGTGCAAGCTAGTTCACATCAGGGCATAGGGAAGGGTCTTTTAAATACAGGCATTCCTTACACCCCTAGCTTTTGGCATATGTGACCTCTCTCAACAAAAACTTAAAATCTTGAGATCTTTAGCCACTGCACTTACAAAATCTACTCAGTGAAATGGTGCTCGTAAAATGTTTGTTGTTCATAATTCTGTGCTATCTAGTGGTAGAAAAGCATTCTTTTGGATTCAGTTCTAGAATTGATCAAACCTTTCAAGCATTCAAACTGTGACAGTTCCCATTCAAACAGGCTTGGAAAGGTTTAGTACCTCTGGAAGAGCCCAAAGGCCAGTGTGCAGATTCTAGCTGGATTTAACAGCTCTCACATGACAGCAGATTTTTTTTCTATTAGCTCTTACTGATGTGATTTCATATTTGCCTATATAGTTCCTAAGACATGGCTAAAACATTCTAATTTGAAGGTTTTAAAAAATTCTTATGCCATTGGCTAAATATTTATTCATCATTCATCAAATGGAAATATTCTTCTGCATTCCAAAATAATTCTATTTGAATTAATTTCTAAGTTTGAGGATTACTGGATTACTGATAATATCAATGTTTAATCTATTAGTTCTTAGAGTACAATTAGACCTGATGATAAATTTCAGGAAAAACAACAAAATAAAATGAAATTCTAGTAATAGATATTTGACTTTCAGTTTTCTACATGTGAAAAAATTTTTGGTCTCTCCTTAAGAAGAAAATTCTGGCTGAGATTTAATTAACTTAAACTTAATGATAATAACTGATGGCTATTAGAATACTTTAAATGCATCAAAATCCATTCTTTGTTTTATATGTTATTTATTCAATACAAAATTGTTATTTTTCCCATATTCTTAGAGAGGAAATTGAGATGTAGTTTGTCAGTAGTTTGTCAAATTCACAAAGTCGTAGGGACAGAATTTAAGACAGGCAGTCTAATTCTAGATCCCTCAGCCTAAATGACACCGTATTTCCATTTATTATTTCTCAGTATTTATTTGTGTTATGAGCATTTTCTTGCAAAGCTATGAGAAAATTTGAGGCATATTAAGATGAGTTCAATAACACTTCCTCTTAATTTGTTCAGGCACATTTGACATTTACTGTTAAGCTTAACTGATGCATCCAATGTTTGATAATTCAGAGTGTTGTTTTGTTCCTTATCATTATTCACTATGTATGAATGATTCAGACAACTTTGTTAAGTAGCCTAACAAGTATTCTTAAACTGCAGAAGGAGGGGCACATGAATTACTTTGAGAATCTGATGAAAGCTTAGTATCTGTTCCTAGGAAATTTTCACTCATAAAAATTTTGCATGTGGTTTCAAAGGCTTGATAAGTTTATTAGGTCCCTGCTATGTTTTCCTCACAGAATAATTCATGAGCAAAAGAAATCCCAGCTTTTACAAGTAAGAGCCAACCATCTTTCCCACTCCATCTCTGACAGAAGCAAACACCCCATCTTCCTCACAGCCCTGGCACTGATATCCTTTTCTTGGCTGCCTTGTGGTTTTTGTCTTAGAAGTAAATACAACTTACCAGACACCAAAAGGTAGTTAGTCAGGATTCCCAATGCACCAGAAGCATTTAGTTAGTGTGTTTCCAATGCCACAAGCAAGCTTCTTCATGTCTGCCTGGAAGGCTTGGTTACTGTGTTCCACACTGACAAACCTGTGAGTATTTATAAAGGGTAATGAGTCTGTTATCTCTTGTTATTCCAGAGCTTTCTAGGTACCAAGGGAACAGTTTATGCAGAGTTTTGTGAGATATTTTACATTTGATTTAAATCACCCTTGGGAATTAAAATCCCTGAATCATCCTGGTAGCTACCTATGACTCAGGTGGTGATGCTTTGGCCCAGGACAACTCCCACGTCCAGAACCTTTTGTGTGATGCAAAGACATGCTAACACACAGTCCTTGACCTTGTAGTAGGTGGTCTGGAAGTTGCAGCTAAGGTGAGGGTTCCATGAATATTTTATGGGGGGCTGGGTAATATTATGCAAAGATTATATACCTAGGATGCACATAATTCCAGATACTTGGATCTTTTGACCCAATGACAATGGAAACTAAATTGAGGCAGGTGAGCAAATATGCAGGGAAGCTTTTATTGGGGCTTCCATAAAGGAAGGGAGATATAGCTCTGGAAGAAGGTGTCAGGATGGTTCCCTGAACAAAGGAAGGGAGCTCATTTTATTGGTTGCTCGTAGGGGTGGAAATGTGAATTGTTTTTAGGTGTATCAGTTCCAACATTTTGTCCTATGCTAAAGAAGACTTACTGCAGCTGGTCAAGAGAATGCATACAGGGTACCCTGACCTCAAGGATGCAAAGCTGGTTGAGGGTGGCACACACGAGGCATCCTGGGGCCTGATGTCAGGTCCTGGGCCAAGGCCCAGTAGTGCATTTTGCCCCTTATCCCTATCATTGTCCCTCTTTTATGCATACTGTACATTTTTGATTTCAAGAAAAGATGATCTTGGCTAGAGTATTTATCACAACTGATAATGTTAGAGGAAAAGTAGTCTTTAATTCTCCTATTTCTTATGAACCAAATTAAGGAATAAAATCTTACTTAAAACCACGTCATAGACTAAATGTTCTAATAGTCCCTTAGACCTCCTTTCCTGTTTCTCTCCCTTCCCCCTTTCCTCTTTGGATTGATACTTGGCCAGTCAATACCTCCTGGTGAGGCCAGGATCAGTTTCTCACTGCATCTGGTCTTTCCTTATGGCCACTTAGGAATAAAGGATTAGAATCTAGTACTCTACTACATCCCTTAAAGTGCAGAGTATGTGGTTTTCAACCTTGGCATTTAAGGCAAGGCAGAGCTTTCTCAGATTAGAAAGCACATCTTATATCCCTCAGCATTTCCTAAGTCCATTAATTCATATTAAAGAAGGTGGGGGAGCTGGAAGAAAAGTACACTTGACTTAGATCTGAAGGTGTTAGTGGCATATTCTAGTAAATTTTAAGTAACTCACAGCAGACAAATCTATGACTTGCCATTCTAGTTAGAGTGGAGAATTTCTAGGTGGAGAGTGAAATGTAAGTTTGATTTACAAACTGAAGAAGTCCATGATTTTGCAAATGCTGTATTTGATTCCAACATAGTCTACCTTAACAACAAGTAATGGGCCTTTTGTTTCTGAGGTCCTAGGACTGTACTTCTATCTTAAATAGTGACTGAAGGGGCTGGAGTAATGTACAAAGGCAGGGAGTCATTTGAACCACTGCCATATATGTTACATTCCCTCACTATTGTTTCACTGTCTAGTCCCAATTCAAATGATAATCAACATATTTTCAGCAGAATTGATTTTTTTATGGAATTCTTATTCCATAATGAGCCAATTGTAGGAATTGAATATCTGGGGGGGAAAACTAGCCAGGTCTTCTAAAGGCTGGGTTTGCAGGAAGCAGATACAGATCTTGTCTGGGTGAATGTCAACAGGGGGAAGAAGAGGGAGAAATTGATACTTTGGATTTCAGGGAGGAGAAGTGACCATGACACTATGCTACACTGCTCAGCTAAATCAGAAAAGAGAAGTCCCTAGTCTAGGAGAGTCAGATAGGCACCAGTGAGGTTCTAAAGAAGGGGAAGGTGTTTCTAAGGAACTGCTGGGTGATGAGACTCAATTCTAGTTTCTAGGAAGGAGTTGTATTAAAGGAAGATGCACATGTGGTTCACACATTCAATGGAGGACACTCTTTGAGAAAGAGAATTCTCTAGATTATAATAATCTTGGAAATGTTAATTTTTAAGGGTGACCAGTAAAAGTGCCAAGGGTGTAACTCAAAACAAGAGACATCTTGTTCTCCCACAAACAGAAACCCATATGGATTTGATGATTCTTTCCTAAGAATGAGAGTTGGTGGGGACTCTGAATTACTGGATTTGCCCTGGAGTAGCCCATGTGCTGTAGCATTTGGTTTGAGGATTAAGCATTTTACTACGGAACAAGATGGTAATATATTTTGAAATTTCTTTGGTCAATAGTTATTTCTATAAAGGCAAATCTTTTATAAATACATATTAATTATATAGAGAATGAGTTTTATTGTGGCACATTCATATATACACATAGCACATTTTGGTCATTCCTACTCTCCTATTACCTGGCTTTCCTCTCCCATCCTCCCACCCATTCCTCTGCTCTGATAGTTTCTCTTCTACTTTTATATTGTCTTTTTTTCTATATTGCACATGTGGGATAACTATCATTTTGAGTATGGCTTATTTCACTTAACATGATGATCTCCAGTTCCATACATCCATTTTTCCTAGAAATTACTTGATCTCATTCTTTTTTTATGGCACAGTAATCCCACATTTTCTTTGTTCATTCATCTGTTGACGGGTACCTAGGTTGATTCCATACCTTGACTATTGTTGTGCTGCAATAAACATGGGTATGTAGGTACCTAGATGGTATTCTGACTTTAATTTCTTCAGATATATATAGAGGGTGGTATAACAAGTTCTACTTTTAGTGCTTTGAGAAACCTATATATTTATTTCCACAGTGGCTGTACTAACAGTATATATCAATTCCTTTCCCCCACAGTCTCCTCATAACATTTATCGTTACTTATACTCTTGATGATTGCTTTTCTCCCTGGGGTAAGATGGAATCTCAATGTAGTTTTGATTTGCATTTTCGATGGCTGAAGATGTTAAGCATTTTTTTTTTAATTTGTTTTTGGCCATTTGTACTTCTTTTAAGAAGTGTCTGTTCAGCTCATTTATTGCCCATTTATTGATTGGGTTGTTTGGTGTTAAGTTTTTTTTTTTTTTATTCTTTGGAAATTAATCCTCCATGAGAAGAATAGCTGGCAGAAATTTTCTCCCATGTAGATTGTCCTTTCGCTCTGTTAATTGTTTTATTTTCTGTGCAGAAACTATAAAATTTGTCAATTCTTGGTGTATTATTTCCCAAGCTATTGGGAATCTTACTCAGTAATTGTTGCCTGTGCCTGTATCTTGATGTGTTTCCTGTATGTTTTCTTTTAGCAATTTCAAAGTTTCAGGTCTTATACTTAAGTCTTTGATATATTTTGAATTGATTATTTTGTACAGGGTGAGAGAGAAGGATCTAGTTTCAGTCTTCTACACATGGATATCCAATTTTCCAAGTACTGTTTGTTAAAGAGGCTGTCTTTTCTCTAATGTATATTTTAAACCCCTTTGTCCAATCAGATGGTTGTAGCTGCATTGGTATATCTCTGCATCCTCTATTCTGTTCCATTGGTTAGCATATCTATTTGTATATCAGTACCATGCTGCTATTATTATTATATTTTACTATGGCCTTGAAGTATATTTTCAAATCAAGCATTGTGACACCGCCAGCATTCCCCTTTATTTTCTCAGGATACAAAGGCAATTTTCAATGTGTGGTTAAAAATGCTTTCTTTAAAAGGTCTCATTTATATTATTCTAGTTTCACTATTTTATAAGCCAAATTCTATTTGCTTGAAGCCTAGATTTTCACCATTCCTGGATTCTACTTGATTTCTTACCTTTGCTCAGAATGTGACTGACCCAGAGACTAACTTCAATCCTGGTATTGATCTCTGAATGAAACTCTTTCAGAGGTGGGGCAAACTACAGATTTAGATGGTATTTATCAGTCATCAATAAAACATGTAGCAGAGATTTTTGAAATTTTGTTTAAAAATGCCAGATTTATTTAATTTCAAAAGCCAAATATGTTCAGGATTTAAAAGGGAAAATGTTTATTTGTTAGAATTTGTAATTCCTATTTAAATATATATGTAGTTGGTAATCTCTGTAGTTCCACATTCATGTATTCAATCAACTTTAAACTGAAGATATTTGAAAAAAATTGCATTCATACTGAGCACCTACAGACATTTTACTCATCATTAGTCCCTAAACAATACAACATAACAACTATTTATATAACATTTACATTGTATTAGGTATTATAAATAACCTAGATATGATTTAAAGTACATAGGAGAATATATATAGGTTATATGTAATTAGTACAACCTTTTATATAAGGGACTTAAGCATCCTAAGATTCTGGTATCCATGGAGGATCAGGAAACCAATTCCCCATGGATACCAAGGGCTGACTATATATATAAGGTTAAGAATTAATGACATCCCTCCCCCAACATCGTTGCTCTAATGTCCCATTATCTTGGGATATGGAATGACTTGCAGGTGTATCAGTTTGACTGCTGGGGAAGTAGGGATGGGCAGAGATGGTATCTCATCTACGAGTCCTCTGGGACTTTGTCTTCAATTCTGTATCTCACCTTCAGTTCTAAACATAGGAGATAGGAGTCCCTGGACTAATCCTCAAACTCAATGTCATTTCTAAAATTGACTATGAGCAAATGCTGCTCTGTTCCCTGAAGAGTCATTAAGCCATCTACTCTGAGCCAACTTATCCAAACCCAAAGTCTAGTTTCAGGTAAACAACTTTCAGATCAAAGGGAAGTAATTGTCCTAATGAGCTTGAGAGTGTATTTGTTTATGATTGCTATGTTAGCCCCTGTTTGAGATCAGAAGCAGTATGCTAGTAGGACTGAATGAAAGTCATAATAAAATAAAGGTAACAGCAATCAGTAGTAATATTAATAAATTAGTTCTAGTTTTGTGATTAGAGGTGAAAACTCTTGAGGCCATATCACCAGGAATGGAATCCAAGCTTGTCCACTAATAAGTGGACCCATATGATCTTTGGCAAGTTACTTAACCTGTCTGTGTTTCTATTTCCTCATCTGTCAAGTTGAGATAATAACAATACTTCTCAGTGGAGTGTTGAAAACATTAAATTAATTAAAACATTAAATGCACTATTGTTTTCATGATATTATGTTATCTAATATAATGAGTACTTGTGCTAGATGACATGTTCTGAACACTATTCTAAGTTCTTTACACATTTTATCTCAGTTAATCAACATTTCTATTGTCTTCATTATTTAGATAAGGGATTTGAAGAAAGAAACTTGGCTAACATCACAAAGTGAATAAGTGGGTGGTTGAAGTGCAATTTCAAACAGGCAGCCAGAAGAAAGAGCTCAGATCTTCCTTCTTTAATGCTGTTCTGCCACCTATCAGCTACATGGTGCTTTTAAAATGATATTATCCACAGTACATTCATTTATACTGTCACATTTAAATAACTAACTCCATTTGTATTCATTCTGTATAAATAATTGAGGAATATCTAAATAAAAACTCTCATCCATATGATTTTACTCCAGTGAGTAATGTTGCTGCTCTTCTCTATGTATTGACTAACCATGAAAACATTACTAAGTGTGTGTGCACATGAGTCAGTGAGTCTTCAATTGCAAGCAACAGAAACATACTCTGGATATTTTCAGAAGATTAGGAGTGGCCAGGAATACTGGAGAGTCAGGTTCAGGGCTGTGCCTCAGTCCTTGTGAAGAACCTGGTCCAGTGAGGACACAACTGTAGCTGCTGCTGAGGACTCGGGCTGCAGACTGTTGCCCCAAGTGCTATCATGCCTCATGCTGGACGCTAAGGACACTAACATCAGCCCCGTTGCCCCAGGCACTTGATCCTACTGCTCCAAAAATCCTGCTAGAATCTGTCCTGCAATTTTGTTGGGTGTATTTGATTCTAATTTCCTTTGATTGCCCCTACTGGCTGGTATGAGCAGATCCAGGAGCATCCACTTGTACTTTCTCACACAATAGCCCAATTTCATGGATGAGGGAGTTAATATGGCACTAATTTTGGCAGTTGTTGGGTAAATCTATTTCAATCATAAATCTGGGCAATATTGTGTTTAAATAAGGTAAAATTAAGTCAAAATTCTGCTTACCTTGTACCTATAAGTGTTCTCCCTGATTGGTGGACTATAATGGACTTCCAAAGATAAGTGTAGTTCAGAGCAATGTATGTAATAACCCCTGATAGTTCTTAAGAGTGTAAGAACCCCTGAAAGTTCTGGATATTTATCTTTCTCATTAATAGTTACCTTTAAATGGCCTCAAATCTATTTGGAATAGATGAAGAATGAGAGCCACAGAATATATATGTGATATTATTGTAAGACTTTTACTCAAGGCCATAGGTTCTCCTCAGTTGAAAAGACTCTGGATCTATGAATTGATTTAGGTCAGAGAATGGAGGGAGGAGATCTCAGTACATTATATGATGTTTCAAATCAGGCCTCTGCTCTTTGACCCTAGAGTGTGTTGAGTCATACACATTGAGTAAAGCCTTACTAATTTGCCCACCCATGGACAGCACCTCGAAGATTCCTGTGAGTCAAACATTTTTATGATTGTCCTATAAACCTTGATGTGGTGTTTTAGCACACATATGATTTCTGCTACTTGGGGCTTTGGTATCATTGAAATTGAGTTTCATTTTAGATTTGGTATCTACTATTCATGTCCCTGGGCTACAGATAATAGTTACAACAACAGTACTTCTTAAAATTCTTATGTTCCTTCACCAATTAATTTCTCAATGCCATGAAATAGAAGATTCGTCTGAGTTCTTTTCAAAATGTATACTGGGCTATATACAGGACATGCACATGATAAACAGCTAAAGATTTAGTGATTTTGTTTCTTTCTAAAAAACACTTAAGTTTTGTTGACTATTTTAGTCAGCTTTCTCGCTGATCTGACCAAAAATCTTGACAAGAACAACTAGAGGAGGAAAATTTTATTTGGGGTTCATGGTTTCAGCAGTCTCAGTCCATAGATGGCTGGCTTCATTTCTCAGAGCTCAAGGTGAGTCAGAACACCATGGTGGAGGAAAGCAGCTCCCCAAAAGCAGAGAGAACTCTGCTCATCAAGGACAAAATATGTTCCCCAAAGGCATGCCCCCAGGGACCCCCATCCTCCAGCCACACCTTAGCAGCCTGCAGTTACCACTCAGTTAATACCTATCAGGGGATTAATTCACCAATTGGGTTAAGGCTCTCTTAACCCAATAATTTCACCTCTAAACCTTCTTGCATCATCTCACACATGAGCTTTTGAGGGACATTTCACACCTAAACCATAATATTGACATTTTCTATGATTTCTTTCTCTTTTAAACTTTTATTTTTGTTGTATATTGTTTTCTTAACATCTTGAGTTGTCAATCTGTATTCTTTTGTAGCTTATTGAACTTCCTTGAAATAATTATTTTGAATTCCTAGATCTTCATTTCTTTGGAATCATTCACTTGAAAATTATTGTGTTCCTTTAAAGTTGTCATTTCCTTGGTTTCTTGTTTCTTGTAGCCTTGTGTTGATGAATGTGCAGTTGATGGAGCAGTTACCTCTTCCAGACTTCACTGACTGATTTTGGTGGGTCAGGATCTTCAACTGTGAGTGGATACAAGGGGGATGTCTGGGTGGAGTGTAGCTGGGTCATGGCTAAGAACCATACACTATGCACCAGGTCTGGCTTATAGGCTCCCATGTAGTGGTGGTGGCATGAATGTTTGATGGGTGAGTGACCATGGAGCAGTCATGCAATTGTATCTAGGCACCTACATGTAGAGAATATCTACAGAGCTGGACTTTGGATTATGGGTATACACAGAGCAGCCACAGAGACAAGAGTCTGAAGTGCAGTACACACAGGTCTGGGAAAAGTGTAAGGTTGAGGGTGTGGCAACTCTTGTCCCCAGCTAGTACAATGGTAGCTCATTCTGATGAGGGTGGGGTGTAAGAGTGCTCCCTCTCCTGGAGGTCCATAGCAGCAGTGATGGCAGGTTACTTTAGTGGTGAAAACCGCAGATGTCCTCTGCAGAGCTGGCTCCTGGGGTCAGTGCCAATGAACATTTCAGGGGCCTCTCCTATGAAAGCTGTGGGGAGTTCACAGCTATCCTGGGGACTGTTAATGTCCTCAGCAGCAACGACTGATAAGAACCTCCTCCAAGCAGGCCACTGGGTACCATGGTGACAACCATTAAACTATATAGATAGTTCCCACACTTCTTCCTTGTTTCTATCCCTCTGTAGACAAATCCACTAAGCCAGTCTCCCCAGCTATCCTTTCTGTGGGGTTATTCTCATTTTTTCCTTTTCTTTCCTTCCGTTCCTCTTCCTTCCTTCCTTCTTCCATCCCTCCTTCCCTCCTTCCTTCTTTCTTCCCTCCCTCCCTCGTTTCTTCCCTCCATCCCTTCCTTCTTTTCTACTTATTTATCATTTTTGTTACACTGTATTGCTATATGCTCTTAACTGGACTGGAGCCCTCCTAGGGCCATTTGTGGTAGCTGTCTCCTTATTGGTGTGTGTGTGTGTGTGTGTGTGTGTGTGTGTGTGTGGCAGGGAGGGGAGGCTAATATCTCCTACTCAGCCATCCTGTTCCTGATTCTAGAACTCATTGGGATGTCCATAAAATTTTGTTTTTACTCTGATAAAGCCATTGTGATTATACAATCACATATACTAGAATTTGTTCTCATTATCTTAAAAACCCATTAAGCAAGTAAGATTCAATTTGTTCAAATACATGTGGAATGTGGATGATTCCATTTTATATGTCTGAAAAATAGAAAATTCTTTTGCCCTACATATTACACTGGGAAAAGAACCTGTTACCCAGGGAATAAGTCAGAAGAAAAATAAAACAGAAAATGAAGTAACTCTGAGTTATTTCATGAGAGAATAAAATAATGATATTTTATAAGAGAAAAATAATTCAACCATTTAAAATGAATATAATATCTGAATATTTAGACCTTGATAAAGAAGAAATCCACTATAACTGAATCCCCAATCAACATACTGCCATTCAAATTTTAGACAATCTTATAATTTTCTTCCTTTCCCCTAGGCAACTGCTATTATGATAGTCCTGTGTTCCAAACATGTTTGATACATTTATTACATTTATATGTGCATATTTATTATAATGTTGGAACATATTTTAAAATTATGTCATGCTTGTAGTAAAAAATGGTAAAGCAAGGACATATCAGGTAATCAGACAATATTTAAGTTGCTTTGTACAAAAGTTATGGTTTTTATTAGACATATTCCACTTCATCCACTTTTATTTACCAACGTTCTATAATTTTCTTTTAAATGTTCAGGGCTCTTTTATTTACCACCTGAGAAATAAACCTATTGCCACTGCCTAGTACTTTCCTTAGGGCTACCTGCATTTCTTTGTTCCTTAGACTGTAGACGATGGGGTTCAGCAGAGGTGTCAGCACTGTGTATGTCACGGCCATCAGCATGTCTTCACGGAAGGAGTTGCTGTTTTTTGTTCTCAGGTATATATAACAAGCAAATCCATAGTGAATGGACACCACAGTGAGGTGAGAGGAACAAGTCGAGAAGGCCTTATACTTCCCCTTTGTAGAAGGCATTTTCAAAACTGTGGACAAAATGAACATATAGGATATCAAAATTAAAATGAAGCTGCCCACCAACACGAAGGCAGAGAGCATAAAAATAGCCATTGCATGATAGTAATTGTAATCACAAGCAAGGCTGGCCACAGGCAAGATGTCGCAGAAGAAGTGCTGGATGGTGTAAAAGTTGCAAAAAGAGAAATTGAATATAATGATGGTGATGCACAGAGAAACCAAGAACCCAACCATACAAGAGGCCATCATGAGCTGGAAGCAGAACTTTCTTGTCATCAGGATGGGATAATGAAGTGGGTTGTGGATGGCAGTGTAACGGTCATAGGACATGGCAGCCAAAATGAAGCAGTTATTGCCTCCCAAGCCAAAGAAGAAAAACATCTGTGTGGCACACTCCTGAAGGGAGATGGTTTTGCTCTCTGCAAGCAAGTCCACTAGCATGCGGGGGATGATTACCATTGTGGTACAGGTTTCTGAAAAGGACAGGCCGAAGAGGAAGAAGTACATGGGGGTGTGGAGGTTGTGACTGAGCTTGATGGCTACCATTATGGACACATTTGCAAGTAGGATGGTCACATGAGAGGAGAAAATCACTACAAAGAGGAGATTTTGCAGGTCTGGGAAACTGGAAAATCCCCACAGAAGGAATGTGCTTACTGCTGTGTGATTGCCCATCTTCTTGGTGGCAGCAACTTTGCATGATAGGTGTATATGTGCTTGAGGTCAAGACTCTGAGAGGTTCATAAAAAGCTTCTTCTGTACTGATGTCACCTGGACATTAATCTAGAGCAAGTATTAGACTCCCTCCTCCCAACATTTTCTCTTTCTTTTTGGTTGGGGTCTCACTATGCATAGGCTGGTCTCAAACTTGTGAGCTCACGCAATCCTCCTGCTTTAGCCTTCCAAGTAGCTGCAACTATAGTTGTGTGTCACCATACCAGGCTTTTGGTAAAACAATTATTTAAAAAAAGCTGGAAAAAGAGGAGTTAAATACACCTGACTATAGTCAAGGTCAGGAGCTCAAGTGATGATCATAATGATTCTGGTACAGAATCTTTATAAATGCCTTAGAGTGGGACCAAATATCTTCTTGGATTCTACTCATACAACTGCTCTTGATCCTTCTCTTCTCCATTCAGGATCTGCATGGAAGAAGGAAAATATGAATAAAGTCTCTTTACTTTCATCCACTGGTTTTGTGATGCCATATTTTTCAAATGCTTCTTGTAATATAATGGTACACACTGGCACTTGGGATTGAATAAATAAAATAACTCAATCATTTATGTTATTTAAAATGACATGTGTAAGATTTAAACATTTTGAAGAAATCAGTGAAAATTTCTAAAACAACTTTGATATTGTTCTTAGTGCAATTCTGTTTACATCAGAGCACCCAACTACCATGAAGTGGCATCCAGAGTGATAATTGTGAAGATGAATAGACCTGATAAATGTACTTAACATGCTACTTCTGCTGGGTTCAGGTCCATGATAATATTTGATACTTGCGATATACTCTATCAGTAGTTTTTAACAAGTTCTTAAAACATATCAATGATTTTAAAGTTCTTAAGAAATTTTCATCAAAATTCTTTTCAAACTGCCTCCTAAAATATAATGGGCTACCTTGGAGTCAAATGAATTTGAAGGTACTATCTCACTCCAAAATGTCATATACTGGTCATGATATCCGGATCAACTTTTGAATTTTGGGCAGGACCTCCAGGATATTTTCTTGTTTGGTAAATGGTCTTTGCATTACAAACCTAAAATAAATAAATAAATAAAAAATAAATCCTTAGATCAACTTTTCAAGTCACATTTCTGTTTCATTTATTTATCAAACATCCAGTCCATGTGGGAGACACAGGCAGGAAACCAATATGACAAATCTTCAAAGAATTTTGATTTTAACTTCTGGCACAAAAGTGAAGGGAAAGTAAAACAATAAGAAAGCAGGGGAGGGAAATGTGGGGGAGGGGAGGGAGAAAGAGACACTGTAAGTTATAGGATTTACAAAGATTAAAGAAAAAGAAGACAAAAGATGAAACTATATTGTTATTTGAAGAGATGCTGTTTTCCATTTGTTTTGGGGTACAGAATATAACAGGAGTCAGGCCAGGTAACTAGCAACTATCAACACTGGTAATGTGCCAAAGAAACATGCTGGGGTCAGGCAACTCTACCTCATATAATCTTTACATGTCTGTGAGGTGGGAATTGTAATATTACAAAAGATGAAATGAGGTATGGAGTGTTTAATTGGTTATCAAATGTCATTAATTCATTCAATATCTATTGACTAAACGTCTATTGCATGGGAATAGATTCATTGCATGGGAAACACATTGGCACCAGACATGCAGCACCCCTGTCAAGTGGGAGTGTGTGCCTACTGTTGTTTCTGCAGTCAGGGAAGCCCTCTCTGAGGAGGCAATATACTTAAATAAGAGGAGAGTGACAATCTGTAAACAATACATAATGATTACGGGAGACTCTAGAATATATAAAGAACTTAAAAATCTTAACACCAAAAAAAACAAATAACCCAATCAATAAATGGGCCAAGGAATTGAACAGACACTTCTCAGAAGAAGATATACAATCAACCAACAAACACTTGAAAAAATGTTCAACATCTCTGGCAATTAGAGAAATGCAAATCAAAACCACTCTAAGATTTCATCTCACACCTATCAGAATGGCAGCTATTAAGAACACAAACAACAATAAATGTTGGCAAGGATGTGGAGAAAAAGGCACACTCATACATTGTTGGTGGGACTGCAAAATGGTGCAGCCAATATGGAAAGCAGTATGGAGATTCCTTGGAAAACTTGGAATGGAACCACCTTATGACCCAGCTATCCCACTCCTTGGTCTATACCCAAAGGATTTAAAAACAGCATACTACAGGGACACAGCCACATCAATGTTTATAGCAGCACAGTTCACAATAGCTAAACTGTGGAACCAACCTAGATGCCCTTCAGTAGATGAATGGATATGGAAAATGTGGTATATATAAACAATGGAGTATTACTCAGCAGTAAGAGAGAATAAAATCATGACATTCACAGGTAAATGGATGAAATTGGAGAATATAATGCTAAGTGAAACTAGCCAATCCCAAAAAGCCAAATGCCAAATGTTTTTTCTGATATAAGGAGGCTGATTCACAGTGGGGTTGGGATGGGGAGCATAGGAGGATTAGAGGAACACTAGAATGGCCAATGGGGAGGGAGGGAATGGGAGGGGGACAAAAGGATGAAGAAAAAAAAAAGATGGTAGCCGGGCGTGGTGGTGCACGCCTGTAATCCTAGCACTTGGGAGGCTGAGGCAGGAGGATCGCGAGTTCAAAGCCAGCCTCAGCAATGGCGAGGCACTTAGCAACTCAGTGAGACCCTGTCTCTAATAAAATACAAAAAAGGTCTGGGGATGTGGCCCAGTGGTCAAGTGCCCCTGAGTTCAATCCCCGGTACCAAAAAAAAAAAAAAAAAAAAAAAAAAAAAAAAAAAAAAAGGTAGAATGAGATGGATATCATTACCTTAAGTGCATGTATGAAGTCACGAATGGTGTGAATATACTTTGCATACAACCAGAGATATGTAAAAATGTGCTCTACGAGTATAATATGAAATTTAATACATTCTGCTGTCATTTCTAACAACTTAGAATAAAAAATAAATTTGAAAAAAAAAAAAAAAGATTACGGGAGAGACCATTGTAGCCACAAGTCTCAGCTACCATAAAGACCTGAAGGTGGGCCACAGATCTACTCAATCAATCTTCAACCAAGACTCACACAGCTTCTCCTTGAGACCATTCCACAAAGAGTCTTTCCTCTGAAGGTTTCCCAGTCTATTACAGTAACCTTTACAGGAATATCTTTTCCATTCTTATTGTTTGGGTTACCACTTTTTTTTTTTTACCACCCTATAATTCTAGTCTTTATGAAAAAATATTTAAAATTTCTTCTGGAATCTCTCCAACACCAGATTTTCAGTGCAAATTTTCAAAGCAGAACCGGTCATATCCTTCCTCCTGAGTTTCCTATTTGAGCTATTTGTAGACATCAGAGGCTGTCATGAGCATGGTTTTTGATTCTTTCTAATCTTTGCATCCATGAAGTTACTTCCAGAATTCCAGATGTCTGGGCTCTTCACATCTGTTTTTTAAATCCCTCTGCTATTGCCTTGAATCCTCCCCATAAGATGAATGGGACACCTCCTTAGTTCTGTGTCAGAAGTCTCTTACAGGTTCATTTCATGTGACCATACTGTGACCAGATGCTAGATTCCTAAATACAGGATATATTAAATCACTGCTGTGTCAGCAACAGTGCCTGGCTATATACTGCTGATAGGAGGAAATTCAAATACCCCAGCATGAGCTTCAGTGCACTTCACAAACTGATAGCAAGATAAATCTCCTGGCTCCGCCTCTACCACATGCCTCTACCTGCTCTATGCTTAAGTGGGACAATAGTGGCCTCTATCTTCTAAATATACTCTGGCTGCTCCTTGGCATATGGTGTTCTCTCTGCCTGTTTCCTTCCCTTCCTTCATTGTACTTCCTATCAGAGTATTACACATTTTCTAGGCCCCTGATTCAATTCATTTGACAACTCGGTCTCTCTTATTGTCCATATTTTCTAGGCTGAGGGATCGTAATTCAAAAGGTCTCCTCTATTCTGCCATCTTATTCATTAAAATTTTAAACAGCCTCTTGCCTCCTGTCTCCAATACCTGCTAGGAGCTGTTCTATATCAAGTCTATCATCATGCTCTGTCACTTTATTATAGATGCCTTTTGCATTCTGTTTGCTCACATGCCGTGAAATGCTATTAAATCAATCTTTATGCATGCTTCAGCTATGCTGTCTCATATATCCTCATAGCTACTCAAAGAGATAAGTGCTATTAAGATGGTCTTGTTTGAAATGAAACTAGAGAGGTGCTTGATTTGCCAAGGTCAGGGGGCAGTAGGTGCACCTCCAGAGCATACTTACTGCAGGGTGTTGAGAGTCTGGAGAACCCCTTGCATGGCTAGTTGATTTTAAGTTTCCGTATGTGGAAGTGCTCTAGCATGGGTTCAAGGTCTCACCTGTCCATCCTCATTTCCTGCTGCTAGTCTCCCTATATGAGGACATTCTGCTATTTTTCAAATTCAGGAAGTCAATTTTTGGTTCTTCTACTTTGCACATCTTGTTTGTCTTACTTGCAATGTTGTCTTTTTTTCTTTCCTGATGAAAACCTAACTGTATTGAAAAGACCATTCAAATGTCACTGGGAAGCCTCACTAACTCTCCCTGGCAGTGTTGTCATTTCTTCTTGTTTCCCAACCCATTGTATTATGATGAGAAAATTTTAAAAAGTTTGTTTTCAGAGCATGACATTTGTATAAGGCAGGGCAGAAACTAGTTTTTAAATGTTGTATCCTTCATTATACAATCAAAGTCTGGTTAATGTAGGTATTTGACTAAAAATTGTGCAACAGCTGTTGGAAAAACACAGAATCCATATTCTACAGAAATACTTCCATAATTATTACTTAAGTGTATTTACTAATTCCTCCCCAATTCATTCTTTGATGGATGCAGCATTTACTTTGATATATACTAAAGGTAGCTGGATGTTCTCCAAATGGATACTTTTTACTTCTGCTGACTTTACTGACCCAAGTTATATGATATTAGTCAACATTGACTTTCTTTTATAAGGCAGTTCTTTCTATCTATCTATCTATCTATCTATCTATCTATCTATCTATCTATCTCCCAGGGATTGAACCCAGGGGGCACTCAGCCACTGAGCCTCATCCTCAGCCCTAGTTTGTATTTTATTTAGACAGGGTCTCACTGAGTTGCTTGGTGCCTCGACATTGCTGAGGCTGGCTTTCAACTCATGATCTTCGTGTCTCAGCCTCCCAAGCTGCTGGGATTACAGGCATGTGCCAATGGGCCTGGCTATTTATTTATTTTTATAAGCAGTTTTCTGTGAAAATTGGTAGTTTCTTTATTGCTTGAGTTATCTTAGGCAGTTGTAGGTTGGTAGCTTCTTTATTGTTTGGGTTGTCTTAGGCAATTTTAAATTGGTGCACAATAATTATACATGAGAGTGAGTTGTTTCATTGTGACATATTTATACATGCACATGACATACTTTGATCAATTTCATTCCCAGTTCCTCCTCTCTTTCTCTAATCCCCTTTATCTATTCTACTGATCTCCTTTCTGTTTTCCTGAGATTCCTTTCTCCGCTTTTTTTCTCTCTGGCTTCTGTAAAGGAGAAACATATATATAAAATAAAAAGCATAACTTGAAAAATTATGCTCTTTATATGTAATATGAAATGAATTGTACTCTGCATGTGTAACAAATTAGAATAAAAATAAATTTAATAAGGCATAAGTCCATTAATTTTCTGATTATGCTTATTTTGCATAACACGGTGCTCTGCAGTTATACCCCTTTTTCTCCTAATGCCATCATTTCATTCTTCTTTATGGATGAATACAACTCTGTTATGTATATATACCACATTTTCTTTATCCATTCATCTGTTGCTGGACACCTAGTTTGGTTCTTTAACTTGGCTATTGTGAGTTGTACTTCTATAAACATGGGTATGCACGTATCTCCAGATTTTAAGAATCATATCACTTAGTAATGTGAATGCATGAATTGATGTTTCCCCATTCTTGCTCAATTGAATTTATAAGTGGTGAAGAAACAAACAGGCTGAAAAAAAATTCCTCAAATTTCAGCATCACTCATACTCATCACAAGCTCTTGATGAGTTCATGGAGAGAAAATTCAAAGATATTAGAGTATGTGTAGTTTACACAATCTTCATCAGTGATTTTGGTCACAGTCTTTGATTTTATGGTACTTGTAATATATGCTGATGGCAAATCCTGCTTTGCTCATACTATTCAAGCACAGCAGTGATAGGAGCTTTGTCAGCATGACATTATTTCTAATCACCCCAGTGACCCTGGCAGCCACCGGAGAACAAGATGCCTTGTTCTCAAACCTTCTATTTGTTTTCCCCAAACCCTACCATCTTTATACAGCTGGGTTTTGCCATCTTATTCTGTGTTTTCAGTTCTTACAGTCTTCTCCCTATATATTTTTCATCTTTATCAAGAATGAAGAACTGGCAGTATTCTTAATTTTCAACTTACCTGTTTCCACAGATATCTGAGTACTTTCTATCACACTCATAGGCCTTATATTATTCAAAGACACAGAATAATGTCTATTGTAAGAAGTGAAAAAAAACAAACTCCCTTTATTCCCACCTTGTAAAGAAAGAGAATCACCTTCCAATCTTTTGAAGTTAGGAGGTAACTAAGCTGTAGGAACAGTTTAGTCTCACACCTCAGGGGTTGCCTTCTGTGGCTCTTCCTGTGATTTCATATATGTTATAACTCAGGGATAAGTTTTAAGGCAGTTTTCCCCCTTTGAATGCCTGTGATGAGTCCCCTCTGAAACTGGAGTCTCTTGTAATTTAAAGTCTGTGTCTTCTTCATTCCTTAGGGTGGAACTTGGAACCATGCAGATTTTAATGAGAGTCCTGGGGCCACTGGAGACTATTCTCCTGAGACTGCTTTAGATGCCAGAAGTCTTATGTCTGTGGATCTATCCTCCATTGTAATGTCCACATCTGTTCTTTAAAATTCTGACATATGATAAGAGATTTTGACAATTTTGTTCTTATTCTTGTGAATGACTATGGAAATGACTGAAAATCAACTTGTTAACAAGGTATCTTGGCATGAAAGTGATTCCAGTAGACATATTTACTCTCTGCTTGCTACTATTTATTTTATGATTCTGAAAATTTTTGAAGTCCTTCAGTTCTCTTCTGCTCTATTCACAGGGCAAAGGAATGAGGTGTCCTGAGACTATTCCCAGGAGAAACCAACGAAGGTGGTAGGAAGAAAATGAACACTCAGTATGAGCCTTGTTACTGCTTTCTCTTGGAGCAACTCTGCTGTAGAAGACTTTGCCTACAAAATATATTCCCTTTTATCTAAATCCCCAGTTATGCAGTGACATTTGTGACATCTGCAAATGGCCTAATTGCTTTTCTCATCTTCTTGTTCCTCAAATTCTTTACCATCTGTTTTGTCTTCTACCCAACGTATTATCATGTCTTCTCTCTCAACATTTGTTCTTAGAATTTCATATCTTATGGCAAACCAGTCAACACTTTTTATCTTTTAAAAATATTCTTTAAAAATTTAAATTATTTATTTTTGAGAAATCATAAAAGCATAGAGATTGTTCATGTTTGTGGGTGCCATGTGGCTTTTTGACACATATGTTCATTGTATATTGTTGAAATCAGATGAGACATCCATCTCCTCCAACACTCATCATTTCTTTATGGTGAAAACTTTCAAAATCTTTTTTCTAGCTTTTGAAAATGTATATTACATTATTATTATATATGGTCACCCTACAGTGCAAAATCACAAAATAATTTCTTATTCCTATGTAAGTATAACTTAGTACCCATTGATAAATCTCTTCCACTTCTCCCTCTTGCCTACTATCCTTAGCACCCTGTAACCACTATTCTACTTTCAACTTCTATGGAGCCAACTTTTTATAGTCTATGTATGACCGAGATCATATAGTACTTGTCTTTCTGTGCCTTAGTTCACTTAACACAATGATCTACCTGCATAACCCTATCCACATCCTGCATAATACCATGCATGCTGTCACCAATGACAGGATTTTGTCTTTTTCATGATCAAATGGCATTCCATTGAACACGGTATCTCTTGACTGAATTCTGCATTTTTCTTGTTGTTACATTTCTTACATCTGGAAAGATGTTTGGAATTTAACTAATCTCAAATCTTGCCAATCACTCATTATTCAACACAAATGCCATCTCAACCAAGATGCCCTTACTTGCATAATATGTAATAACAAAAACAGAAATCAGTCATTAAGAAGGAAGTCTATTAGGAGGGGCACTTCCGATGGACTCCTCTGGGTGCCAAAACCTCAAAGCTAATAATAGGTGCATTTTAGCAAACTAAATATCTGTATGTAACAATTAGTTAGAACTTACTGAAGTTCTAATTGTGTTATTGGTCATGTGTGTACCCTATTATGAAGTGCCTGTTGAAATATTTCCCCCATTAAAAAAAAAGGTTGGGTTATTTATTATTCAATTCTAAGCTTTCTTTCTGGATTCTACATACAAGCTCATTGTCATATATATATTGCAAATGTTTACTTTTCCTTTTCAGTTTTTCACTTTTTGTTTAAGGAGTCAACATTTTAAATTTTAACAAAATCTGTCATTTTTAATTTCTTTTATTTTTGCAAGTTCTAAAATTACAAAGATTTCCCTATATGTTTAACTGTAAAAATATTTTAATGTTGTCTTTCATATTTATATGTATGTGCAATATTTTAATTCAATTTTGTGTTTTGTATGAGTTAATGGTTATTTGTTTTTTCCCTATGGGTGTGTAGCTGTCCAAATAATATATGCTGAAAATTCTTTCTCCATTGAATTGTCTTTAACATTTGTCCAAAATCAAAGGTCACATATAAACATGGATGTATTTTGGATTGTCTTTTCTGTTCCTATGATCTGTATGTCTATGATTTCACCAATATCATAGTGTCTTGATTAATTTAGGTTATGCTAAGTGTTGAAGTCATGCAATGTGAATCCTGTAAACTTATTCTGTTTTCTAAACTTGCTCTCATTGTTCTGTTTGGTTTGCAAGTTATACAGAATCACCTTGCTAATTTATAGAAAAAGTGCATGTAGAACTTTACCCACATTGCATTGAATTTATAGATCAATTTTTGAAGAATTGGCAACTTAATGATATTGGGATTTCCATTCCATGAACGTGGTATATCTCTTTCTATTTAATCAGGTCTTTAATTTTTCTTTAAAATTACTAGTGAAGAGGATTTTCATAGATGTTTGTAAATTTATTCCTAAATATTTATGTTTTTGTCATATTATAATATAATTATTTGTCATATTATAAATATAATTATTTTGTCATATTATAAATATAATTATAAGATTACTGTTTTGATAGTAGCCCATAAAAATAAAATTATTTGGGGGGCTGGGGATATGGCTCAGTTGGCAGAGTACTTGTCTCACATACACAAGACCCTGGGTTCAATCCCCAGCACCACTAAAAAAAAAAAAATAATAATAATAAAATTGGACATATTTGATGGTTTTATTGTGTGCTTTTACTAACTTAGTTTTAGTATATATTTTATAGATTTTTCAGAATTTCCTGAATAAACAACTGTGTACAAATGGAGGGTTTTACTTCTTTCTGTTTAATCTTTGTGTTTTCTTTTTTTACATTACTGTTAATTGACTTAATTCAAAATCTGAAACCTCCACTATAATATTAAATAAAAGTGTGCTAAGGGTAGACTTTATTACCCTTTATCCCAACAAAGGTAGAAGATATTTAGTATTTCACCATTAAGAGTGATATTGATTGATATGTATTCATAGATATTCCTGATCAGACCTTTTTTTTTTTTTTTGTGGTACCGGGGATTGAACTCAGGGGCACTCGACCACTGGGCCACATCCCCAGCCCTTTTTTGTGTTTTTATTAGAAACAGGGTCTCACTGAGTTGCTAAGTGCCTCGCCATTGCTGAGGCTGGCTTTGAACTCACGATCCTCCTGCCTCAGCCTCCCAAAGTGCTGGGATTACAGGCGTGCGCCACCACGCCCGGCTTCCTGATCAGACTTTTAATTTTTCTCTTTCCATTTCCTGCTCTCTTTGGGATTATTTAAAATTTTTGACTCCTATTTTCGTTTTTTTTTCTGGTATTTTAGTCATATTTCTTTACATTACTTTTAAAATGATTATCTCAAGATTATAATTTATGTTTTAAAATTTTCACAGTTTATGTAGAGTTGGTAGTGTAGTAATTTTATGAAACATAAAGATCCTGAGACCTAATATTTTTATTTTTTCATGCTACCTTTATGTTATTGTTGTTATATCTTACATGTTTCTCCATAAATATACCATAAGGCGATAATCTATATTATTTATTTGGTGAGTTTTATGTATCTTAAAGAAATGGAAAGGATTTTTACATTAACAAGGTATTCACCATTTTAGATTATCCAATCTTGCAAGTAAACGATCTATTCTCCTCCTGATGTCCATTTTCCTGGCTGTATAATCAAAGTCACAGCTGAAGCAACTGCAACTTGGTTCACCTGGGACAATGTAGAAACTCAGAGGAGGACTTCTAGAATTGTCCATCTGAAAGCTAAGGTTATGCACTGTATTCCAGCTTACATTATTTGGGGCTGTGTTCAGGGACCTTAGCTGCTTCCACATCTGGAAAGTTTCGCATGGGGACTAGATAGGTGGCTGATGGCCTCCCGGAAGCTTCAGAGAAAGAGAAAGAGTGGAGCATGGAAGCAGACACTTTGCTGGATGGTACTGGAAACAGGAATCTGACAGAGTGAGGTGGAACCTTGTAGGACAGATTGTTTGAATTCTTCAGTCTCAGTTCTCTCATTTAAACAATGAGAACAATAAAAGAATCAACGTCATAAATTTGTTGTGAGGATTAAATATGTGTAAAATGTTTATCATAGTTATTGGCGTAAAGTGAGCTCTAAGTGAATATTGGTTCTTATTATCTAAGTTGTGGTAAACCCAGTCCTCAAATGAGAGTTTTCAGAGGTTGAAATGGGAGATTCTTAAATTAGAATTAGTAGGAGAATGAGGGTGAGACTGAGTCTTCGGGTTAAAGATTCCTTTATTCTACCTACACCACAAAGCACTACTCAAGAAGCAATGCTTTGAGATTCTTTCTCTCTGGGAGTCATCCAAATATCTTTTTAAAAATGTGTACTTCTTTATACAACTCTCAAGACAGTTATTTCCTTACTTTTGTTCGGCAATAAATGTTCATGACTTAAAATGTTTATTAGCTAAATTTCAACTTTCTTTGAAGTTTCACCTCCTATTCCCCCAAGGTACTTAATGGCATGCATTACAGATATTGATACACAGTATTTATCAATAAACACATATTGAATGATCAATAGCCATGGTTGGCATTTTATATCTGAAGTTTAGCCCTGAGTATTTCTTAATCAGAAATATCAGAGTTCACTTGAAACTAATATTTGTGTATAATACAATTTGAATAAGACATTATGCTCTTTAGTAATTATTAAACAAAGGTTATGAGACTATGTAGGTATATAGAAACAAACAAACAAATTGACCACTTGAGAATTGACAGAATCTTGAAGGCTTAGTTGTTTTTATGTTTGGATTGAACTTCTCAATATCTACTACAGAAAATAATGATACTCTATGATGCCTTTGAATTCACATATGAATCTGTAGTGTCTTCAGAGATTTATTCCCAGCTGAGAACAAAAGTAAAAGATAGCTATATAACCATTATGTTTTTTGGTCTATTACTGAAAGATGAATGAGTTCTCATTTCAAGAGGTAAGACTTTGACTTATGTTAATGAATCTGATGCATTGATTTTCATTTACCATTTGACATATTTTATTCTTCAAAGATATCTGTGTTCACAAAGGGTAGTGTGGAAAGAGGGCAGGTGTAATAAAGTAATGAGCTCGTGGGAAATATTGGCTGATTTTCTTTGTTTTCACCATTGATTTCAGGGGAAGAATGAAACCAGGATTCTTGTTCTCTACACATAAATCTTTCAGCACTATGCAAACTTGGCACTCTACCAAAATGCTAATGTTGAGATGCTTTGGCATTTTAAAATATTTACACTGAAGATCTAAAACTGTAAAGAGAAAAAAAAATCTTTGCATAAATGCTTTGTTTACACATCTGGATGCTTTAGAAAACCTTGGTGTATTTATCGTCAGAGAATTTGAAGAATAAGGTCAAACTGGGCCCCTAGTTTGATTCTTCTTAGGTTTTTTTTTATCTGTACTTTATTCAGATATATAGTTTGTTGAAAATGATATTATTTTATGCTACAAAATTCCAGTTATAGTAGGAAGTGATTTGATTTACTAGAATATTATATTTATGTACTATTAATCATGCCCATTTCACAGCAATTATGATACTTCAAGCTACTTAGTGAAAAAATATTTTCAGCTTCAAATATGTAAAAAAATTTTTATAAAGTTTACAGTAGACAACCTCATTTGTAACCCTAATGCAAAATTCATGTCTCATTTTACTATCAAGAACAAACTTATTGCTTCTTTCAATAAAATGGTCATTTTAAACTGATACATATTGTGAAGTATTTAGCAACCTAGGCAACTCTGTTGCACTTCAGTTACCAGAAGGCTTAGCAGAATTTTCTGTTCAAACATTACCAGGCATACTGGACTACATGTTTACTAGTATTAAATGATATCATTACATAGTTACTGAAACAATGGACAATCAGATTTCCTAGGGTTCATATTCTGACTTGCTGATTTGGTATGTTACCTGTGCAAATTATGTAATCTCCTTCAGACTCTATTAACTAATCTAGAAATAAAAAAGTGACGAATAGTATATGAATAATGTAATAACTATATATAAACAAATGTGTATATATATATATTTTGCTGTATGCTTATCATTTAGTAAGCATGTATAAATATTAGCTAGAATTAAAGTCTTTCAAACTCTATGCATATTTTTTCTAATATATTAGGATTCACTTTTGTCATTGTCATCTGTCTTGTATTTAGTTTGGCTTTAAATCTTCTTTAGGTGTATTTTTGGGAATCATATATGAAAAACAAAAGATATTATATGAAAGAATTTTGGAGGGTTTCTGCTAAAAGCAACTTAAAATTACTGATAGGGTCATCATTGCACATAAATAAGTACTGGTGTTTGACCATCTTTATTTATTTACCATATTCCTTAATGAAAATGAAATCATTACTTTTATAAATGCTTTCATGTCACGTTTTCCCCACAGGTTCATTATTCAGCAGCCACTGTCCCATGGATTCCCTGGTCAATGGGAACCACACTGCAGTGACAGAGTTCATTCTGTTGGGCTTAACTGATGATCCAGTCCTCAGAGTCTTCCTCTTTGTGATCATCCTGTGCATCTACCTGGTGACCATCTCTGGCAATCTCAGCACGATCATTCTCATCAGAGCCTCTTCTCAGCTCCATCATCCCATGTACTTTTTTCTGAGCCATTTAGCTTTTGCTGACATAGGCTATTCATCTTCTGTCACACCCAATATGCTTGTAAACTTCCTGGTGGAGAGAAATGCCATCTCCTACCTCGGGTGTGCCATCCAGCTGGGTTCAGCAGTGTTCTTTGGGACAGTGGAGTGCTTCCTTCTGGCTGCCATGGCGTATGATCGCTTTGTGGCAATCTGCAACCCACTGCTTTACTCAACCAAAATGTCCACCCCAGTCTGTCTCCAGTTACTTGCAGTGGCTTATACAGGTGGTTTCCTTAATGATTCCTCCTTTACCCTTTCTTTCTTTTCTTTACTTTTCTCTGGGCCAAATCGAGTCAACCATTTTTTCTGTGATTTTGCTCCATTAGTTGAGCTCTCCTGTTCTGATGTCAGTATCCCCTCAGTTGTTCCTTCATTTTCGGCTGGCTCTATCATTGTGGTCACAGCATTTGTCATTGCCATCTCCTACATCTACATCCTCATCACCATCCTGAGGATGCGCTCCACTGAGGGGCGCCACAAGGCCTTCTCCACCTGCACCTCCCACCTCACTGCAGTCACTCTGTTCTATGGGACCATTACCTTCATTTATGTGATGCCCAAGTCCAGCTACTCCACTGACCAGAACAAGGTGGTGTCTGTGTTCTACATGGTGGTGATTCCCATGCTGAATCCCCTCATCTACAGTCTCAGAAATCAGGAGATTAAGGGAGCTCTGAAGAGAGCACTTGACAGGAAAATATTTTCTTAGTTATATCTTTTATTTTGTCCAACTTGACATAATAAAATATCCCATAGTTATAACTATAAAAGGAAATGAGTGCCTGTGATTGAACTATATCTATTAACATGTCATTATCCAGTTTGGGGTTCTTTAGTAAACATATGATTTCAATTTTCACATGACATAGTAGGTCATTATTGAGTTACCTTTGATAAAATTAAATCAAACTTAAAATTTGAACTCAAATTGGCTCACATGAAACAAAATCTGTGGAAAATCCTTTTAAAGTTGTATTCATATTTTTTCAAAATGTTGGCTGCATTAAAAACAAGTCATTTTTCCTGCTATCGTTGGGATATTAAGTGTCCTGCAAAGGCCCCTGTAGTAAAGGATTGGTCCCTTTGGTGTTCTATTGGGAAGTGGCTGAAACTTTAAGAGGTGCAGCCACGTGGGACATCTTTAGCTCACTGGGGCCATGCCCTCAAAGGGGTAGTGGGACCATACCTCTTATCTCCCTTCTGTCGTTTACCGGTCATGAATTGAACAGTTTGCTCTGATGCAAATTCAAACACCCCAGCCACGATGCACCACCACAGTACCAAAACAATGGAACCAACTCATCCCTAACTAAAATCTCTAAAACGATGAGCCAAAACAAACTGTTTCTGCTCATAAAATGATTACCTCAGCTATTTGTTATGTAATAGAAAAATGACTAACACATACTACAATCCTGTGTCCATTTCAACATCAGTTTATCCTGAGATAAATATGATCACTTTAGCTATGACTGTGCACATTGTGGGAGAAATTACAAAGTCCAACAAAACACTAAAATTGCATGAAATATTCCTCTCGTAAAATGATTGTCTGTAAGGATGGGCTTTGTGGACCCATAACATTTTTGTCTGTGTTTCTGGCCTCTGCCTTTGACCTAATTTGTGGGGCCCTAGAAGAGGAACATGATAAGCCACTACTAACTACTTAATTCCTCTGTCAGGTCAAACCAGGTGAATTTCTCTGTTGGAATGAGCAGGGTTTCTGAGCTTCTGATCTGAGTAAAACAAAAACAATAATTTTCACAATGAGAATCCAGCCTGTTGTGAGACAGGGAGGTTAAAAACACTCCACACACACTTTCCTCTGAAGGATTTCCTGTCTACTAACCTCTAAAGGAAAATATTTTGCATTCTTATTGCGTTAGTTGCTGCTTATTTTGTACCACTCCCCAATTCCACTCTCCAAGAACGATTTCCAGAGCATAACTGGACATGTCCTCTCTCCTGTGTTTCCTATTTATCAGTAGACAGAGAGCTTACATCAGATTCTGTTTCTTTGACTCTTTTCTCATCTTTACATCCATGAAGTCACTTCCAGAATTCCAGATGTCTGGGCTCTTCACATCTGTTTTTTAAATCCCTCTGCTACTGCCTTGAATCCTCCCCATAAGATGAATGGGGCACCTCCTTATTTGTGTATCATAAGTCTCTTACAGGTTCATTTCATGTGACCATACTGTGACCAGATGCCAGATTCCTAAATACAGGATATATTAAATCACTGCTGTGTCAACAACAGTGCCTGGCTATATACTGCTGATAGAAGGAAATTCAAATACCCCAGCATGAGCTTCAGTGCACTTCACAAACTGATAGCAAGATAAATCTCCTGGCTCCGCCTCTACCACATGCCTCTACCTGCTCTATGCTTAAGTGAGACAGTAGTGTCCTCTATTTTCTAAATATACCCTGGCTGCTCCTTGGCATATGGTGTTCTCTCTGCCTGTTTCCTTCATTGTACTTCCTATCAGAGTATTACACATTTTCCAGGCCTTTGATTCAATTTGTTTGAATTATTGTCCATATTTTCTAGGCTGAGGGATCCTAACTCAAAATGTCTCCTCTATTCTATTCTCTTACTCATTTAGATTTTTGCACAGCCTCTTGCCTCCCGCCTTCTACTCCTACTAGGAGCTGTTCTTTATCAAGTCTATCATCATGCTCTATCACTCCATTATAGATGACTTTTCCATTCCATTTGCTTACATGCTATGCAATGTTAATAACTTCTAATCTTTATGCATGCTTCAGCTATGCTGTCTCATATCCTCATAGCTACTCAAAGAGATAAGTGATATTAAGATGGTCATGTTTGAAATGAAACTAGAGTTGATTGATTTGACAAGGTGATGTGAGCAGTTGCAGTGTTGAGATAATTAAAAAAAATATTTTTTCCCCACAAGCTTGACATCTGGATAAAGCAGGGAAGAGTCTTATTTTAAAATGTTGTATCTGTCATCTTACTTCCTAGGTTGAGAGAGTGTAGGTTTTTGTCTAAGATTAGTGAAGTGGCTGTTGGAAAAATATGGAGTCCCATATCCTATAGAAATCAAGCACATTTACAAATTCTTTCCCAATACATTCTCTGATAGATTTAGCCTTTATTTTTTTCTGACACATAATGAAGATAGTTGGATGTTCTCTAGAGGGTTCTAAGGATCCTGTCACTTAGCACTGTGAATGAATGTACAGATGCTTTACTTATTCTTATATAATTGAATTTATGAATGGTGAAGAAACAAACAAGGTTAAAAACAAAACAAAACATAAAAAAAAACCCTTCCCCCAATCCAGCAGTGATTGTTTAAAGCCTAGGAGAAAGAAACTAGTTTTGCATTCTAAATACTCTCCCTGTTTGCTGTAGCATCAAACCACACTTGATATACCTGAGTGCTCTTCTACTAGGGGACATATCAGATTTGCTAGGAGAACATTGTCAAAAAAACCATCTCCACTCACCCCACAGCTCTTTTTTTGTTTTTTAATTTTTGTTGTTGTTGTTGATAGACCTTTATTTCATTTATTTATACATGGCCTAAGAATCGAACCCAGTGCCTCACATGTGCCAGGCAAGTGCACTTTTATGGAGCCAACAGCCCCAGCCCCTACACCACAGTTCTTGAGATGTCTCTCCTTAGATAGCACAATAGGTGTCATTTGCACAAGCTTTATCAGTAATTTTGGTTGAGAACTTTGAATATTTATGTTATTTTCTTATATATGCGGATGGTGAATTCTGCTTTACTTATACTATTCAAACACAGCAGTGATAGGGGATCTCTCAACGTGATATTATTTCCATTTATCTCAATGACCCTGGAAGCTAATAGAAACTAAATGCCAGCCGGGCGCGGTGGCGCACGCCTGTAATCCCAGCACTTTGGGAGGCTGAGGCAGGAGGATCGCGAGTTCAAAGCCAGCCTCAGCAATGGCAAGGCACTTAGCAACTCAGTGAGACCCTGTCTCTAAATAAAAAATACAAAAAAGGTCTGGGGATGTGACCCAGTGGTCGAGTGCCCCTGAGTTCAATCCCCGGTACCACAAAAAAAAAAAAAAAAAAAAAAAAAAAGAAACTAAATGCCCATAATATTGCTTCAACCCTTCTATTTATTTTCCTGACCTCACCTTCTTTCTGTACCTGGGTTTTGCCATCTTATTCTCTGTTTTCAGTTTTTCAAAGCTTATACCCTGCAATTTTTTTTGTTGTTGTTGTTTCAACTCTATCAAGAATAAAGGCCTGGCAAGTTTCTTTTTTTTTATTTTTAGATTATTTATTTACTTATTCATAATGCACAAGTATATCATCTTTTTATATACAACTGCTTGTATACAAAGTATATAAGTACCATTCAGATCTTTAATCATGCATTTAGGATAGTGATATCCATCTCATTCAACCACCATTTTCCCCTCTTCTCCCCCCCCTGCTCCCTCCCTTGCCCTACCTTTCCTTTGACCATTCTAGTGTTCCTCTAATCCTATGTACCCCCATCCAATCACACTGTGAACTAACCTCCTTATATCAGAGAAAACATTTGGTATTTGGATTTTTGAGATTGACTAATTTCACTTAGCATTATATTCTCCAACTTCATCCATTTACCTGCAAATGCCATTATTTTATTCTCTCTTATTGCTGAGTAAAATTCCATTTTGTATATATACCACATTTTCTTTATCCACTCATCTACTGAGGGACATCTAGGTTGGTTCCACAACCTAGCTATTATGAATTGTGCTGCTATAAACATTGAAGTGGCTGTGTCACTGTAATATGCTGTTTTTAAGTCTTTTGGGAACAGACCCAGGAGTGGGATGGCTGGGTCATAGGGTGGTTCCATTCCCATTTTCCCAAGAAATCTCCATACTGCTTTCCATAGAGGTTGCACCATTTTGCAGTCCCACCAGCAATGTATGAGTGTGCCTTTTTCCCCATATCCTCTCCAACATTTATTGTTGTTTGTGTTCTTGATAGCTGCCATTCTGACTGGAGTGAAATGAAATCTTAGAGTAGTTTTTATTTGCATTTCTCTAATTGCCAGAGAGGTTGAGCATTTTTTCATGTATTTGTTGATTGATTGTATATCTTCTGAGAAGTGTCTTTTCAGTTCCTTAGCCCATTTATTGATTGGGTTATTTTCTTTTTTGGTGTAAAGTTTTTTGAGTTCTTTATGTATTCTAGAAATTAGTGCTCTATCTGATGTGCATGTATTAAATATTTGTTCCCAATTAGTTGCCTCTCTATTCACTTCACTGATTGTTTCTTTTGCTGAGAAGAAGCTTTTTAGCTTAAATCTATCCCATTCATTAATTCTTGGTAATAGTTCTTGCACTACAGGATTCTTATTAAGGAACTTGGTGCCTAATCCGACATGTTGGAAATTGGAGCTTACTTTTTCTATTAGGCGTATTGTCTCAGATCTAATTCCTAGGTCCTTGATCCACTTTGAATTGAGTTTTGTGCATGGTGAGAGATACAAGTTTAATTTCATTTCGTTACATATGGATTGTTGCTGCCTGAAGCGGAAACTGCTTGGAGCAACGAACGCCGCAGGAAAATTCAGAGGCAGGATGAAAATGAAAAAAGGTCTTTTATTCTTCTTCTCTCTCCGGCTCCAGCAATCACTCCAAACGCTCTAACTCCAACCACCACCTTCTTCTTCTTCCCACACACACTAACCAAACTCACCCAGTTATATACATATCGCTTTAACAAGGACACGTGCTTACAGCTCGAGCTTACAGGTGCGTCATGCAGTGTTCACAGGCATACAAAGATTCTTTGGATAATGTATTACTATCAGGTGGAAACTAGAACATCTTTTATGGCTCTCAGCTAGCCGCAATCTTTAGCTATCTCCTTGATTATAGGCTCCTTCATTTCCCCCTTTTAGTTTTAAAAGAGGGGATGTTCTAGGACGTCAATGTGCAACCGACATTCTTACCTGTCATGGGAATCGAGGCTGTCCTGACTCCTGGCTTAGGTTGACATGCCAGCCACATTAGACTGTCCCGTGCGACTGTGCCGTGTCTTAGGTTGTCCCCTTCTGGGGATCTTACCCGTCATAGGCTAACCAGCCATCCAATAGAGCCCTTCAGGATCGACTGTGTGTTGACTAACAGCCGTCCAATTTTTAGGAGATGCTGCGGCTTTAAGGCAATAAGCCTACTGCTGATGAGCCAAGTTTCCATAGCGTATCAAGTTCTTTAAGCCAATCAACTGCCCTTAGTTTCATCAAGTAATGCACTGAGTTCTCTTAGACAAATACCCGCAAGGCGTTGTCCCATAATGTTCCAAAATAATGGAAAATCAAAATGTCCATAAGTTATAACACATAGATTCAGGAGGCCCCATGCATGCAGAGCAGAGGCCACACTGCTGGTTAGGTTGTTTGATGCTTGAGCAGCAGGGATGCTTGTGGCTACCGCGGTCCCTGCAGTTGTAGCAGCAGCCGTCTTTTTTATGTCTAGACATTTCCACCGGCAAATCTTCAGGGCCCGCTACCTAAAAACTCAAGCATCCATTATTAAGGGAAAGGCAGTGCTATTCCAGCACTGAGATCAAAAGGTGAGCTGTCAAACTAAAAAAAATAATTATTAGAGTAGAAAATAAAAATTGATCTCTGCTCACACACATTGCTGCTTAAGCTCCCACAAACATAAGCTGGCAAAATATCACATTCAGAAATAATCAAAGAGAAACTGAGGGTGTTTACTGCATTAAAGATAAAGAAAAGCTAAAGGCACTTTGGAAAAATAATTTGTTGGCTGGAATCCTCGAGTCTCTATATATACAGCAATCCTATACCTGTTGAAATAATTCAAATTAATCAGCTATTAAACAAATGAAGTTAATAACAAATAAACGATCCTCTGTCGGAACACCAAAATATCAGGTTATACAACATTAAACATATTCACAGCTGAAGATAAGTCCCGGAGACAACTATAAATCAAAATTGATTATCATTATAATTGATTATCTAATTAGAATATTCTGAACTTATATGAATATCTATCTATCTATCTATTGATTATCTAATTAGAATATTCTAAGCTTAAATGAATTAACGTTATTTGGATCTATATCTATATACCTTTTTTTCATAAGCGCTTAATTATTTGTGACGTCACACTAGACAGACGCACATATAAACATATATTTGTGACATCACATTAACATGAAATTTAGACAAATGCACAGACATAAAGACATATATAAAAGAAAAAAAATACAATGTGTATACACTAAAGAGAGATTTTTTTTGTCCCGGCCGGGAAGATGAAATTTAAGTTGTAAATTTAATGGAGGACTCTTTTAAGGGAATCACTCCATACCTTCATTTTTGTCCTCTTGATTTTGTACTTGTTTATTCAATCTAGACTCCTCAATAACTTCGTCTTGATCCTTTTGACTTTGTACCTGCTTTATCAATCTAGATGGTATCCATATTGGAGAGGATTCGTGCTTTGGAAAAACACAAATAGATCCTCTCCCCCAAATTAATACTGGGTCTGGACCCTTCCATGTACCTGAGAGAACATCCTTCCAGTAAACCAAAGGTTTATGTTGTTGGTGTGGGTTCCAGTGTCTATCTCCAGCCGAATGTCCATTAGAATCTAAAGTTAAGAAATTTAGGGTAAACAGGGCAACTGCCAATCTGTCCTTAGGATTTTTCCAGTTTCCATCTTTTTGCTTTAGTAACATATTTTTAAGTGTCTGATTTGCTCTTTCAATTATTCCTTGTCCCTGAGGATTATAAGTGATACCTGTTTTGTGGATAATATTGAACTTTGTACAAAATTGTTTGAAGGATGTGGATGTATATGCAGGGCCATTATCTGTTTTAAGCATTTTGGGGATGCCCAATGCAGCAAAAGCTTGCAGACAATGAGATATAGTATCTTTAACTTTTTCTCCGGAATGTAAAGAAGCAAAAATCATGCCTGAGCATGTATCTATGGTGACATGAATAAATCGTAATTTTCCAAAACTTGGCTCATGTGTGACATCCATCTGCCACAAATGATTGGGCATCAAACCTCGTGGGTTAACCCCATAATGTGGATTGGGCAAAAGTGTTACACAAGATGGACATTCTTTTATAATTCTACGAGCTTGTTCTTTTGTGATTTTAAATTTTTGTCTTAAGGTAGTGCTATTAACGTGGAACTGGGAATGAAATAAAGTAGCTTGTTGTACTGTAGTAAATATAAATATTGTTTTAGTGAGGGCATCAGCTTTTTGATTACCTTCATGGAGAGGACCAGGCAGATTAGTGTGAGCTCTTATGTGACCTATAAATAAAGGTTCTTTTCGTTGCCATAGGAGATTTTGGATTTGAGAAAACAATTTAAAAGCTGGGGTATGTGGTGCTATTGGACCTGCTAGCTCCAATTTAGGGACAGCATGTACAATATAGTGGCTGTCTGAAAAAATATTCATAGGCTTTTCTTTAAAATTTTCCAGAGCTATTATTATAGCTTCGAGTTCCACTAATTGAGCTGATTTTTGATTAGTGATATGAATCATTTGTTCATTTTGAGTGACTACTGCAGCAGTACCGTTAGAGGATCCATCTGTAAATACATTAAATGCTTTAGGAATGGGTTGAGTTTTTATTACCTGTGGGAATATGATAGGATGATTGATACAAAAGGACAGTATAGGAGATTTAGGAATATGATTGTCAAAATTTGCAGAAGTAGAGCATCTAGCTATAGCCCAATCATTATCATTGAAGCACAAATATTCAACCTGTGACGATGAATAAGGAGTAATAATAGTAGCGGGATGAATTCCAAATATTTTAGTAGAGGTTTTAAGTCCTTGAAGAATAAGTTTAGCCACCATGGAGGTATAAGACTCAATTGTACTTTTAGGAGAGACAGGCAAATGTATCCATAATATAGGTCCCTGTTGCCAAAATACTCCTGTTGGTGTATATTGTGAAGGAATAATAATCAATATTAGTGGTTGTGCAAAATCAAATCTATCACAATGGGATCTTTCAATGGCCTGTTCTACTAATTTTAGAGCTCTCCTGGCCTCAGGAGTTAATGTTCGCGGTGAGGATGGATCAGGGTTCCCGCGAAGGATGTCAAATAAAGGTTTTAATTGTCCAGTAGTGAGGCTTAGTGTAGGGCGAAGCCAATTAATGTCTCCCAGTAATTTTTGGAAATCATTGAGAGTGGTCAAATGTTCTTTACTTATTAGAATTTTTTGGGGTTTAACAAAAGTATTCATGATTTTAAAGCCTAAATATAGTATAGGTGATCTGCTTTGAACTTTTTCTTCTGCTATATATAATCCATATTTTAAAAAATTTTTTGTTATTTCACTAAATATATTAAATAAGATTTTTTGATTAGGGTGAGCTAATAAAACATCGTCCATGTAGTGTAGACACATGAGGTCTTGATATTTGTGTTTAATGGGCTGTATAGCTCTGTCCACATATAGTTGGCACATTGTAGGGCTATTTGCCATTCCCTGTGGCAATACTTTCCATTGATATCTTTTATCAGGGCCATTATTATTGATAGAAGGAATTGAAAAAGCAAACCTGGGGGCATCCAGAGGATGTAGGGGAATGGAAAAGAAACAGTCCTTTATATCAAGAGTTATAAGGTAATAGTTTTTTGGAATAGCTACAGGATTAGGAAGTCCAGGTTGGGTAGGTCCCATAATTTACATTGTTTTATTAATTTGTCTTAGGTCTTGTAATAGTCTCCATTTTCCTGATTTTTTCTTAATTACAAATATGGGAGAATTCCAGGGAGAGGTGGAAGGCTCTATGTGTCCTGCTTCTAATTGTTCTTTAATTAATTGATGGGCCGCTTGCAATTTTTCTTTGGATAGGGGCCACTGAGGGACCCAAACTGGCTTATTAGAGAGCCATGGTATTTTTAAAATTGTTTTCTCAGTGGCCCCTAGAAAAAATGTCCTTTGCCTTTTTTATTATGATTAGGATTTTTATTCTTAACACCTACAGGCTTGGTTGCTAGGTGTAGCCCCATTTGATGTAAGATATCTCTTCCCCATAGGGTAACTGGCAAGCTGTTTAAAACATAAGGTTGGAATGTTCCTGTATGGCCTTCATTGTCTTGCCAATTTAAGATTACAGCACTTTGTGCTGGGGTATTACTATATCCCAAGCCTCTTAAACTGGTTGAGGCTTTCTGTAGAGGCCAGTGCTTAGGCCATTGTTGTAGATTTATGATGGAAGAGTCAGCTCCTGTATCAATCAGCCCCTCCATCTCTATACCTTGAATTTTTAATTTGCACATCGGCCTCCATGAACAATCCTGAACCCAGAAAGCCATAGGTCCTGAACCAGTGGAACCAAATGCTCTGCTATTTCTATTTTGTGGCATGCTTTTAAAAGAACTATGGAGACTGGGAATGAGGAGCAGCTGTGCGATTCTGTCTCCTTGATTTACGGAGATGATGCCCCTGTGTGTACTTAGCATTATTTTAATCTCTCCATTATAATCTGAATCAATAACCCCTGGTATAACATTAAAGCCTAATAAACTCTTAGAACTACACCCAAGGATTAGTCCCACAGTTCCTGAGGGGAGAGGTCCCCTGGTTCCCGTAGGAATCAGCTGAACCCCCATTTCAGGTGTCAGGACCATCCGGGCAGTAGAACAGAGATCTATCTAATCCTGCACTTCCTCTTGTCCCTCTGATAAGGGAGTTAATGGGTAGGAGGGATCGTGACGAGGAATCATTTGGATCTGAGGGCATTCCTCCTCTAGTGCGCATTCCTCCTCTAGTGCCTCGTACATTTGTGGGCCCCGGGGCATTGGGCCCCATGCCCCGTTTTTTGAAATCCTTGATAAATCATTTCCATATATATCATATCTGGAATGGCATTGATTGGCCCAATGTATACCCTTTTTGCACCTGGGGCATCGGCCTGGAGCGCTGTATGAATTTGATCTTATTACCCTTGGGGGATATTGCTTAGCATATCTTGGTTGATTATAATACTTTTGTCTGGAATATCCTGTTCTAGGTTGAATCCTTTGGGAATTTTGAGGGGAGGAATTTTTCATCACTGCAGCAATTATGTTGCCTGTGATAACAGCCTCGTTAATGTCTTTGCACAGTCTGATATAAATTGATAAGTCTTTTTTACTTCTCCACGGCCTTATTGCATCCTGGCAATATTTATTAGCATTCTCATACGCTAATTGAATAACTAGAGGCATAGCTTGCTCGACTTCGCCAAAAACTCTAGATGTTGTTTTTAAGAGTCTATCTACAAAATCAGCGTAAGGTTCGTTAGGCCCTTGTATAACTTTTGATAGGCTGCCTTGCAGATCCCCTGTGCCTGATATTGTCTTCCAGGCTTTCACAGCTGCAGTGTGTATTTGGGCATACACACTGGGATCATATTGTAGCTGATTTTGTAGTTCGGCGAACTGACCTTCCCCTGTGAGCATATCTATATTGCGTTGAGGGAAACCTGCTGCAGCATTTCTCTTTGCTATTTCTGAACAAAGTTCCTGGAATTGAGTTTTCCAGATTAGGTATTGTCCCCCACTTAGTACCGCTCTGCATAGACTTTTCCAATCTGAGGGGGCTAAGATTAGGGTGTTAAGTGACTCTATCATACTTAATGTGAACGGAGCTTGAGGCCCATAGGTCATTACCGCCTCTTTAAAATTCTTTATTGTTTTAAAGTCTAGGGACTCGTGATATCTTTGTCCCTCTTCATTTTGAAATGCTGGCAGTTCTAGGTGCTCCTGTGGTCTATGTTGTTCGAGAGCGTATAAGTGCTCAGAAAGGCCGCCAATTTCTACCTCAAGGGCACGTACACTCTGATCAATACTCCTTATTGTTTCTGTTAGGTATTCTACCCATGAAGGAGCAGAGGGCACTAGTGGTTCCTCTATTTGATGGTCTTTTCTCTTTTTTAATTTCTTTTTGTTCTTTTTATTGGAGACTGTGCTACCCAAATCGCTTTTTGATTCCTCTTCACTACTAGCTTCATAATTCCTAACTGGCTCAGTGGAGGAGAACGTACTCTCATGGTTTGGCTCCTTGTTACTTTTATCACTTTCACTAGTATCCTGAGTTTCAGCTTCTAAGGACAGTACATACTCCTCAGCTAATTTTATTAAGCTTCTGATGGCTTTTGCAGTTCTTACTTTTAAATTTACATTACTACTCTCCTTGCTGGTCTCCACTGAGTCAGAGGATATGCTTTCTTGTTCACTTTTCTCACTATCTGAGTTCTCGATAACAAAAATTTCATTCATGGCTTTTATAAACTGACTTTTTGTTATATTCGCTCCCATATTTTTAAATTTTCTTTTTTCTTACCTGGCCGCCGAATTCCCCGTACAGGCCACCACCTGTTGCTGCCTGAAGCGGAAACCGCTTGGAGCAACGAACGCCGCAGGAAAATTCGGAGGCAGGATGAAAATGAAAAAAGGTCTTTTATTCTTCTTCTCTCTCTGGCTCCAGCAATCACTCCAAAATGCTCTAACTCCAACCACCACCTTCTTCTTCTTCCCACACACACTAACCAAACTCACCCAGTTATATACATATAGCTTTAACAAGGACATGTGCTTACAGCTCGAGCTTACAGGTGCGTCATGCAGTGTTCACAGGCATACAAAGATTCTTTGGATAATGTATTACTATCAGGTGGAAACTAGAACATCTTTTATGGCTCTCAGCTAACCGCAATCTTTAGCTATCTCCTTGATTATAGGCTCCTTCAATGGATTTCCAGTTTTCCCAGCACCATTTGTTGAAGAGGCTATCCTTTCTCCACTGTACATTTTTGGCACCTTTGTCTAATATAAGATAACTGAAATTATATGTATTAGTCTCTGTGTCCTCAATTCTGTACCATTGGTTCACCCGTCTGTTTTGGTGCCAATACCATGTTGGCAAGTTTCTTAATTTCCAGTTTATCTCCACTGTGTCCACAGTTTTTTTCAATGCCTTCTTTGAAGGTATAAATCCTCATAGGTATTTGATTATTTGACAACAGAGAAAAATGTTAATTGTAAAGAGTGAAAAACATCCCCCCACACACCTTTTTTTTGTGTGGTTCTGGGGATTGAACCCAGGGCCTTCTGAATGTGAGGCCAGCACTCTACCTATATCCCAGCCCAACAAACCCCTTTTTATTGCCACCTTATAAAGAAAGAGAATCACCTTCCAGTCTTTTGAATTTAGGAGGTAACTAAGCTGTAGGAAGAGTTTAGTCTTACACCTCGGGGCTTGCTTTCTGTGGCTTTTTCTGTAATTTCATATATGTATAACTCAAGTATAAGTTTTAAGGCAGTTTTCCCCTTTGAATGTCTGTGATGAGTCTGTGATGAATGATATGAAATTGGAGTCTCTTGTAACTCATTAGTGTCTTCTTCATCCCTTAAGGTAGAGCTTAGAATCATGCAGATTTTTTTAAAATTTATTTTTTATTCTAAGTTGTTATAAATGACAGCAGAATGCATTACATTTCATATTACACATATAGAGCACATTTTTACATATCTCTGGTTGTATGCAAAGTATATTCACACCATTTGTGACTTCATACATGCACTTAGGGTAATGATATCCATCTCATTCTACCATCTTTTTTTTTCTTCACCCTTTTGCCTCCTCCCTTCCCCTCCCTCCCCATTAGCCATTCTAGTGTGCCTCTAATCCTCCTATGCTCCCCATCCCAACCCCACTGTGAATTGGCCTCCTTATATCAGAGAAAACATTTGGCATTTGGCTTTTTGGGATTGGCTAACTTCACTTAGCATTATATTCTCTAACTCCATCCATTTACCTGCAAATGCCATGATTTTATTCTCTCTTATTGCTGAGTAATACTCCATTGTGTGTATATACCACATTTTCTTTATCCATTCATCTACTGAAGGGCATCTAGGTTGGTTCCACAGTTTAGCTATTGCGAATTGTGCTGCTATAAACATTGATGTGGCTGTGTCCCTGTAGTATGCTGTTTTCAAGTCTGAAACAATCAGTGAGGTGAACAGAGAGACTACTAATTGGGAACAAATTTTTACCACATGCACGTCAGAGCACTAATCTCCAGAATATATAAAGAACTCAAAAATCTTAACACCAAAAACCAAACAAACAAATAACCCAATCAATAAATGGGCCAAGGAACTGAACAGACACTTCTCAGAAGAAGATATACAATCAGTCAACAAATACATGAAAAAATGCTCAACCTCTCTGGCAATTAGAGAAATGCAAATCAAAACCACTCTAAGATTTCATCTCACACCTGTCAGAATGGCAGCTATTAAGAACACAAACAACAATAAATGTTGGAGAGGATGTGGAGAAAAAGGCACACTCATACATTGTTGGTGGAACTTAAAAATGGTGCAGCCAATATGGAAAGCAGTATGGAGATACCTTGAAAAACTTGGAATGGAACCACCTTATGACCCAGCTATCCATGTGGATTTTAATGAGAGTCCTGGGGCCACTGGATATGATTCTTATGAGACTGCTTTAGATACCAGAAGTCTTATGTCTGTGGATCTATCCTCCATTGTAACGTCCACACACCTGCTTTTAAAATTATGACATATGATAAGAGTTTTTGACAAGTTTGTTCTTGACTATGGAAATGACTGAACATCAACTTGTTAAGAAGGTATCTTGGCATGAAAGTGATTCCAGCAGATATACTTACTCTCTTCTTACTACCATTTATTTTATGATTCTGAAAATTTTCCAAGTCCTTCAGTTCTCTTCTGCTCTATTCACAAGGGCCAAGGAATGAAGTGTCCTGAAACTATCCCCGGAGAAACAAAGGAAAGTGGTAGGAAGAAAATGAACACTCAGTATGATCCTTGTTACTACTTTCTTCTGAAGCAACTCTACTGTAGAAGACTCTGCCTACAAAGAATATTCCCTTTTATCTAAATCCCCAGTTATGCAGTTACATTTGTGGCAGCTGCAAATGGCTCCTAATTGCCTCTCTCATCATCTTTTCTCTCAAATTCTTTATCATCTGCATTACCAAGTCTCATCTCCATCATTTGTTCCCAAAATTTCTTCTTATGGCAAACCAGCCAACACTTTTTATCTTTTTAAAAAGTGTTTTTATTTTTAAACAGTACTCTTTAAAAAAAATTTCTTTTATTTTGGGCTGGGGTTGTGGCTCAGTGATAGAGCACTTGCCTCGCATGCATGAGGCACTGGGTTAGATCCTCAGCACCACATAAAAATAATATAAAGATATTGTGTCCACCTAAAACTAAAAAAATACATATAATTTTTTAAATTTTAATTTATTTTGGAGTAACACACAAAAAAATATAGAAATTGTTCACATTTGTGGGGTACCATGTGGTATTTTGACATATGTACATTTTATGTTGTTGAAGTCAGATGAGACATTATCTGTTCCCTTAAATCTTCATTATTTCTCCAAATCCTTTCTCCTAGCTTTTTGAATCATGTAGTATATTATCATTATGTATAGCCACTCTACCATGCAATAGCACACCTGAATTTCTTAGTCCTATATAACTATAACTCAGTATCCATTGATGCATCTCCCCCCAGTTTTCCTCTTCCTCTACTTTCTCCAGTCTCTTGTAACTAACATTCTACTGTCAACTTCTATGGGACCAGCTTTTATATTCCATTTGTGGGTGAGATCATATAGTACTTTTCTTTTTGTGGCTGGCTTAGTTCACTTTACATAATGATCTGCCTGCATAACACCATTTACCTCCTGCATATCACCATCTATTTGGTTGCAAATGACAGCATTTCTTTTTTTGGCTAAATAATAATCCACTGAACATAGTATTTCTTGATTGAATTCTACATTTTCCTTGTTCTGTCTCATATTCCTTCTGAGCAGCTGTTTTGCTGTTAACTCATTCCAAGTCTTGACTATTCTTCATGATTCAGCACAAATGCCATCTCATCCAAGAATCCCTTACTTGCATAATGTATAATGATAAAGACAGAAAGCATAGCTATTAAGAAGGAAGTCTATTAGGAGGGACACTTGGGATGGACTCCACTGGGTACCAAAACCTCAAAGCTGATTAGTGCATGTGACTAGTCACTGTATATAACAAGGAATTCAAAATTTTTGATGCTAGGTTGACCTGGTTTTTGCCTTTTTGGACCTATCTTATGAGGGCAGGGAACATACCTCAAGCTTCTTAACATCCAATTCCTTACAGCAACAGCATACTCTTTTTTTTTTTTTAATTGCTTTTGATTAAAAGGAACACCACTGACTGGAAGATCTGGGAGTAAATGTCATTACATCCAGGATGGCTCATAGCCACCTGCTGAATAATAGAGTGATTTAAAACCAGTAGTAATAATATACCCTATTGCTGCAAGGTTGGACCACTCTGTGGTACCTTTCATGCTCCACTGTTCCCTGTGGGCTGGGACTAAAGGTCCACAGTTGATCCTGTATCTTCATCTAGAGTCCTGATGCTTTGTTGCGCTTCTCTCTCATCTTTACTGGATTCCCCTGAGATTGCTCCTTCACTAGATCATTTTCCTGAGAATTGCTAAGTCTCTCTTTTTGGAGAACTTGTCAGAGGCTGGAGTGCCAATCAACACAGGAATAATAATTTCATGTCCTTTATTATGCAGACTCAAATTTTAAAAATAAAACAAAGTTCAAGTATTGATTCTGATTGCTGGACCCAATTTCTTCTCTCTGAGGAAACAACTGTAATACTCAACCTTTTTTTTTTTGGTACTAGGGATTGAACTCAAGGGCACTCGACCACTGGGCCACATCCCCAGCCCTTTTTTGTATTTTATTAGTGACAGGGTCTCACTGAGTTGCTAAGTGCCTCACCATTGCTGAGGCTGGCTTTGAACTCATGCTCCTCCTGCCTCAGCCTCCCAAATGCTGGGATTACAAGCGTGCGCCACCATACCTGGCCAATACTCAATCATCATTGCCAGTCATATAGTCATAGAGTTTGAATTCCTATCTATGGATTGTATTGTATTTGTTCCTTGTGGTACTAGAAGGAACTAATTGGTCCTCATTGCTAGGTATTGATATATTTTTCTTATGCTTCTATTTGGAGGATGGTTCATGAAGTCTGTGTTCACATCCTTGATTTTATATGGCCTGTGATACAATGTGCCAAAGACAGATGGGGTACATGTTGCTGCTGCAGCTCTGTGTCTATCCTGAATCAGTAATCTCTCTGTTTGCTTTATCTTCATCCTATCCCATCACTTATGAAAAAATGTATGCCAGTTACATTTTAAAATAACACTCTTAACTATGTTCCTGGAAGTAGTAACCTAGAGAATGAATTATTTCATCCATTCACTCATTTGTTCATTTTGAAAATACATTGAGTGCATCTTACTGTTCTAATCTATCAGAAATGTAAGTGTCAAACAGAGATGTTTGCCTTTGTGGAATTCATCTTCAAGCATCTTCAAAGCAGAAAAAGAGGGAACTTGGGTTTATAATTAATTATAATCATAATTAATATGCAAAAAAATTAAAGCAGGAAAGGATAATTCAATTGCTCTTTTAAGTACAATAAGAGCAAATAACTTTAAAACTTTTAAATCATTTTTACTAGCTGCTATCACAGAACAGAAAAGATGATTTTAGAAAAGGAGTTGAAAGGAGAATGTAGAGGGACAAAACATGTCCATATGTTTGATTTTTAAAGTGTTTTGTTCTTAATTGCAAAAATAATTCAGTATATTTGATGAAGTTGTTCTAGAAAGATTTTTTTCCTGTTAGTAAACCTCTTTGTTGTCCATTTCAATAACTTTTAAAAATTTTCCATTACCCTCTGAATATTCCTCATTTCTATATGCAGTCTTTGCTTCCCTCTGCCCTGGTTCCAGGCATCTGTAGATTTTGCTTCTAGATAATATAGATTATTTGCTTTTACAACAAAGTTTTATAATTTTGAGTTTTATAACTCAAAACCATTGCATATGACATGCTTCATTGTGTCTGATTTCTTTTACTAGCATAATGATTTTGAGATTCATTCATGTCATTATTAATTTGATTTTTTTTCTTGCTCAGTAGAGTCCCCTTAAATGGGTATATCATGTTTTTATCATTTACTTGTTACTGGCTTGAGGTTGTTTTCAGTTTGGAGCCTCTGTTAATGAATCTGGTACTATCAGATAGTGTGTGCATGATATGTCTTCCCTTGTCATAGGTAAATGCAAAGAAGCAGGCATGCTGGGTTTTCAGATGGTATATGTTTACATTTTTTAAAAACTGCAAAATAGTTTTCCAAAGCGGTTGTATAGTTTTATATTCCCATGTGTCATGTTGAGACTTCTAGTTGCTCAAAATGTCACTTTTGGTATTGTTCTTTAATTTTAATTATTATGACAGTTATACAGATATCTTTTTGTCACATCAATTTATATTAAGTGTCCTTATGAAGTTCCTGTTCAAACATTTCTCCCATTTAAAAAATTAGATTGTTTATTGTCTTATTATTCAGTTCTAAGTGTTTCTTATACATTCGTATATAAGCTCATTGTTATACATAGTTACTATAAAACATTATTTTTTTCCTTTTCAGTTTCCTGTTTTTTGTTTTTATGTTTTCAGGGCAAACTGTTAAAATTTGAATAAACTCTAATATGTCATTTTATTTTCTTTATTCTGAAAATTTTTTGCAAGCTCTAATAATAATAATAATTTCATGTCCTTTATTATGCAGACTCAAATTTTAAGAATAAAACAAAGTTCAAGGGATCTTATTAAGGCAATCAGTGCCTGTGCCAATATGATAGAGAGTAGATCCTATGTTTTCTTCTAGAAGTTGCAGTTTTTCTGGTATAATTCCTGTCTTTGATCTACTTTGAGTTAATTTTTGTGCAGGGTGACAGGAATCTAGTTTCATTTTCATTTTCTTTTCTTGTCTGATTGCTCTGACTAGAGTTTCAAGAACTGTATTGAATAGAAGTGGTTAAAGTGGACATCCTTGTCTTATTCCTAATTTTAGAGGATAGACTTTCAGTTTTTCTCCATTGAGTATGATACTGGCTTCAAGTTTGTCATACACAGCCTTTATGATGTTGAGGTATATTCCCTCAATCTTCAATTTCTAGTTTTCCCAGTATAGAAGTGAAGTTAAGCATTCCTGGGGGTGGGGAGTAGATTTTGTTGAATGCTTTTTTTTATATCAGTTGAGATGATCATGTGATTCTTTGGTCTTTGATTCTATTTCTGTGATGAAATACATTTCTTGATTTGCGTATGTTGAACCAACCTTGCATTCCTCAAATGAAAAAAACTTGATCATGGTGTACAGTAGTCTTAATGTGTTTTTTTGGGGGGGATGGGGGAGTGTACCGGGTATTGAACTCAGGGGCACTCAACTACTAAGCCACATCCCCAGCCCTATTTTGTATTTTATTTAGAAACTGGGTCTCACTGAATTGCTTAGAACCTCGCCATTACTGAGGCTGGCTTTGAAGTTGCAATCCTCCTGTCTCAGCCTCCTGAGTTGCTGGAGTTACAGGAGTGTGCCACCGTGCTCAGCTTAATGTGTTTTTTAATACAGATTGCCAATGCATAGCATATTTGTTGGTACCAGAAATTGATGCCAGGGATGCTTAACAAATAAGTCATGTTCTTAGCCCTTTTTATTTTTTATTTTGAGTTAGGGTCTTGCTAAGTTGCTTAGGACCTCACTAAGTTGCTAAATCTGACTTTGAACTTGTGATCAGAATGCTAATGTTTTATTAATAATTTTTATATTCATGTTCTTTAGGTATATTGATCTTTAGTTTTCTTTCCTGATATGTCTTTATCTGGTTTTGATGATAAGGATGTTACCAGCTTCATGGAATGAATTTGGGAGTGTTCCCTCACTTTCTACTTCATGGAGTAATTTAAGGAAGATTGGCAACAGTTCATCTTTAAAGATCTAGTAGAAATTTATCTGACAATTCATCTGGTCCTGGGATTTTCTTTCTTGGGAGCTTTTTAATGCTGCTTCAAATGTCTGTGGTGATATCTCCTTCTTCACCTTTAATTTTGTTGTTTTGTGTCTTTTTTTTTCTATTTCTTCTTGTTAGTTTGGCTAAGGGTTTATCAATCTTATTTATCTATTCAGAGAACCCCACACTTTGTTGCATTGATCCATTGTAGTTTTTATTCTCAATTTCATTAATTTTGGCTCTAATCTTAATTATTTTCTGTCTTCTATTAGTTTTGGAATTAGTTTTTCTTGCTTTTCTAGAGTCTTGAGATGTAAAATTAGGTTGTTTATTTGAGATCATTATTTTTTTAATGTAGGCACTCAATGTTCTAAACTTTCCTCTGAGAACTGCCTTTATAGTGTTTCAAGGATTTTGATATCTTGTATCTCTGATTTGTTCATTTCTAAAATTTTAAAAATTTCTCACCTAATTTCTTCTCTGAGTCATTCCTCATTCAAGTGTTTCAATTGCCATGTGTTAACATGATTGTGGTTTTTATTTTGCTACTGAATTCTGGTTTCATTCTTTTTGATCTGACAAAATACATGGAATTATTTTGAGGGTTTTTTTGTGTGTGTGTTTGCTAAGACTTGCTCTGTGTCCTAAAATATGGTTCATTCTGGAGAAGGTTTCATGTGTAGCTGAGAAGATAGTGAAATCAGTTGTTGATAGATGAATTATTCTACAGATGTCCATAAGGTCCATTTGACTAATAATATTTTTAGGTCTGAAGAGTATGTACTGAGTTTGTGTCTGAATGACCTATCTATTGGTGAGAGAGGTGTACAATAATACAGTATTACTGTACTAGAGTCTATCTGGGATTTTATATCTAGTAGTGTTTGTTTATGTATATAGATGCACTGACATTTGAGGCATAAATATTTGCAATCATTATATCTTCTTGTTGGGTAGACTCCTTTACCAGTATGAAGTGATCTTCCTTGTTTCTTCTGATTAATTTTATCTTGAAGTCTGCTTTGTCAAATATGAGAGAAGTTACTCCATTTGCATGGTATATTTTTTCCAACGTTACATCTTCAGCCTGTTTGTCTTTGCCTATAAAGTGAGTCTCTTATAAAGAACAAAAGGTTGGGTCCTTTTTTTTAAATCCACTTGGCCATCTTTTAATTGTAGAATTGAGACCATTACAGTGTTATCACAGAGAAGTGATTATTATTTCTTGTCATTTTGATTTATTTGTAATGTTTTGTTTAGATTTGGGTTTCCTTCACTAAGCTACTCTTCTAGTGGGATTCCTTCATTTGCTCTCTTTGAAGTTTGGTTTGCATTTCCTCTGCACGAAATATCTCTCTCTCTTTTTTTTTTTTTTTTGTGGTACCGGGGATTGAACTCAGGGGCACTCGACCACTGGGTCACATCCCCAGACCTTTTTTGTATTTTATTTAGAGACAGGGTCTCACTGAGTTGCTAAGTGCCTTGCCATTGCTGAGGCTGGCTTTGAACTCGCGATCCTCCTGCCTCAGCCTCCCAAGTGCTGGGATTACAGGCGTGCGCCACCACGCCCGGCTAACGAAATATCTCTTTAAGCATTTGTTGTAGTGCCTGTTTAATAGTCATAAATTCTTTTAGTTTCTGCTTGCCATGGAAAGTTTTTATTTCATCTTCCATTCTGAAAGATATCTTTGCTGAATAAAGCAATCTTGGTTGTTAATCATTATCTTTCAGAATTCGGTGTATATTGTTCCAAACCCTTTCTAGCTTTTAAAGTCTGGACTGAGAAATCAGTGGTGATTCACATTTACCTCTAAATGTGACATTCTGTTTTTGTCTTTCAGCTTTTAAAATTCCATCTTTGCTCTGTATATTAGACATTGTAATTATAATGTTCCTTTAAGAGGATCTTTCATATTCTCATCTATTTGGACTTCTGAATACATTATGTATTTGAATATCCATCTCATTTTCAGGTTTGAAAAATGTTTCTATTATTATTTCATTGAAAAGGTTTACACATGTTCTTAGTTTGTATTTCACTTCATTCCTTGATGCCAATGATTCTTAGATCTAGTCTCTTCGTATTGTCCCATATTTCCTGAATATTTTGGTCATGGTCTTAACTTTATTGCAAAGTTTTTAAGATTATACATCTTGTCTTTGATACGAGAAAAATCTGCCTTCTGATTTGTCCAAACTATTAATGATAATTTTCATTAATTTTTAATTTGGTAAATTCTTTTATTTCAATGATATCTGCTTGGTTCTTGATAACAATATCTATTTATTGAAATGATCTTCCACTTCCTGTATTTTCTTTCTTGTTAATTTCTTATATCTACTTTTAGGTTCTTAGTCATTTTAAACATCAAATTTTAAATTATTTATCTGGCATTTTGTCCACTTTAATATCCGAAGTTATGCAATGCAAAGCCCCAAAACTTGTTCTTGGTTCCTTAAACATCTCTCACTATCCTTATTAGTTTGCATATCTGACAAATAACCTTATAATTTACAGAAAAAGTCCTTATAAAACATGATTCACATTGCATTGAATCTCCACATTAATATTTTTGAGGATTGGCATTTTAATGATACTGGGTTTTCTATTCCATGTAATCACATTCTAAGTTGGTCTTTTAAAATTTCTTCTTAAAATTATTAGTGTTTGTAAATCTACTTCCAAATAGCTATGCTTTTGTCATACTACAAGCATATATGCTTCTTTTTAATAGTAGAATGTAAAAATAAAATTCCTCAGGTATATATTATACTTTTATCCTGCTAATTTACTATTAGTTCTAATATATGTTTTGTAGATTTCTTAAAAATTTCTGCTTGAACAACTGCATACAAATATAAATGGAGACTTTTATTTCTAGTTTAGTTTTTATGTCTCTTTTTACATTACTCTATATTGCCTTTTTTTAATACCTCGGATCTATGTATAATGTTGAATGAAAGTATGGTGAGGGTGGGTTCCATCACCCTTTTCCCAAACATAAAAGGAAATAATTTCCTACCTTACCATTAAGAATGATATTAGTGGAATGTAATACAGAGATGGTCCTTGCCAGACTTCTCATTATTCTCTTCCCATTTTCTACTTTCTTTTAGATTATTTGAAATTTTTGAATTCTACTCAAGTTCTCCATTGGCATTTTTGGCATATATTTTCCTGCTTTTTAAATGATTACTCTCAGGATTACAATATACGTTCCTAAATTTTCACACTTTACCTAGGTTTAATATTATAGTAATTCAGGTCAGATATAAAGATACTGAGATCTTATATTTTATTTTCTCATGCTACTTTTATGTTGTTATTATTGTATCTCACATGTATCTACATAAATATATCAATATTATACAATATTATGTAATATTATACATGCAAATAATATTATACATTTTTAATTTTGAGACTTTTATGTATCTTAAAGAAATTAAAATGAATACAATAGATTTTTACATCAAATAAGGTATTCACCATTTTAGATTCTCTTTATCCATTCTTGCAAGTGAGAGATTCATTGTCACCTGATGTCCATCTTCCCCGTTGTTTAACCAACAACATAACTGAACTTGATTCAACTGTGACAAGGTAGAAACTCAGGGATGGACTTCCAGAATTGTCCATCTGAAAGCTAAGGTTGTATGTATGCACTGCATTCCACCCTACATTATTTGGGTTGTGCTCAGGGATTTTAGTTGCTTCCACATCTGGAAAGTCTTGCATAGGGACTGTATAGGTGGCTAATGGTCTCCCAGAAGGTTGTAAGCTTCAGAGAAAGAATGGAGCAGGGAAGTAGGCACCTTTGCTGGATGGTACTGGGAGAAGGAATCTAACAGGGTGAGGTGGAATTTTGTAGGATAGGTTGTTTGAATTCCTCAGTCTACATTCTCTCATTTGAAAGATGAGGATAATAAGGTGTTCACAATGATGCATGTCTTTAATCCAAGTAACTCATGAGGCTGAGGCAGAAGGATTGAAAGTTTGAGGCTAGTCTCAGGATCTTAATGAGACACAACCTAAAAATAAATATATAAAAAAGGATTAGGGATACAGCTCAGTGGTAGAGTGCATGTGGTTTCAGTCTGCTATACTACCAGAAAAAAATGATAATAGAAGTTTCTAATTCATAAAACTGTTGTGCAAATAAAATGTATGTAAAATGTTTAGTATATGTTTGGCATAAAGTGAGCTCTAAGTGAATATTGGTTATTATTATCTTAGCGGTGGTAAACTCACTTCTCAAATGAGAGTTGTCAGAAGTCAAGATAGGAGATTCTCAAATTAGAATTAGTAAGAGAATGCGGGTAAGACTGTTTTCAGGTTGAAGATTCCTGCATTTCACCAGGAACCACCTACATCACAAGGCACTACTCAAGAAGCAACACTTTGAGAATTTTTCTCATCTGGAAGTCATCCAAACATCTTTTAAAAATGTGTACATTTTTAAAATAAAACTCTCAAAACAGTTATTTTCTTACTTTTGCTCTGCAATTAATGTACATGACTTAACAATTAATGTACATGACTTAAAATATTTATTACTTAAAATTCAACTTTCCTTGAAGTTTCACCTCCTATTCCCCAAGGTACTTAATGGCATGGGTTACAGATATTGATACACAATATTTATCAATAAACACATATTGAATGATCAATAGCTAAGGTTGGCATTTTATCTGAGTATTTCCTAATAAAAAATATCAGAGTTAACTTGGAACTAATATTTATGTATAAGATAATTTGTCATATTATGCTCTTTAGTAATTATTAAACAAAGGTTACAGAACTATGCAGGTAGATAAAAACAAAAGAACAAATTGACCACTTGAGAATTGACAGAATCTTGAAGGATTGGTTGTTTTTATGTTTGAATTGAACTTCTCAATATCTACTACAGAAAATAATGATATTTTGTGATGCCTTTGAATTCACATATGAATCTGTAGTATCTTCAGAGATTTATTCCCAGCTGAGAACAGAAGTAAAAGCTATATAACCACTGTGTTTTTGGTTTATTACTGAAAGATAAATGAGTTCTCATTTCAAGAGGTAAGATTATTACCTTTGTTAATGAATCTGATGTATTGAATTTCATTTACAATTTGAGAAAACTTTATTCTCTAAAATTATCTGTGTTCACAAAGGGTGGTGTGGAAAGAGGGCAGGTGTAATCAAGCAATGAGCTAATGCACAATATTGGCTGATTTCTGTTTTCACTATTGGTTTCAGGGGAAGGAAGAAACAGTCACAGCCAAAGTTACCAGAAATCCTTGTTCTCTACCTATAAGTCAGAAACTTAATGTCTTATAGCACTATGCACACTTGGCACTCTACCAATGTTGAGATGCTTTGGGAATTCCTTAGTATTTAGATTAAATGTTTTAAAATGCAAGGAGAAAAAACCTTTCCAGAATATCTTCTTGTGTTTTTGCATCTGACTGTTAGAAGGTAATCTTAGAAAAAGCTTGGTGTATGTACTCAGAAAATTTGGAGATGAGGTTAACCTGGTCAGAAGTTTGGTGATTCTTCTTTTTATTCTGTGTTTTATTCAGCTGTATATTATGTTGACAATAATATTATTTCTTACTTCAAAGATCCCAATTAGAAATCATTATTGCAGTAGGAAATGATTTGATTTGTTAAATGAATTTATCATGTTTTTTATAGTGATTATATTCATATTCTAAAACATTTAATGTAAAAATATTTTTAGTTTTAAATACATACAATTTACCTAGAAAATTTACAATAAACTTGAAATATAATAATAAGTACATATGTATATACAATTCTTACATACACACACACACACACACACACATATATATACATACACATATATATATATATATATCTTATTTGTCAGAAGGGTAATAAATCTAATAAAGTTTAGCCATTATTGAAGTCTTCTTTGCAAAAATCTGTGAATAAAAAAGACAAAAAACTATGAATATTCATTTTTCCCAATATATTCAGCATTCATTTTTGTTATTCTCATCTGCCTTGTGTTTTGATTTTCTGAAACCATATAATATATGAAGAAGAAAATACATTATATGAAGGAATTTTTCTGGTATCTCTACTAAAAGTAATTTAAAATCACCGATAGGGTCACAATTGCACATAAATAAGTACTGGCCCTTTACCATCTTTATTTATTTCCCATATTCATTAATGAAAATGAAATCATCATGTTTATAAATGCTTTCATGTCACATTTTCCCCACAGGTTCATTTTTCAGCAGCCACTGTCCCATGGATTCCCTGGTCAATGGGAACCACACTGCAGTGACAGAGTTCATTCTGTTGGGCTTAACTGATGATCCAGTCCTCAGAGTCTTCCTCTTTGTGATCATCCTGTGCATCTACCTGGTGACCATCTCTGGCAATCTCAGCACGATCATTCTCATCAGAGTCTCTTCTCAGCTCCATCATCCCATGTACTTTTTTCTGAGCCATTTAGCTTTTGCTGACATAGGCTATTCATCTTCTGTCACACCCAATATGCTTGTAAACTTCCTGGTGGAGAGAAATGCCATCTCCTACCTCGGGTGTGCCATCCAGCTGGGTTCAGCAGTGTTCTTTGGGACAGTGGAGTGCTTCCTTCTGGCTGCCATGGCGTATGATCGCTTTGTGGCAATCTGCAACCCACTGCTTTACTCAACCAAAATGTCCACCCCAGTCTGTCTCCAGTTACTTGTAGTGGCTTATACGGGTGGTTTCTTCAATGCTTCCTCCTTTTCCATTTCTTTCTTTTCTTTGCACTTCTGTGGACGCAATCGAGTCAACCATTTTTTCTGTGATTTTGCTCCATTGGTTGAGCTCTCCTGTTCTGATGTTGGAGTCTCTGCAATTGTTTCCACATTTTGTGCTGGCTCCATCATTGTGGTCACAGTGTTTGTGATTGCCATCTCCTACACTCAGATCCTCATCACCATCCTGAGGATGCACTCCACTGAGGGGTACCACAAGGCCTTCTCCACCTGCACCTCCCACCTCACTGCAGTCACTCTGTTCTATGGGACAATCACTTTCATTTATGTGATGCCCAGGTCCAGCTACTCCACTGACCAGAACAAGGTGGTGTCCGTGTTCTACATGGTGGTGATCCCCATGCTGAATCCTATCATCTATAGTCTTAGGAACCAGGAGATTAAGGGGGCTCTGAAGAGAGAGCTTAGTAAGAAAATATTTTCTTAGTTATATCTTCTATTTTGTCAGGCTTGATATAGTAAAAGTGTATCATAGATATAATGAATGGAAACTGAGTGTCTGTGTTTGAAATATATCTTTTGACATACCATATCCAATATAGAGCCTCTCAGTAAACATAAGAGTTCAATTTTCAGATGATATAGTATTCAGGGATTTATAGTGAGTTGCTGTTAATAAAACTAAATCAAATTTAAAATTACTAATTCAATTTGACTCACAGAAAACAAAATCTGCTGAAAATGCTTTTGAAGTGGGAATCAATGGAAATAATGGAGAATACAAACAAAATCACAAAGATTTAAAATGTGGGAATTAATTAACATAGACTATAATATTACTTAGAGTAAAATGCTAAAAGATCATTTGAAATGTATACAATCTCAGAAAAGAAAGCAAACTACAAAGCATGCAGAACAATCCTACAGAACTTCATAACTGAAAACTTCATCATACCTACAGACTTACACCAAATATGCTCCTCTGGAGATCATAATGCCAAGGAGTTTTCACATAGGATTCCAAGTGATAGCACAAGCAAAAGAGCATCCTACCTTAGAAACCCTATGACCCTAGCTGCGTCCAATTTATCTTATAATGTCAGAGGTAGTTCTGGAGTCCTTGCAAGGGTTGCTTATAGTTAAAATTAGCACACACTGGAAAGCATATGGCATAAAACAGAATGTTTTTCATGTATTGTCCTCTCAGTCCAGATGCAATTTACAATGAATAAATCTTTTTTTGTTATAAACAATGCTGCCCATGACCAGTTGATATTTCATTTTCTTAGGATTTATAGGAAATTAGGCCAAGGTCAAATTGACTCACAGAAAACAAAATCTGCTGCAAATGCTTTTGAAGTGGGAATTAATGGAAATTTAGACAAGACAAAATATTTTGTTAAACCTTTCCCTAAAGGGTACAGTGCACATTGTCAGGCATCATAAATGTTATACAGTTTTGATTTATAACTCTGAACAAATGTACTGTTTAGGAATCCATTATGGTTCATAGGGAGAACATAAGTCCTTGAATGCTGTTACCTGAGAAATGGGTCAGCTTTTTTGTGTGCAAAGTACATGGTTCTCAGAGAAATTATAAATATCTTAAGGTTTTATAAAAGAGGCACTACTATAGTCTTCACAGTTCTGTAGTTCTTTTTTATTTAACATTCTCAAATCCTTTTCAAAAACAATATACCTGTTAATAATGAGGCCATCCAGAAAATAATGGTTTAACAAAATTATAATTTTTGGGCTGTTGATGCATTTTACATTAATTTTTCTATAACTACATCAATGTTATTGGCACATATTAACCTTATTGGAAGGAAAAATGTAATAGCTAAGGAAAAACTAAAACTCTCCTCTCAGATAAATCAAATGTAAAAGGTAATAATCTGATTTTTTTTTTTTTTTTTTTTTTTTTTTTTTTGAGACAGGGTCTCACTGAGTTGCTTAGGGCCTTGCTGAACTGCTGAGGCTGGCTTTGAATTTGCATTCATCCTGTCTCAGCCTCCCAAGCTGCTGGGATTACAGGTGTGGGCCACCACATCCAGCTTGATATATGTTTCAGAAAGGATTTTTACACCAATTTTTAAGTAGTACAGGGTAAAAAATCTGAACTACAATAGACAACAGTAATAAGAGTAAAATTCACAATAGTCAAGCTAGAGAGCCAACATAGGTGCCCTTTAACAAGTGAATGGATAAAGAAAATGTGGTATATATACACAATGGAGTATTACTCAGCCATAGAAAGAATTAACTTATGGCATTTGCTGCTAAATGGATGGATCGGGAGACTATCACACTAGGGGAAATAAATTGGTCCCCAAAAGTCAAAGGTTGAATGTTTTCTCTAATATGCAGAAGCTAATCCAATATAAGGGGGGGGGTGTTGAAAAAGAATAGAAGAAAGATCAGTGGAGTAGAAAAGAGGGAATAAAGGGAAGGAAGAAGGGATAGGACAGGGAAAGACAGTGGAATGAATCTGACCTAACTTTAGAATATAAATATATGATTATACCACAGTGAATCCCACTATCATGTCTATACACAAGGCACTATTTAAGAAGAAAAAAATCCCTCTAAATTGATAGCAGAAATATCAGTAGAGTAGGGCAAAGAGAATGAGGGGAGAAGAAGGGGAAGTACTGGAGACTGAATTGAATTAGAACAAATTATATTCCATGCTTTTATCATTATGTCAAAATGCCTCCTATTGTCATGTATAACTAAAAAGAACCAACAAAAATAGTTTTCCAAAAAATATTTAGAATATATATTTGGAGCACACTAACTCTTGGAAAAGAATAAACAAAATATATTTTTAAAAATTGACATAGAATTGGAAATGAGCATAAGTCCCAACTTGTTTTAAAAGTTTTCAGTTTTCAATTCTATAGTGCAATAAAGCCAGAAATCCACAAAAAGATAACTAGAAAACCTCCTTTTATTGAAAATAAATTAATATACCATCAAATATTCCATATTTCAAAAGAAGATATTCAAAATAGATATTAGGATACAAGTGAATAGTCAGAAAAATTATATATGTATGCATATATATATATATATAAACTTGTGATGAAGTATAGAATTTTACAAGAAAATTTATAAACTTAAATTCATGTGCTAGGAAAATGCTAAAAATTAATGATTTGTCTTCATTTCAATGGGTATAGAATAATAAAGAGTAGGGGAAAAAGCAAACACAGGGTGTAGAAGTAAAGAATTGTAAAATTAATAGGAGAAAGTAATCAAATAGAAGATTACACAGTGAAGCAGAAAAACATAGTCAAATATTTATTTTCATACAGTAATTTTTGTTGGTATTTTTATACAAAAATAAAAAGGACCAGAGGTATGTAAAAGTGTGCTCTATATGTGTAATATGAATTGTAATGCATTCTGCTGTCATATATACAACTTAGAATAAAAGAAAAAAATAGAATATAGATACAACCTGAAGAGCAAAAATCACACTGGAGACAACCGTGCAGCCAAGAGATTTATTCACCAGTCTTTATGGCTGGTCAGAGGTAGAAAAAGGATGGGGAGAGAGGAGTCAGGGAGAGGGGAGTGTGCAAGCTCTGAACGGAAGGCGGGTGCCTGGTCATGCTGGCTGTGGCCTCTGGAGCTGTTGGCGGGTGCAGCTGCTTTCGGGCTGGAGACGGTGAGTCTGGAGCTGTTGCAGTGGCTGCCTCCTCTCAGCAAGGATGAGCTGTTGTGTCTGAGCTCCAGACAGGCAGGAGCTTTAAGTAGGGATTTCTGGTGGGGGGTGTACCAGAGTGACCTTTAATGCTATTGGCTCTTTGCCCACAGAACAGGGCAACCTTTAAGCCAATTGGCTCCTGCCTGGGGAAAATGAAACCAGGTTGCTTCTCATGGAAATTTCTATGGGGGAGGTGGCCCGTCTGCCCAAGCCTATCTATCACAACCAAACCACGTATTTGTAGGGAGACTGAGATGTTATCTTCTCGCCACTGCTTACAATGATCACTGACATTGAAATAATTGAGTAATGAATATTTGTAAAGCATATTAAAACTAGACCAATAAATAATATAAAATAAAATATTTTTAAAAAGGAAAGCCAAATAACAAAAACAAGGAAGGTAAGAAGGAATAGGACTATAGATTTTGCAGATATTAATAATAAGATTGAATATAAATAATTTTTTTTTATAATTTAGATAAAATTAAAAGTTCTAAAAACAGTAAAACTAACCAAAACTAACTCCAACACAATAAGAAAATTCTGGGAATCATATAACCATTAAAGAAATTTAATCAATGCATAAAAATTTTCCCACCAAGAAAAAGTACAAATAGAAATGTCTCACAACAAGGGTTACTAAATATTAGAGATGTTTGAGGAAGTAATAAGGCCAATATTATACAAACTCATTGAGACCAAAGAATGTGCCCTTCAACTCAGTAATACTTAAGATGTGTTGATACTAAAACACAACAATGATAAAAGCAAGCGAAATGATAGCCCAACTTTTTTTTTTTTTTCCTGAAACTAGATGAAAAAATTTTCTGGAATATTAACAAACTTAATCAACAATTTATGAGAATAATAGAATATCAATATAAGGTTTAGTTTATTCTAGGAAGAAAATGCAAATTTAACATTAGAAGCTCACCAGAGATTGAAGTAATAAAAATTAGATTCAAACAGAAATCCGTTAGCTGACAACCATATTAAGCAAACTGAAAAATGTGATAGAAGGCATCAATAGTAGAATAGATCAAACAGAAGGAAGAAGCAGTGAGATCAAAAGCAGGCCATTTTAAAGTACAAGGTTGGAGGTGGAAAAAGAAAAAAGAATGAGGGATAATGAAGAAAGTGTATAGGAATTTTGTGACAGCATTCAAAGAGCAAATATTTGGGTTCTAGGGTTCCAGAGGAAGAATGACAAATGGGTCAAAACCTTACTCAAAGAAATAATAACAGAAAACTCTCCAAATCTAGAGAAGGATACAAAAATCCAGGTATAGGAAGGTCAACTTTGACCAGTTAAATTCAATTCAACCAAGTCTATTCAGGGACATGAGCAAGCTCTCAGACATTGAAGACAGAGGGTTATCATAGCAGCAAGAGATAAGAAGCAATACAGAAGGTGTTCCAATTCACTTGACAGCAGACTTGTATATGTAATCTATATACAAAAGCTATCATATGGAAATTTACTTATTTTTGCTACCAGGGATTGAGCCCAGGGACACTGAACCATGTCTCCAGGTCTTTTATTATATTTTATTTAAAGATGGGGGTCTCACTGAGTTGCTTAGGGCCTTGCTAAGTTGCTGATCCTCCTGCCTCAACCTCCCAAGCTTTGGAATTACAGGCATGCACCACTGCACCTGGCAGCAGAAGTTTAGAGTAGAATAGTGGTTACCACAGTTTGGGAATTATGAGGGAGGTGGGAAGGTTGGGGAAAGACTGATCAAGGAGTGCGAAGTTACAGTTAGGAGCAAGAAGGTCTCCAATGCTAGTGCACAGTAGGGTGACTAGATACAATAACATATTGTGCATTTCAAAGACTAAAGACAGGATTTTAAAGTTTTTGTCATAAAAATGACAAAAGTTTGAGAAATTTATTTATTTAACTTTATTAAAGCATTATACATTATGAGGTACCTCATTAATATGCACAATTTTTATAAACAGCCTTGTCAATAAACAACAGAGACTGGTTTTGCTGACTTGTTTGGAAATTTAAAGAGAACCTTTTAGAAACATGTGAGATATTAGACAGATGGAAGCCTAACTTCTGAGTATTAAATCTGCCTAAATCCCAGGATTGCCACAAAATTATTTAAGCATGGGCTATGTTAAAGAAGGAGATCTATGCACAGATGGTTGGATTACGACGGTAAGGTTTTTGAGTTTGCTGCTATTTTCACCGAGGGAATTATTAAACATAGACATCAAGGTGCGGAAAGATGAAACAGTGATGAATTGAAGGATAAGAGAACAGAGCTTGGGAACAGATGAGCTGGAGGAAATTTGGTAGATACCTAAATGTAAGGGAGCTGCAAACAAGAATAAACTGTCCAAATTATAGTTGAGTAAAAAATTCAATTATAGGGAGTCTCCCCAAGAGTCATGTTTAAAAACACCAACTAGAAGTTGAAAGAACTTAACACACACACAACATTATTTAGCTTTGAAAAAGGAGATTCTATTACTGCAACAACATAGATGAAACTGGGGCACATTATACTAGGTAAAATAAGGTGTTCACTCTAATTAATAAGTTATACAATGCTTTCCCCCTTCAGTATGGGAAACATGAAGGCCCACTCTCATCATTTATAGTCATCGTATTACTAGAGGTCCCAGGCATGCAATAAGATCAATAAAGTTAATAAAATTAAGCAAGATCAGACAAGGATGAAGTAAAAGTACCTTTATTAGCAAACATCATGCCTGTTTACAAAGAAAACTACAAAAGATCTATAAAGTATAACACTAGAATTAATTTAGTAAGGTCATTGGTGATATTATAATTAATGCATAAAACATGAATGGTATTTTAAATATGTGGAGCAAGTGATTTGAAATAAAAAGATGAAAACTAATTTACAATAGTTTAAAAAAAATCCCCAAATACTTAAGGATAAGTTGATGAGAAAAGTTAAGTAAGACTTTTGTACTAAGAATTACAGAGCCCTGATGAGAGAAAATAAAGATTGAAAGAAATGAAGAGAGTTATACTACATTCATGGGGTAGGAAAAAACAATATTATTAAGATGACACTTCTTAAAATATTGAACTTCATATTCACTGAAATTATAAAAATTGTGGTAGGATCATTTGTAAGAGATTGGTACGCTAAGTCTAAAATTTATATGGATAGGAATACCATATGGAAAAAGGAAAATAGTTTTACAAAGAAGAACAAATTTGATTATTTGCAATACATAATTTCCAAACTTATCAGATAACAACAGTTACCAAAGTGCTTAATATTTTGTAACTCTTATGGTTTGTGGTTCTTTTGTTACACCTACAAGTTTTTGCCAATACCTCAATGAAAATATTTTCTCTTTCATTTATCTATAGGAATTTTATTGTTTTATATCTTGTTTTATATCTATGATATATTTTGAGTTAATTTTCTTATATGGTGTGACAGAAGGGTTGTATTTTTTTCCTGTGTAGATATGCAGTTGTTCCAGTAATAATTTCTGGGCTACAGTGGAGTCCATGCTGGCAAGCCTACTACCAAAGCTCTAGTGGGTGTGGATCCTTTCTTGTCTCTGGGTGAATGGATTATTTTCAGTAACTTGGTCTGGTGCTGGGATGCAGGTCCACTTTGAAGTCTACAGATGGAAGACCTGTAATCATGTGAAGAGACAAGCATGGCTTCTCTGGGTTCCTGGGATAGCTTCTACTGGATCACTGGGTAAGTTCTTGGAGAGGTAGTATAGTCACAGTGTGTGGTTAAGAGATAATGGAATTGAGTCACAGGGCTGCTTCAGGGTCCACAGTCGAGACTTAGTTCTTTAAGTTTGTCTCTAGTGTCACAGATATGTGTACCTCCAACATGCTTTTGTGCCTGTTCTTAGAAGGCAATTGAGAGAGGCTGGAACTGATTTATAGGGTCATTTCAAGATCCACAATGGGGTCTGGTTCAGTGGGCCAGACTACAAGGGAAGGAAATATATTTTGATTTCTTTAGGTTTAAGGACATACTGACTTGTGGAGTCAAACACTCTAGAAGGGGCATGACATGAATGTATGGACAATTGCAAAATTTGAGGATAGACAATAATGGTTTTACATAGCAAAATGAATCACTTTGAGATGCTCTACGTATTGGAATTTGTCAAAATAGCTGTAGGAATGATGGGTCCCTATGTTAACCCTTAAGACATATGAAGGAAGGTGGGGTATAAAGGTGAATTTAATCTGGTATTTAGTGTACTTGATTCATTATCTGCTGCTTTAATAGAATATGTGTGTTTCATTGCATATTCTGCTTAGTCACAAGAGCATCTTAAATTGTTGTTCTCTATTGAGGGGTGAGAAGACAGTGTTCCAAGACACCTATATAAGGGACATCCCAATGTGTACATGAATTTCAGAATGATCTGAGTTTTTCTGCATTAAAATGATTACTAAGTCAAAATAATAATTTCTTTCCTTACTATTCTGTCCTTCAGCTCCAATTTGATTCTAAGGTTATCTTAATTGTAATTATTGTGACATCATCATCCTAACCCCAATTAAGCAGATAATTTTATTTGTTCTAAATATGCCCTGGGAAACAAAGAACTCTCTCCTATGTTTTCATTAAACCAGGAAAAAGAATTCCAAAGGACACCAGAGCATTTAGATATCCCTTTGGGGAGGGTCAGCCAGACCTTAATGAATCATCTGGTTCCACATGCCACTTCTGTACAATAAATCCAAGGACTTTCCTCTCAAAGGGGCAAGCAGCAATAAACCCTAGAGGATCTGTCATGTTCTGTTGAAGCCGTCTTTTCTCTCCCACCACACACAGAAAGACAACCCAGCTCATCCTTGCTGCATCTACAAAAACTATTTTCCTTGATTGGTGCATGTGTTCCATGGCTTGTATCATTGAGTGTTCAGTCCTGAATACCTATTAAAATAAATGGAAAACATCTACTTTATAAAGTCCTCTTGGCAATTCAGGATCAATAATTCTGCTTCTAAAAGGTAAGTGCAAGATTCATAGATTTCATTAAAATGAATTAAACAAAAGACATATTTTCATCAATTTTAGTTATTGCTGTGGAAACCACACCCTCAGCAATACAGGCATTGTGCAACAGTTATTCTGGGTACTTCTAGACTACTTCCTGGAGACTGCAGGTCAGTTTGCATGGTCCGTGGAAGCTAAAACCATTGCTGAGCTTGAGCGTCTGGGAATATGAAAAGTAAATCAGAAGAAAAATCCTGACACTTAGCATATATAAAGGTCATATTCCTATGCTCTCTATTTATCATCACAAGTGACCAATGCTTTGATGAAAAAGACATTTTGTCAAGAGTCCCTGACTCAGGTGGACTAGTGTGAACAATATTGGAAAGCTCTAGACTTTAGGTGGCCAGCGGAGAGGAGGGGAAGGGCAAAAATCACTAGACATATTATGCATATGGATGGCATAGTCCAGAGTTAAGAAGGCATCATTCACTGTACTTCCTGTCTTATTTTGGATTTGTGGTAAAAACCTCTTGATGTATAGGAAAGAAATCATAGTTCTCATCAAAAAAGTTGCACAATTGGAAATCTATCAATACTTCATTTTTATTTCATTGAAAGAAGTTACTTAACCCTGACCTCTGGGTAGTTTACAGATATTATTTCTTTAATCTCAGAGCAAAGCTGCACTATAGGAACAAGTATTCCCTTTTTACAAAGGCAAACCCCAAGTGTCAAAGACATTGTGTCATGTGCAAGTCAATACACCTGGCCAGTGGGAGTCCCAGGATCTGAGTTGTCTGACTCCAGTCTCCATGACTCTGGTTGGCATAGACGGACTCATAGGGTGCCACAATATGAGTGGGGTTTGCCCCTGAGCTGTGCTTGAGTCAGAAGGTAAAGGGCAGGAATGCTTTTGGGTCCTAAGTCTCATTCCTCAGACCAGAGTGTGTTCAGAGTCTGACGAAGAAGATTTCAAGGGACTAAGAAGCATAGCACAAGTAGAAAGTCCAAAGGAACTATGGATGCTTAATTTTAGAAAAGGAATGGCTTTTTTTCTTTTTTCTTTTTTTCTTTTTTTTTTTTTTTTTTTTTTTTTTGTACCGGGGATTAAACTCAGGGGCACTCGACCACTGGGCCACATCCCCAGCCTTTTTTTTTGTATTTTATTAGAGACAGTGGCTCGCCATTGCTGAGGCTGGCTTTGAACTCACGATCCTCCTGCCTCAGCCTCCCAAGTGCTGGGATTACAGGTGTGCGCCACCATGCCCAGCTTAATTTTAGAAAAGGGAAGGCATGATAACTGTGTTCAAATATTTCCATGTTTTGATGCAGAAAGTAGACTATTTGTACCATTAGCTCATGGTGAGACAACTGGTAAGATAAAAACAGTGTTTTAATAATAAAGCTAACATCAAAGGCAGTAAAGTACCTGGCATGAGTAATTTAAACTCACTTAATGAAGATCAATCAAAGAAGAGAAAGAACACATAAACTGCAGGTTCTCAATTGTTGGTTCATTATACTTCACCATTCAGCAAAGAACTCAATTCCACCATTGGGGAAATTAAATGCTTACTTATTCTTAGGTCAGAAATTTAAAAAATTTTAAGAAGAAGACATTTAAAACTGATATTTAGTGTATCTTGTAAATGTTTAAAAGTTTAAGGACTGTCATAATGTTATTGGCAGAAATTGCATTTCTATGAATATTATAACTAATAACCTTGAGTAGAAAATCACAGCATCATCTTAACATGATACTCGAAAACAAAGGTTTCAAGGAAGCAAATGTAATAGGGAGATACTGTGTGTGTGTGTGTGTGTGTGTGTGTGTGTGTGTGTGTTGCTGGGAATCAAATCCAGGGCTTCACACATGCTAGGCAAGTTCCCTACCACTGAGTTATATCCCCTGCCCTAGGATGATACACTTAGAAAAATAATTGAAGATGTATTATGAAAACCTTTGAGCATAATGCTAATACATATGACATAAATTCAATATAAGATTTCACTTAAGAGGATTACTTGTGAACATGTGAAATATTTTATCAACAATATTAAGTAAAAATATAAATTACAAAATAGAATACACAATATTATTATGGATATATACATATACTGTTGTATATATCCCTGAAAAAAAATAAACTAAAATGTATTGTGAAGGTATTATTAAAGTTAAAGATGATTAGGTGAGACTTTCTTTAGTTGCTGAATAATATGCAAGACAATAAAAGTAGAGGGAAAGGGGAGGTCCTGGGGAATAAATTGACCAAGCAATGTATGTACATGTATGGATATGTAACAACAAAACCAAACATTATGTATAATTATAATGAACCAATACAATTAAAAAATAAATTAAATATATGCAAAAAGTATTCATATATCTGTAGACCTTACCTAAAGGGATTGTTATTCAGCTGAAGTGAATGGAAATAAAAAAGATGTACATAAATGAAATTTTCAGAAATGAAAAAATCCCTAATTAAAATAATTTTCATTTTGTAATATTTGATAGAAACCCCTCAGAATTACTTGCATTCTTTGATTTTTTTCACTGAATCTTCAGTATGGCTGCTATAAGTTTTTGTGTCTTTCCTAATTAGTCATAATTATTATTCGTCATTAATTCTGCTTTCTAAGGACTCCTTCAAAACACAGGATTTGGTCTTTGTCCCACGAAAATGGCAGAATATGGAGAAGATAATAGACTCTTCAATCAAAGTGCAGCCAATAACTCAACAATCAATGGGCAATAGGGAGCAATATGGTTAGTATTTTCATTGTTGCAAAGTATAGGGATAAACAACCTTGGAGCAGAGAGTATACTTCTTTGGAACTATTGCCTTTAGAAAAATAACTAGGAATGGGAATAGAATTTAAATTTGTCATATTTTGTCACGTTGTCCTCCTGATGTTTGATTCAATTTGTAGGATTCCTTGCTCTTACAGTAAAGAGTTTGAACAGCCAAATGTCCAAAAGGAAAGTTGCTCAATTACATTAAAGTCTATTCACTCAGTGTGTTATCATGCAGATCTCAAAAATTATGCTTGTGAAGAATTATGATGTAAAAAATTCTTACATTGAAATTAAAGTAAATATACCAGAAAGGAGCTCATATGCTGTGCTAATGTGAAAACATTAGAAGAATTAAACGAGTTACTTTGTCATCATCTGCTTTTTACTTGCAAGAGATCACTATGGCACATCATTGTGGGTTGCAAGAAGAAAATGGTGAAAGGAAGGAGGAAAATAAGAAAATAAAGAGTAAATTTGACCCATCCTTGGGGACATTGAGAATGAAAAAGAGGAGATGAAAAGATTAAAATGGGAAATAAATTGTAAACTGAATTAATAGGATTTTACTAGATGCAATACAACAATAGGAAGAGATCTAGGAAGACCCTCAAGTTGCAGACATGAGAGTTTAGTAGATGGTGGTATCCTTCTCCAGATATAAAATACATAGTTTTTAAAAAAATTTCTTCCCATTAGTTATACATGGCAGCAGAATGCATTTTGACTTATCGTACACAAATGGAACACAATTTTTCATTTCTCTGGTTATACATGATATAGAGTCACACCATTTGTGCAATCATACAGGTACATAAGATGATAATGTCCATCTCATTTCACAATCTTTCCCACCCCAACCCCCTCCCCTCTTCTCACTCCCTTCTGCCTAATCCAAAGTTCCTCCATCCCCCCCCCCCACCTCTGCCTTATGGATTAGCATTCACATATTAGAGAAAACATTTGGCTTTTGTTTATTCGGGATTGGCTTATTTCGCTTAGCATGATATTCTACAACTCCATCCATTTACTTGCAAAAGCCACAGTTTTATTCTTCTTTAAGGCTGAATAATATTCCATTGTGTATATATACCACAATTTCTTTATCCACTCATCTATTGAAGGGCATCTAGGTTGGTTCCACAATTTAGCTATTGTGAATTGAACTGCTGTAAACATTAATGTTGCTGCATCACTTTAGTATGCTGATTTTAAGTCCTTTGGATATAGACCGAGGAGTGGGTCAAATTGTGTTTCCATTTCAGATTTTCTAAGGAATCTCAATAATGCTTTCCCAGAGTGGTTGCACCAGTTTGCTATCCCTCCAGCACTGTATGAGTGTAACTTTTCCCCCACATCCTTGACAACACTTGTTGCTTGTATTCTTGATAGCTGCCATTCTGATGGAATGAGATGAAATCTTAAAGCAGTTTTGACTTGCATTTCTCTAATTGCTAAAGATAGTGAACATTTTTCACATATTTGTTGATTGATTGTATATCTTCTGTTTTAAAATTTTTATTTATAGTATTAGTATGTAATACAGTTCATACTATACATATTGAGCCTCTTTTTACACAAAACAGTTTGTATACAAAGTATATTCATAGCATTCAAGTCTTCAATCATGTATTTAGAATAATGATATCCGTCTTATTCAACCACTTTTCCTTTTTTTTCCCCCTCCCCCCTTGCTCCCTCCCTTACCCTCCCTTCCCTTTGACCATTATAGTGTTCCTCTAATCCTCCTATGTACCCCGACCCAACAATACTGTGAACTGGCCTCCTTGTATCAGAGGAAACATTCGGTATTTGCATTTTTGAGATTGACTGAATTCACTTAGCATTATATTCTCCAACTTCATCCATTTACCAACGAGTGCCATTATTTTATTATTTTATTGCTGTGTAAAATTCCATTGTGTATATATACCACATTTTGTTTATCCACTCATCAACTGAGGGACATCTAGGTTGGTTCCACAATCTAGCTATTGTGAATTGTGCTGCTATAAACATTGAAGTGGCTGTGTCACTGTAATATGCTGTTTTTAAGTCCTTTGGGAATAGACCCAGGAGTGGGATGGCTGGGTCATAGGGTGGTTCCATTCCCATTTTCCCAAGACATCTCCATGATTGTATGTCTTCTTCTGTGAAGTGTCTGCTCAGTTCTTTAGTCCATTTATTGATTAGTTATTTTGTTTTTATGGTGTTAAGTTTTTTTGAGTTCTTTATATATCCTGGAGATTAGTACTCTATCTGATGTGTATGTGGTAAAGATTTTCTCCTATTTTGTAGTCTCTTTCTTCATATTATTGATTGTTGTCTTTGCTGAGAAGCTTTTTAGTTTGAATCCATCCCATTTGTTAATTCTTGATTTTATTTCTTGCACTATGGGAGTCTTGGAAGTCAGGTCCTAAGCCAAGATGATGAAGATTTGGGCCTACTTTTTCTTCTATTAGGTGCAGGGTCTCTGGTCTAAAAATACATAGTTTTAATGAGCTAATGGGAGTGTCATCATTCTCAATGATATTGGAAGTCCCACTCCCAATAGCTCATTCACACTTATGGATCTGGACCTTGGGAGAGAGAACTGCCTAAAAGTCAAAGTTTTAGAGACACTTTTATCTAAACCTTATATGAATAAATGAATTTACCTCAGACTGTAGAGACTGAAGCTCATGCTCTTTCTGCAAAGAGGAAACAACAATAATAACCACAACAAAACCCAATCCATCAGAGCATTGATATTTATAGGTTGGGCAGAAAGAGAGGCTACTATGAATGAGTCTGTGAAATAATCAAAGAAACAGGAATGTGTGGAATAAAAACATTAAACAAACATTCTCATTTCCCTTAACAGGAACAAGTCACACAAGAGATGGAGTTTGGAAACCACACCACTGTGACAGAGTTCATCATCTTGGGGTTGACAGAGGACCCTACACTTTGTGCCATCTTCTTTGTGATATTTCTAGGAATATATGTTGTCACTTTAGTGGGCAACACCAGCATCATAGCTTTAATAAGAAGCTGTTCTCAGCTTCACACCCCCATGTACCTGTTCCTCAGCCATTTGGCTTTTGTGGACATTGGGTGTTCCACATCAGTCACACCCATAATGCTTATAGGATTCCTAAGACATGGGTCAGTCTTCCCTGTGGCTGGGTGTGAAGCCCAGCTCTGTTCTGTGGTGACATGTGGGACAGCTGAATGCTTCCTGCTGGCTGCCATGGCCTATGATCGCTATGTGGCCATCTGCTCTCCTCTGCTGTACTCCACCCACATGTGCCCCAGGGTTTGCCTTCTCTTAGTGGGGGCTTCCTACCTGGGTGGCTGTGTGAATGCTTGGACATTTACTAGTTGTTTATTGAGTCTGTCTTTCTGTGGACCAAATGAAATAGATCACTTTTTCTGTGACTTCTCCCCTTTGTTGAAACTTGCCTGCTCAGATGTCTCCTTAATTGAAATTATCCCTTCCATCTCCTCTGGCTCCATCATTGTGGCCACAGTGTTTGTCATTGCTGTCTCTTACATCTACATCCTCACTACAGTCCTGAAGATGCGTTCCTCTGAAGGGCGCCACAAGGCCTTCTCCACCTGCACCTCCCACCTCACTGCGGTCACTCTCTATTATGGGACCATCACTTTCATCTATGTGATGCCCAAGTCCAGCTACTCCACCAGCCAGAATCGAGTGGTGTCTGTGTTCTACACAGTGGTGATCCCCATGTTGAACCCCCTCATCTACAGCCTGAGGAACAGAGATGTAAAGGAGGCCCTGAGGAAGGCAACTGTCAGAATATATTCTATTATTTAAATTTAAGACAACCTATCTAGTGTTCATTTACCTATATCATACTTAGTACTTACCACATGCTGCTTAACTGATTGCTTAAATTAAATAATATTTCCTTGTTCTAACTCTCACCTTCATACACCTGTATCAGTTGGGAGATACCTCAAAATCAGTAAAAATGATAGTAATAGTTATTGCTATTGTTGAACTCCTGCAGATGCCAAGCCTTCTTCCTTATTTAATTTTATTTTTTTAATTTTATTTTTATAATTTTAATATGTACAACTCATAGTGCATATATTAAGTATCTTTTTACATACAACTGTTTGTATACAAAGTATATTTGTACAATTCAGGTCTTCAATCATGCATTAAGGAAAATTATATCCGTCTCATTCAACCACCTTTCTTTTTCTCCCCCTCCCTCCCCTCTTGCTCTCTCCCTTACCCTCCCTTCCCTTGACCATTCTAGTGTTCCTCTAATCCTCCTATGTACCCCCCTCCAACAATACTTTGAAATAGCCTCCTTATATAAGAGAGAACATTTGGTACTTGGATTTTTGAGACTGACTAACTTCACTTAGCATTATGTCTTCCAACTTCATCCATTTACCTGCAAATGCCATTAATTTGTTTTCTTTTATTGCTGAGTAAAATTCCATTGTGCGTATATACCACATTTTCTTAATCCACTCATTTACTGAGGGACATCTAGGTTGGTTCCACAACCTAGCTATTGTGAATTGTGCAGCTACAAACATTGAGATAGCTGTGTCACTGTAATATGCTGTTTTTAGGTCCTTTGGGAATAGACCCAGGAGTGGGATGGCTGGGTCATAGGGTGGCTCCATTCCCAGTTTTCCAAGAAATCTCCATACTGCTTTCCATAATGGTTGCACCATTTTGCAGTCCCACCAGCAATGTATGAGTGTGCCTTTTTCCCCACATCCTCTCCAACATTTATTGTTGCTTGTGTTCTTGACAGCTGCCATTCTGACTGGAGTGAAGTGAAATCTTAGAGTAGTTTTGATTTGCATTTCTCTAATTGCCAGCGATGTTGAACATTTTTTCATGTATTTGTTGATTAATCGTGTATCTTCTTCTGAGAGGTGTCTTCTCAATTCCTTAGCCCATTTATTGATTGGGTTATTTGTTTTTTTAGTGTAAAGTTTTTTGAGTTCTTTATATATTCTAGAGATTAGTGCTCTATCTGATGTGCATGTACTAAATATTTGTTCCCAATTAGTTGGCTCTCTATTCACCTCACTGATTGTTTCTTTTGCTCAAAAGAAGCTTTTTAGTTTAAATCTATCCCATTTATTAATTCTTGGTAGTAATTCTTGCGCTACAGGATTCTTATTAAGGAACTTGGGGCCTAATCCAACATGTTGGAAATTGGAGCTTACTTTTTCTTCTATTAGGTGTATTGTCTCTGGTCTAATTCCTAGGTCCTTGATCCACTTTGAATTGAGTTTTGTGCATTTGTGAGAGATAAAGGTTTAATTTCATTTTGTTGCATATGGATTTCCAGTTTTCCCAGCACCATTTGTTGAAGAGGCTATCCTTTCTCCATTGTACATTTTTGGCACATTTGTCTAATATAAGATAGCTGTAATTATATGTATTAGTCTCTGTATCCTCAATTCTGTACCATTGGTCCACCAGTCTATTTTGGTGCCAATACCATGCTGTTTTTGTTACTATTGCTCTATAGTATAATTTAAAGTCCGGTATGGTGATGCCCCCTGCTTCACTTTTCTTGCTCAGGATTACTTTGGCTATTCTGGGTCTCTTATTTTTCCAGATGAATTTCATGACTGCTATTTCAATTTCTTTGAAGAATGACATTGGGATTTTAATTGGAATTGCATTAAATCTGTATAATGCTTTTGGTAGTATGGACATTTTGACAATATTAATTCTACCTATCCAAGAGCAAGGTAGGTCTTTCCATCTTCTGAGTTCATCTATAATTTCTTTCTTTAGTGTTCTATAATTTTCGTTATAGAGGTCTTTCACCTCTTTCGTTAGGTTGATTCCCAGGTATTTTATTTTTTTTGATGCTATTGCAAATGGGGTATTTTTCAACATTTCCCTTTCAGAGTCTTTGTCGCTGATGTACACAAATGCCTTTGACTTATGTGTATTGATTTTGTATCCTGCAACTTTGCCAAATTCGTTTATTAGTTGTAAAAGTTTTCTGGTAGAGTTTTTTGGGTCTTCTAGGTAGATTATCATGTCATCAGCAAATAGTGCTAATTTGAGCTCTTCTTTTCCTATCTTGATCCCTTTAATTTCTTTCGTCTGTCTAATTGCTCTGGCCAGAGTTTCCAGTACTATGTTAAATAGCAGTGGTGAAAGGGGGCATCCCTGTCTTGTTCCAGTTTTTAGAGGGAATGCTTTCAATTTTTCTCCATTTAAGATAATGTTAGCTCGGGGCCTTGCATAAATAGCTTTTATAATGTTAAGATATTTTCCTGATATTCCTAGTTTTTCCAGTGTTTTGAACATAAAGGGGTGTTGTATTTTGTCAAATGCTTTTTCTGCGTCAATTGAGATGATCATATGATTTTTGTCTTTAAGTCTATTGATGTGATGTATTATGTTTATTGATTTCCGAATGTTGAACCAGCCTTGCATCCCTGGGATAAACCCCACTTGATCGTGGTGCACTATCTTTTTAATATGTTTTTGTATCCGATTTGCCAGGATTTTGTTGAGGATTTTTGCATCTATGTTCATTAAAGATATGGGCCTGAAGTTTTCTTTTTTGGATGTGTCTTTGCCTGGCTTTGGAATTAATGTAATATTGGCCTCATAGAAAGAGTCTGGAAGAGCTCCCTCTTTTTCTGTTTCTTGAAATAGTTTGAAGAGCATTGGTATTAGTTCTTCTTTGAAAGTCTTATAGAACTCGGCTGTAAACCCATCAGGTCCTGGACTTTTCCTTGTTGGTAGATTTTTGATGACATCTTCTATTTCTTCGCTTGTAATTGATCTGTTTAAATTGTGTATAGCCTCCACATCCAGTTTAGGCAAATCATATGACTCTAGAAATCTGTCAATGCATTCAGTATTTTCTATTTTATTAGAGTACAAGTTTTCAAAGTAATTTCTAATTATATTCTGTATATCTGAGGTGTTTGTTGTGATATTCCCTTTTTCATCACGAATGTTAGTAATTTGAGTTTTTTCTCTTCTTCTTTTCGTTAGCATCGCTAAGGGTCTGTCAATTTTGGCTATTTTTTCAAAGAACCAACTTTTAGTTTTGTCAATTCTTTGAATTGTTTCCTTAGTCTCAATTTCATTAATTTCTGCTCTGATTTTAATTATTTCCTGTCTTCTACTGCTCTTGGTGTTGGTCTGTTCTTTTTCTAATGCTTTGAGGTGTGATGTTAAGTCATTTATTTGTTGGGTTTTTTTCCTCTTAAGGAATGAACTCAGTGCAAGGAATTTTCCTCTTACTACTGCCTTCATAGTGTCCCAGAGATTTCTATATGATGTATCTGTGTTCTCATTTACCTCTAGGAATTTTTTGATCTCCTCCTTGATGTCTTCTTCAACCCCTTGTTCATTCAGTAGCATGTTGTTTAGCTTCCAGTTGATGGAGTAGTTTTTCTTCTTCCTTGTTTTGTCGTTGATTTCAATTTCATCCCTTTATGGTCCGATAGCATGCAGGGTAGTATCTCTATTTTTTTATATTTGCTGAGAGTTGCCATGTGACATAAAATATGGTCTATTTTATTTTGGAGAAGGAGCCGTGTGCTGCTGAGAAAAATGTGTATTCGTTTACTGAGGGATAAAATATTCTATATATGTCCGTTAGGTCTAAATTGTTAATTGTTTTGAGGAGGCTTAAAGTTTCTTTGTTTAGCTTTTGTTTGGATGATCTATCCATTGGTGAGAGAGGTGTGTTGAAGTCCCCTAGAATAACTGTGTTGTGGTCTATTTTACTCTTGAACTTAAGAAGCGTTTGTTTGATGAATGTAGATGCTCCATTATTTGGGGCATACAGATTTATGATTGTTATATCCTGTTGATGGATGGTTCCCTTAAGTAATAAGAAATATCCATCTTTGTCCCTCTTGATTAGTTTTGGTTTGAAGTCTACCTTATTTGATATGAGAATGGAAACCCCTGCTTGCTTCCGCCAGCCATGTGAGTGATAAGACTTTTCCCAGCCTTTCACTTTCAGTCTGTTGATGTCTTTTTCTATGAGGTGTGTTTCTTGGAGACAGCAAATTGTTGGGTCATTTTTTTTAATCCATTCTGATAATCTGTGTCTTTTGATTGGCGAGTTTAGGCCATTAACATTCAGGGTTATTATTGAGATGTGATTTTTATTCCCATCCATTTTTATTTGAATTATGGTCTTTAGCTTGATTTGGTTTCTCTTCTGGTTGGTATTTCCTTTAGTTTAATATCTCCCTTTGGTGATTTTTGTTATCATCTTTCTCTTCTTCTTCATGAAAAATGTTGCCCAGGATGCTCTGAAGTGCTGGCTTTCGAGTTGTGAAATCTTTTAACTTTTGCTTGTTGTGGAAGGTTTTTATTTCATCTTCGAATCTAAAGCTTAATTTTGCTGGATATAAGATTCTTGGTTGACATCCCTTTTCTTTCAGAGCTTGAAATATGCTATTCCAGGATCTTCTTGCTTTTAAGGTCTGGGTTGAAAAATCTGAACATAGTCTGATTGGTTTCCCCCTATATGTAATTTGCTTCCTTTCTCTTGTGGCTTTTAGTATTCTCTCCTTGCTCAGTGTATTAGGCATTTTCATTATAATGTGTCTAGGTGTGGATCTGTTGAGATTTTGTTTGTTTGGTGTTCGGTATGCCTCTTGAACTTGGTTTTCCATTTCATTTTCAAGCTTGGAAAATTTTCTGTAATTATTTCGTTAAATAGATTACTCATTCCTTTGGCTTGAAACTCTGCCCCTTCCTCTATGCCAATCACTCTTAAGTTTGGTCTTTTTATGCTGTCCCATAATTCTTGGATGTTATGTTCTTGATTTCTAACAAGTTTTGCTGTATTTTCTAAATTCTTCTCTAGGACATATATTTTGTCTTCATTGTCTGAGGTTCTTTCTTCCAAGTGGTCTACTCTGTTGGAGATGCTTTCAATTGAACTTTTATTTTGGTTTATTGCTTCTTTCATTTCTGGAATTTCTATTTGGTTTCTCTTTAGAGCCTCTATTTCCCTATTGAAGTAATCTTTTACTTCCTGTATTTGTTTTTGGAGTTCTTTGTCAAAATGATCTTTTGCCTCCTGTACCTGCTCCCTCATCTCATTTTTGAGTTCATTCTTAAGTTCCATAAACATTTGGCATATGTAATTTCTAAATTCCATCTCTGGCATTTGACCAACTGTGCTTGCCATGACATCTACCGATGAGGTATCTTGATTTGTTTGTGTCATTTTCTTTCCTTGTTTTTTCATGTTGCTTGTGTGTCTATTCTTCCTGCACTGTGGGACCTTGACTATTTTGATTTTACCTTAAAGCCTTATGTTGTTCCTGTAGTACAATGCTATCAGATCACCTTATAATTCCTTTACTCTTTTAAAACCTAACACTTTCTATTCAGAAAATCCAAGTTTGATCACAATGTACAGATTTTGTTAACCCAGATATTATTTCCAATTTACTCTGTACGCATCTGATAGGGTTTTATAGCTTCAAGTATTGGATACAGAGGTGTTATGTTTAGGAAGAAGGAAGTGTCTTGAATTGTTCTTTCTTGGAAAGTATGAAAGGAGATATCTATTGAAGTGGTTTAGTGGAAGTGGTTTAGTATCAGTAGACGATGGAAGAAAGAGAATGGGGCTGACAATTAGGTGAAAAGATCAATTTATATATAAAGTAAGTTGGAAAAGAAAAAAAATGATAAAAGAGTAGGATTTGGTGTAAGAGAGAGGAGAGAGAGAATCAAGGAAATAGAGAGTAAACTATATATAACACCACTTTGCTACCCAGTTCAATTGCGCCGGTTCTAGAAATCCCAAGTTCTGCGTATAACTTGTTTTTGCCTCTGTTTAGTATGCACTGGCAGGATGTAAACATGAAAGATGAAGGAGGAAGAAAAGATACAAGAGTGAGAAGGAAGAAAAGAAGGAAAGAAAAAAGGAGCGGAAGCAAACAAACACACTAACAATCAATGTGGAAGGAAAAAAAAAATAATAAAAAGCAGAACAAAACAAAGCCAAAAAAAGAAAAAGAAAAAGAAAAAAACAAACAGACAAACAACAACAACAAAAAAACCTCCCTGCAATCCAACAAGACAAGCAAACCAACAAAAAGAAAAGGAAAAAAAAAAAAAAAAAAGTCGAACCCCAAGTCTCAGACAAAACGGGCCCTGGGAAGCCCCCCTCTTTTTTTTCCTTTCCAGTTCAAACCAATTGCTATTGGATCACATCCAGACAGTCTGTGATCCTGTTAGTGAAATCAAGGCTGCATCTTAGGCCAGTGGCTGCATGGTACAGTGAAGGAGTGGCCCAGGGGGTTTGTGTGTGTCAGCAGATGAATGGCACCGGGAAGGGGACCTTCCAGAAGGCGCCCCCTCCCCAAGCCCACCCACAGTTGCAGCCTCTTGTTGCTGCTGCGCTAGCCTCAGAAACGCCTTCCCCTGCTGACCACCCGAGTCTCACCCAATTGTGCGTTGTCTTCAGAGAGCTGGAGAGTCCCTGGATGGCTGCAGCCGTCGCTCTCTGTCTCCTCCCCTTTGTCTGGAGTTTTCAAAGATGGCGGTGCTCTCCTTCCAGTCAACAGCATCTCCGCAGACTCCCGTATCCTCGCTGATCGATTTCAAAGCTGTTGGGTGTATGTCTCCCTGCCAAAGTAGCACCGGGAAGGCACACCTGTGACTGTGGTGCAGACAGCGCTGCTTTGGACTGTGGCCCGCTCCACTCTGCCCCTGTTTGCTGATCGCAGATCTCTGGGCAGCTCTGTCTGGGGCCCCACTACTGAGGGTCGCGTCAGGCGGAGTGTGGATTTGAACTGGTGCTGTGGGCCCGCGGTCTCCCGTGGTTCCCCAGCACCAATCCCGCCGGCTGTTATCGCTGGTTTTTATCGCTGGTTTCACGCTGGTGTGCCATGAGTTTGGCTGGGGTTGCAGTAGTAGCGCGGTCTCCCCACACTGACTTTGTTTCCGACGGCCTGTGCACCACCCAGGCGGTTTTGCAGGAGCCTCGGGGCTCCAGCCGCTGCAGACAGCTTGTCTCTTTCTCTCTCTGGTAGTGGTAATCAAACCATCCAGGAGATCGGTATTTTCAGCCTATATATATATGATGAAAGGCAATTTATCTGCTTTGTTGGATTCTTTCCACGGAGCTGTCCTGAAGTGCGTCTTCCTCTAATCCGCCATCTTGGATCCCAGTCTATTTAATTTATTTAGCAAACAATAACTTGTACTTTCTATGTGTCAGGCCCCATTCTAAATGCATTACAGCTGTGAAATCTTTTATTTTGCAAAAATACCCGATGAAGAGGTACCATCATTTTTATTTTACAAATAAACTGTCTGGACAAAGAGACAGTAAGTAGATTACCCACAGTCTTACAGATAAATAGATGTGAAGTCAACTTTCAAATCCAGACTCCAAAACCCTGATGCTTCTACATTTAATTTTTCAAATAAATCTGATGCTGACATTATAAATTCTGCTCAATTTTACAAATGAAAAAAGAAAATCTTAGGGAGTTCAATAATTTGTTCAAATTGATATGGATTCAAGTCTTCTGTTTCTAATGCTCTATCCACTTGACTATTCCACCATACTCAGTCTAATGATGTCAGCACTGTTAATTATGTAGGGGATTTGTTTAAGGTTATCAATCCTATGTTGGTATATTGCATAAACTTTTTGGACAAACTTTATGCAAAGATTGTCTGTTATGTCAAGGCACTGGAACAAGCATAAGGCCAGGAAAACTGGATCCATTCCCATCTTTTGCGAAATCATGTCCTGACATAATCATCACTTGATTTGGCAGGAATTCCAACCATATTTAAATACACATTAAAAACAAATAGACCACTGACATAATGTTTCCTTCATTATTTATAGAGCTTTATAAAGGCATTCTAAAATCTAAAATTACAACTAATGTTTTTACAAGCATGTTCCATAGGACTAGATTTACAAAGAAATTAGAACTGGTGAAAATTGAGAAATTTTGTCACAGATCACTCTACATAATTTTTTTTAATGATCTACTTTTATTTACATAATCATCATCATGAGACTAGAAAGGGTGAGGAGAGATTTGCTGCAGTTTAGAAACTCCAAAGAAAATACTGAAACAACTGTTTATCTTAAAGCAAATATGAGAATCTGATTGTCTTTCCTCAGTGTAAGGAGGTGAGAGAGATGAGATTTGGAAGATATTTTAAAAAGTTTGAAGCTAGGCAGAGTGACACATGCCTGTAATACTAGCAGCTTGGGAAGCTGAGGCAGGAGGATTGCAAGTAGAACATAGAAAGTGTTTCAAGTACTACATAGCTGCCTATGATAAAATATAAGAAAGCTGTTGACCCAAAAAAAAATTGTTTGATTTTTGGGAAAAATTAGAAAAAGCAAGGCAGTCAGATATTGTTGGCTTTGAAAATAAGAATATTTCTTATTCCCAGTGTCTTCCACAAAATGATTCTCAAAGTTGGAAATGGCTTCAGATCAAAGATCAAATCCAGATTGAGGCTGTAAGATCCTCTGTTAAGACCTGCAAATATCTAATACCCAAATGAACCTTCTAGTTGGACTAAGTCCTTCTAAGTCATGTTTCAAAGACCCTTCTTTAAAAAATAAAGGTTTTTATAAATTTTACAGGAATTTTCTCATAGCAGCCCCATGAGCCTTCAGAGAAAGAATTATCTGGAAGATTTATGAGTGTGAATTTTGTCTAACTCAATAGAATATAATTTGGTACACAGGACATTCACAAAGTTGTTTTTAACAACTCTAATGAAATACATTTTACATACCATACAATTCACACATTCTTTCTGGAAAACTTCCAAGTCAAACCCAAGGAGTATGTCATGTTGATGTACAACAACAACTCTGCTTTGAGAAAATAAGAAAATGACTTATTCTGAGCCAAATCTGCATGCCATGACCCAGGAACACAAGTTACCTGGAATAACATGGTTCTTCTGTGGAAGAAGATACATTAGCTTTTAAAGCCAGGAAAGAAAGTAGGTGGGGGTCATTAAGTTGGCTGACTACAAAGGAAAAGGGAAATCTCTTCTATAGGATTTACATGTTATCTTTTTTTCTAGATCTATTTTTAAAAATTACACATCACTTCCATGAATAAATACCATTAATCTGCAGGGTACAACTCTATAAACATTTTAAAAATTGGTGCATTTCAGGTGTTCATACTGATGGGATTTGTTGTTACATATTCATATATGAACACAATAGAGCAATATAATTTAGCTAATATCACTCCCCAGCATTTCCATCTCCCTCCTTGTCTCCCATCCCTTGTTACCTTTCCTCCACTAATCTCGCTTTTATTTTCATGAGATCTATCCCTCTTTCTTTCCCCTTTTCCTCTCTACCTTCCACATATGAAAGAAAACACAGGACCCTTGACATTCTGAGTTTGTCTTATTTTGCTTACCATAATGGTCTCAAGTTCCATTCATTTTCCTACAAATGACATAATCTCATTTTTCTTTATGGATAAATAACACTCCATTGTGTATATATATACCACATTTTCTTTATCCATTCATTAACAGACACCTAGGCTGGTTTCATAGTTTGTTTTTTGTGAATTGTGCTGCTGTAAACATGGATATGCATGTATCATGTAGCATAATGACTTTAATTCAAAATTTATTACCTTTAACAAGGTAAGAAAATCTTTTACAGGATTCAGATGTAATCACATTCTTAGCTATAGGGTTGGTAGAAACCTAAGGTTATCCATGCTTACTATACAATCTGCAAGTTTTATCAGGTAGTCATGAGAATGCTAGGTCATATACAGAGGGATAATGAATGTCTATTAAAAGGGACCAAAGATATCCCAAGTTAAATTTGGGTCTTGTTCTGCAACATTTCATCTCTCTACAATCATGATATTTCAGTCAGCAAAGATCAAACAGTCTGCAGGCTCTTAAATATAGTTGTACTTTCAGTTTACAATGAGATACACTTCCTCTTTTTCATTTTATTACAGGTGATGGTATTGTAAATATTTCCATTAGCTCTTAAAAATACCATATCCTAGCTGGGCATAGTGGCACACACCTGTAATCCCAGTGGCTCAGGAGGCTGAGACAGGAGAATCATGTTCAAAGCCAACCTCAGCAAAAATGAGGTGCTAAGCAACTCAGTGAGGCCCTGTCTTTAAATAAAATAGAAAATAAGGCTGGGGATGTGGCTTGGTGGTCCAGTGCCTCTCAGTTCAATCCCTAGTATACTCCTTAAAAATTACCATATTCTTCAAACCCTCACTGCCTATGCAAAAATCCATTAGCTCACACAGAGTCAATGTTGGATATATAAATTTGGGAGTGAACATTATTCAAGTGGTACTATGGTTTGAAAATGTTGTCACAATTCAGGTTTTGCCAACGTGGTAATATTTAGAGATAGGCCCTTTCAGAGGCTATTGGGCCAGGAGGGTTCATCCCTTGTGATTGTATAACCTCATAAAAGCACTTGGTGGAGGAAGTTCACTCTCTTCTGCCCTTCTGCCTCCTATCATATGAACATACAGTGTTTTTCCCCTTTAGAGGATGTGATTATCACCAGACACCAAATACTGGTGCTGTAGTCTTGGACTTCCAGCCTCCAGAGTTCTGAGAAATAAAAATTTTTTCTTTATAAGTTACCTAGTCTGTGAGATTCTTTTATAGCAGCACAAAATGTTCAAAGTAATATCTAAATGTGACCCATATGTGGCTGTATATATAAGAATATGAGGAACAAACCAAGGACAGTCCAACATTTTAAGTTTTGGTAAAGGTGCAATCTTCATCAATGATAAACTTAAGTAGATAAGAGAGACAGGGAGAAGCCCCAATAAGGAATGTGAGATTGCAGAATAAAAAAAAGGAAAAGTGATTCAAAAAGAGAGAGGCTGGGTAATATGATGCTTTTGGAATTTGATTACTTAGGTGATTTAGTAAAAGCAATTTCACAGGGGTGAGATTGAAGCCAGATGGGAATGTACTTAATATTTAATTGACAGGTGAAAAGTAATTTCAGCAAAAGGGTAGGCCATGCAGCAGAAAAGTAGGGAGCATATTTAAGGAACAGTGAGTAACTAAGTTTTACAGGGTCATTGGATAAGAATGGGAGAATAGAATATCATAATGCTGGAAAACTGTTAGGGTCACATTGGGGAATTCCATAAAAGTCTGCTTAAGAAATTTACACTTGAATGCATTAAGTTCCATCTGAGGTCTATAAGTTGTGGATAATAAAATAGTCTATTACTCTATGTATCATCTATTTGTTTATAGTATGATAAATATACTTTTTTGTAAAAAGAAAATTCCGATTTTTTTTCAAAAATTTAAGTGTTTTAAAGAATAAACAGTGGGGTGTTAACAGACAACTGTTATATATTATTCAGGTTATCTGAAAGAAACAGATGGCTTTTTTAGTCTTAATAATTAAAGGGAATTCAGTACAGGGACAATTAACCAAGTCATAGGAAGAATTTAGGAAAAACTAAAGAGTTCAGGAGTAATGGTGTTTCCCAGGGCTAGTGACCAGTTCAAGACCTGGAAGTGCAAGAGGTATAGACAATTACAGGAACCTGGAGAGTTATGCTGAGAGGACACCTGTCAGGAGATGTGGCATTTGGTGGAAGGCTACAGCCAACCCAGGTGATCTAAAAGAAAAAGAGCCGGGGGTGGGGTATCCAGACTCAGTCTCCTCTGCTAGTGTTTCTCAGGAGCCCAGGAGTTCATATTGGTCAACCTCTTTGGATCAGGGTAAAAATAGGCAGAAAAAAGACCTGGAAAGACAAGCAGGAGACATCCACCACTGTTGGGTTGAAATTATTTCTCTATTTGTATTTTATGTTGTGTGTAGGTATTTTTTAAAAATTTATAGAATATATGAACTACTTTTGTAGTAGTGAAAATATTTTTGAGTTCTAAAACTAAAGCTAGACTCAGGAAGAGCATTTCTGCCAAAGGAGTTATACACACCCAAATTTAGACAGTGCAAAAGTGGCCGTGCCAGTGGAAAGGAGGTATAGAACTAGAAAGATACGGCAAAAATGTGCTGTGGGCATTTCTCTGGACAAAAATCACCTAAGGATGGAAGTATCCAACTGTAACTCAATTCCAGTTTATTGGAAGGAGTACCCCACTCAGTGTCCAACACAGAAAACCCCGTTTACCTGAGCACCTACTGTATGACTTTTTTCTTACAACACACTGCAATATATTTACTCAGAATTGGTCATCAGAAGAGAAAACTGGCTGTAATTGATACACATGTGCAAATCACATAGGTAGAAATTGCTTGTGAGGCTAAGTGTGGGAGAATAGAGGATTATAATGCTGGAAAACTGTTATCATCACATTGGGGGTGAGCCTGGATAAATAGATATAGAGTGTGCTGTTTTTTACCAAGAGGGTCCCATTTCATGTTTGAATTATTTGAAAATACTTTGTATCGGTATAATTGCTATCATCTTTTCATATTTTAGCAGAAAATTTCTTCTAATAAGTATAAAAGTATATAAAAGAAAGGTAAAACTAAAAAGGCCTAGAAATATTCATACATTAAAATATTTTCATAAATTATATAGAAAAAGTGAATAAATCAAAGGACAAACTTGCTTATACATATGCTTCCATTTCTTTTGCATATAGTTTTTATGCTGAGACTAAAGAACAATTACCTATTAACTTCTGTCAAAAAGTGTGTTAGTAAAGTAACCCATTTGAGTGAATATATAAATTAATCCACTTTTATAATTTATAAATAAATGTCATAATGTATATAATCCATAAAGCTTTGTAATAGCTAAGTTCATATATGAATTAAATATTTTAGCTCCAGCATTTCAATAACCATAAGATAGTTGAAACCAAAAACATGAGGCAGGTGGTCAAAGACTCCTTCAGGCCCATGAGCACCACTGATTTTAGGCCTGAACGGTAAACTTCCAGGGAGTTCTGGCAACTGAGTATGCCTTCAGAAGAGGCCCAAGTGTCTAGAAATTGCAGCCAGCTTTCCTTGGTCCTTATGAAATAGAGACTAAGCAAAAAGGTAGGGCCTGGGCCTTTTGGCAGTGTGACAGGGTGAGTACATAATTTGGAGGTCAAATATGCCAAGGCTGCTAGATTTACCAGGTCAAGATCATGAAAACACTAGCCGGGCATGGTGGCGCACGCCTGTAATCCCAGCACTTTGGGAGGCTGAGGCAGGAGGATCACGAGTTCAAAGCCAGCCTCAGCAACGGCGAGGCACTTAGCAACTCAGTGAGACCCTGTTTCTAAATAAAATACAAAAAAGGTCTGGGGATGTGACCCAGTGGTCGAGTGCCCCTGAGTTCAATCCCCGGTACCACAAAAAAAAAAAAAAAAAAAAGATCATGAAAACACTATAGAGAAACAAGCCTGAAATTCTATGTATGGTTTTCTCCCAAGAAATTTGATTATTCATAAGCCACTCAGGGGCTTGCAGGACATCAAAACACCAGGAAGAACGCACCCTGTTCCAGGCTGATGATCTGAGCAGAGATTTTAGCCTTTTGTAGTGCTAATTTGATAGGGTTAGGCTGTTTAAGATGGAGGAGACCTGTAACATTCTAAGCTTTTGAGATTCCTAAAGGGTTACACCTTATCTTGAAGTAAGACTAAGCTAGTAAATACATCATCACCAACAAAGTACAATAGACAAGCAGCACTGGAAGTGCTATTCCGGTTCTACTAGGATGCAAGTTTAGGAGTATATTGCATGCTGAAAGATCAGTTGTTTCTCTATGTGAATTATCTCTTTGAGTACAAGATTTCCATTTCCTCAAAGGAATCAATCCAGTGCCTTTGTTACCCGCCAGAAGAAAATCAAATAGATTTTGGAGTAAGACACGCTCATCTAGAGACTCTACCATTTTTTATCCTCATTGCTCATCATTAAATTTAAAAAAAAAAAACTGACAAGATATGCCAAAAATGGGGCCAGATGAAAAAAAGCCAGGCACTATTTTACACACACACACACACACACACACACACACACACACACACATACACACACATAATGGGTATGTGTGTGTGTGTGTGTGTATATATATATATATATATATATACATATGTATATGTATATATATATGCATATATATTTATCAAATATATATATTTAAAGAAAAACAGAGAATGTATGTATAATATGTCAAAATAAACTCTGCTGTCATATATATCTAAAAAAAAACAATAAAAAATAAAGAATAATATCAGAAAATTTAATGAGAGAGATATAAGAAGGAAGGATGGAAGGAAGGAGAAAGAATCAAGCCAAAATCTTAGAAATGATGTATAAAATAAATGAGGAATTCAGTAGCTAGGTTTAATTGTAAACTGGACACAACAAAACTGAGTATGGGCTGAGGTTGTGGCTCAGAGGTAGAGCGCTTACCTAGCATGTGCAAGGCCCTGAGTTCGATCCTCAGCACCACATAAAAAATAAATAAATAAAATAAGTATATGGTGTCCAACTACAACTCAAAAATAAATATTAAAACAAACTGAGTATGAGTAACTAAAGGACAGGTCAATAGGAAACATACATATTACAGGATAAAAATACAAAAGAGTACAAGAATATGTAAGAATTTGTGAAAATATAGTATATATGAATAACTGAAGTCCAAGAAAACAGAGTAGGATAATGAGGTAGAAGAAATGATTGGAGACATAATCACTGAAAAATCCCTAAAAGGGTGAGACCATCAATTATAAATTCAGAGTACTCTGAAAATTTCAAACATGTTAGACACAAGAAGAGCTACACTCAGGGAAATTTTGAAGAGACCATGCATAGAACTGTGTGGCAGAGGGTGTAATTCAGTTATAGAGTGCTGGCCTAGGATGCACAAGGCTCTGGGTTCAATCACCAGCACCTTAAAAATAAGGAAAAAGAGAAACTATAAGCTTCCAGGGGAAGATAAAAGATATATTCCCTTAAACAAAAACAAAGACAAAAGAAAAAAGATTGATGGTTGACTTTCAATGAAAATGATAGAAACTAGAAAACAATGAAATTTTATAAGTTCTCTAAGATTTTTAACTGGTAACGTGAAATCCTATCCCAAATAAAATATTTTTCAAAAACAATGGTGCAACAAATAATTTTTCTGACAACAACAAAAAACCACTAAAAGTCATCACCAGCCAGGCATGGTGGTACATGCTTGGAAGTCCAGCTACCTGGGAAGTTGAGGCAGGAGGATCTCGAGTTCAAGGCCAGCCTTGGCAATCTAGCAAGACTCTCTACCTAAATAAATAAATAGTGTTGGGGATGTATCTCAGTAGTAGAGCAGCACTGGGTTCCAACCCCAGTACCCAAAACCAACAAAACCCTCAAACAACAACAGAAAAAAAAACATCACCAGTAGACTTGCATGAAAAGGAAAAAAAAACAATATTTTTTTTAAGAAGGAAAAAATCTATGCAGGCATGAGGATAGCATGAGATAAAGGAATTAAGAATACCAAAAAGCATAAACTTACGCTGGGCACGGTGGCACACGCCTGTAATCCCAGCACTTGGGAGGCTGAGGCAGGAGGATCGCAAGTTCAAAGCCAGCCTCAGCAATGGCGAGGCACTTAGCAATTCAGTGAGACCCTGTCTCTAACAAAATACAAAACAGGGCTGGGGATGTGGCCCAGGGGTTGAGTGACCCTGAGTTTAATCCCTGGTACCAAAAAAGAAAAAGAAAAAAAGCATAAACTCATAGAAAACGAGGGGAAGTATAACAAGAAAGAGAGGAAGCAACAGTTTTGATAAATAGTTAAGAAACAGCATTGATTACACGGGCAGGTGGGTGATACCTGTAGCATCAGTTAAAATGGGAAAGAAAGAGCTCTCTTGTAGAATCTTCTTAAAAACAACTTCATTGCAGTGTAATACACATACAAAAATTTAAATGTATAGGTGGAGGACTTTTGACAAATGTATGCACCTATATTACCATCATCCCAATCATAATACACAATTATTTTAATGGCCCCCAAGAAGTTACCTCTTGTCTCTTTGATTTTAATATTCTCCATTTCCCTGCTACAAGTAAGTATTTTATAAATTCTTAAGAAATGTTTATAACCCCCTAAGTCCCAATCCATTTCAGAAGGGGAATGTTTCTTGGAAATTTATATAGACTAAGAAACAACATAACAGGTCAGAATCTTTTAAAATTCCTCCCAGTTATAACCCTGCCTTCTAAGTAGCAATCTGCAGTCTACAGTAATTGAAAACTTCTAATAAAATTGTTTGAAATGAGTTTTTGATTTTTCATAACAGGAATATTGATCTTCACTTAATGACTAACTCATTCTGTTTGGAGAAAATGATTTTTGCCAATCCAGATATTTTTTCCTTTTCCTTTTTTTTTTTTTTTTTTTTGGAAAGACATCTATTAGCATAACACATCTGGCACCTTTCCAAACCTTCATGCCCTCCTCTTCCAGGATTAGATTAATTGATGGTGAATTTTAAGGGGGAAAGCTAGATATGCAATTTTATTATTTGACTAGGACTACTATAACAAAGTGATACAACCAGGTGTCTTAAAAAACAGAAATTTATTATCTCACAGTTCTGCAGGCTAGAAGTCAAAGATCAAGGTGTTGGCAGGGTTGGTTCCTTCTGAGGGCAGTGAGAGAGAATATGTTCCATGTCTCTTCCCAAGCTTTTGAAATTTGAAGGTAGTCTTTGGCATTCCTTGGCACATAGAAAGATCATCCAGATTTCTGTCTTTATCTCTGCATGGCATTCTCCCTGCATGATGTCTGTGTCCCAAATTCCCCTTTTTTCAAGGATATCAGTCATATTGGATTAGAGGTCCACCCTATTCCAGTAAACTCTCATCTTAACAAATTAAATTTGCAATGAACCTATTTCCAAATACAGTCACATTCATGAAGTATTGGGGATTAAAAGTTCAATATATGAATTTTGAGAGAACATGATTCACCCCCAAAACAGCATCCCAGCCCTTCTTTTTTCTCCTTTTTCTTGGGACCATGCCTGCCCTCAATTCTCATGGCTGCTTTGTGCCATGTTGTAAGCTTGTGGGTAAAAATAGTTTCAATGGAAAGACCTGGAAGTCTGTTCAGTGACAGAGGAGAGAGTATCAAATTATAGGATTCAGAGCTTGAAAACAGGGCTAGGGATTTAGCTCCATGGTAGAGCACTTGTCTAGCATGCACAAGTGCTTGGGTTTGATCCCCAGCAGTGCAAATAACCAAAACAGAAGAACAAGAAAATATGAAAACATGTGTCCACAAATATAAACCACATTCCTTAACATCATCTCTTTCATTTCTACAGGTACTATTTTGCTCTTCCATATATCTTCTTTTTATTGTCATGCTTCAATTGATTCAAAACTTCTGAGAGGAAAAGGAGCATAGATCTATAACCTGTACAATAAGGACTTAACAAGACAAATGCAACCACATCTCTTATATCTGGATGATTTTAATTACTTGAATTATTTAGAGTTGAAACACACAGGGCAAATCCATGCATAGAGTTATCATAATTAATTGGGGAGCATTTTAACCTCTAAATAAAAGGGGCTTATATAAATGAAGTTAATATAAGCCATATTTTTCTTTTGAGAGAAGGAAAGGCAAGGAGGGAGGCCAGTCATTTATAGGGATGTGCAGTGAGGTATACCCCAAGTTTTTTGGAATTCCAGTTTCACCAAGAAGTGATATTTATTGAGAAAGGAAATGGAGGAGATGGAGCAGCTTTGGAAGAAATATGATAAATTTGGTCAGGGCACACTGAATTTGAGAATTGGGAAAAGGCCAGTGAAGTTCATGTGTCCTTTACCAAAGACTGCCCAGATGGCCACTAACCTCATGGGAGAAGATAGGGTCACCCAAGGGACTATCGGGAGGTGAGGAGAATGCTAAGTATGAACCCTGTTGAAGAGCCAGGTGTGGGGGGCAAGGTGAAGAGGACTACTGAAAACAGCCTGTGGAAGTCTTCAACCAGCTGAGCACAGGTTCCCACCACAACACTAAGACAGCCCATCTGAAACCAGACTGAAATCATGCGTTAAGAGCTCTGTCTTTGCCAAGGGCCATGTCTGTGCTGTCTTTAGCCCCAGGAGTTTTGCACTGAGGAGGATTATAAGCCCATAAAGATGCAGGTAAACAAGTATAAATGGGGAAATAGGACCAATGGCTTTTAGGCTGAAGAAGAAGCACTTTCCCTTGATCTGGTCAGTAAAGAACCCAGGAACAGGAGGGAGGTTGGCTTGTAAAATAGTCCCTTCATACTGTCTCAGGATTTGTCCAACATTATTGCTATGCTGATAATAAAAAAATTCATTAGCTTAAATATGAATCAGAAATTACTGCAGAAGAAGTAATATAGGAGGCAAGAATCAATTTAGAGGCAATTTCCATAACCAGACTACATCTTGAGCAGTTTTGTCAAGTAGTGAGACTGGACACCCCTTGAGAGATACAGAAGTACATGGAAAATATGTATATTTTTTGTTTGAACCATGATTTTCTGTATATCAGCTATTATTCAAGGAAGTGTCACTGTCCCATTTTTTTCTACTCCAATTAAATGTTTGTATTCTAGTAGTTACCTATGAAGGCTTCAATTAATAAAAAACCTAATAATAATAGTTTCTTCTGTGCTGAGTTGGTTCTCATAATGACCAAAGAGCAGAATCATGATTTTTGCTTTGGTTTAAATAAAAGGAAAATAAATAATTTTTTTTTTCTGAGACACCAACATCACTGTTTCCAAAAATGTACATATCCATTGCCCATGGCTAGGAAGGACCTTAAAGGAAATGACCTGAACTACCTAATTTCTCAGTGTTGCTGATTATTAAACATCTACTGGGAATTTATTTCCCAAATGTTATTTTACAAGGTAAAATTTTAAATAAATTTGATCTTCAAAATGTCTCTATCTTAAATAGGACTCTAATTGGCAAATGGGGAAGATTTTAAGTTAGCAACTATTTTCTGAAGTATTCTTACCTTGTAAAATCCATATTTCTTTTGAATCCAGAAGCTGATCATGTAAATGACACACTTAACTTCATAAATGGAAATAAACATTGACTATCTATATTGACAGGAGCAGTTCGCTGATGTTAAGTGAGTAAATTAATTTTAAATATCATTAAAATATCAAGCACATGTGTCCCCCAATCAGTGATTTTGTTATTTATGGATTTATATCTGTTTTAATTCAAGAAAACCAATGTGTTCTCGCCATCAATTTTCTCATGGCTTCTTTCACCTCCTTGTTCCTAAGACTGTAGATGAGAGGGTTCAACATGGGAATTACCACCGTGTAGATGACAGAGGCCACTTTGACCTGATCAGCTGAATAGCTTGACTTGGGCATTACATACACAAACAAAACCGTCCCATAAAACAGAGTGACTGCGGTGAGGTGAGAAGTGCAGGTAGAGAAAGCCTTGTTCCTTCCTTCGGTGGAGCGCATCCTCACAATGGAGTGGAGGATGTATATGTAGGACACAATTATGGTAAACAGTGTGCTTATCAGGACAGAGGCAGACGAGATGGCAGGAGAAATCTCAGCAATATAAACATGGCCACAAGAAAGCTTCAGGAGTGGGAAGAGGTCACAGAAAAAGTGGTTGATTTTATTTGGGCCACAGAAGGACAGGTTCATCAAACAGCCTGTAAACGATGATGCATTCATGCAACCACCCAGGTAGGATGCCCCCAATAGAAGGAAGCAGACCACTGGGGACATCTGGGTGGAGTAGAGCAGGGGAGAACAGATGGCTACGTACCGGTCATATGCCATGGTGGCCAGCAGAAAGCACTCTGTAGTCCCAAAAGTGACATCAGAGGCTAGCTGGGCTATGCAGCCAGTTAGGGGGATAGTAGTTTTTTCTCTTAAGAAACTGATGAGCATTATTGGTGTAACTGACGTGGAATAGCCAATGTCCACAAAGGCCAAGTGGCTGAGGAAAAGGTACATTGGGGTGTGAAGCTGCGGGCTGCTTTGGATTAAGAGGATTATGGTGATATTTCCCACTATGGTCACTATATAAACTGCTAGGAAAACCACAAAGAGGATGGCACATAGTGTGCGATTGTCTGTTAATCCCAAAATAATGAACTCTGTCACTGCTGTATTGTTTTCAGTCTCCATCTCTCCATTTAATGGTGCCTACCAAAATCAGAACCAGAGGAGGTTTAACAGGCTGAAATGATCCCACAAGTTGATGTACAAATTAATGTGTACACCTAAATATAAGCTTGTAGTTAAATTTTAAAAATGGCAAACTTTGTTTTACTTACAGCATACTTTATGCACACAAATTTTCTTTTCAAATTCTATGAAATATTAAAATCGAAAACTCAATTACCTTAGAACCCAGATATTAGATTCTTACTTGCGCATCATAGAGCAAGTCTAATCCCTCTGTGCACAGGAAATACATAAATGGATTTTACAACATTGATTGTAATAACATCAACTATAAATAATTTAAATGTTCATGGGAAGGCCAGCTCCTTCGTTTTCCCCTTCCCATCCCAAATGTATGTCTGCCCCATGTTCTCTATTTATACAGCTGATTAGTCCAATAAAGGTGGAATTGACTTGGACATCTCCTTCTCATTTTCCTGGAATAATAATTACACCCTTAATTATAATAGTCGATACCAAGAGCTGGCTGGTGTCTATATTCAAGATGGAAAGGCCAAACAGAATTTTTATTATTGTTATGAGATATTTCATAAAGTGTCCTACAATTTATCTCTTCTTTATTATGCCTTTTTATGCTTATGGGATTGTGTGAAACAATAAGAAGAGTCTAGGTAAATTATGGACTAGCATTAAATAAGTGAATAAAAATACTTGGTGACTTGCATTAGGTTAGTTTTAGTTTTGCCAGTTCCAATAGTCAATGGTTTGGAAATAAGCAGTGAGGGCACTTGACACAGTGAGAGGATTAGGGAGGTCAGGATGTTGTAGCTAGCTAGGAAAGCGAGAAAATTACAATGAAAGAAAGATTAATTAGCTTTTCCGAATAATGGTCTCTTTGTTCAAAACACAGCACATGAGCAAAGACGGGAAAATGCTCATCATATTCATCCTTTACCAAGACTCTAACTAAAGACCAACATATTCTTTAGAGTAATTTGCTTTTCCATCAAGAACTCCTATTTGAAGAATATTTTTTAAAAAATGCATGTGTAACTATCAGCAACCATGCTCTTAGCCAAAGATTCTGTGTCATATTGGATCCAGTCAGCATCACATAGGATTATATGTCAGAATCCTCAGATTCCTTTTATCTAGACAAAGACTCAAACTAGAAATACATTTAAAAAAATAATAGGTGTATAAAAGACATGCATGTTTTCAAAGTTGGATTATTGTGCCAGTACAGAAGATAAAGTGGTGTGTGGAAATGTCATGGACTTCGGGGCCATGAAAACCTGGCATCAGTTTCTAGCTCTGCTTCTTACACTATAGTAAATCATAAGAAAATTACAAGAATTTCTTGGTTTTCTGTTTTCTTATCTGTAAAAGAGAGGATACATACCTTGTATGATTCTTGTGTTAATTTATATGATGTAGATAAAACACCAAGCCCTGTTTTCAGAGTAGAGGAATAACAAATAGGACCTCAACTTCTAACAGTTTCTTTGAAATAATTAATTTGTTATTTCTGAAACATAAGGAGAATCAAATATTTCTATGTTGTTAAAACAAAATAAGAAGTATAAACTAGTTAAACAGCTATTGAATCAGTAAGGAGAGGCTCCAAGGAATTGTTGCTGTATAGCAAAGCCATATTTAAGTGTCATTTTGGTCATTTGGGATATGGCCCCAAATTACTTACTTCACTTGAAGTTACAAATTAATTACTGCACTTGTTTTGGAAAATTACACAGACAATCCACTGGGAGAGAGAATTACATGTACTCACCTACTGGGACAGAGAACTAAAATGTGTACATGATTATGTAAAAGTCTGAGTGAAATATTTTCTAAATACTCAGGGGTTTCATTTATTTTTAATTAAGTGATGTGGAAAATAAATCACAACATTTTGCTATAACTTAAGTTGATTTTTAGATCAAAATGACAAATATGCTTGCAGCAGTTTTGTGGTACTGCTGAAATTTGGCCATATTCAATGGCTCAGGTATGCATGCCACCTACATTTAGAGATAATTTGGGTTTGCCAGAAGAGTTTGGTATACAAATATGCATCCAATAGAATTTCAAAATTATTTTCATATAAGTGACATAAACTTCAAAAATAATATATTTTCCACATTTATTTGTTTAGTAGGGATTTAACTCAGGGATGCTTTACCATTGAACCACATGCTTTGTCCTTTTCATTTTCTTTTTTATTTTGAGACAGAGTCTTGCTAAGTTGCTGAAGGCCTGGCTAAATTGCTGGGTTGAACTTGCAGTTATCCTGTCTCCTGAGTAACTGGGATTACAGGCATGTGTCACCACATCCAATTATTTCCCACATCTTATAGATTTGTCCTAGACATGATGTGCATTACACTGATTGCTGGTAGACATCATATCTCTCTCTATCTGCTGCCTACTCTGGTCCACTATTGTGTGTGTTTTTAAACAGAACAATGAAGCTTACACTAACATTTTTTATGACTCTAACATATACAGCTTCTGCATTGCCTGTTCACTTGTCATGGCCACAGTTAGCTTGTGGCGTTCTTTAACTATGGCTACATAACACAACATTCACTAGTTTAAAAGTCAGGTTCCTTTTATCTTGAGCTTTGAGAGTCCATAGGTAATTCTCCTTTGGAAAAAGGCTAAGCCTGATGATCTACATTAAGAGGATCTAGCAGCTCAAACGCCTCAACTTCAACAAATTAGGAAATGGACATGTTGTAAGGTTCCATCTGTCCTATAAAGAGAGTTCATTTAGGTTGTAAGAAAACAAGACTGCTACTGATACACCAGCAGGAGGTTCTATGTCCAGGTTCTTGGCCTTTCCAACAAAGAATTGAGCCAGACACCAGAGGTTAGTGAGGAAAGTTTTATCAAAAGCAAAGGTACAATCTGGGTGTATACACCTCGAGCTGTGAAGTAGCACACGGTCCTGTCAACACAGTGGAGCTTGCTTTTATTGGTATGTATTAGTTCTCCCCTTCTCCCCTGGGTGGATTTGGGGTTGATTAACACCTTGATTGACAGCTGAACCTGACATACTTTATTTTCTACTGTAAAATGGTAAGTTTCTGCCTCCCAATCCTGCACCCCTTTCTTTACCCCCCACCCCTGAAAATGCATAATAGGGGAGAAAATTGAATTGCTAAATATGTTGACAAACAAACATTCAACTTTAGGTCAGTCCCTTGGGCTATTGCATATACCTGAGATAGGGAACTTTCCCTTTAGGGGCTTGAATTCCTCCTTGAGGTCCTCTAACTTCTTCCCTTAACTGCACAATGACCCAGTTTCCTCTCACAGGAGGGGCTTCAGGTGGAATGTCATATGGGTGGTAACCTCCCTTCTGCCTTTTCTGTCCCTTCCCCATGCCCTATCTCCTACCTAGCACTACTGTGACTGAGGAGTGACACAAATAGTTGAGGTGGCCAATGATTCCATAAAAGCATCCCAGATTACATCTGGTAGAATTAAATTCCTTTCATCCCTGTCTTTCTTCTAGCATTTTGTTCATAACACTTGACTACTACTCATTGTAGTTGAAAATCTTCCTCTTTCCCTGGTGTGAAGATCCAGTGTCTATGTCTATTTTTATATCCATATTTAATGGTCCAGTGCTAGAAATACAAGAGGAATAAAATAGATATTTGTTGAACTGATGTTAAGCCATTTTTAAAATCCCTTATGTATATCAGTCACTATGCTATGGCCTATTAAAATAGTAAATCTGACATCTCTGTCTTTGCTCAATAATCAGGGGTATAGCTCTTTTTAGAGCATGTGACTAAATTTATTCATCTTGCTTAACTCAAAGTTTATTTCTATGGACTAGTGACTCCCCATGTCCCCCACCCTCAGGTGCTGGACCCACAATTCTACTCTTTTTTAAGTCTGTGAATTTGACTATTTAAGATACTTTATTTGAGTAGAATCATGCAACATCTGCTCTCTGTGACTGGTTTATTTCATTTTGTATAATGCCTTAAAGGACATTGAACTTTCATATTGCAAGATTTTCTTTTCTTTTAAGCTGAATAAAATTCCACTGTATGTATATGCCACCTTTTCTTTATCCATTCATCTGTTGAAGGGGATTTAGTCAGTTCTCACATCTTAGCTATTTTGAACAGTGTTACAATGAACATGGATTCATTGAATCCAGGAAATTCTGATTCCAATTATTTTGGACAAATACTCAGAAGACATGTTTCTGGATCATGTGGTAGTTTTATTCTTAATTTTAAAAGGAACTTTTATACTCTGTTCTTTGGGGAACTGTACCATTTTGCATCCCCACCAACAGAGTACAAGGACTCTAAATTCCCCACATCCATGAAAACACTTCTTGTCTTTTTTATTTTTTAAATAATAGCTTTTCATGCAAGTGTGAGACCGTATCTAATTTTGGTTTGATTTACATTCAAGTGATGACAAGTGACACTGAGCATATTTTAATTATCCAGTGGTTACTTATATGTCTTCTTTGGAGAAACATTTATTTGATTTATTAGCTCATTTTTAAATTGGGTTATTAGTTTATTTTACTTATTTATTTTTTGTTCTTTTTTTTTTTTTTTTTGCTATTGAGTTAAAAGTGTTCCTTATGTGTTTTGGAAACTAAACTTTTATCAGACACATTATATGCAAATATTTCCTCATTCTATAGAATGCCTTTTCACTCTGATGATTGTTTTCTTTGCTGAGCAGGAGCTTCTTAGTTTGACACAGTCCTTTTGTCTATTTTTGTTTTTGTTGCCTGTGTTTTGGGTTCATTTCCAAGAAATCATTTCCCAGAGCAATGTCATAAAGCTGCCCCCTATGTTTTGTTTTAGAAATTTTATAGTTTCCAATCTTACATTAAGTCTTTACCCATTTTGGGTTTATTCTTGCAAATGGTATAAGATAGAGGTCTAATTTTATCCATTTAATTTACTTATTTAATTTCCCCAGTACCATTTGTTGAAGAGAATTTCCATTCTCTATTATGTAGTCACGGCACTATCCTCAAGTATCATTTGAGCATGCCTGTAAGGTTTATATATGTAATTCCTCCCTATTCTTTTGATCATATATCTATCTTAACACCAGTATCATACTGTTTTAATTTCTGTAAAGATACTTTGAAAGTATAATGCTTCAGCTTTGTTCTTTTTTTTCAAGATTGTTTTGGCTATTTGGTATCTTTTGTGGTTCCATATGAATTTTAGGATTAATTTTTCCATTTATGTCAAGAATATAATTGGGATTAGATAAGGATTGGATTGCTTTGGGTAGTATAAACTTTCTTTTTTTTTTTTTTTTTTTTGCTACCAGGGATTGAACTCAGGGGCACTCGATCACTGGGCCACATCCCCAGCTCTTTTTTGTATTTTATTAGACAGGATCTCACTGAGTTGCTAAATGCCTCACCATTGCTGAGGCTGGCTTTGAACTCATGATCCTCCTGCCTCAGCCTCCCGAGTGCTGGGATTACAGGCGTGCACCACCATGACCTGCTGGTAGTGTAAACATTTTAACAATATTAAGTCTTCCAATCCATGAACACAGATGCTTTTAAATTTGTCTTTGTTTTTTTACCATTTCATTCATCAGTGTTTTGCAGGTGTCAGGATACAGATCTTTTCTTTCCTTAGTTAAGTTTATTCTTATGAATTTTACTATTTAAAAAATAGGATTATTTCTTTATTTGCCATTATTTTACTAGGTGGCTTTATTATTTTTCAATATTTTTAAATTTGTTCTTATTAGGTATACATAAGAGTAGAATTTATTTTGACATACATATAAGTTCTCATTCTTCTGGTTGTACGTGATGTAGAATTACATCATATATACACATAGGGTAATAACGTCTGATTAATTCTACTGTCCTTACTACTCCCATACCCCCACCCCTCAGTCTAATACAAATTACCTCTATTCTTCCCTAGACCTTCCCCCTTACATATATATATATATATATATATATATATATATATATATTTATATTTTTTTTTTTTTTTTTGTACCGGGGATTGAACTCAGGGGCACTGGACCACTGGGCCACATCCCCAGCCCTTTTTTGTATTTTATTAGAGACAGGGTCTCACTGAGTTGCTAAATGCCTCGCCATTGCTGAGGCTGGCTTTGAACTCGCGATCCTCCTGCCTCAGCCTCCCAAAGTGCTGGGATTACAGGCGTGCGCCACTGCTCCCGGCTACTTATATTTTTTATTAAGAATATAAACAACAATAAGTGTTGGCGAGGATGTGGGGGAAAATGTACACTCATACATTGCTGGTGGGACTGCAAATTGGTGCAGCCAATATGGAAAGTAGTATGGAGATTCCTTGGACAACTGGGATTGGAACCATCATTTGAACCAGGTGTCCCACTTCTTGGTCTATACCCAAAGGACCTAAAAACAGCATACTACAGGGACACAGCCACATCAATGTTTATAGCAGCACAATTCACCATAGCTAAATGGTGGAACCAACCTAGATGCCCTTCTGTTGATGAATGGATAAAGAAAATGTGGTATATATATATATATATATACAATGAAATACTATTCGCATTAAAAGAGAATAAAATCATGGCATTTGCAGGTAAATGGATGAAGTTGGAGAATATAATGCTAAGTGAAGTTAGCCAATCCCAAAAATACAAATGCCAAATGTTTTCTTTGATATAAGCATGCTGATTCATAATGGGGCGTGGGGGAAAACATGGGAGGATTAAATGAAATCTCTAGATAGAACAAAGGGGAGGAAGAGGAAGGGAAAGGAGAATGGGGGTAGGAAAGATGGTGGAATGAGATGGACATCATTACCCTAAGTACATGCATGAAGACATGAATGGTGTGAAAATACTTTGTGTATAACCAGAGATAGAAAAAATTGTTCTGTATGTGTGTAATATGAACTGTAATGCATTCTGCTGTCATATATAACAAATTAGAACAAAAAATTAAAAATTAAATAGGATTATTTCTTAATTCCTTTTCACATAGTCCATTGTTAGTTATAGAAAAGCAGCTGATTTTTGTTTTTGATCTTACAACTTAGTTGAATTCATTTATTAGTTCTGACAGCTTTATGGATGAATCTTTACATCTTTGACTATGGATTTTGTCCATTTATGTTTAAATGTTTAAATTTATGTTAAATGTCCATTTATGTTTAAAGTAATTATTATAGGTAAGGACTTACTAGTGCCATTTTATTTGTTATTTTCTGAATTTTTTATGGTTCTTTTGTCCATCTTTTCCTCTTCTACTGTCTTCCTTTGTGATTTGTTGATTTTTTGTAGTAATATTCTTTGATTTCTTTCTCTTTTGTATGTCTTGATAGGTGTTTTCTTTGCAATTATCATGAGGTTTACATAAAATATCTTCCTGCGGGCGGAGGTCCCAGTTTGCACTGCCAGCGTGGACCTGCCAGTGAGAGCTCCCAGTTCGGCCTGCCATCGTGGGTTCCCAGTGGGCCTGCCAACATGAGTTCCCAATTTGGCCTGCTGGCTTGCATTCCCAGTTGGGCCAAGATACTACAACAATAGAAGCCATAGAAAGCACAGTAGGTGAAATGTCAGAGAAGGAGTTCCGGATATACATAATTAAAATGATAAGATATTTGAAAAATGACCTAAGTGAACAGATACAGGCAAAAATTGATCTCTCCAACAAAGAGATAAGAGAACAAATCCAGGTAGCAAAAGATACTTCAAGAAAGAGATAGAGAGTTTGAGCAAACACCAAACAGAAATCCTTGAAATGAAAGAAACAGTAATCCACTTTAAAAATTCAATAGAAAGCATCACCAACAGATTGGATCACTTGGAAGATAGGACCTCAGACAATGAGGACAAAATATATAATTTTTTTTTTTTTTTTTTTTTTTTTTTTTTGTGGTACAGGGGATTGAACTCAGGGGCACTCGACCACTGGGCCACATCCCCAGCCCTTTTTTGTATTTTATTAGAGACAGGGTCTCACTAAGTTGCTAAGTGCCTCGCCATTGCTGAGGCTGGCTTTGAACTTGCAATCCTCCTGCCTCAGCCTCCCAAAGTGCTGGGATTACAGGCGTGTGCCACCACACCAGGCTGAAATATATAATCTTGAAAATAATGTCGACCTCACAGTGACGATGGTAAAAAAACCATGAACAGAATATCCAAGAATTATGGGATACCATCAAAAGACCAAATTTAAGATTTATTGGAATAGAGGAAAGTGCAAAGATTCAAACCAAAGGAATGCACAATCTCTTCAATGAAATAATATCAGAAAATTTCCCAATCAGGAAGAATGAATTTGAAAATCAAATACAAGAGGCCTATAGGACGCCAAATATACAAAATTACAACAGGTCCACACCAAGGCACATTATAATGAAAATGCCTAGCATACAAAATAAAGATAGAATTTTAAAGGCTGCAAGAGAGAAAAGTCAGATTACCTACAAGGGAAAGCCAATTCTTATCTCAGTAGATTTTTCAACCCAGACGTTCAAAGCCAGGAGAGCCTGGAACAACATAAACCAGGCTATAAAAGATAAGGGATGCCAACCAAGAATTTTATATCCAGCAAAATTAAGCTTTAGATTTGAGGATGAAATAAAAACCTTCCATGATAAACAAAAGCTAAAAGAATTTACAACAAGAAAGCCTGCTTTACAGAACATTCTTGGTAAAATATTCCATGAGGAGGAAATGAAAAATAATAATGAAAATCTGCAAAGGGAAGAACTACAATAAAGGAACAAACCAACCAAAGGAGAAACCAAGCCAAGCTAAATACCAAAAATAACAAAAACAACAACAACAAAAATGACTGGTAATACAAATTATGTCTCAATAATAACCCTGAATGTTAATGGCCTAAACTCACCAATTAAAAGACATAGGCTAATAGATTGGATTAAAAAATAGACCCAACAATATGTTGCCTTCAAGAGACACATCTCATAGGAAAAGACGCCCACAGACTGAAGGTGAAAGGATGGGATAAAATATATCACTCACATGGTCTACGTAAATAAGCAGGGGTCTCTATCCTCATATCAAATAAAGTAGACTTCAAGCCAAAGCTAATCAAAAGAGATAAAGATGGACATTTCATACTGCTTAAGGTAATCATAGATCAACAAGATATAACTGTTACAAATATATATGCCCCAAATAATGGAGCATCTACATTCATCAATCAAACTCTTCTCAAGTTCAAAAATCAAATAGACCACAACACCATACTTCTAGGTGATTTTAGCACACTGGATAGATCTTCCAAACAAAAGTTAAACAAAGAAACTATAGAACTCAATAATACAAAAGTTAAACAGCCTGGCCAACTTAATGAGACTCTGTCTCAAAATAAAAAATACAAAGGGTTGAGGATGTAGCTCAGTGGTAAGAGTACCCCTAGGTTCAATCCCCAATATCATCTTACTGTGATCACTCCTCTTCTTTTCCATTCTTATCAGAAAGAAGAATTCATGTGATACAGAAATTATATACATTTATAATTTTGCCCAGGGACTTTTGTCAAATATAATCTTAGTATAGTAGGAAGAGGATATGTATCTTCCCAATAACCTATAAGGAAAAAATGGTACAAAGGACCACTTGAAGTCAGGTTGGAGTTGGGAGAGGAAGTTTGAAAGTAAATGATTGCCAAGAGTTATTACTGGGAAAATTATAAAAGTAGAGAAAAGGCATAGTAGTATAAGTACAGTGCAAAAATCTTAAGGAAAAAAATGTTAAAAGAAAAAATAACTAGATGCCTAACTAGCAGGGTTTATATAATGAAAAAAATTCTTGAAATGACAAAATTATAGAAATGAGAACATATTAGATGTTGCCAGAAGCTAAGGAGAGGATGAGGATGGAAGGAAAGTTATTGCGTTATAAAAAGGTAACATGGGTGATCCTTGTGGTTATGTAAGTATTCTGCACTTATTTTTTCTAGAAAGATTACTATTTTGAATTGAAATTGTGTCTAGGACACCGTACCTTTGATTACCCTTGTAAGTTCCAGTATAATTAGAATGGTTTTAGCAACCCATCAGAATTTTTCATATAAAAAAGTCTAATGCACACAAAAATTTATTTGTATTAGGCAATTCATTTATACTGGAATGTGCATCTGCAATTTTCACCATCCTAATGGATTTTCACACACTAGTAATTGTACTCAAGAGGTTCTATCCCCAAGGATCTAATTTCTCATAAATATGGCCTTGCTTTACATTGATAATTCTTTGTTAGTTGTCCTTATTGTTGAGGTACATATATTCACAGGTATGTTTGTTTCTTTTGATTGATACAGGAATGTTTGTTTCTCATTTACATATTAGAAGTTAAGTATTTGTTATTTTAAAATATTATTTTTTCCTTACCCCCATATTTCTATTACCAGTGCTTGTTATTACTACATACATCATCTTATTAAAAATAAGAATCCTATGTGGTGTGTTTTTTTAAAAAACAAATTAATGATGGGTATTGAATAGTTTATATAAACTGGCTAAGATGCCATAGATTGTCAGTGATAAAGCTGGAGCCAGATCCCAAGCCCGTATGGCTCTAAAGCTCATGACATTTCTGCCTAACATGTTGTTTCTGTGCCATAATGACACTGAAATAAGCTACTGGTGTTTTCCTTAAAAGATTAATCTTCTGTTCAGCCTTAACAAAATTCTTTCTTATGTCCCATACAAAGATAAGGAGACACATAAATGCATGGTGTTCTTAATAATGACATGTTATTTATCAGTTAATTTAACATATAATGATTTAAGTATCTTTGTTAATAATTGAAAACTAATAATGTGGCTGGCTGAGCACATGTTTATCAAGGCCAGTGTGTGTGTGTGTGTGTGTGTGTGTGTGTGTGTGAGAGAGAGAGAGAGAGAGAGAGAGGAGAGAGAGAGAGGGAGGGAGGGAGAGAGGTGAGTTCAGGCTACTTGACACTGAGTTATTGAAAGAAAAATAAGTTGTTCTTCTATTCTGGTTCTTTATTCCTCACAGAATACCTGAACTAACAACATGATGCACCCGTGATTTGAGTATGTTAAAAGAAAGGGGGGGGGTTGTGCATATTCCTGGCCATGAATTGATGAGCATTTATTTTATCAGGTTTTTGCATAAGGTATTATATGAAAATATTTTGCCCCAAATTTGCAAATGAGCGTTTATGTTTGGTGATGATTATACAATGATGGTAAAAGTAAGTATGCAAAGGATGCCATTTTATTCCATTCTAACAACTACTCATTTTTCTTTCAGTGGGCACCATTCCTAATGTAAATGGGGACTGGAAACTGCACAATAGTGACAGAGTTCATTATTTTGGGATTGACAGAGAATGCTATAATTTGCACCATTTTATTTGTTGTGTTTGTAGGAATTTATGTTGTCACCTTAGTGGGCAATGTCACCATAATCATGTTAATCAGAAGCAGCTCTCAGCTACATACCCCAATGTACCTTTTCCTCTGCCATTTGGCCTTCGTAGACATTGGGTACTCCTCATCAGTCACACCTGTCATGCTCATGGGATTCCTTAGGAAGGGAACTTTTATCCCTGTGGCTGGTTGTGTAGCCCAGCTCTGTTCTGTGGTGACTTTTGGGACAGCTGAGTGCTTCCTGCTGGCTGCCATGGCCTACGATCGCTATGTGGCCATCTGCTCACCCCTGCTCTACTCCACCCACATGTCCCCTGGAGTCTGCATGCTCTTAGTGGGGGCTTCTTACCTAGGTGGATGTGTGAATGCTTGGACATTTACTGGCTGTTTACTAAGTCTTTCTTTCTGTGGACCAAATAAAGTCAATCATTTTTTCTGTGACTATTCACCACTTTTAAAGCTTTCTTGTTCTCATGATTTTACTTCAGAAATCATTCCAGCCATCTCTTCAGGCTCCATCATTGTAGTCACTGTGTTTGTCATTGCTGTCTCTTATGTCTACATCCTTTTCTCAATCCTGGGGATGTGCTCCACCGAGGGCCGCCACAAGGCCTTCTCCACCTGCACCTCCCACCTCACCGCGGTCACTCTGTTTTATGGGACAATTACCTTCATTTATGTGATGCCCAAGTCCAGCTACTCCACTGACCAGAACAAGGTAGTGTCTGTGTTCTACACAGTGGTTATCCCCATGTTAAACCCTCTCATCTACAGTCTCAGAAACAAGGAGGTTAAAGAGGCCATGAGAAAATTGATGGCTAGAACTCAATGGTGGTCATGAAAAATTTGACTTGAATAATAAATAAAATATAACGAGGATCCCCTCTTGCAGGTGAAAGGACAATAAGCAAATTATGTATATGTTTAAAGTATTCTAGACCTATAAATTTCATCATTCCATTCTTGAGATAATTTTCAGTGTAAAAAATGTGAATTTAATAATATGGGAACTCTAGTCAAAAAAGCTTCCTTCATCCTTTCTCTGTCTACCATTTCTTTAAAAAAAACTTGTTCTTTTTAGATATACATGACAGCAGAGTGTGTTTTGACATATAAAACATAAATGGAGTATAAGTTATTCTAATTAGGATCCTATTCTTGCGGTTTCACATAATGTGGAGTTTCACTGGTCATGTATTCATACATGAACACAAGAAGGTTATGTCTGATTCATTCTATTGTCTTCCTATTCTTATCCCTCCTCCCTTCCCTTTGTTCCCCTTTATCTACCATTTCTTGTACCCATAAGTAAAAATATTTGCACATAAGTTCTTGTTCTTTGAGTGTAGCCTTTGGAATTAAAGCTGTGGAAGCATTTGGAACCTCTTGAATGTGAAAGAAAAAAGAGTAGTGTTCTGAGACCTCAGTGTGAAAGAGATGGTTTCCATGTTCTATAGCAATCTAAGGGTGGAGATGTGGAACATGTGGTTGAAAATCTATTATCCTTTGATTGAATCTGACTAAAGGATTCCTCTGTGAAAGCCAGATGCAACAAACACAAGAAGATATCTGAGGTTCTCCCTTAGCTACTAGCTGTTTCCTTTTTGGAATCCATTTTTACCAAATACCTTGAGTCCCTGAAGGACAGCCTACTGGGCACTGATTGAGATGAACTGACTCCTGTGGAAATGGCCACATCTTTATTCTTGGATTTTTTTCAGTCTTTGGAATTATATGCTGTATACTTCTAAGTAGTGTCTTTTGAACCATTTTGTTTCTTCTATTTCTATTATCTCTGAAATAAAAGTTCTTGATTTCTTATATATTATCACTGAAAATGTTGTAATAGTTCTAAAAATGCTTTCCCTGAATGAGACTAATTTTTATTTTTAAAAAAATTTTTATTGTAATTTGTTGTACATGTTTGCAGAGTGCAACTCATTTCATATTACATATAATGAGCACACTTTTTCAAGTTGCTGGTTTTATATAAAATATTTTCACAATGATTGTGTCCTCATACATTTTTGAACTTAAAATTATTTGAGTTATCACAAACCTTTGCATGTACTCAATTGTTTTTTCTATGTGAGCACACTTTTTTAACAAAAAGTAACATTTTTAGGAACTTGATTGTTCTTTAATAAAAATATATAAAACCAGATTAATCTTAACATATGTTATGTGATTTTTGTATTTAATCATCAGCATTGGATGTCTTCAACATTAAGCCCAATTTCCTTAAGTGTTGTAAGAAATAGCATACACATTTCTGGACTTCTGTTTTTTGCCCATAATGCTAGTTTTGAAATTGAAAGTTTGATTGAAGTCTCCTAAAATTTATTTCTTTGGGCTCTTCCAATAATATTTAAATATGATATTACCTGAATTAAATTATTTTCTCCTCAAAATAACTAGGAATTGCAACTCTCCTGAACTAACCCTGACTGATATATACAAGAGGACTCATTTAGGTCAAGCACTTTATTCCCAAATGGCACAAAAATTATCATGATATCCTCTGTGCACACCTTACTCATATTAAGAAAGAGGAGGTTACTTCTGCCCCTTGGAGGCTAGTTCAATATCCAGATGAATTTGAATGACTTACTTATATGAATTCATAAAATGAATTTGTATTTCCACTAGAGTTTAGGGATTAAGCAGCATGAAAGAAAAAAATGTAAATCTTTATTTTTCTTATACATTGTATAAAATTATACAGGAGAGGATTCTTCCCACATGTAGCCTTCCAGAAGTCAACATTGGGTTGATTATCCATAATATGCAATTTAGAATGTATATCTTCTTATCACCAAAATACAATGACCCAAGATGACTCATAGGGTAGCTTCCTGTAATATATTTCAAGGTGATGACAGGTAGTGAGCTGGATATATTAAATATTTGGTCATATAAAATCTTCTTTAGAAATTTATTTGTGTGTCACAATTATGTATAATAGTGAATTTCATTGTGATTCATGTGAGATCTTGACTTCACTTTTTATCATCATCTATCACTGTCTTGGACATTCCCAACAACCCCTATATTTCTCAGAATATTAAAAATGGAAAAGTCCATGCAATATGATTATGTTTTGTTTTTTACAAAAATTTAACTGCGTATATAAGTGTAGAGAAGGCAGAGAGTTGGATTTTATTTGGATCAAGATTTTGTCAGTGAAATTGGATAAAAGGAAAAATCAAGAAAGAGAAAACTCAAATTGTTAGGATCAGAATAAAAAAGAGGGGCTGGGAACTTGCCTAGTTCAATGGTAGGGAGTTTGCCTAGCATGAACACATGTACTCTTGGCTCTAGATTTGAGAACCCAAACACTTGAGAAAGAAAGAAAGAAAGAGAGAGAATGAGCACCTGATAATAAATTATAAAACTAACTTAAGTGGATAAATACTTAGAAAGCATGAGAAAAGAACTACCAAACTTATTCAAGAAGAAAAAATAAACCCATAAAATATAAAGAGACTGAATTAATAATAAAAAGAAACTGCCATTTGAAAAGCTCAGGTCCAGATATCTTCACTGCTAAATTCTACCAAACATTAAAGAATCACTACAATTCTTCTAAAAATAGGACTAGAACGCTTCTCAACTCATTCTAAACTGGGAATGAGACCATTATTAACCTGAAACAAAAAGAAGCTGAGACAGTTTTGCATCCCTGGATGAAATCCACTTGATCATGGTATGCTATTTTCTTAATGTGTTTTTAGATGTGGTTTGCTAATATTTTATTAAGGAAATATTGAATAATAAAGACCCAGAATAGCCAGAGCAATACTGATCAAGAAGAGTGATAGTTTGAGACCTCACAATACCTGATCTCAAATTATATACAGAGGTATAGTGACAAAAACAGCATAGCATTGGCATCAAAATAGACCAGTGGAAAAGAATAGAAGACACAAAGACAACCCCACATATAGATACAGTCATCTAATACTAGACATAGGTGCCAAAAACATGTTGGTGAAAAGATAGCCTTTTAAACAAATGGTGCTGGGAAAACTGTATATCTACATGTAGAAGAATAAAACTAGATTTGTATCTTTCACCATGCACACAAGTCAACTCAAAGAGTATGAAAAACCTAGGAATCAGACCAGAAACTTTGCAACTGATAGAAGAAAACAGGGTCAACACTCCAACTTATTGGTGTAGGCATTAATTTCCTTGGCAACACTCATAAAATTCAAATAAAACCAAGAATCAATAAGGGGGACAACATCAAATTAAGAAACTTCTACATAGCAAAGAAAATAAGAGCATTAAGAGAGAGCCTATGAAAGGAGAAAATTTTTGCCAGCTCCTCCTCTGACAGGGGATTCATATCTAGAATATTTTAAGAATTAAAATGCTTAACCTACCCCCCCAATAAAACCCCAAATAATTCAATCAGTAAATGGACAAAAGAACTAACCAGACATTTCTGAAAAGAAGAAATATAAGTGGCTAGGAAATATATGAAAAAAATGTTCACTATCCCTAGCAATCAAGAAATGCAAATAGAAACTACTTTGAGAATCCATCTCAATTCAATTAGAATGACCATCATCAAGAATACAAGTAATACAACATGTTGGGGCCTATTTTTTCTACTATTAGGCATAGCTTCTCTGGTCTAATACCTAGATCCTTGATCCACTTTGAGTTGAGTTTTGTAAATGGTGAGAGATAGGGGTTTAATTTCATTTTGTTGCATATGGATTTCCAGTTTTCCCAGCACCATTTGTTGAAGAGGCTATCTTTTCTCTAATGTACATTTTTGGTGCCTTTGTCCAATATAAGATAACTGTAATTATATGCATTAGTCTCTGTGTACTCTATTCTGTACCATTGGTCTACAAGTCTATTTTGGTGCCAGTACCATGCTGTTCTTATTAGGCTCCAACTTCCTTAATAAGACTCCTATAGCACAAGAATTAATATCAAGAATAAATTGGATAGATTCAAACTAAAAAGCTTCTTCTCAGCAAAAGAAACAGTGAGGTGAATAGAAAGCCTACTAATTGGGAACAAATTTTTACCACATGCACATCAGATAGAGCATTAATCTCTAGAATATATAAAGAACTCAAAAATCTTAACACCAAGAAAACAAATAACCCAATCAATAAATGGGCCAAGGAACTGAACAGATACTTTTGAGAAGAAGATATACAATTAATCAACAAATACACAAAAAATGTTCAACATCCCTGGCAATTAGAGAGATGAAAATCAAAACTACTCTAAGATTTCATTTCACTCCAGTCAGAATGGCAGCTATTAAGAAGACAAACAACAATAAATGTTGGAGAGGATGTGGGGGGAAAGGCACACTCATACATTGCTGGTGGGACTGCAAAATGGCGCAGCCAATATGGAAAGCAGTATGGAGATTCCTTGGAAAACTGGGAATGGAACCACCTTATGACCCAGCCATCCCACTCCTTGGTCTATACCCAAAGGACTTGAACAGCATACATACTACAGAGACGCAGCCATGTTAATGTTTATAGCAGCACAATTCACAATAGTTCAACTGTGGAACCAACATAGATGCCCTTCAGTAGACGAATGGATAAGGAAAATGTGGTATATATACACAATGGAATATTACTCAGCAGTAAGAGAGAATAAAATAATGGCATTCACAGGTAAATGGATGGAGTTGGAGAATATAATGCTAAGTGAATTTAGCCAATCCCAAAAATCCAAATGCTAAATGTTTTCTCTGATATAAAGAGGCTGATTCACAGTGAGGTTGTACAGGGAGCATAGGAGGATTAGAGGAACACTAGAAAGGTCAATAGGGAGGGAGGGGAAGGAAGGAGGTAAAAGGGTAAGTAAAAAAAAAAATTGGTAGAATGAGATAGGTATCATTACCCTAAGTGCATGTATGAAGACATGAATGGTGTGAATATATTTTGTATACAATCAGAGATATGTAAAAATGTGCTCTGTAAGTGTAAATCCTCCAAAGATTAGGAACCAGTCATATGGAACCACCATATGACCCAGCTATGCCACTAGTTAATATTTATTCCAAAGAACTAAAGTCAGCATACTATTATGAAATGTTAATAGTGGAACAACTCAAAATATCCAAGATATGGAACCAGCCCAGATGCTTGTCAATAAATGAATGGATAAAGAAAATGTGGTATATATACACAATGGAGTTTACTCAGTCCTAAAGAAGAATAAAATTATGTCATTTGCTGGTAAATGAATGGGACTGGAGAGCACCATGCTAAATGACATAAAAAAGACTAATAAAGCCAAGAATCTAAAGTTTTCTTTCATATGTGAAAGCTACAGCAAAATTAGAAAACAAGAAAAAGAGGAGGGCATGAAAATCAAAGGATACCAATGGGGTAGAGGAAGAGGATTGAGGGGCAGGGAGAAAGGACTGGAAAAGGGAGGAACTGTGGAATAAAGTTGACCAAATTATGCTATGTATATGGATGGATATACCACAGTGAATTCCATTTTTATGTATGTCTATATAGCACTAATCTAAGAAAATGCAAAGAGGTAGAAGAAACACCAGTAGAGGAGAGGACGGGGAAGAGAGGAAGGGAGGAAAGGAAGGAGAGTGGAAGTACTGGGAAGTAATATGGAGCAAATTATATTCTGTGCATGTATGACTATGTCAAAATGAACCTTGCTATTATGTATAATTATCATGTGCCAATGATAAAAAAGAGTTATATATGCTTGCTCATTCCCATCTCAAAATTTGGCAGATCTTTCCAAGAAGAGAAAACCAAAATTTGAGGGTAATTGCCATATCTAGGTTTTGAAACTCTCAAAGTGATTGGGTTACATCTTTTTTCCATTTGCATTGATGATAAATCTTACTTTTTCATATATTCAAAGTAGTGATTGGGAAAATGTCATTATTCCCATTACTTCCAGTCAGACCCTGAGAAGCAAAGTTGAAGGACTTATTTTCTGTCTAGTGTTCTGTGATACATTCAAACTTGGGTTATAGTATTTCTGTAGACTGTCAGGAACCCTATTTCCCAGTTTTGTCAGTCTCCACGCTCGTAGAAAGATCTAGTGGGCTAAGTTGAGCATATTTCTTTGAGAAAGCAATGAGACCTACAGCAATTTGTGGCTGTCTCTTCAATTTAAGTCACTTCACAGACTTTCTTGTCCCCTGGCCACAAGAAAAGTCAGGACACTGTTAATCAACCTACCTCTCAAGAATTGACCAAAATCATGATCATTCTGGGACTGCATTCTTCAACAGGCTGAACTGGAGAATATTTCTGGAAGTTTCACTTAATTCCTATTCATAGGGCAAAGTTCAATCATAGAAAAATGGTAGTTATTTACTACCAAAACTTAGGAAAACTCTATTTTTTTCAAACTAATCAGAGTAAAAAAGTAAGCTTTGATTCAGCTTTTCTACAGTGTTTGGAAGTGTAATTGATATTTTTAATTGTCTGAAAAACAAAAGGGTATGTTTTATTAAGTTACAGATGAAAGGAAATATAATAAAATTTTCATAAATAAGACATTATGAGGTTCATGTTTTTTTCCAGTTGTAAATGGCTTTCTAGGTTTCCTACATATATGTGAAAGCTTATTTTCTTAATTTTTTTCATCAAAGGAATGCTTGTTGATTTTACAAGACAATTACATAATTATAAAATCAAATGTGCACACTTAGTGGTTAAAGGGAAAATGAGGGGAAATTGAAAATCTGATGATAATTTATAGTAAATTAACCATTAAATTATGGATGAACCATTATACATAATATATGTCATTTATATATTATATAACATATTATTATATAAATGTACTATATAATACACAAAATATATTATATAATTATATATCATGTTATATAAATATACTATATAATTATATGCTACATATAATTATATATATTATTCTTTCCTGCTTGGTTCTTTTAATACAATGAAATCACCTAACTAGACTAGAAATTAGATCTGGAGTTACAGTGGTGTCTATTTTTCAATTGGATAGGAAACTGGGCAGAGTTAGGCCTGCATTCAAATCCAAGCTCTAACTATTGTATACTTAAGTGCAAGTAATTTATTCTCCCTTGCAACCATTTCCTCCTTGTTACTAAGTATTAGTTTGGGGGGACAGGGTTAAAATGCTACAAATAAAGTCCCATCAGAAAATATATGGTTAATACTTGCAGTTCCATTCCTATTTGCTAAAACATCACATGGCTTATAGACAACTTTTCCTTATAGGTGCACATCAATACTTGCCTGCTCATAAACATATCTCTAACATTGTACCAGGCTCTGCTTGGTTGGTCCAAGTGATCCCCCTCAGCATACTTCAGTTTAGTCTGGAGTTTGCAGTTCTATCTTTGGCTTTCAGCTTTCTAGGTTTATGAACTTTAATGCAAATTTACATGAAGTGAAATGTGCATGTCTTCAGTGGATTATCACTGTCTACTGACAAATGCAACTACCTGTGTAATATGAGCAGCTCTTATCCTGCAGAACATTAACATCAGCCAAGGGGCTTATCCAGACCCCTTCCTAGCCAGAAATCAATGTAAGGTAAGATCAGGAAAACTTTCCCCCATGTTATAAGAGTTTTATAGTTTTATATCTTCCATTTAGGTCTTTGATCCATTTTGAATTAACTTTTGTGTATGGTATGAGTCCACCTTGACTCCTAGTTATGACATTAAAAGTATGAGCAAAAAGAGAAAAATAAGTTGAACCTCATTAAAACTGTATTTCCTCGCATTCCAGAAGAAACTATAAAGAAAGTAGAAAAATAAAGAAAGTAGAAAAACAATTTTCAGGATGATAGAAAATATTTTCACATCATGTATCTGATTAAGAATGTGTATTTATAGGGCTGGGGTTGTGGCTCAGTGGTAGAGCGCTCGCCTCGCACATGCACATCCCAGGTTCGATCCTCAGCACTATGTAAAAATAGAGGCATGTGTACAACTTGAAAGCTGCCTGTCATGGCCAGCCACAGCGCCGCGGGAGGAAAACTCGGAGGCAGAGTAAAGCTATTACTACTTTTACTTCTACTTTCTTCGAGAGAGCTTAGAGAGAGAAAGAAAGATTTTTCTACTTTCTTCTTTCTTCTTTTCTTCTTAGCTTAGAGAGACAGAAAGATAGAGCTTAGCTTAGAGAAAGATTATTTTTTAGAGCTTCTTTCTTCTTTTTTTTTTTTAATATTTATTTATTTGCTTTAGTTGTACACAATGCGTTTATTTGTACGTGGTGCTGAGGATCGAACCTGGGCCGCACACGTGCTAGGCGAGCGCTCTGCCGCTGAACCACAATCCCAGCCCTTCTTTCTTCTTTCTTCTTTCTTCTTTCTTCCTCGGGAGCCTCGGCCTAACTCTGACCAGCAATTACTTCTTCTATCTGGTTTCTCTTCTGTAACCGCTCTGCCTACGTTCTGGCCGCTCTGATTCTCCGACCCGAACTCTTCTTCTGACCGACCGAGCGACTGCACGACTGACTGAATGAATTCTCCTTCGTTCTCCTAACTCCGACCGCTTTCACCCGGTTATACACCTTTAGCTTTGCGGGTGCCTCACGTGAATTTACAGGTGCGTCACATACATATCAGGTGGAATTATGGCTTCCAGCTAGCCGCAATAGTCCTTCCTAATTGGGGCTCCTTCAACAACTAAAGCAAATAAATAAATATTTAAAAAGAATGTGTATTTATCATCATAAAATGTTTAAAATTCAAACAAATAACCTAATTAAAAATGGGGTGAAAGGACTGGAAGTGTATTTCTCCAAATTAGATAAACAAATGATCAATAAATTGATGAAAAGATGCTGGACATCATTAATTATCAGGAAAATGCAATTCAAACCCACAATAATACACTACTGCACACCCACTATAACCATGTGGACAAAGTCACCTTAAGATTTCTTGACCACCCTCATCATCAGGTTTCTCACAATTCATTTCAGAACCTCACTACCACAGCCACAATCAGAAGGCAGCAATACACAGCACTTTGTAGCTCTATGAGATCCAAAAATTAGAAGCTATTTACCTTCATGGTCTAAGCAGTTGAAATAACATATCTTTGTGTCTAAGCACTTTAAAATTATCTGTTCCTAGAGAATTTGAACCAAATAATTTTTAAGCCATCTGGTCTAATGCTCTAGGGTAGAGGGAAATAGGAAGAATATCTCTTTGACAAATCTTAATATTTTCCATGGAAATTGATATGTTAAAAGAGTATTGCTCTTTTGGCTGTCCTCCCATCCCCCCGAAATTCATCCATTCCATTCTAATTTCCAAGATGTGTTTGAATAGAGTTGAACACATTATTCTCTTAAGTTGACTTTAATTTTCTCTGGATGATGTTCATATCAACACGCTTAATTCAAATTGTGTTTGTCCTGTGTTCTTTTTAAATTAATTACAACAGCCATCTCTTTTTTTCTCATTCTTTCTTCTTCTCTCCCTCCCATCTTCTCTTCCTTTCCTCTCTTCCTTCTTTCTTCCCCTCCTCTTTTCTTACCCACTTTATTTATTTCTTCCTTACCATCTCTCTTTAGTATAACTTTTCTTTTTTTCCCCCAAAGCAACTACTATCACAAAAATACAGCATTCCAAAGCATTTTAACATGTTTACTGCATGTGTGTGCTCATACACATGTACATAGTGTGACATTTAAAAATACCTTAAAACTGCAATATTTGCAATAGGAAAATGGTGAGGCCAGAATATATCAGGCAATTAGTACTTTAATTGTTTTGTATACATAATGATGATTTTTACTGTAAATACTCCACTTTTTTTCAGTTTTAAGTATCAGTGAGCAGTAGTTTTTTTTAATATTCAGGGTTTTTTATTTGTCAAATAAGAAAAGAATTTAATTGTACTGTCTAGTACTTTACTTAGGGCTATCTGCATTTCTTTGTTCCTCAGACTATAAACTATAGGGTTCAGCAGGGGTGTCAGCACTGTATATGTCACGGCCATCAGCATGTCTTCATGGAAGGAATCACTGTTCTTGGGCCTCAGGTAGACAAAGCAAGCAAATCCATAGTGTATAGACACGACCATGAGGTGGGAGGAGCAAGTTGAGAAGGCCTTATACCTACCCTTTGCAGAGGGCATCTTCACAACTAAGGACACAATGAACACATAGGAAATCATAATTAAAATGAAGCTGCCCACCAACACAAAGGCAGAGAGCACAAAAATAGCCATTGCATCATGGGAAGTGTAATCACAAGCAAGGTGAACCACAGGTGAAATGTCACAAAAGAAGTGCTGGATATTGTTGGAGTCACAAAAAGACAAGTTGAATATAATGATGGTGATGCAGAGAGATATCAGGAACCCAACCGCCCAGGAAGCCATCATGAGCTGAAAGCAGATCTTTCTTGTCATCAGGACGGGATAATGAAGTGGGTTGTGGATGGCAGTGTAACGGTCATAGGACATGGCAGCCATGATGAAACAGTTGTTGGCTGCCAGACCAAAGAAGAAAAACATCTGTGTGGCACACTCAGGAAGAGAAATTGTCTTGCTCTCTGAGAGCAAGTCCACTAGCATGCGGGGGATGATTACCATTGTGGTACAGGTTTCTGAAAAGGACAGGCCAAAGAGGAAGAAGTACATGGGGGTGTGGAGGTTGTGGCTGAGCTTGATGGCCACCATTATGGACACATTTGCAAGTAGGATGGTCACATGAGAGGAGAAAATCACTACAAAGAGGAGATTCTGCAGGTCTGGGAAACTGGAAAATCCCCACAGAAGGAATGTGTTTACTGCTGTGTGATTGCCCATCTTCCTGTTAGGCATTGACACTTGATAGCAATAACACTGATACACTTGGTCAAGACTCTGAGATAATTGTAAAAAGCTCTGTAGACACTAATGCTGCTTGGATTTCAGTTTTGAGCCCCTGGACAAATGTAAGGCAACTCTTATAGAATTTTAGTAAAGAGATTAAATGTACTTGACAAAAGTCAGGATCAGGAGTCTGAATGATGAGGGGAATGATTCTAGCATGAGAATGTGTATAAATGCCACAGAGGGCGTTCAAGTATCTTCTTGGATTCTACTCAGAAAAGTACTGTTTATCTCTCTTTTCTGCATTCTGGATCTGCAAAGAAGAGACAAAATACTAATAAAAGACTTAACAATGGATTTTGATATCTCACATTTTTCAAATCTTTTAAAAAATCTAGTCGTACCCTGGCATTCAGGAGTCCCTAGTAAAATATTGATAGAATAATATAATTCAATCATTTAAATAATTTAATATTAATATAACATTTAAAAATTCTTGAGAGATTTCAGTAAATTTTTTCAAAAGAATTTCCAAATTTCTTTCATCTTTGCTCTCTACATGTGATGGCTCCAAGGTTGATATTTTTGACAATGATTAGATCAGATAAATTAATTTGTTGCAATTTCTGGGCTCCTATCTTTGGTAATAACTGAAACTTGAGATGTATACAATTAATTGTTCTTAACATAATAGTTCTTAAAACATATAAGTTAAGTTTCAGTTCTTAAGACTTGTCATTGAAATTCTTTCCCAAGTGCATAAGATAATGAGCTAACATGGATCTAATATAATTTTGAAGATACTGTCTCATTCCAGAATGGGAAATTTGGTTATATTCTGATCAACTTTTGAGTTGTTAGCAGAACTTCCAGGACATTTTCTAGCTGGTATACTTGACTGCTTTGCTTTGTTGTACATTTCTGAAAGAATTGATTTCCTCAGATCAATTTGACAAGCATGCTTCTATTTTGATTGTTCTTCAAACATACAATCCACGAAGGAGATGGGGGAAGAAAAGTGATATGAGGACTCTCCATAAAATTTTTGTTTTAACCTTGAGGCATCTCTTTGGGGCCAATCCACAAAGGCTCTTTCTTCTGAAGGTTTCTCAGTCTATTCACTTCTAAAGTAAAATTTCCATTCTTATGGTTTCTGCTACCACTCATTTTGTACCACTCCCCAATTCCAGTCTCTATGAGAAAAGACTTAAATTTCCTGTTTTTTTTTCTTCAGTTTCAGAACTTTCTCCAAGTACTGGATGCAAAATTTTTCAGAACACAAGTAACCATATCCCTGACATATCAGAGTTTTTTTTTTTCCTGTTTCCTGTCTGTTTATAGACATTAGAGTGTTACTATCTAACACATTTTTACTCTTTCCACATCTTTTACCCCAATGAGCCACTTCCATAATTACAGTATTCTGTTTATTGACACCTTGGTTATTTTTATCCCCTTTGCTATTGCCCTACATCTACCCCATGGGGTGAATTTGATATGTGCTTCCTTCTCCTAGACCTATTGTCAACTCTACCAGCTTTTTAATTTCCTATCTTTGAATGTGCTGTCTCTTCACTGTAAACATCTTTTAGATCCCCTTTGCTTACAAGCTAGATATACTAATAACTGCTACTTTCTTTGCATGTTTCAGTTGTACAGTTTCACATATCCTTATAGCTACTGTAAGATATGAGCACTATTAAAATGAAATATCTGATTTGCCAAAGTGATGCAGTTGGTAGGTTCACCTTTGGAGCATATTTACTGCAGGGCATTGAAAGTCTGGAGAACCACTTGCATGGCTAGTAGATTCTAAGCCTCCCCAAGTGCAAGTGCTCTAGTGTGGGTTCAAGGTCTTACCTGTCCATCCTCATTTCTTGCCACTGACCACCCATATTGGAGAAACATCCTTCTGCTTCTCAAATACAGCATGTCCTAATTATTTTATCTTTTTGGTTCACCAGTTTGTCCTTAGTACCCAAAATCATGCCCAACTCAGAGCAACATCAAGTAAACTTTTATTGAATTGATTAATTAGTTAATACCTTTCATTTTTTGGAATTTCAAAAATATATGGATTTTTTTGCATAAAAAAATATAGCATGTGCTTTCTAAGTTTTTCCACTTTGTGTGTTCTTTTCTTTAGCCTGCAATGCACTTTTTGCCCTTCTCTGCCTACTAAAAACACAGCTTTCTTGAAAAGACACTGCAAATATCACTACCCCTTAGAAGGTTCCTCCTTGGTTGTGTTAGTCATTTCTTCTGAACTAACATGTCATTGTGTTGTGATAAGATTTTTTTTATAAGCTGTACTCCTATACTAGACAAGGCAGAGACTTGTATAAAATTTCGCATCTCTCCACTTTTTAGCCTAAGTTGAGTGAACGAGGATTTTTTCTAAGGTTAGTATAATGGTCATAGATAAAATTGAAATCCCATATTTTCAGAAAGCTTTCCTCAGCCTCCATTTACTAATTCCTCTTCAATACATGGTTTGGTCTCCTTTGCCTTCATTTATATGTACTGAAGATAGTTGATTGCTCTATAAACAGATTTTAAGAACTGTGGCACCTAGCAACATGAATGGAAGAATAGGTGCATTCTAAATGTTTTCTTATTTTAATCTATGAATGTCAAATAACAACAGAAACAAACAAAAAACTTCTGAAAATTTCAACAGTGGTGGCATAGAGCCTAGGAGAAAGCAATGCTCATTTTTTTCACAGTAGTGACTACAACTATTTACTATAGTACCAATTCACACTCACCCTATAAATAGTCTGCTACCCAGAGGTATATTAGAATTACTAGGAAAGTTTTATCAAAATAATTCGCCTCTACATACTAATACTTTCCACAAGTTTTTGGTAACTCTCTCCTTGATCAGGGTATGTATTGTTTGACAGTCTTTTCTTTGTGATTTTGATTGAGACTCTTTCAATTCTGTGATAGTTTTCATGTATGTCAAAGGTAAATTATTATTTCTTCATGCTATTTAGGTACAGCCACAACATAAGATATGGTTAGCATTACATTATTTCCATTCTCCACAACAATTCTGGTGACTGCTGGAGAACAAGATACTTATAATGTTGGATAAACTCTTCTGTTTGTTTTTCTCAAAACTTACCCTCTTTTACACCAGCCTTTTGAAGTTTGACATTCACTCTCCGTTTTCAGATCTTCGAATTTTCCCCGTCCAGTTTTCTGGGTTTGCTCTTTACCTAAAATAAGGAATTGGCTAATTTCTTAATTTCCAGCTTATTTGTGCTCATGGTTTCTTTGAAACCCTCTATCAGGCTATGAACACCCACAAGTGCTTGATTATTGGGAATTCTAGAGTGATGTTCGTTGTAAAGAGTAAAAACAATCTAAAACTCCCTCTTTCTAAAGAAGGAAAATCACTTTCCAGTCTCTTTAAAATCATAAGATAATTAATCTGGAGAAAGAATTTAGTGTCAAGCCTCCGTTCTGTACTTCTTATTATGATTTTACATATCTCTTAATGCTGGGATAATATTTAAGGTGATTTTGAATTCCCATAATGAGTCCCTTATGAATTTAGAATCTCCGTAACATGAAAGGTAATGCCATCTTCATTTCTTACTGAGTTCAGGACAATGAAAAATTTTAATGAGAGTCCTGGGGTCATTGTGAACCACTATCTTTGTACTCCTACTTTAGATACAAGGAGTCTTGCCTCTGTATTACCCAATGTGAGGCCACAAAAATGATTTTTAATCTTCACACACCATGGGGAGTTTTGATTGACATGTGTTCTTATTCTTCTGAATTCTAGTAGAAATGATTGGAATTTAACTTGTGAAAAATATATCTTAGAATGTAGATGATTCCCATAGTAGTATTTTACTTCCTGCATAATACCATTTATTTTATAATTCTGAAAATCTGCCAAGTCTCTCTTGACTCTTCTACTCTATTCATAGGACAAGAGAATGGGGTATCATGAGAACTTATTACCTGGGGAAACAGGAGGAGAGTAGGAAGAAAATGAACATAAAGTATGTTCCTTGGGATTGCTTTCTCATGGGGTCAACTCTGCAGTAGACCTTGATGAAAGGGAAAGTCATTTTGATCCATCCCCAGTTATGCATTGCCATCTGTAATAAGCACAAGTGGCTCCCAATTCCCTCTCTCATCATCTTGCCCTCAAATCATTCACCATCTGTACTATCTTCTACCTAATGTTCTATCAAGTCTTTTCTTCGATATTTGTTTTCATAAAGTTCAATGCTTCAAACAACTTAAGCAACACACTGACTTCTAACTAAATTCTGCCTTTTCCTCATTATTTTTTCTGTTCCTTCAGTCTGAAAAGCTTTTTTTTTTTTTTTTTTCTGATTCTACCCACACAAAATTTTGTGCTTTCTTTAAGGCTCAGAAAAATGACACCTCATCTGTGAAATCCTGTGTTTGCGTCATGCATAAAAACAGAGAAAGCACAGCCATTAAGAAGGAAGTCTACTAGGAGAGGCACTTTTTGGGATGATCTCCACTGGGTTTCAGAATATGCTAACTGATGCAGTGTAGGAGTCTGGATAGCAGTACACAATAAATTAGAGAACTTTTTGAAGGTGGGTAGACATTTTAGAGCCTCTGTTTTACACGGGAGAGGGTGAACACATCCTCAATCTTCTCTTAGAGCTGACAGCTAGCATTCACAATCATACTCTTGAGAATTGTCTTGGATTAAAGGATCAGCCAAGACAATTAGAATGGAAAAATCTGGAAGTGCCCATAGCCACCTGCTGAATGACACAGTGATTTCAAAACAATAATAGCAAAAATGCCCTGTTGCTGCAAGTTTGGACCACTCTAAGGTGCCATTCATGCTCCTGTTACCTGCAGGCTGGGGCTGAAACTGCACTTCAGCTGGTCCTGCATTCTCATCCATAGCTTTCCAATGCCTCATTCTGTTCATCTCTCTCCCTGAGATCACTCCTTCACTAAAATACCAGCCTGATAATTGCTTAGTATCTTCTTTTGGAAAACTTGTGAGAAGATAGAGTGCCAATGAACACAGGAATAAGGACTACATGTACGTAACTATGCACACTCAAAAATTTAAAAACAATAAGTATAAGCACCATGTTCTGACTGGTGGCCCAGATTCCTTTTCACTGAAAAACAGTTATAACCCTTAGCCATCATTGCCAGTCATGTAGTCATACGTCTGAAACTATGTCTACTGCACTTGTTCCTCATGGTGCTAGGATTTCTGCTTCTTGCTAATCAGCCCTTGTTATTAGATATTGGTATTTTTCTTACACATTAGTATATTGGACATTTCATGAAGTTTGAGTTCTCATCCTTGATTTTTTGTAGTAATGATACAATGTGCCAAAGACATATGGGGCTGTATGATGCTACAGCTCTGTGTCTCTCTACCTCTAAACCATTGGTGTATCTGCTTTGTGTTCATCCTGTGCTCTTCCAAATGCAATGTCAGCTAGCTCCAGGAAGATTAATAACCAGATCAATATCATTTCTTGCTAGAAAAATGGAGCTAAGAACACTACCCATTCATATTATGAAGAAATATATGCAGGTTACACACCAAAATGCTGTTTCATTAAAAATATTTTTAAAATATTTATTTATTTACTTTAGTTGTACACAATGCATTGGTCTTTACGTAGTGCTGAGGATCGAACTCGGGTCGCGCACATGCTAGGCGAGCGCTCTACCGCTGAGCCACAACCCAGCCCCAAAATACTGTTTTTAACCATATTCCTGAAAACAGTAAACTAGAACATGAATCATTTCATTCATTAGCTCATTATTTATTCAGAAATACAATGAGTGTCTCTTATATTCCAGGCACCCTTCTAAACTGTCAGAAATATGAGTGAAAACAGCCAGAGAGGTCTACTCTCATGGAATGTATCTTCCAGCTTAATATGCCAGAAAATAGAAAGAAATAATTCAATAACATTGTCTAGCAGAGTAGTTACCAAATAACTTTAAATTATTTAAAGTTCTGCAACTGGTTCTTAGGAAGGAGTGTAGATAAAAAAATAAAAACTGCAAAGTAAATATTTATAATAGGGCTGGGGTTGTGGCTCAGCAGTAGAGCACTTGTCTGGCACATGCGCGGCCCGGGTTCGATCCTCAGCACCAAGTACAAATAAACTCATTGTGTACAGCTAAAAGCAAATAAATAAAGATTTATATACACATATATACATACACATATATATACACATATACATATATATATATATATATAATAAATACACAGAGGATAAAGAGAAAGGAATCAAAGTATTTCACTACAGAAGATCATCAAATCTGAAGGACAACAGCAAGAGAAGAAGAAAGGACAATTGCTACATAAAACAACCACAAAACAATTAGCTAAATGTCAGTAGTAAATCCTTACCTATCAATAATTACTTTAAGTGTAAATGGACTAAATATGTCAAAGATATAAAGATGGTGAAAAGATTTTTGGGGTGTGAACTGGGGATTGAACCTAGTGATGCTCTACCACTGAGTCATATTCCTATTTATTTATTTTTAAGACAGGGTTTTGTTAAGTTGCTGAGGCTGTCCTGGAACTTGTGATCCTCCTGCCTCAGCCTCCCAAGTCATTGGGATTACAGGTGTGCACCACCAGGACTGGTTTGAAAAGGCTTTTTAAACTGGGTGTGGTGGAATATGCCTGTAATCCTAGTGACTTGGGAGGCTGAGGCAGGAAGATCTCAAGTTCAAAGCCAGCCTCAGCAACTTACCGAGGCCCTAAGCAACTTAGTGAGACCCTGTCTCAAAAATATGTACATAAAAAAAGGACTAGGGATGTGACTCAGTAGGTAAGTGCCCCTGGGTTCAATCTCTGGTACCAAAAATAAAAAGTTTTATAAAAGATACCCAAGTATACATTCATTGAAGGAACTCCCTTAAACTTTTTTTAAAAATATTTATTTATTTATTTGCTTTAGTTGTACACAATGTGTTTATTTTTACATGGTGCTGAGGATCGAACTGGGCCGCGCACGTGCTAGGCAAGCGCCTACCACTGAGACACAACCCCAGCCCCCTCCTTTAAGCTTTAAGGATATACATTGACTGAAAGTGAAGAGATGGAAAAAGATGCTTTTTTTTTTTTATAAATGGAAACAAGAATAGAGATGTTTCTTTTCTATATAAATGGAAAGCAGAATAGATCAGAGGTAGCTATAATTACACCACACAAAACAGAGGAGCTGATGAATCATCAGAAGAATATAACATTTGTGTGTGGGTGTACATAAAAACTATTTCTGCCAATCTTCTGAGGAAACATTATATTACATCACCTCTGTATCATCACATTTATTCACTTTTTCTTTCAGCTGCTTGGACCTCTTAGAAATCCCTCCCATGTTCAGTTAGATAAATTTCATTAAGGCAGAGCAAAATGCAGTATAGAGCTCTAATGATCATTACCTCACAGAACAATCAATTTGAACATCTATCCAGGCATGAAAATACATTCATAAAAGCTACAGAAATCAGGTGAGAGATCACAGCACTTGGTTAGGGCACAATAATAAGAAAGAATGTGCTGAATAGGGCAGGATCGACAGCTTTACATAACCTGCTCCTCCTCTCCCCCCACCCACTTCAGGCAATGCAGCATAGGCAAACATCATCTGCTTGGGGGAAAAAAAGAGGGAAATAAACATAGGATTTTGTCTTAGTCCTCAAAACAGTAAGACCCAGCACTGGACAGACCTCAGTAAGATCCAACATTGAACAGACCTCCACCATCCCTGATTCTAGGCTGCAGACTGAGCCTCAGAATCTGCCATTGTGCTCATGGGAACCTGTTACTCCATGGTATGGGCTTGATGTCTAATGTGCATAGCTGCTGACTGATTACAGTGAAAGCAGGTTTAGATAAATCATTTAAAAAAAATTTTTTTTGTATATGGACACAATATCTTTATTTTATTCATTTATTTTTATGTGGTGCTGAGGATCGAAACCTGTGCCTCACATGTGCTAGGCAAGCACTCAACCACTGAGCCACAACCCCAGCAGGCCTCAGTAGCCAGTGAGTCATACTTTAACCACAAAAATGATAACTATGTGAGATAATGCATATGTTGATTAGCTAGATTAAACCATTCCATAATGCATATACACTTCAGAACATCATGTTGTATGTTATAATTACATGCAATTACATGTCAATTATAAAGAAAAGAAAAAGTAAAGTAGAATTTTTACAATATAATGAACGGAGAGAACAGAATTTTAAAAAGATCAGCAAAGACAGTAGAGTTGTGGAACAATATCAAATAGTCCAACATATATATTACTGGAGGATCACAGAAGCAGAGAGAATGAAAGGTCATAAAAATAGTTGAAGAGTAAATTATTAAAAATGTCCCAAGTGTAGTAAAACCTGTTAACCTAAGCGGGGAGTGGCGGGGGTGAGGGGGTGGGGGGGAGGAGGGAGCTCAGTGAACATCAAGCAAGGTAAACACACACAAACACACACATACACGCACACACACACACACACACACACACACACACATGCGCGTGCATGTGATAGGAGCACAATACTACCTTGCCAAAAGCTAAAAGTAAAGAAATCTTCAAAGGAACGATAGTAAAATAATACATTTCAATACAATTTCTTAATTATTTATGTAGGGAGAAGAAAAAATAATAATTAAATATAAAATAACATATAACTCAATATTTCATTATTAGAGTGCAAATATATTTGAATTTAAATACAAAATAAAACAATCAGGTGTTTGTCTCTGAATATAGATACATCAGAAATAAGACAGTTACAAATGCAACCTACTATTGGTGTGCTGCCTCAGCAACTTATGCAATTGGGAACAGCATTTGTATTATTACTGTTCATTTTTGCAATGGTGAGAAAATGTAAATTTCTTTGCTTTTGCACTGTAGCTGCATTGCCAATAAAAAAATCATTAAAATTTAATACCATTAAAAAAAGAACACATTATACACAGAGAGAAATGATGTGATTAATTACTGCTGGAAAATGAAAAATACTGGAATGAAAAATTCCAAGGTGTAAAGAGGAAAAACCTGTCAAAAATATTTTAAACCTATGCAAATATCTTTCAAAAATTAAGGAAAATAAATGTTTTCAGATAAGACAAAACAGGCAAGGCTTTTTTTTTTGTATCTGGACTTAAACATCAACAAAAATTTTAAGCTGTAAGAAAATAGTTTCAGATGTATATGAAATAATTAAGTACACTGGAAGTGATAAATAGGTCAACCTTTGTTGACAGGTTTGTCTGTTGTTTACATCCATGAAATCAACAGCAACATGAATACATGAAATGAAAGCAAATATATATATATATATATATATATATATATATATATATATATATATATATATATATCTTCTGGGCTGGGAAATTCAACATAATAAAGATGTCAATTCCCTGATATTAATCTCTAACACACATGTACAGTTAATTTCTAATAAAATTCCAGTTGGATTTTTAAAAAGAAATTACAAATTAATTTTAAAATTAATGTGGAGTCCACGTGCCAGGCACAAGCCAAGCAGACACCAGGCTCGCTGCCTCACCCGGGAGACTGTGCCTCTCCTGGGAGATTGCGCCTCCTTCTGCAAGACCGCACTTCTTCCCTAGAGACAGTACTTCAGCCTACGAGACCAGCCCTTCCAGTCTGGAGACCACACTTCAGCCAGGAAGACTTGAACCTTGTCCCACCTGGTCCTGGAAGGTGAAAAGGAACAGATGTCAAAATCAGTATGTACATTCAAGCCTACAATTTGCTTATGAAAAAAACTGGGCTTTCATCTCCAGGACATCATCTTGGACCCCAACATCTTCACCATTGGTACTGGGAGCAAAGAACACAACCTGTATGCTGTAAATTTTATCCATGCAACTGGAGTCATTCAAGCAACATTACCAGGAGTCAGAATAAGTGGATGTCATTCCACCTTGTCCTTCTCCTTCTGAGGAACGGAAGCCATCCCAGCAGCAATGCATGGGGTTTTCCTTTACCATGCAATCCAGTTTGGTATGGACATGGGGATAGCTAATGTGGGAAACCTCCCAGTATATGATGATATCCACAAGGAACTTCTCCAGCTCTGTGAAGACCTCATCTGGAATAAAGCCCCTGAGGCCACTGAGAAGCTGTTACATCATGCGCAGGTAGAGAGAAAAGTGTCTCACGTGTGGCTTTTTTTCCTACCTTTGAATTTATTACTTACAATTATTGGACCTTGATTGTAGAATAGGTGCAAGTATCTAATCATGCTTTTGGATCAATGAACATTCCAGAGAAGGTATTTTGGCTAGGGTGAGAAGGGAGAAATAGGCCATTCCTAGGTTGCTTCAGCATTTGGAAACTAAATTTCTTTTTTTGTTTTTGGTTTTTGTTGTTTTTCTTTGTTGTTGTTGTTGTTGTTTTTCTTCTTTGTTCTTTGGTACCAGGGATTGAACCCAGGGGATCTTAACTACTGAGCCACTTCCCTAGCCCTTTTTTAAATTTTTATTTTGAGACAGGGTCCAGCTAAGTTGCTTAGGGCCTTGCTAAACTGCTGAGGCTGGCTTTGAACTCCTGATCCTCCTACCTCAGCTGCCCAAATTGATGGAATTACAGGCGTGCACTGGGAACTTATCTTCCCTTACATTTATTTTGAAGTGTGAAATAGGTTTTTCTTGTACCAAGTAACAGATATTAATTCTGGAAAAGTTACAAAATACAGGTAAGCCAAAGGAGAACATAAAGTCACTCATAATCCCACCACCCAAAATATTTGGAATAGCTTCAGCTGCCTAAGTCCAGCTTCAACAAGGGGTGCTAAGTGGCATGATTAGGGTGCGGGGGAGTACAGGGTGAAAGCGTAGGCAAGACGGAGAGAAGCACACACCACAAAGGTCTGGAGGCTTAACTCTTCCTTTACTGTTTTTAGTTACATTTTTATAGTGCAGCAAATACAGTGGTTCACATCAAAGGATAAGAATTTTAAAGAAATACAATTTGAGGAGAAACAGGGTATTTTTTAGGAAAAACATGTTTTGATCATTCCTATATGTCTAAAATAATATATGGTTATGTTTCTAATACATCTTATTTAAACTTTAATTGAACTTAGACTATTAGGTTCCTATTGTTTCCTATATAATGACTTTGTTTTGAACTCAGGAAGAAGGAAATATGGTTATTTTTCAGAAGTCAGGCTAACAGGTGTTATTTCATCAATCAAATATCAGATATAAGGGGTCTTTACCATGAAAAACTTATATAGATATATTCTAAGCTACTTAAAAGATAAAAGGAGTCCTTATCAATCACAAGAAAACACTTAAAGCCTTATTACTATAACAAGGAAAGGTTGAACGGCAGGCATAGCAAGAGCCACAATTTTAATTATTATTTACAAGCCTAATGTCTAATTATAAAAACCTGTTATACTAATATGCTTAAGAATTTGTTTTTGAGCTCCTGACCTAGATTCTACAGAGTAATAATCTAGTGTGGTCAGTTTCATGCTTAATAACTAATGCATAAGCCCTAGTGGTCATATAGACGGAAAATAAGGCAGTAGGAATATAGACAGACAGAGTTAGCCACTGCAGCACCATGTTTGTGTTACATCTCTCCTTAAAAGAGGGAAAAATGCCTTGCTTTTTCCTTTATTTGTGATGAGGATGCCTTGCTCACTCAATCATAAGGAAGATGTCACACTCAGCCTCCCAAGCTGCTGAGATTAGAGGTGTGCACCACCATGCCCCGCTAGGTGCATGAATTATGACTTTCTTTTTTTTTAAAGGATTTATAATTACTGTATTATTTGAAAATGTTCACATACAATTCAACATATCAAATTAGTCTGATTAGTTTAATATCTTCTTTTTTAAAAACAAACATTTGAGAAGATCTGGGGTTCTAAGCAATGTCCTGAATTTAAGTTAGAAACAACAACAACAAAACTCAATTTAGAACTTGGATTCTGGGGAAGTCCTGCCTAAGATGTTGAAACAGGTTTAAAATGTGATTGAAACACTAACCATTGAGAAATCATATTCATTCAAGGCAGTAACAACTGAAATACTTTAAAAGAAAATAGATGCAAAAGAAAACAAAACCCTAAATTTAATTGTTTCAAGACTCATATTTCTAAACAATAGAAACATCTAATAAAGAGAACAAGATATTATTTTGAAAGAACATAAAAGCTTTGTTTTCCTAGGACAATTACAAAAGGTACAGAAAAATTTCTTGTAGTATGGGCGATTTTCTTTACATGAAGCCCACTGAAAACCTGAACATTGAATCACATTAAGTAAGTTAATTACATACTAGAAGAGTTTGTGCCCAAGTTTATGAGTTATATAAGAAAATCAGTGCATTGAATAGGGCATATGTGACTCTTGGAAAGTATTAAAACAAGTAAAATTAGCTGGGCATGATGGCACACACTTGTAATCCCAGCAGCTTGGGAAGCTGAAGCAGGAGGATCTCAAGTTCAAAGCCAGCCTCAGCAATGGTGAGGCACTAAGCAACTCAGTGAGACTTGTCTCTACATAAAATACAAAATAGGGCTGTGGCTGTGGCTCAGTGACCAAGTGCCCCTGAGTTCAATCCCTGGTACAAAACAAAAAACAAACAACAACAACAAAAACGAATAATTTTGTCTAGTTACCCTGAACAATACAGACACATTAAGAAAAACAGTCAGGCTACATTGAAAGAAAATATTACTCTAAACTGTAAAACTGCAGTCCAGGACATAGTTGGAGGTTTTTTTAAAAAAGGTTTCAGAAATTTAAAAACTGCAAATTAAAAAACATCTTCCATCTTTTTTTACCCTAACACTAGGTCTAGAAAACATTTGATTTTTGGTATAGTGAATTACATTCTAATTTATATAAAATATTATTGCTCAAATTTTTTGAAATCTAGAAATAGTTTCTTTTAAAGTCAACATGGCTACTCACAAAATTCCTCTTACAAAATTCATGTTGCATGAATACTTTGAAATTTCCTCTGAGGTTTTATGACTCATTTAGATCTATAACTTCCTTATGCCAGCAGATTTGCCCTGTACTGCCCACAGTTCATTCAGGAATAATCCAACGTCCTACTTTAAGAGAAAATGTTGATTCTACCACACAATATTCTTACAAAAAAAAAATTGTCTTCATCAATTGCAATATTCCTTACAAGAACATGCTCACACTTACATATTCCTTTAGACCTCTCCTTACTGTTTTCCTTCTGCTTTTTTAAAATTTTTATATCCAAATCATAAAATCTTTGAATGTTTTTACCAAATCATATGTTCATATTTTTAATAGTTGCATCAACACAACTTTATTTGCTCATACAATTTATATAGAAAATTATACACATCAATTAGAAATTTTAAGTCTTAGCAACTCTCACTTGTAGTGAAAACCTAGGAAATTAGCAAAATTTCAAATTTGTCTTATACCAAAAATTTAAGAATATGTAATTCTAGGACCCTATGCTCTCCCATAACAATTTTTAAAGTGGAAACAGACACAAGTAACAATAGAGTCAATCTTTTTTTATTAAAAGACAAACTTAAGATTTTTTTAGTTGTTGATAGACCTTGTTTGTTTGTTTATGGTGCTGATAATCAAACCCAGTGTCTCACACATGCCAGGCAAGTGTGCTACCCCTGAGCCACAGCCCCAACCCCAGATTCAAATCTTTTTGTTCTCACAAAATTAAAAAAAAGAAAAAAAGAATGAGTAAATTTCAACCTCATGATAACAGTTAAAAGATCAGTATTTTAACTCAGAAATAACTGGAATATATGATATATATGTGTATACACACACATATATATGACTCCTAAATCACATAATTTATAAGCATTTATCACCTTTATTTCTAATTTTTTTTAACCATTGCACTTAGACAACTTATGAAAATAGTAACCTTAAACAAAAACAGTCATTGGGTATCTGGTTGCTGGTGCATTTCTCTTGCACTTTCTTTTTCTCTGCTGCCATTATGCAGGTAGCTCTGCTCTGCTCTTCCAACATAATGTTGTATGTCACCTCAGACCAAACCAAGAGAGCCACCTGAAGATGAACTGAAACCTGTGATCAGGAAATCTTCTCCCCTGTAACTTGAATTTCTCATGTGTTTCGACACAGCAACAGAAGGTTGAGTAACATATGAAAAGAACTGGAACACAAGATGCCATTATAAGATCCATTAATTGCATAGGGTTTTTCACCAGCACTTTTTTCCCCCTCTTTTGCTTTCATATAACTGGGAAATCAGACCTTCCTCACATTCAAGGCCTTTTCTCCATTATGAGTACTTTCATGCATAGGAAGGAAAATGGAATGTCACACATTCAGGGATTTGTTCACTAGAGCAAGTGAAATGGCTTTGAAGGCAACTAAGAACACACACACACACACACACACACACACACACACACATATATATATATATATATTCTTTTTTCATTCAGTTTTGTTGTAGTGTGAGTCCTTTCTTGTCATTGGAGGTGACTAGAAATATTAAATGATTTGCCACTTTTTTTTTTTTCATTCAATGGACTTTTCTCTAGCACAATTTCTTTCATGAACATGGTGGGAACTAATAATGCAAGGCATTTTCCATTCTTTCACTAATAGGGTTTCTCTCTAGTATGTGTTGATGCTTTGGAATAAAGACTTTATTACCTAGTTTACAAAAATAGGACTTCTTTCTCATATGAGTTTGTTCATATTTTTTTAAAGGTAAATGGACCTATTGAAGGTTTTACCAGTTGTAGTCTCATAGGACTTCTCTTCATTATGAGTTCATTCGTTGTATATGCATCTGGAACAACTGAAGGCTTCACCACATTGTTAATATTCACAGGATTTCTATCCAGTATGAGTTTGTTCATGTATGTGAAGGTTACTGGACTTAGTGAAGGCTTTTCCACAGTGTTTACATTGATAGGGTTTCTCTCCTGTATGAGTTCATCCATGTGTATGAAGGTAACTGGACCTAGCAAAGGCTTTCCCACATTGTTTACATTCATAGGGCCCCTCTCCAGTATGAGTCTGTTTATGTATGTGAAGGTGACTAGATGTTGTGTAGGCTTTCCCACACTGTTTACATTCATAGGGTTCTCTCCAGTGTGAGTTTGTTCATGTTTTTGAAGGTTAGCAGAACTAATGAAGGCTTTTTCACATTGTTTACATTCATAGGGCTTCTCTCCAGTATGAGTCTGTTCATGTATTTGAAGGTAAGCAGAACTACTGAAGGCTTTCCCACACTGCTTACATTGGTAAGGCCTCTATCCAGTATGAGTTTGTTCATGTATTTGAAGGTTAGCAGAATTAATGAAAGCTTTACCACATTGTTTACATTGATAGGGCTTTTCTCCAGTATGAGTTCGTTCATGTACATGAAGGTGAGTGGAATTAGTAAAGGCTTTCCCACACTGTATACATTGGTAGGGCTTCTCACCAGTATGACTGCGGTGATGTTTGAGGAGGTGACTGGATGTAGTGAAGGCTTTCCCACATTGTTTACATTCATAGGGCTTCTCTCCAGTATGAATTTGTTGATGTATTTGAAGGTAAGAAGAACTAGTAAAGGATTTTCCACATTGTTTACACTCAAAGGGTCTCTCCCCAGTATGAGTTCGTTCATGTTTATGAAGATGACCAATGATATTGAAGGCTTTACCACACTGTTTACATTGATAGGGCTTCTCTCCAGAATGAGTTCATTCATGTATTTGAAGGTAAGCAGAACTGATGAAAACTTTACCACACTCCTTGCATTCATAAGGCTTCTCTCCAGTGTGAGTTTGTTCATGTACTGGAAGGTAATTGGAACTAGTGAAGGTTTTACCACACTGTTTACACTGATAGGGCTTCTCCCCAGTATGAGTTTGTTCATGTGTGTGGAGGTGAGTGGATGTAGCAAAGGCTTTCCCACACTGTTTACACTGATAGAGCTTCTCTCCTGTATGAGTTTGTTCATGTGTGTGAAGGTTACTGTAGTTATTAAAAGCTTTCCCACACTGTTTACATTCATAGGGCTTCTCTCCTGTATGTGTTCGTTCATGTATTGGAAGGTAAGAAGAATTAGTGAAGGCTTTCCCACATCATTTACATTCATAGGGCTTTTCTCCAGCATGAGTTCGTTCATGTGTTTTAAGGGAAAAGTAACAAGAGAAGGCTTTCCCACATTGTTCACATCCATATGGCTTCTCTCCAGTGTGAGATTGTCCACATTTTCAAAAAGATCTGGCACAACTGAACTCTTTTCTGCATGTCAAATATTTATAAGGTCCACTTACAGTATGCACTGCTACTTGTCTTCAAATACTTGTAAGAGAAATTAAAGATTTTCTCTTCTGTTTAAGTTCACATGGTTTCCTTCTACTCTCCTCATTCTCAGATAGTTTGATGTGGCTACAGAAGCCAGATTTCTAAGGACTTCCTACATTACATCCCTGTGAAGAATCTTCTGGAAGGATCCAACAAAGTCTACTCTTCCTGGGTGAAGTTCACAGCCACATCTTCAAAGGCGACTGAATTCATTTCCTGCCTTCTGGTGAGTTCAGACATCCTTCCTATGGATCTCATAGCACCTGCAGATCACAGGGAGACAGATCTGAGCCAGAGCCACTTGGGCCTCACACAGCAGAGAAGACACAGTCCTGGAGATGGATTCTGAGCCTTCTTGGTTTCCAGGGTGACTTGCTATTCTCGCGAGGAACCTTAGAAACCCGAGCCCCCGGGAGACACAGGCCACGAACAGCCACCTGAGCTTCTGGAGCAGAGGACGCTGGGGAATTATGACTTTCAAGTGGATACAGGGACTATGGGGGCAAGTTTGTATTCGATGGAAGAGGAGACCGAATCTTTCCTAGGAAACCTAATTTAATTGAAGCCCAAATCATTCCCTGTTGTTTTTTAAATAACAGTGGGTCTTTATTAACCATCGTTATTCTGACAGCTCCAATTAGGGGGTAAATTTCTGTGAAATGATTCTGGTGTATGGGTGCAATGCATTTGGGGGAATGAATTTAATACTGAGTTAGCTCACATGGGACAGTTACAAATAGTGTAAGGAATATGTATGCACAACGTTTTGTTTGTTCGTTTGTTTGTGTTTTTAACTTATTGAAGGTCATAACCCACTACTCAGTAGGTTTAGGTTTTTCCTTTGTCCAGGGAGAGATGCTTCTGGGAAAATCAGAGGCTTGTCCACTGTCTTCCTCTAAGTACTTCCTGCCTGTAGGATGGTGTAGCCCTATGAACCACTGGTGTCGCTCAGTCATATTTGGGACCAGGTTTCCCCCAGGAGGTTCCTGAGGTTCTGGTTGGTGGCAGAAGTCAGTTCGGAATCAGACTCCAAACTGATTTCTGGAACAGCCGTTGGCACTGTGCCATGCTTCAGGCCCAGAATGATGGGTAGATTCTGTCCTAGTAAGCTTCCCGACTGCATTTCAGTACCTTGGATGTCAAAAGTGAGAAGCCTTCAGTGAGTCCTGATCTTTGTGCACCAGGGTCGCCATATTGTCCATATAATGGTCAGAATAACTCGGTTACAGTGAATTTTATTATATCTATTACTAAAGTGTTATTGACCTGCATGTTGAGATGAGGAAAAGGCTCAGGAAGTTGATTTGAAAGCAAGTGTCTTGATTCAGATGCTGTAGATGAAAACAAGCTATGTTCATTTAGCAACTTTTACATCCAGAAAGAAACAAGTCTGACAAGTAAAGAGGAATCTGCAGCCTGGTTTTTGTGGGTTTTATTTGATAGCTAACTGCATCTTCTGAGGTTTGGAACTAAAGAGCATTGGTTTGAGTCCCAGCACTGTTGCTTTTTACTTGTGTACCTTGACCAATAATCTCTCTGAAACTTAGTATGTTTTCTGTTGCCCTAATTGAGTACCAGATGGGGTCGGTTATAGAGAAAAAAGGTTTATTTTGCTCATGGCTCTGGAAGTCCAAGAGCATGGAACTGGCATTTGGTGAGGGCCTTCCTACTGGGTCAGAATATGGTGTAGGTTATCACATGGTGTTACGGTGTGGATCTGAAATGTCCACTGAAGGGCTTGTGTTTGTTGTTGTTGTCGTTGTTGTTGCTGCTGTTGTTTGTTTTTTGAGACAGGGTCTCAATAAAGTGCTTAGGGCCTGGCTAAATTGCTGTGGCTGGCCTTGAACTTGTGATCCTCCTAAGTGGCTGGGATTACAGCTGTGTAACACCATGCCCAGTTGGCAATTTGATTCTGAAACAGGTATATCCATTGTGAAATATTCACCACAAACTAGTTAACACAGTCATTACTTCACATTTGTTAAAAAGTTTCAAAACTTTCATACCCTATGGAATAGGATAAGAGTTTTAGTTTACACTGATACAACTCTGGCCATATGAGTATAAATAATAATAAACAGTCTAATCATGCATGGTGGCATAATGCCTTTGAACTTGTCATGTATTTAGAGATATTTAGGAAACCAGTGAGGACTTGTGAATCTTTTCCTTCAAACATTAGATCTGGCTCATCGACATTTGAAGCATAACTGGGAAGAAAAAATATACTTGGATGTCTTTTATTTACATCAAGCCATGAACTCTTTATCTTAGCAACACCATAATTCACCTTCAGGAGCTAAAACCATTTCAAATAGTCATATCTATCCTACCCTTTGCTATATATTTATAAGGACCAGCTTACATAGAAGTTTTTAATTCTAAGTAAAAACTTTCCCATGAGAAGTCAAAAGAAAAGAACATCTGAAAAAAGATGTTGAAGACTTTTAAATGAATAGTAGTCTAGAAATAACTAAAGTTTAAAACTCCTTCTTTTTAGGAACATTAGATATGCTGTACTTTTAAACAGTAACTTATCATAACTGATTTGTGCCCATGTTAGCAACTCTTCTAAAATTACTTTTAAAATAGTCTAAGATGAGAGTTTTTCTATAGGAATAATTCAAATTACTTGTATAGAAAGTGTCAGCAGGTCTGGGGGATGTAGCTCAGTGGTAGAGAGCTTGCCTAGCAGGCAGAAGGCCTTGGAGTTTAAACCCCACCACTGTAAGAACAAGAAAGGGAGGGAAGGGAAAGGGAGAAAGCAAGAAGGAAGGAAGGAAAAGGGAGAGGACAGGAGCAGGGAAAGGAATGAGTCATTAAAACAAAAGGGCGAGTGATACAAAAATAAATATATGGCCTGAGAGCTCTTTAAAAAATTTACAAAGCTTTAGAATTCGAGTTACATCAGACGGAGTGGTATTATGACTGTGTAGAATCTGCATAAAAAGCTCTGCCTTGGCCTGGCCTAAACCAAACCAAGGGGTGGGTGGCATGGAGAGGACTCCTTTTCTGGCTCTAGTGGGCCAGACTTGAACCTGTGGTGCTTCAGCATGCACTGGGTAGAGAAGGGGCTGAGACTCCCCAGATAGGCAGTTGAGTGCAACAAGGCTCCTGGGAGCCCTTCACCGCAGCTCCCAGTGCCTGTGCCCATGGCTCCCCCCGCAGGGGGTACACAGTGGTCTGCTCTGTTGCCTGGTGCAGGTTTGTGTTCCTGACCAAACACCTGACTGTCCACAGTCTGTTTGGGCCTGCCTGACAGGCTGTGGTGGCAGCTGCAGTAGCCAAAGCACTCTTGGTGTGATGGAGGGGCCAAGGGCTGCCTCTCAGCCATACTAGGGGGCGGTACTGGAAGAAGTCTGCAGGGTTGGGGCAGAATTGTCTAAAAACATGAATCCAGGCCCTAATCCTTATGGTGTTTCTTGCGAGTTGGTGATATATACAGCTGTTGGATTTTTTGCTCTTCTCTTGTTTCTGTGGAGAAGTTTTCAATCTTTTAGGAGCAGGCTTTTGTGGGAAGAGAAAGAAGGCTTGCTTCAAAACTTTCTGGACTAACTGAAGAAAAATGTGAACTACTTGAAAAAGTGAGCCTTGTTCAAAAAGAGCATGAAGGCTTAGAGTCATCTTTAAAGGGTGGCAGTTTTGAGAAGGGTTCAACAGAAGCACAAAATCTGGAGGCAACCTATGAAAAGCTTCATAGGTCCAAATCTAAACGTGGGGATGAAATACTCTCTCTAGAAAAAGAGCTCAAAGAACAGAAAGCTAGACATTCTAAACAGGATGAAATGATGGCGGATATACCAAAAAGGATAAAGTGCCTAGAAGATGAATCAGAATCCCTCAAATTACAAATCGCTGAAGCTAAAACAACCTTTAGAATATGTCAAATGAATGAAGAAGGACTTGAGCTGGCAATAAAAGAGGCTTTGAATGAGAATTCCCAACTTGAGCAAAGTCAGAAATCGGTTTTATAACAAGAAGCTGACGTATGGAAGGAACAAGCAAGTGCCCATAATAAAGAGAAAATAACATTTGAAGACTCTAAAGTACATGCAGAACAAGTTTTAAGTGATAAAGAAAATCACATCGAGTCACTGACTGAAGGCTTGCTGAAGATGAAAGACAGGTCTTCTTTGAGCAAAGGAGCCCAAACAGCTGATGGCAACTTGGAATTGGAAATGAAGAGTGAATCAGAAATTGGTGCTCACTTAGATGATCAGCCAAAAGGAGCTTTGAAGAAACTGGTTTATGCTGCTAAGTTAAAGGCCTCTTTAAGATCCTTAGAAGGAGAAAGAAATCAAATTTGTACTTCTTCATCTGAAGTAGCGAAGACAAAGGAAGACCTTAAGAACATAGTAAAAGTCTTAAGACTGAACGAGCATCTTTGCAGTCAGAAAATACCCAGCTCGAAAGTGAGAATCAGGACCTTCAGCAGAAGTGTAAAATCATGATGGAACGATATCAAGAAAATATAATAAAACTCCATGGGGAATTAAGAGTGGAGGAACAGTACCAGGTGGAGCAAGAGGAGAAACTTTCCAAAGTAGAAGAAAAGATGAGCCATACAACAGAACAGCTGGAGACCTATAGAAAGTGAGCCAAGTATTTTGAAGAAGAATTGGAGAGAACCACTTGTTCCTATCAGGGGCAGATTATTTCCTCTGAGAAAAAAAGCACATACTGAGTTGGCAGCTCGGATTGCTGAAAGAAACCTCAGTTAGTTGAAGAAACAAAATGCTCGCAACAGACAAAAATTTACTGAAAAGGAGCTTAAATTTAATCTTTTAGAAAAAGATTTGTATGCACTTGATGTTTCAAATACAGCATTTGGCAGAAAGCATTCCCCAAATGGTCCCTCACCATTGGGTTGACCTTCATCCGAAATGAGACCTTCTTATTTGGAAAAGAAGGGTCCACCCATACTCTCACCTTTGGTTCCAGTGGGAGGAGGAAGAGGCTCAAGGGGCCCAGAGAGTCCTGTGGACCGTCCGACTAGCAATGGAAGAAGAGAATCAAACTATGATAGGTTAACTGATCCTCAGAGGGCACCTTCTGACCCTGCGCCCCTGTCACCTCCATGGGAACAGGCCCGTAGGATGATGATCCCTCCACCAGGCCAACCATACTCTGATCCATGTCTTCCTTTCCAAAGGCAAGACGCATGTTGTTCTAATTAGGGTAGACCATCTGGACCAGCAGAACTCAGCAGTTCTAATATACGTCCATCAGATAAAGTGGATGGGCCTAGGTCTTTAGAAACAGAATCCAGTAGACATGATGCCAAAGATGTTCTTAATAATTCCAGTGTGCCTGATTCATCTCACCCTGCTGAAAACCAAGCAACTGGCTCCGGCTCTGTTTCTCCACCCTTCCCTCTGGTCAGAGGTCCATTGTTTCTGGTGGATCCAAGGAGTCAGTTCATGAGAAGAGGACCTTTTGTTCCTCCACCTCCTCCAGGAAACATGTATGGAGCACCTAGAGATTGTTTTCCACCGGGCCCACCACCCCCTCCGTTCCCAATGCGAAACATCTGTTCACTGAGGCATTTTCCTCATTATCTCTCCCCCACCCCCGCATTCTGAAAGTAGAAGTGAGTTCATTCCGGGTTGATTCCACGTTCAAATGAGCCTGCTACTGACCATCAGAACCACAACCAGAAACCCGATGCTTTTGATCTCTTTTCAAGAGTAATTTGACTTATCTCTCATTTTTAGTTTAAGTAGCTGCTTTTACTTAAGTAAGTGATTATACTTTTGCTCCAATTGAAGCTTAATGGAATTATAATTCTTAGGATAGTGTTTTGTAAATAAAGATGATTTAAATATGAATCTTATGAGGAAAATATTTCCATCTTGTTTGATTCTAGAGAGTATAACATTTAATTTGTTTAATCCACTCTTAACATAAACAAACAACAACGGGAGTTTTATATTCATAATCTTGCCCTTGGGGATATTTTAAACTCCAGACAAAGGCTGTCCCTTTATGCAAAGAAATATATTAACAATGACTGTAGCAAATGTGAAAGTAACTTATGCTTCATGAATGGTTTTAATTGATTTAAAGTCTTGTTTGGCATTGATGGTAATAATAAAAATCAGCTAGTTTTTTGAAGTAAAAAAAATTAATGTGGAAGTAAGGACTTCTGCAGAAATATGGTAAATTAATTACACGCATCTAATATTACTTCCTCTCAAAATACCACTAAGATCCCAGAAAAGGGATTTTTAAATTTTTAATTTAGTTTATTTATTGAAGTATAGTTTCATATAATGCATAAATGTTAGGCATATAGTTTGAGAATTTTAGACAAATGTATATACCCATGTAGTACATGGTATAGCACCCTGCAATACATTCATCAAAACTAAGAAAAATGCCATCAAAGAAAGATTTTGTGTTTTCAAACCACAGTTTTGGGGACTTTTAAAAGCTTTTTTGAATTAAAATGAACATATTCATTTAAAGTGTATTTTATATGCTTGTAACAAAAACCACACACAAATAAAAATACGTTTCAATTACCTCTCAATTGATTCTTTCTGCTCCTTTGAAATCCATTTTTTTCTTTCCTCTGCTGGCCCAAGGCAACCTACAAAATAGATTAGTTTCTCTTTCTGTAATTTATTTTTTTAACTGGGACAGGGATAGCATCTTTATTTATAATAGTCAATAACTAGAGTCAACCCAAATGCAAACCAACTCATTCCACCATCTTTCCTACCCCATCCTCCCTCCCTTCCGCTCCCTCCCCTTTGCCCTACCTAAAGTTTCTCCATTCTTCCCATGCCACCCACTCCCATCACCATTACCCAGCTATCCCACTCCTAGATTTATACCCAAAGGACTTAAAAACATCATACTACAGGGACACAGCCACATCAATGTTTATAGCAGCACAATTCACAAAAGCTAAATTGTGGAACTAACCCAGATGCCCTTCAGTAGATGAATGGACAGGGAAACTTTGGTATATATACACAATGGAATATTACTCAGCATTAAAAGAGAATAAAATTATGGCATTTGTAGGAAAATGATTGGCATTGGAGAATATAATGCTATGTGAAGTTAGCCAATCCCGAAAAAACAAAGTCCGAATGTTTTCTTTGATATGAGGATGCTGACTCTTTCTGTAATTTTATAAAATGAAAATCATGTAAAATGTAGACTATTGTATCTGACTTCTCTCAGCATTGCTGTTTTGAGATTCACTGATAATGTGTGCATCAACAGCCTGTTTCTTTTTATTGCTGAGTCATGTTTCATTATACAGATAATGCCAGCTTTTTTTATCCACTCACCAGTTGGTAGCCTTCAGCATTGTTTCCAGATTTGTGCTATTGTGAATAGAGCTTCTGTGAACATTGGAGTCATCTGTGTGGATATAATTTTCCATTTGTCTATGGGTGTTTTTTTCAATTTATTTACTTACTTATTGGTAGTGCTGGGGATTGAACTCAGAGACACTCTACCACTGAACTACATCCCCAGTTATTTTTATTTTTTATTTTTGAGACAATGTCTCAATAAGCTGATGGGGGCTGGTCTTGAACTCACAATCCTCCTGTCTCAGCCTCCAGAGTTGCGGGATCTACGGGTGTGCATCACTGCACATAGCTAACAGTATTTAAATGTATAAATGTATAAAAATTTTCAAACCATTTTTCAAATAGATTGTATTGTATTACAATGCCTCTTGCCATGTTGAGATTTCCAGTTGTATCAAAACTATATCAATATTTGGTATTATTAAGCTTTAAATTTACCATTTGTGTGCAGTAGCATCTATTTATGTAGTAGTACTTATTATGTTCTAATTTGCAACTTCCTGAAAACAAATGTGATTAAACATTTTCAAATTACTCTTTCGTTGTTAAGGTAACAGTGAACTGAGCTAGTAGCTGTTACATCTTGTTATGTGTACAATATGAATAAAATGTTGGAAAAATATACATGATTATTTATTAAAGAAACCAAAACCATATTTTTTTCAAGATAAAATTTATATTTATGCTCTATTTTGCTGTAATAAAGTTGAGTAGCTTATTTGTAATAAAACTCACGTAAAATTATGCTTCTGTTATATTTAAAGATTAATAATACCAAATATTGATACATTTTTGATATAATTGGAAATCTCAACATGGCAAGAGGCATTGCAATACAATATAATCTATTTGAAAAATGTTTTGAAAATTCTTATACATTTAACTCTATTTTTGAGTGTGTATGTGTGTGGTGCTGGAATGGAACCCAAGGAATCTTGTATGCTAGGCAAGTACTCTACCCCTGAGCTATACCCCCAGCCCCTCTACTTGCTTATTTTTATACAACTTTTAAATTCAATATCACAACATTTTTTGTCTTATCTGTGAGAAATGATTTTATTCTATCATTGCAATAAAATATTGCATTAAAATTTATTCCTTTTTTGACATCTGAAGCATTTAATATTATCTGGAACTTAAATTTAACAAATAAATTCTGTACAGATCTGGGACTGGGGCTGTGGCTCAGTGGTAGAGCACTTCCCTGGCATGCATGAGGCACGGGGTTCGATTCCCAGCACCACATAAAAATAAATAAATAAATGTATTTAAAAATATTCTGTACAGATCTGTTCACACCTAGAAAAACCATTAGTTTTTTCCTTGTACCCATTATGTTCAAATTAAATAGGGAAAATAGCAGGAACACAGAAATGCTATTTTTTCCCTAGCAAACTGTATTATTTTCATTCTCTGAAGTATCTCAATCACAAAATAGTTTAAAGAGTAGAAGATGATTATCTGAAGGGAGTAGGGCTTTAGATTTGTACTGATTGGGCACTGGACCATTGCCTTTTTATATGAGTCATTTTAACTTACAGCAGGCAATTATTGGATAACAATAAAAAAGAGTAAAGTAAAATTCTTTCAATAAATAACTTTGGCTGTGATGCAAAAGTGTCATGAACATAGAAAAATCAACTAAGATAGTTATTGCAGTGCAGAGATGGGTAGAAGTGGACGCATTTTACACGATCATAGGAAGTAAGATCAACAGTCTCACTAGCAAACACAGGAGAGGAAATGAGCATCCTGATTACTGTCCTTAGTGCTCAGGATCAGACTGTAGGTCCAGGTAGTTGGAGGAACTTGGGTTGGGTCTTGAGAGTGAAGAGAGAAAATTAATTAATCAGGGACTAGTTGGGAACCAGTGGTCATCACAGGGCACTTAAATCTTGGTGACATCAGGAGTTCAGAGTACACATTCTAATAACCAACTTGCCCAAATTTTTAAACCTGGATTTACGTTTTTTAAAATATGTACATGTTTTTAATTATAGATGGACACAATACATTTATTTATTTATTTATTTTTATGTGGTGCTGAGGATTGAAGCCAGTGCCTTACACATGCCAGACAAGTGCGTTACCACTGAGCCACAACCCCAGCCCCCACACCTGGATTTACTTTTACCAATTGAGTATGTATTGACAAGTAGATTAAGTAAGACTTCTCTGTTAAACCAGGATAATGGGAATACTTGCTTCACCAAATCATTGTGAGGATGAAATGAGATGAAGAGTGCAAAGCTAATGCACAGTGCTTGGCAGAGTAAGCTTCGAATGAAAGTTGGCTAGTACTATTAGTGGTCACCTCTTCAATCAAGGGGGCATCTGAAGGGCAAGGCAGGATTTTCTAAATTAGGATTAGCAAGAGAGTTAGATTGAGTCTTCAGGTTAAAGTCACCCTTTCTACTACCATCCTTCATTGTATCACATAAGCCACTAACCAATAGTTATCCTTTGTGGCATGTGGACTTAACACAGATAATACTGTCTTAACTGGAAGTCATCAGAATCTCTCTTTAATGCACAGTTCTCCATCTGTATAACTTTAAAAGGATTTATTTTACGACTTTGGCTATAAAAATATGTGCATATCTTAAATAATTTTGATATTTAAAATTCAACTTTGCATATCAACTTCCCCATATTCCTCAAGATACCTAAGGGAGTGTCTTAGATCTAACACTATAAAATACTTAAAAAATGAACAGATGTTAATGGAAAAAAGATAATAATGATAAATGTGTGTAAATATAACCATGTTATATTTGCAGCTTAGTTTTGTTTTGTTTTGGAACCAGGGATTGAATTCAGGGGAACTCAACCAGTTAGCCACATCCCCAGCCCTATTTTGTATCTTATTTAGAGACAGGGTCTCACTGAATTGCTTAGTGCCTCACTTTTTGCTGAGGTGGGCTTTGAACTCACAATCCTCCTGCCTCAGCCTCAGCCTCATGAGCCTCTAGGATTACAGGCTTGTGCCACCACTCTATGAGCAATTTAGTATTTTTAAGACTGAATTAACAAAGTAAACTTAGAACCAATATTTAGCTATGAAATAATTGATTATACTCCTAATAATTATCAAATGAAAGTGTACCAATATCTACTTAAAAAGAAAAAAAGATCACTTGAGAATTGACAGAATCTTGAAAATTAGTTGTGGTTGTGTGAAAGGAACTGCCCAATATTCCCTTGAGAATGTAAGAATGATCCTCAGTGTTTTTGAATTCACATTTGATTCTCTAAAATCTTCAGAGATTTATCCCCAAAGGCAAACACTAATATTAAAGGATAACATAGCTACTGTATATTAATCCTGACATCTGCATTTGCTACAGCAACATAAATGAATTCTTATTTCAAGAGGCAAGATTTAGCTTTTGTAAGTAAATCTGACTTACTGATTTTTATTTACATTTGAGAACAACTTATTCTTCTAAGTTGTACTGTTTCTAAACTGTAGTTTCTAAACTGTAGCTGAATTACTAAAGTTTCCACAATCAAATTTTTGTGAATAAACAGGAAATAATTCTGTTTTCCAAGATTCCTCATTTATCTACCTATAAGACTAGAAATTTGCATGGTCTTTAACAGTAACTAAACTTAGCTCTTTGCCATAATGGAAAAAATCCAGTAGCTTATAAAGAAGAAAGACTTTATGACATTTGCTGGTAAATGGTTGGAACTGGGGACTATCAAACTGAGTGAAATAAGCCAGTCCCAAATGATCAAAGGTCAAATGTTTTCTCTGATATGCAGAAGCTAATCCAAAATAAGTGGGAGGGGGATAAAAAAAAAGAATAGAAGATCAAAAGAGAAAGGGAATGAAAGGAAGAGAGGAGGGAGGGATATATCAGATAGGGAAAGTCAGCAGAATGAATCTGGTCTTTCTATGTACATATATGAAAATACCACAGTGACTCTCACCATCATGTAAATCCATAAGACAATAATTTTTAAAAATCTGTAAGTAAATAGCAGAAAGATCAGTAGAGTGGAGGGAAGGCAACAAAGGGTGGGAGGAAGAAAGGGGAAGGGGAAATACTGGGGACTGAATTGGAACAAATTATATTCCATGATTTTATAATTATGTCATAGTATATTCTATTGTCACATATAAAGAAAAAGAACTCATAGGAATAAAAAAAAAAAAAAAAAAAAAAACAGCAGCTTTAACACACTTTGGGGACAACCTGAAAGTTTTGCAGGAAGACCTACTTTTTTTATTGATTGAATGCTCTAGCATCAGAGGCACTAGACATTTTGGACAAAGATTTTGGATAGAAGACCAAAAGTCTTGGGAGTTTAGAGTGAATATGACACCTTGTTGGGTGATACTGAGTGAACATTTTAACTCTAGGTTGAAATGTAATTCAGCTCTATATTATGTTGAAAATAATACTATTTCATTCCATAATACTCCACTTGGGAAAATATTACATTATGAAATTATTTTATGTAATTGAATAAATAAAATTTAATAATTTGTTCTAAATATTAATCATGTAATGTTTTACATAGTGATTAGATTGGCATTTCAAATAATTTGTTAAAACAATGGTTTAACTGGAAATAATAAAAATGTTTAATAAATTTACAATAGGTAATTTAATTTGTAACTTTAATTCCTTGATATTTCTTCCTTGTTCTATCAGAAAAAAATGTAGATTTTATTTTTAAAAATGGTCTTAAAAATGGTCTCATTTGGGCTGGGGTTGTGGCTCAGTGGCAGAGCGCTCGCCTCGCACGTGCACGGCCCAGGTTCGATCCTCAGCACCACGTAAACATAAATGCATTGCATTGTGTACAAATAAAGTAAATAAATAAAATAAATATTTTAAAAAAAATGGTCTCATTTAACTGATAGATATTATAAACTATGTAACTAAGCAAGTGCCTCTTTTATGTATCAACTGCCAGAAAGCTGAAAGGCTAACCTGTTACCCCCCACTTACACATGTACTCATTGTAATGACCATCTAATTTGTTATAATTAGCATTTCATTTACAGCAATGATTATTAAAAGAATAGACGAATTTTAACCAGCCTGGGTTCATACTCGATTCCACTACTTCCTGTGTAACCTTAAAAAAGTTACTAAACATTTTCAAACTGAGTTTCCTCAATTATAAAATGGAAATTAAAATAGAACTATACATATAAATTTTAATCTTTTAATCTCTGGGGTGATAATTTAGTAAGCATAAAATAAATGTTATCACTCAAATCTTCATTGGTCTCATACATTTTAATTCTTTTTGGTATACCTAATGATTCCTTTTTGTTATTTTAGCAAATCATGTTTTTATACCTTAAGTGGTGTTAAAGCTACTTAAATGTTTGCACATATATATATTTACATTATTTATAGAAAATTTTTAATGTTTCCATTAAAAACAATTTTAAACTACAAAAAAAAACTCATCACACATAAATATATAAACTTTGGGACTCTAGAGTAAAAAACAACACAATTACTAGACCAAATTTTGCTAGAATGATCTATTTTTATAATAATCCCCATGTAGGCATTAATTAAAATAAAACCATATATTTATGAATTCTTTAACATAATGTCATGTTTTCCCCACAGGTTCATTATTCAGCAGCCACTGTCCCATGGATTCCCTGGTCAATGGGAACCACACTGCAGTGACAGAGTTCATTCTGTTGGGCTTAACTGATGATCCAGTCCTCAGAGTCTTCCTCTTCGTGATCATCCTGTGCATCTACCTGGTGACCATCTCTGGCAATCTCAGCACGATCATTCTCATCAGAGTCTCTTCTCAGCTCCATCATCCCATGTACTTTTTTCTGAGCCATTTAGCTTTTGCTGACATAGGCTATTCATCTTCTGTCACACCCAATATGCTTGTAAACTTCCTGGTGGAGAGAAATGCCATCTCCTACCTCGGGTGTGCCATCCAGCTGGGTTCAGCAGTGTTCTTTGGGACAGTGGAGTGCTTCCTTCTGGCTGTCATGGCGTATGATCGCTTTGTGGCAATCTGCAAGCCACTGCTTTACTCAACCAAAATGTCCACCCCAGTCTGTCTCCAGTTACTTGCAGTGACTTATACAGGTGGTTTCCTCAATGCTTCCTCCTTTACCCTTTCTTTCTTTTCTTTACTTTTCTGTGGGCCAAATCGAGTCAACCATTTTTTCTGTGATTTTGCTCCATTAGTTGAGCTCTCCTGTTCTGATGTCAGTATCCCCTCAGTTGTTCCTTCATTTTCGGCTGGCTCCATCATTGTGGTCACTGTGTTTGTCATTGCCATCTCCTACATCTACATCCTCATCACCATCCTGAGGATGCGCTCCACTGAGGGGCGCCACAAGGCCTTCTCCACCTGCACCTCCCACCTCACTGCAGTCACTCTGTTCTATGGGACCATTACCTTCATTTATGTGATGCCCAAGTCCAGCTACTCCACTGACCAGAACAAGGTGGTGTCTGTGTTCTACACGGTCGTGATCCCCATGCTGAATCCCCTCATCTACAGTCTTAGGAACCAGGAGATTAAGGGAGCTTTGAAGAGAGCACTTGGTAGGAAAATATTTTCTTAATTGTTTGTTCTTTGGTTAGATTTGATAGAGTAATAATATCCCATAGATATAATAATAAAAGAAAATTGTGTGTCCTTGGTTGAAAATATACCTACTGATATATAGTTAGCCCATGTGGAGCTTTTTAGTAAATGTAGAAGGGCATATTTTCAGATATCAAGTAGTAGTAAATCATAAGTTTATAATGAATGAGCTTTAATAAATTTAATTTATAATTAAGAATAACAAATTATTTCCCATAAACATAATCTGTGTGAAATTATTTTTCATTTATATTCATATTTTTTCAGAAGTAATTATCACTATAAATTGAGGTGATTGTATATACGGTTGTATTCATTTTCAACCACAACTCATCCTGCAGTGTGCATGATAATGACATTTACGACTGGGTATACATTCTGAAAGAAAATGACAAAGTAGAACAGAAAATAAAATTGCTGGAGATGTCGTTTTTAGTTTGTTTTTGCACCGTGATAGTCTGTTGGATTAAAATCTGGTCTGTGTTCCCAGCCTATGACTTAAGCCTTTGATATAGAAGGATCACCACCGAAGAAAATGTTGAGATATCCCTGACTAACCTGTGAATTTCTCTGTCAGGTCAAAAGGGGACTTCCTATGTAGAAATGAACACAATTCCTGCAATCTTCAAGGAAAGAGTGGAACACGCTTGGAGTGACTCACTTATGGTCAGACATTGTGCTAAGGAAGCTTGAGGGTGCATACTGTTCCACCCCGAGAGTTCTACTTTACCTCTACATACCGATGACTGCCACGTTTACTTTTCTTTTCCTGTCCTCTCTTTATTTCCAGCTTGTTCCCCTCCAGTAAGGGGCACTATTATTCACTCAGTTTATTGATCCAGAAGTGTGAGGGTAATTTATTTCTTTCCATGTCCTCCAATATTCGATCACAAAGTGTTGTACATTCTGAGACCAACATTTATCTTCTACTGTTCTCCATCTTCATCGTCAGTACTTTTACTTCAAACTAAGATCTTCTATGTTTTACTTATGATAGATAGCACCACTGTGATGGTTAATTTTATGTGGCAAGTCGAATAGACTGTGGTGCCCAATTATTTGGTACAATACCACTATAAACATGCATTTGATGGTATCTTTTAAGACGTGATTGACATTTAAATCAGCAGTCATTGACTAAAGCAGGTCATCCTTCCCAGTATGAATGGGCTGTGTTCAGTTAAAAGCATTAAGTAAAAAAGACTCTGGTCCTTTGAAGAGGAAGGACTTCTGTGTTCAGAATGGCTTTGGACTCTAGACTGCAACACCAGCTCTCACCAGTTTTTTTAACTGACCTTTGGATTTTGGACTTTTCAGTCCCCTGCAACCAATGTGAACAAAATTCCTAAAATCTCAGTCTTTTTTTCTTTCTCCCTCTCTGAAATACATATGTGTGTACGTATGTGTGTGTGTGTGTGTGTGTGTGTGTGTGTGTGTGTGTGTTTTAAATCCTGTTTCTCTGGGAAAACCTAATAGAACCCTATCTAGCTTTTCTTTTCTGTCTCTTACTCTCATCTGATTCATTCTCTGTATGCCAACCATAGCCATAAATCTAAATAATGTTTTTTAAAAGTTTCTGAAGATCTTAGAATAAAGCTACCTTTCACAACATGTCCTACAAGTTCCTGAATATGGCCTCTGTTTTCTTTCCATCTCTTATGAATTTTCCTCTTGGTTTCTGAAAATACAGACTCTATGAACCGATGATTTGTTTTTCTTTCAAATACTTAAACATACCCCCATTGTTTGCTACCTCTGGACTTCTACCTAAAATACACTTTTTCCTTCACCTAGGCAAACCTATCTATGCTACAGCTACCAACCTATAGGTTATTTGACCAATTTTAGAATGCCTTCTGGGAAAGCTTCAGACCATACTATGGACACCATTATCCTCTTGTAGAACCTTAGGTATTTTTTTCAAAATACTTAAGTGCACTGGTAGCTATGTATTCAGGGTTTGTGTTTGCACAATGCTGGAAGCCTCATAGAGGAAACCACCAAAAACTCCTTCTCCACAAGTCTCTAATATAAGATAACTGTAGATATGTGGGTTAGTCTCTGTGTCCTCTGTTCTGTACCATTGGTCTACCAGTCTATTCTGGTGCCAATATCATGCTGTTTGGGTCACTATTGCTCTGTAGTATAGTTTGAGGTCTGATATGGTTATGCCACCTGCTTCACTCTTCTTGCTAAGGATTGCTTTAGCTATTGTGGGTCTCTTATTTTTCCAGATGAATTTCATGACTGCTTTTTCTATTTCTGTGAGGAATGTCATGGAACACAAACTACAATTAAGAGCACACAAACATGGGGCTGGGGTCGTGGCTCAGCGGCAGAGCGCTCGCCTTGCACGTGCGCGGCCCGGGTTCGATCCTCAGCACCACGTAAACATAAATGCATTGCATTGTGTACAACTAAAGTAAATAAATAAATATTAAAAAAAAAAAAAGAGCACACAAACAACAATAAGTTTTGGCGAGGGTGTGAGGGAAAAGGCAAACTCATACATTGTTGGTGGGACTGCAAATTGGTGCAGCCAATATGGAAAGCAGTTTGGAGATTCCCTGGAAAGCTGGGAATGGAACCACCATTTGACCCAGCTATCTCACTCCTCGGTCTCTACCCAAAGGACTTAAAAACAGCATACTACAGGGACACAGCCACATCAATGTTTATAGCAGCACAATTCCCAATAGCTCAACTGTGGAACCTAGATGCCCTTCAGAAGATGAATGGGTAAAGAAAATGTGGTATATATACACAATGAAATATTACTCAGCAATAAAAGAGAATAAAATCATGGCATTTGCAGGTAAATGAATGGAGTTGGAGAATATAATGCCAAGTGGTTAGTCAATCCCAAAAAACCAAAGTCTGAATGTTTTCTCTGATATAAGGGGACTGGTTCATAGTGGGGTAGGGAGGGGGAGCATGGGAGGATTAGACAAACTCTAGGTAGGACAAAGGGGTGGGAGAGGAAGGGAGGGGGCAAGGGGGTTAAAAAATGGTGGAGTAAGATGGATATCATTGCCCTAAGTACATGTATGAAGACACGAATGGTATGAATATACTTTATATACAACCAGAGATATGAAAAATCGTGCTCTATATGCATAATATGAATTGTAATGCATTCTGCTGTCATATATAACAAATTAGAATAAAATATAAAACGCCAGTCATATCAAGAATAAAAATATTCAAAAATTGAATAAGAAAAGACAATAGACACCAGGACGTCAAAATGATCTGCTAATGTTTTAAAGCAGCCATTAGAAAAATGCTTCAACAAGCAATCGCTAATTTTCTTGAAAGAAATGAAAATAACAAAATGTCAGCAAAGAAATAAGTTTAAAAAGGAACCAAATTGAATTATAAAACTGTAACATTGTACCTATTAACAATGTTATATTAAATTGTACTCTGTCTCTCTGTTGAATAGTAGGGTGGCTAGTTAACAAAAATATATGTTCAAAATAGCTTGAAGAGAGGATTTTGAATGTTCTCACCACAAAGTAGAAGTAAATCAAACTTCCCCCAAACAACAACAACAAGAGGAAAAGAATTTATAAACTGAAAAATAAAATCATCAAAATTAAGCAAACTTGTTGGATGGACTTCATAGTAGAGTTCAGAATAACAGAATGCAGATGCACAGGACTTAAATAAAGATAAACAGAATTTACTTATTTAAACTAGAAAGAAAATAAATTGGAAAATAGAAAAACCAGAGCTACATGTTAGTGCAAAAAGACTGGGACGAATGCAAACTTCACAAATCAGTTCAGTGCTTTACTCACACAGGAACAGGGGATGCCGGGACAAAATGATGCCACTTCCCTGGTGGAAAATGAGCCCCCAAAGAAAGGGCCTGGGCTTATGTAGGTTATTCTGAGAGGTGGTCTAGTGAGCATATCAATTTTCTTTGAGTACCCAGGAATTTGGAATTCGTTTGTCAATCAGTGAAGGAGTCAGTTTTAGCGCTTAGGAATTAAGGGTCTCTTTTATGAGGTAAAATGGGAGGAATTCTAGGGTCAGTGGTCAGTTTCTGGAATTTATTTTACTGAACCTAATGGAGGGCCTGGCGTCAGTGTTGGTATGTGGGAAGGATTAGTTTACAGTAGGATTAATGCTTCAGCCTCTTCCCAGAGACTGCCTTTCTAGGTTTAAAGGGCACCTCTTCCTCAGTGTTTGTTTTATCACTGGGAAACAATTGTATTGGGAAAGGATCAATGCTCTCAATGTATGGCTTTCCTTCTTATTCCCCTTCCCTGGGTCTCACTACTGCTGGGGTTTGTCATTTTCCATATCTAAAACATGTACCTGTGAAACAATTAAAATAGAGCTAGTATACACATATGGTAGGTCTCCAGAAGGACAAGAGAGTAAATGGGAATCTGAATCAGTATTCAGACAAATGATGGGTGAAAATGTCCCAAAATTGGTGAAAGAGATGTGAAATCACAGAACCAGAATATGGAAAAATGCATAATAACAATAAAAAGAAAACCAAGAAATTCATGCCGTGGCACATCCAAATTCCAAATTACATTTTTAAAAATCAAAGAGAGAAAAATACTGAAAGTAGTCAGAAAGAAATGACTCTCAACCAATCTGAAACATGTTTCTCATCTGAAACCATGAAACCAAAAGGAAGTGGCACATTTTTTCTTTTTTCATTTTTAGGAATTACATATGTTTAAGGTATAAAGCATGATGTTTTGATAGTGATATGATTATTACAGTTAAGCAAATTAACTTATCCTTCATACTACATCTTTTCTTTTGGTGGTAGTGAAGCCAGAATTAGGCAGATAAGCAAGGGTCAGAACCAGAGAATGGAAGAATTAACTGTTAATTCCTTCAGAGCCCTTCCTCCACCCTTATCAGGAACCTGCCCCTGCTCCAACCTGTTGCTAAGGTAACCTGTCCCAGGAATCTCCCTCACTACAGGGAGTTGTAAAGTTTGCTATTAATTTGCCCTAGGCTCCCTTCCTGCCAGGATCACTCCTCCCTGGCCCCTCCAGCCTACCTGTTTCCCAACTTTTGGCCATCCCACTGAGCATTTCCTGGGCCTAGTCACCTACACAGGAAGGAGAGAGATAAAGGGGAAGGGAGCAGGACCACAAAAGAAGCCTAGGACATATAAAAAGGCAGACTGCCCTCACTTCCGGGATACCAGCTATGGCTGCCTTCTCCCTCCCACTAGAAGTCTATGTTACTCCTTTTTGAATAAACCCTGCTTTATATGCTTGCCTTGGCATGCTTCTCTAATGTTATACTTCAACATGTGAGGGAGCAGAACTCCTCACCAGTAACTGGCAGTATCAGTAGGAGCATTTAATATTTGCTTTCCTAGGATATTATTGACTATAGTCCTGCCATACACTGGATTTCTAGACGTTCATTTTACATAACTGCAACTTTGTACTTTCTGACCTTTATCTTCCATTCTTCCATCTCTTGCTGACTACCAATATGGTGTTTCTATGCATTTGCCTTTTTAAAAGATTTTTGCATGTAATTGAAATTATGCAATTTTTTATGACATTTCTTTTAGCATAAAATCCTCAAATTCCATTCAAATTATTGTAGATGGCAGGGAATTATTATTATTATTATTATTATTTTTTGTACCAGGGATTGAACTCAGGGGCATTCGGCCACTGGGCCACATCCCCAGACCTTTTTTGTATTTTATTAGAGACAGGGTCTCACTGAGTTGCTATGTGCCTTGCCATTGCTGAGGCTGGCTTTGAACTCGCAATCCTCTTGCCTCAGCCTCCCAAGTGCTGGGATTACAGGCGTGCGCCACCACGCCTGGCTGAACCTTATTTTTAAGGCTGAAAAATAGTCCATTGTGTATGGACAATTTCTTTATCCATTCATCCATTGATGGACACTTAGGTTGTTTTTATATCTTGGCTATCCTGAAAAATGTTGAAGGGAACATGGTGGCTCAGCTCTCTCCATGAGGTATTGATTTCATTTCCTCTGGGCTATGTGGTAGGGACCTTCTCAGAACAAACAAAAAGATAACATGGAGCCATTAGTATCAGTGTGAACGTTTCACAACTCAATTGTATCATTGTTGCAACTCTACAGTATAGGAATAGAATGCCCAATCAGAATGTGTATTACTTTATATAGGAGATAAAGAGTGGCAAATGAAAGAGGAACCATCAAGGGGTATATAAGGCAACATCTCCAGTCTTTGGATGAGAATCAGCTGCTGATAGCCCTAGTATCTTGTGTTTCTGCGCAAGAATCCCACAACATATGTACCCAGAAGAATAATTGATGGCTCCTATAGTAGTTCTAATATTTACTTTTTAAGGAACCTCCATACAGTTTTTACTATGGCCTTGTTACTGAAAGCTCTGTCCTTGTCTCTGATGACAATCTAATAGGGAGGACATGGTTTTGAGAAAAAGTAAAAAGAGAATTTATCTCTTTTCTAGCACAGGGGACCCCTGTCCCCGAGGCTGTGATTCTGCCCATTAAGGAAAACAGAGGGTTTTTAAAAAGAGGATTCAAAGGCTACATTCCAGGTGTGCCCAGACTGGGGACCCAGGTGTGCCCTGATGGTGTGTTGAAATTCATTTGTTAATTTGTGAGATGGTCACTTCCTAGATCTTCCTGTGACATTTCCTTCCTGTGGTGGGTGTGTGCTCAAGGACAGATAACTAGGCCTAAGATGGAGAAGAAAAGATAAACTGCCTCCCGAATCCTGTTAGGGAGGGGGAGAGGAGAAGAGAGAGAGAAAAAAACATGGCCCTTTAAAAATAAGCCTCCAGTGGGGCACAGTGGTGCACCCCTGTAATCCCAGCACTTGGGAGGCTGTGGCAGGAGGATCACGGGTTCAAAGCCAACCTCAGCAATGGCTAGGCACTTAGCAACTCAGTGAGACCCTGTCTCTAAATAAAATACAAAATCGTTGCCTGTGTTCTTGATAGCTGCCATTCTGACTGGAGTGAAATGAAATCTTAGAGTAGTTTTGATTTGCATTTCTCTAATTGCCAGCGATGTTGCACATTTTTTCATGTATTTGTTGATTAATTGTGTATCTTCTTTTGAGAAGTGTCTTTTCAATTCCTTAGCCCATTTATTGATTGGGTTAATTTTTTTTTGGTGTTTGTAGCCGCCGGAAAGGGATTGCAGCCTGGAATGGCAGCGCCGCGGGAAGGAGTCCGGAGACAGGATGGAGACGAAAATATTCTTTAATCTTACAAGAAACTACAATATATCTATACAATAGCGATAACCCTGTCTTTCCTCTCTCTGGTCTCTTCCCATGCGCCCGAGCAGCAATGGCGCTAGCTCGATCTGCTGAGTCACCGTTCAAATCTCTCGAGATCCTCGACCAAGTCCCGCGAGATCCCAGACCAAGTCCCGTGAGACTACGGAAGGCGGAAATGCCCCAAAATGTCTATGGCCCAATAGTCAACCGCAATCTTAGCTATCTCCCCAAACAGGGCTCCTGCATTTCCCCCTTTTGTTTTAAAAGAGGGGATGCTCTAGGACGTCTATGTGCAACCAACATTCTTACCCGTCATCGGATAATCAAGGCTGTGCCCTTGACTCCTGTCTTAGGTTGATATGTCGGCCACATGAGACTATCCCGTGCGACTGTGCCTGTCTTAGGTTGTCCCCCTCTGGGGATCTTACCCGTCATTGGCTAACCAGCCATCCAATGGAGCCCTTTAGGATCGACTGTGTAAGATGACTAACAGCCGTCCAATTGTGGGGAGATGCTGCGGCTTTAAGGCAACAAGCCTTTTGGTGACGAGCCAAATTGCATAGCATATCAAATTCTTTAAACAAATCAGCTGCCCTAAGTTCTATCAAGTAACACACTGAGTTGTCTAAACAAATACCCCCAAGGTACTGTCCCATGAAGTCCCAAACAATGAAAGATCAAAATGTCCACTTGTTATAACACGTAGATCTAGGAGGCCCCATGCATGCAGAGCAGAGGCCACACTGCTGGTGAGGTTGTTTGACATTTGAGCAGCAGGGATGCTTGCAGCGACCGCGATCCCTGCATCTGTAGCAGCAGCCGTCTTTTTTTATGTCTAGACAATGCCACCGGCAAATCTTCAGGGCCCGCTCCCTAGAGAGACTCAAGCATCAATTATTAAAGGAAAGGCAGTGCTATTGCAGCACTGAGTCAAGAGGTGAGTTGTCAAACTAAAAAATAGAATTATTAGATTAGAAAATTAAAGTTGATTTCTGCTCACACACATTGCAGCCTGAGCTCCCACAAACATAAGCTGGCAAAACATCATATTTAGAACAAAACAAAGAAAGACTGAGGGTATTTACTGTATTAAAGATAGATTAAAGAAAAACTAAAAGCACTTTGGAGAAATAATTTGTTAGCTGGAACTCTCGAGTTTCTGCATACACAGCAGTCCTATACCTGTTGAAATGATTGAAATTAATCATTTATTAAACAAATGAAGTTAATAACAAATAAGCAACCTTATGTCAAAACACCAAAATATCAGGTTATACAGCCCTAGTCATATTTTTCGCTTAAGAGAAATCCCTGGGACACCTATAAAACAAAATTGAAGGTACCTTCACTTATTAAATTATTTACCCAATTAGAATACTCTTAAACTTAAATGAATTAGAGTTATTTGGATCAATATATATATATATATATATATATATATATATTATATTCACAAGCGCTTTGTTATTTTTGATGTCAGACTGGACAGACAGACGCACATACAAACATATATTTGTGACGTCACATTAACATGAAATTTAGACAAATACACAGACATAAACACATATATAAAAAGAAAAAAAAAATACAATTGTGTGCACACTAAAGAGAGATCTCTTCGTCCCAGCTGGGAGGAATGACACTTAAGTTGTGACGTATTTTGAAGGACTCTTTTAAGGGAATCATTCCATATCTTCATCATGGTCCTCTTGATTTTGTACCTTTTTTATTAATCTTGATTCCTCAACAACTTCATCTTGATCCTTTTGATTTGGTACTTGCTTTATTAATCTAGATGGTGTCCATATTGGAGAGGATTCATGCTTTGGAAAAACACAAACAGATCCTCTCCCCCAAATTAACACTGGATCTGGACCTTTCCATATACCTGAAAGAACATCCTTCCAGTAAACCAAAGGTTTATGTTGTTGATGTGGGTTCCAATGTCTGTCTCCAGCAGAATAACCATCAGAGTCTAAAGTTAAAAAATTTAAGGTAAACAGGGCAACTGCCAATCTGTCCTTAGGATTTTTCCAGTTTCCTTCTTTCTGTTTTAACAACATAACTTTTAGTGTGCGGTTTGCTCTTTCAATAATGCCCTGACCCTGAGAATTGTATGGGATGCCTGTTTTATGGGATATGTTGAATTTTGCGCAAAACTCTTTGAAAGATGAGGACGTATATGCGGGGCCATTATCTGTTTTAAGCATTTTGGGGATGCCCAATGCAGCAAAAGCTTGTAAACAATGAGATGTGACATCTTTAACTTTTTCTCCGAAATGTAAGGAAGCAAAAATCATGCCTGAGCATGTATCTATGGTACATGAATAAATCGCAATTTTCCAAAACTTGGCTCATGAGTAACATCCATCTGCCACAAATGATTGGGCATTAATCCTCTAGGGTTAACACCGAAATGAGGATTGGGCAAATGTGTCATACAAGATTTACAATCTTTTACAATTGTTCTGGCTTGCTCCTTTGTGATTTTAAACCTACGTTGCAAGGTGGTGCTGTTGACGTGAAACTGGGAATGAAATAAAGTAGCTTGTTGTAGCGCTGAAAGCATAAATATTGTTTTTGTAAGTTCATCAGCCTTTTGATTACTTTCATGGAGGGGTCCAGGCAAATTAGTATGTGCTCTAATATGGCCTATGAATAGAGGTTCTTTTCTTGCCCACAAAAGTTTTTGTATTTGATAAAACAATTTAAAAGCTGGAGTATGAGGTGCTATTGGTCCTGCTAACTCTAATTTTGGGACGGCTTGTACAATATAGTGGCTATCTGAAAAAATGTTTATGGGCTGGTCTCTAAAATTTTCCAGAGCTCTTACCACAGCTTCCAATTCCACTAGTTGAGCTGATTTGTGTGCAGTTATGTAAGTCATATTTTCTTTTGTAGTGACTACTACAGCAGTACCATTTGAGGACCCATCTGTAAATACATTAAATGCCTTAGGAATAGGTTGATTTTTTATTACCTGTGGAAACATAATAGGATGATTAATACAAAAAGATAATATAGGAGACTTAGGAAGGTGATTATCAAAATTTGCAGAGGTAGAGCATCTAGCTATAGCCCAGTCATTATCGTTGAAGCATAAATATTCAATCTGTGATGATGAATAGGGAGTAATAATAGTAGCAGGGTGAATGCCAAATATTTTAGTAGAAGTTTTAAGTCCTTGAAGAATAAGTTTAGCTACCATGGAGGTATAAGACTCAATTATGCTTTTAGGAGAGACAGGCCAATGTATCCATAATAAAGGCCCTTGTTGCCAAAATACTCCTGTGGGTGTATATTGTGAAGAAATAATCAATATCAGCGGTTGAGTTAAATCAAATCTGTCACAATGAGCTCCTTCGATGGCTTTTTCTACTACCTTTAAAGCTTTCCTAGCATCAGGAGTCAATGTTCGTGGTGAGGATGAATCAGGGTCCCCTCGAAGGGTATCAAATAAAGGTTTTAATTGGCCAGTAGTGAGGTTTAGTGTAGGGCGAATCCAATTAATGTCTCCCAGTAGTTTTTGGAAATCATTGAGGGTGGTTAAATGTTCTTTATTTATTAAAATTTTTTGGGGTCTAACAAAAGTATCCATGATTTTAAATCCTAAATGTAATATGGGAGATCTGGTTTGAACTTTATCTTCTGCTATATATAATCCATATTTTTTTAAATTTTCTACCACGTCACTGAATATATTAAATAAGATTTTTTGATTAGGGTGGGCCAGTAAAATATCATCCATGTAATGTAGACACATGAGGTTTGGATATTTATTTTTAATGGGTTGGATGGCCTTGTCCACATATATTTGGCATATGGTGGGGCTATTAGCCATTCCCTGTGGCAAAACCTTCCATTGATATCTCTGATCAGGGCCATTATTGTTAATAGAAGGAACTGAAAAGGCAAACCTGGGGGCATCCAGAGGATGTAGGGGAATAGAAAAGAAGCAATCCTTTATATCAAGACTAATAACATGGAAATTTTTTGGAATAGCTATAGGATTCGGAAGTCCAGGTTGAGTAGGGCCCATGACTTGCATGGTTTTATTAATTTGTCTAAGATCATGTAATAATCGCCATTTTCCTGATTTTTTCTTGATCACAAATATGGGGGAATTCCAGGGAGAGGTGGAAGGTTCTATATGTCCTGCTTCTAATTGTTCCTGAACTAGTAGGTGGGCAGCTTGTAATTTCTCTTTAGATAGGGGCCACTGAGGGACCCACACTGGCTTATCAGAAAGCCATGGTATTTTCAAAATTATTTTCTCAGTGGCCCCGAAGAAAAATGTCTTTTTCCTATATGATAATGATTTCTTTTAGGGTTAAGCTTACCCTGTACTTTTTGATGATTTCTTATAGGGTTAAGATTACTCTGTAGATTTTTACATTTAACACCTGCAGGTTTGGTTGCAAGGTGTACTCCCATTTGTTGTAAAATATCTCTTCCCCATAAAGTAACCGGTAGATTAGGTAAAACATAAGGCTGAAACGTGCCTTTATGTCCTTCATCATCCTCCCATTTTAAAATTACCGCACTTTTTTCTGGTAGGTTATTATATCCCAAGCCTCTTAAACTGGTTGAAGCTTTTTGCAGAGGCCAGTGTTTGGGCCATTGACATAAATTAATGATGGAAGAATCAGCTCCAGTATCTATAAGACCCTCCATTTCTATTCCTTGGATTCTTATTTTACACATAGGCCTCCTTGTACAGTCCCGAACCCAGCAAACCATGGGTTTTGAATCAGTGGAACAAAATCCTCTATTGTTCCTATTTAGAGGCATATTCATTTTAAATGACTTATGTAAATTTGGAAGGAGGAGCAGCTGAGCAATTCTATCTCCCTGATTAATAGAACTTATACTTTGGGGTGAGCTAAGCATTATTTTTATTTCCCCTTTATAGTCTGAGTTTATTACGCCTGGGGTCACTTGCAAACCTAATAAGCTCTCAGGACTTCGCCCGATAATAAGTCCTACAGTCCCTGAGGGAAGAGGTCCCCTGACTCCTGTGGGAATCAGTTGAACCCCCATTTCAGGTGTTAATACTATTCGGGCGGTGGAACAGAGGTCTAATCCTGCATTTCTTCCTGTTCCTCTGGCGAGGGAGTGGATGGGTAATAGGGATTGTGTCGGGGAAGCATCTGAGTGGATGCTTGAGGATACTCCTCCTCCAATGCCTCGTACATTTGTGGGCCCCGGGGCATTGGGCCCTGTGCCCCGTTTTTTGAATTCCTGAACAAAGGATTTCCATGGATGTCAAATTTTGAATAGCATTTATTGGCCCAATGATTTCCTTTCTTACACCTGGGGCAGCAACCTGGAGCACGGTATGAATTTGGTCTTATTTCTCTTTTAGGATTTTGCCTAGAATAGCCTGATTGATTATGATAATTTTGCCTAGAATATCCTGAATGATTATAATGTCTATGTTGAGCTCTTGTAAAATTTTGAGGGGCAGCATGTCTCACAGCTGCTGCAATCATATTCCCTGTGACAAAGGCATCATTTATATCTTTACATAATTGTATATATATGGAAAGATCCTTTTTATTTTTCCATGGCCTGATGGCTTCCTGGCAATACTTATTAGCATTTCCGTACGCTAATTGAACAACTAATGGCATAACTTGATCAATGTCTCCAAAAACTCTACCTGCAGTTCTCAAAAGTCGATCAGCAAATTCAGCATATGGTTCATTAGGTCCTTGAATTTCTTTGGACAAGCTACCTTGTAGATCCCCAGGTCCTTGTACAGTTTTCCATGCCTTTAAGGCAGCTGCGTTTATCTGAGCATATATTCCTGGGGTATAATATTTTTGATCCTGTACGTCTGCGAATTGCCCTTCTCCTGTGAGCATTTCTATATTATGGTCTCCAAACACTGCATCTGCGTTTCTTTTAGCTGTTTCTATACAAAGTTCTTGAAATTGCGATCGCCAAACCAAGTATTGTCCCCCACTTAATGTTGCTTTACATAGACGTTTCCAGTCTGCAGGGGTTAAGCTAAAGGTGTTAAGGGACTCCAGTATACTCAACGTGAAAGGAGCTTGGGGTCCATAAGTCATTACTGCCTCTTTGAGATTTTTTATTGTTTTGAAATCTACTGGCTGGTGGCCCCTCTGTCCATTTTCATATTCAAATACTGGCAGTTCCCAACGTATCTGTGAGTTACCCTCGAGAGCACATAAGCGCTCAGAAAGACTTTTTATTTCTGTTTCTAGGGTATGCAAACGCCTAGTGATACCCTTCATATTTTCTGTAATCGATTTCACCCATGGGGGAGTAGAGGACACAAGTTCCTCCACTTGATGATCCCTTATCTTGGTCTTCCTTAATTTCCTTTTGTTCATTTTCTCAAAATCACCTTTAGTTAATTCCTCCTCACTACTACTACTCTCATTGGTCCTAACTGACTCAGTAACATCCTGAGTCCCAGGTTCAATTGAGACCATGTATCCTTGAAGTATCTCTAATAAATCTTGAATAGATTTAGCAGCTCGGATCTTTGTCATTTTGGGGACGCTTCTAATACTCTCCTTACTGGTCTTAGTTGACTCAGCGGAATCTACGCTTTCATGATTGCCTTCACTGTTTTCTAAATCCTCCTCGGTAACGACAGACTCATCTATATCAAAGAATTCATCAAGAGCCTCGTACACTTGGGTCTTAGTTATTTTCGAACCCATTTTAACCGCTCTGACTAGAGACTCCTGCGAGGTTTCTCAGTTCTTACCTGCCGTGCTGAATTCCCCGTACAGGCCACCAACTGTAGCCGCCGGAAAGGGATTGCAGCCTGGAATGGCAGCGCCGCGGGAAGGAGTCCGGAGACAGGATGGAGACGAAAATATTCTTTAATCTTACAAGAAACTACAATATATCTATACAATAGCGATAACCCTGTCTTTCCTCTCTCTGGTCTCTTCCCATGCGCCCGAGCAGCAATGGCGCTAGCTCGATCTGCTGAGTCACCGTTCAAATCTCTCGAGATCCTCGACCAAGTCCCGCGAGATCCCAGACCAAGTCCCGTGAGACTACGGAAGGCGGAAATGCCCCAAAATGTCTATGGCCCAATAGTCAACCGCAATCTTAGCTATCTCCCCAAACAGGGCTCCTGCAGGTGTTAAGTTTTTTGAGTTCTTTATATATTCTAGAAATTAGTGCTCTATCTTATGTGCACTTGTTAAATATCTGTTCCCAATTAGTTGGCTCTCTATTCACCTCACTGATTGTTTCTTTTGCTGAGAAGAAGCTTTTTTTAAAATCTATCCCATTCATTAATTCTTGTTAATAATTCTTGCACTACAAGATTCTTATTAAGGAACTTGGAGCCTAATCCGACATGTTGGAAATTGGAGCTTAATTTTTCTTCTATTAGGCGTATTGTCTCTGGTCTAATTCCTAGGTCCTCGATCCACTTTGAATTGAGTTTTGTGCATGGTGAGAGATAGGGTTTAATTTCATTTTGTTGCATATGGATTTCCAGTTTTCCCAGCACCATTTGTTGAAGAGGCTATCCTTTCTCTACTGTACATTTTTGGTGCCTTTGTCTAATATAAGATAGCTGAAATTATATGTATTAGTCTCTGTGTTCTCAATTCTGTACCATTGGTGCACCAGTCTGTTTTGGTGCCAATACCATGCTGTTTTTGTTACTATTGCTCTATAGTATAATTTAAAGAAAACAAACAACAATAAATGTTGGAGAGAATGTGGGAAAAAAGGCACACTCATACATTGCTGGTGGGACTGCAAAATGGTGCAACCGTTATGGAAAGCAGTATGAAGATTTCTTTGAAAACTGGTTATGGAACCACCCTATGACCCAGCCATCCCACTCCTGGGTCTATTCCCAAAGGACTTAAAACCAGCATATTACAGTGACACAGCCACTTCAATGTTTATAGCAGCACAATTCACAATAGCTAGGTTGTGGAACCAACCTAGATGTCCCTCAGTAGATGAGTGGATAGAGAAAATGTGGTATATATACAAAATGTAATTTTACTCAGCAATAAGAGAGAATAAAATAATGGCATTTGCAGGTAAATGGATGAAGTTGGAGAATATAATGCTAAGTGAAATTAATCAATCTCAAAAATCCAAATACCAAATGTTTTCTCTGATATAAGGAGGCTAGTTCACAGTGGTGTTGGTTGTCGGGTACATAGGAGGATTAGAGGAACACTAGAATGGTCAAAGGGAAGGGAGGGGAAGGGAGGGAGCAAGGGGGGAGGGAGGGGGAGAAAAGAAAAAAAAAAGAAAGAAAAGGTGGTTGAATGAGACGGATATCATTATCTTAAATGCATGACTGAAGACCTGAATGGTACGAATATACTTTGTATACAAAGAGTTGTATGTAAAAAGATGCTATATATGTGCACTATAAATTGTAATTATTATAAATAAAAAATACATTAAAAAAATATAAAATCAGGCTGGGGATGTGGCCCAGTGGTCAAGTGCCCCTGACTTCAATCCCTGGTACCATTTAAAAAAAAAAAAAAAAAAGCCTGGGTTGCAGAGCAGCAAGGGCTATATTCAAAGCATAAGGCGGACCACTGTGACAGCCACACCAATTTAATATCACAGTGTGAATGCCACAGAGTGTGAATGCCCATTGCCACAGTGTGCAAGTGTTCCCTTCTCTCTGTACCTTCACCAACACTTGTTATCTTTTGTCTTTTTGCTAATAGCTCTTCTAATAAGTGCAAACTGATGTTTCATTGTGGTTTCCATTTCAATTTACCTGGTGATTAGTGATCAATATCGCTAATTAGCACTTTTTCATATACTTGTTGGTCCTTTGTATGTCTTTTTTAGAGAAATGTTTATTCAGGTCCTCTTATGATTTGGATGTGAGTTGTCCCCCAAAAGCTCGTCTTTGAGACCATTCAAGAAGTTTTAGAGGAGAAATGGTTGGGTTGTGAAAACCTTAATGAAATCAGTGAATTAATTCCCCTGATGGTGTTAACTGAGTGGTAACTGAGAGCTGATAGGGTATGGCTGGAGGAGGTGGGTCATTGTGGTATGCATTTGTTGAGCTGAGCTTAGTCTCCCTCTCTCTCTCTCTCTCTCTGTGCTTCCTGATTATCATTTGAACTGCTCTCCTCTGCCACACTCTTCTGCCAGGATGTTCAGCCTCACCGCCTCACCTCAGGCCCTGAGGAATGGAGCCAGCTGCCTATGGACTGAGACCTCTGAAACCTGAGGCCTCCAAATAAGCTTTCCCTCCTCTAAAATTGTTTTTGTTGAGTCTTTTAGTCACAGCACCAATCAAGCTGACAAAAACAGGTCCTTTGTCTATTTTTAAATCAAGTTATTTACTTTCTTGCTATTGAGTTGTGTGAGTTCCTTATATACTTGAATATTAATTGCCATGACCCACATGGCTTTTATTCAGTTTCCCCCAAACTCAGCCTGATGAGAGGATTGGAGAAAAAAAGACAAACACACAAATATATATAGAGAAAGACAAACACACAAATATAGAGAGAGAGCGGGACCTGGTGGGAAAGCCAGCCCTGATGAGTCTTGACTGATACCACAGCAGGCTCCACATGTTTATTATATAGGTTTAAACATCAAAAGAATTTACTGTGAGAAAGCTTCTTCACAATAAACAAGAACCGAGGTTGTGAGCAGGAACAGCCCAATTAAAATCTCATCAGCTTGTGCCCATTTCTCTTCTACCTCTAGGCATCTGGTATTTGAACTCAAAGCTATTAAACCAATAAATTCTGTGAACTACAGGACCCTCTTTGAACAGGGCATTACAAGCAACTGAGCAGTCTCTATTGGGATGTTTCCACCGAGAGTTCTCAGAGGAGCATCGCCTCTGCCTAGGGATGGTTCAAAGAAAACTGCAATTCGTTTGCCGCTCCTGACAATTAATCCCTTGCCAAATACTTATCAGATATCAGGTAGCAAATATTTTACCAAAATTCATAGGCTGCCTTTCCTTTCTTTTTTCTTTTAAAAAACCATGTATTTTACTTATCTTTTTTTATTTTAATGTCTACCTTTCTTATTTATTTATGTATTTATTCATTTATGTATTTACATATCTATTTATTTATTCTTGCAGTGCTGGGATCAAACCCAGAGCCTTTTGACTGCTCAGCAAGTGCTCCACATCCAAACTCCCAGTCCTTTTATTGTTTCCCTTGTCATGCAGACTTGTTTATTTTTACTTTTGTTATTTAAGCTACTGGTGTCAAAAATAACATCGCCAAGGCAAATATCAAGGACATTTTCCCCTCTACTAGGTCTCATGTTTCAGGTCTTTATTGCATTTGGAATCACTGTTTGTGATTATTTTATATATATAAAATAATTTATATATATATATAAAACAAAGTTTATATATATAATTATTATTATATATTGTATTGTATTATATTATATTACATTATATTATGTTATATATGTCATAATGTAAAATAAGGTACCATTTCAAACATTTTGTATTGGAAATCTAGTTTTCCCAATACCACTTATTGAAGAGATGGTCCTTTCTCCATTGTTTCTTTTAAACTCCCTTTTCAAAAATTGCAGGAGCCCTGATTGGGGAGATGGCTGAGATTGCGGTTGGCTGCGGGCCATAGAGATGTTCGGGCATTGCCACCTTCTGTGGTCTCACGGGACTTGGCCCAGGATCTCGCGGGACATGGCCCGGGATCTCGAGAGACTGGAGCCGAGATCGGATCGGGTCGGCGCCATTTTGTTTGTGGGTTTTTTGGTGGTGTGTGGTGCGTGTTGGAGTCGTTGTTGGAGCTGAGAGAGAAGTTATCAGAATAAAAAGCCTGTTTGTTTCCAGTTTGCCTCTGAACTTCTTCCCGCGGCTTCGTTGCTCCAAGCGGCAATTGCTTCAGACAGCAACAGGTGGTGGCCCGTACGGGGAATTCAGCTGGCAGATAAGAACTGAAAATGGGAGCGAAAATAACAAAAAGCCGGATAATAAAAGCCATGGATGAGTTTTTTGATATCGCGGACTCAATGGATAGTGAGGAAAATGATCAAGAAAGCATAGCCTCTGAGTCAGTTAATACCAGTGAGAAGAGTAGTGGTGTAAATTCAAAAGTAAGAGCTGCAAGATCCATCAGAAACTTATTGAAATTAGCTAAAGAATATGTACTCTCCTTAAAAGCTGAAATTCAGGATACCAGTAAAAGTGATAGTAGTGAAGAGGAATCAAAAGGTGATTCTAGGAGCACAGTCTCCAACAAAAAGAAATTTAATAAAAAAAGGACCGTCAAGTAGAGGAACCACTTGTGTCCCCTACTTCCCCATGGGTGGAATCCATTACAGAAAATATGAAGGGTATTACTAGGCGTTTTCAAACCCTAGAAACAGAAATAAAAAGTGTTTCTGAGCGCTTATGCACTCTCGAGGGTAATTCACAGATATTTTGGGAACTGCCAGTATTTGAAAATGAAAATGGACAGAAGGTCCACCAGTCAGTAGATTTCAAAACAATAAAAAATCTCAAACAGGCAGTAATGACATATGGACCCCAAGTTCCCTTCACGTTGAGTATGCTGGAGTCCCTTAATATCTTTAACTTAACCCCCCCCCAGACTGGAAAAGTCTATGTAAAGCAACATTAAGTGGGGGGCAATACTTGATTTGGCGATAGCAATTTCAAGAACTTTGTATAGAAACAGCTAAAAGAAACGCAGCTGCAGTGTTTGGAGACCATAATATAGAAATGCTCACAGGAGAGGGGCAATTCGCAGACTCACAGGCTCAAAAATATTATGTCCCAGGAGTATATGCTCATATATATGCAGCTGCCTTAAAGGCATGGAAAACTTTACAAGGACCTGGGGATCTACAAGGTAGCTTGTCAAAAGTGATTCAAGGACCTAATGAGCCGTATGCTGACTTTGCTGATTGACTTTTGAGAACTGCAGGTAGATTGTTTGGAGACGTTGATCAAGCTATGCCATTAGTTGTTCAATTAGCATACAAAAATGCTAATAAATACTGCCAGGAAGCCATCAGGCCATGGAGAAATAAAAAGGATCTTTCCATATATATACAACTATGTAAAGATATAAATGACGCCTTTGTCACAGGAAATATGATTGCAGCAGCTAGGAGAGATGCTGCCCCTCAAAATTTCACAAGGGCTCAACCTAGACATTATAATCAATCAGGATATTCCAGGCAAAATTATCATAATCAATCAGGATATTCTAGGCAAAATCCCCAAAAAGAAATAAGACCGAGCTCATACCATGCCCCAGACTGCTGCCTCAGGTGTAAAAAGGGAAATCATTGGGCCAATAAATGCCATTCAAAATTTGACATCCATGGAAATCATTTGTTCAGGAATTCAAAAAATGGGGCACAGGGCCCAATGCCCCGGGGCCCACAAATGTACGAGGCATTGGAGGAGGAGTATCCTCAAGTATTCACTCAGATGCTTCCCTGACACCATCCCTACTACCCATCCACTTCCTCGCCAGAGGAACAGGAGAAAATGCAGGATTAGACCTCTGTTCCACCGCCCGAATAATGTTAACACCTGAAATGGGGATTCAACTGATTCCCACAGGAGTCAGGGGACCTCTTCCCTCAGGGACTGTAGGACTTATTCTCGGGTGAAGTCCTAAAAGCTTATTAGGTTTGCAAGTGACCCCAGGTGTAATAAACTCAGACTACAAAGGGGAAATAAAAATAATGCTTAGCTCACCCCAAAGTATAAGTTCTGTTAATCAAAGAGATAGAATTGCTCAGCTGCTTCTCCTTCCAAATTTACATCATTCATTTAAAATGAGTATGCCTCAAAAAAGGAACAATAGATGATTTTCTTCCACTGACTCAAGACCCATGGCTTGCTGGGTTCGAGATAGTTCAAAGAGGCCTATGTGTAAAATAAAAATCCAAGGAATAGAGATGGAGGGACTGATAGATACTGGAGTTGACTCTTCCATCATTAATCTACGGCAATGGCCCAAGCACTGGCCTCTGCAAAAAGCTTCAACCAGTTTAAGAGGCTTAGGATATAATAACCTCCCAGAGAAAAGTGCATTAATTTTAAAATGGGAGGATTATGAAGGGCATAAAGGAACATTTCAGCCTTATGTTTTACCTAACCTACCGATTACTTTATGGGGAAGAGATATTTTACAACAAATGGGAGTACACCTTGCAACCAAGCCTGCAGGTGTTAAATGTGAAAATCTACAGGGTAATCTTAACCCTAAAAGAAATAATTATCAAAAAGTACAGGGTAAGCTTAACCCTAAAAGTAATCATTATCATAAAGGAAAAAGATATTTTTCTTCGGGGCCACTGAGAAAATAATTTTGAAAATACCATGGCTTTCTGATAAGCCAGTGTGGGTCCCTCAGTGGCCCCTATCTAAAGAGAAATTACAAGTGGCCCATCTACTAGTTCAGGAACAACTAGAAGCAGGACATATAGAACCTTCCACCTCTCCCTGGAATTCCCCATATTTGTGATCAAGAAAAAATCAGGAAAATGGCGATTGTTACATGATCTTAGAGAAATTAATAAAACCATGCAAGTCATGGGCCCTACTCAACCTGGACTTCCTAATCCTGTAGCTATTCCAATAAATTTCCATCTTATTACTCTTGATATAAAGGATTGTTTCTTTTCCATTCCCCTACATCCTCTGGATGCCCCCAGGTTTGCTTTTTCAGTTCCTTCTATCAATAATAATGACCCTGATAAAAGATATCACTGGAAAGTGCTACTGCAGGGAATGGCTAATAGCCCCACCATATGCCAAATATATGTGGACAAAGCAATCCAACCCATTAAAAATAAATATCCAAACCTCATGTGTCTACATTACATGGATGATGTTTTACTGGCCCACCCTAATCAAAAATCTTATTTAATATATTCAGTGATGTGGCAGAAAATATGGATTATATATAGCAGAAGAAATAGTTCAAAGCAGATCACCCATATTATATTTAAGATTTAAAATCATGGATACCTTTGTTAGACCCCCCAAAATTTTAATAAATAAAGAACATTTGACTACCCTCAATGATTTCCAAAAACTACTGGGAGACATTAATTGGCTTCGCCCTACACTAAACCTCATTACTGGCCAACTAAAACCTTTATTTGACATCCTTCACGGGGACCCTGATCCATCTTCACCGCAAACATTGACTCCTGATGCTAGGAAAGCTTTAAAGTTAGTAGAAAAAGCCATCGAAGGAGCTCATTGTGATAGATTTGATTTAACTCAACCACTGATATTGATTATTATTTCTTCACAATATACACCCACAGGAGTATTTTGGCAACAAGGGCCTTTATTATGGATACATTTGCCCGACTCTCCTAAAAGTATAATTGAGTCTTATACCTCCATGGTGGCTAAACTTATTCTTCAAGGACTTAAGACTTCTACTAAAATATTTGGCATTCACCCTGCTACTATTATTACTCCCTATTCATCATCACAGATTGAATATTTATGCTTCAAAGATAATGATTGGGCTATAGCTAAATGCTCTACTTCTGCAAATTTTGATAATCATCTTCCTAAGTCTCCTATATTATCTTTTTGTATCAATCATCCTATTATATTTCCACAGGTAATAAAAAATCAACCTATTCCTAAGGCATTAAATGTATTTACAGATGGGTCCTCAAATGGTACTGTTGCAGTAGTCACTAAAAAAGAAAATATGACTTACATAACTGCACACAAATCAGCTCAATTAGTGGAACTGGAAGCTGTGGTAAGAGCTCTGGAAAATTTTAGAGAGCAGCCCATGAACATTTTTTCAGATAGCCACTGTATTGTACATGCCGTCCCAAAATTAGAGCTATCATGACCAATAGCACCTCATACTCCAGTCTTAAAATTGTTTTATCAAATACAAAAACATTTGTGGGCAAGAAAAGAACCTCTATTCATGGGCATATTAGAGCACATACCAACTTGCCTGGTCCCATCCATGAAGGTAATCAAAAGGCTGATGCTCTTACCCAAACAATCCTTATACTTTCAGCACTCCAGCAAGCTACTTTATTTCACTCCCAGTTTCACGTCAATAGCACCACCTTGCAGCTTAGGTTTAAAATCACAAAGGAGCAAGCCAGAACAATTGTAAAAGATTGTAAATCTTGTATGACACATTTGCCCAATCCTCATTATGGTGTTAACCCTAAAGGATTAATGCCCAATCATTTGTGGCAAATGGATGTTACTCATGAGCCAAGTTTTGGAAAATTGCGATTTATTCATGTGACCATAGATACATGCTCAGGCATGATTTTTGCTTCCTTACATTCTGGAGAAAAAGTTAAAGATGTTACATCTCATTGTTTGCAAGCTTTTGCTACGTTGGGCATCTCCAAAATGCTTAAAACAGATAATGGCCCTGCATATACGTCCTCATCTTTCAAACATTTTTGCACAAAATTCAATATATCCCATAAAACAGGCATCCCATACAATCCTCAGGGTCAGGGCATTATTGAAAGAGCAAACTGCACACTGAAAATTATGTTATTAAAACAAAAAGAAGGAAATTGGAAAAATCCTAGGGACAGATTGGCTGTTGCCCTGTTTACCTTAAATTTTTTAACTTTAGACTCTAATGGTTATTCTGCTGGAGACAGACATTGAAACCCACACCAACAACATAAACCTTTGATTTACTGGAAGGATGTTCTTTCAGGTACATGGAAGGGTCCAGATCCAGTATTAATTTGGGGGAGAGGATCTGTTTGTGTTTTTCCAAAGCACGAATCCTCTCCAATATGCATACCATCTAGATTAATAAAGCAGGTACCACATCATAAGGATCAAGATGAAGTTGTTGAGGAATCAAGATTAATAAAAAAGGTACAAAATCAAGAGGACCAAGATGAAGGTATGGAATGATTCCCTTAAAAGAGTCCTTCAAAATATTTCACAACTTAAGTGTCATTCCTCCCGGCTGGGATGAGGAGATCTCTCTTTAGTGTGCACACAATTGTATTTTTTCTTTTTTCTCTTTTTATATATGTCTTTATGTCTGTGCATTTGTCTAAATTTCATTAAATGTGATGTCACAAATATATGTTTGTAGGTTTGTATGTCTGTCCAGTGTGACGTCACAGATAACAAAGCGCTTATGAAAAAATATATATATATGGATCCAAATAAATTTAATTCATTTCAGGTTAAGAGTATTCAATTTGGGTAAATAATTTAATAAGTGAAGGTACCTTCAATTTTGATTTATAGCTGTCCCAGGGATTTCTCTTTAGCGAAGAATATGACTAGTGCTGCATAACCTGGTATTTTGGTGTTTTGACATAGGAACATTTATTTGTAATTAACTTTATTTGTTTTATAGCTGATTAATTTGGGTTATTTCAACAGATAATTTCATGGAAGGTTACAGAGACTCGAGGGTTCCAGCTAACAAATTATTTTTCCAAAGTGCCTTTAGCTTTTCTTTACTCTATCTTTAATGCAGTATATACCCTCAGTCTTTCTTTGTTTTGTTCTGAAAATGATATTTTGCCACCTTATGTTTGTGGGAGCTCAAGCAGCAATGTGTGTGAGCAGAAATCAACTTTAATTTTCTAATCTAATAATTCTATTTTTTAGTTTTACAACTTGCCTCTTAACTCAGTGCTGGATTAGCACTGCCTTTCCTTTAATAATTGATGCTTGAGTTTCTAGGTAGTGGGCCCTGAAGATTTGCCGGTGGCATTGTCTAGACATTAAAAAGACGACTGCTGCTACAGCTGCAGGGATTGTGGTCGTTGCAAACATCCCTGCTGCTCAAGCATCAAACAAACTCACCAGCAGTGTGGCCTCTGCTCTGCATGCATGGGGCCTCCTAGATCAACGTGTTATAACAAGTAGACATTTTGATCTTTCATTGTTTGGGACTTTACGGGACAATGCCTTGCGGGTATTTGTCTAGAGAACTCAGTGTGTTACTTGATAGAACTCAGGGCAGCTGATTTGTTTAAAGAATTTGATATGCTATGCAACTTGGCTCGTCAACAGAAGGCTTAAAGCCTTAAAGCCGCAACATCTCCCCACAATTGGATGGCTGTTAGTCATCATACACAGTTGATCCTGAAGGGCTCCATTGGATGGCTGGTTAGCCAATGACGGGTAAGATCCCCAGAGGGGGACAACCTAAGACAGGCACAGTTGCATGGGACAGTCTCATGTGGCCAACATATCAACCTAAGACAGGAGTCAAGGGCACAGCCTTGATTATCCGATGACGGGTAAGAATGTTGGTTGCACATAGACGTCCTACAGCATCCCCTCTTTTAAAACAAAAGGGGGGAAATGCAGGAGCCCTGATTGGGGAGATGGCTGAGATTGCAGTTGGCTGCGGGCCATAGAGATGTTCGGGCATTGCCGCCTTCCATGGTCTCAAGGGACTTGGCCTGGGATCTCGCAGGACTTGGTCCGGGATCTTGAGAGACTTGAGCCGAGATCGGATCGGGTCGGCGCCATTTTGTTTGTGGGTTTTTTGGTGGTGTGTGGTGCGTGTTGGAGTTGTTGTTGGAGCCGGAGAGAGAAGTTATCAGAATAAAAAGCCTGTTTGTTTCCAGTTTGCCTCCAAACTTTTTCCCGCGGCTTCGTCGCTCCAAGCGGCAATCGCTTCAGACAGCAACAAAACATTAGTTGATTGCATGTGTCACACAGAGTTCTCTGTTCTATTTCATTGTCTAATGCATTTTCTTTTATGCTAATACCATGCTGTTTTAATTACTATACCTTTGTAGTATCATTTGCACTTTGGCTGAGTGATGCCTTTAGTTTGCCCATCTTAAGATTATTTTAGCCATTTTAGGTCTTTTATGGTTCCATAAGAATTTCAGTATTCTTTTTTTGAAAAATAACATTGACTGCATTTGTTGTTGTTTTTTTTCTCAAGTACTGGGGATTGAGCACGGGGTTTTATGCACGCTAGGCAAGCACTCTAGCCCTGAGCTACATCCCCAGCCCTTTTTAATTTTATTTTTGACATAGAACCTTGCTAAGTCTCCCAGCATGGCCTTGAACTTGTGATATTCCTGTCCCAACATCAAAAGAGATTGCATTGACTTTGTAGATTGCTTTGTGTAGTATGGACATTTTAAGAATATTTATTCTTTTAATTCAAGAATAAGAATATATTTCTATATCTTTGTGTCTTCTTTAATTTCTTTCGTTAGTGTTTCATAGTTTTCATTATACAGATCTTTCATATCCTTGGTTAAAAATTTTTTTAGATATTTATTTATTTACTTTATTTGTACACAATGCAATGCATTTATGTTTACGTGGTGCTGATGATTGAACCCAGGCTGCGCATGTGCGAGGCAAACGCTCTGCTGCTGAGCCACAACCCCCCCCCCCTTGGTTAAATTTATTCCTAAGAATTTTATTTATTTATTTGGTGCTGTTTTAACTGTGATTATTTTCTTGATTTCTTTTTTGAATACGTGATTATTGACATAAATAAATGAGAATATTTTTATATTTTGATTTTATAACCTGTAACTTTACTGAAGTTATTTGAAGAGATTTTGTAGAGTTTTTTTGGGTTTTGTACATACAGAATTATATTATCTGAAAAAATGTAAAAATGTTGCTTCCTCCTTTGATTTGGATGACTTTTTTATTTCCCTCTCTCTCTGTTTTTTTTTTTTTTTTTTTTTGGTACCAGGGATTGAACTCAGGGGCACCTAACCACTGAGCCACTTCCCCAGCCCTTTTCTTTCTTTCTTTTTTAAATTTAGATACAGGATCTCACTGAGTTGCTGAGGCTGGTTTTGAACTTTCAATCCTCCTGCTTCAGCCCTGGCTGCACCACTGTGCCTGGCATCTTTTTGATTTCTCTGGCTAGAACTTCCACTGCTGTGTTGAGGAGAATTGATGAGAGAGTGAGCACTCTTGTCTTGTTCCCAATCCTAGAGGAAAACAATTTTAGCATTTTACTGTTATGTGCATTATAACTGTGGGCTGGTCATATGTGGCCTTTATTATATTGAATTATGTAATTTCTATACTTTATATACTTTCTTTAGAATTTTTTTCATGAAAATGTATTGATTTTTTCAAATGCTATTTCAGCATCATTTTTTTGCAAGTAAAAAACAATTTTTATTCTAATTTGTTATATGTGACAGCATAATTCATTACAATTCATATTACACATATAGAGCACAATTTTTTATATCAATGGTTGTATATAAAGTATATTCACAGCATTTGAGTCTTCATATATGTACTTCAGATAATGAGAGCCATCACATTCCATCATCATTTCTAACCCCATGACCCCTTCCTTCCTCTCCCACCCCTTTGCCCTATCTAGAGTTTGTCTAATCCTCCCATGCTCCCCCTCCCTACCCCACTATGAATCAGCCCCCTTATATCAGAGAAAACATTTGGACTTTTTTGGGGGGGATTGGCTAACTTCACTTAGCATTATATTCTCCAACTCCATCCATTCCCCTGCAAATGCCATGATTTTATTCTCTTTTATTGATGAGTAATATTGCATTGTATGTATATCACATTTTCTTTATCCATTCATCCTCTGAAGGGTATCTAGGTTGGTTCCACAATTTATTGTGAATTGTGCTGCTATAAACATTGATGTGGCTGTGTCCCTATAGTATGCTGTTTTTAAGTCCTTTGGGTATAGACCGAGGAGTAGGATACCTGGGTCAAATGGTGGGTCCATTCCCCGTTTTCCAAGGAATCTCCATATTGCTTTCCATATTGGCTGCTCCAATTTGCAATCTCACCAGCAATGTATGAGTGTGCCTTTTCCCCCACATCCTCGCCAACACTTATTGTTGTTTGTATTCTTAATAGCTGCCTTTCTGACTGGAGAGAAATGAAATTTTAAGAGTAGTTTTGATTTGCATTTCTCTAATTGCTAGAGATGTTAAACATTTTTTCATATATTTTTTGATCGATTGTATATCATCTTCTGAGAAGTATCGTTTCAGGTCTTAGACCATTTATTGATTGGGTTATTTGGGGTTTTTTTTGGTGATTAGTTTTTTGAGTTCTTTATATACCTAGAGATTAGTGCTCTGTCTGATGTGTGAGGGGTAAAAATTTGCTCCCAATTAGTAGGTTCTCTGTTCACCTCGCTGATTGTTCCTTTTGCTGAGAAGAAACTTTTTAGTTTGAATCCATCTCATTTATTGATTCTTGTTTTTAATTCTTGTGCTATAGGACTCTTATTAAGGAAGTTGGTGCCTAATCTGACATGATGGAGTTTGGGTCTACTTTTTCTTCTATTAGATGCAGTGTTTCTAGTTTAATTCCTAGGTCCTTCATCCACTTTGAGTTGAGTTTTGTACATGGTGAGAAATGGGGGTTTAATTTCATTTTGTTGCACATGGATTTCCAGTTTTTTTCCCAGCCCCATTTGTTGAAGAGGCTATCTTTTCTCCAATGTATGTTTTTGGCACCCTTGTCTAGAACTAGTAAATGAATTCAGCAAAGTAGCAGTATAGAAAATCAATACCCATAAATCAAAGACATTTCTGTACATCAGTGACAAAACATCTGAAAGGGAAATGAGGAAAACTACCCCATTTACAATAGCCTAAAAAATAAAATAAAATACTTGGGAATCAACTTAACAAAAGAGGTGAAAGGCCTCTACACTGAAAACTACAGAACCCTAAAGAAAGAAATCAAAGAAGACCTTAGAAGATGAAAAGATCTACCTTGCTCTTGGATAGGAAGGATTAATATTATCAAAATGACCATAATACCAAAAGCACTATACAGATTTAATGCAATTCCAATCAAAAACCCAATGGCATTCCTCACAGAAATAGAAAAAGCAGTAATAAAATTTATCTGGAAAAATAAGAGACCCAGAGGGGCTGGGGCTGTAGCTCAGTGGTAAAAGAACTCGCCTTGCATGTGTGAGGCCCTGGGTTCAATCCTCAGCACCACATAAAAATAAATAAAGATACTGTGTGTTCATCTACAACTAAAATATATATGTTGAAAAATAAGAGACCCAGAATAGATACAGCAATCCTTAGCAAGAAGAGTGAAGCAGTAGCATCACCATACCAGATCTTAAACTATACTACAGAGCAATAGTAACAAAAACAGCATGGTATTTGCACCAAAATAGACTGGTAGACCAATGGTACAGAATAGAGGACACAGAGATTAACCCACAAAATTACATTTATTTTATATTTTTTCAACATCTTTTGAGATGATCATATGATTTTAATCCTTTTTGTATTAATGTGGTGTATCTCATAAAGTTGTGTATACTGAACCATTTTTGCATCCCTGAGATAAATCTCACTTGGTCATGGTGAATGCTCCTTTTAATGTACTGTTGAGTTTTATTTGCTAGTATTTTGTTGAGGATTTTGGCATCTATTCTTTTTTTTTCTTTTATTTATTTATTATTTTTTTAAATTTATAATAGTAGTATGTATTACAATTCATAACACACATATATAGCATCTTTTTACATACAACTGTTTGTATACACAGTATATAAGTACCATTCAGACCATTGGCATCTATTCTTATTAGGGTTATTGGCCTATAATTTTCTTCTTTTGAAGTATCCTCATCTAGCTTTGTTCTTAGGATAATGGTGGTCTTGTAGAATAATTTGGGAAGTATTTCCTCCTCTTCAATTTTTTGGAAGAGTTTGAGGATTGGCATCAATTTTTCTCTATTTGTTAAAATTCACCAGTGAAGTCATCTGGTCTTTGAGTTTTCTTTGATGGTCTTTAATGGGAGATACTTGATTATTTATTTAATCCCCTTTCTTCTTAATGATCAGGTCTGATTTTCTATTTTTCATGTTTAATATTGGTAGTTTATGTATTTCTAGGAATTTATCTAATTTCTTCTAGGTTATACAATTTATTGATTGTATAATTGTCCATAGCAGTCTCTTCTTTGCATTTTTGTGATACTGGTTTTAATGTATCATTTCATTTCTGATTTTATTCATGTGTTCTCTTTTCTCTTATTCTGGTAAATAATTTGTCAATATTATTTTTTGCACATAACCTACATAATTTCTTTGATCTTTTGTATCATTTTTCTATTCCCTCACATTTATTTCTACTCTGTTCTTTATTTTTTTCCTTCATTCTGCAATATTTGGGCTTAGTTCGTCTTTTTCCAATAACTTGATGTTTTGGGTTTTTTTCTTAATGTAGGCACTTATTATAAACTTCCCTCTTATGGCTGCTTTTTCTACATCTTGTAAGTTTTAGTATATTTGTCTCAAGATATATCTTGGTTTCCCTTTGGATTTTCTTTGACCATTGGTTGTTCAGGAGGATTTTGTATAAAGTTCAATAAGTATTTGAAATATTTTCAGTTCTCCCTGTTATTGGTTGCCAGTTTTATAAAAGCTGAATGGTATATTCCAATCTTAAAGTTGTAAAGACTTGTTTTGTTACATCACAAATGATCTTTGCTGGGGGATGTCCCATGTACACTGGAGAAGAATATGTATTGAACTTCTGGTGGATCACAGGTTCTGTTTATGTATTTTAGGTCCATTTGATCTAAAGTATACTTCAAGTCCAATGTTTCCTTATTGGTTTTCTGTTTGGATAACCTGTCCTTTGTTCAAGTGGAATATTAGAGTCAAATACTAGAAGATTATCATGTTCCTTTAGTGATATCACATTTTCCTGGTTCCTAATCATGCTCATACCCTGTGTAGTTGTCTGAGAATTTGAAGAAGCAGGCCTCTTTTCCGGAATTAATGGACTGGCTTCAGTAAGAAAGGGTGAAGCGCACCACAGTAAACATTGGCACTGGGTGTAGCACTGTGGGGAGCCAAATGCAACAAGTTAGGTGTATGTTAGCTTTATGTTTCATGAATTAACTAGCTTATTTAATTAACAAATAATAATTGTATGTATTCGGGAGGTACAATATGATATATTGATCTATGCTAAATTATACAAAGATTAAATGTAGTTAATTCATCATTTCAATTTATTGCTTTTTGTGATCAGAACATTCTTGAGATGCACCATATATTATTATTAAACTTGGTCATTATGTAGGGCAATGGGTCACTTAAAGTTATTCTTCCAATCTAACTGAAGCATTGCACTCCTTGGTCAATATCTTTCCTTTCTCCATTGGGTTCCCTTTCCTACAGCTTCTGGTAATCACCTTTCTACTCTCTGTTCCTAGGAGACTGACATTTTAAGATTCCCCCCTGTGAGATCATATAGTTCGTATCTTTCTGTGGTTGCCTTGTTTTAGTCAACATTATACCCTCCAGCACCATTCATGTTGTTGCAAATGACATCATTTTCTTTTTTTTAAGGCTGTATAGTATTCTATTGTGTATATTCACATTTTCTTTAATCATTCACTAATAGACATTTGTATTGCATTCAGTTCTTGACTATGATGAATAATTCAAATATAAAAGAATTTGTCTTACAATCTTCTCTTTTATAGTTGAAATCACTTATTAACCTGATGCAATTTCATGAATTTGGGCACCACATAAATATGGTTCTCTCTAATTTATATATGTACAACTGTAATTTCTTCTGTCTAAAGAAAACAGAAGAATATTCCTGCATTCAACAGTAATAAGCAGTGAGAATTTAAAGAACAATGATGGCAATTTTTTTAGGAACTGGAAAGAAATTGTCATTTGATAAGTAGTAATGGAAATTTTGATAATATTGTCACCTGTGATAAAATGGAAATGTGCTTTTGGATTTGGCTGGGAAAAAATTCCAAGAAGAATATAGAAAATGTTACCTGACTCCTAGAGTTGCCTATCATGAAATATAGCAAAGAGTGAGTCTAAATGAAGAATTTGGGGTTTGAAAATTTTGGAAAAAAATGTAAGAGGAAGGGAGAGAGAAATCTTTCTGGGTTTGAAAATAATGCTATCTCTTATCCCTGGTATCTTCCAATGAAAACATTCTCAAGGCCAGAAATGGTTTCAGGTTAGGACTCTTAGGGTCTCCTAAGACATCAGAAAAACCTATGGCCTCATTGTCTCTTTCAGCTAGACTAAGTCTTTCTAAAGATCTTAATGACATGCTTCAAAGACCCTCTCTTTTTGAAAAACAAGGATTTTTAAATCTTAAAGGAATTTTCTTACACAAGCCTCACAATCCTCTAGAGAAAGTTTTCTGGAAGAGGTCTATGGGAGAGGGTTATGTCTGAGTAGATAGGTTGTAATTTGGTACACAGGAACCTACTAAGTTGTTTTGAACAGATTTATGGAGATATAATTCATGCTACCAATTCGCATATTTAAAGCATTCTATTTAATGTTTTTTAGTATATTCACAATGTTTACATCTTCTCCACAGTGAACTTTAGAAGACTTTAATCCTCAAAAAATAAAATGGGGAGAAAAAGACCAAGAAAATTCCGTGTTCTTCAGTATCACCTCCCATACCCATATCCTCACAATCTTAAGCAATCACTAATGCACATTCTCTCTATAGATTTTTCTATTATGAAAATTTCACATGAAGGGTATCATATAATATGTGAGATTTTAAGAATCTTAACATAACATTTTCAAAGTCTATCCATGTTACAGTATGTATCATTCTTTATTCCTTTTAATTACCAAACAATATTCAAATGTGTGGATATACTACATTTTTTATCCACTTGTAGATAGGTTGATAAAATCTGCATGGCTTCTACTATTTGGTTATTAGGAATGATGTTGCTATAAACATGAATGATGCTGCTATAAACATTCATGTACAACTTTTTTATGGTTATGTATTGTAAAATTTTAGGTCATAGGGTAACTCTGTTTAATAGTTTGGGAACTCCATCATTTTACAAAATGGTTGGAAAATATAAAGGCATTTTACATTACCTTCACCAGTTTAAAGAGGGTTCCAGTTTCTCCTGTCTTATCTAGAACTTTTGATTATCTGACTCTGATTCCAAACATCCTACTGGGCATAAAATGGTACCTCATTGAGGTTTTATTTGCATTTCACTGATGACCCCACAATGTTTTTAAAGATATTGTTATCAGCTTGAACTAAAAGGGGCAGGAACATTGCAAAGAGAAAAGAGGTCTTTGGTCTCCAATGATCATGAAATTAGACCAAGAAAATTTCTTAATTATAACATGGGCTATTATTCTAGAAAAGGAAGAATAATTCGTAAGATAGAATCAAAAGTCCAGAAGACAGAGCCAAGCGACACTGAGACTTATTAATAGCAAACAGAACTAGACTCTGACCACAAAAATGAAAACTTGTGTCTAATTATATTTTTTTTGCCATTTTGGAAGAATATTTTTCTTTCTTTTTAATAATTTTTTATTAATTCATTACAATTATACATAATAGCAGGGTTCATTTTGACATATTCATATATTCATACAACATAATTTGCTCCATTTCCTCCCCAAATACTTCAACTTTCTCTCTTCTCTCCCCATAATCCTCTTCCTCTACTAGTCCTCCTTGTATGTATTTATTTATTTTAATTGTTGCATTATAATCATACATAGAAGTGGGATTCTGTGTAATATATTGTTATATTACTCCTGTATTACCTCTTAATGACCAGGAGTATTACTGTCGTTTTCTTACCCCGTATCAACAGTATCTGTTAGGTATGTAGGGAGAAGAGGACTTGTCTCTTCAGTTCACACATCTTCAAATCAAGAGGGACTTTATCCAAGTATCTGTCCTTGAGGAACACCACCCATGCTTGACCTTGATGTAGAACTCATGTGTGGCCACCTGCAGCAATGATACTGTGGGAAAGAAATCGGAGGCAGACTGGGAATGAGTGGTTCCTTTATTGTTCCTTCTTCTTCTCCCTTCTTCCTTCTCTACAGTCTGGTTAAATACCCTTTTTACCCATCACAGATGCATTAGTCCTCTTAATAAGCATACACGTGTCTATCACAAGCTCAACTTAATGCTGCAGCACTCAGTGCCCACGAGCACGGAAAAATTCTTAGCCAATTACTATAAAGGTCAGGTGTAAGTTGTCTGACAAACAAGTAAGTGCCACCTCTTGGTTTTCAGCCAGCCGCCATCTTAGAGCTACTTCCTCATATATCAAAGGCTCTTACATTTCCTCCTTTTTGTTTTAAAAGAGGGATAGCTTAAATGGATGGGTGACTACCCTCACCACAGCAGGATCGACTGTGCCTGTCTTAGGCATCTGCATGTGCAACCGACATTCTTACCCGTCATCGGATAATCAAGGCCTTAGATAGAGTGCCCTTGACTCCTGTCTTAGGTTGATATGTTGGTCACATGAAACTTTCCCGTCTTTGACTACCAGCCGTTTAATTGAGCCAACCAAGCATGAGGAGATGATTCGGTTTCTAAGGCGGCAAGCGCATTTTTAATTATAATTTTGTCTTTGCGCTGACGAGCATATATTTTACATAAGCAATAGAATGACAATCCAATGAGAAAAAGAAGTAGTAAACAAAACCCCAAAATACCTGCCCATTTTTGACCCCAAGATATAATATTTTTAAAGAAGGAAGTATACTAAGTTCTCTAGACAAATTAGCTGCCCTACTAAGGTTAAGAAAAGGGATACCCATAAGGCATTGTCCTGTATAATGTCCTAAACATCCTATGGTAGGAAGATCTGCCAAAACATCCACTTGCTCTTGGAGAAGATCAACACGTTGATTGAGAAGAACAATTCCAAAATGTAGATGCTGATTTAGGAGATCTTGTGTATGTAGAGCAGAGGCCACATTGCTGGTGAGGTTGTTTAATGCTTGAGCAGTAGGGATGCTTGTAGCGATTGCAACCCCTGCAGCTGTAGCAGCAGCAGCCATCTCTTTTATGTCTAGACAATGCCACCGGCAAGCCTTCAGGGTCCGCTAAGACTGGCATAGGGATGTACCTAGGAACTCGAGCAACAATCATTAGAGGAAAGGCAGTGCCATTCTAGCAATGAGTCAAGAAACAAGTTGTAGGAGTGCAATTCAAACTATCATTAAAAATAGAACTATTAGATACTATGAATATGAACGGTGGGACTATGCAAACAGGGGTAGGTTGGAAGGTCATATTGATAGTTTGAACTACCAAGACATTGGTTTCAAATGTCACTGATGAATTGAATATATAAGATCCATTAGCCAAGAATTCTCCTAAAAGCATGGACATAGGCACTATGTCCATACAAGCCCATTTTCCACATAAAGACCAAATATCAAAAGGATCAGCCGTTTCTGCCAGAATAGGATTTTGAAAAGAATACACCAGATGTATGAGTCAAAGGCAAGAGCCATGGCCATCCTTTCACTATTGACCAAAGCATTACCTCTTTTCCACTATGTAAGGGAATCATTAAGAGGAGGATCCACAACAACTTCATCTTGGCCCTTTTGACTTGGCACCTGTTTTATCAATCTTGATGGTATCCACACCAGCGAGGATGCGTGCTGTGGAAAGACACAAACAGATCCTCGCTCCCAAATTAACACTGGGTCTGGGCCCTGCCATGTGCCTGAAAGAACATCTTTCCAGTAAACCAAAGGTTTATGTTGTTGATGTGGGTTCCAGTGTCTGTCTCCAGCCAAATATCCTTCGGAATCCAAAGTTAAAAAATTTAAAGTAAAAAGGGCTACGGCTAGTCTTTAGGAGTCACCCAATCTCCCCCTTTTTGTTTTAAAAGCATAAGTTTGAGTGTGTGATTAGCTCATTCAATTATACCTTGGCCTTGAGGATTATACAGAATACCAGTCTTATGAAGTATGTCAAATTTGGAGCAAAATTGTTTAAAAGATGAAGACATACATGCGGGGCCACTTCTGTTTTAAGCATTTTGGAAATGCCCAATGCAGCAAAAGCTTGTAAACAATGAGATGTAACATCTTTAACCTTTTCTTTTCTCCAGCATGTAAGGAAGCAAAAATCATGCCTGAGTATGTATCTATGGACACATGAACAAATCGCAATTTTCCAAAACTTGGCTCATGAGTAACATCCATCTGCCATAAATGATTGGGCATTAATCCTCTTGGGTTGACACCATAATGAGGATTAGGCAAATGTGTCACACAAGATTGACAAGCCTTCACAATTGTTCAAGCTTGATCTTTAGTTATTTTGAGCCTTTGTTGTAAAGTAGTACTATTAACATGAAATTGAGAATGGAATGAGGTAGCTTGTTGGACTGCTGAAAATATAAAGATTGTTTGAGTAAGGGCATCGGCCTTTTGATTACCTTCATGGAGAGGACCAGGCAAGTTAGTATGAGCTCTGATATGTCCAATAAACAAAGGTTCTTTACGTTCCCATAGAAGGTTTTGAATTTGGAAAAACAATTTAAAGGCTGGAGTATGAGGTGCTATTGGACCTGCTAGGTCCAATTTAGGGACGGCATGTACAATATAATGACTGAGAAAATATTTATGGGCTGTTCTCTAAAACTTTCAAGAGTTATAATAACAGCTTCCAACTTTACAAATTGAGCTGATTTATGGGCTGTAATATGAATCATATTTTCTTTTTGAGTGACTACTGCAGCAGTACCATTGGAGGAGCCATCTGTAAATACATTGAATGCCTTGGGAATAGGTTGATTTTTTATTACCTGTGGAAATATAATGGGATGATTGATACAAAAAGATAGTATAGGAGACTTAGGAAGATGGTTATCAAAATTTGCAGAAGTAGAGCATCTAGCTATAGCCTAATCATTATCATTGAAGTATAAATATTCAAACTGTAACGATGAATAGGGAGTAATAATAGTAGCGGGGTGAATGCCAAATATTTTAATAGAAGTCTTAAGTCCTTGAAGAATAAGTTTAGCCACCATGGAGGTGTAAGACTCAATTGTACTTTTAGGAGAGATGGGCAAATGTATCCATAATAAAGGCCCCTGTTGCCAAAATACTCCTGTAGGTGTAGATTGTGAAGAAATAATGATCAATATCAGTGGTCGAGCAAAATCAATTCTATCACAATGGGATCCTTCGATGGCCTTTTCTACCAACTTTAAAGCTTCCCTAGCATCAGGAGTCAATGTTCACGGTGAAGATGGATGAGGGTTCCCTCGAAGGATATCAAATAAGGGTCTTAGTTGGCCAGTAGTGAGGCCTAGTGTAGGGCGAAGCCAATTAATGTCTCCTAGCAATTTTTGAAAATTTTTAAGAGTGCTAGATGTTCCTTATTTATTAAGATTTTTTGAGGCCTAATAAAAGTATCCATAATTTGGAATCCTAGAATAATATTGGGGATCTAGTCTGAACATTTTCTTCAGCAATGTGTAGTCCATATCTTTTCAAGTTTTCTGATATATCGCTAAATATGGTGAATAAGACCTCTTGGTTAGGATGAGCAAGCAGAACATCATCCATATAATGGAGGCACATAAGCTCCGGGTATTTGTTCCTGATAGGCTGAATAACTTTATCTACATAGATTTGACACATAGTGGGGCTATTAGCCATACCCTGGGGTAAAACTTTCCACTGAAATCTTTGGTCAGGTCTGTCATTATTAATAGAGGGAACTGTAAAAGCAAACCTAGGGGCATCCAGGGGATGTAAAGGAATAGAGAAAAAGCAATCTTTTATATCAATGGTTATGAGCTGAAAATTTTGAGGAATGGCTATAGGATTAGGAAGCCCAGGTTGGGTAGGGCCCATAATTTGCATGGTTTTATTGATTTCTCTAAGATCGTGTAATAATCGCCATTTTCCTGATTTTTTCCTAATCACAAATATGGGGGAATTCCAGGGAGAGGTAGAAGGTTCTATATGTCCTGCCTCTAGTTGTTCTTGGACTAGTAAGTGGGCTGCTTGTAATTTCTCTCTAGATAGGGGCCACGGAGGGACCCAAACTGGATTATCAGAAAGCCATGATATTTTCAAAATTGTTTTCTCAGTGGCCCCTAAAAAAAAATCCTATACCTTTTTGATGACAATTTCCTTTAAGCTCAATAGGGTTAGGATCACCCTGTAGATTTTTTCCTAGTCTTTTACCTGGAATATATCCCTGTTTTTCCATGAGACTCCAGCTCTTACTTGTAACACATATGGGCTCGGTTGTGAGGTGTACTCCCATTTGTTTTAATATATCTCTTCCCCATAAGGTAACTGGCAAGCTGGACAGAACATAAGGCTGAAATGTTCCTTGATGCCCTTCATCATCTTTCCACTTTAAAACTGTTGCACTTTGTTCTGGGCTATCAGAATATCCTAGGCCTCTCAAACTAGTTGAAGCCTTCTGTGAAGGCCAATATTTGGGCCATTGTTGGAAGTTAATAATAGAAGAGTCAGCCCCAGTGTCAATCAACACTTCCATTTCTATTCCCTGTATTTTAAGTCTGCACATAGGTCTCTGTGAACAATCCTGAACCCAGCAAGCCATAGATCCCGAGCCAGTGGAGCCAAATCCCCTATTCTTCCTATTTTGAGGCATACACTTAAATGAGTCATGTAGACTGGGAAGAAGAAGCAACTGAGCAATTCTATCACCTTGGTTAACAGAGCTAATGCCTCGAGGTGAACTGAGCATAATCTTGATTTCTCCTTGATAATCAGGATCTATCACTCCTGGAGTAACTTGAAGTCCGGATAAGCCAGTTGAACTTTGCCCCAGGATAAGTCCCACAGTCCCTAAGGGAAGAGGTCCCCTGACTCCCGTGGGAATCAGTTGAACCCCCATCTCAGGTGTTAGCACTATTTGGGCGTGTGGAACAGAGGTCCAGTCCTGCACTTCCTTTTGTCCTCCTGACAAGGGAGTTAATGGGTAAGAGGGATTGTGTCGAGGAATCATGTGGATAGGTGTTTGAGGATACTCCTTCTCTAATGCCCTGTACATTTGTGGGCCCTGAGGCATTGGGCCCTGTGCCCCATATTTTGAATTGCTAGACAAAATGTTACCATTAATATCAGCTTGGGATCTGCATTCATTAGCCCAGTGGTTTCCTTTTTTACACCTGGGGCAGCGGCCTGGGGTACGAGACAAGCTTGGTTTTATTTCTGTTGTCTCTTGCCTTCTTTGGGGACATTATTTTTTAAAATGACCTAGTTGATTACACTGATAACAACTTTTAGGTCAAGCCCCTCCTGCAAGATTAAGAGGAAAAGCACCTCTCATGGCTGCTGTGATCACACTACCTGTAATAAATGCATCATTTATGTCCCTGCAAAGCTTTATATAAACAGAAAGGTCCTTTTTAGATTTCCAAGGCCTGATAGCATCTTGACAATATTTGTTGGCATTTTCATATGCCAGCTGAACAACTAATGGCATGGCTTGATCAACATCTCCAAAAACTCTACTTGCTGTCTGTAAAAGACGATAAACAAATTCAGCATATGGCTCATTGGGTCCCTGAATTACTTTAGACAAGCTACCCTGTAAGTCACCAGTTCCTTGCAATGTTTTCCAAGCCTTAACAGCTGCGGGGTATATTTGAGTGTAAACTCCGGGATCATACTGAGTCTGAACCTGTAAATCAGCATATTGCCCTTCTCCAGTTAACATGTCTATGTTACGACCTGGAAATCCTGCAGCCGCATTTCTACGAGTGGTTTCAACACAGAGCTCTTGGAATTGAGACCTCCAAACTAAGTATTGTCTCCCGCTCAATACTGCCTTACATAAGCCTCTCCAATCTGTAGGAGTTAAATTGAGAGTATTAAGAGATTCTAACATGCTTATGGTGAAAGGAGCTTGGGGCCCATATGTCATTGTTGCTTCCTTAAAGTTTTTTATAATTTTAAAGTCAAAATGTTGATGGTATCTTTGTTGATTTTGATCTTCAAACACTGGCAGATCCCATAATTCCTGTGAACTTTGACACTCAAGGGCACGCAAGCGCCTAGAAAGACCCCTAATAGTCTCTGCAATTGAGTCATCCCATGGGGGGAGCAGAAGGCACAAATGGTTTCTCCACTTGACGGTCCTCCAACTTGGTCCTTTTTAGTTCCCTTCCACTCATTTTATCGAAGACTGTGCTCTCAAGATCGCTTTCACTTAATTCTTCCTCACTAATATTACCCTCACTAGCCCTAACTGACTCCCTTACTTGTACCTGTCCCAAAGCTTCGGCACTTTCAGTAACACTTTCCTGAACCTTAGGTCTAGTTGAGAGCAGGCATTCCCTAACTATCTTTAACAAATCTCTAATAACCTTAACCATCTGGTTCCTTGAAATTTCTGAACCCATTTTTTCCCTCGCCCTTAACCGCTCTGGCCAGAGACTCCTGGGAGGTTCCTCAGTACTTACCTGCCGTGCCAATGAGTTCCCCGTATGGGCCACCACTTGTTGACGCCTGCAGCAATGATACTGTGGGAAAGAAATCGGAGGCAGGCTGGGAATGAGTGGTTCCTTTATTGTTCCTTCTTCTTCTCCCTTCTTCCTTCTCTACAGTCTGGTTAAATACCCTTTTTACCCATCACAGATGCATTAGTCCTCTTAATAAGCATACACGTGTCTATCACAAGCTCAACTTAATGCTGCAGCACTCAGTGCCCACGAGCACGGAAAAATTCTTAGCCAATTACTATAAAGGTCAGGTGTAAGTTGTCTGACAAACAAGTAGTGCCACCTCTTGGCTTTCAGCCAGCCGCCATCTTAGAGCTACTTCCTCATATATCAAAGGCTCTTACATTTCCTCCTTTTTGTTTAAAAGAGGGATAGCTTAAATGGATGGGTGACTACCCTCACCACAGCAGGATCGACTGTGCCTGTCTTAGGCATCTGCATGTGCAACCGACATTCTTACCCGTCATCGGATAATCAAGGCCTTAGATAGAGTGCCCTTGACTCCTGTCTTAGGTTGATATGTTGGTCACATGAAACTTTCCCGTCTTTGACTACCAGCCGTTTAATTGAGCCAACCAAGCATGAGGAGATGATTCGGTTTCTAAGGCGGCGAGCGCATTTTTAATTATAATTTTGTCTTTGCGCTGACGAGCATATATTTTACATAAGCAATAGAATGACAATCCAATGAGAAAAAGAAGTAGTAAACAAAACCCCAAAATACCTGCCCATTTTTGACCCCAAGATATAATATTTTTAAAGAAGGAAGTATACTAAGTTCTCTAGACAAATTAGCTGCCCTACTAAGGTTAAGAAAAGGGATACCCATAAGGCATTGTCCTGTATAATGTCCTAAACATCCTATGGTAGGAAGATCTGCCAAAACATCCACTTGCTCTTGGAGAAGATCAACACGTTGATTGAGAAGAACAATTCCAAAATGTAGATGCTGATTTAGGAGATCTTGTGTATGTAGAGCAGAGGCCACATTGCTGGTGAGGTTGTTTAATGCTTGAGCAGTAGGGATGCTTGTAGCGATTGCAACCCCTGTAGCTGTAGCAGCAGCAGCCATCTCTTTTATGTCTAGACAATGCCACCGGCAAGCCTTCAGGGTCCGCTAAGACTGGCATAGGGATGTACCTAGGAACTCGAGCAACAATCATTAGAGGAAAGGCAGTGCCATTCTAGCAATGAGTCAAGAAACAAGTTGTAGGAGTGCAATTCAAACTATCATTAAAAATAGAACTATTAGATACTATGAATATGAACGGTGGGACTATGCAAACAGGGGTAGGTTGGAAGGTCATATTGATAGTTTGAACTACCAAGACATTGGTTTCAAATGTCACTGATGAATTGAATATATAAGATCCATTAGCCAAGAATTCTCCTAAAAGCATGGACATAGGCGCTATGTCCATACAAGCCCATTTTCCACATAAAGACCAAATATCAAAAGGATCAGCCGTTTCTGCCAGAATAGGATTTTGAAAAGAATACACCAGATGTATGAGTCAAAGGCAAGAGCCATGGCCATCCTTTCACTATTGACCAAAGCATTACCTCTTTTCCACTATGTAAGGGAATCATTAAGAGGAGGATCCACAACAACTTCATCTTGGCCCTTTTGACTTGGCACCTGTTTTATCAATCTTGATGGTATCCACACCAGCGAGGATGCGTGCTGTGGAAAGACACAAACAGATCCTCGCTCCCAAATTAACACTGGGTCTGGGCCCTGCCATGTGCCTGAAAGAACATCTTTCCAGTAAACCAAAGGTTTATGTTGTTGATGTGGGTTCCAGTGTCTGTCTCCAGCCAAATATCCTTCGGAATCCAAAGTTTAAAAATTTAAAGTAAAAAGGGCTACGGCTAGTCTTTAGGAGTCACCCAATCTCCCCCTTTTTGTTTTAAAAGCATAAGTTTGAGTGTGTGATTAGCTCATTCAATTATACCTTGGCCTTGAGGATTATACAGAATACCAGTCTTATGAAGTATGTCAAATTTGGAGCAAAATTGTTTAAAAGATGAAGACATACATGCGGGGCCACTTCTGTTTTAAGCATTTTGGAAATGCCCAATGCAGCAAAAGCTTGTAAACAATGAGATGTAACATCTTTAACCTTTTCTTTTCTCCAGCATGTAAGGAAGCAAAAATCATGCCTGAGTATGTATCTATGGACACATGAACAAATCGCAATTTTCCAAAACTTGGCTCATGAGTAACATCCATCTGCCATAAATGATTGGGCATTAATCCTCTTGGGTTGACACCATAATGAGGATTAGGCAAATGTGTCACACAAGATTGACAAGCCTTCACAATTGTTCAAGCTTGATCTTTAGTTATTTTGAGCCTTTGTTGTAAAGTAGTACTATTAACATGAAATTGAGAATGGAATGAGGTAGCTTGTTGGACTGCTGAAAATATAAAGATTGTTTGAGTAAGGGCATCGGCCTTTTGATTACCTTCATGGAGAGGACCAGGCAAGTTAGTATGAGCTCTGATATGTCCAATAAACAAAGGTTCTTTACGTTCCCATAGAAGGTTTTGAATTTGGAAAAACAATTTAAAGGCTGGAGTATGAGGTGCTATTGGACCTGCTAGGTCCAATTTAGGGACGGCATGTACAATATAATGACTGAGAAAATATTTATGGGCTGTTCTCTAAAACTTTCAAGAGTTATAATAACAGCTTCCAACTTTACAAATTGAGCTGATTTATGGGCTGTAATATGAATCATATTTTCTTTTTGAGTGACTACTGCAGCAGTACCATTGGAGGAGCCATCTGTAAATACATTGAATGCCTTGGGAATAGGTTGATTTTTTATTACCTGTGGAAATATAATGGGATGATTGATACAAAAAGATAGTATAGGAGACTTAGGAAGATGGTTATCAAAATTTGCAGAAGTAGAGCATCTAGCTACAGCCTAATCATTATCATTGAAGTATAAATATTCAAACTGTAACGATGAATAGGGAGTAATAATAGTAGCGGGGTGAATGCCAAATATTTTAATAGAAGTCTTAAGTCCTTGAAGAATAAGTTTAGCCACCATGGAGGTGTAAGACTCAATTGTACTTTTAGGAGAGATGGGCAAATGTATCCATAATAAAGGCCCCTGTTGCCAAAATACTCCTGTAGGTGTAGATTGTGAAGAAATAATGATCAATATCAGTGGTCGAGCAAAATCAATTCTATCACAATGGGATCCTTCGATGGCCTTTTCTACCAACTTTAAAGCTTCCCTAGCATCAGGAGTCAATGTTCACGGTGAAGATGGATGAGGGTTCCCTCGAAGGATATCAAATAAGGGTCTTAGTTGGCCAGTAGTGAGGCCTAGTGTAGGGCGAAGCCAATTAATGTCTCCTAGCAATTTTTGAAAATTTTTAAGAGTGCTAGATGTTCCTTATTTATTAAGATTTTTTGAGGCCTAATAAAAGTATCCATAATTTGGAATCCTAGAATAATATTGGGGATCTAGTCTGAACATTTTCTTCAGCAATGTGTAGTCCATATCTTTTCAAGTTTTCTGATATATCGCTAAATATGGTGAATAAGACCTCTTGGTTAGGATGAGCAAGCAGAACATCATCCATATAATGGAGGCACATAAGCTCCGGGTATTTGTTCCTGATAGGCTGAATAACTTTATCTACATAGATTTGACACATAGTGGGGCTATTAGCCATACCCTGGGGTAAAACTTTCCACTGAAATCTTTGGTCAGGTCTGTCATTATTAATAGAGGGAACTGTAAAAGCAAACCTAGGGGCATCCAGGGGATGTAAAGGAATAGAGAAAAAGCAATCTTTTATATCAATGGTTATGAGCTGAAAATTTTGAGGAATGGCTATAGGATTAGGAAGCCCAGGTTGGGTAGGGCCCATAATTTGCATGGTTTTATTGATTTCTCTAAGATCGTGTAATAATCGCCATTTTCCTGATTTTTTCCTAATCACAAATATGGGGGAATTCCAGGGAGAGGTAGAAGGTTCTATATGTCCTGCCTCTAGTTGTTCTTGGACTAGTAAGTGGGCTGCTTGTAATTTCTCTCTAGATAGGGGCCACGGAGGGACCCAAACTGGATTATCAGAAAGCCATGATATTTTCAAAATTGTTTTCTCAGTGGCCCCTAAAAAAAAAATCCTATACCTTTTTGATGACAATTTCCTTTAAGCTCAATAGGGTTAGGATCACCCTGTAGATTTTTTCCTAGTCTTTTACCTGGAATATATCCCTGTTTTTCCATGAGACTCCAGCTCTTACTTGTAACACATATGGGCTCGGTTGTGAGGTGTACTCCCATTTGTTTTAATATATCTCTTCCCCATAAGGTAACTGGCAAGCTGGACAGAACATAAGGCTGAAATGTTCCTTGATGCCCTTCATCATCTTTCCACTTTAAAACTGTTGCACTTTGTTCTGGGCTATCAGAATATCCTAGGCCTCTCAAACTAGTTGAAGCCTTCTGTGAAGGCCAATATTTGGGCCATTGTTGGAAGTTAATAATAGAAGAGTCAGCCCCAGTGTCAATCAACACTTCCATTTCTATTCCCTGTATTTTAAGTCTGCACACAGGTCTCGGTGAACAATCCTGAACCCAGCAAGCCATAGATCCCGAGCCAGTGGAGCCAAATCCCCTATTCTTCCTATTTTGAGGCATACACTTAAATGAGTCATGTAGACTGGGAAGAAGAAGCAACTGAGCAATTCTATCACCTTGGTTAACAGAGCTAATGCCTCGAGGTGAACTGAGCATAATCTTGATTTCTCCTTGATAATCAGGATCTATCACTCCTGGAGTAACTTGAAGTCTGGATAAGCCAGTTGAACTTTGCCCCAGGATAAGTCCCACAGTCCCTAAGGGAAGAGGTCCCCTGACTCCCGTGGGAATCAGTTGAACCCCCATCTCAGGTGTTAGCACTATTTGGGCAGTGAAACAGAGGTCCAGTCCTGCACTTCCTTTTGTCCTCCTGACAAGGGAGTTAATGGGTAAGAGGGATTGTGTCGAGGAATCATGTGGATAGGTGTTTGAGGATACTCCTTCTCTAATGCCCTGTACATTTGTGGGCCCTGAGGCATTGGGCCCTGTGCCCCATATTTTGAATTGCTAGACAAAATGTTACCATTAATATCAGCTTGGGATCTGCATTCATTAGCCCAGTGGTTTCCTTTTTTACACCTGGGGCAGCGGCCTGGGGCACGAGACAAGCTTGGTTTTATTTCTGTTGTCTCTTGCCTTCTTTGGGGACATTATTTTTTAAAATGACCACTGATAACAACTTTTAGGTCAAGCCCCTCCTGCAAGATTAAGAGGAAAAGCACCTCTCATGGCTGCTGTGATCACACTACCTGTAATAAATGCATCATTTATGTCCCTGCAAAGCTTTATATAAACAGAAAGGTCCTTTTTAGATTTCCAAGGTCTGATAGCATCTTGACAATATTTGTTGGCATTTTCATATGCCAGCTGAACAACTAATGGCATGGCTTGATCAACATCTCCAAAAACTCTACTTGCTGTCTGTAAAAGACGATAAACAAATTCAGCATATGGCTCATTGGGTCCCTGAATTACTTTAGACAAGCTACCCTGTAAGTCACCAGTTCCTTGCAATGTTTTCCAAGCCTTAACAGCTGCGGGGTATATTTGAGTGTAAACTCCGGGATCATACTGAGTCTGAACCTGTAAATCAGCATATTGCCCTTCTCCAGTTAACATGTCTATGTTACGACCTGGAAATCCTGCAGCCGCATTTCTACGAGTGGTTTCAACACAGAGCTCTTGGAATTGAGACCTCCAAACTAAGTATTGTCTCCCGCTCAATACTGCCTTACATAAGCCTCTCCAATCTGTAGGAGTTAAATTGAGAGTATTAAGAGATTCTAACATGCTTATGGTGAAAGGAGCTTGGGGCCCATATGTCATTGTTGCTTCCTTAAAGTTTTTTATAATTTTAAAGTCAAAATGTTGATGGTATCTTTGTTGATTTTGATCTTCAAACACTGGCAGATCCCATAATTCCTGTGAACTTTGACACTCAAGGGCACGCAAGCGCCTAGAAAGACCCCTAATAGTCTCTGCAATTGAGTCATCCCATGGGGGAGCAGAAGGCACAAATGGTTTCTCCACTTGACGGTCCTCCAACTTGGTACTTTTTAGTTCCCTTCCACTCATTTTATCGAAGACTGTGCTCTCAAGATCGCTTTCACTTAATTCTTCCTCACTAATATTACCCTCACTAGCCCTAACTGACTCCCTTACTTGTACCTGTCCCAAAGCTTCGGCACTTTCAGTAACACTTTCCTGAACCTTAGGTCTAGTTGAGAGCAGGCATTCCCTAACTATCTTTAACAAATCTCTAATAACCTTAACCATCTGGTTCCTTGAAATTTCTGAACCCATTTTTCCCTCGCCCTTAACCGCTCTGGCCAGAGACTCCTGGGAGGTTCCTCAGTACTTACCTGCCGTGCCAATGAGTTCCCCGTATGGGCCACCACTTGTTGACGCCTGCAGCAATGATACCGCGGGAAAGGAATCGGAAGCAGGCTGGGAATGAGTGGTTCCTTTATTGTTCCTTCTTCTTCTCCCTTCTTCCTTCTCTACAGTCTGGTTAAATACCCTTTTTACCCATCACAGATGCATTAGTCCTCTTAATAAGCATACACGTGTCTATCACAAGCTCGACTTAATGCTGCAGCACTCAGTGCCCACGAGCACGGAAAAATTCTTAGCCAATTACTATAAAGGTCAGGTGTAAGCTGTCTGACAAACAAGTTAGTGCCACCTCTTGGCTTTCAGCCAGCCGCCATCTTAGAGCTACTTCCTCATATATCAAAGGCTCTTACACTCATGATGATGGACTCATTGTGATGTTGTCATGGCATGACAGTTTGGGAGACTTTGTGAGGTTATAAATGTATTTTGGTAGGTGGGAAGTATATAAATAATTGTGGCCATGGGGGTTTGGATAGGATGGAGATGGCTGAAAATTCTTTGCTATTTCTCTAACTTGAAAGTTAATTTCACTTTCCTTGAATCTGGATGGCTTCGGTGTTTTGCTTTACTAGTAGAAAAAGCAGAAAATATACTCTGGGTTTTTTAAGTCTAGGTTGCAAGAAACACTGCATTTTCCTATTTAGACTATTGAAGCACATGTAGTTGGAGTCTTGAGCCTCCATGTGAGAAATACAACTACCTTGGATGAGATCATATGGAAAGATTCTAAGACATGAAGAAGGAGATGTTTTCAAGCAATCCCTGCCAAGTTGCTTAGCATTTGGGTCAAGCCATCTTGGACTTTAGCACATTCAGATGCCACCTAAGTATCACTAAGTGACCTCCATTGATGTCATGTGGAGTACTATTGCCAAGCTAAACCAAATATGAGTTTCTGATTTTCAAAACAATGTAAGATAATAGATTTTTAAGCCACTAAGATTTGGATAATTTTTACAAGAGATGACCTAACATCTCCTTTTTCAGCTAACAACAGCATTCCTTTTAAATTAACTGAATGATTTTCACCAGAATTTCTGAATTGCCCTTAACTCATTCTCTTATTTTAACCCCCAACACCATTCTATTGGCAAATCCTTTTGGTCCTTTACTTCACCTATGTATTGAGTAGGTCAGTTTCTCTCTCACTATACTGCAGTCATCCTAGCCCAATGGACCATCAACTCATGTCTTGATTATCAGCCTTCCCAATAATCTTCTACTATGCTTTCCCTTTAAAAATAAATTTTCCAAACAATAACAGCAGTAATCTTTAAAAATATGAATTTTATTAGATCATACCTATTTTAAAATTTAATGGCTTTCTACTTCTTTTAGAGTAAAATACAATTTTCTATGGTCCACAAGTTTGCTCATGGTGTTTTATGGCCTCCTCTTTATTTTCTGAGATTATGAGGATTTTTGTGTTTGTTGTTCTCTGTCTGACAGCGTTATCCCAACTCTTCACATCAAAAGACCCTTCTCAATTTTCTATTCAATGTCACCCACTCCTTGTGTATTTTCCTGTCACCCTATCTAACAACTGTTACTATCTAGCACCAGTTACTCTATCAGTCATATCAATCCCATTGATTTGTTTCTTCCATAGCACATACCATGTTTTTTATTTACAACATTGATTTATTCTCTGTTGTTCTAAGCACTTAAATCTAAATTTTATAAGAATTCTTTCATTCATTAACATATCTTCAGTGTTTACTCAATTTCTAGAATTGCTCAACCAATATTTTTGAAAGAGGTCAATGGATAAATGATTATCTCATATTTGCCTGTAGAAGAATACTTCAAGACCTTGGCCAAATATTCCTCATAGAAACCCAAGTCACAAAAGCAGAACATCATCAGCCTTTGAGGGCTTCTCTCTATCTTCTCCCTAAATAATTAATGAACAGGCCATGATGGAGACATAAGTCTTAATAGATCTGGAAATCAATGTTTGTTACTGTTTGTTAACTTACATTAATTCTAGGTCATCAAAACTCAGCTAATAGCTAATGTAAATTCAGCAGACTCTTGAACATTCTGACCTCCAAGATATGGGTCCAAAGTGTCCATCGGGAGACTAATCTGTCCAAGAATGTAGAGTTCGAGTCACTTAAATTCCAAGATCTTATGGAATCAGAATGTATTTAAAATTTTTATCACACCATTGGAGATGTTTGTCAAAAGATAAAGGGTAAGCATCAAATTAAAAGAACTTCTGCTCAGCAAAGTAAAAGATTAAGAGTTTGTAAAGAGAGCTTACAGAATGGAAGAAAATCTTTGTCAGGTACTCCTCCAACAGGGGTTTAATATCCAGAAAATATAAACAACTCAAAAAACAACACTAAAAAAAATCAAGCAATCAATCAGTCAGTGGGGAAAAGAACTAAACAGAATCTGCTCAGAAGAAGAAACACAAATGGCTAACAAATGTATGAAAAAATGTTCAATATTTCTAGCAATCAGGGAAATGAGAATCAATATCTCTAGCAATCAGGGAAATGCAAACCAAAACCACATTAAGATTTCATCTTACTCCAGTAAGAATGGAAACAAACAAGAACACAAACAATAATAAATGCTGACAAAGACGTGGGTGGAAAAGTTACACTTGTACATTGTTGGTGGGACTGCAGACTAATACAACCACTCTGGAAAACAGTATGAAGTCTCCTCAAAGAAAACTAGGGATGAAACCACCCTACGACCCAGCTATCCAATTCCTTGGTGTTTTTCTGAAAGAACTAAAATCAGTACACCATCATGATACAACCACCTCAATGTTTCACATTTCACCTCAATTGTTTCAACAATTCACAATAGCTAAATTATGAAATCAACCCAGGTGTCTGTAAATAGATAAATGAATTAAGAAGTTTTGGTTATATACACACAATGGTCTTTGAGTGGCCTTAAAGAAAAATGAAATTATAGTATCTGCTGATAAATGGATGGAATTGGAGAAGATCATGCTGAGTGAAATAAGCCAGACCCAGAAAGTCAAGGGTTGAATGTTTTCTCTCATATGCAAAAGCTAGACCAAAATAAGGAGAAAAAAGAAGGAAGAGGGTAATCTCATGGAGATAGAAGCAGATCACTGGAGTAGATGAAGGTGATTGTGGTGGGGGGAGAGTTGGGAGGGGATGAAATTTGGTCAGTGTAATGAAAATATATATATATACCAGAGTGAATTTCACTTTTACATATGTATATAATGCACTAATTTAAAAACTATAAATAAATAGAAAGACTGGTAGAATAGAGGAAAAGGAACAGGGGCAGAGAGGAGACAAGGAAAAGGAGAATTATGGGGCTAAATTGGAGAAAATTATATCCCATTATTTTATAATTATATAAAAATGAATTCTAATATCACACATAAATATAATGCACTAATAAACATTTTTTTAAAAGAGAGAGATTGAAGAGGGCTATCTTTGTCAATTTTTTTCTTTGGGCCTGAATTATGTGCTCCTATGATGACAAAGACCAGAGTGTGAGTAATAATAGGTTTTACTGATATTATAATGCAGTGTATTTCTTTACTATTCTACCTGGGGACTTCAGTTAGGAGACTGCTGGTAGTAACAACATCTACTCACCAAAGCAAGACCATGGAAGGCATCATGGAAATTCCTTGTCTCTAATTGCTCCCCTGTCATCAGTCAAACTGCAAATTCTCTCTCCTAATTTTTTTCAAACCTATTGCCTCCTTATTTTCTATTCTTCCATCACCCTGGCTCAAATCTTCATCCTCTGTCCCTTGGATTATTATAATTGTCTCCTAACCAGCCATTCTTAAAGGTTAAAGGTAAAGCTTCACTTTGTTAAAGTGATCTAAGTACATCTAACCATTTCAATTCCTTGCATAAAGGTTTTCAATAGTTTCTTTCTGGATAAATGACTCCTTCACATAAAATTTGTGGCTTTTTATAAACTGTTTCCAGTTGACACCATTGGTCACCACTTCTCCCCCACATCATTCTTAGTGCTTCATAAATGTGATTCTCCATGTAAACTGTTTCTTATTCTTATGTGACATTTCTAATGCTATTTCTTATACCTGAAATATCTTTCTATTGTCATTACCTTTCTTTACTAGTCATGTTGCAAGACTAAGTTTTAGTGTTTTATCTTCCAGAAAGTGTTATTTCACAGTCCTGCTTGGGAAAAGTGGCCCTCCTTTGGCCCACTGCACCTTGTTGTACTTACTATATTGTAAGTACGGGTGCCAAATTACTTCTACACAAGTGCACACATAGGTTTTACATGATATAGTAAGTGCATAGGCCAGGTAGTGGTTTATTTGTTTTCATATCAGTATAATGCCTGGCATTTAATAAATGCTTAGTAAACTATCACATTGCACTGAACTCTTTCCAAAAACACTAGAAAAACATTCTCTTGGGTTTTGCATCCCTCTGATATGCAAAAAGCTTGACTGGAGGGAAGAGAGGTCTTGCCAAGGTCACAGGGATTTTCTATGTGACTATAGCTCTACTATCCCTACATGGAAACTGGAATATATCCTCTAAGTATCCAAATTGGAAACTAGCATCTATGTTTTGCCTGTTTCCACAGTTATGTTGTTTTGAGAGTCAGAGTGTGTCATTTCTGTATATTATTTAATGTTTTCTTATTTTAAATCAACTATAAAATGAGAGAAATTAAAAACACAATGTTCCTATAACACCATTATTTAATCATTTCGGGACTTTTAATTTATCCTTGTTGTCTTTTAGATATTGTTTGGCATTTCACCTAAACAATGCAATAGTATTATAAATGTTCTGTTTTTCACTTTTTATTTTATAAAACTTTATTTTCTTATATCTTTCAACCCTCACTTCTTGCACCCTATTACACGGAGGTAAAGGAAAATTAAATTCTAAGTCATATTTACAGATACCATAAATAGTTGTCTCAGTATTTGCTTTGAGTTGGAAGTCCCTGAGCTCAGTAAAGCTCTCCTTACCTTTTCCATTATTATGGCAATAATGTGAAGAAGAGTAGATCATTCTTCCCCAAATTTCTTTACTGTCATCTGTGTCTGTGGACATGTCTCTAGGTTTTTTCCCCACAGATTTCTTTGTAGATTCAGACCTATGCAATGATGATTATTGTCAACATATTTATTGCAATGCGTAGAATTAAAAGACATCATGTTAAATTTCTACAAATAAAAGAAGATTACATTATGGCAATTTAACATTTTGTTTTTAACATGTATTTAAATATGGATAGACTGCCAGTGAAATCATGGGATCATGGTTCAAGACCCAATTCCCCAAAGATGGGAATTAATCCAGTTTTCTATTTTTATTTGTGTTCCTTAGTCTCCACTACATGGGCCTTTTTAGGGGTAGAGTTTGTTTAAATGGTTGATATAAAATACTAGATCAGGTTTGATCACTCAACTCAAATGCTCTATCTCAGTAGCAGTGCTGAAGTCTTTATAGCCATTGAGGCATGGCATAGACTGCACAGGACCTGGAAACAGAGCTCTTGAACCCACATCTACCTGCACAAACTATTGGAACTCTCTAAGTCTTGGTTTTCTCACTGTAAATCGAAGGAGATTTATAATTATCTGCTTCACAATTCACAATAACTAAACTGTGGAACCAACCTAGATGCCCTTCAGTAGATGAATTGATAAAGAAAATGTGGTATATACACACAATGGAGTATTACTCAGCAATAAGAGAGAATAAAATCATGGCATTTGCAGGTAAATGGATGGAGTTAGAGAATATAATGTTAAGTGAAGTTAACCAATCCGAAAAAGCCAAATGCCAAATGTTTTCTCTGATATAAGGAGACCAATTCACAGTCGGGTTGGGATGGGAGCATAGGAGGATTAGAGGTGTCAGGATATTATAAGGGGTTGGGGTCTTTAGCCCCCCTGTACCCGGGATGGACCTCTTTTGTCCAGCAAAAGAGGCCAGAGAGGCCTACCCCAATGAAGAGACTAGATTGGGAAAGCGAAGGCCGCCAGAATTCCCTCCCCCGCCCTCAAAAAACACAGGAACATACCGGGGAGCCCGGTCAGTGGTCAGTGCTGGAACTCGTTTATTGAAAAGGTGCACAATGCTTTATAGTGGACATCAGCCAATCAGTAGGGCGGTTTCAGTTCTCACAGCCATGCCCCCTGCTTAGCCTAGGTCCATAACAGGGCGTGGTAATGTGGCAAGCAGCCAGAAAGCCAGAGTTTTTCCATCCCCTTGGCAGACAGTGTAAGGTCCCGACATAGAGGAACACTAGAATGGCCAATGGGGAGGGAGGGGAAGGGATGGGGCAAAAGGGTGAAGAAAAAAAAAAAGATGGTAGAACGAGATAGCTATCATTACCCTAAGTGCATGTATGAAGTCACGAATGGTGTGAATATACTTTGCATACAACCAGAAAAAAAAAAATTACCTGCTTCACAGTACTTTTGTGAAAATTAAATTGAAAAGCAAGATGTTTTTGAGCCAGAATTTCTAGATTCATATACTGGACCCATATGTTGTTAGCTGCATCACTACTTACTCACTCTTTGTTTCAAATTGTTTACTTGTAAATTAGAAATAATAGGAACACTTCACAGGTGAAGGAGCCCTAATTAGGAAGGGCTGTTGCAGCTAGCTGGAAGCCATACGTTCCACCTGATATGTATGTGACGCACCTGTAGGCACCCGCAAAGCTGAAGGTATATAACCGGGTGAAAGCGGTCCGAGTTAGGAGAACGGAGAATTCAGTCAGTCGGGCAGTCACTTGGTCGGTCAGAAGAATCAGAGCGGCCAGAACGTAGGCAGAGTGGTTACAGAAGAGAAACCAGATAGAAGAAGTAATGACTGGTCAGAGTTAGGCCGAGGCTCCCAAGGAAGACGGAAGACAGAAGACAGAAGAAAGAAGAAGGAAGAAAGAAGAGAGAAGAAAGAAGCTCTAATCTTTCTCTATCTTTCTCTAAGCTAAGCTCTATCTTTCTATCTCTCTACTCTAAGCTAAGAAGAAGCTAAGAAGACAAGAAGAAAAGCTTTCTTTAATCTTTCTCTCTAAAACTCTTTCTTTCCCTCTCAAAGCTCTAAGAAAGTAGAAGTAAAAGTAGTAAAAGCTTTTCTCTGCCTCCGAGAGTTTTCCTCCCGGTTTTTGGTACCAGGCAGCTTACACACAGGGTTGTTAAAGGAAGAGATGAATAAATGAATGTAATATGCTTAGAATGAGGCCTGGAACATAGGAAGTATAAGTTATTGTTTGCTAAATAAATTAAATAAGGAAGAGGGCTTGGCACCTGTAGGAGCTCAATAATAGTGATAGCTAGTACTATCATTATAACTGATCTCAAGGTGTTTCCAAATTGGTTTAAAAGTGTTTAAAATTGAGAATTAGAAGAAAGAAGTATGAGTTAAACAGTTAAGCAGCATGTGGTAGGTACTAAGTGTGATATGGATAAATGAATACTGGATAGGTTGTCTTCAACTCAAAGAATAGACCCTAAGAATATATTCTGACAGTTGCCTTCCTCAGGGCCTCCTTTACATCTCTGTTCCTCAGGCTATAGATGAGGGGGTTCAACATGGGGATCACCACTGTGTAGAACACAGACACCACTCGATTCTGGCTGGTGGAGTAGCTGGACTTGGGCATCACATAGATGAAAGTGATGGTCCCATAGTAGAGAGTGACCGCAGTGAGGTGGGAGGTGCAGGTGGAGAAGGCCTTGTGGCGCCCTTCAGAGGAACGCATCTTCAGGACTGTGGTGAGGATGTAGATGTAAGAGACAGCAATGACAAACACTGTGGCCACAATGATGGAGCCAGAGGAGATGGAAGGGATAATTTCAATTAAGGAGACATCTGAGCAGGCAAGTTTCAACAAAGGGGAGAAGTCACAGAAAAAGTGATCTATTTCATTTGGTCCACAGAAAGACAGACTCAATAAACAACTAGTAAATGTCCAAGCATTCACACAGCCACCCAGGTAGGAAGCCCCCACTAAGAGAAGGCAAACCCTGGGGCACATGTAGGTGGAGTACAGCAGAGGAGAGCAGATGGCCACATAGCGATCATAGGCCATGGCAGCCAGCAGGAAGCATTCAGCTGTCCCACATGTCACCACAGAACAGAGCTGGGCTTCACACCCAGCCACAGGGAAGACTGTCCCATGTCTTAGGAATCCTATAAGCATCATGGGTGTGACTGATGAGGAATACCCAATGTCCACAAAAGCCAAATGGCTGAGGAACAGGTACATGGGGGTGTGAAGCTGAGAACAGCTTCTTATTAAAGCTATGATGCTGGTGTTGCCCACTAAAGTGACAACATATATTCCTAGAAATATCACAAAGAAGATGGCACAAAGTGTAGGGTCCTCTGTCAACCCCAAGATGATGAACTCTGTCACAGTGGTGTGGTTTCCAAACTCCATCTCTTGTGCGACTTTTTCCTGTTAAGGGAAATGAAAATATTTGTTTAATGTTTTTATTTTAATTTGTTATATATAACCAAAGAATGCATTACAATTCATATTATGTATATAGAGCACAATTTTTCATATCTCTGGTTGTACACAAAGTATTGTTTAATGTTTTTATTCCACACATTCCTGGTTTTCTTGGGTTATTCATTAGACTCCTTAGTAGTAACCTCTTCCTCTGCCCACATGGTAAATACCAATGATCTGTAGGATTTCTATTTTTGTCCCCTCAGTAAAGGAGCATGATTGAGCCCCTTCTATGCAATCTCAGTTATATTCTTTTCTTCATGGGTTATTTATATAAAAGTGTCTCTCAGACCATGACTCCTAAGCAGATCTCTATCCCAAGGTCCAGATCCATAGTTTCAATTGGTATTCTCGTCATCCTCAGTGATTTATTCAGAATCCTACAAATACCTCAAATCCAACCTTCCTCCCATCCTTTTTTCAGCCACTCCTCATGCATTTTATATCTGTGGAAGAACATCACCATACACCTAAGCCTCTCATGTCTGTGACTTGGGAGTCTTCCTAGGCCTCTTTCTCTTATTGTATCATATCTAATAAAATCCTATTGAATCTTTTTATGACTTATTTCCCATTTTTATCTTTTCACCTCCTTCTTTTCATTTCCAATGTTCCCTAGGCCCTAGTCAATTTTCTTCTATATTTTATTTACTTATTTTCTCCTTCCTTTTATTATTTTTCTCTTAAAATTCACAAAAAATATGCTATAATGATGTCTTGTTCATTAAAACAAAACAAAACAAAAAAAAAAAAACCAGGATGCCAAAGCTACTCATTTAATTCTTTTGGTGCTTTCTCAGGTCTTCTTGATAAAACATAATCTCATTAGCACTGAATAAGGATATTCTTCCTGGTACATCCCTTCATGTGACTTTGCTTGTCTCTCAGAATGTTGCCATCCATCATTTACACTGACCAACTTTCTTGAACTATTTTGAGTCCCCTCCATGTGCTCTATTTTCTCTCCTTTGCTCCTCTTTTCTTCTTGTTGGAAGTTCCTGCCTCCCACCATTGTTACGCTGGGCAACTTCTCCTTATCCTTCAAGATTCATATCCCTCCAAAACCTTCTCTGACACCTACGGGTGAATCTGGTTACAGATATCATGTTTTGCAGATATTTAAATTACCATCGTTTATACTGGGTTATGATTGTTTGCTTATTGTTTACCTTTCATTCTCTTCAATGACTATGTATTCTCACCAATAATTATTTTATCTTTGTATTACAAATACCTAGTGCTTGTGCATAAATGGTGCTGAAAACAGACTTGGTGAATGTATGCATGATTAGTGTAGTGAACAGGCTCTGGGCAACCAGAGAGGAACATTCATTTCCTGCCCAGAAAACCAGGCTTCATAGAGAAGAAAGGCAGGGGAGACGTTTTTAGTTCGTGTAATGTGCTATACTAGTAATACAAGTGATCATGTTTTGTTTCTAAATAAAAACCAAATAATGATGTTGGGGGAAAAACATTTGAAAATTCAAAAGAAACATTGATATGAAACATAGCTACTGTCACATATGTCAACCTTTAGAAATTTGGTACATCTGTTTCCAGGAATTTTCCTCTCTAGATATAATTTAATATTATTTTTAACACATTAAAGATATATTTTAGCTTTTCCTTTTGATATAAAAATTGTATTACCTTATAATCTTTCACAGACATAATTTTTGAGATCTGCATGATAACACATTGAGTGAGTAGATCTGAAGGAGCCCTAATTGGGAGGGGCTGTTGTGGCTAGCTGGAAGCCATGGGTTCCACCTGATATGTATGTGACGCACCTGTAGGCACCCGCAAACCTGAAGGTATATAACCGGGTGAAAGCGGTCCGAGTTAGGAGAACGGAGAATTCAGTCAGCCGGGCAGTCACTCGGTCGGTCAGAAGAATCAGAGCGGCCAGAACGTAGGCAGAGCGGTTACAGAAGAGAAACCAGATAGAAGAAGTAATGACTGGTCAGAGTTAGGCCGAGACTCCAGAGGACTGGTCAGAGTAAGGCCGAGGCTCCCGAGGAAGACAGAAGACAGAAGACAGAAGAAGGAAGAAAGAAGAGAGAAGAAAGAAGCTCTAATCTTTCTCTAAGCTAAGCTCTATATCTTTCTTTCTCTCTATCTTTCTTCCTTCTTCTGTCTTCTGTCTTCTGTCTTCCTCGGGAGCCTCGGCCTTACTCTGACCAGTCCTCTGGAGTCTCGGCCTAACTCTGACCAGTCATTACTTCTTCTATCTGGTTTCTCTTCTGTAACCGCTCTGCCTACGTTCTGGCCGCTCTGATTCTTCTGACCGACCGAGTGACTGCCCGGCTGACTGAATTCTCCGTTCTCCTAACTCGGACCGCTTTCACCCGGTTATATACCTTCAGGTTTGCGGGTGCCTACAGGTGCGTCACATACATATCAGGTGGAACCCATGGCTTCCAGCTAGCCACAACAGCCCCTCCCAATTAGGGCTCCTTCATAGATCTTTATTTAATCGAGTACCCATCCCTTTTGGACATTCAGCTGTTCAAAACTTTACTATCAGAACTGGGAATCCTACAAATTGAATCAAGCATTAGGAAGTTAACATAAAACAATATGGTACATTTGAATTGTAATCCCATTCTCAGTTATTTTTCTTCTTTTTGTTATTTTTTCCATTCTTATTTATTTTTCTTAAAACAACAATTCAACTGAGGCAGGAGGATCTTGAGTTCAAAGCCAGTCTCAGCAACTTAGCAAGGCCCTAAGCAAGTCAGAGAGACCCTGTCTCAAAATAAAATATAAAAAGAGGGCTGGGGATGTGGCTCGGTGATTAAGCATCTCTGGATTCAATCCTCAGTGCAAAAAAAAAAAAAAAAAAAAAAAGGAAATGTGTTCTGTGCTCCAAGGTAGTTTATCCCTATGATTTGCCACCAGGAAAATATTAACTCAAATTTCTCCCTATTGCTTATTGATTTGTTCTTGGCTGCACTTTCATTAAAGAGTTTAGTGCCTTCTCCATGTTCTGCCAATTTCTTGAGACAGAACAAATTTCCTCTGTTTTGAAACAGTCCTAAGAAACAGAATTAATGACAAGTAATAATTATTAGGAAAAAACACAAAAGGTTACAGCAACCATGGTAAAGATCCAATGAAAATTGGAAAAGCAAGGTGCATTTATCAATATTAAAAAAAACAAAGAATACTAATAATTTTAAAGTATTTCTTTCAAATTATTAAATTTATTTATCAAATTAAAAATTATTTTAATTAAGAATTATTTCGATGTCTGAAAATTTCACTTATGCATATCTCATCTTACCATCGACTTCAGCTAAATAGCAATTCCTTTAGATAAGGCCCAGCAATTTACAAATCCTTTTTTCATGTATTTTCTTTTATTGTCTTGCATATATTTTACCAACTAAAGAAAAGTCTCTCCTATAAATTCTTAACTTTAATAATAACTTACAATACAATTTTATTTATTTTAATTTGGGGATATATTGACATTCATATTGTATATTCCATATTGTAATGTAAATTTTTACATAATATTATCAATGAAATATTTTCCATGTTCATGAATGATCTTCTATGGGTGAAATACTGTAATGAACAGATGTCAAATTCTTTAGCTCAATGCTCAGTGAGCTTCATAAGCCATCTTCAATGACTTTTCTCAGTGTATTTCCCTATTACATATGCTTCTTCTTACCTTTATCACTTTTCAATAATCATGTTAACATGATGCTGTGATTTTCTACTCAAGATTTCTAATTATAATATCACAGAAACAAAATTTTCTGCCAACAATGTTATTGTAGTTGTTCAACTTTAAGCATTTACCAGAAAGAGTAAATATCAATCTTAAAGGTCCTTAAAATGTCTTCATTCCTCAAAAGTACTAAAATTTCTGATTTTAGAATAAGTATTTAGTTTCCCCAATGGTGGAACTGAGTCCTTTGGTGAATGGTGAAGTACCATGAACCAACATTTGACGCGTTAAAAAATGTGTTCTCTTCTTTGATTGATCTTTTATTACATGTTTAAATTATTCATGCCAGGCTGCTTTACTGCCTTTGATGTTAACTCTATTATTAAAACTCTGTTTTTATCTTATCAGTTGGCTCACCATGAGTTTAATAATACAAACCATTTACTTTGTATATCAAAATGTTGATATATTTGAGTATAGCTATCATGCCTCCACTGCCTTCCCTTTTCTAAAGTTAAGCGTCCATAGTTCCTTTGGTCATTCCACTTGTGTCATGTGTTTTAGTCCCTTGAAATCCTCTTTGTCAGACTGTGAACACACTATGGTTTGAGGAATGAAGCTTAGCACCCAGAAGTATTCCTGCCCTTTGCCTTCTGACTCAAGCACAGCCCGGGGGGCAACCCCACTCACATTGTGACACCCTGTGAGTTGGTCTGTGCTGACCACAGCGTTATGGAGACTGGAGTCAGACAACTCAGATCCTGGGCCTCCCACTAGCCAGCTGTATTGACTTGCATGTGACACTGAAGTCTCTTTAACCCTCAGTTTTTGCACTTGTAAAAAGGGAATATTGTCCTTACCGTGCAGCTGTGCTGTGAGATTTTTAAAAAAAATAATATCTGTAAAGTACCCAAGGTATATTTTTGGTCATGCATCAGAGTTAAGTAACTTCTTTTAATGAAATACTAGTAGATTTCCATTTGAGCAACTTTTTTGATAAGAACAATAAATTTTTTCCTACACATCAAGGGGTTTTCACCACAAATCCAAAATAAGACAGAAACTACAGTAAATGATGCCTTCTTAGTTCTGGACTATGCCATCCATATGCAAAATGTTTCCACTGATTTTTTTCCTCTCCCTTCCTCTCCACTGGACACCTAAGATGTCAATCATAATAGTTCACCTGGGTCACGGACTTTGACCACTCTAATATATGTTTCCTTGTAGCATTGGTTATTTATGATGATGAACAGAGAGCATAGGATGTTTTTTCTGATTTACCTTTACACATTCCCAACTACTCAAGCTCAGCAATGGTTTTGGCTGCCACAGACCATACAAACTACCCTGCAGTCTCCAGGAGGTAGGCTAGGTGGACCGTTACATAATGCTTGTCTTGCTTGAGGTCATGGTTTCCACAGAGGTCAATAACTAAAATTGATTAAAATAGTTCTTTGTTTTCAATTTCTTGTTGAACAAATGAAAATTCAGTTTAACAAAATCCGTGAAATCTTGCACTTACCTTTTAGAAGCAGAATTATTGATCCTGAATTCCAAAAAAGACTTGATAAAGTAGATGTTTTTTATTTAATAGGTAAATAGGAACTGAATATTCTATATGAACCACTGAATGCACCCACTCAGAAGGGAAATAGACACACATTCGATGAAGATGAGGTGCGTCTTTGTATGCATGTTGGGAGAGAAAAGAAGTCTTCAGTAAAACATGACAAATACTCTAGGGCTTATTGTTGCTTGCCCCTTTGAGAGGAAAGTCCTAGAGTTTGTTGTACAGAAATTACTTATGGAACCAGGTGACTCATTAAGGCCTGACTGGCCCTCCCCAAAGGGACATTTTCATCCATGGTGTCCTTCAGAATTCTTTTTCCCTTTTTTAATGAAAGTGAAGGAAAGAGTTTTTGGTTTCCCAGAAGCATATCCAGAATTCAGAAGAAATAATTTATCTGATTAATTGGAGTTAGTATGATGATGTCACAATACTTTCCAATTAAAATAACCTTTGAATCAAATGGAAGGAGCATTAGAGTTGAAGGACAGATAGTAAAGAAAGAAATTGTTACTACGACTTAGTGACCATTCTAATGTTGAGAAAATTAAGATAATTCTAGAATTCTGTATACATAGGAATGTCCTTTATTCAAGTGTCTTGGAACTTTCTCTTTCTACTCAATAGAACAATTTTAGAAACTCTTTTAAGAAGCACCTAAGTGCCTGTATTCCATTCAGGCAACAGGCAATAAGTCAAAACCACTAAATACTTAACTAAACTCACCCTAATTCCCCACCTTCCTTTACATGTATTAAGAATTAACATTGGGTCTTATTATTTTTGCAGCTATTTTTACAAGTTCCAGGAAGCAGAGCATCTTAAAATGATTTATTTTGTTGTACACAATCATTATTGTCTACCCTCATAGTCTGCTCAGGGACAAACCCCTTTACTTTTTACCCTACGTGTTTACCTCGTGTTCCTTCTGGTATTTCTGATCCCACAAGGCAAAATGTCCTTCAACCTAAAGCCAACAAAATATGTATTTTTTTCTTTAGCAGCCTGACTCACTGAAGTAAGCCTCACTGTGAAATCTTTAAGAGGCCCTACAAATCATTTCCAGCCTCTCTCAATTGCATCCTAAGAACATGCACAAAAACCTGTTGGGAGATAGGCACATCTGTTATCCTAGAGACAGACTTAAAAGCTGTCTCAACTGTGGAGCTTGAAACAACCCTTTTGACTCAATTTTAGCATCTCCCAACTACACATGGCAACAGTGAGTCCCAAAGACTCACCCAGTGATCTAGTAGGAACCCTCCCAGGGACCAAGAGGAAGTTATGCTTGTCCTTTCACATAACAGGCCCAACATCTGAAGACCTTGAAGTGGATCTGAATCTCAGCACCAGCCCTATAGACCAAGGTACTGGATAAAGTTCATTCATCCAGAGACAAAAGAATCTACACCCACTATATCCCCTGGTAATAGGGTTTCCAACATGGACCCCACTGTGGAACAGCTCCATATCCACAAAGAGAAGGAAAAAAAAGACACCAACCCTTACATCATACCATATAAGAAAATTAACTCAAATTGTATTATAGGTATAAATACAGAAGATAACAAAACAAAATATCTAGAGATAAATGTAGGAGAAAGTATTTTCATTTGGGGATACACAAAAATTTTTAGGTACCACATAAGAACCATACACCATAAAAGTTACATAAAACACTTTCAATTAATGTTGATTTATGATGTTATGAAGTTTTGTATTACAAATAATCAAACTTTATTCTTCTCTAAAATTATTTTCCTTTTTCCAGCTAGTATTCACATCCATATAAATTTTAGATTTAGCTTACCATTCTGTACAAATGATCCTGCCATAATTTTGATCATAATTTCAATGAATATGTAGTTTCATTATTTGAGAAGTTGCATTTTAGTAATATTATTTTGTTTACCCCATGAAGATGGTATACTCCCTCAGTTTATTTAGATCTTTATTTTCTCTCATTGGGATTCTACAATTTTCAGCACAGAAATCTGACATGCCTTTTGGTCCACTTATTCCTAAGTATCTTCATTATTATTTTACTGATTATTAAGCTGATTTTCCTTCTTTAATTTTCAATCATTTGTTCCAGGTAGCTAAAAAACAGTTCATGTTTTATTCACTAATTTTATCTCCCATGACCTTTCTAAATTAGTTCTAGTGTTATGCTTTAAAGAATCTTTCATAATTTTTTGGTGTAAAAATGAATGTTACCCACAAGTAGACATATTTGTACCTTTTTTTTTGGTCTGGTTTTTCTTCATTTTATTAACTTTACTTGCCTTATTGCATGGCTAAGACCTCCAATAAAATATTGACTGGAAATGATGAGGATGGCCTTTTTATTTGCCAATATTGGGGGGGAGCATTCAATATTTTACTTTATGAGTAAATAGCTTATTTCACCAAACATAATGTTCCTCAATTTTATCATGCTGCTTCAATGATAAAATTTCCTTCTTTTTCAAGGCTGAATAGTATCACCGAGTGTGTATGTGTGTATATGTGTCTATGCGCATGCACACACCTGTTCAGTTCCTTCAGTTCCCAGCTGATGCTTTTAAAATGTGACTCCTATGGTGAATCCCAGAATGACTCTCCATGTTTGTGTTTCTCATTCAACTATTAGTTCAGGCAGTTTATTCTGTTTTTAGGGGACATCCTCCCTGTAGATGCCTTGTATTTAAGTACCCATCTAATTTCCTCTGATTCATCTGTTCTCAAGCTCTGTCCTCTGACCTTTCAATTCATCACCATCTCATCTTTCTGCACCTGATGCCTGGGTTTAGTATTTCATTCAGTGAAAAACACAGCAAAAATTTTATTCTATGCAGTCCTACCATTCAGGGTAGATCTCTTTCTTTTCTCCCAGAGCCCTTTAGTTTAGTCTATGCTTAAATAATTACATGACAAACCTGGGATTTGGACAGTTTATACTCATATTTTATGATTTCATCCTTCTTATTATTTATATTTCTTCTCTTTCTAAAATGTCCTTTCTAAACTTTCAAACAAGTTACCAGGCCTGATTTCCATCCTCTGCTAACTGTAGATTTCAAGGCTTTTTATAAAAATTGTACACATTATTGGGATACCATGCAATGTTTTGATGCATGTACATAGGTATGTCAGCAGCTTACTGTTATCTATAGTTACCCTGTTGTGCAATAGCACAGGAGAAGGAGAACTTCTTGCTCTATAACTGTAACTTAGCACTCATTGATCAAACTTTCCCCAACCTTCCTACCTCCCCAACTCTCCCTGATTTCTGATAACAACTATTCTCAACTACTTCAACGAAGATAAGCTTTTCAGATTCCACATGAGTCTGGTTAATTGGAACACTCTTATTCTCAGTTTTTTTGGGGGGTCATCCTAACTGCAGCTCCCTTGCATATAGGTACCCACCAAATTTTCTGCAGCTCCTCTATTCTCAAGTTCTGTCCTCTGACCCTTAAACTCATCACTGCTTTGTCTTGCTGCTCTGATAACTCTTTGTCTTCAACACTTGAGAGCTTGCTTAAGTCTATAAGTAGACTAGGTTGAGTTGAATCTGACTGATTATCTTTGACTTTCTTATGCCTGGATTTTTGTATCTTTCTCTAGGTTTAGTGAGTTTTCTGTTATTATTGCTTTGAATAAGCTTTTGACCCCTTTGGAATTCTCTCTTGAACCTCAATGGACCAAATGTTCTCTGTTTTGATTCTGTTCCCAAGTTCCTGTGAACTTTCTTCCTTACTCTTCATTCTTTTTTCTTTTTTCTCCTCCAAACTGTACTTTAAAATAGCCTGTCTTTGATCTCATTGCTTCTTCCTTCACTTTGATCTATTCTGCTATTGATGACTTCTATAACCTTGTTCATTTTGCCTTCTGTACTTTTCAGCTGAAAGGTTTCTGTTTCTTTTTAATTACTTCAATCTCTCTGTTGAATTTCTAATGTGAAATGTACATTTCCTTCCTAGAATAAATCCAACCATAAATTTGTATATTATTCTCAAAAATTGTTAATCAAGTTTGCTAATATTCTGGAATTTTTTTTTCATATAGTTTCAGAAAAGAATTGGACTATAAATACTCTTACTATGATCTTTGTTGAATTATAGTATTAGCACATCCTAAGTCAAAGTGAGCATTCTTTTGTGCTAATAATGACTTTATATAGAGCATTGGAATTATTACTTGTTGAATGTCGTTAGTATTTAGTAAAACTATTAGTAAAGTATATCTGCCTGTGCTTTTTCTTTGTGGGCAGACTTTTATATCCTAATTACATTTATTTAATTGTTAAATGATTCCCAGGTTTGAGTTACTTTGGCTAGATTTACCCATCTTGGAATTATTTATGTAAATTAACAAAATTTTTACATAGAATTGTTTATAATTAATATTTTATTACTACTAATATCTGCAAAATCTTTTGTGATATTCTTTTACTTTTCATGTTGATTATTTCTACTTTCTCTTTTATCTTTATATGATAAGGCTAACAAAAATCAATATAAGAAAAGAAATATATTTGGCTATGCTGTTTTTTTCCATTGTGAATTGATTTTCAATTGGATTAATTTTAGCTGTTAATTTTAGAATTCTTTGCCTTCTACACCATGATGGTCTTTATAATCTTCTCTGCATTACTGAAATAAATACAAATCATTAACTTTTAGCATTTTTCTAGTAAGTGAATTTAAGTTTATAAATTTTCTCTAAAAACTATATATCTCAATCAAATGATTTTATACGTAGAATTTTTCTTATAGAATTGATTCTTAATATCTTGTGATTCTGTTCTTTGACCCATGGATTATTTAATATATATTAATTTTTTTTACCAGCAAATTGTGTTTTCTATGTATTTTGTTGATATCTAACTTTACTGCACTATATTTAAAAAGGATACTTTATAATTAGCAACTATGAAAAAAAGTTTAGGTGTGCTCTTTCTCAATTCTAAGTCAATTTTCAAAAGTATGCCTTAATTTATGCTTTGCTGTGGGTTGTTGTGCTCTAAATATATTCTACATTTGTCTAATGTTGTCTATTGTGGTTTATATTTTCATCTTGTGCTACTTAAAAATTGGTGTCCTGAAAAATCAAGTAGTGATCTTTTTCACTTGATTTTCCTGAGAGCTGAGTTTTAGTTTTTAACTATTAATATTTTTTTCTACCAAGAGGATTAACATGTGCCAATAACATTGATGTAGTTAGGATAAAAATTATCATAAAATCCATCAGTATCCAAAAAAAACATCATTTTACAAACTAATATTTTATGTATAGCCTCATTAATTAATAGGTATATAGTTTGGACAAAGGATCTGAAAACTCTGCCAAAGTAAAACTACAGAACTGTGAATATTGAAGTGGTACCTTTTGTAAAATCAGAAGATGTTTCATAATTTCTCTGAGAATTGTGTACTTGGCACACAGAGCAGATGGTGCATTTCTCAAGTGATAACATTCAGAGTCTTATGTCCTTCCTGTGACCTATAATGGAATTCTAAACAATGCATTTGTTAAGAATTATACATCAAAATTATAATGCATTTAGGATGCCTGATGATATGCACTATACTCTTTAGAGTAAAAGGGTTAACAAAATATTTTGACTTATCTGAGACCAAATTTGACCTTGGCTGAATTTCCTATTCCCCCTAAATCCTAAGAAATGTAAATACTAGCTGGTTGCAGACAATATTACTTATAACAATAATGATTTGGGAGGACGACACATGAAATATGTTCTTTTTTATGCCATATACCTCCCTGAGTGTGATGTTTTTTATAACTATAAGCAATCCTTGCAGAGATCCTGAAACTATATCTGACGTTGTTATAAGATAGATTGGTTCCAGTTGAGTCATGGAGCTTCTAAGCTAGGATGCGTCTGTGCCTGTGCTTATCTAAACACTGTTTACCACAAGGAAACACCTGGTATAAATCTGCTGGCTTGGTGAAGATTTCAGTTGTGAAGTTCTATATGATTATTCGGTGTACTATTTAGTCATTATTTTTTGGTTTTCCATGATTGTATATATTTCAAGTAGTCTTTGCCTTTGTAATCAAAGTAATATTATGGTCTATGTTGATTCATCCCATATCTCAAATCTTAGTGACTTTGTTTCTGTTGTCTATTGCTTCACTGGCTTCCATTTGGCATCTTGTTTCCTTTTGTGCTGGACATCATTTTTCTCTGCTTTGGGGTTATATGCTTATTTAGTTTACCCAAGATACTACTTGTTCCTGACCATCTTATATCCAAAGTTTGAGATTCCTTAGATCTTTTTGGGCTGCAAATATGTGCAAGGTTTAATTACTTCCAGTTTCCATTTATCCTTAGGATTTATGTAAGTGTATCAGTCAAACTTCTCAGAGGGACATATCAATCTCTTCACTTATGCCCCTCTCATTCCAAAAGACCATGTACTCTACAATTCTAGTTGGTTACATTTTCTTCTGATTTGTCAAAATCTCTCATTATGAAAAATGAAATTTTTTTTAGGGTAAGAGCTGTTTCCCTGGGTTCTCACACTTTGTGGTGATGGAATTCCGTATTTTTCTGTAATCTTGAATTTGATATTTCAGAGATATTTAAACATTGCATCATTTGTTTTATTTGTGTTCAACATATTATTAACTAAAATGACCAACCCTGCTATCGTTAGAACAGAAGTCTTAAAGTAAATTGCATGTGTGAGTGGGATATTTGACTCTCTCAACTGGGCATAGTTGGTACTATATCCACTGTAAATTGACCTCATCTGTGATCATTGCTCAGGTGCTATGCTCCCAGTGGGATCTGCACTGACTATTCTGATGCATCAGCCTGCCTTGCTTGGCTTTTTTCCTTTCTGCATAGTTCTCATCCCCTTCTCATAATCTATATCACTTACTTTTTAGTTTCATTGTCTGAATCCTATACTAGAAGATAAATCCCATGAAGCTGACATCTTCCAAAGTTTCTCACATATCCTCAATTGATGAGGACCGTGCCTGATAATCACTCAATATGACTTTCGAATGTACAAAAGAATAAGTAAAACAGTGAAAAGATTAATGTCCTTACTTCTATCAGAAAAAAGATGAACTTTGTGTTTGGAACACTGAAGAGAAGAAAGGGAAATAAATGTGGTAGTTCTCAGCATATGAAAGTTAATGAGATCTCTCCAGTGGATACTCATAATTTCACATAATTTCAAGGAAAGGACAACCAAGATTGCTTGAGCACCCTGAGCAGAGTGTGGGTCTGACCATAAAGCCACTCTAAAAGTTTGCTCTTCATAGCATCATTGACATGCTAGAAGCTGGATTTTTTTCTTGGAAATTTATTGTTGTTTTTGTTTTACTCAGTTCTTAGGAGCTCAGAACATATCTCATTCCAGCAGAGGAACTTACCTGCTTGAACCTGTCGGAGAAATTCACAAATTAATCAGGGGTCGCTCATCCTGTTTTTCACTGGGGACTCCATAATTAGTTAGGTGAGAAAGGCCAGGAACACAGATCAGAATTTTATGGGCTCACAAAGTCCATCCCCCACAGATAGCCTTTCTCCAAAAGCAATTCCACCAATTTTACTGTGTGGCTGCAGTTTGTCATTTCTCTTACAATGTTCTTAGTCATGATATGGTTATCAACCCTATCCAGAATAAACTGATTTTTTAAATGGACACAGCCAAAATGATTGAGGCAAATTAGGTTTCTATTACTATAAATAATAGCTCAGATAATCAATGTACAAAGAGAAAAATATAGAAGAACAGCAATAGGGACCAAAACTTTATGACAAGGACCTTTAGGGGACACTTAAGATCCAAACAATGGCAAAGTATAATGACCTTAACTTATGGAAGAGGACAACTTTTGAAAAAATATGAACACAACTTTAAAGGGGTTTTCAGCAGATTTTATTATATGTGAACCAACTTGTGTTCTTAATCATGAATTTGCTTTAGTTTTATTCAAGTAACTCAGTATGAGCCTCAGACTTACTATGTCATCTGAAAATTGAACTCCTATGTTTGCTGTATAGAGCTGAGAAGAGACTCTGATAAGAATGATTGTGTTGAGATTGCCAGAGATGGTCACCAGGTAGATGCACAGGATGATCAATAAGAGGAACACTTGGAGAACTAGATCATGCACTGTTCATGACATATGGACAGATATATTTCAACCATAGGCATTCTGCTTCCTTGTATTATTATATGTATGGTATATGATTATTATATCAAGTCTGACAAAATATCAGATGTCACCAAGAAAATATTTTCCTACCAAGCACCCTCTTCAGAGTCCCCTTTATCTCCTGGTTCCTGAGACTGTAGATGAGAGGGTTCAGCATGGGGATCACCACTGTGTAGAACACAGACACCACCTTGTTCTGGTCAGTGGAGTAGGTGGACTTGGGCATCACATAAATGAAGGTAATTGTTCCATAGTACAGAGTAACTGCAGTGAGGTGGGAGGTGCAGGTGGAGAAGGCCTTGTGGCGCCCCTCAGTGGAGCGCATCCTCAGGATGGTGATGAGGATGTAGATGTAGGAGATGGCAATGACAAATGCTGTGACCACAATGATGGAGCCAGCACAAAATGAGGAAACAAATGCAATGACACTGACATCAGAACAGGAGAGCTCAACTAAAGGAGCAAAATCACAGAAAAAATGATTGACGCCATTTGGCCCACAGAAGAGTAAAGAAAAGAAGGAAAGGGAAAAGATGCAGGCATTCAAGAAACCACCCGTATAAGCCACTACAAGTAACTGGAGACAGACTGGTGTGGACATTTTGGTTGAGTAAAGCAGTGGGTTGCAGATTGCCACAAAGCGATCATACGCCATGACAGCAAGAAGGAAGCACTCTACTGTCCCAAAGAAAACAACTGAACCCAGCTGGATGGCACACCCGAGGTAGGAGATGGCATTTCTCTCCACCAGGAAGTTTACAAGCATATTGGGTGTGACAGAAGATGAAAAGCCTATGTCAGCAAAAGCTAAATGGCTCAGAAAAAAGTACATGGGATGATGGAGCTGAGAAGAGACTCTGATGAGAATGATCGTGCTGAGATTGCCAGAGATGGTCACCAGGTAGATGCACAGGATGATCAAGAAGAGGAAGACTCTGAGGACTGGATCATCAGTTAAGCCCAATAGAATGAACTCTGTCACTGCAGTGTGGTTCCCATTGACCAGGGAATCCATGGGACAGTGGCTGCTAAAAAATGAACCTGTGGGGAAAACATGACATGAAAGCATTTTTAATTATGATAGTTCCATATTCATTAAGGCAGAGAGAATGTCACTATAAATAAGAATATTCAAGTATCAGTACTTCTTTATGTGCAATGATGAGTCCGTCTGTAATGTTAAAATTGTTTTTAGCAGAAACTCCAGAAAAAATCCTTCATTTAATGGTTTTTAATTTGTATATTATATATTGTTCCTCACATATATCTAAAGTTTCTTTAAAGCCAAATAATAAAATTACAAGATAGGCAAGAATAACAAAAATGAATACAGAGTATAATGTGAAAAAAAGGATATAACAGGGTTTTGCAAGAAGGACCTGAATAATAGTTAACATTTACCACATACTTCCTAAATAGTAAGAATATAGCTAAGAATTACATATGTATACACATGGATGTATAATTTTTTATATTTTCCATAGAATAACATTAATCACTTTCACCATTACAGATGAGTTAACAAAGTCTGAAAACAGATATGTAACTTGATAAGGTTACGTAGCAACTGGAATGTATAATATTAGTATAAATACTCTAAAACCTTGAAAGTCTGACTGTCCATTCGTTTAGTAGTTGTATAATAATGAACTTACATAATAGCTACCATAAAATCTAATGAACCCAGCAATGAATGAATCAGAGCTTCCTTTAAAAGTTCTGACAGCAGATCTGCAAAAGAGTCACTTAGGTTTTTATGTACTTCACAATATCTATCAGTTAAATATTATCATTTTTTAAATAAAAGAAGAAACAAAATTGTTCTTTATTGTATAAACAGGAATTCTAAATTAGTGTGATGAATGAGGTTACTTACTGTAAATTTATTGCTTATTTTCACATATTATTTTTAACAAGTAAAATCAATGAAATATCAATAATTACTATGACAAAACATACTTGATACTCAGTACATAATTAAAGTAGACCCATTTGAATAAATCGAATCACTTCCTACTATAATAATTATTTCTAATTGGTGTTTTGTAGCAGGAAATAATATTATTTTCAAAATATTATATAGCTGAATAATGTATAGACTAAAAACTATAGACTAAAGAAGAACTAAAAATGTTTAAAGAAGAATCATTGAGCTAGGGACCAGGTTGATCGTCTCCAAATTTTCTGAGTGTATATACAAAGGTTTTTAAAACCTGCCTTTAATCTAAAGCACTCAGATGCCTAAATAAGGTAAGTTTTCCCAGAAAGTTTTTTTTATCTTTACACTTTAAAATCTTCAAGTCTCTTACTAGCAATAAATGCCCAAGGCATCTGAAAGCCAGCGTTTTGGCAGAGTACCAAGTTTGGATAGCACTGAAAGACCGTATGAATTTCTACCTTATGGGTGGATAACAAGGAATCCTTTTTTTCCATACTGTGGCCTACGAGTGAAACTTTCTCAAATGGGAAATGAAAACCAATAACTCAGATTCATTAACAGAAGCCAAAAACTTACCTTCTGAAATGAAAATTCATTCATCTTTCATTAACAAATCAAAGTTATAGTGTTTATATTACTGTTTTTTAATTTTTATTCTCTTTGGGGGATAAATCTCTGAAGACAATACAGGTTCAAATGTGAATTCAAAAGCATCAGGGAGCATCATTATTTTCTATAGTGGATATTGAGCAGCTCAATTCACACACACACACACACACACACACACACACACACACACACAACTGTCTTTCAAGATTCTTTCAATTCTCAAGTGGTCAATTTATTCTTTTGTTTCTATCTAGGTGTTCATGCATATAACCATTGTTTAACGACTACTATAGAGTATAATATAGCAAAGTATCATACAGACAAATATTGATTCCATGTTTATTTTGATATTTCTGATTAAGAAATACTCAGTATTATACTTCAGGTATAAAATGCTAACCACAGCTTTAATTATTCAATATGTGTTTTATTGATAAATATTTTGTATTCACACTACATGAATAGAAAACATAATATTAAGTAAGAACTTTGGGGGAATATAGGTAGAACTTTACGTTGTAAGTTTTTAAAATTTGTTCTTTTTATTTATACATGACAGTAGAAGCTATTTTGATATATTTATACAAACATGGAATATATATTATTCTAAATAGAATCCCAGTCTTGTGGATATATGTGATGTTGAGATTCACTGTGGCATATATTTATATGTATATATGGGAAAGTTAGGTCAGATTCATTCCACTGAATTTTAAAGAACAAAATTTAAGACTTGTAAGTTAACTATTAGAGCAAAAGTAAGAAAACAAATGCTTTGAAAGTAGTATAAAGAATTAGAAATTAAAAAGAAGTTTGGATGTCTTCCAAATGATAGTCTCAAAGTGTTGCCACTTGAATAGGGCCTTATGGTGTAGGTGGTTCATGTTGGAACAAAGGAATATTCAACAGAAGACTCTTACCCTATTTCTCTTGTTAATCCTAATTTGAGAATCTCCAGTCTAAACCCTCAAAAATCTTCATTTGAAGGAGTAGGTTTACTACCACTAAGATAATTAGAAGTAATATTCATTCAGGGCTCATGTTTTGCCAGTAACTATACTAAACATTTTACACATATTTAATCCTCCCATTAATTTAATGAGGTAGGAGTTTTATCATCTTCATTTTTCAAATGAAAGAACAAAGACTAAGGAATTCAAACAATTTTTGCTGTGAGATTCCAACTACACTCAATTTCCTGCTTCCAGTTCTATCCACTTTAATGCTTCACTCATTCTCTGAAGCCTGAGACTTTCTGGGAGGCCATGAAAAGCAGGTAAAATGTGGAAGCATCTTTTGTATCCCAGGTGTGGCTTCTTCGGTGGACCAAGCTGCAATGCAGTATTGATTTGACAGAGCCTCTATCTACTTCAATGATGTCTATCCCAAAAGAGCTCCAAATGATTTCTGTACCGCAAAATAAAGCCAAATTCTAGAACCCACTGAGAGAGAGAGAGAGAGAGAGAGAGAGAGAGAGAGAGAGAGAGAGAGAGAGAGAGAGAGATCTATTCCATGGTCATATAATTATATCAAAATGAATTGTCATGTATACCAATAAAAATAAAACTGTAAATAATCTGGTGCAGTGCTGCACCCATAATCCCAGTGGCTTGGGAGGCTGAGGCAGGAGTATCATGAGTTCAAAGCCACCTTCAGTAAAAGTGAGGCACCAAGCAACTCAATGAGACCCTGTCTCTAAATAAAATACAAAATAGGGATGAGGATGTGGCTCAGTGGCTGAGTGCCCCTGAGTTCAATCCCTAGTATCAAAAAACCAACAAAACAAACAAAATAAAAACCCTAAAGATAGAACTGGGTACAGTGGCACAGACCTGTAAGCCCAGGTATTAAGGAGGCTGAGGCAGGAAGCTTGCAAACTCAAGACCAGCCTCAGCAACATAGCAAGACCATGTTTTAAAAAAGGAAGGAGGGCCTGTGTATGTGCATCTATGGGAAAATAACCCTGGGTTCAATCCCAGCACCAAAATCAAAGCAAAACAAACAAACAAACAAACCAGGGCTAAAATTATGAAACAGGAAGAAATAAAACTCTCATTCATATGTAACTATTCATGCAGGAAATTTCAAGAACTCTAGAATTCAGTAAGATAGCAAGAAAACAACATAACATATACACAAGCAATTTTATTTTTATATTCTAGCAACTTTTAAAACAAAAAATCATATTTTAATTATGCCTAAACCATAAACATTTAAGAATAAATTTTCAAAAGTCTATTCAAAATCTCTTTACTAAAATTTTTACAGAGAAATTAAAGAAGACATAATTAAATGAGAAGAGATATACGTGTTCATGGATTGGAAAGCCAAATGTGATTATGAAATCAGTTCTCAAAAAAAGAAATTTATCTATAGTTTCAAAGTAATGTAAGACAATATTCTACAAGGTCTTTTTGTACAAATTAACAATGTTACTCCATGTAGATAATAAAATTAACCAGAATAGTAAAAGCAAATATTTTTGTACTGAGGGTTGAACCCAAAGGTGCTTTACCATTGAGCTACATATCCAGTCCTCTTTGTTTTTAGGAGATAAGCTCTCACTAAGTTGCTGAGGCTGGACTTGAATTTGTGATTGTCCTGTCCAAGCCTCCCAAGTCACTTTTACTATGTGCTTTTAAACAAAAAGAAGGAGAGAGAAAACTCAAATTACTAAAATTCATGATGAAAAAGGAAATATCACAACAAACACTATTGAAATACAGAAGATAATTAGAAACTATTTTGAAAATTTATACTCTAATAAAATAGAAAATCTCTATTTTATTAAAAGTCATCAACAAATTTCTAGACATATGTTCTACCCAAACAGAATCAGGAGGACATATACAATTTAAACAGATCAATTTCAAACAAAGAAACAGAAGATGCCATCAAAAGTCTACCAACAAGAAAAGCCAAGGACCAGATGAATTCTCAGCCAAGTTCTACAAGACCTTCAAAGAAGAACTAATGTCAATACTCTTCAAATTATTCCATGAAGCATAAGAAGAGGGAACTCTTCCAAACTATTTCTATGAGTCTAGTATCACCCTGATACCAAAACCAGACAAAAAACATCAAGGAAAGAAAACTTTAGACCAATATCACTGATGAACATAGATGCATGCCCCCCACACATTTAGCTCTGAACATTTCTGCATTAACACAGGAGCTTTTGGGGGAATACCTCATTTCCAAGCATTCTACACCTGGACCCCCAAAAGTTCATGTCTATCCCACAATGCAAAATTCATTTAGTCCATTTGCAAGAGTCTCCATAGTTTTAACAGTTCCATCATTGCCCAAAAGTCCAAGTCCAAAGTCTCCTCTGAAACTCAAGGCAAACTCTTGGCTGTGAGTCCCAGTAAAAAGCAAAAGCATGTTACAGATATGCAATATATACAGGTATAGACTAAACATTACCAATACCTAAAGGGCAGAATAGGGGCAAAAACAGGATGAACAAGACTAAAATCCAGCTGGGCAAGCATTTGGTACTGTAACTCTAGACATAGCATCCAAGGGCACATGAGTGTGATCTTCAAAGGGCTTCACGCTGCCCTGTCCCTGCGGCTTTGTAGGTTGCAGCCCAGATGGCCTCCTTTTTGGCCAGGCTCTCTCTGCAGTCAGCAACATTCCCTAGCAGATGTTTCATGTTACTGGCATCTCCTAATCTCAGGGATCTCAACTGCAATTGCAAACTTCTTCTCAAAGCTTCATGAATCCCCTTTCAGGGACTGCCCACAGGAATTCCAACTCTGCTGTGCTCTGCCTGGACTTACAGGTATTCCTTTGAAATCTCAGTTGAAGCCTCTGTGGTCCCCTAACTCCAGTATCCTGCATTCCTGCTGAACCAGCACCACGTGGATCAGGCCAAGGTCTGCTGCCAGCTTGGGCAGTAGCTGGGCCCCCTGTAACCATGGTTGCAGCAGTCTCTGAGTGCCTGGATGGCTAAGCATGGTGAAATAAATCCTGGATAAATGGCTTTCTAGGCACTCTTGTGCAAGCAGGGTGCCCCAAGTTCTTTTCAACAGATTCTTAAAATTTTAAACCCTTGTTCTTGCCATGGGTGTGCTCTTGCTAATTTATGAGATGTATTCAAGACATTTTTCCTATTGTCTGTGTGCAAAGTACTTAAATTTTCTTTAGTGGCAGTAATCTCTTCAACAACCACACCTTCTTTGGCCCCACTTTTCTGGATAAACTTCAAGTTTTAAAAGTCTGCCTTCTCTGTTTTCTGTTCCCAAACCTCACATTTAATTTGGCTAAAGGCTTCCAGCAATATCCATGCCACAGCCTGAATATTTTGAAATTTTCTCTGACAGATTACTTAGTCCATCATCTTTAAATTCAGCCTCATACAAAGTCTCAGGCAAGGGGCAAAATATAGACTAGATTTTTGTTTTTTCAGCCACATACAAAGTCTCAGGCAAGGGGCAAAATATAGACAAGATTTTTGTTTTTTGCCAGAATATAATCCAATGGCCTGTAGTCCAATTCCCAGTAGAATATACATTCCACTCTGAAATCTCATGAACAGTCTTTACCATATACATTCCCATTAGCATTCAGGTCTTCTGAGCTTCCATCAGAATTGCCTATTATGTGCTTCTTAAAACATTCTCAGGCTTCTCCATCCTGCAACTCCAAACTCCTTCCACAAACCAGTTACAAACCACATGGTCAAATGAGTCTTGGCAATGACCCTACTTCTCCATACAAATTCCTTTGTTAGTCAACTTTTCATCACTGTGACAAAAATACCTGACAAGAAAACTTTAGAGGAAGAAAATTTTATCTCAGAGATCTTCATCCATGATCTGCTGACTCCATCGCTCTGGGCCTAAGATAAGTCAGAATATCATGGTGGAAAGGAATGGTAGAGGAGCACTGCTCCACTCATTCATGGCAGCTAGGAAGCAGAAAGGGAAAGGGGAAGAGGCTGCAGGGAAGATGAACCTCTCCAGGGCATGTTCCCAGTGACCCCACACCTCCAGCCACACCCCACCCACATTTTACCTCTGAACATTCCTGCATCAACACAGAATCTTTTGGGGGACACCTTATAACCAAACCATAACAAAAATTATAGATGTATAGATCAAAGGGAAAAACAGTTAAAAAATTTTCCACACACCCACATATACATGTTGAAACACTGATTTTGGACAAACATTAAGGCAATTGAATAGGAAAAGAAGTTTTCAGCATATTACTTGAACAACTTCATATCCATATGGAAAAAAAATGAACAATCCTGAACTTATACCAAGCAGAAATTTAACCCAAAATATTTCACAGACATAAGTATGAAAGACAACATTGTAAGTAACTACATGAGAAAATATTTATAAACTTTGGATCATGCAAATGTTTTTGGAAAGAAGGAAATAAAAATGATATGTAATCTTCTTTTAAAGGTTTGCTTTTGAAACAAAACCCAGGAAAATAAAAATGAAAAACATTTTCAATACATGTATATGACAATTAGCTTGTATATAGAATGTGTAAAGAACTGTTAGAACTGAGCGTTAAGACGACATAGAGCCTAATATTTAAAACTGGGAAAATGGTTACTTTGTAAGGATATATGTGAACAGGAACTTCATAAGGAGATACACACATGAGAAGATGCTTAAAATTATAAGTCCTCGGATTAATGTAAATTGATGTGACAGATATCTATAGAGGTATCTGTATTACAATGATTAAAATTAATACCAAAAGTGATATTTTGAGCAACTGAATTCTTTTTTGTTTGTTTTTCAAATTTATTTTTTATTCTAAGTTGTTAGAAATGACAGCAGAATGTATTACATTTCATATTATACTTATAGAGCACATTTTTACATATCTCTGGTTGTATACAAAGTATATTCACACCATTCGTGACTTCATACATGCACTTAGGGTAATGAATATCCATCTCATTCTACCATCTTTTTTTTTTCTTCACCCTTTTGCCCCCTCCTTTCTCCTCCCTCCCCATCAACTGAATTCTTAACATGACACATAGGAATATAAAATTATACAGACACTTTGGAAAACTGCTCTGCAGTTTCTTAAAAATGTAAACATATACCACCTGAAGAGCCGGCCTGCCTGCTTCTTTGTATTTACCTACAACAAGGGAAGACATTGACACACGATTTGAAAGTTTATAGTACCAGATCTATTAACAAAGGCTCCAAACTGGAAACAACTTCAAGCCAGCAACACGTAAATGATAAAAACATGATATATCCATTTAATGGGACCCTACTGAGCAATAAAAAGAATCAAATTAAAGATGCACATGATATGAATGCATCTCAAAATAATCATGCTAGTAAAAGGAGTCAGACACAATGAAGCACGTGATTTTAAGTTATAAAACTGTAGGAAAAGCAAATTAATCTATGTTGTCTAGAAAGAAATCTGCAGGTACCTGGAGCCTGGGCAGAGGGAAGCAAAGACTGCACATAGACATGAGGAATAGTCAGAGGGTGATAAAAATTCTTTTAAAAGTTATTAAAATGAATGACAAGGAGTATTTTTGTCAGATAGAATTTTATTTCTCTTTCTAGAACAGCTTCACCAATTATATTTAATTACTTTGGCACTTAAGAAAGAAGGGCCTTAAAACAAAACAAAAAAAAAATTTTTTTTCTACTCCCACTTTGACTTCCACTTTCTCCCCTCCACTTTTTCTATTCAAGAACTCCTTTTTAAAAAATCTTCTCTGTTCCTTGTTAGAAGCTAGTAAAAATAGTTTAAATTATTTGAAGTTACTGTTGATTACTAAAGAGGGTAATTAAATTACTTTTTCCTCTTTTAATTTTTTGGCATATTTAATTTAGGCTAAAACATAGTTACTTCTTTTTCTATTTGGAGATGCTAGAAGATAAATTCTGCATAGCAGACACCTCTGGCTGTCTGACCCGCATTTTCCCAATAGCCTATGATGGTGCCTGGAATATGACATGCACTCAATCTAAATCAATGGACGAGATAATGGATTAGACAACTAATGTTCTAGGTTACTATCTCCAAGAATATGGCTAAAAGAGTTATTTTAAATTTTAAAATGTAACCTACTCATTTTTTTTTTATAATTGAAAAGAGGGGTAATAGTGTCCTTAGCTCCACTTTCTAGCAGGAAATGATACGGCTATTGCTATTGCTATTGCTGTTGCTATTACTCTCCCTGGAGCTGGCTGATATTGCATTTGGAAGAATAGTGGAGGAAGATAGAATAAACAGACTGACTATTCAGGGTAGGCATGGAGCTGCAGAAACATACAGCCCTTAGGTGCCTTTGGCACATTGTATCACAGACCATAGAAAATCAAGGATATAAACACAGACTTCATGAATTGTCCTCTACATAGAGGTGGAAGAAAAAAAAAGCCAATACTTAGTAATGAGGGCCAGTTAGCAAGAAGCAGAACCCCAGCACCACAAGGAACAAACCCATATATCCATAGATAGGAATTCAGTCTGTATGACTATATGACTGGCCGTGATGGGTGTTACAGCTGTTTCCTCAGAGAGAAGGAATAGGATCCAGCAATTTGAACTTGATTTTTATTCTCCATTGTTTTTTAAATTTTGAGTGTGCATAATTAAGTACATGAAGTTCTTATTCCTGTGTTCACTGGCATTCTCTCTTTGACAAGTTCTCCAAACCAGAGCATTGTCACACAAGTGATTTAGTGAAAGAACTATCTCAGGGGGAACTTGTAAGGATGAGAGAGAAGCAGAATAAGGCATGAGAAGACTCTAGATGAAGATACAGGGTCAGCTGAAGTGTACCTTCAGTCCTAGCCCACAGGTAACAGTGGATCATGAGTGGAACCTCAGAGTGGTCCAACTTTGCAGCAATAGGGCATTTTTGTTATTATTGTTTTAAATCTTTGTATCATTTAATTGATGGACATGAGTCATCCTGGGTATACCAGCATGTTCTCCCAGATTTTATCAGTCTATTGTGTTCCTTTCTGACAAGAGCAATTCTCAGGAGTATGGCTCTGAAGGTTAGCAGTTGGCTCTCAAAGAAAATTGAGGATGTGCTCCCTGCATTTGTATGAAGGGTCCAAGAAAGGTAAAAACAGATCAATCTGGCTTTAAAAAGTTCTAGTTCATTATTATGTACAGCAACCTAGACTGCTACACTGTATCTATTAACGCTGAGGCTTTGGAACCCAGTGGAGGCCAACAAAAGTGCCCCTTCTAATAGACTTTCTTCTTAATGAGTGTGCCTTTTACCTCTGTTATTAAATATTGTGCAAGTAAGGGGCTTCTTGGGTAATATGGCAGTTGTGCTGAGCCTTGAATAATGGGCGAGGTTTTGGATGAGTTAAGTCCAAAATAGAGCTTTGCAGAGAGCAGGAATATAAGACAGAACAAGGAAGTGCAGAATTTAATCAAGAGATAGTGTGTTCAATGGAATATTAATTGGTCACAAAAAGATGAAATGCTTTCAATAACAACAACATGGATGGAACTGGAGATCATTAACTGAAATAAGCCAGACACAGAAAGATAAGTACAGTATGATCTTGCCCAACTTTGAAATATCAAAAGATCATCCCATAAAAGTTAAGGGTGGAGTGGTGATTACCAGAGACTGGAAAGAGTAGGGGGAGAGGAAAGGGTGGGAGTAGCTAGTCAATGTTTATTAAATTATAGTCAAATAAGAGTAAGTAATTTGGGTGTGCTACTGCATGGTATGGAGGCTATAGATAACAATAATGTACTGTATATTTCAAAAAGCTAGAAGAAAGAATTTTGAGTGTTTTCTCCATGTAAAATGATAAATGTTTGAGAAAATGCATATGTTTAAAGTGACTTAAACAATGTAAAATGTGTATTTGTTTTAGTCAGCTTTTACACTGCTGTGACTAAAAGACCTGACAAGAACAATTTTAGAGGAGGAAAAGTTTATTTGGGGGCTCATGGCTTCAGAGGTCTCAGTCCTAAGACAGGTGAGGCAGAACATAATAGCAAAAAAGTGTGGCAGAGGAAAGCAGCTAAGGATATCATCAGGAAGCAGAGATAGAGAGACACTCCACTGACCAGATATAAAATAATGCCCAAAGGCAGTCCCCCAATGACCCACCTCTTCCAGCTACACCCTACTTGCCTTCAGTTACCTCTTAGTTTATTCCTGTCAGGGTTGATTGGATTAAGGCTCTAATATCCCAATCATTTCACCTCTAAGTCTTCTTGCATTGTCTCACACATGAGCTTTTCGGGGATACCTCACATCCAAACCATAAAAATATATGTATCAAAAAAATCACATGGCACCTTAAAAGTGTGTATACTGTTTTATATGTTAGTTTTAAAATAAATTTAATTCAAAAAAATTAAAAAGCTAGTGTGTTAACTAATTTGCCTCAAGATCTGAGCTTATGAGAACAAATATTGGCAATAAGACTTGGCAGTCTGTTGGGTGAAAGAACAGATGGTAAAGAATTTGAGGGACAAGATGATGAGAGAGGCAATTAGAAGCCATTTGCAGATGTCACAGAAATAACTGGGGATTTGGATAAAAGTGTATAGCAATGTCTTCTATAACAGAGTTGCCCTATGAGAGAGCAATAACAAGGATCTTGCTGTATGTTCATTCTTCCCACCCACCTTCTTTGCTTCCCTAGGGAATAGTTTCATGACACCTCATTCCTTTTGACCTGTAAATAGAGTGGTAAAAACCTGAAGGACTTGGCAAATTTTCAGAATTATAAAATAAATTGTATTATATAAGAAGTGAATATGCCTGATGAAATCACTAGCATTCCAGCATGTACATATGTATGTATGTATGTATGTATCGTTACTGGAGATTGAACCCAGGGGTACTTTACCACTGAGCTATATCCCTAATTTTTTTACTTTTTATTTTAAGACAGGCTTTCCTAAGTTGTTGAGGACCTTACTAAGTCCTTTCCACTTTCATTCAGAAGAATAATAACAAACATATCCAAAAGTCCCTATCATGCACTTAAAAAGCGCTTTTGTGGACATGGCATCGGATGATAGATCCACAGACTCAAGACTTCTAGTTCTTAATGGAGTCTCAAGAGAATCATCTCCAGTGGCTCCAGAACTCTCATTAAAATCTTCACAGTCCTAAATTCCACCCTAATAAATAAAGAAGACACTACCTTTATAAGAGACTCAAATTTCAGAGAGGACTCATCACAGACCTTCAAAGGGGAGATGCCTTAAAATTTAGTTATGAGATATATTAAATCACAGGAAGAGCCACAGAAAGCAACCTCTAAGATGTAAGATTAAATCCTTCCTACAGCATAGTTACCTCATGATTTTAAATGACTGGAAGGTGATCCTCCTTCTTTACAGGGTACAAATAAAGGTTTGTATCCCTCCTTAAAATAAACATTAGTTTGTCTTCTGATAATCAAGTGCTTATAAGTATTTGTAACTGGATAGAAGGTACTGAAAAAACTGTGGGCACAGCACAGATAAGCTGAAAATTAAGAACATTGCTAGTTCCTATTATTGGTAGAGACAAAACCCAAGAAAGTTGTATGGGGGAATTTTTCAAGACCTAAAAGCAGAGAATAGTATGGCAAAATCCAGGTATAGACAGAAGGAAAGGTTTAGTGAAAACAAATCGAAGAGTTGACCCAATGTTACAGCTTTCATGTTCTCTTTCATGTTCTCTGGTGGCTGCCAGGGTCATTGGGATAAATGGAAGTAGTGTCATACTGACAAAGCACCTATCACTGCTGCACTCGAATAGTATGAGCAAAGCAGAATTTACTATCAACATATATGACAAGAAAAGTATCATAAAAAATCAAAGGTTCTCAACCAAAATTACTGATAAAGATTGTGCAAACTGCACATACCCTGCTATCCTTGAGATTTCTCCTTGGAGAGTCTTCTCAAGAACTGTGGTAACTGTGAGTGGAGATGGATTTTTTGACAAAGCTCTTCTAGCAATGCTCATATGTCCCCTAGTAGAAGAGCAATCAGGTTGATCAAGTGTGTGGTTTGATATTACAGCAAACAGGGGGAGTATTTAGAATGTTAAACTAGTTTCTTTCTTCTAGGCTGTAAGCAACCCCTGCTGGAATTTTCAGAAGTATTATTAATCTTATTTGTTTTTTCACCAGTCATAAATTCAATTTAGCAAGAATGGGGAAAGGATCTGTACAGGCATTCACTGTGCTGACAGATGACTACAATTTGTTTGGAGAATATACAACTATTTTCTATATTAGCCAAAATAAAACAAATTTTAAATCTATGAAGGAACATAGAAGGATTTCTGGAGGTTATGGGTTTCCATTTTTTCCCCTAGAGCAACTGCACTATTGATAGTAAAAAAACCAACATTCACTAGGCTTAGGAAGTAAGATTGGGGATACAACATTTTAAAACAAATTCACTCCACAATTTTTTTTTATCTCATCACAATAAAACAGGTTGGGAATCTAGAAGAGGAAATGACTAACATAGCCAAGGAGGTTTAGGAAGACTTCTTAGGGCAAGTGACATTTGAATGGTTGAGACAGATTTTTATCAGGCAGATAGGGACAGATCACACATTGTAATTAAGAGAAACAAAACATACAAAATAGAAGAAGGACAGACTATATTGGGGAAACCATAGAATGTTCTAATGTAGGGGAGGCTAGCAGCAGGAAATGAGAATGGACAGAGGATACCTTGAACCTGTGCTAGAGCACTTGCACTTGGGGAGACATGTAATCAACTAGCCATGCAAGTGGTTCTCCAGACTCTTAAAGCTCTGCAGTAAGTATGCTCTGAAGGTGCACCTATTGCTCACATCGCCTTGGCAAATCAACCTCTCTAAGCCATACTTTCCTCATTTTTAACAAGGTCATTTTAATAGCAGTTATCTCTAAAGGTAGCTATGAGCATAAAAGATCATAGAACTAAAGTCATAAAGTTTGGAAGTTACTAGTATTATCTATCATGTAAGCAAATGGGGTGCAAACGATATTTGTAATGATGAGATATAGCATGATGATAGGTTTGATATAGAAAAGCTCCCAGTAGGTGAAGTATAAGTGTGAGACAGGAAATAGATGCTGTGTGAAAATCTGAATGAGTGATAGAAAGCATTTTCCCAACACAAATGGCACCCCAGAACATAGGTATGCTTCATATAAGCAATGAAACTTCAAAACATAGCATGCATAAAAACTGATAGAATTAAAGAAAAATTTTATGAAAAATAATGATAAACTTTCACAAACTTTAATAACTGGCAAAATAATTAAAAAATAAGCTGAGATATAGAAGATTTGAAAATTACAGTTTAATTTAATCCCATTCAAATATATGTAACATACAGTTTCACTGTTTTCAAAGATAATGATATTCCTGTGAAAGAGAGGCCAAATCTTCCATATCGAGTGACTTGGGCCATCAACACTACCATCAATTGCTTTGCCATTGAGCACCTGATGCTCTCCAAGATGTTAATTTTTATGATCACATTTAAAACATACATATTACTTAACCAAAGGGGAAAAAAAACCCTCTTTAGTCAAAGACTCCCTAAATAATAGGCAGAAGAGAGAAAAATTGAAACGATGTTTTCCATATATCCTAACTCTAAAATATACACATTAAATATGAGCCCAGTAGATTTTTGTGAAAATGATATGCTTTATTTTGTTACTCTAAAAATTTATATATTAAAGTTGGCATTAATCAACATACTGGTACTGTTTATTTAAGATATTTCTTCACATAAAATAAGGCCAATTGGCAATATAAACTCTAATCACAGAATTCTCAAAATGATTACAGTTTCTCAATTCACATTGAATTTCTTTCAAAATGAGGAATGTGTTTTTACCATCAATTTCTTCATGGCCTCTTTTACTTCCGTGTTCCTCAGACTGTAGATCAGGGGGTTCAACATGGGGATCACGACTGTATAGAACACAGATACTACTTTAATATGGTTGGGTGAATGGCTTGACTTGGGTATAACATAAACAAATGTGACTGTCCCATAAAACAAAGTGACTGCAATGAGGTGGGAAGTGCACGTAGAGAAGGCTTTGTGCCTTCCCTCAGTAGAGCGCATCCTCAGGATGGAGTGGAGGATGTACAAGTATGAAACAACGATGGTGAACAGTGTGATTACAATGATTGACCCAGCTGAGATGGCAGGAGATATTTCAGCAATGTAAATATGGGTACAGGAAAGCTTTACTAGTGGTGGGAGGTCACAGAAGAAATGGTTGATTGTATTTGGTCCACAGAAAGTCAGGCTCAATAAACAGCTGGTAAATGATGAAGCATTCATGATTCCACCCAGATAGGAAGCCACCAATAAGATGATACAGACGGTGGGAGACATGTGGGTGGAGTAGAGCAGGGGTGAGCAGATGGCCACATAGCGGTCATAGGCCATGGCAGCCAACAGGAAGCACTCAGCTGTCCCCAAAACGACATCAGAGCCAAGCTGGGCTATGCAGCCAGCAACGGGAATGGTAGTTCTCTCTCTCAGGAAACTGACAATCATGACAGGTGTGACTGACGTGGAGTACCCAATGTCCACAAAGGCCAAATGGCTGAGAAAGAGGTACATTGGGGTATGAAGCTGAGGGCTTCTTCGAATTAACATGATTATGCTTGTATTGCCCAGTAGAGTAATAACATAGATCCCTAGAAAGACCACAAAGAAGATGGAACAAAGTGTAGGATCTTCTGTTAATCCCAAAATGATAAACTCTGTCACCATTGTATAGTTTCCAGTCTCCATCCTTTTTGGAATGGTTTCTTCTAAAATAAAAAAAACCAGTGGATATTAGAATAACTTAAATAATCTCATAATTGATATATTTACTTCAATATTTAGCCCATTAAAATATAAAAATGTAGACTCACTTTTGTCTAATGCTTACACTTCACAAAATGGTTTCAAGCATGTTACATTATATGTGAGATGAAAATATTAATCTTCCTTTATCTTAAGGCCACAGTTACAAAGGGACCAATGATTTGGATCAGAACACAGTTCACACTCACTGCTACAACATTTAACAATTCAGGCTGTTGAATGAGTGCTTTAAAATGTTGAATGATGTTTTGAAAACCTGCATGGTTAAAGTGATTGACCTTAATGTCAGTGTTTGGCAATCTCCAGCTTGCCTGTATTTCTCAGTCATACTGGAGACCACATTTCCTGGTCATCTTGCAGTTAGGTGGGATGTGAACTGTACATACCAAATGGCTGTGAGAGGAAGTATGTGTGTGTGTTCAGGATCAAATTGTGTTATCAGTAGGTAACTCTCTCTTCTTTTTCCACCTGTTTTACATGATACAGCTATAGTATAGTGGTACTTCCCACTAGCCTGAGCTTTGAGTAAATCCAGGGAACAAAGATATTCTGAAAATATACTGGAAGTGCAAAATAAATTTATGCTATATGAATCTTGGAAACTTTGAATTTAAAACAGCACAATATCACCTAATCTGTTTAATAAAATTTCAGATTAGTTGTGAATATAAGCTGTACATAGAGTTTAATCCTGAGAGGAATATGAGAGAAAGCCCACTTTGGAACATTAATTGTACTTTAGGAACTGTATCAAACTAATAAAAGAATATATTTTGTAATCTTATATAAATTAGGTATGTAACAGAATAGGTTAACAAAATGGCAAATGTTTATATTATGCCATGTGAAGTGCAAACAGGGTAATATATAAACAAAAGGGATTGAAAGAACTTAACAAAAAACTAGTGAGTAGCTTTAACTAGGAGAAAGCAAAAAGTAAACAAATGTAGTTTTATTTAAGCAATGTTGCTAACATAAACTATCTGAAAACATTTTCAACAAAAATATTTGTACAAACTGCTTACTTAGGTATTAAAAAATATCATAAGTGCTCAACATCTCTATCATTAGGGAAATGCAAATTAAAACCAGAGTGAAATATCCCCTCACATCTATTGGAATGACTATTATCAAAAAGATGAAAGATAACAAATGCTGGGAAGAATGTGGAGAAAACAACCCTGCTACACTTGTTAGGAAGTTCAATTAGTGTAGCTATTTTGGAAAATAGTATGGAGGTTTCTCAAAAATCTAAAAGTAGAATTACCATATGATTTAGTAATTGCCCTTCTGCATATATATCAAAAAGAACTGAAATTGGTATCCCAGAATGATATCTGTACTTCTATGTTCATTTAAGCATATGCACAATAGACAGGATATGAAGGCAACCTAAGAGTCCATCAATGGATGAATGGATGAAGAAAATGTGATATATATATACACAATGAAATATTATGCTGCCTTAAAAAGTAGGGATATATTGTCATTTGTAATAACATGAACAAACCTAGAGGATCTTATGCTAAGTGAAATAAGTCAGCACATAAAGACATACACTGTATCATCTCAGCTATAGATAGTTTATAAAAAGGACCATCTCATATAAACGGAGAGTAGAATGGTGTTTACCAGAGGCTGAGGACAAACAGGAAGATAGAGAAAGGTGATATGTTGGTTAAAAAGGCACAAATTTTATACAGAAGGAATATATTTTAGTGATATTGTACAGCATGATGACCATAACTAATAATAATGCATTGTATATTTCAAAATTGCCGAAAGAGTGGATTTTAAATGTTCTCACTAAAATAATGATAAAGAAGCAAGGTGATGAATACATTAAGTAGTTTGATTTAATATTTTGTAATGTATACACACTTCAAAGCACAATGTTGTACCCCATGAATATATATAATTATTATTTGTCAATTAATGAATTATTTTTAAAAGTTTGGAGATAGAAGTGAACTTTCATGTAATAATAGAAATCCTCACTGACCAAAAATAATACAAAAGCAAACTATGCTGAAACAAAACTGTCACTGTCCAGAGACATATGCCAAACTCCGAAACTAAGGATTTGTGCTCTAATACTTACAAAGGCATGGAAGATAAGGGCTTGGGACAATGCAAGGTGAAGAGTTGAAAGTGAGACTCCCATGTTCTCTCCTGACACATTTTCTCTAAATATAAGAATCTATACTTTCAACCTTAGCGGACAGGATTTTTTTAAATATTCTCATAATAGTTAAGGGAGATGAGAAGGAAAATTTTCTGTTTCATGCCAGTCCTAAGAATCTATTATATTGTTCTATCTAATGGAGGCCTGGGGTTTGAATTTATACCACTTATTTAGTCGTAAATCCCAAGCTTTGAAATTATAATAAGTAGTTATGCCCTGACAATAATGTTAGACTACTGTGATATATTGAAAATATGATATATCAAAGATGTATTTGGGATGATTAAAGATGACTGCAAATTTTGTTCTACTATTGCCATTGAGGGAAGAGTCTAATTCCTTATGAACTTGGATTTAAGGGAGACTTAGTAGCTTGCCTGTGATGTAGAGGTGATGTTCTGAGACTTCTGAGACTAGTTATAAATAGTCACAGCTCTTGGAATGTTCATCCTTGGGACCAACTGTCTGGGAACCTAGCTGCCATGCTTATGCTCCAAGTGTAAGCCACATGGAGAGACAATGTACAGTTGTACCAGTTGACAGCAACAGCTGAGCCCTCTCAACTACTAAGCAGTTCCAGGCCAGGCACCTAAGTGAAGAACCCACCTGGGTAGTGGATCCTAGAGCCACAGCAGTCCCAGCATGCCACATGGAATCATAGCCAAACCATATAGAGGAGCCCTGCCCAACTTCCTGATCCATAAAATTATGAAGAAGAAAATAAAATGGTTCTTTTAAACCATGGTTTGTTATAGTTTATCAGTAACTGATAACCAAGTATCTCCTAAAAGAGAAAACATCAACTCTAACTTCACCACAAATCCCAAAGGATCTCTTGTACACAGTCCTACAAGAAGACATGGGTTGTCATGAGTGAGCACAAATAAGACAATAATAATTACACTCTAAGATTCCCCATAGTGAAATTATCTAAAACAGAATACAAAATACTTACATTTAAAGTAATAACACATAATATTAAAAATCAGAGAAAGAATCAAGATATTATATTTTTAAAAAGCAAATATTATAAAGAATGACAATGACAATTACTAGAAATGAAAAATATTGACATTTAATTAAAACTCAAAAAAAACAGAGTAAGCAGAACATTAGGCACAACTTAAAGAACTGTAACCTGGGAATAGGTGTAAAGATTTTGTTAAGAAAACACAGTTGGGGCTAGAGTTGTAGCTCAATGGTAGAGCTCTTTCCTAGCACATGTGAGGCACTGGGTTTGATTCTCAGCACTACATTAAAAAAAATAAGATAAAGGTATTGTCAATCTACAACTAAAAATATTTTAAAAAAAACAGAGGGGTAAGATAATTGAATAAATGAAAGAAACATTAAGGTAGAAGATGAAATTAGAGGGCCCATTTTTCACATTCAAAGTAAGTTTAAAAAGCAAATATTAGAAAAAATAGGAAAGAAGCAATTGTTTTTTAAATAGGTAATGGCTGAGAATTATTGAGAATGATGAAAAATAGAAATACATATAGCGAGCACAAATAAGAATTCTTATACAGTAAAACTGAAAAATAACAAACGTACGGAAAAATTCTTAAGTTAGCCAGAAATAATAGATAATTTCTTGTGAAGTCATGGCAAGTAGACTAACAGAAGACTCTCCATCAGTAATAATAGGAACCAGAAAATACTGTGAATAAGTTCAAAGACCTGAGAGAACATGATGACTTAATTATAACCAGCAAGATAAGCTGAAGCCGAACTACAGTTACCTAGAGACATTTTCCCATCCATAATTCAATAGCTACAGGTAATGTAAAGAGAAAAAAAAAGACAAAGAAAAAATTGCAGTAATTACCACATTGTTTCAGATTTCATTGATTTATGAATTTTGTTTATTTATATTTATTCAGACACTTGCATATATATTTGTACACTACTCCTTCCTGTGTGTGAAGACCTTCTTTCTGGTTCATTTTCCTTCTACCTTTATTGATTTAGGGATTCTTTCAATAATTTGCTGTTTGGGGTAGTTATTTTTATTAAGGAATATTAATTAAAGAATTTTCAACACTGAACAATCAGAAATGAACAAAAGCCTGAAAGATAGCTCACCAAAGAAGGGTCTAAACTAAAATCACTGACAACACTGTTGGAGCTGTGGAGGAACAGGAACTCTCCTTCATTGCAGATGGGAGCAGAAATTGGTAAAGCCACTTCAGAAGATGGCTTGGCAGTTCCTTGTAAAATTAAAAATACCCTTACCATGAAATCCATTAATTGTACTCATTGGGACTTACCCAAATGAACTGAAAGCTTATGCCACACAAAAATGTACACTCAGAGGTTTATAGAAGCTTTATTCCCGTCAAAACGTGGAAGGAACCAAAATGTCTTTCAGTTGCCTGAGTATATGAATAAACTTCATTTATCCAAATCTGGAGAAGCCTGAAACTCAAAACCACAAAGACCAAGAAAGACGCCCAACAAAGTCCAGCTTTTTCTAGACAAAAGACTGGAAGGGGGCAGCCTAGCAAGACAGTACTACTGTACAATAACTGCTTCTACTCCACAGGAAAATGTAGAAAAACGGAGCCCCTCTCCCACTCCAGCATCAAAGGATGTGTGGGGAATGAATAGCTGCCAGTGCCCTTCTTAATCAACCTTACTAATCTAACCTATCTCAATGCAGAAAGGATTAAGCCAATGTGACTTAATCCATTTTTCATACAAACTAACTTAATATAATAACATAAGAATGCTACATCTCTGGTGTCACTAACTATAGCTCCAGGATTATGTCAGAGGTTAAAAAACACAATCTGGAATAAATAATATTTCTATAAGAAAAATAAATACATGAAAGACCTAAATGAATTTGAAATGTGATGAGTGCTAGTATGAAGTGAGAAGCATCACATACAGTGCTGTAATTAAAATAAGATTTCAGAGCCCAAATTTCTGGGGTCTACCCCTTGCCATCTAGGTGATCTTGGAAAAATTATATAACCCTTTTGAGCCTCAGCTTGCTTTTTTAACTAATACCATTAATCGTATGTGTTTGCATTAAAGGAGATAAAGTGTGCTAAAACACCTAGCAATGAGCAGCAATGAATTAGTAATTCAAAACCTCTTTCAAATATACAACTATTAGCTTTCACTGTAAATGCAAAGGACATCTATATACCAATAACAAAGTGGATGTTACCTGCTGGTCAAATATTATGATGAGGACAGATTCTTGGAGTCATTTCTATATAGCAGGGCTTATTTATGTAAGAATTTGGACTGTTTGTAACACTATATCTTCAGTACCTCAGCATCAGACATGCACAGGTTTGTGTGTGTGTGTGTGTGTGTGTGTGTGTGTGTGTGTGTGTGTGTGTTTTAGCATTCTATTGAAAATCCAGTGGGAGAAAATCCAGTGGGACTGAGAAAATTAGGTGTGTTTATGTATTCATACACCATTATGCTGGCTAAGATATTCATTAAGATCTCAGGGGCTTCATTTCTCTTTATTATTAGCACACAGGCATTACAAGTGCAAAGATCTAATTAGTTTTGAAAGTTGATTTGGATAAACATAATTAGCATGAGCTATATGCTGTGATCATCAGTGCCATCTCTGAGAAGCAGCCATAACCAGGTATCTGTTGTCAAGCATTGTCATGAGGTTTATATTTAGTTTCACCTTATGGAGCTACAGGAAGAGATGTGATGCTTTCCTCTGTGTGAAAGTAACCCACGTTTCAATTGTTTTGGCCTTTCTCAATATATATGTGTACTTTTGAAGATATGTGTGATACATATATATTTATATACATATGTGTATATGTATATGTATACATATATATACATATATATGTGTATATATGTAATATCTTCAAAATCCTGGATTCTGGAGAGATAGTTATCTAGTTATTGAAGATAATTCCTTTCCCTGCCCCATAATCATTTTTATCCCAATGCTTTTAGTAGGTAAGCCAAAAATCTTTTCCTTTTTAAAATTTCCATGTGGTTTTTAATAAGGGATGCTAATGTCATAATTTTTTCAAAAGTATTTTAAATAATTCCATGTATGTATTAATTTTTTTCATTCTTAGTAATGACTCATATGATTTCAATATATTTATTATTAATCTAATTATACCCCTCCTAATGTTTCATGGTAACACTATTTCTCTTTGATATACACCAAGAAGAGAGATACTGGATTAAAAGATTTGCACAACTTAAATTCTAATAGATACTGCCAAATGCCCCTTAAAGACAACTAACATTTTTAAGGAATGATGTTTTATGTTAATAAGCTATAACGGGCTGGGATTGTGGCTCAGCGGTAGAGCGCTCGCCTAGCATGTGGGCGACCTGGGTTCGATCCTCAGCACCATGTACGAATAAAATGCATTGAATAAAACGCGTTGTGTACAACTAAAGCAAATAAATAAAAATAAAAAATAAGCTATAAGATTACACTTTTTGTTATTTATTTGGCCTACCAGTTTCTGAAAGTCTTGCATTATAATTATAGACTTTTTTCTCCATTTACCATATTCCTATTAGTTTTGTTTTAAATATTTCAACACTGTATTGTTAGATACATAAATGATTATGACTGCTCTAAGTTCCTGTGAATTACACTTTTTATTTTTATAAAACCTTTTAAAACTATTTTTGTCTATCTCATTCCCATTTGCAATATTTGAGAGCACATATTTCCTTATTTATCAAATTTGTTCAGTTTTGCAATGAGTACCACCATCTATTGCGATGGTATCTAATTTTGAGCTTTCTTTTTATTATGTTTCCTCTATTACTATTGCTTTGGTTGTTGTTTTCCTATCATTATTTACATTAGTTAGATTGAAATTCATTTTTCTTTTTTTAAAAAATATTTATTTATTTGCTTTAGTTGTACACAATACACAATGCGTTTATTTTTACGTGGTGCTGAGGATAGAACCCAGGCCGTGCGCGTGCTAGGCGAGTGCTCTACCACTGAGCCACAACCCCAGCCCTGAAGTTCATTTTTCTTTGTATTACTTTCAACCTAATAATACAGAATTTATGTGCCTCATTTCTACTTTTCCTGCAGTTATGACTCTATTGCGTTCTAGGTAAGCTTTCTACCACTGAGCTACATCCCTGGCCCTGCAAACTCTTCATGTTTTAACACATTGTTTACTTATTCTATCAATGTCTGGAATTAATTTGTTCTTAAACCCTAACTTGGAATTGGACAAAAATCTGACCTGTTTGTTCCTCCTTGTCTTCCAACTTTTACCACTCCCTGTCTCACTTGTTAAATCATCAAGAAACTTAGCTATGAAGTATAATTTTTGACCAACAATTATCTAAACCAATAAATGACTTTTATTTGTTTTTTACTCACTCCTGTTTCTCACGTTTCATGTGTCCCCATATACTCTCTCTTCATCCAGAAAGGTAAGTAGTAAAATTTGAGTCCTTCCGTGATATAAAACTGGATTTTTTTTCTCCTGCTTGAATCATATATTATTTGGATACAGAATTCCCTATGCATGATTATTTCCCAACACAACTTTTTGAAGAGTTGCTTCTTTATCTTCTAGAATCTAGTGTGGCTAATGAAAAGACTGGTGTTAGTACTTGCTTTCTGGATAGATAATTATTGTTATTAGTGGAAATTTAGATAGTCTCTATATTCCTTGTTTCTAAAAATGTCATTACATGATTTTGGAAGTAGTAGTTTCTTCTCATTCTTCATACTTGATATTTAAAGAGACATTTCTTTCTGAGAACTATTGATTCTCTTCAGCACTAATTTTTTTTCTAATTATTTCATTAGGTATTGTTTTTCCACTCCCACTTTACTGGTCTCTCACTTTGGGGCTTTTACTAGATACATATTGGACTTCTCAATCGATGTTCTTCATCTCTTACCGTTAATTTTTTCCTTTTGTTTGAAAAAGGTACACTCATACATTCCTGGTGGGATTGCAAATTGGTGCAATCACTATGGAAAGCAGTATGGAGATTCCTCAGAAAACTTGAAATGGAACCATTTGACCCAGCTATCCCACTCCTCAGTTTATACCCAGAGGACTTAAAATCAGCACACTACAGTGACACAGCCACATCAATGTTTATAGCAGCTCAATTCACAATAGCTGGACTATGGAATCAACAGATGAATGAATAAAGAAAATGCAATATATATATATATACACATACATATACATATATATATATATATATATATATATATATATCATTCAATGGACTATTACTCAGCTTTAAAGAAGAATGAAATCATGAATTTGCAGGTAAATGGATGGAGTTGGAGAATATCATGCTAAGTGAAACAAGCCAATGCCCCAAAACCAAAGGCCAAATGTTTTCTCTGCTATGTGGATACTAATTCACAATGGGTGGTGGCGGGGTGCTAGGGAAGAACAGAGTTACTTTAGGTAGAGGGGAGTGAAGGGAGGGGAGGGGGTATGAGGACAGGAAGGATAGTAGAATGAAAGAGACAGTATTACCTTGTGTACATATATGACTGCATTACCAGTGTGATTCTTCAACAGGTACAATCAGAAAAATGAGAAATTATATCCCGTTTATGTATGATATGTCGAAGGACCTAAATGCATTCTACTGTCATAAACAACTAATTAGTAATAAATTTTAAAAATTTATAAAGAAAAAAATTTTCCCATTCTTTTTGGCCTTTTGTACTGTATTAGGCACTGTCAGTGCTGCTTCCAGGCTCAATAATAGAGAAATCCCTGCATACATTTTGATGTTCAACCCATCAATTGAGGGTTTTGCTTTTTTGGAAAAAATTCGGCAATAAAATTTTTATTTTGTAGTGCCTGAAATTTATTTTTTATTTTTTGAATTTTGACATTTTAATTTCTTTTGACTATGTCACTTTTTTCAAGCTATAATCAACCTAAGGATCAACCTAAGGATCTAGTCCTCCAGGGATCCAGGCCAAGTCTTGAGATCTTCAGCAGAATGACACTAGTACCAGGTGTTAGCAAGAGTGTTATAAACTCTACATAGTAACCACTTATCTTCATTTTTTTCATTAAGGAACAGCCAAAAGTCAAGCCTTTAAAAGCATGATATACAGAACATCTTGATCTACAAAGGACAAAATCACCCAAATTATATGCAGGCCAAACTATGGGGAAACTAGATCAGAGCTGGCCAAGGATTGGTTATCAATGAGAACTTACTCTGTGGCTTAAAACTTTCCTGGTTCTTGTCACTAAGAAACCAAGTAAAGTATATTACAGAGGCACCCCCACTGATACTTGATTTTACTGGGATCTTCCACCAGAACACAGGAAGGTAAAGTTAAGTGTAGGGAATAAGACTTTTTGATATTTTAAAAATAAATTACTTAGGTGTGCTGTATTTTTTCAAATGCTTTTTGTGCATCTATTGAGATGATCATATGATTCTTGTTTATAAGTCTATTGATGTGATGAATTATGTGTTTATTGATTTCCATATATTCAACCAACCCTGCATCCCTGGGATGAACCCCACTTGATTGTAGTGCACTATCTTTTTAATATGTTTTTTAATGTGATTTTCTAGAATTTTATTGAAAATTTTTGCATCTATGTTCATCAGGAATATTGGTCTGAAGTTTTCTTTCCTTGATATGTCTTTGGTTTTGGTATCAGTGTGATATGAGCCTCGTAGAATGAGTTTGGAAGGCTTCCCTCCTTTTCTATTTCATGGAGTAGTTTGAGGAGTATTGGTGCTAATCCTTCTTTGAAAGTCTTGTAGAACTCAGCTGAGAATTCATCAGGTCCTGGGCTTTTCTTGGTTGGTAGGCTTTTGATGGTGTTTTCTATTTCACTACTTGAAACTGATCTGTTTAAATCATGTATGACCTCCTCACTCAATTTAGGTAGATCATATGTCTCTAGAAATTTGTCGATGCCTTCAATATTTTCTATTTTATTAGAGTATAAATTTTCAAACCAGTTTCTAATTCTCTTCTGTATTTCAGACGTGTCAGTTGTAATATTTCCTTCTTCATCTTGTATTTAGTAATTTGAGTTTTCTCTCTTTTTCTCATCACTAGCATGGCCAGATAAACCCTGGGTTTATTTCAAATAGATTTATTTATTTTTTTCAAAGAACCAACTTTTTGTTTTTTCAATTTTTTCAATGGTGTCTTTTGTTTTGATTTCATTGATTAATAGGAAGATACCTCAACATTATAAAAGCTATATATGCTGAACCCAAGACCAGCATCATTCTAAAAGGAGAAAATTTGAAAGCATTCCTGCTAAAAACTGGAAGAAGACAAGGATGTCCTCTTTTACCACTTCTATTCAACATCACCCTTGAAACTCTGGCCAGAGCAATCAGACAAAAGAAAGATATTAAAGGGATACAAATAAGCAAAGAAGAACTCAAACTGTCACTATTTGCTGATGACATGATTCTGTATCTAGAAGATCCAAAATATTCCACCAGAAAAATTCTAGAACTAACAAATGAATTCAGCAAAGTAGCAGGATATAAAATCAACACCCATAAATCAAACACATTCCTATACATCAGTGATGAATCCACTTAAAGAGAAATTAAGAAAACTACTCCATTCACAATAGCCTCAAAAAAAAAAATACACACACACAAAACTAAAAAACCTGGGAATCAATCTAACAAAAGTGATGAAAGATCTCTACAATGAAAACTACAGAAGACTAAAGAAAGAAATTGAAGAAAACCTCAGAAGATGGAAAAATCTCCCATGCTCCTGGACAGCTAGAATTAATATTGTCAAAATGGCCATACTACCAAAAGTGTTATACAGATTTATTGCAATTCCTATTAAAATCCCAATGACATTCTTCATAGAAATAGAAAAAGCAATCATGAAATTTATTTGTAAAAATAAGAGACCCAGAATAGCTAAAGCAATCCTTAGCAAGAAAAGTGAAGCAGGAGGCGTCACAATACCAGACCTTAAACTATACTACAGAGCTATAGTAACAAAAACAACATGGTATTTGCACCAAAATAGACTTGTAGACCAATGGTACAGAATAGAGAACACAGAGACAAACCCACATAAAAACGGTTATCTCATATTAGACAAGGGTGCCAAAAACATTCACTGGAGAAAAGATAGCCTCTTCAACACATGGTGCTGGCAAAACTGGAAATCCATATGTAGCAAATTGAAATTAAACCTCTATCTCTCAAAATCAACTCAAAGTGAATCAAAGACTTAGGCACTAGAACAGAGACCCTGTGCCTAATAGAAGAAAAAAAAAATGGGCCCAAATCTGCACCACATTGGCCTAGGATCTGATTCCTTAATAAGACTCCTAAAGTGCAAGAAGTAAAATCAAGAATCAATAAATGGGATGGATTCAAATTAAAAAGCTTCTACTCAGTAAAGAAAACAATTAATAATTGTGAGGAGAGAGCCTACAGATTGGGAGAAAATCTTTACCACGTGCACCTCCAACAAAGCATTAATCTCTAGGATATATAAAGAACTTAAAAACTTAACACCAAAAAAACAAATAACACAATCAATAAATGGGCTCAAGAACTGAACAGACACTTCACAGAAGAAGAAATACAATTGATCAACAAATATATGAAAAAGTGTTCAACATCTTTAGCAATTAGATAAATGCAAATCAAAACTACTCTAAGATTTCATCTCACTCCTGTCAGAAAGGCAATCATCAAGAATACAGGCAATAATACATGTTGGCAAGGATGTAGGGGAAAAGGTACACCCATACATTGCTGGTGGGACTGCAAATTGGTGCAACCACTATGGAAAGCAGTATGGAGACTCCTCAGAGAAACCTGGGAATGGAACTGCCATTTGACCCAGCTATCCCGCTCCTTAGTTTATACCCAGAGGACTTAAAATCAGCATACTACAGTGACACAGCCACATCAATGTTTATAGCAGTTCAATTAACAATAGCTGGACTATGGAACCAACTTAGGTGTCCCTCAGCAGATGAATGGATAAAGAAAATGTGGTATATATACTCAATTGACTATTACTCAGCTTTAAAGAAGAGTGAAATTACGGCATTTGCCAGTAAATGGTTGGAGTTGGAGAATATCATGCTAAGCAAAATAAGCCAATCCCATAAACCAAAGGTCGAATGTTTTTTCTAATATATGCGAATGCTAATTCACAATAAGGCGGGGTGGTGGGGGCACTAGGGAAGAATAGTGTTACCTTAGATTAGGTAGAGGGAAGTGATGGGAGGAGAGGGAAGGAGGAGATGTGGGGATAGGAAAGATTATAGAATGAAACAGACATTATTACTGCATATATATATATATATATATATATACATATGGTGTGTGTGTGTTACTACATGACCAATATAATTCTACAACATGTACATTCAGAAAAAATGAGAAATTATATCCCATCTATGTATATCAAAGTGCATAAATGCATTCTACTGTCATGTATAATAGTTAAAACAAATTTTAAAAACGTAATAAATAAATTAGTAACAAGAAATTAGATATAACACACTCTTCCATTTGTTACAATAACAAATTGACAAGGAAGACTATTTTTTAAAAAATGCTGGTTCTAAAGAGGGAGGTGGTGGTAGCACTTACCACTACATAAAGTGTTGTTGGGCTCTTGCCAGGGCCAGATGGAAAACAGAGCATCCTAAGTAGCTAATAAAACTCAGTGAACATTTTTGAGATGGCCCCGGCCCATAAACTCTGGTCATTGTTTTGTTAAACATCTGCAACCTGCAGACTTCCTTGGCCTTTAGCCATAGTTTCTGCTCAATATCTTAAAGCTGGGTGCAGTCCCACTGTGACACTTCTCAGGGCTGAGGTGAGTGTTGGTCATTAAAGTCTGGAATGTCATCAAAGGAGTAACCCTGGTAGCCTTTAGATGTATGGTAGCCGATGTGCAAATGGTAAAATCCTGTCAGGAACACCAGAATGCCAATGATCGGGACAGGAACCAGATGGCCCTGTCTGCCTACTTTTTTCCTACAGCCCATGATAATGAGAAAGGCGCCAATCAAAAATAACACAGTGGCAAGTGCAGTGGCTTCATTAGGGATCCTTAAACTGAAGGTCAATGGAGCCATCTTCTGTGCTGGAGAGCCTGAAGTGTTTTTACTCTACTCCTGGGGATTCCAATAGCCCAGTTAGATGAGCCATGGTAACACCCTGAACACAGCTACAGTCCTAGCTGCTGGTGATCAGGGAATTCGTGCACCTTTAGTGGTCGAGACGAAGCACAACCAGCCTCACTGCTGCCCCAGCAAGCACCAGCTTACCCCTGGAAGTGGCCAGCTGGATGGAGGTGTGCTAGAAGTGGAGTCACCACTAGCAACATCTTCTCACCTGAAATGGATTTTTATGCTTGCAATATTTTCTCATATCCCTTTTAGTAAATTAATTATTCTTAGGATTTTATTCTAATTGCTTTTGGTAAACTCCGTTTCCATGGACATTGATGTTCTAATGATTACATTTGGTCTCTCTCCTCCATGGTGTTGTTTACTCTCAGCAATCATTTTTTTCATTTTTATAGTTGTTTCTTGATCTTTGTTCAACCCTGTACTTCTGATTACTTATTTAAGCTTTGTTGTGAATGCCATAAACATTTGCCATAGCCACTTCCAGTGCTCCTGAGAAAGGGACAGGATGCATTATCATGGAGTTCAGGATCTGAATTTCTGAACCTGTCTTCTCCTCATTCTTCCTCAATGTTGCCAACCACCTGGAGATGTGCCTTGCCTCTTGGGCCCACATACTCCCTCACACATCCTTCCTAGAGAAAACACTGTAAGTGATTCTTATTTGGAGTGAGTTGGAGTGGGGAGAATTCATATGTCTAAAATCTACTAGGCCACCCAAACAATGACCCTATATATTATTCTGAAGATTTCTCCTGCTCCTTTTGCTGCTGCCTCTGAAGTTCTATCACTCTGGAACTTTGTCAGCATTTTTCTCCTAACAGACATGTGAGGCTTCCTTTCACGGGACCCCATCTGTTTTTTATCTTTCTAGAATAATTCATAATTTGGGGCCACTAAAATTTTCCCTCCCCTTTCTGGTTTTCCAGCATTCTATGAGTTCACATCTTTCTTAACACATCTTTCTTATCATAGACCTGGAGCAGGAACTGGAGATCATAGTTCTCAAGAGGCCTTTTAATCCAATCTGTAAGTGGAGTTACTGAGTCCTCCTTTATAAACACCTGGTTTATTCCTTTTTGCAACAAAAGATGACACACTTGAAACTGAAGGCAAATGAAAGACAAAGATTACAAATTGAATTATAAAATAATTAAGGGCAATAAGAAAATGCCTTGTGGATAATCAAAAACAACAAGGTTGCTGTTAAAAAAAATACATTCCAAAAGGGCAAAGATGATTTGGAAATGAGAGACATAATGCACGGAAACAAAAAAAAAAAAAAAACAGGAACACTTCTCCTTTCTCACCTTATGAGACTAAGAACAAGAATGGGATGGGGGTTACTGCTGGAAGAAAAGAGGTTTAGTTGTACACAGGTATTTCAGGAATATTGGGGAAGAGTGGGAAGAGTATTCCAATAAATAGCATTCTACACAGGATTGAAGAATGTAGGGGAAAGGAAGTTGGATAGGATGGTGTTGCGAAGAGACATGATTAGTCCCCAAGTTCTAGATGAGCACTTTATCTATGTTACGCTTCAGGTTATGCAGCCCTGCTTCAAGGTAATAGTGTTTACGAAGATCATGTTTTCTTGGCATAGTAGAGGAAGGCAGACAGCAGAAGACAGGGGAAAGTGAGAAAACCAAAATAAAGATAGTTTATACCATGAGAAATGTCTTGCAAGCAGAAAATGGAGAGGGAGTCTGGAGGACAGTTGAGGAGAGAAATTGTGTAATCACGTCTTTCTTGTGTGCTAGTTCGGAAGCTAGTACCGGTTGGAACTCTGAAAAAAGAAAAAATAAGGTGAACCAATCTTTCTGGTCTACCAGAGAAAAAACAGAAAGCACAGAGACACTGACAAGGACTTAGTTAACATAACAGTGTGAGATAAAAGGTATGAGATCAGGAATCAAAAAATATGAATTGGAATTAAAACTTTAGCACTTATTTAATTGCTCACAATTATATTTAATTCTGTAGCCTTAGGCAGGTCCATGAAGATATTTGATCTTTATATTCCATAGGTATAACAAAAGCACAGCACAGATTGAGAGATTCTTGAGCATCCTTTGGAATGACACCCCTGGGAACTGTTTAGATTGTGATAGATTTCATGACTTTATAATGATACTAGAAAAGTTAATCATCTTTAGAGGATCCTAGGGAACTAATACAGTATTCCTTAGAAAGATTGATAAAAGAAAAAGAATTACACATTTATCTTACTTTTCCTACATAAAATATAAGGTAAATGCTTTAACTGAGGAAAGGGAAATTTTTATTAAATTTATCCTGCTGATAAATGTGAAAGGAATGATAAAATGAGAATATCATCATTTTATAAACTCTAATAGAGCAATTGATCTAGACAATAATGATCAAGAGCTATTTAAAATCATGAAGTGGAAAAAAATATGAGGCACTTAATACCAGATGAATCAGGATGACAACTTAGGAACTAATTTTTAAATCCTAGAAGAGAATCAGACATTATGTTCCTCATGGTGTGATGCAATAGGAAGTATACAGAACTGCTATAAAATTTCTTGCCAAAAATCTAACTGGAATCTGATCAAGAATCTACCAAGCTCCATCTATCAGTTTATAGTCACAAAGAGTTATGGGAGCACATTAAAAGTCATAGATCTGCAATCAGCAAAATACTGAAATAGAAAATTCTAGAACACTAAATAATCAATTTCTTCAACAAAAATAAACAAAGGAGAAAAAGAAATTGTGGCTTTAAAAAGACTTATGAGTTACAGCAGATAAACAAAACAGAGAGATTTTGTTTAGATTTTAAACTTAAGCCAATTGTAAACAAAACTGTAAGACAGAATTCAAATGCTGGATATTTGATATTAAAGAATGATCGATTTTTATTTAATAATGCTGTCATGCTAATGTTTTCATGAGTCCTTATATTTGAGAGGTATATTCTGAATTGTCTATAGTTTAAACAATATAATATCCAAGATTTGTTTTTATAAAAAAGGATTATGAAGTGGTGAGGATACTGTAAAAGAAATGAGATGGGTCAAATGTGAATAACTGTTGAAGCAGAGTGATGGGTACATGGAATTCCATTATACTATTTTCTCTGCTTTTGAATTGTATATGCAATTTAAGTTGACCACTGTTACATAGTACTGTATGTTTTCTCTTCCTACAATCTTCCTTTGTCAATCCTTTTAGACATATGTTGGAGTCTCATTCTGTTCTGCATATCTCAGAATTTCTTTTCATTCTGTGCATTCCACCCTTTGGCATTCTGGGTAATTTGTAAGTTTTGTCTTTTAGTTCATTAGTTCTCTCTTCAGTTCTGTGTAATCTATTATTCAGTGTTTTTTCCTAGAGTATAAATTTCATATTTAGAACATCTCTTCTTTTATTTCACATGTGCATAATGTGTATTTTTCTTAGGTTCTTTCTTAAATTTTTATTTTTTTTTTCAAAAATCTTAACAAATATTTTATAATGTCTATTAGGTTTTTCTGTTATTTGGAGTTCTTGATGAGTTAGGTCTGCTCTCTCACATATCTGATGACATACTCCTGGTTAATTTTTTCTGCCATCTGCCTTGTGTATCATTGGCTCAGGACACGTTTTCATGTGAATTTCTCAAGTTGGAGATTTACAGTACAGGAAAACATATGATTTCAATCACAAACCCATATTTGATGCACACTTTTTCATAAAACTGCCAAAATAAATTTTTTTCTTCCAAAATATTTAACAAATTTGTGGATGAATGCATCCCTTCCTATAGTAACTACAATGCAGTTAATATCGTCCCTAGAACTCTGGGCCTCACGGACTCTGGCATACTCTCCCCCAAAGATTAAAGATTTTAATAGCAATGAGACCACAGTTTACCTCAAGAGATGATAAGACCCAACTCTTAAGGACCAACTTCCTGTTGTGAATGAGTGCATTAATATGTACTGACAGTGAAACTATGTGTTGTGTGTATGGATAAAAGAGCTTGAAGCAAATGCCTTAACATGAAATAAAGGAATAAGTAAGATCTCATCATATTTATCTGTGACAACCAACAAAAATGACAGGAGAAAACATAATTTCTTTTAGTTTAGAGTTCAATTTCAGTATCCTATGTTACTAAAACCATAGTAAATCAAAAGTTCACAAGGCTTTATCTTTTACATGATCCTATATGTCCATGTTTTACTCAGCTTTTTTGTCATTGTGATCAAAAGACCTAACAAAAAAAAATTTTAGAGAAGGAAAAGCTTATTTGGCACTCATAATTTCAGAGGTCTCAGTCTATAGAGGGCTGCCTCCCTTCTTTGGGGCTCAAGGGGAGGCAGAACATCATGGCAGAAGGGCATGGAGGAAAGCAGCTCAGGACATGGAACCATGGACATGGAAGCAGAGAGAGAAAAAAAAACACTTCCCTCATCATGGACAAAATACATATCCTAAAGGCAAGTCCCAATGACCCACCTCCTCCAGCCACACCCTACCTGCCTACAGTTACCACCCAGTTAATGCATTAGAGTGGATTAATGCAGTATTTAGGTTAAGGCTGTCATAACCCAATCATTTCACCTCGAAGCTTTCTTGTATTGTTTCACACATGAGCGTTGGGGGACATCTCAAATCCAAACCATAATAGTCCCTTTTAGATCCAAAATCTTTGGTGCATCCCAGGGCCATTCTATGTCTTCCTGCACTTCTGACATTAGAAGTACACAAAATTTAGACAAGATATAGTGAATTTTGGAGTCCAAAGAGCCATAGTCCTATTGAAGTTACTCTGAAAATTGATTGATAAAATGTAATGGAATCTTTAAAAGCATTGGTCAAAGAAAGATCAAATTTTGATTATGGCTTAGGCATTGATTGATTACATAACTCTTAGGGGTTGATATAACTCCCAAATTAAAAGTCCTAAATTTTTGGTTTCAAGATTAAGAAGCGTAAGTTCAGGATAATGCCTCAACTGGGGATTTGATTTTCTGTTTTTCTTAAATATGCAGCACTCATAAATTTAAGGTTTAAAATGTTTATTTTGCATTTACATTATTTGTATGTCTTTATATAGATTTTTTTTCAAGTGGATATGTTGCTACAAGAAGGTTAGGAACTTTTAGTCTGACATTTGCTATTTTGAGAAGGTAATTTCTAAAAAGTTGACAGAAAAATCTCATATCCTCATGTAGTCATAGATGCATTGATCAATTCACATGCATTTCTTGCACAATAATGGTTTGTCAAAATCTTTACCCAGGAAAGGGGAAGACTTATAAGTAATCATAGCTACATTCCTGTGCCTAGACACCTATTAGTAGTAAACATGAAAATTTAGTGTTTACCTTCTAGAAATACAGAAAAAGGAGAAAGAATGTAGATTCACAAATACCCTGATGGACAGTATCCCAAACAACTGTCTAGCAGCATGACTTCCTGAGTGTACTACCCAAGTCTCTTTCCTCTCCTCTCCTCCTCTAACACATGGCAATAATAGCCATCTAGTTACATTTGGGAAACAAAAGAAAGAAAAAAATGTTTTAGTACATTCTGATGCTTGTTTGCTAACAGGTATGGAAGTCTACTCTTGCAAACAAGGACAATTTTATATTCAATCCTCTTGTAGAAAGCAGTAACCTTTTTGCAAATGGAGACCTTAGACACCAGCCACTTTTCAGTCAGAAACATTTCTGGGGGAAGCAATTAATTGATGTAGGTGTAATGGATACATAAGTCTTGATCAAGACTCTGCTTTTGTGGTTAATTCTCTACCTCTTGCAAGAAACCACATTGAGAAACATCATATGGACATGGTTGAATGCCTCAAGTCTTGGTTAATGAATGAACTTGTTTTAAATTGGCTTATTTCTGGTCTCCCAAGATTTTCTACTTTTGTTCTCCTTAGTGTCTCTAAAATTTCAGGGGCATTTGAGTTTCAAAATGCCTATAAGCAGGAACAAGATGATTTTGTTACTAGGAATGGTCTGTTTAGAACAAGGAGCATCTGCAAATCTTCCTCTTCCCAAAGGTAAGTTCCAAATAAGTTCTATAACTACCTTTGTGTGAAGGAACCACCTTTGATGGCAATGGGCATCACAACTCCACTCCATATTCCTTTGGAAAAATTGAAAAGGCAAATATGTTTTAGAGATTTGATTGTTTCTTCAACAAATTATTTTAGATTTTGCTCCTACGATTGGCATGTGAAATAGGGTGAAATGCTTAATGAATGCAACTAAGTTTGTTTCACTTAGGTATATTAAGTGAACTGGAATTATTTATCTATTTGGACATGTTTCACAGTACCATCTTTCATGGAGCAAATTCTGCACATCAGCATAGGTCTGGAAGCATTTGTAATCTTTTGGAAAATTATCTTGCTAGGAAATATGAAGCATGTTCACTGTAGTATATTGGAAATAGTCTTTTCCCTGTGATTATCATAATCTGAAAATAGTTCTTGACAGGCTTCTTTGTGGTCAGAGTTGTGCCAACCCAAAGAACCACCATGTTTTCTGTCTTTGCCTCAGTGAGTTCAGGAAACAATAAATTTCTGTCTTTGCTTGGGTGAGTTCAGGAAACAATAAATTTTGTATCTAAAGTATTTATGACTCATTCAGCTGAAGCAGTTAGAAAATAAGCTTTTGATCTACCTTCATACTCCCACTGGCTTCAGAATAAAAAACAGAGCATTATATTCACACACTGCTATTATTTAGGTGAGTACTCTTTGATTCTTTATTTTCTCATCTGAAATACGTGGATAGCAGTGTTTGATCCCTAGGCATGGAATGGGGATTAAACAGGAAGTCATATGAAAGATGTTTTTTTATATTTTAGCCTATTGGTCTAAATATCTGTGCTATTAGAGAGATGTTCTAAAGAAAAAACATTTTGATCACTCATTTAACTTCCAAGTGCCTACTATATGCTGGGAATTGTGCTAAACCTAAGAAATACAGAAATGAATAAGACATTGGTCTTTTCTTCAAATAGTTCATGGTCTGATGATGGAGCAAACTATACAAGTATAGCATGGCAAAAACTTTTAAGTGGTGGGTTGAGGGAGAAAGAGTGCTACTTAAGCCAGGGGAGAGATCCTTAACCCATTTTTCAGAAATCAAGGAAGATTTCTCACTTGAGATTATTTCAAAGCTCAGAAGTAAAGATGAGAGGATTTATGTAGGCAAAGGAGTAGGTATTCTAAGAGACAGGGCTTTATAAACCCTACTAAAATCATGTGGAAAGAATGATCTGCAGGAAGCACATGTGATATGCCATCTCTGAATTACCTGGTGGATATCAGTATCTTTAATCTAACCTATCTTTTATCTGAGGAGTCAAAAAAAAAAACCCATTGAGGGCAAATAAATGCAACTTTTTTAGGGATAAAGTCTTTTCTACAAAGAGGAAGGATTTCTTTATTTTATTACCTGGCAATCTTCTATCCTAAACACTGGTGTGTGAATCAGGACACTGTCTTCACTCCATACTCCTTGAACAACCTGTCATTTTCCATCCCAGCAGAGAAATAAATCCAGTAGGATTTGTTAATATCTGACTGTGTGGTTGGCACCACAGACTGCAGTCTCAGACTCAGTCTCATAGGTGGAACGAGAAGTATGCACACAACTGCAATCTAAAGCAGAGGATGTTATCACTGACAATTAGTTGACCAACTTTATTCTTCAGGAACTGTGGTAGATGTTGTGGATATAAATATTTCTAAGACTTAAGTTCCTATATTTGAGGACCCCATAGTACAGTTGTGTTGAAAGCCATCATGGTGCATGATAGATGCCACAGGAGAACACAGAATGCTGTGAGAAACCTCTCAGGGGCTAGAAAGCTCAGAATCAAAAGAGGTCTACATTCCTAATAACCCACTGGAGATCTCCTTCTGAGGCCTTAACCATACATTAGAAAAGTATATCCCTTTATGATATACCTATCCTACATGACAAAAACTGAGCAATTTACTGCAAATCAAAGCAAATCCCAACAACTAACTTAAAAGTACTTTGTGATCTTTCTGCTCCCTGTCTTGCAGATTTTTCTTGCTCAGAAGGTTTTTCTATGTTGCTCAGTACTAGAAACTATTTAGTCACTCAATGTTTGTCTTATTTTTTCCCAGCTACTGAATGTGGGCAGAACCTGGCTAAGGTAGGGTCTTGGAATTACTTTAATATTTTCAGTCGCATTGTTGGGGGAAGCCAAGTGAAAAAAGGTTCTTATCCCTGGCAGGTGAGTCTCAAGAAACATTCTCTGATATGTGGGCTGTGAGATGTCTCAGGGCTGCATCTCCTGAATAACTGAGTCATCAATGCTGCATCCTGTCTAGTTCTTCACTAACAATTTTACCACTGCATATAAAAATCCAAGTCCCTCATGATGTACATCAATTGAATTCCAGAAAAAGTTTGTTCATAACAGTTACATGCACTGTTGACTTGAGTCACAAACTATTAAAAGTAATGTCCACAACTTTCAGCCCCTAAGACAAAAACACCACATCAAGAAGTTTAAAAAAAATGAGTTTACTATTTTAAAAAAATTCTTGATTGAACAAGCATATTTTAAAATATACTTGACTTGTTAAAGACAGAGAATACACTTTGTGTTTGGGGTGTAAAGTTCTCACCGATATCATAGGACCTCTCAGAGAATAGGCAAGAATATTGCCTCCTTAAGATCTAATGTCCTAGGAATTCTACCTTGTTTAATTTCCTGATCCTCCTATGACATGAAAATGAATTTGTGCTTTTGCCCCAGCCCCAGAGTTTGCATTATTGTCTTTGAAACTCTCCCAATTTTCCTTACCCTTGGGGTCATGTTATCTTCCTGCTTCTTAAATTTCTATTTAAAGCAATCCTTCTTTATTTTTACTTCTCATGAATCAGTCATAAACTTTTAGATCAACAAACCAATGTTAAATGGCTGGTTGAGTTTGTGTTCAGTGGGTTGACTGAATAACTGAGTCATTGTCATTTGAATAACTGGTTAAATACTTGATAGAATAGTTAGATTGATCAGTTAGTTACTTGACCAGGTGTTTTTCTAGACAATTTAGAAGTCCATGTTCAAATTCTAGTAAGAATGATTCATTGACTTTTACTTACTTGTTCTTTGTTCTATTCTTGGCCTCTTCTCTCTGGATTTTTCTTTCTCCCTCTCTCCCTCTCCCTCTCTCTCTTTCCCTCTCTCTTATGCTGGGAAATCAAACCCAGGACCTCAGAAATGCTAAGCATGCCTGAGCTCTACCATTTCCCCCTCTGCATTGCTTTTCCTTTGATTTCTCGTTAAATAATTTTTGGTTAAAAGTGGACAATTCTAAAAATTTTTTTTTCTAATTCTAAAAAATGTAAATATTGTTATTAAAAGTACTTACTTGTACATTGTAAGTCATTTTAGAATCAAATAAAATATCATGAATAGGATAAACCAAAGATAGAAAGTATGCTTGAGAGGCAGAATCAGAATGACCTTGAAAAAGATAAAGGAGTCAAAGAGTTTATTTAAAAGTATGAGAAAATTATAGGTCCAACTATTTCTCTAAGAGGCTTGGAGAATTGGAGCATGTATTAAAAGTCTTCCTAGTCTGCAACTTGTCTCTTTCCCAAAACTTTTCAGCTGTACTCTGCTACATTCTCTACTTCTTTTTCTTCTTTCATAGGCACTATTCATATTGTCAGGGCCACAGATCTGAGTCAACAGTGTTATACAAATAAAGAAGTAAATACTAATATTTCTACTGCCAACTCTACTAAAACTCTTATAGCCAATCATCTCAAATTAACTACATCTTATCTAGACCAAGGTTGGGAATGTTCTGGTTCCAGCACTGCCCTTCTTTCTGAGCTGTAGTGTACGCATGTTACCCCTTAAGAAATTATGAGTGAGATATCTGGGTCTATAATTTAGAATATCCTCAGTTGTCAGATTTGGGGAATGGGGGAATCCTAGGGCATGACCTTGTACCCATTTAAGGTCTTTGCTATTCAGGTATCTCTGAAACAAAGGCAGAAACATATCTGTGGAGGAACCATCATCTCTCCACAGTGGGTGATCACAGCTGCTCACTGTGTGGCAAACAGGTAGGGATGGACTCACTCAAGGAAGAAAATCAGATCACCCCCTTCCTCTCCCTTGGAATCATCAGTGATGATTCTATTAAAATATGGGGCAAAACCTTAATTCTATAACACAAATGGGGCTTGTGACATTGTCAGATGCTACTCAAGTAGTTGAAAATACACATTCTTCACAGAGGTAAAATACTTTATTTACTTAAAATGACTGGAGTTAATAAAGAATGATACCCAAGTGAGAAAGAAAAATCCCTAAGATTGATCTGTGGACGTTTTCTTAAGTTTCAGTAAAAAAAAAAAAAAAAAAAAAAAAAAAAAAAAAAAAAAAAAATTATCAGGTGCATTTTATATCTTACGAAATGGATAAAAGAAAACAAAAAGAAGACTGGCAAAACCTAAAGTAGGCTCCAATGTCCTCCTTCCTATTGGTCCTGTCCCTGAGTTGCAACCTACAGACTTCTGTCCTTTATTCACTTTCTTGTGTGATGCAGATGTTTCATTATCAGTGCATTTGGCATATACTAGACTGTAATCAAGATCCTGTCTCCATTTGATCCGCTTTCATTTCAAGTCTGCAAAATTTCCCTGGATGCTCACTTGATGCTAGACACCAGGGAGTGCCAACATACCAAAATAACTGAGACATGATCCCTACTCCCAGAGAGCTAATAGACTAACAGGATAGTCAACTGATAATTTCTCTGCAATGTGGCAGATGGTAGGCTAGTGAGATGCTGTATGTTAGGATAGATATGTAATATAGTCAAAATTCAGAGGCATATACCAAAAGAAAATTATTCCCTTTCTAATTTTGTATGAAAGTATCAATCCTAGAGATGAAGGATTCTAAAATATGGTAAGCTCAAAGCTCTTTATCCATCTCAACAATCCTACCACGCTCCTCTATTATTACTCAGGAAGATGGGGTCTTTCCCATGTCATGTGAGGTCTTTAAATCACAAATATAAGGAAGGTAAGGAGAAGATCCCAACTTTCCATTGTATTTAGTTCTAAATCCCTGAGTGTGTGTGCTCTCTGGGACATTAGAGTTATGATGCTATTCTTCATAACATACACTCTGTGTGAGACCTTTGACATTGAAGCAGCATACTTACTGGGAATCCCGAATCAGTCTCAAAGGATTTCATTGATATTAAGGTTGGATAATGTCCCAGGATAGCTGAATAAAGTCCCCTAGATTTTACAGGACTTAATTACAATGTATATGTATCTCTAGATAGTTATCATTGCAAAATGTTGTTGATCATATCATTGGCTCCATATGAGTCCACTCTTTACTAGTTCTACACTGGAACTGAGGATCTCTGCATATTTTTTCTAATAGCATTGGAATCATTCTCATTTGCTTAGCAACCCAACACCCACGTTATCTATCTATAAATTTTGAAGAGACCAATTTGTCAACAACTGTACTGTGAGTTTCATTGAAATCCACCATTTTACTGCTCCCTCTACATAGAAATTCTGCATCAACTTTGAATGTTACTGCTGGAGAATATGACTTGAGCCAGGAAGAGCCAGGAGAGCAAACCCTCACCATTAAAACCATCATAGTACACCCACGATTCACCATCAAGAAACCAATGGACTATGATATCGCCATTTTGAGGATGGCTGGAAACTTCCAATTTGGTAAACATTTGAGGTTCACCCTGATTTGCATGGCCCCCGTTCCCATGACCTTTGACTCATAATACATTCCCTTCAGTTCATGTTATATAGCATATGCCCAGCTATTTTAAATCATGTGCTTTGAGATAGGGATTTAGGATGGAGGGTTCCCTACCTGAAACTCTCTTTGCTTGTAGTTCTGGATGTAAGATTATGTGGAGTCAGGAGAGGAAAGGATCTTTGTCTGATAAGTGACCCCAGTAGGTTCCAGGCAGAGATATTGCAGTTCTCACCAAGGTCTTTGGGGACTACCTAGATGCAAATTGGTGAGTGGCTAATGGTGTCCTGTCCTCTGTGAATGAAATGAGCACTGCCTTAATTTTTTTTTTTTTTTTTTTTTTTTTTTTTTTTAGGCCAGTCTGTAGGACCTGTGTGTCTTCCAGAACCAGGGGAGAGATTTCAGGCTGGATTTATTTGTACAACTGCAGGCTGGGGCCACTTGACTGAAGGTAAGAATCCCTTGCCCCTCTTCTTAATCAGAGGTTAGAGCTTTCTGGTGGGCAATCAGAAAATAGAATTTTAATCTATATTTTTTAAACAGTTATGTCAACATTTTAAAAGATTTAAAAAAATGTAACATTGTACTTAGAAATTTAGGTTTTTCCAAAGGACACAAACTTGAATCCAGTTGATGAGGTGAATGGGGCATCTTCAATTCAGAAAGGGTCAATGTGCCTTGCTGGTGCTCCTGTCTTGTGTTACAGATGGCGTCCTCTCACAAGTCCTGCAGGAGGTGAACCTGCCTATTTTATCCAAGAAGGAGTGTGAGGCAGCTCTGTTAACCCTAAAGAAGCCCATTAATGGGAAGACCTTTCTCTGTACAGGCTCACCTGATGGAGGGAGGGATGCATGTCAGGTAAGTGAAAATGGCTGGGTTGACAGGCTTTCCCCAGGAAGGTCTCCCCTCAGCTTTTTTAGCAGGTTAGGGGCTGCAGGAAGGCTGATTCCAGCTAAACCTGGAATCTGGAAAGAAGAGCCAAAAATAAAGAGGAAAGATAAAGTCAAAATAAAGGGAAAGTTGAAACAATCTGTTTTGAGCAGGGATGTCCAGAGAAGCTTATCTGCTTTTTCCAAAAAGACCAAATAATAGAAATAGTGCCAAGAATAAGTTCAGGGTTCATCCCTGCAGGATGGCTGGATCTTTCTTATTTGGAGCTTTCACGTTTGTAGATGTTTGGAACTTTACTTATCTCCTGTTCTCCCATTGATCAAGAGCTGAGGTCAATTTTATCACTTGGCAAGACTTCTCTGAGTCTGTAGCATGAAACAGGAAAGAGAAGAAGGTCTGCTGCTTTGATGAAAGCCTAGAATAGGGGAGAAGAAGGTGGAATTGGTGGGCTCCAATGGTATTTGAGAATCATGTTGAAATTGTGTGTGGTTCTTCCCCCAAAACTCTGAGTCAATTGTTAAGTATACTTGTGGATAAACAGTGAGCACTGTAGGGCATCAACACTGACAATAATGGTAAAAGAATCTTCTTTCTTCTTCAGGGAGATTCAGGAGGTTCACTCATGTGCCAGAATAAGAAAGGAACCTGGACTCTGGCTGGCGTGACTTCCTGGGGCTTGGGCTGTGGTCGAGGCTGGAGAAACAATAGGCAGAGAGATGAGCAAGGGTCCCCTGGGATCTTCACAGATCTTAGTAAAGTGCTTCCCTGGATCCATGAACACATCCGAACTGGTAAAAAAGCCATTATGCGAGGTTAAGAAGTTGGTATTGTGCTAGGGCAGAGAGAGCATCAGCTGTCTAGCCAAGTCAGAACCACAGATTAAAGAGGTCTACTTCTGTCCTCAATGCAATGCATAAAGATTATGAAATTTACTGTCAAAAACAAGAGCTGAATATGGTATGTGATACAGTAGAAAATGTTCAATGAAATATGAATTCATCCATTTTAAATTTTGTCAAGTTTGCCTTTAATTGAAACAATTTCAGCTTGAAGATATGTTTTCCCCACTTATTTCTAATGGTTCCAGCAAGATTCAGCTAGCTAGCATAAAACAGTAGCAATTTTGCCACCCAGGGAACTATTTGGGGAGAGATCTGTGTTGTCACAACTAGAGAGGAGGCAGTGGCACCTACTGGGTAGGGGCCGTGGATGCTGTTAAGTATACTACCACAAAGAATAATAATCTCATCCCAGAAGTTAGTAGTTCACATGTTGAGGAGCCCTGACACAGAACCAAGTTCAGTAAGTCGGAAAAGGCCAGGATTTACATACACCAGGGGGTGAGTTGCAGCCTCATTTCTACCTCCAAACTCAACTTAGTTGTTTTCTTACCTGGTTTCTAACAGCCTCAAAGGGACTTCCATCCTTTCCTGAAGCAGTTAATTCAAATTAGTTCAGTAGAAAACTAGCTGTGGTCAAGCACATAGCACAACATCAGGTATCTGAGCCTTAAATTCAAGTTGTAGATATTCTAGAAACTCTTTTGTGCTTGTAGGAAAGTTATTTCCATCTCTAGCCTCCATTTTTATGTACAATGACCTCTTTTTTGTTCTGTATAAGTGTCATGATAATCACTGGTTACTTACTGTCTGTTTCTTAATTAGGCTACTCAATAAACCAAGAAAATCATCTCCTTTTTATATCAGGACCCCTTTTGTACTTTGCCATTTATCCTTTCTGTTCTTTCCACAAGAGTAGATTTTCATAGTAGTATATTGACTAAAAATCTCTGCACCATAAGCTTTGAGTTGTGTTTTTCTTTTTCTTTCCCAGGGCATCAAAGAAAGAGCACCAGAGGTGGGTATTCCTTGTAGCCTGCTCTACCAGAAGCATGAATTAACATTTAGCATTTCTGAATATCAGTTTCCTCTATAATCAAAAGTTCCCCTCAGCAAGAGTTTCCATGTTTGCTAGGTATAAAACTACCAAGCACACCTGCAGCCCTGCCAGTTTGGACAATCGCATGTCCACAGGAGCCTTGGATTCCCTCCTGTTTCTTTTCTTGTCTATCCAGTGCTCCACCTAATTCAGCAAACATTTGACAAACTCTAGCTTTGAATCAGAGACTCAGGAAAGAGAAGAGGTGGTACAGATGTGGTAAATAAGCTACATACATCTCCCTGAAAGTGTCCCTACTTATATAGGGGACTCATCCCTGTATTACATTGTAACTCTGCAATTAATTCACCTTGTGATTTGGGGCAAGCTCTTTCCTATCTCTGGACCTCAGTTACTTTATCCATAAAGAATAGAGATTGGGGGGCTGAGGCTGTGGATGCTCAGTGGTAGAGCGCTTGCCTCATAAGTGTGAGGCACTGGGTTCAATCCTCAGCACCACATAAAAATAAATAAATAAAATAAAGATATTGTGTCCATCTACAACTAAAAAAAATATTTAAAAAAATAAATGTTGAACCAGATGGTCTTTAACTCATATCTTCAATAGTTCTTTCAGCCCATAAAACTACCTACAAAATGCAATATAGAAAAGTAGTACCCTCAGAGCTCTGAGGAGTGAGAGGCTTCTTCTAGCTGAAAATCTAGTTGAAGGCATCATGCTTGTCCAGAGACAGATATTGAAAGTTGGAAGTAAGAGAATGTAGATGTAAGAGACCAAATAAGTCAGCCAAAGCAGTTGAATTGGAAGATGTGTAATGGGGTTTCATGAGAGGAAAGAATAGAAAGATAACTTGATATCAAATTATAAAAGCTTCAAATATCAGCCAAAAATTTTGGACTTTATTGAGCAATAAGAATTTGATTAATTAGATAAATAGATTAGAACTAGACTTTCCTGATAAAAGAATGGACTTGATAGTCAATTTGATAAAGTATAGCAAGGAAAAGGAAAGAATCAAACTTGATTCTTTGGTAGTTTTGAGCATGAGAAACTAAGGATACTTGAAAGTCATAAATTCAGAAGTGGATGCCGATTTGCTGATCCAGAGGGGTTCCATCAGCAGCATTTGAGTTTCAGGGGTGATAGCTAGGAGACCATTGCAAAATCTGTCTGAAGTTCAAAAAAGCAGAGATAATAATTAAAACTGAGGGTATGACTTAGACTGGTCAGAGGACTAAAATACAGAGAGAAGATGAATGCTAGGATAGAACCTGGGAAACATCTGTGTCCATAGAATGGGTTCAGAAGAAAGAGTCAAGGAAAAAAACAAATCACAGAATCCCAAGGCTAAGCAGAATATAAAAGGAACAAAAAAGAATATGGCATCTTAGAAGCCAAGACAGGAAAATATTTCATGAAGAATGGAACAATGTGTAAAGAATAACCAGGAGGCTCCAGGGTCCTCAGCTTCTGGAAGGAGGCACTATTATGGCCCTCTATCATTGTTGACCCTGATTCCATGGCTTTCCCTCCCAGCATCATGCAGTGAACAGGATGGCATCATCAGCGGGTCTGATGGGGAACTCCACTTCCCAGAAAGCCTCCACCTATACTATGGCAGTGAGCAGTGAGTGGCCCCCTCTGTCACCCTCCCCCAGACTCCCATCTCCAGCCTGGCTACACCCATTAACTGGACAGCGATTGTCACTTTCTGTCTAGAAATAACATCCTCTCCATGTGTCTGTCTGCAGACAGTGTGTCTGGACCCTCTTGGCACCAGAGGGAATGCATGTGTTGCTCAGTTTTTCCCGCATGGATGCAGAATCTTGTCACCACAATTACCTGGCAATGTGTTCTTTGGAAGACAGACTCTTTGGTGAGTGGATTTTCACACTGTCCAGTGGGAAGCAGTGCTAAGTGGCTTAAAGAGGCCCATTTACAATATGTTTGGCATTGAGTCATCTGTAAACACCACACTTCCAGTCTCCCAGTTTGATACTCAGATCAGGAGTAAGGAGGAACTGAACCTGAGTCTGCAGGGTCACAGGGCATTTCACTTCTGCATCATTTTCACTTGCTCTTATTGAAGTAGGAGTAAAATCTAGACATATTGCAGGGACCCTCAGGGACCCTCCTAATCAGAAAGCTGCTTTCCTAGGCATGAAAAGGATCTTTACCTGCATCATCAAACTCAGAAGACAGATGATGATCAAAAACTATGAAAAGGAGACAATAGTTACATAAGAAATAGGAGTGGAGTGGTGTTTCTGTGGTTCTAAACTGGACATGAAATAGCCCCTCAGGAAATGTTTGGCAATGTCTTATAGACTTTTTTGGATGATACAACTGGAGAGAGTATTACTGGAATCCTATTAGGTTGTCACAACTGGAGGGAGTTTTATTGGTGGAAGCCAGGGTGCTACTAAACTTGTTATAAAAGACATAAGATACCCAATACTGCTAAGATTGAGACACCCTGTTTTAGACAATCCTGAAATATCATGGCAAGTTCAGTTCTCCTTAAGTCATTTAAAGGGTGATGTTTTCTAGAGTCTAGGCCAGTAATCTTCTTTCTCATCTTGCAGGAAAACTCTGTGGAGAAATCCTCCCTTCATCCGTTCTTGTTGGCTCCAATTCTATGAAGCTGAAGTTCATTTCTGATGCCACAGATTATGCCACTGGGTTTAATCTCACCTATAAAGCTGTTAAGCCAAACTACTTTCCTGGTAAAACCATTTACACTTATCACATGCCATCCAGATCCTTTGAAGAAGTTTGGGCATCATAGGCATTAGCCCCCTTGCAAGGCCCACTAGCTCCATAGTGGAGAGGACCACCTGGCCAGCTTTAGAGCAGGGTGTAGTCTCTCCCTCCACAGCCTTCATAATTCATATTTATCACCTACCCACGTAAGCTGATAAGGCCTGAAGAATTCTGTAAGGTCTGTGCATAGCCCTCTTCCTTCTTGTTGGCTCTGTCTAAAGATTCAGTTCATGCATCACCTGTGAGAGATGGGAAGGAGAACAATGAGAATTCCTCTTCCTTAGGTGCTTCCATTTGTTTAGAGTTTCTTTATGTATTTCAGATTCAGGTTGCAATTCCTTAACTATCCTTTTCAAAGAAGGCATCATACAGAGTCTTCACTATCCTGATGACTACAATAACATGGCCAACTGTAACTGGATTTTTCAAGCCCCAAAACATCACGTAATTAAGGTATTAACTTGGGTTACTCCTACTTAGCCATGGTATATCCACAGAACTGCTATCAGAAGCACTTTGCAGGAAAAGGTTTTTATCTGAGTTATTCACTGCTATATTTTATTTCTCGGTACCTGATATACAATAAATCAGGCTCTAATTAAACACTTGAATAATAAGCCAGCTTAGTTTCCCCTGCAACTACCCACTTTTACCACTAGATAGCACTTTCAATCTTTAGTTTTTGTTAAAAACAAAACCAACCCCCCCCCCAAACCAGTGTTGTCTTAATCTTTGTACTTGGTGACTTTTATCAGTCTCTAGTTCCTTCTAGAAAAAAGCATTTCTTCATTGTAATTCAAGTTCTAACAAAACACTTGTGTATGTAATGGTGAATAGAAATCAATAACAATTAGGCCAAAATCATTAAGCCTTCTAAGCAGAGGAGATATAGCAAAGAAGAAACAATGTAGAACAGGTACAGGGGAAGACTAGCTTAAGAGAGTCACAGGTGTACTTGGAGGGGCTCATGAGAGGTGAGACTGAGACCCTTGAATATCAGGATGTGGAGTTTACTCCACATTTGTCTATTAGTGTTATTGGCCATTTATTGGTTTGTTTTCCCATTAAACACTAGTGGACCCTCTGCAGAGAGATGTCACTAGGTAGCTGAAGGTCAGGCTACAGTTGGAATGAGATTGGACTTAGGATTTATTTATAAGTATGTATTTCCTTTAAAATAATAATTAAAAGCAAGGGGTATATGAATGGGAGAAAGCAAGGAAGGAGTAAGGGCAGACAGGACCTCAAAGTTCTCCAGTACGGGAGCGTGTTTCCTAACAATGGGTTCGCTTCTTGAGAATTGGATGGTCATTGGGTGTTTTATTGTTGTGTGACTGTTACAGAGTGTTCTCACACAAACCAAGACAGCTCCAAGGTCACAAGATGTGTAATCTTATGAGACCACTTGTATGTGGTCCATTGTTGACCAAATCATTGTTATGCTATGCATGACCATATTTTAAGAGGAAAGAGGTCTAAAATGTGGGAGAAAAAACTGAATTGGTGAAGTCTCTCCAGAGAATGAATCTTTTCATTTAAAACACAAAATAAAACAAATAAACAAAATAGTTTATTGGCTAATAGTTTGGGCTTACAACATAGAGGTTAAAGAGAATGAACTGTTCAGACCCCACCACACCCCTCAATAAGGCAGAATAATTTGATTGGCCAATTAAACAGTTGAAAAAAGTCGGGTTTGGCAGTGTCTGAAGTACCAAGGTAAGTCAGAAATTAGGAGCAGAAACAAGATCACATAAGTTTTACAAATGAGTGAGATGAGTATAGATCTTCTTTTTCTAATGTTTTCTGAAACCCAAAAAAAGTCAAGGCAAAAATTTCAGCAGAATTAAGGAAAAAAACATTTTTGTTCACAATGAAAGATAAGAATTTAAATATAAACATATTTCTAGGAGGAGTAAGAAGAGGGAATTTAGTTGAAAACCTGTAAATGCTACCCTTCTCTTCTAAGGTCTTCCTCCAGAGCAAGTTGAGCAATCCAGATTTCTTTGCCTAATCTAAATAAGGTCATTCATCAGTAGAGTTTAGTCTGAGAATAACCTTCAGTCTTCTCAGCTGTCATTTCAGAGTCTGGAAATAGAAGAAAGTGGAGACTGCACTTCCGACTATGTGACAGTGCACAGTGATGTAGAAAGGAAGAAGGAAATAGGTTTGTGTTCTCAAAGGCTCAGTTTCCCCTGGTTTACATTTGGACCCAGTCTTGAGATGAAATTAAGAAGGATATTGCTCGGTTTTCCTTAATTCCCCTGTCCCGCCACTCCTTCTTCTATGTCAAGGGGAGGAGGAGAGAGACATGACCAAAGAACCACTTGAACAGAAAATTCAAAAGGCCCACGATGAAGTAGGAGCCAGATGGGGAAAGTACCATCAAAATAAGCCCTGTATCTGGAACCAACTCCCTCAGGAGCGTTTCAGTGGGAGTGTCTGGCAGATGAAACAGAATTGAAACATTGACGGAGTTAAATGCATATTTAAAGAAGCGAACTGCCTTTTTATTTTGAAAATGAAGTGTGATATTTACCTGAAAAGCTCAAAAATTAACTAAAGGACACATTTTTTTTCTCCTGTCCATTCCATATTTATTTGCCTGGCACTTGACAATACCTTGGGTTGGTCTTCAACCAGCTCGGTTGTGTGGCTATGATGTCCCTGCCCCTGTGCTGAGCCCCTCCAGTGTCATGCTCATCAACTTCCAATCAGATGAAAATGAGACCTTCAGAGGCTTCCAGGCTGCAGTGTCCTTCATTCCTATAGCAGGTAAGAAGATGGAGGCAACGATCCTTCAGTGTCAGATTCTAATCCTCAAAGAGTGGTAATAAAGGGAAGCCTTTGGAGTCCAACATGGATCCAACTGATCTTCATAATTTGTGGTGATTAGATCTTATAAAGTCACTGTGAACACTGAATAAATGGATACTGAACCATTGCTCCTGAGAAAATACAAAGTTATTTTCTTGTGAGCACTGTATATTTTTTTTAATCAACTGATCAACACATAACCTTGTTTTAAGTGTTTCTGCTTAAAGACACATTATTTCATATGTATTACTAATTCATTAGCATTAAATTCAGAGCAAATAGTAACTCATATCTGAACAAAGCTTTTCTAACACATGTATTTTCTGTGTAAGGTACATCACAGTCTTCTTGCACCTAGGAACACTAGAGGGCACTTCGGCACTATGCTTAGAAGACATACTAAACTGAAATCACCAACAAAAAGCACACACACACAAATGTGGTACTAAATAGACCACAAAAAGGACATTTGTTTATAGGATGAGAGCTGAAACAAGAAGGCAGGGAATTTCCTTATTTTACAACAGCTGAAAACATGAAAGTCAGATGTTTGTAAAAGCACCATGAATATTGCTTTTGAGGTTACAAATAAATTTCGGTGAGTAGGTGAATTTACATATATGGAATTTATAAATAATAAAGATAGATGGTGTGTCTGAATCTTGGCCTATCCTTACTAGATGTGTGGTTTTAAGAAAGAGTCATCTCAGTGTCATTTTCAACCTTACAATGGGAAAATAATCATGTCTAGGAAAGAATGGAGTAGGATTAAATCAGATATGATACACTTGGCTATACACAAAGGTTCATACAACAAAGAAACAGAACATGAAACATTGTCCAATCCTTAATTCCTGGAGGCCCTGGAGACTCGCACTACACATCTCTCTTTCCAGTCTTCACCATAATCCCTCTTCCACATGGAAGATCCCACAAAGCAATTATCTGCTTCCCAAGTTGTTCCTTCTTGTTAAGAAACTGCTGTTGGGAGAGCAAAGCCAGGTTATATTTACAATAGTCCACTTCTCAGTTAAAATACTCACAGAGTCCTGCTAACTGAGGTGTCCCAAAATTCTAACATTATCTCATAAGTCATTTTCTGATGTCTCCAACCCTGGCTTTCTTTGTGTGAACTAAATAATTATATTATGTTTCTACCCAGATTTCAATACCTCGCTATTAGGGGATGAACCAGTGTTTCTGGAGACATGGAATGTGCCATCTGAAGAAATTAATGCTTCTGGTAAGCTGTTTGGGGAATGTAACTACTTAGTGTGTATGTGTATGTATACACACACACACACACATTCGCACACACACATATATATACAACATATTATCCAGGGTTCAGAGAAGGAGGTGTGATGGGTTGAATATGTTTTTCCCAAAAATTATGTTGGAATCCTTCAGTACCCTAGAATGTGACTTGATTTGGAAATAGGGTCTTTACAGAGATTAATTGAGTTAAAATGAGGCCATTACTAGGCCCTAATCCTATATGAATGCTATTCTTAATAGGGGAGATTTGGATGTGGAGAGATACACACACAGAGGAAGAACATAATATGAAGAAGAAGGCAGAAATCCAGTGACATATCATTTACAAGCCAAGTGTTTTAGTCAGTTTTGCAATGCTGTGACCAAAATACCTAACAAGAACCACTCAGAGGAGGGAAAGTCTATTTGGGGCTCTGGTTTCAGAATTTCTCAGTCCACAGATGGTTGGGTCCATTGCTCTAGGTCTAAAGTGAGGCGGGACATCATGGCAGAGGGACACAGTGGAAAAAAAAACGGCTCACCTCATGGGGTCAGAAAGCAGAGAGAGGGGGAGAGAGGGGACAGAGTGAGGATGCACTCTTCCAGAGTATACCTCCACTGACTCACCTCCTCTACAGTTACCACCCAGTCAGTCCATTCAAATTAGGATGAACTGACCAGGTTACCGCTTTTACAGTCTAATCATTTAACCTCTGAATATTCGTGCTTTAACACAGAAATTTTGGGGGGACACCTCATGCCCCAATCATAATACCAAGGAACACCAAGAGTTGCCAGTGAACCACCAAAAGTGGGAAAAGGCCATGGAACAGATCCTCATCACAGTCTTCGGAAAGAACAAACCTGCCAGCTCATTGATCTTGGACCTCTAGAACTGTGAGACAATAAATTCCTGTTGTTCCAAGCCACCTATTTTGTGGTACTTTGTTATAGCAGTTCTAGCAAATGAGTGCACCAGAATTTGCTTGCACGATTTGTAAGAGCTGACCAAGCAAGAACATCCCTAAGGCAGACAGACAGAAAGGGAAAATCTCAAGAGTACTGAATCCACAGCACGAACTGAAGTTGTTCTCTGTAGGCAGCATCTCTTCTCTTTTTTCAGGAAGCCTCAGCCCTGCTTTTAAGACCTTCCAACATATCAAGCCAGGCCCACACAGATTGTCCAGGATGATTTTCCTTACCTAAAGGCAATGGATTAGGGACCTTCGTTGCATCTTCGAAATCCTTTCACAGCACCACCTTCGATTGAATAACTAGAGGCGCAAGTCCAACCAAGTTGACACATCAAAAGGGTCATTGTCCCTTCTGCTCAAAGCAACACTGAAATATTTCCAGTCCAAGAATAAAAACTCCCTTCTTAACTGACTCATTTGGTGGGGCTGACTCAATTATGTGTCAACTTGTGGTCTGACTCACAAGATCCCTCCCTGAATAATAGCAAGTGTCCACTATGTTTTAACACCAATGAGCTTTGAAAATTACTGGGCTTTACCATTTCCTTGTGTTCTCCATGACATCCACTGACATAGACATTGACATCTTGTTCCATATAGATGATAAATTGGTGAGGGGACCAGGCAGAGGATGGAACTGGGGAAACTTTCATATTTTGCCATTTTAATAGTTTGTCAAAAGTCAAGTGCCTTATTTTTTTATATATTTCTATTTTACAAATTTTCTGACACATAGAGCACATAATAGCTTGGAGTGGAGAGTGAATGTTGCTTGTAATGAGAAGGGATGGGAGAAGTCTGAATCTTTTCATTCTGGCTTCCTTGACAATGACTTCATGATGCACCAAAGTTCCAAGTGAACTGGGGCTGCAATATTTCCTTCTCTTGGCCACTAGAGGGCATATTCAGCACAGTCGTTTTCTTCATCAGCCTAAACTAAACAGTATTTTCCAAGGCGTCTGGTTACAACACTCAGTGACAGTCATCATTTTATTCCCAGGACCTACTGCAATGTCCAGAACAAAGTAGGTACCAAATTATAGCATCTTAGTGACATCTTCCTTAAGGACAGGGCAAAATCGGTATGGTGGTCCGCCAACAATATGCTGCCCTCAGCAATGATGATTGGGAGCCCTATGAACTAGGCCAAGGTCCTTGACAGGATGTGGAAGTCTAAATCATCCATGGGAAGCCTTCCTAAAGGCGACTGTTCTGCCCCATGTCTTCCCCTCGGCCGCGGCTTGCTGGCCTTGGGTAAGCCACCTGAAGTGCTAGGATGGCAGCCAAAGATGGGTAAGATTTCCAGAGGGAAACAACCTAAGACAGGCACACCCTCAAGTAAGATGGGCTCCCATCAATAAAACAAAAAGGGGGAAAAAAGCCAGGCGCGGTGGCGCACGCCTGTAATCCCAGCACTTTGGGAGGCTGAGGCAGGAGGATCGCAAGTTCAAAGCCAGCCTCAGAAATGGCGAGGCACTTAGCAACTCAGTGAGACCCTGTCTCTAAATAAAATACAAAAAAAGGGCTGGGGATGTGACCCAGTGGTCGAGTGCCCCTGAGTTCAATCCCTGGTACCACAAAAAAAAAAAAAAAAAGGGGGGGGGGGGGAAATGTTGGGGACATTAAGAACATGTCAGCCAAAAACATAACTCTCTGACTTCCTGATACATGGACTTGGTCTAGCCCAGGGGTGTTGCCCTGACATATGATGAAAAATCAAACCACCACAAGGATAGGCTAATGGCTGTTCCTCCAATGTGATCTACTCATGTTCCCTATGCTCCCCTATAACCTTTCTGCTGATAAAACCCTCTCTTTTTTCATGAAAGATATCATGGTGCTGAAAGAGTTAACTTTGACTGCGTAGGTTCTCCTATTTACTTGCTGTTCTGTTCTTTATTCATATATATGGCCACCAGATATCACTATTTCAATTATTTAGATCGAGACTAATTATGTAAATTTAACCTTATTGGAATCTAAGCTAAATACATAAAGTAAAAATAAGAACCTTTTTCTATAAGTACTTAGTTCCTAGTTAATAAGCTTTTAGAGTCTTTTTGTGATTAAAAATAGATTTCTCTTATTTTAGAGTAGATATAAATTCCTTAGAATAAAAAGTCCTTCAGAGTTAACATTCAGCTTTGCCCCCCCCCCCTTTCCCTGCTTCTAGGTTTTATAAATAACTGCTATAAAAGAAAAACAATAGTGCTTTGGAATCCCAGACAGAGAAAGTTAACTTTTATCAGACAGCCTGAGTGGTGTGCAGAAAAAAACGACTTCAGGGAATCTGTGAGAAATAAATTTTTACACAAACTAATTAGATTAAAAAATGACAAAATCTAATATGCGCAGACAGTCACATACAGGGCCTTGGAAAGGTGTAAGTGACCTCAAAACCTTGAAATATATAAGATAAGAAATTTAATATGTCTAAAATATAATCTATAAATTAAGACTTATGACTGTAATGAAATCACAAAAGAATGTATAAACAAACTGTACTGCCAAAAATTATGCTTAAATACCTACAACAAAGTGAAAGTAAAGAGAGAAGATTCAGCAGCCTAACTCGTTGTCTGTGTGTGCTGATTTCTTCCACCACCGGCTGACTCCTTTACTTCATGCTACATTGAGCACTGGCGTAGTATCCCCTGGCTGACAACCCACTTTGGCAGCCCCCAGATAGATTGTACTACATCGCACCTCTTGCGGAGTCCACCACGGACCCCCGCACCAAATAAATATTTGGTGAATAAAATTAAATAATTCACAATATATCCTGAAGGACATTTTCCTAATTTTCTCTCACTGAACTCAAACCTTCTTTACAACTTTCTTCCTTTATACGAGACCATAAAAACTTAAAGACAAGAAAGTTCACATGTGCATGAGATTTTAAATATAACACCTATGCAGAGGATCCAAACCCTAAGATAAAATATCTTCTAGTGGGTAGAAGATGAATGTAAGATATATTGTGGATATTGGATCTAAAACATTTGAAGACTGGATAGTTAGAGCAAACAAAGAGGGGGTCAAAAGTGAGCTTGATACTGTGCTCCTGGGTGAGATATCCACTTCAGGTAATGTATGTTTTTTATCTGTCTAGAATAGAACAAATATTTCTCATCATTATTTCCAGGTGTCTCTCCATTGGCAATAAATATGCATCTTCTTGGCCCCAACCCAGGTGGCCTCTGCAAAATCACTCCGTCCTTCCCATTTCACCTCACCCTTCTGCTGATTTCTTTCTGGATTATGAGAAGCAAGAATGTCATAGTCAGCTCCTGGCCATGGCTGGCCTGCCTGCAGATTGCCACTGAGTATCTCATTAGAGGCACTATTATCCAAAAAAAAACACTGCTAACTGCTTCACCAGTAAGAAAGTAGAAAGTGGTGAGGGATGCTGGTTTAAATTGTTTAATTATTAACCCTTCAGCTACCATCTCTGATACCCAGCAGGGTCTGCTGTGAGTTACTGCTGGCTCTCCCATTCATTACCATCCTGAGCAATCCCTAAGTGCACCAGAAAGCTCTGCCATGTCACATCCTGTTTTCAGTATATTCTAACTAAACACAAAGTGGACTGTTAAATAGATACTTGTTTTATCATATCTTCTTTTCCTAGGGATTATCATATCTTATTTCCTATTAATTTTTTTAAATCAAAAATTAATATTAAAATTTGCTAAATACTTTCTTAGCAAGTAGTAATATGATTGAATGATTAACATATTAAATCCATACTAAATAGATTTCCTAATGTTCATTTGCTCCTGAAATGAATTCCACTTGGACAGGGTACCTCATCTTTCAGTGTACTTCTGGGTTCTATTTACTAATATTTCTCTTAAATTTTTGTATCCACATTATAATTTAAATTTAGTTATATCAGAGATTCTCTAAGTATGGTCTGGAGACACTTGGGGATCTACAAGATCTTTTTACAGGGTCTGCAATGTCAAAACTACTTTCCTACTAAAACTAAGGTATTGTTCATCCTTTTTATTCTCATTCTCTGTGGAGTGTATGGTAGAGTTTTCCAGAGGCTACATAACATATGTTATCTCAATGGATTGTAAAAAGTAGATAATAAAATCTACCTATGTTTTATTTAGCCAGACACTAAAAGAGTTTTACAAAAATGTAAAAGAAGGCCAGATTTTTTTTGTCTTGGAAATGTTATTTGCATGAATATATTACTTGTAGTGAATACCTAATGTTTTATTATAATTGTCCAAATAAATTAACAAGTGAATTCCTAAATGTTCTAAAGTGATAAATATTGACAAATAGAGCTCACATAAACAAAGCTCTCTAAGACACTCAGTGATTTTTTAAAGTATAAAGGTGACCTAAGACCAAAATGTTTGAGAGTTGCTGACCTCCAGTTTTCTTATTAGCTTCTGCATTTCTCTGAAATTGTTGTCAGAGTTTTTGAAAAAACTGGGGATTGTTCTATATTTTGCATACAATTTACAGGACAAGAATAATAAATAATATGTTGTATTTTTTGTATATATAATAATAATTTATAATATATAAATAATAATAAATATGATGTCATGTAAGTACACATGCTAAGTAGCTTTTCCTTGAAGTCTTAAAGATAACCTTTCCCAATTTCCTTCACAGTTATTGATTTTCAGGTTTAAATTTTTTTCTTCAGACAATTTACATAACAGAATCTCCTAGTAATAGTTATACCATTCATATTTTCCTACTCATTGCCTTGAGTTGTACAAAACATTTCCTGATGATTAATCCTTTTTGTTTTGAAGATAACTTTCTACTTTGCTCTTGATTTTGTACTTTTTAAAAATATTTTTTAATTACATTAGGTAGTGTTTTGTCCTTTCATAGACATTTTTTATCCTTAGAAAACAGCTACATTTTGGACAGGCATGGTGGTACATGTCTGTAACCCAGTTGTTTGGGAGGCTGAGGCAGAAGGATCATGAGTTCAAAGCCAGCCTCAACAACTTAGTGAGGCCTGAGCAACTCAGCAAGACTCTGTCTCCAAATAAAATATTTTTAAAAGGGGTGGGGCTTAGTGGTTAAGTGCCCCTCCATTCAATACTCAATAATAAAAGAAGAAGAAGAAAAGAAAATCACTACATTTTTTAGTGAATCTATATCCTCTGATTGTGTGTGACTGAGTAGTTTCAGCTGACCAGTTCAGGTCAGCTGAATGAGGGTAGACCCTGTGGCTCAGGTATTTCCTGAGGAGGACTGATAGATAGGCAGAGCTATAAGCTGTATTGATGTTAGATTACCAAGAAGCTTCAAGAATTAACTGTTTCCATTAGAGATCTTAACTATGCATGTGATATCAGACTGATTGCTTCATATTTCTGAGTCCAATATCTTTCATGTACATTGCTATGGCTTGAATATCCCCTCCAAAACTTATGTTGAAATTTAATTGCTACTGTAAGTGTTGAGAGGTGAGATCTTTAGGAGGTGTTCAGGTCCTAAAGGCTCTGCTCTCATGAGTGGGAATGGTTTAGGGAAGAGTTTCTGTGTGTTCTGGCCAGAACCATGAGCCAAATGAATTCTGCTTGTAAGTCACCAGAATACAACAGGTGGCACCAGGTACCCAAACTGTGAATTACTTCCTGTCTTAGGGGAATACAAGTAGCCCAAGCTCCATGCTTCTCCCCTCTTCAGTGGGGATATTTAACTACTTCTTTGTCTTACCAGAAAGTCCATCAATCACATAATTATCCACCCTGCCTCTGAGAGCATCACTGAGGACTGTGACCTGGCACCATTGCAGCTGGCTGATCCACTTCAATCCATCAGCACGCTCATCTAGCCTGTCTGCCAAGAGGCCAAGGGCTGCCTTCTTCCAGGTTGTGCAGGGTCACAGGATGGGGCTGTCTTCCAGGTCTATGATCAGCACTCCCGTGATAGCCTTGGTACCTTACTCTGCAGCACTTCAGAGGCTCCTGTGTCTTACTCTCTTGGTTCCTTCTCACACTTCTTTCACTGGTGAAATACTGGGGAGGATACTTATTCCCACATTAAGAAAAGCTAATAAAATGAAAGGAAAAACTAAAGAAATTGGGGCTTATAAACTTACTAAGGGACACAGAGTCACACAGCTGCTAAGTGAGACAGCTTGTCCCAGATTCAGCTTAAGCACAAAGACCTTCCCACAGCACCCCCTTGCCTGTCTTGGAGAATGAGCCACTAATTACACACAGTGCTGGTGCCCAATTGCCTTTTTCCCACACTGGCTGCATATCAACCATTAATCACTTGGTCCATTCATTCTTTCATACAGTCATGAGCAAATCTTCACTGAGCCCTGTTTCCTTGCCATACTTTCTATTAAGTCTGGATGCATGAAAGTTTAAAAAAAAAAAAAAACAGAAGTTTTTCAGGTAAGCAAAGAATAAAGGGCCCACAGAGAAACTAACATGAGCTAAGGGTGGACAAGACTAAATAGAGGGATGTTTAGGCAAAGGGGGACAGTTCTGTGTGTCTGGTGCTTAACAGAAGATATGAGAGGAGATTATTTAAAAATGCAGCCTGGGCCCAGTTGTGAAGGATTTTATTTTGGTACTAAGAACATGGGACTCTATCTTCTGATCAAGTGTCAGGGAATATTGCTGTGTGAGTGTAGAGGAGAAAATAAAAATGAGACCTGTACTAAAGAAAACAGTCTGGTTGAAGTCAAGCAGATAGACAGATGAAAAGATGCAGGCAGAAGACAGGCATGTTTGGTGCACACCTATAATCCCAGCGACTCCAGAGGCTGAGGCAAGAGGATTGCAAGATCAAGGCCAGCCTCAGCAACTTAGCAAGACCCTGTCTCAAAAAAATAAAAAGGACTGGGGATGTGGCTCAGTGGTAAAGCATCCCTGGATTCAATCCCCCGTATAAACAAACAAACAAAACAAAAAGCACAATAGTACAGGCAGGAACAGCTGAGGAGATGGATATATATATATATATATATATATATATATATATAGGAGTTCAGATAAAATTTGATGAGGACTACCAGAGTGACAATGAGGAAGTAGCTTCAAGAAATATTTCTTTCACAGAATCAAAAAGATTTCAAACCAATTAGGTTTGAAAGTGGAAGAAAGACCTGCTCAACTGCACATTTATAACTTTCAGGCTATGGATTCCAAGTAACTGAATACATCTGAGGAAAAAGGAAGTCTTTAAATCAAATACTATTTCTTCACCAACCAAAGTTTATAGGTAAAACTTACTGATTCACCATATACTGGTATATATGTGCTTGCATAGTCAGGGAAACATCCTAAATGTAGAAACATCAGTCCTTCTGAAATGTAACAGGTGAAAAGTTACCTTGGGATTTAAATGTAACTTTTTAAAATTTGGTGCTTAATGGAAAAACATCCGCTTCCTGAAAATGACAAGAGACATTAATTTTCAGTTGGGAATGTAACTCCTTCAGTTTGTGTACAACACTCTCTTTCATTCTGTATCACCATCTCTTCCCCTTTGAGTTTGAGATAAATGACTTTATTTCTTAAAAAAAAAAAAAAAAAAAAAAAAAAAAAAAAAAGACATAAAACAATAAAACACAGGTATTTAACTTAAGTGATTGCATGGATGGAAACTAATAATGGTTAACATTTGTTATTTACTCTGGGTTATTATATTATTATATATTATCATATTATCCTCTCAGTAAACCTGAGATATGGATACTATTATTAACCTAATTTCACAGACGAAGAAACTGAAACTTAACAATCAAATCCTTTGCCCAAGATCACATTCAAATAACTGGTTTGACTAGGATTCAAATCCAGGATTGCCTGAAGCCAAAACAAACTGGTGCCCCTAACCACTGTGCTATCTTGCCGCTACTACTGTTGACCAAAAAAAAAAGAACATAGCAGTACCAGATCTGGGAAAGATTCAAGAGAGTGAAGATGAATTCATTCTGTACCTTTTATTTTTGAAGTATCTGTGGGATATCTAGCTGCAGGTATTCAGGAATTAAGAACCATGCCTGAGAGATTAGCAGATAAGGGGAACAGTTGTAGCCCGGAGGAAGGCTATTTTTAGAATAAAAGGAGAAAATAAAGTGGGGAAAGCCTAAAGAAGGAGGCTGAAAGGAGCAAGCAAAAGGCGAGGGGGTGAACCAGTACAGAGCATGGACTCTGGGGAAGGAGAATTTAGATTTTGCTATGGATTGAATGTATCAACTCAAAATTTGCATGTAAATTTAATCCCAGATGTGATGGTATTTGAAGATAGGGCCATTGGGAGGTATGTTACTATTCAAAATACCTCAGTAATTAACTTATAAACAGAGAATATTTATTTTGGTTCAGTTTTGGAAATTTCAGGTCATGACTGATTGACCCTGTTGGTTTTGACCCATGGTGAGGTAGCAGATGATGATGGAAGTACACAGCAGAGTAAAACTGCTTCCTTCATTAAAAGCCAAGGAGCAAACAGAGAGAAGGAGGGGCCAGGGCCCATAATCCCCAGGACAGTTCCCAGTGACCTAAAGACCTTACATTAGGCCCCACCTTTTATTTTATTTTATTGTTATTTTTTGAGATATGTTCTACACAGATATGTTCTACTCCCAATAGGAAGTAAGGAAAGGAGTCTGAAGTTTATATTTTCAGGGTTTTGTTTTCCTTTCCTCTTGCTTCCAGAGATGAATCACTGTTGGTTGTGGCATAGGGAAGACCTCTAAATCTAAGGCTTCTAAAGATTATTTCATCCTATTTAAGAAAGTGAATTACAGTCAACAAATTTTTTCCTCCTCAATTCTCACCATGGTTATTATTAACATACAAATAAAGAAGATAAATTGGAAGACAAAATATATCAAGACTATGTGTCAGACTGCTCATCTACAAATCCCTTAACTTGTATCATAGTTGCTTACCAGTTTGCAGAGATTAGGCTCTGAAATATCCATTTGTTTTAATTGCCCAAGCCCCTAGATCTTGCAGAAATATCCTCCTGCCTTTCCCAACACCTCTTTCTCTTCCATTTTTTTTTTTTGTTGTTGTTGTTGTTGTTGTTATTGTTGTTGCTTTTTTGTATTTTTTGTTTTTGGTACCGGGGATTGAACTCAGGGGCACTTGACCACTGGACCACATCCCCAGCCCTTTTTTGTATTTTATTTAGAGTCTCACTGAGTTGCTAATTGCCTCAACATTGCTGAGGCTGGCTTTGAACTTGGGATACCCTCCCTCAGCCTCCCAAGTGCTGGAATTACAGGCGTGCACCATCGCGCCCGGCTCTCTTCCTTTTCTTGTCTGTCACCATTGGTCCTGCTTTTTGCCCTCAGCCCCTGTAAAATAACTCCACATCTGAGTACAGCTTGTGCATTTCACCATGGCAAGCACCTAGAACTGCTGCTTGACTTAGACCTTTTATGTTCTTCTAGATGACTCCAGAGGCTCTTTGGTCTGTCTTCTGGAAGACTCTGGGTACTACACAATCTTTGGGATCATCACCTGGGGTCTGGGTTGTAGACTGTTCACACCTAGATGTATCCATGAGCATCAGTGCTTTTGTAAATTTGTTTGGTCTGAAGCTCCATGTCAAGGAGACTTCGAAGGAATGTTTTCTGAGTTGATGGACCACCTTTTCCCTAGTGTTCTTCACAAAGGCAGCACTGGTCTTTCTTCCCACAGGTCCCAACAGAAGCCTTAAAGAATTACTTCTAGAGGGAAGAAGAACTCATTCCTTTTAGAGGGAAGGAAGTATATGTAAGTATGTGTAATACCTTGAAGACTGAGATTATTATCAATATAGTTAAATTTATTTGTGGAAATAGAGGTTTTTGTTTTTAATCTCCGATGCATTAATCACTTTATTTTTATTATTTATTTATTTGAAGTACTAGGGATCAAACCTGGACCCTTGTACATGCTAGGCAAGCACTCTACCATTGACCTATATCTTTAGTCCCTGATGTTTTAAGAAGAAGGTATAATAAAATTTACTTGCTCATTATAAGTGAATGGCAATTAAAATTTATTAAGTAGAAATTACTGTTATGAGTATTTTACACTCATTTTTCATCAAAACTTCATAAGATTTAATAATAGCTAACACTAATTGTTATAGTTTGAATCTGGAATATTCCCCAGAGTCCCGTGTATTAAAGGTTTGCTCCCCAGCTTACTATTCAACACCCATTTGTGATTAAAAACTCTAAGGAATGGAAGAAACTTACCTCAACATCATAAAGGCTATATACAACAAACCCAAAGCCAACATCATAGTGAATGGGGAAAAACTGAAAACATTTCCTCTAAAATGAGGAACAAAAAAAAGAATGTCCATTCTCACCATTCTTAATCAATATAGTACTGGAAATTTTGCTCAGAGTACTTAGGCAAGACAAGAAAATAAAAGGGATACAAACAGGAAAGGAAGAAGTCAAATTATCATTGCGGATGATATGATCCTACCCTTAGAAGATCCAAATAGCTCCACCAGAGGACTTCAAGAGCTAATAAGCAAATTCAGAAAAATAGCAGGGTACAAAATCAACAAATAAAAATTCAATAGCTTTTCTATACACCATAATGAATCTTCCAAAAAATAAATCAAGAAAACAACTCCATTCACAATAGTGCACCAACCCCCCTAAAAAAAAAAAAAAAAAAAAAAAAAAAAAAAAAAAAAAAAAAAAACACCCTAGGAAAAAAATCTAACCAAGGAGGTGAAAGACCTCTGTAATGAAAATTTTAGAATGCTGAAGACACTAGAATATGGAAAGACTTCCCATGTTCATGGATAAGCAGAATTAATATTGTTAAAATGAGCATATTACCAAGAACAATCTACAGATTCAATGAAATCTCCATCAAAATACCAATGGCATTCTTCACAGAACTAGAAAAAAATTGTCCTAAATTCATATGGAAAAATAAAAGATCCAGAATAGTCAAAGCAATTCTAAGTAAAATGGGCAACGCTGGAAGTATCACAATGTCTGATTTTAAGTTACACTATAGAGCTACAGTAATAAAAACAGCATAGTATTGACATAAAAACAAACACATAGACAAATGGAATAGAATAGAAGATACAGAGACAAACACATACAGATATAGCTGTCTGCTCCTTGACAAAGGCTCCAAAAACACAGTGGAGAAATGTAGGAGCCCTGTTTGGGGAGATGGCTTAAACTGTGGTTGACTATGGGCCATGGAGTTTGGGGCATTGTTGCCTTCCGTAGTCTTGCGGGACTTGGCCCGGGATCTCGAGTGACTTGGCCGAGATTGCTGATCGGGTCAGTGCCATTTTGGTGGTGTGTGTGGCGCGTGTTAGTCGTTGTTAGAGCCAGAGAAAAAAGTTATCAGAATAAAAAGCTGTTTGTTTCCAGTTTACCTCTGAACTTCTTCCCGCAGCTTCGTTGCTCCAAACGGCCATCGCTTCAGGCGACAACAGAGAAAAGCTAACCTTTTAAACAAATGGTGGTGGAAAAAAATAGATATTCATATATAAAATAATAATTCTAGATCCCTATTTCACATCCTAGGCAAAAGTTAACTCAAAACGGAATAAACACCTAAGAATTAGACCAGAAACACTACAACTGCTACAAGAAAACAGAATCAAACCTTTTAATAAAAAGGTGCAGGCAGCAACTTCCTTAGACTTCCTCAATAGAAGGAGATCAAAGGAATAGAGGAAGGGAACCAGAGGGAGGAAATGGGGATGTACTGGGGAATGCAATTGATCAAATTGTTATGTGCATGTGTAAATATGTCATAATGAATCGTGTTATTATGTATGATTATAATGCATGAGTAAAGAAAAAAAATTAAGACCTAAAGTGGGAGCTTGCCTGACAAGTACAAAACTCAGCCAGTAGGTCAATATGTCTGGAGTAGTGTGAGTATGGTAAGATCAAAGAAATGATGGGGAAAGAGCAGCTTATGTAGGACCTTCTGGGCTAAAGTAAAAATATTGGCTTTTATTCCAAGTAGAAAGAAAAGTGAATTTTCCCTTTATATATAATTATAAAGCACTAATAAAAATTAAATAAATAATAAATAGTGAAAGGAAGACCAGTAGAGGAAGGAGAAAGAAGGAGGGAGGAGGAAAAGGAAAGGCAGAAGAATTAGGGACTGAAATGTAGTAAATTACATTACATGCATGTATGATTTGTCAAAATGAACCTAAGTATTATGAATAAGTAAAATGCCCTAATAAAAGAAAAAAAAAAGAGAGATAAGGAAGTAGGGGCTGGAGCAAGGTTGTGAATAACCAAAGTGTGAGGTAGTCAAATATCCTAGTCCAAATAGATTTCCTTGGTATGTTTCAAGATGGCTATTCAAAGAAACTGCAGACAGAAATAGCTCTGAAATCTGTTTTATTTTAAAGAAATTCATATTTATTTCAGTAAAGTGAGCAAAGGATGAAGGCAAAGGCTTTCACTATTAGACCCCTTTAGCAGCCTAGGAAAGGGCTTTTTGCAAGAAGAAATTAGGGGTCTGATGCCTGGCCAGAGATTGCCACAGGTGGTCTTTTGAGGATTTTACTATCCAGGAAACTTCATGTGTGTAATAAGACAACCCAAATAACCCAATCAATAAATGGGCTAAGGAATTGAAAAGACACTTCTCAGAAGAAAGTACACAATTAATCAACAAATACATGAAAAAATGCTCAACATCACTGGCAATTAGAGAGATGCAAATCAAAACTACTCTAAGATTTCATTTCACTCCAGTCAGAATGGCAGCTTTTAAGAACACAAACAACAATAAATGTTGGAGAGGATGTGGGGAAAAAGGCACACTTATACATTGCTGGTGGAACTGAAAAATGGTGCAACCGTTATGGTAAGCAGTATGGAGATTTCTTGGAAAACTGGGAATGGAACCACCCTATGACCCAGCCATCCCACTCCTAGGTCTATTCCTAAAGGACTTTAAAACAGCATATTACAGTGACACAGCCATCTCAATGTTTATAGGAGCACAATTCACAATAGCTAGGTTGTGGAACCAACCTAGAAGTCCCTCGGTAGATGAGTAGATTAAGAAAATGTGGTATATATACACACAATGGAATTTTACTCAGCAATAAAAGAGAATAAAATAATGGCATTTGCAGGTAAATGGATGAAGTTGGAGAATATAATGCTAAGTGAAGTTAGTCAATCTCAAAAATCCAAATACCAAATGTTTTCTCTGATATAAGGAGGCAGATTCACAGTGGTGTTGGGTGTAGTGGTACATAGGAGGATTAGAGGAACACTAGAATGGTCAAAGGGGAGGGAGGGGAAGGGAGGGAGCAAGGGGGGATGGAGGGGGAAAAAAAAGAAAAGGTGGTAGAATAAGATGGATATCATTATCCTAAATGCATGATTGAAGACTTGAATAGTACAAATATACTTTGTATACAAACAGTGTTATGTAAAAAGAGGCTCTATATGTGTATTATGAATTGTAATGCATACTACTATTACAAACACAACAACTTTGAATAAGAAAAAAAGACAACCTTTGATCCTCAGGTCCTTCCTTTCCTGGACCTCCCATGACTACCTTGCTTCCTTCCCACCTCTGGGAACCCCAGCCCCCTATTTCTTTCTGTAACACAGATATTATATAAATGTCAATCATCTGGCGCTTTCCTTGAGATTCATACTTTGTGTATGGCTACTGTGCTCCTGCATGTTAATAAATTTGTGTGCTTTTTCTCTTGTTAATCGTCTATGTCCACTCATTTCATAGACTAAAATTATCAAAAACAGGGAGAAGAGAAAATTTTAAAACTTTTCCACAGGAGTCCTGGTTAGGTAGGCATTAGGGATGCTTCCCTGGTCTCTCTTTTGGATGTGAGCCCCTCCTCCTCTTTCTGGAGACCTGCTTTTCTCCCATTGTTGGTGGGAGGGTCCCAGCCCCAGGTTGGCAGCCACACTCCAGGCTGGCAGCCACACTCTCTATGCAGGTGGAGCTCTCCCCTGCAGAAGGCATTTGCTTTGCATTTCTCCCTGTTGTCTCCAAGCTGTGAACTCACAATTACTACCTTCTGGAGGCTCTAACCCAGCCTCTGCCACAACAGATGCTGTTTGGGGAGAGTTGAAGCAACTGCTGTAAATATTGGTGGAGAACTTGACGGGGCGTCATCGGCGTAGCTCTACAGACATAGCTTGCTCAGGAAGAATTCCTCCGGGGTGTGGGAAGGACGACAGGAATAGGATTCTGCAAGCTGTTCTTTTGACTCTTCCCAACACACAGTTTGTAGCAAACTCCATCATTCCAGGTGTCTCAGGCATCTTGCCTGTATACAGTATTGCTCCAGCAAGCCCCGGATGTGACAGAAAGCCTCCTTTAAAATTGTTGGATTTAAAAAGGCACCTAGTCATTGTCCTGAACGACTCCAGTTTGTCCCTATAACCTGTTCTCTTTCTTCTTTTCCTTTCCTAGCTTTATCTCTGGTTGGGAACAGAAACTCTCCCCCAAACCCTGGTCTCAGCAGGATTCACAGAACCAGAACACACAACATGTATGTGCTCACAAGTTCTCATAGCCCAAATGAAACGGGTATGCATGTTTATACCTCTGGTCCCCCTGTTTTTGTCCTTTCCCTACATAGTACTGGAGCTGTTGTCAAAGGGGGAAGATTATTCTCTGGCCTATCTTCGTGATTTGGCCAAACCAAAAATAAACTCCTTTCCTGTGTTACCACTGCTTCCCTTTTTGTTAACTGAACCCCCTCCGAGAGGTGGCAGGTGGCCAGACCGGATAGTCTCCATGTCAGGCCTCTGGTCTAGGACTCCAGCAGCATTGGCAGCCCATGGGAGTGTGCAAGGTTTTCCACAGTCACATGCCTGTTGTGCCAGTCTAGGTTGAAATCATTTCAAAGTAAAGTATTGCCATTGCTTTGTGCCTACCTTCAGTGCTTAGTGGGAAATTCTGCTCAGGCAGCATCAATATACTTAATCTTAAAGTCTAATTTCAAAGAGGGAAACTTAGAAAAATCCAATTCAAGAAATATTCTGCATTGGTCTGCGATGGTCTGTGTTGGGTGCTTGGAGAGGGCTGGGTGTTCCACCAGTAGTTGCTCTAAAGACTTGGTTGCTGAACTTTGTTCAGGATGACATTTTAATGAAATGCACAAAGGATGGTCCAGAGGCAGGGTAAAGAGGAAGGGATGGAGTGGGTAGACTGCTCACGTGGCCTGGCAGAGATATGAAACTGAATCTGTGACCAGATAGGAGGAAGTACTTTGGAAAAGAGACCCACAATTAAAGCAATGAGGGTATCAAAACCAAGGGATAGCAGTGCGGGGTTGGGGGGCACTTAGCACTTCTTAACCAAATCACAGTATATTTCTTTTTAAAGAAATAAAAACCAATAGCGCATTTAGTGTATTAATTTCCTATTGCTGCCCTAACAAATTTACAAAAGGATACATTTGTGTTATTTTAAATCACTAAATTTGGAGAAATTTTTGGAAACCAGGAGCATGAAATCTGCTTCATGGGCTAAAATCAAGGTGTCGAGAAGGCTTATTCATTCTGAACCCTCTAAGTCCATTTCCTTGCCTCTCAGATTCTAGTGGCTGCATTTATCTCTTGGCTTGCAGTCCCTTCTTCGTCTTCAAAGTACATCACTCCAGTCTCTGCTGCTGTCATTGCATGGCCTTGTCCTTTGACTGTCTTCTCCTGAGTCTCTCTTCTGTGGATTGATCAAGTCAGGCTCACTCAGACAACCTAGAAGAGTCTCCTTGTCTTAAGAGCCTTAACTTAATTACTGTCACAGATACAGGAAAAAAAAAAAAAAAAACCAAAGTGTTTTTCCTATTCTCTCAACAACCAACACTTCTGTGCTCCCAGATGTCTGCAGATTTCTCAAGAAATCCTTCAGTGAACACCAGCTGGACATCCTCTGTATAATAATGAAAGATATAAATTATGTTGCTATTGACTATTGTGACTAGAAGAGTGGGGCATTGCCAAAGGGTTGGGCATCAGATCAATGTAGAGAACAATGAGCCCAGAACCACTCACATATACCTGCAAACTGACATGTGACAGGGGTAGCATTGCAGGTCTGTGTCCAGGTATGAGCAATTCAATAAATACAATGGATATAATACACTATTCACATGGGAAAAAATTAAATTGGATCCCTGCCTCAAAGAAATCAATTTGAAGTGGTCAATAAACTTAAATATGAAAATATGAAAACTTAAATATGAAAATATGAAAACTTAAATATGAAAATATGAAAGAACAAATGTTAAAATCTTGTCAGAGAAAATGTGTCACAGAAAATATTATTGTGTAATGCAAATTAGGTTCAGCAAGACATCATTTTGACAACTTAAGTTGTAAAAAATTAATATGACTCACAGCCATACTGTGGCACCTGCAGGCCACTACACATGCATATGGTGATGTGTGTTTTGGGGTGGGAGTTGGTGTGGTGTTACAGGTTGTTTTCCTTCACATTTCTATGTTGAAATCTAAACCTGAAGTATCAAAGAATGTAACTTAATTTAGAGATAGGGTCTTTACAGAGGTAGCAAGTGAAAATGAAATCATTTGGGTGGAAACCAAGTCAACATGATGACTTTTTAATGAGGAAATTTGAACACAGGGGCACACACAGAGGGAAGATCATGTGAAGAGAAACAAGGAGAAGTCACCATTTGCAAACCATGGAAAGGCATGGTACGGATCCTTCCCTCACAGACCCAACAAGGAAGCAACCCATCCATATCTCAATTTTGGATTTCTAGTTGCTAGAACTATGAGACAGTAAATTTCTGTTGGATAAGCCACACAATCTGCAGTATCTTGTTACAACAGCCTTGAGACAGGGACCACCACAGGGACAAAGGGCAAATGCACTGCTGGTGCTGGGCCTTGGCTCATGGCCTGACAGCAAACACCAGGAGGCATAGCATGTGCCACCCTCAACCAGTGTTGGCTTTGCATATTTGAGGTGAGGTGATAACAGAGATGTGATCACATTTGAGAGAAGATCTTACTGGAGATTACATTATGTTTTCAGTTCTTCTTCATGAGAAGATTTCAAGCAAGAAAGTATAGCAAAGTTTATTAGAAGAGAAAGAAGGGGGGATGCACCCTCAAGGGAGAGAGTTCCTCTCAGAGAGGACAGTGGGATAGGAGGGAGATTCTTAGAAGATCCCACCCAAGTATCACTTTCAGCTCTGGATTGGCAGACTACATTAGTTAACAACCTAAGGGCAACTCTTGGTCATGTTGGCCTGGCTGACAGGTCCCAAATGGAACTCGTTTAACAGAATTTATGGATGGTGGGCTCCAGTGTTAATTATCCTGTTTTCCAGAGTCTGGTAATCTCTGGTCTGTGTTGTTTCTGTAAGGTCTTGCTTAAGATGCCTTAGCAATTAGGCCCTTCTGAGCAAACCTATCTTCATCCTCCCCTGAATTTATCTCTTTCTTCAGTTTTAAGAGGAATAGTTTATAAGACTGAGATCAGACAAGGGCCCTGAAAGAGCTCTCTTTTCAGAGCTTGAGGTGTCACTGAAGCAAGTATTTTCTTAAACTCCTGCCCTACTGCTTATGTCTAACTGCTGCTTAAAGTGGGAGCACTTTAATGTGTTCAACAACTGCACTAAATTATCTTTAGCACAGGCCAAAATGCTTAGGTTAAGTACACCTAAAGCTAATTCACATTCCCACCCCTGCAAGTAACCAAAAAACTGAGCTCCCTTCTTTTTATTCAGGGACCCAGTCTGACATTTTTTCAGAACTATGTTTCTCTTCCTAAATGAAAGCCCCAGGAAAAGTCAAGCCTGTATGTTCATATGTGACCAGATTTTGTTTCCATCCTTACTGGTCCAAAAGATCCCAGTATCTGGCATCAGTCCTAGCAAACTAAAACAGGTGGGGACTTGTTCTTGGCTTCTCTCACTCAGGCCCAAGAGGCAGGGATTTACTTTTGCCACTAGCACAGGGTGGGCTGGGGGTGGGAGACCAAGGTTCTGAAAGGCACTGTGAAGAACCCCCCAAAACCACAACCATCAGTGTCTCTCATTCTGGCTCCTATGCCATCATGGCGGATTCTTGCCATCTCTCTTCAAGTGATGGATGGATGGACCGGACGGACAAATGAACGAACGAGTGAACATTTCGTGTAAATGTCTTCAACTCAATGATACCTTCTGCTTCTGCCACACCCTGCAAACCTAGGGCTCTGGACCAGGCTCAGAAGAGAAGCACTAGAGACATGTTGAATGAGTGTATGTACTTATTGCTTTTGGGCCCCAACTCCCATTTCCTTTGCAGCATCCCCTTCCTTTAGTCATTCGGATGCCCCTTTCTCCAGCCAAGTCACAACTTAAATAAGCTAGGGGGACTGAGTTCTCAGTCATGACTGTTTTCAGTGTGCAAGGGGGCAGAGATGCAGAGGAGGTCATGATCAAATAAGGAATCTAGAAACAAGGAAGCCCCCGGTTCCCTGCCTGCAAGCCCAGAAGTCTCGGTTTTCCGCGCGGCCCTGGGGGCAGGGCTGGACCAGAGCCAGCGTCGCGCGAGAAAGAACCCTCGACTGGGCCCCTGGGGAGGGAGTCAGCCGCCGCCAAGGCCGGGCCGCGGGCGGTCCCCTGAGTGCCGCTGTCCGCTGCCGGCCTCAGTCCCGCTTTCGTCCGCCAGGCGGAGCTCCGCGGGGAGCCCCAGTTGGACAACATGTTGGGCATCTCACTCAGGGTGGGTTCGGCAGGACGGCAGGGAGGGAAGAGGCGGGCGGCGCGGAGAGCTGCCGGCCCTGACGTCCGACGGACCCAAGCGGGGGCGGGAGGCGGGACCCAGGCCGGCGTTGGCCGCAGGCAGCACCGCGCAGGGCGCGCGCGCTGGGCTGGGCCGGCAGCGGTTCCCAGAAGGCGGGGTGCGGGCGGGGCATCGGGTGGGAGAAGAGGGCCGAACGACCTTTACCGAATCGGTCGGGCCAGGCTTGGGTGGAGAAATGAACAGGCTGGCCTTGCGTGCGGGGCGCGGTGGCAGAGTTGAGGGCGGTTGCGGGGAGGCCGGCCAAGCCTCTGGCAGGTGAGTGCCCAGGCCTCCTTTGCCTGTCCTGAAGGGTGCCCGAAGTCGTGGAGCACCCCCTAGTTAGAGCTATTTCACTCCTACATCGCCCTCCCCAGACCAAAAGTGGGTGAGGGGTGTGCCCTGCTCTCAGTTGTAACTACCTTGGGAAGCAGCCGCCCCTCTCTGGTTCTGTTCTGGGGGCTTGGGCTTTCATTTATATTGCATGTTACAGATAATGTCATAACCACCCCACGTGGAGGAGGAGACTCCGGAGTTTGCACCCTTGGCTGTAGCCAGGATGAGGCTGATGGGCAGGAAGGGCCTGGAGACAGTAGTATTCTCCAGCCAGTGTCTGACCCTCCCTACCCTCTGTCCACAGAAGCTCAGCCTGCTTTTTGTTCATGTAGCCTGCTTCCTCCCATGGGGAGGATGCTGTGGTGGGGAGGATGCTGTGTCTGAGAGCTGTGCTGCTCCAGGCTGGTAAGACCTGAGATGTACTGTTCACATTGTGTCTGCCAGGACCCTTCCCTGCTGCTGGCCCTTGCAGTCATTGGGGTCACAGTGCTCCTGTTTGCCCTGAAGAACATGAACTCCAGGAGAAGAGATCTTATCACCTTACAGGACCCTGATGCCAAGTACCCATTGCCCTTGATTGAGAAAGAGGTAGTGGGTCAGCCCAACCCCTCCCCTTGGTTGGGTGAAAGACAGGAGACAGAAGTGATGGGGAATGTTGGATGGGAAAGTGGGGTGGACAGACTGTCATATCATGGCCCAGTGGAGCTCTTTTCCCAGGAATTTGAGCTTCCCAGCAAGAGTTCTAGAGCCAATAAAGCCTGTCTCTGTTTTGTTTTACTAGCAAATCAACCACAATACCCGGAGGTTCCGCTTTGGTTTACCCTCTCCAGAGCATGTCTTAGGGCTTCCTGTAGGTGAGTGGGGTTTGGTGTCATCTCCAGGGCTTGGCCTTTGGGAGCTAGGCACTCTGCTCCTATCAGAAGCATGGGTTTCCAACCTCCTGAGGTATGAGGTTTTCCTGATACTCTTCCTGAACCATATGGGCTCAGGGAGAAGGAAATGGACTTGGGATCATGCTTCATTGTTCCATTTGGGCTGACTAAAAGTGGTATCTTAATAAGCATTGGAAAGAGATGATGCTAGAGTCAGAAGATCTAAGACCTCATTGAAGGCTTATTGGAAGGTTCCTTGATGGGCATCGTTAACCAAGTTTCTCAACCTCTCTGATCTTCAGTCTATGAATTGGGATTTCCCAGGCCCTGCCTGCCTGCCTCATTTGCATTATTGTGAAGGTGAGGTGATTGATAGATATGAAAATTCAGAAACTGCAAAGCATTGTGTACATAGGAGGGGTGGGAGGAACTGATGTTCCTCTGCAGTTAGGAGAATGCCCACAATGCGAAAGTAGGCCCGTGCCTTCCCCTCACTGTGGATTTTCTACAGGGTCCCCACATCTACACAAAGAGGAACTATTGTGGATATCAGTCCTAGCAGTCTTAGAGTTCTGAGTTACCCCATTTCCAATCTGTAACACCTCTAGACAGCTGAGTCAGTCTTTGTAAGGTGGAAAAACTCAGGGCCTAGGGATCCAGAGAAGCTTTGTATAAACTACTTGTGCTACGTGCTTCCTGTTAGATATCCTAATCCACAGCCTACTTGTCTTATATGAACAAGAGAAAACCTTGACTTCAATTCTGTAGGGGATAAAATTATATACTAGGCAGCTAGCTGGGCCCCTGAGCCTCCTTGATGCTCCCTAGTTCCTTCTCTGTGCATGACAGTGCCATATCCTGCTGCCTTCCAGCCCTCTGTTTGGCCTGTCACCAGTCCTGTTGGTAGAAAGAGTAAAAGAATGAAAAACTTTGAGAAATAAAATTTCTTAGAAACTGCCTTGATCCACTCTCTCCTCAGTCCTGGTGGAAGTTGTGGAGAGTTAGTGGGATCAAGGTAATTTTAGAGAGTTCTGGGAGAGTTGATATGAGGACACAGGAGATTGCTGATGCTTCTCAGCTTGGCTGACATGAGGCTAGTTAGAGATAGGGCCGAAGGGACCAGTGGGTCAGGCCCAGGTTGTTTGGGGATGCTGCTAAACCAAGCCCAGGTTAGCTGCATCTGAAAGAATCATTCCAGGTTCCCAGTAGTAAGTGAGCTCTCAGAAGGAGGCTGTTCCAGGCCTGAGTTCCTGAGTATCCCTGGTACCCAGCCATGCCATGGTCAGTCACCCAGTGTGCTTACACTTCAGGCCTTGGGGCCTCCTTGAAGACTTTGGCTTATGCTTCCAGAAACAATCTCAAGGACTAGCTTCTCGACTGCCCCACTCCATCACCTTTCTTCCTCCCCTACCTTCTTTTCCCTACCCCTAGACAGAGCCTCTGTCTCTACTCAAGTCTCCATTTCTCTGTGCATATCCTCAGTGTGGTGATTAATTTCCTGGGAAAACTAGTTTCTACTCCCTCAGAAACTGACATATATTCTTTTCTTGCCTCTAGTGTTAGTGCCTCTTGGTAGCAACTCTTACCCTCAGCACTAATTGCCATGGTCACTGCAGTCTCCAGTTAAGATTCAACAGAAGTCTGAGAAGCCCAGCACATCATCTCATATTGGGCTTAGTCACAATGTCATATAAGTGTGCTGAATTCCACTCTGGAGGGGCAGAATTTCATGGTTCAGAATTTCACTGCTGCCCTTCAGCAGAGCCACAGGTCAGGTTTATTTGGTCCATAAGTGTCCAGATACTGGGGCCCTGCAGTGTCTATGAATCCCAGGCCTGCTCTGTTCAGACACTAGGATACAGATTGGGTAGCTATGACTAATTCACAAACCCCAGTGGTACATCCAGTTTAGGAAGAAATGAGTTTGTAAAGATAATACTTTATTTGAAAGTAAAATACACGTTTGTGTTATTTTTAATATTCACCCTCCAACTTCAGTTAGCTTCTCTTGCTCTACAAATTACTTAAATTATGATCACATCTGAACAAGTATATCACCACACACACCCTTGCTTTGTGTGTGTTTGTGGGAGGGGGTGTTAATGGATTAAAACCCAGAGCTTTGCACATGCTAGGCAAGTATTTTAGCACTAAGCCACAACCACAAACCCATCATCCCCATTTTACAGATAGAGACTAAAATTCAGAGAGGTAAAGTAGCCTTCCCTGGGATCCTGAATTTGAGCTCCTTCCACACTTGCCCCCTCTTTATATCTTGCTGCAGCATTTGCTCCTTCACTGAAGTATAGACCTTTATGGGATTCCCTGGTTCTACTTAGGCTGGCCATGCTCAGACTAATATTTGGTGCCTCTTCTGTAGGTAACTATGTCCATCTCATGGCCAGAATTGAGGATGATTTCGTGATCAGGGCATACACACCTGTCTCAAGTGATGATGACCAAGGCTTTGTGGACTTAATTATAAAGGTAAATGATGTCCACCATGCGCAGCTGTTTAGCAAGGGTGTCAGGGTAGACGGCAGTACTTTTTCTGTGAGAGTACTCATGCCCCAAGCAGGACTTTCCAGCGGTGTCATTCGACAGTGGAGTTAACAGCTAACCTTGTGCAGTCTTTAGGTATTGCTCATAGCAATTGTGGGAGTGGAACATTTTCCCTGCATGGCTTCCTGTGGTAGATGCATTTTCTAGTTGTGTGCAGCTGTGGCCATAGATCCGAGGATGTGAAAATTGGGTTGCCTTGTTTTTCAGATCTACTTCAAAAATGTACACCCTCGTTATCCTGAAGGGGGGAAGATGACTCAGTACTTGGAGAACATGAAAATTGGCGACACTATCCTTTTTCGAGGACCAACTGGGCGCCTATTTTACGAAGGGCCAGGTACTGGGGTATTCACACTGAATCTCCAGCTGGGAGAAAGGAGATTCCTGCACTGGTTTTATTGTCATCCATACACCTGCTTCACAAGATCCTAAGCTTCATTTGGTGTGTCATCACTGTATCTCCAACTCAGTGCTGGAAACATAACACTGAAAATGGATGATGGGTGGAGTCCACACTGATTTGTTCTCTTATATTTGCTGCATTGGGTGAGAGTGCTTTGTGAGTGCCATATTAGCTTCAACTTGCCTCTTGCCTCAGAAAAGAAGGCCCCTCTGGGCCTTGAGGAGGTTCCTTGAGGAGGCCTAAGCTCTTCCTGCCTTATGGGGCTGGGAGAGGAAGCTATCATGGCCTGCTTCTCTGGCTTATAGTGGTGCAGCCCATCCTTTAGATGGACTTGCTTCCTGGAAATCCTAAGGAAAGTCAGTAGTCTTTTGTAGGCTCCAAAACAAGAGCTTAAGATGTTAGAATCATCCTCTATGTTTCCAGGGAACCTTGCAATCAAACCGCAAAAAACGAGCAAGCCTGAGAAAAAACTGGTCTGTCACCTGGGAATGATTGCTGGGGGCACAGGTAAGAGGTTTCTGGGGGCTTCATCCAGAAGGTAAGCCCTAAGATCATTCTGACTTTGACTTTGGAGTTATTGGAGAAGGCATGACACAAGAGATTCCTCCGGTAGCTATGGTAGTGGGAATGTGGAATTAGTACAGGTCTTGAACCTGGCCCTGTGTGCCCTGCTCCTCTGAACCAATGTGGAGGCTGTCCAGAGCCCTAGGGAGTCTTACATGGAGATCCAGGGCCATGGGGAGGCTATGTGGCCAGGTGGGGCAGACTGGACTGCTCCTGGTCTCCCAACAGTTTCTAGACCCATTCCAAGCCCAATTCTTCCCATCCCTTGGGAATGAATAACTGACTGAAGAGAACAAACCTGGAGACATATAGTATGCCAGGTACCATCATCATAGGTACTTTAAAAAGCATCACATTTACTAGGTATTAATTCTGTTTTGCACATGAGTGTACATAAGAGCTCAGAATGCTCTTTCCATCTTGTCATATGAAACTGAAAAAGGGCTTTTGATTTACTGTTGCATTTGAAAGGGACAACAAAATGAAGGACTGTTCCCCACTTTGAGTTTGGGGACAGAGGTGAAAAGGTATCAGGGCTAAGGGAAACTGCTAAGCTGCTGCAGGCCTGGAGACAGGAGAAGCTGTCCCGCCTGCCCACTAACTGTATTCCAGGCATTACGCCCATGCTGCAGCTCATTCGCCACATCACCAAGAACCCTGGGGACAAGACCAGGATGTCCCTCATCTTTGCCAACCAGGTCAGTTCTGCCGAGTCAGCCCTGAGCTTGCAGCAGGAGAATGGAATGTTCGCTGAGCTGGGGCTCTGCATTCATTCCTCCCCCACCGACCAAGCGCGTGGTGCTTGGGTGCCTGTGGCTGTGGGAGGGCTTAGTGGGCAGCTGGAGAAGCTGAGACCAGGCTCGTTTTACTGCTTGTTTTTGTTTAACTTTTCTGTCGCCCCAGCCAATGCCGTAGCATACATATCTCCTTGATACATATTTCTATTTTTCTTAGTATAAAATCATGGATGCTGTCAGTGGAAATTTGGAAAAATAGAGAAAACATAAATATTTTTACGTATTTTTTTCTTTTTATGTGCTATGTTTTATGTGTGTGGTGTGCATGTGTGTGTGAATTGTTTTCACTTAGCATTACCACATAGGCATTTTGTTCCCCTTGAAACTCTTTATAAGCTTGGCACAGTGGTGCATCCCTGGAATCCCAGTGACTTAGGAAGCTGAGGCAGGATTGCAAGGTCCAGGCTAGCCTCAGCAATTTAGCCAGGCCCTAAGCAACCTAGTGAGACCCTGTCTCAAAATAAAAAATTAAAAAGAAGATAAATTTTAAAGGGCTGGGAATATGGCTCAGTGGAAAAGCATGCCTGGGTTCAATCCCCAGTATGTGCCACCCCAAAAAAAAAAAAAAAAAAAATGGGAAGAAAAAAATTCTATGAATATTTTCATTATAGTCTGTGTCAAGTTTTAGTCTAATTTACTAAATCTACATTTTTTTCAGTTTTCGGTTATGAATGATAAATGATACAATGATGAATAATTGTACCTAGGCCTCATGACTTCTAGATTATTTTTTTTTAAATATTTTTTATTTGCTTTAGTTGTACATAATGCCTTTTTTTTTACATGGTGCTGAGGATCGAACCTGGGCCGCGCACATGCTAGGCAAGTGCTGTACCACTGAGCCACAACCCCAGCCCCTCTAGATTATTTTCTTAAATGGACCCCCAGAAGTGGAATTACTGAGTCAAGAGTCTGGAAGAGTTTTATGATCCAGGCCTTCTGTGCACTCTGAGCCTGTGACAAGTGACTTCAGCTCTCTTTTCCCACATGAGGCTCCAGAATGTCTTCGTTTTTAGTTCTTTGGTGGTGTTCTCCTGAATGACTTCTTAGCCCATGCTTCCTTGCAGAAGACCTGGGCCTGCAGTGAGCTTGTTCTAGTTGGTTCTGCAATTCCTGGTGCCTAGTGTGAATGTGGGAAGTGGGGTGGGGACTTCCATGTGAAGCCACTCAGCCTGTATAGCCACAGTCTTTCAGTAGCAGTTACTGCTGTATTGTGGGAAATGTCACCATCCCAGCAGCTCCCTCCATGAGAGAGTGGGCTTGCTCTGCAGGAGCAGCAGAACCCTCGTTTGTCCTGGGAGTCTACCGCAAACACTCAAGCAAGGGTGGTGGCAACTTGGGCAGGAGTGTGTGCTCAGTCTGGGGGATATACAGCCTGTCCCTGGAGGGTCTCTTTTCTAATATTCCTTCTTTTCTAGACAGAGGAGGATATCTTGATGAGAAAGGAGCTTGAAGAAATTGCCAGGACTCACCTACACCAGTTCAAACTGTGGTACACCCTGGACAGGCCTCCCCTTGGTACAAGCCCTATTGCTTCCCTCACTGTGGGTCAGCTCCAGGCTTTCATCCACCTCAAAAACTGGCCTCTTATTTTGTTTTTGAGGCCTGAGTTTGAGTGTTTGGCTTTGGGCTCTGGATCCTTGTGGGAAATGCAAGGGTTGAGGGAGATAGGATTTGGATAGCCTGCTTGTAATGGTGACGAAAGGCAGGTGTATTGTACTGAATATCAAGAGGAACACTGAGCCCCAGGGCTACTCTGAACACCATAGCCATCACACACACTGCAGCTGATGTGGCCATTGGTCTTTTTACCAGTCACATCATTGCTCATGGCCACTGCATCCCTCCTCATACACCTCATCTGGACAGCAGTCATCATATGCTAAGTCTCAGCCAGTACCCTAGCAACCACCAAGCACAAGGTACCCTGTGTGTTGAGTCTCCCACACTGTACCTGTCTGTCCCTGTCTTGTCATATGGCTCACTGCCCAGCAGAGGGCACTGCCCAACTCCACAAACCCCACACTATGTCATACCATGCCCTGACAGCTCCAGTCCCTGCCCTGACTCTCACTACTCTAGTACACCTCATCATGGAGTCCTCCACCTCCCTCAATGCTCACAGAAGGCAGACACCAGCAGGGGCTTCTGAGTCCCAGCCATGCCTGGAATACGGGGTAAATTCTGTCCCCTCATCCTCTTCTTGGGCTTATTGCAGGAAGCTGCAGTACAAAGACTTCTAAGCGTTTGAAGAGCAGCCTGGTCTACTTAGCTGAAGGAAGGGAGGGCAGAAGCCTAGCATGGGGGCATGCTACCCCCATGACTCTTTCCTGCTGTGCTTCATTTCAGGCTGGAAGTACAGCTCAGGCTTTGTGACTGGTGACATGATCAAGGAGCACCTCCCACCCCCTGGGAAAACCACACTCATCTTAGTGTGTGGCCCACCACCCTTGATCCAGACAGCGGCTCACCCCAACCTGGAGAAGCTGGGTTATACCGAAGACATGATTTTCACCTACTAGTATCTCCTATACTCCTAGCAAATTTCCTGGGACCCTTTCCTCTGTTTCAGAGTGAGTTCAACTTCTCCATGTTAAACTGGGAAGTTTTCAAATGTGCATCTCTATGCACCCTTGGGCCCCCACACTGGCATTCCCCTTTTGAATGTGGGGCCTAAGAAGAAGTGTTGAAGAGGCTGGAGACAAAGTGACTTCTGAAGCCTCCTGCCTTGGAGGATGGAAAGAACTCTATTATGGTATCTTTCTCCATAGTTTAGTAAAATAAACTTAAATAGTCAGCAGATAGCACATGAAGTGTGGCTCTGTGAGGGACCCACTGGGTCTTGTCTGCCCTGCTTGAGAGTTGGCTTCTGTGTGTCCCCAGGGGTGTCAGAACTGTACTCGTGCAACAGCAGAATCCAAGTAGGATCACAGCAACTCCCACTAATCTCTCGTGAAGCTGTAGAGTGTTCTGCTTTTAAGGTCAGGCCTACAGGAGGTCTCAGGCACCTTCCATATTGCACTCTTCCTTCTTTCCTGGGACACCTTGAAGTGGGAATGGAATTAAAGGCACACACATCAGGGCAATAAATCCCCAGGGTAAGTGGGCTCTGGGAACTCCTTCCAGACTCCCTGCTTTGAGCACAACAGATGGAGACATGGAGTGCATTATTTTTTAAGAATCCTTCAAGTGTCAAACTCTGTCCTGGCATTGGGCAAGGGTAGGGATGGTTACACACATAACAGAAGCTTCTCAATTTGCATGCTGGTTCCAGAAGCTCTGCCTTAAATCCTATCACTAACCCCTAGTGATACAAGGGATTACTATTGCCATCTGCTGTCCAGGACCAGGATACCACATTGCTGCTCTGTTATCTGAGTGGGTAGGGCCTCTTAGGCCAGAGATCCTGAGGGAATTTTGTTCTCCAAGTTACAGATGAGCAAACAGACTATGAGACTAAGTGTTCCCACTAAGTGTGCAGCCAGTAGGTAGCACAGCTGAGTTTAAACATGGGTCTGTTTTATTCTAAGTTGTTCCTCTTTTCATAAAAACTGGCATAATAGCAGCAGTATTGACCTTGGTACCACTGGATTTGTTACCCACTGTGTATGTGTATGCAGGACAGTAGGAGGGAAGGAAGGAGCACAGGAAAAGATGAATGTGGCTCTAGGGAACTCTCTGCAGTACAGCTGTCTTGCCCACAGGTGGCCAAACACTGGGATGGTCTCACAGAAGGCTTGTGGGGGGTTTGGAGGGAAGGGCTGGCCAGGTTTCATCTACCTACTCGTTCAGCATGTTTTTAGGGAACTAAAAACATGTGTCAGGAACTGACACTCGGCTGGGCCCTTTATGATAAGATCCTGACCTCAGGTTTTGCTTTTAATTGCAGATCTGACCATGATTGTTACCTACCTACTTTAAACCCTGCTCTGCTTTTATGCTAGTACCCACCCTGGCCACTCCTCTGTCTCTAGGACATATTCCTGGGTCCTAGTTTGCAAGATCTTTCTTGATTGGGCTCCTGCTGACCTCATTAGGTTTTTTTCTTCCCTGGGCTTCCTTTCTCTTATTCATTCTCTAGCCCAGTGATGCTTAATTGGGGGGTTTTGTCCCGCCTCTGCTGTGGGAACATTTGACAAAATCTGGAGACATTTTGGTTGTCACAACTAGAAGAAAGGTGCTGCTTGCGTCTAGTGTAGAGAACAAGGATGCTGGTCAGCAGGACCCTGATCAAGAAGCAGTTTGAGGGCCAGGACTGGGCCTGCCCGTATCTGTACAGGCTGCAGGCCGTAGCACGTGCTCAGTAGGTTTGGATTGGAGGTAGGTTGTGGTAGGACAACACATAGCTTACAGCACTGTGGAACAGAGTTGACCTTCAACTAGAATAAGGATGAAGGCTTCCTGAGAGTCATAGAAGAGGTAGTACCTATGCTGGACCTTGACAGGCAACATTTGGCCTCATGAAGAGGACTGGGAGAAAAATGGATACCACAGGGAGGGAAAGGACTAAGCAAAGGCCTGGAGGGATGGAAGACTCAACAGTGGTCTCAGAATGGTTGATGATGGGAAAGGGCCTGGGATGCTCATCTGTGGTAATTTAACTGAGGAGTTCCGAACAATGACAGGATTAAAACAGTGTTTTGGAAGGTCATCATGGGGACAGGGTAGAGAAATGTCTGGAAGGGACCAACTGGAATGATGAGGGACTAAGAAGACCAGCTGCAACAATCAGATGAGAGACGACACTGGAACTAGAGCATGGGGGTGGCAGGGCGGAAGGGGCTGGTTGGGGAGGGAGGGGACACTGACTGTGGGTAGGTGGCAGCTCTCTGAAGTGGGAGACATTAGAAAGGGAACAGCATGTTTGAGATGATGATGAGTTGCAGTAGAAATGAGTTAAGGGTGTTCAGCAGCTTTCCACTGGGGGGGAGCTGTTTAAGCAGTCATTCCACTTGAGAACAATGAGGGAAAGACCTCAGAGGTTGGTGCACTCTGTGTCAGGATGAGGTGAGAGAGAGGACGTGTGTGTTGGGGACTCTTCTGTGCAGACACTGGGAGGCCCAGCAGATCCCCACTGCAGATGGGTGAGGATGGAGGGCAGCCAGGGCACTGGGAAAGGAGTCCCACTGCTCTTGCCCTGAATACCCTCCCCAGCCAGATTTCTGTGAATGGAAAAGATGCTCCTGTGAAGCAGCCCAGAAGAGAGCTCCCAGTGGTCCTTTCGCCCCACTCAATCACTACAGAACATTCAAAACATTTTTTTCATAACTTTTTTTTTCCTAGCAGAGGATTTATGAACTAATAGTTCTTCCCCTCTGGTGTAAGAGCCTCCCAGCTGTCACCAGGAACAGCATGAGCCATTGAGTCCATGCACTGATATCTCACTACACTCCCCACAAAGTGGTCTGCAGTCCATGTATAAAAGTACAAAAGGTAGAAAAACTTCAGTAAAGAACACAGCACAGTTGAAAACACATAGGGACATGGAGGCCACCTCCTGGACACCAGTCCCATCATTCTGCTTTGTTTGTCAGCACCCACATCTGAAATGCCCCACCAGCCCCATCTGGATAGTACAGATGGCTGTGTGCCAGCTCCCCATTGAGGCAAAGACTTAGGGCCCCACATGTGCCTCTCTGGGCTCTCAGCCATGAAGAATGTCATCTCCAGTCATCAGAGTTGGGGGCAGCCAGGCGAGAGTCATTCAGCAGCTGGTCCTGGCTCAACAGAGTCTGAAACGACACAGCCAAAGGGGCAGTTTAACAGTTTTGGCCAAGGTTGCCCTACAACAGCTACATAGGGAGCAGAGGGCACACTGGGTGTGGTCTGTGTCTGACAGATGCCCTGTAAGTTCATGGTATCCCAGGGACCCTGAACATTGGGTCAGAATAGACAGTACTATTAAGGTAAAAATAAACTGCTCATCTTAGAGGTAAACTTGATATTTCAAGGCCACCAAAGGCCTATTAGAAATAATAGGGCAAGGTTGGATAGATCCATTTTGGTGTATGAGCCAACAAAAGAGAATAGACCTGTTTGGATCCAGAAGACTCCTGCCTTGCCCTTAGATAGAGTCTTCTAAACATGCCTCAGTAGATCAGCAAGCAAAGTACAGTGACAGGGGCCTCAGTGTTGACAGACACTAGTGCCACCAGGCTCAGGATGGGATGGCCAGAAACTAAAGGGCCCTGAGAGGCATGGGGCCTCAAAGACAATCTGTGCTCTGTAACTGGCCATTTTAATGCCAATTCTAGTCTGCCTATAAGCCTTGCAAAGTGGGAAAATACAGGTAACTAATCCAAGGCTCAGATAGGGAACAACACACCTAAGGTCCCAGACTAGTAAAAGGCAGATCAGGTCTGCCTTACTCCAAAGCTGCTCCTCTTCCCCCGAGACTGAGCTGCCTCCACATGATCCGATTTGTTCTCTTGGGTATGGCAGGATATGCCAGCTTGCCTGTGATGTCCATGATAATGGGAAATGCATGGGTCTCATGTCCAGAGAGGAAAGAACCATGTCCACTAGGCCAGAGGTGAGGGCTGGGTTCTGGGCTGACGACACAGATGGTTTAGGGCTGCTGAATATCTAAGTTTCTTCACCAGCTCTTAGATGGGGAAGAGAACCCTAGACCTAGTATGCTTTACCTGGCTATAGCTAAAGGTCTGTGAGCTTTCAGATGCCCATTAGTGACTCGAGGCCTAGCAACAAGTCAAAGTGGGAGACCCCTGGGCTGCTTTCTGCCTTTCTGGGCTGACTCAGGCTTAGTTTGTGGCCTCAGGGCCCAACACAATCCTTTACTCTCCCTCGTCCTTGAACACCAGCCCACCAAGCTCACTGGGCCTTCTCAGGCACCAGCCCTATTGTGTTGTGTTGGGGTCGGAGCAAGGGTCTGAGTCCTACCGTAAGGCGATGAATGTCTTGGGAGAGGAGCCCTATCTGCGTCACAGTGCCTTCCGAAGGCGCCATCTGTAAAATGGGCAGCAACCTGGTCAGCACACACAGATGCAGCTGGTAACTTGCAGAGGCGGCATGCAGTGTCCATCCTGCTCAGGCCTGGCTTCTCCAGAGCATGCTGCCCTGGAGGGATGGGCAAGGAGTGTGCCAAGCCTTGAGAAGTGGCAGGTGCTGGGGTACGTGCTGCTTCTGTTCCTGAGGAAAGGCGTCCAATGTCCCACACTGCATGCACACACTCTCATGAGGCCACACTGCACATCAGCATTTAGGGCACAGAGAAGCAGGGCACATGTATGGCTGTGAGAAGCAGCTCTGCTGCACATGTTCACTGTTCCAGATATTTCCAGGAGAAGCAAATAGCAAGCCTTCAGGATGCTGGATAGAATGACAATTTCCAGGCACCAATAGGACCCCAGATACTGATGCCCCAGTGTAGGTGGACATCTTCAGGAAGCTGCTGCCTCCTCCCCCTTGAGGAGCCTCCCTCCCCTCCCATCCTCCTTGGGTAATGCTGGACTTCTCCTTCCCTATGGTTATTTAGACATTGTAGGTTTGGAAGCATTCTCTACAGATTTGTAGGACACCAAGTGTAACCCCTTTTTTACAGGTGGAACAACTGAGGCCCACAAAGGGAACAGGAAGACTTCCATGAGGCTACAGAGAGAATTAGTGGCAAAACAGTTCCATGCAGGGTTTGAAAACAGGCACATGCAAAGTCTCTCACCAGGATATGATAACAAAGAAATAAGGGATAAAGCTGGCCTGACTGGCTGTACAACTACAGTGGCCACAGATCAGCCTGGAGGAGCATGTGCCATTCAGATGCCGAGTTCCAGGATCGAACACTAGTGTTCCCAGCTGACAAGCTTGTACCCACATTTCTCACCAGCTGGACCTCAGGGGAGGTGGTGGCTTGAGAGAATAGGCCATGTCTGAGGCTGCTGGTAGTATAAGAAGCAAATCTAAGCAGCCTTTCCATCTGGGACAGAGTCAGAGTGCCACAATGGAGTTATTGGCCCTGCCCCATTGTCAGATGATTATGACACTACTGTTATTCCTCTGTAGATGAGCCCCAAGGGACCCAGGGGAGCCAAACACTGGCCTGGGGTGAACTGGAATCTCAAGAGCAGGAGCTCAGGCTGGCACGGCACGTCTCTGTCTGTCTCTGGCCAGACAGAGCCCATCTGGAGGGCCCATTATCAGCTAGTCAGCCTCTAAATCAAAAGGCCAGATCTGCTTCAGCCCTTCCAGTGCAGGCAAACCATCCCCCACAACAGTTATGAGAAGTTGGCAGAACACGTGAAGGAACAGAGTGTTGCCAGCAAGGCATCCCTGCTTGTCACCCCCACTCCTCCTTTAGTGAACGGGAAACCAACTTGGGGTCTGCACAGCAGATGTGACCTATAGCCAGGATGTGCATGAGACCCAAGTTTCCCCTCTGCTTCACTGAGAGAGGTGGGGCCTGAGGAAAAAGGGGTCCCTCTTTGTTCCAACCCCCTTGGGGAGTCTTGAGTGTGTACCTGGATTGGGCTCAGTGCCATAGGCTTTTAAGCTAGACAATCAGTAGGGTTCCATCTTCAGCCATGCTCACCTTTCTTCCCCCAACAAGATTAAAAATATGCTGCACTGTTTACTTCCTACATAAATATTGTTTTTATTATCAGAAAGAAGCAACCACCTCTGTAGAGAAAGACACAACACAATTACACTGTCACCATGGCATTTGTCCCTGCCATTTGTCTCTTTGATCTCAGCCAAGTCTCTCTGGCCCATAGGCATAAGGCACTTAAGCTTTTCTCTCAACTGAAGCACAGGGGAAATGCCTGAGAGTTGAGCCTTTGGGAATTGTTCACAGTCTCTGGACCTGTGTCCAAGTTCATGCATGTCCCATGGTACTGAAGTTGGCTGTTCAAAATCACTAAAAATGTAAAAGCATCTTTAAGGGTCTTTCATCCTGAGTCCACCTTTGGCAACAGTCCCCAAAGCCTGCCCTTCAAGGTGTGAAGAGCGATTGGCCTGGGGCACACAATTGCTGGAATGTTCTCTGTGAGCCATGCACATGAGCAGGGGGTGAAGTGCAGTTATGATGCCACACGTGGTGTTACTGTGTTTTCAGGTGCACAGAGACGGCAGGTGACAAGCATCAGCTAACCTGTCCCACCTGGTCCAGCCCATCCAGTTCAGGAGTATCAAGGGGGCTGAGGCCTCGGCAGCCACTGTAGACCCTGTGACTGTCACTGATAGCATCATTAGACTCCATCGGGCAAATGTAGTCTGTGGATTCATCAAATTTCTTTTTTCTTATGTTTCCAAAATGTGAAAATCCCAGTTTCCTTGGCTAAAACACAGCAAATACAAGATTATGAAAAGATTACTACATCAGTGTGCAGATATGACTGACAATATATTTAAGAACAGACCTAGGAGGAAAGGACTAAGGCAAAGTACTTCTTGAAAAACTGAACCAAACAGGTCCTGTAGGCAATTTCTATGTTGAGGAAAGGCCAACGGACAAATAACCCTGAACAAGAAGAGCTGCTCCTCCAAGACTGTGGAGAAACTCATTCCCATTGCCCTATTTTCCCAGATGGACTGTGAGTTCCTACTGAATGCCTGTCTGCTTTTAAGTCAAGCATGGAGGACTTGCCTCACCACATTTGATGGCAGCACACCAGGGAGCAGCACCCAGTACCCTTGAGAGCCACACTGGATGCCCTGGGTTGGTCTTCCTTCTTGCTTTAGCTTCGCCCAACACTGGACTTCCCCTTAGAAAGTCCAGACACTTGCTGTCGTGCTCCATTAGGAAAGAAGGTCAAGCTGTGAGCTGCGCTGTGAGGCACCATCATGCCTGCTGGGGAGGGGGCCAACCTGGCTTCCAGAGAGTCTGTCTATGAGCCTGTGATCTGGGAAGGACATGGTGAGGATGTTGTGGCTCAGGCAGGGATTTGTGGGATTTAGGGAGCCCACAGATGCTTGGTCTTGGAACTAAGATGACTTCAGACCAAGGATATGGGACAGCTGTGTGCAGGCTACATCACAGAACAGGACAAGTGGAACCAGCTGCAACAGGAGCACTTCCTATGCTGACAGGATAGCTTTGACTGAGACCCCTGCACTGTGGCACACAAATGGGCCTAATGGAACTCATCTGTTCTGCAAGATGAGTAACAGCAGCACTGGGTACCTGAGAATAGATGCTTCCTGAACATGGCTTCTGTGTAAAGAAACCCGTGCTCTCTTTCTTGAACTTAGGACAGGTAGGCAGTGGGCCTAATGAAGACAAACAGACCAAACTCCCTCAGCAGAAGCTGAGTGCTGCTCCTGGTTCTCACAGTATACACTGATTTGGCTCCATGTACTGAGCCAGTGGCTGTATGACATGAGGGCCAGAAGGAAGCCTCTGGGGGCAACCCAGAAAGGGTATGACAACTCACCCGGACTTTGGCTGTGGTAGTCAATGGCGTGTAAGCTGGCGAGGCCATTTTATCTCGCTTTTCCTGTTCAGCCTCAGGACCAATCAGGGCACTGAATTTGGTGGTCAGGTGGCGCCTGAGGAGCGTCTTCTGTGGTGGGATATTGAGAAGCATAGCCAGGGTATCCCCAGTGAAGCGTGGCTCCAGGATCTAAGAAGGAACCACAGACAAATTTAGTCAGTGGCAACCATCGATGACCTAGTAAGTGATAGGGAGAAATTGGCCCCCAGGGCCTTGGGGTGTCTTCAGAGTAGGGCTAAATCTCATACACTTGTTCTCTGTCCTATTTTCCTCTTTCTAGCCAGATGAGGTGTGGCTATGAGCAGACACTAGCATATTTGTTAAGTGACCATCTCATTTTCATATACCAACAGAGAACAGGGACCTTTTTAGGATGTCTCCCAGTCTCTTCTGGATATCTAAGCCCCACCTTATATGTTCAAACCACCACCTCCATATATCCTCTCTGGCTTTGCCACTTGACAGATCTGAGTGGTGATAAGGATCATATCATGGCAAGCAGGAAATTACATTTAATGGCCTCCCCCTCATTTCCCCAGCCCCCCTTTTCCTCTAGGAGCAGGTGGAACTGACTTGTGCAGGGCTGATTCTCATGCATTCCCACTAACCTGGGATCTCTTGATCTGTGGTGGAGGAAGCCCTTCCAGAAGCTATCTTGTTTCCACGGGGTATATGAATTCTTACCCACAACTTATCAAATACTTTGAGACTTCAGGTTCTAAAAGAGTTCCAGATGAAGTATCTATTTTTTTTTTTACTAGAATATATGTTTGGCCCTTAGAAAATTAGTTTCTGAATACCCAAGTCTACATCAAGGCACCTGGGCTAGCTCAGAGCACAACTTACAATGAGACCTCCATGGACACCACTCCCTCGAAGGTTGGGTGCATACTCTGCCAGGTCCACAGATCGCAACCATTCCATCACCCTGTGGTTTGACCATTGCACAACTTCTGAAGGAGAAAGGTTACTCTGTGAGAGGAAGGAGAGTGAAGACATTAGACTTAATTGGTCCTACCACAGTCCTCTGTGGGGTCATCCCCTATGAATGAATCTGCCCCAGAAGCCTCACCAAAAGAAGACCCTGTGCCCAGGACAACCAGACCACTTTCCTGAGAGCCTTCTCAGTTCTGAGAAACAGCTCTTACTAGATCTTGCATGGTCTTCTACACTGAGACATCTGAATTCAGAATCCTATTTCTCCCTAATTTTCTGGCTAACTTTGGGAAAAATAAATAAAGGCATGTAGTTTTTCATTCAATGATTCAACAGAATTTTAAAGATTTGCTTATGAGGGGCTGGGATTGTGGCTCAGCGGCAGAGCGCTCGTCTTGCACGTGCGCGGCCCCGGTTCGATCCTCAGCACCATGTAAACATAAATGCATTGCATTGTGTACAACTAAAGTAAATAAATAAATATTAAAAAAAAAAAAAAAGATTTGCTTATGAGCAAAGTGTTTTATAGACAAAAAGATCTTTTAGAGGACAAATGTTTAGGGGAGTATTATGGTTTGGATGTGAGGTATGCCCCAAAAGCTCATGTGTGAGACAACGCAAGAAGGTTTAGAGGACAAATAGTTGGGTTAGGAAAGCCTTAACCCAATCAGTGAATTAATCCCCTGAATGGATTAACTCTGTGGTAACTGAAGGTGGGTAGTGTATGGCTGGAGGAGGTAGGTCATTGGGGGCATGGCTTTGGGGTATATATTTTGTATCTGGCTAGTTGAGTCTCTCTCTCTGCTTCCTGATCATCATGTGAGCTACTTTCCTCCACCACACTCTTCTGTCATGATGTCCTGCCTCACCTTAAGCCCTAAGGAATTGAGGCCTCTGAACCTATGAGCCCCCAAATAGGCTTTTCTTCCTCTAAAATTATTCTTGTTAGGTCTTTTAGTCACAGCAGTGAAAAAGCTAACTAAAACAGGGAACACACATCGAGATACTTATGCCCAAGTGCTCTCACATGATCTTTAAAATGCCCAGCTCTATGCCTAACATTTAGAAGGCCTAAAAAACATATTTGTTGAATACCAAGAAAACAGGAGGTGGAAAACAGAGTCATTAATCCCCCAGTAAGGAGACACAGTTTCCAGGAACAGAGGAGGTGGGATATAACTGACAACCCTTCAGTTTGGGGCCCACCAAGAACTCCAAGGTTCATGGAACAATATCAGACATATCATTTGGGTTGCTGCGTATACCTATACTGTTTCTTCTCTAACCTGCTCATGGATTCTGTATATCTGGGCCTAAATATTGTTAAATTTTGTATATACAAGTAGGAAAAACTATTCTGAAATGTTTGATTTTGTAGGGCTCCTTGTCCCTCTTTCTCTGGTTTTTCTGTCCTCTGCCTGACACTCTTATTTCCACTTTGTGTTTTCCCTTCCCATCCCATTTGCATCATCTCCTCATCTCCTGTAATCATGATGACTTTGAAAAACTTGTTGTCACAGACAATTCATTTGTCTCTCTAAGGGAGAGTGGAAGATTTGAGGTTTAGTGGCCAGATGGAACACAAAGTATAGGCAACATGGGTATTTTGGGTGTCAGAATCCCAAGCAGCCCAGTCCAAAATGCAGCCATTTTGTGATTATGTCAATCTAATTTTTTTCACACATGATATTTCAGGTGTCCTAGCTCAGGGCTCCCTGCATAGCTCTTACCTCATCAGCTGGGCGCCGATGCAGGCAGTGGGGGTTGAACTTGTTGACATGCAGCACATGAATGGCACATTTGATGCTGAGATGATGTAGCTGGCTGGTGACTTTTAAGAAGAGTAAATCATTCTGGAAAAGAAAAGTTTTGGTTGATGAGCCAGTTTCCAAAGTGACAAAGACTCCAGAGGTCCCTCCCAGACCAAACAGACAAGTCTTCCACATTTTAGTAAGGTGCATATGGACATATACCAACAGCTTCTCTTATCACAATGGTTTGTACTCTGCTACTGGAGACCTCTTATGTAACAGTCAATACTATTTCAAGGACTTCAGAATAAGATAGAATCAAGTTTGAAATAATAATCATGGGCACATTCTGAGCCAAATGCTCACAGATACAACTGAAATATTGAAAGGAAAAGTCCTTACCACAGTTAGGTATTGCAGCATTCGTCCATCAACTCTGGATTCATGAAACTGGTCTTTGTACTGGGGTAAGCCAATGTCATCAAGCCACCCTATAAATACAGAAAAAAAACAGATGTGTTGGGATTCATGAGAATAGGAGCAACAATTATCATTTTGAGGTTCTAATTTTATTCAGAAGATTTAGTAATCCATCTGCCTTTCACAAGAACACAACTGTCTTTGAGGCACACATTCAACATGGAAATTCTTTCTACCCTTAGGAACAGATATATACTTAATACACATATGCCTGTCCTTACGTGTCACCCAAATGTGATCCAGCAGCGCAGACTTCTCTTCCTGCTTGGTGTTGATGGCTTTTACTGCTAAAACAAGTTTCTTTCTATGAAGAGGGTGCTTAATTCCTAGTTCCTGAAATTGAAAGATGAAGACCAGATGTAAATTTTTTGCAGACAATTTGTTCTTCAGAGTGTGTTGTGTCAGGGCGGAGATGCTCTTAAGAGTGTGGCAGGGGATCTCTGCACAGGACCATGTGATGTCAACCTGAAGCTACTAAGGAAATCCCAGCCTTCCTGTCCATCTTCCTGTGGGTATATGGAGTGGGAGACTTCACCTTCCCATGCATTGGTCTGGGGAGAAATGGCGGCCTCCTCTCCCTGTGCTCAGCCCTTACCTTTTCCATGTCCTGAGGGGTAGCTGTCAGTAAAGTGTGGCCAGATGTCACCCACTGCCTGGCAAAGATCACGTACTGAGCCAGGCCAAAGTCCTCAAGCCATGAACATACACGCTCTGTGCTCCACTGGGCAAAGGGGGCATTGGCATCACTGGGGAGCAAGGAAACAGTATGCTCTTATGAGTGGAGAGCTTGAGGCTCTGCATATAATAAAGTGTCATCAAAAAGGAACTATTTTTTAACAAACAACCCAACCACGGGCTACAGCTGAGGAAATTCCACAACAACACACTCACATGAGGTACACTCAAGTCCCCTAGATAACAAATAAGTTTCAAATCCAGCTACTTAGAGCATGAGACAGCCGACATAATCCTCAAGATAGTGCAGTCAATAGGTCCACATATACCTCAACATGGCACAATCCCAGAGCATGGCCCTATTAGGAAGAACACCCACAACTAACACATTTTGTCCACAAGATTCAACACTCTTTTTAAGGAAAACACTTAGAAAGCTGGAAAAAGACAATCAGTTTTCTAACATTAAAAAAAAAAATCAACAGTCTCCAATTAATGATAGCTAATATTAATAAAATACTAGGGACTTTCATATTAAATATAAAGAGACAATATATTTTTATCAGTACTTATTAATAACAGTATTCTGAGGATTGCATCCAGAATATTACAATGCTTATTAGAATAAATAAAAGTAAGAAGTAAGGCTATTAGAAAGGTAGACATAAAAGAAATTTGTTCTTTTCAGATGAGGGCTGCTCACCTAGAATGCTCAAGAGAGCTCAGTTAGGTGACTAGTAATAAAATACACATACATACGCATATTTACATATGTAATACATATATCACATGCAAAAATTAACCTTTTTCTACACAGTATCCATGCTTAGCTACTAAAGCATGTTAAAACAATAAAAATTCTCCCCCATACTAACCAAAATTATAATTGTCTAGAAATTGCCTTAACAAGGAATGTGTGTACCTGTGTATGTGATTGTGACGGGGATGGGGATCACAAGGGAGTGTGGTGATATAGTACCCATAACACTCAACTAAACAACATAAAAAAAGACATGAATGAAGAGCTAGATCATGTTCCTAGACATGATGACTAGATATTAACACCAACCATTCTTAAAGACATCAATTTTTCATTTCAAGTGTGAATATAATGGAACATTCAAAATCCCAAGAGAGACTTTGTGGCAGGCAGTGGACAAATCAACTTTATATTCATTTTTAAAAATAAATGGGGATCTATGGAATATAAAAGACTAAATGTTCAGAAAGATTTCTTTCTAGGAAAGTACAGTTGTCTGTTTGTATCCTCAGGAAAGTGGTTCTAGGACCTCCTGCAGATAGCAAATACTGAGGGAGCTCAAGTCCCTCACATGAGATGGAGTAGTATTCACATACAACCTACACACATCCTCCCATGTACTTTAAATAATATCTAGATTACTTATAATACCTAATATAATGCAAATGCCATATAAATAGTTATTATACTGTATTGTTAGGAAATGATGGCAAGAAAAAAGTGTGTGTATGTTCAGCGCAAACCATTGTAGGCCTAACCACATCTTAAGTACTCAGTTGGTTTACTGTGCAGATGCAGAACCACTTAATACAGAGAGCTGACCCTCACCCCTAATATTCAGGAATGTTATCTGGCTGAGCTGTTCTTAAAAGAAAGGATTTCTTAAAGGGACAGAATGACAAGAAAGCATCATTCTAGAACACTGGAGATGATATATGCTCTAGAGCAGTATGGAGGTTGATTCAGTCATTCTTCTAGGATGACTGTCAATATTTATTTTTTATTATGAGTGTTTTAAAAAGTTTCAGCTTCACAATTTGTAATTGGTATTGTCATGCACATTTTTAGAATCATTGATTAAATTTAGGAAAACTTCTATCAAGCATCTTTTACATGTGAATGTTAAAACCAGATAGCATTCAAGTTTTCTATTGCCATAGTTAATCTTAAATATTCTTTGAATTGACAATATCCATTAATTGATGTGTTGCCCACACTCTTGTGACAGTAGCATAAGTTTTATGTTATCTTTGCTGATGTTAGCATAACATGAAATCAGCAAGAAATTGCAATCTTTTTACAATGTGTTCATGTGATTCACTTTATATAAATAATACCTTGAGAACTTATTTACTACTTCTATTTGAAATTTATCTCTTACACTTACTGCTTTTGATATGGTCTAATATTTTTTGTTGTTGTTTATAATTTGTTTCTTAATATGAGAACAATTTCTCTGTTCCAATGCTCATTTTATCACTTTTTTTTCACATGTTATTAGGGTTTTATTTCACGCATCTTCTCATTTCTGGAAATTGTGGGGGAAAAACAGAGATTGTATATATTAGAGGGGCATTTCAGCTTTGAAGAAGGAAATAAGAATTTTTGAGATCATAATTTGAAAATTTCTGTCCTTCAGATATTTCAACCAACCTAGAGCTCTGGTCCTCATTTTAGTGGTCTTCTCATTTATTGTTCTGTGTACCCTCCCCACCCCGCCTTGTGTTGTTCCTACAGTATCAGACCCAGAACTTCTCAACTTCTCTTAGAGTCAGATCCCCCGTCCCCTCTGCTAGGGATATGGCTGAACATGCTAGGAAATCATTTAGAAATAACAGAGAGGATACTTCTCATACACAGCCAAACTACTTGTTTTATTGACATGTTCCAAAACATATTTCCAAATTGCTGTTAAAAAGATATACTGAGATTATCAATTATGCCACTCCCATAGTAGGGGAGAGGGGCATGGCGCATTCATAATTGCGTACACTTCATTAGCAAGTACATTCCTGACAGAAGAGAATTTCTGTTTTGACTAAGCATTTAAGAGAACCGAATCTCCTACTTAAGATTTTGCAGATCTGATGACTGGAAAGAATTTCTACAGACTAGCTTCTGGCTTTGTTACATCTAAACTATGGTTTTGTTTCCACTATCCCATACTTCTGGTATGGAATGCTAGAGGACACATTCATTTTGGAGCATGACCTATAATTTGCATCTTTAGTACTGGGCAACAAGCAAAATGGGAAGTAGGAGTGAGCATTGAAGCTGTTTTTATGCTAGGATAGCTATTTAACTAAATCCAACTTAACAAAATATGGAGTGATGGCAGGTTACATCCACAAATCCTACTCAACCTGAACTGGATCCCCAACTCAGTCTCCCCTCAACCAGTTAGCTCTCTAAGATCCCCAAGTCTAGTCCATCATCATCTGATAAAAGGGAAAGTGTAGACAAAGGGAAAACTGGAATAAAAAGACTCATCAGTCTAAATACTGTGTTTAAAATACCTTATGTATGTAAAAATTTCAAAACACTTAGCCCTGTCAACACATTGATTGGTTTTCTCTGGACCCTGGAATGGGCACATAAAGTAGGGGCCCTGGAAGCTTCCTTATAATAATGATAAATGTGACTTTGACCATGAGTGTGGGAAAAAGACCCCCCACAAAAAAAGAGACCTCTGTAGGGAAGTGATCTGATTGGACACCCTTCATAAACCTGCGAGTATTGAAGGGCAATACCCTAGTAGATTAGCTCACAGAACCCCTCCATAAAGACGGGATCCAGTCTATGGCTCTAAAGTCTGTTAACATTAATCATCACATTTTAATGTCTTTTTCCTAGGGCAGAAAAACAACAAAAAACCTCTTATGCTAAACTTACACACTAAAGTAAATTCCCAGGTGGATTACTTAAAGTTTTAAAATATCATGGAAAAATTTTAAAACAAAATAAAAATGAAAGAAATCAGAGGAAAAGTTGATGAATCTCATCATATTTTAAAGTATCGCAAACAAAAATAAAATTCTTCCACAAGTCTAAAAATACTTTGTCACAATTTTTAGACATGGGCTTAATAACCTAACATTTGGAGAGCAGACGGAAATCTACAAGAAAGACATTAATGACTAAATAAAATAGGAAAATATACAGACAATTCACAAAAGAAGAATTAAAATGAAAACTAAATTAGCAATAAAAGTGTAATTTTTTTGGAGGTCTGTAAAGGAGAAATTTGAACAAAGAAAACTTTGAAACTTTCAATGCTGACTAGGATGTGTGGGAGACAGGCTCTCCATTCATAGCAGTGCTGTCTGGATATAAATCCATAAAACTGTACCTGGGGAAAAAAGAAGTAAGATTTGTTCTTCTATAATCAGAAAGTGCTCCTACAAAATGTTATTATCAGCTATCTATTTAAAAATAATTTGTTATCAGAAAAAGAAGAATTGGGGCTAAAGGCTATTAGTAATGAAGTACTTTTCCTATAAGAATACTATTGACAATATTTTTAAAGGTTTTGCCTTGATATCTATAAATACTGGAGGACATTAGCATATAATTCTATCAAATTTCTGCTTGAGGGTAATAAAGGCCTTTCTTTTCCACCAGCAAATTCATCTTTGTTACCATAAGCACTGTTAAGATAAACAGCAATCTAATCAGGACTCTTTACTCCTATTCCCTTTATCAACCATTGTTTATGATTAACAAAGCACAAAGGCATTCCAACAAAGCAGCTCTGTTGCTGGAATGGCAGTTTTTTCCTTTGGCAGAGGTTTCTGACACTGGTTACCCCTTACTCTAAAGTGACTGGCAGAATGCAAATGGATTCCCCACCATGTAGCCCCACTCTGGGAAACATCTGGGGTCTTAGAACTAAGTCCCTATTCACTGACCCAGTGATTCCCCTTATGGAATCAGTCCCTAAAAGAAACAGCCAAGATCTCACCATCATGGACATACACAAGATACCAATTAAAAAAAAAAAAAAAAAATATATATATATATATATATATATATATGTAAATAGCAGAAAGATCAGTAGAGTAAAGGGAAGAGAACAGCAGGAGGGAGGAAGGAAGGCAAAAGGGAAGTTCTGGGGACTGAATTAGAACAAATTATATTCCATGCTTTTATAATTATGTCAAAAAGAATTCTATTGTCATATATAACTAAAAAGAGCCAATAAAAATACATAAATATATATTTTTAAAAAAAAACAAACAAAAAAGAAACTGCCAGAATTGGAACAAAGATGAATCATTCAAATTTATTGTAGCTCTATTTTTTCATTTCAGAAAAACCAAACAGTAATGCCTAAATTAGGAAAATTGCTAAGTAAATTAGAATATCTAATTATAGAATATTTAGGTAAGTTTTCTTTGGCTCTGAATTGGTCTCTGACTTCTCAATGTCCTTAGATTCCCTACCCTCTAAAAGTCAATATTTATTGAGCATATACATTTGTGACTAGAAGCTCAACACCACCCTCCTTTATTCTAGGGGGAGCAGCCACAGGAGGTCTTTCATGTTTCTTTTCCAGGTACCTGGAGTACAATCTAGGATACTCATTAAATAAGAGGTGGATGGGAAAGGTCCTGGTCTCAAACACCAGGAAGACCTGGCAAAGTCTACAAACCTGCACATGGCAAGCTGGGGAGGGGAGTATCTCATGCATGTGCAAAATAAGCTATGGTTCCCTTCCACAGGGGATGCACTACTGTGAACAATACGATGCATTTAGGGAAATGCTCTTCCCTTCAGTTGGAATCCAGACTGCATTATTTTTGAGAACTAATATTTGAGTTATATGCATTTTATCCAATAATTACTTGGACTTCACACTGGTATATGGCAATCTCAAGGGCACTAAACTTGAGTTAGCCCAGCTTTTCACCTTTTGGTTAGATTTTAAATAGTACAATAATCCAAATCCTGCAGGAGGCTCCAGGAGAACCAACCTTGGCTCTGTAACTTAGACATAAGGTAATGTTCTGCTGGATGTGAGGGATCAGAATTGCCTGATAGAAAAAGGGGCTTCCCCAAATCAGGAGTAAAGATTAACCTGTCCGGGTTTGAAGGGAGACACTTTCTCAGAGCAGGAAAGCTAAGGAAAGGAGGTAAAGAAAGTGTGCACCAAGGACACCTCTGGAAAAGCTTAAGGTTTTTTATGCTTTTTTTTAAAAAAAATTAGGGCATGATGTAAAACTCACCATTTTGATTCCAGTGCCACTCATGCTTTAGCAGTTACCATCCCTCAGTAAAATGTGGCACAGTGAGATTATGAGGGATAATGGAAGATGCAACCTGCTCCACTAACACCCTCCTATGGAGTCTGTGGAAGGAGTGGCCTGGCCCACAGGCAGTAAGAGGATGTTCTCTTTCCAAATAGACTAGAGGATGTTGACTCCTGTGTGGTAGACAGCTGGTACTTGGGTTAAATGTATTCCTCATAAGAATTTCTTAATAAAACACTCATATTTGATCTCTATTTTACAAACCAGAAAATGGAAGAATAGAGAGGTTATACAATTTAGCTAGGAAGTGATTGAGCAGAGATTACAACCCATGTCTGGGATTCTAGAATTTGTGTTCTTAATGGCTACAACAAAGCTTCTCAATTCAGTGTGCAAAGGCATTGCTGATAATGGATCATAGATATGCAGAGCTGTTGTGGGCCATCCTACCTCCACCACCTCCAACTGTAGAGAGCCTCTTGCCTTTTCCTCAGTATCTTATCTATCAGCATGAGCAATGTTGACAAGTGTCAAATGGGCAAGTCAAAAAGCTCTGCATGAAGGGTTCCTCCCATCCATCTCTGGAGGCTCTGGGACATCCAGTCCCTGTCCAACTCCATCCCAGGAAGAATTTCATGTAGCTCTTTGTAGATAAATTCGAGGGAGCCTTACCTTTTCTGTCCCTTAGAATCTCTGGTCCTAGAGAGTCTTGGCCCTGCAGTTGCCCGGAGCCCACCTCGTCGAAACTCTGCCATCCCTGGTGCATCAGTGTTGAAATTTCCTGATTGAGTTCTTCGGATTCTGCATGGAGAGAAATCCATGGAGACCATCAGGGATGACCTGAGAGTCTAGAGCCAGTGTAACCGTCCTTTGTAGGTAGGGCCATGTAGTTCAGACTCAGGGCAGTACTATCTTCTTATGCTTCCCCAGAGATCAATGATCATGACCTATGACAGTTCCTTCAATTAGGCTTGCGTCTCAATTCTAAGCCTGGGGTGGGCCACTCCCCTTGGCGGTCAAATTAAAGGTTGCTGTCTGGTAGGAGGCCCCAGTGTCTCTTTCATAGACTATGTCACTTGGGCCAGCAAGAACTCAGCTTTCTGTCTTCAAACACTCTTCCCAAAGAAGGAAGACTCCAGTCCCATCTGTACCTCTCCCAGAGCCCATGTAGGATAAGCTGAAGTGAATATCATCAGGGGGCATGGGATGGATATCTAGAATGAATGACATGTGTAAGGGTACTGGCAATATTTAATGGATACCTTTCATATATATCTTCCCTTCTCTGGGTCCTGAAAAAATAACTCCAATTTGCCCTGAACATGACTGCTCCATTTTAACTGCTGTTCCAGTGTCTGATGGACCAAGTACTTACATAGATTCTTTATTGAGTCAAGAAGAAAATTAATTTCAAGCAATATGATTATAACCATCACCATCAACTTACTTTCCCCAAAATTTCTTGATTCCTTTGGGGCTCCGTTTGCCATCTGGTGTCAGCGGGGACTGGGGGCTTGACTCGGCACCCGATGAATTGGAGGAGAGTTCATTGGCCATGGCAGCATTTTCCCAACTGCTTTCTGTGTCTCCTGTGGTTGAAAAGATTGAATGATATGTGAATCAGATAGAGGAATGACCTTTGGACCCCTCCTCCTCAAGCCCAGGCATCCTATTTGGAGTCCAGAAGACTACCCAGCTCTGTAGAGCTCCACACCAGCATCCCAGAGGCCATTAGGGGCTCAGGCACACTCCAGGCTTTCCCACTAAGGAATTAGTGAGCTCAGTGTTTCAAATCTGAGTGAGCTAAAGTCATCAAATTCAAAAGGTCTGGGCCTAAATTTTCATGGATTATTCAAAAAAGATCAAGTTCTCTTCTCAGAGGGAGATGCAGGCATGCAGGCAGGAGGGGGATCATGGCCAAGCATTTGGGGTAGTGGTAGTAGGATTGGTAAATGGGAAGCAAAAGCATTCTCACTCTCCACCTCACCTGGTATGGGTACAGTACCTAATACAGGGGCACTGACACTCCGGCCACGATCTCCAGCCAACCAAGAAGCAGAGAAGCCACATGAAGAAACAAGAGAGGCCAAAGTCCAACCCAACAGAGTTACAGGGAAGCAAAGAAATAAATAAGAGTGTCATCAAGCAAGAGAAAAAAACTCAGAAGAAAAATAATCCCATGAAGAAGGATGGGGTAAGTAGTGACTGAGCTTAGCCCATAGGGTCAATACACTGAGAGAAGGCCTCAAAAGGGGAGCAAATGCTAGATGCCACTTCCTGGCAGGCTGAGGTGGGGAAAAGGAGGGAGAATAGCAGGGACTAAACAACCTGGGTCACATGAAGCTCTTGCACAGGTGTCAAAGATCACTCAGTCAGACTAGAATGATCTGCTGTGAGTCCAGTCTGAGTGTCACTGGACACACTCATTTAAAGGCTTATCTAGAGCTCCTGTAGCTACAGCAGAACTGGCCCTTATGAACCAGCAGACAGGCTGGCTCAGGGAATAGTTAAGCAGAGAAGTTAGAGGAAAGAAAAACTCTGTTAGGACTAGAATATTCCCTCCTGGGCCCCATGAAATCTGCTGGTGCTATTGGAGAGAAATGACCTATTTTGGATGAAAAGTAGCAAAGATCTCATGGTTTCAGGACCTCCCAAAGGATACCTGTTGGCTGACATCTTTGCCCACTGACCACTGACTTCATTTGCCTAAAGAAATGTTCTCACTTGAAAGAGTATATACTATTATTATTATTATTATTTTTTTGGTACCAGAGATTGAACTCAGGCACACTTGACCATTGGGCCACATCCCCAGCCCCCACCCCCTTTTTTTGGTATTTTATTAGAGACAGGGTCTCACTGAGTTGCTAAGTGCCTCGCCATTGCTGAGGCTGGCTTTGAACTCGCGACCCTCTTGCCTCAGCCTCCCAAGTGCTGGGATTACAGGTGTGCGCCAGACAAGGCAAAGAAAGGAGAGAAAGTCCAGGAGGTCAGAGGAAGGAAGGGTGAGGGGCAGGAAGGGTGACAGGGTATCTAAGAAGATGGGAAAAGATGAATCATGGGAAGGACAGGCAGGAATTCAAGAGAGGAGGAACAGAAGAATAGAGGAAAATGGGATGGACTAATTACAACCAGAAAGAATAGAGTATGTATACAGGTTGAGTTTTCTTGGATGCTGGTGTTTACCTGAGGAAACAGCTTGCCCAGGCAGGGAGATGTAAAAATGGGATTACTGTGAGATACAAACTGCACCAGCACCCACCTCCAACATTCTCAACTAAGGGCTGCAATGGCAAGCACAGGGATCTTGTATAATGATTGGAACTGCCAAAAACATTGCTCCAGCATCTACCAGCCCAAGGGCTGGATACTCACTCAGCCTTAGCAGGTTGCTTCCTGCAGAGTCAGGCTGGGAGGTGGCAGAAGTAGATTTGGCAGCTTCTCCATTGGGTGTAGCTCCCGAAAGCTTCCCAGGTAATGTAGGGTATTTCTGTTCCACCAGAAAAGAGCTGTCCTATTGGAAGGAAAGAGAGAAGGAGAGATGCTTAATTAATCTTGAGACTCAACCTCAAACCCAGTTAGGAAATCCTTGAATATCCAAATAATTCTATTCTTTAAGAGTTCACTGAATTTGACTTTAAAAAAACAAACAGACAAACAACAACAAAAAACCCTCAAAGATCATTTAGCCCAAGCCTGGAAAGAAGAAGAGAGTTCTAAGAAAGGGAAAAGTCTGCCCACATAGTGAGAATGACTAGCTAGAGTCAAGCCCAATGTAGGGATGACTACATTGGACATGTCTTATGAAGGGGGCCTTTGACACTTGGCCTAGTGTTCATAAGCTCAATGAATCAATAGCCATGAATCAGTCTTTGAGCTCTTCAAATACACAAGCCAGAATTCTCTACTTAGTATTTTACCTCATGTATAGATATGAGGTATATATTTATCTCATACACACACATATATACATATATACACACATATATTCATGTTTTACAGAATACTTTTATGTATTATATGTTAATAATTATATATTATTAGTTATATAATATATGTATTTATTATATATAATTTTATACATACATATATACATGTATATATGTATGTATATGTGTATGTGTGTATTTATATATATATAAATATGGTCTGGGTTTCCCTGTTCTCCCCAGACCTGCTTTCCTGCAGGCAGTAAAGATGTGCTTCTCCAGAGTAGGACCCTCATTCAGAACAGGTCAGGGCAAATCTCTTCAGGGGTTTAGCCAAGTGCATAAATTATGTGGATCTTGGCTTAAAGGCTATGCTATAGCAGGAAGATTAGAATTTAAATTTGAAGTGGTAGAAGAAAAAGTCTGTTTTGTGATAATCGTTCTTTTTGAAAACCTGTTAAGGCAAAGTAAGAAGGTATGCACACACTTGGGGAGATGACAACAGAAAATGGAGCAGAGGATTATATGCCAACACAGAGTTCCCTTTGGAAATTAGGATTATTGTCTAAGGTACATTGTCTGAGGAATGGTTTTGGTGCAGTGGACCCTGTGCTTGAACCCTGGCCATATAAAAAATCCCAAAGAAGCAAGTTGATTAAAAGAGGAAGAAGAATAGCATTTATTTGGCCAAGAAGCATATAATGGCCCCTAAATCTACAAACTTGGGGGAAACAGTAGGATGCATTTCAAGAGCAAGAATAAAAGAGAAGAGAAATTGCAGCAACACTGTTGAGGGAACCAACTGTAGATCACTTGATTGGATCCAGAAGAAAAGTCATATGAAAGATAAAGAGATTTCGAAACTGGCAAGTCAGGCCAATAATGGAAGACTACTATGACTGAGATATCTTTGAAGTTTCATTCAGCTACAAATTCAATGTATTTCTGAGTTCAGTTTGCTTATAAATGCATGTCCTAGAAATTGTCTGAAATGCAGTTCATTCATTGAATATAGAAAATAACCTGCTATAAATAAGCTCAGAAAGGAAAGAGGTGGAGACTAAATTCTTAAAGAATTCTGGAAGAACTGGCTGGTGAGTAGAAGTAATTAGAACTTCAAGAGATGAAGACCAGGAGGTTTTCAAGTTCCTGATGACCCATGAGTTGGAGGTTTGACATGATCAGACATGTGGACAAGAGCAACAGTTTCCCAGTGCTAGTTCATTTGCAAAAACAACATGAATTCCCAGGTTCCTCTGGCCCTGTGAATCAGCCCCTCTGGAACACAACCCAGGAGTCTGTATTTTTAACAAGCATCTCAGATTGTTCTGATACACAGTCAGATACCGGAACCTCTAACTATGGGAAGGCAGTGTTCAAAGAGTTCAGAAAACTGAAGGACCTGACTCCAAGTTCCACATTACACAGGAAGTAAAGCAAAGGGAAGGGCTCTAAAACAGATTTTTGGCTGTATCATCATGCAAGCTCTCCCAAAACAGGGCAAAGATGGCCAAGGACAAGAACTCTGATGTGGGCCACCTGTGGAGTTCCCTGAGGAGCTGAGATACAAAGAAAACATGCATTTGACCCTAGGATAGGGCTCCAGACCTGTAAGAAAGACAGCACAAGGAGCCAAGGGCAATGGAGAGGGATCTCTGAGCTCTGTTGAGGCCAAGAAGAAAAACTGTCAAGAACCATCACTGCTGGAGAAAGCAATGCAATGTCAAGATAGGACACAGAGGAGACAGGACAGCTTGAGCCCAATTCTGTTCTGTCTGCAAGAAGAATAACCCTGGCTATAGGGAAATGGAAACCCCATAGAAGGAGCAGCATGGAACCTATTACCCAGCTACTTTGAATTAGAATAAAAAGCAGCCTGCCAGAGGGGAGAGAGCCCATGGCCTTGAGTCAGACTGACTCAGGCAAAGTTCTTTCTCTTTAACCTCTCAGAATCTCTGTTCTGTCATTTCTAAATAGGGAATAACAATTCCTGCCTCTGGTCTGCTGTGAAATGACACATGCACAGTGTTTAGCACACAGTGGACAATAGATAAACAGAAGCACAGAAATATGCATGCTGAGTCCTAGAGGGACAGCAGTCTAGAGGAGCAGACCCTAGATCAAGGAAGGCATAGGTCAGATGACATCTAGAATATCAAGCCCATGTCGGACCCAGGACATAATTTAAAGAATCCATTTGAGAAACTAGTGCTTTAAAGGCTAGTGATCCATGTACATGGGAAGAGGATGCTCAGCCCTGAGAACAGAACATAAGAAGACTGAAAGGACTTAATTTTAGAACTAGCAGGAGCATTGGGGACTGACTCATCCCAAAGGAGAGGCAGATCAGGGGATGTACATTCTGGTGAAGCTCAGCACACATGTCTCACAGTCAGAGCTTGAAAAGAATACAAGAAGTGTTTTATGATTTAGCGACCTCTAAATCACAGAAAGCAAGGGCCTGGCACCAGAAAGATCACTGCACCTGTGGAACAGTCCTGGGGAGGATATGGAGTATGTGTGTGTGTGTGTGTGTGTGTGTGTGTAAAGAGGTGTCCGTGTTGAAATAATTGAGACCACACAAGATTGTAATTATGGTCAAAGTCATATAAGAATCAAACTTTTAATATGGAGTATGTTCTCTTCATAAGCAATCCCCCATTACACATATTTCTTAGTTATTAAATCAGTATCTTAAAGCTTGAGCTGGTGAACCAGCTCTGTTTCCAAAGAGTGGGTGATTACTTACACATGTGTTTTAGAAACAAGAATGACCTCTGTGATGCTGAAGAGGGAAGGGGACTGCTGGGTGAAAAATACCATGTAGCAGTCTCTACAGGAAGGCTTTTCAGTTTGCCAAGGGACTATACAAAGCCTGGGCTCAAGGCTGAGACAAGGAAGCAGGCAAAAGACTTCTGCTCTATAGTTCAGATGGCCAAAGAATGGCTACCTAATTGTAGCACTGACTGCTGTACACATAAAAGTGCAAAGAAATCTCTCATCTAGACATACATATGTAGAAAAGATCTTCCTTTTACACCAAGTGAAGAGGACAGAGATGCCCCATTCTATCACACTGGTATGAAAATATAAAATGACCCTCTCAGGTTAAAGTCATGGGCAGTGAGTCCCCATGTCTCATATGAAAGGCAAATGAGAGTCAAGTACAATACATTCTCCCATATGATGTTAAAAATAATGGTTGGATATGGATGAAATCATGCTAATTATATGAAGCTTCAGTTCATCAAGGGCTCAATATTTGCGCACCAACTGGGAAACATAATCATCTTTCAAAACAGGTTTCCTAGAAGGAAATAAATTCCAATAGAATTTTTAAATGTGACATGTTCACTAAAGGGAAGCTACTTATTTGTTTTTTGTTTTGTTTTGCTGCACTGGGAAACAAACCCAGGGCCTCGACATGCTAGCCAAATGCTCCACCACTGAGCTGCATCCCCAGCCCTACTCTCGTGTTTTTCAACCATGACGTATCTGCACATAAAGGATGAGAGCTGTCATGCTCTTCTGTGTACTGGGATCACAGCATTCCCTGCACAGTGATTAAGGCTAGATTGTTGTTAAAGATTAGTTTCTATAAAATGGTTAGTTTTCTCTCTTTCTATAAAAGATTAGTTTCTACAAAATAGAGCCTATAAAATGGAAATAATATTGGTGAAAGCTCATTATACACCTGGGTGCATGTAAAAATTAAATGGGAGGAGGAAGTTTTGTCTTTCTTCTTGTCCTCTTACCCCTAAGGTTAATATATTTTAAGACCCCCAAAACCATAACTTGTTATAACACTCTGACAAATAGTGCAAACACAAAAAGGTGGTAAAAACATGAAGTTAATGTACCTTGGGTTCTACTGCTGAGGAGAGCTGCTTCCCATTGACACACTATGGAGTAAAAAAAAATAATTTCAATTATATGGAGAAAAAGAGATCTGTGTTAGACATAAACAAGTCAGGACCACCACCTGCTTATATCTGGAAGGCTCACCCCCGTCCCCTATCTTCATGTCAGGTGATCACCATCCATACCAGGAAATTCAGGTCCCTGTCCAACCTTGTGGACAGACACCTGGGCCACTTCCAGCAATCTGATCAGGGAAGTGAGAGGCATATGGCCATGGAAGCAAAGCCACTAGATAAGCCCATGACTTCTGCCAACTCTAGCTTTTATGGATCTCCATTGTGTCACCTGGAGGCTGACACTGCTGGAGCCAGGGGAAAGCGTGCAGCATGGGCTCTCTGGAGGCTCAGTCAGGGCAGGTTCCTTGTTCTGTAATGACTAAGCAAAAAGAGCCTGTGATCCTCCAGGTTAGGTGCCACCCACATGGTCAAAGGCTACCCTCAACTAGGGGGCCACAAAGCCCTCCTCATTTTCTAGATTTTTTTTTTTTTTTTTTTACAGTTGCTTCTTGAATCTTCTAAACAATCTCAGACCTTACTCTGGGGATCATTTCCTTTATCCATATTATTTAATTATTGAATTATTTATTATTTAATTATTAAATTATTTTATTATTTGAATTATTTAATTCAAAATCATGGCAATGATCCCAAGTGCCTTGGGAGATAAGGCCAGAATTCAAGATCTTCTCTGGCTTGATCTGATACTTGGCTCTGACCTTACTTCCTCCTATTTCCCACCATTCCCCAAATCCTGCCAGTGCCCATCAGACTCTAACCCAGCCTTTTCCCACTGAAACCTCTTCTCTTACCCACTCTAGCCCATGTTTCCTGACTTGTCTTATCTCTAGAATGCCTGACAGGTTTTCTCAAATATTCTTGTAATTCTGCCTTGCCAAGAAGAGCCTCTCCAAGGTAGGGACCAGGACTCGCCTACATATCCCCGCTCTGTGCTAGGCCCAAAGAAGTAACTCAATAATCTTTATGGATAGATTGATGAGCTGACCTTATCCACAGAGTCACTTCTCAAATCTTCCAGACTACAGGAGAGTTTTTTCTGAGCCCTGGAAAAACACAAAGTGACCAAAATAGTTATAAGAGAAAGATGGCATTATTAATACAGAAGGCATTCTAAATGTTTAACCAGTAGTCTCTCTTGGGCTTAGAGTAAGTGGCAGGAGGAAGACCCATCCTCTCACAACAGCCAACATATTAGATGAGGCTGTCCTACCTTGGGAGATAGCCTGGTCCAACAACATGTTGGTGAGGTTGTGACAGCATCACTTAAATCCCAATAAAAAGTCCTTCATGTTGCTCAGTTAGAATACACTTAACTCTATTGCATCCATGGGAGGTAACTACTGTGTTATCTGTGTAGCTACCCCGCATTCATAAAGATTAATGTCTGCATAGTTAAAGGACAGGAAGTATACTGATGCTAACTTGTATGTGAGTCTAAGAGTAATCCAGGGAGGAAGAAGTTGGTTCCTCCTTAGAGTAGAGACAAACACATCAGCCAGCCATTGCTCCAAAACACTTCCTGCTAAGATCCTCCAACACTCTTCTCTGGCCCTGTATATCCTGAGCATTCTGCTCAGAGGAATATTTTTTTCATAGAGGCTATTTTGCAGAGAAGAGCACCAAATAATTAGAAAAGAGGCAATGCCACCAGTAATCACAAGGGTAACCACGTGCCAAGTCTTCTTGGCAGTTATATTTCTCAGTTAATAAGATATAAGTCAAATTTTCCTTATACATTAGTCTCTTGTAAGTCCAGTCAGTGTGAATTCCTTATTATTTCCCCCGAGTGAACTCATAAATTAAATTTCTTATTCTATAAAACTTAGGACTGGCCAATCATATTCTCTGACATTGTTGTTTTGCTCTGGGGCTAATGCTTCAGATTCTCTAGAAGTTGGACTCTTGAGAGTAAAGACTGGAATCTGGAGGATCAGCACCTTTCTGGGGAAGCCTGTCATGATTATGGTCCTCCCCAGACATGCTGGCTGAAAAAGCCTGTTCATGGTGGTAAAACCTCCATATTTCCCTCACAGAGACTAAGCTCAGAAACATGTTCTAAAGAACTGAAATGGGGATCCAGAATGGATTAATTTTGGAGGGAGCCAGTCAGGTGGTGGCCAATGACTCTATAGTGTAGTTTATAAGCACTTTGTCACCAAAACAATTGGACCAACTTCTCTGTGGGGAGAAATGTTCCTCCCTATAGTGCCTGGGTAGTCAAAGGACTAGATTCACCCCAAGAATGCTAAGGACATGTCAAAAGGGATGATGGAAATGACAGACACACACCATGGGACACACTCAGCTCCAAGGAGCCACTGGAGGGCATGGGTGAGTTGTAGTAGTCACTTCTCTCCTGGGACCCCAACTCCTGGCCAGCTCTTTTCTCAGTGGCAATGTTCTAGACTCTCATCCGTAGGAAGGGAAGCCCCTCTGTGACCAGAAGAGGCAGGCCTGGTTGGTGCCCCTGTCAACTGAAGGACACACGTGCCCAGAAGGGTGGCTGTGCTCACCACACATGGCCAGTTACCCTCCACTTGAGGATTGCCAAGATGGGCTGAGAGCAGGACTCCAGAGAGTTTCAATCCTCCTACCTGCTTTCCAGTGATTTCTGTGGCAAAGGAGGTGGCCCCACTGTGGGAGAGCTGCATCTTGGAGGCATCTGCATCAAAACAGGGTTACCATAGAACAGAGTTACTATTTGAGAACAATCCTTTCTCCTTATTTGATGATACCTTTGGAGAGTGACATTTCCACCACTGGGTATAGCCATGGTGGATACATCAAGATGGCTGCCTTGCTCTTTCAAGATGACATGAAGGTAGGCATGTCAATCCATCCTGGTCAATGCCTTTCCACTCTAAACCCCAGCTCTTAGATAAAGTTCACATCCTTGTAGTAAGTCCTGAGACCTGAGTCCCTGGGCTTTTGCTACTCCAGTCCTTTCTGAGGTTGACTCTTCAGCTCTTCTTTTCATTCAGTAAGTCATTACACATATTTCCAAAAACATTCCCTTTCAGCTTAGGTTAGCCAGAATACAATTCTGTTGCCGCCAGTGAGAGAACCCTAATGATATAGTCACTCCACAAACACTGGCCCAATGCTAGGTATGGGTAAGCACGTTACACATCTGAGAGGCAAATAAGTAAGCAAGAATAAAAACAATGCCACCCATTCTAGGGCACTGACAACATAAAAAAAGGGAAGAGGGCAGGGTGGAACTCCTTCTGGATGGTGGAAATGTTGAGAGAGCTTCAGAAGGGATAATACTTGAGGCAAATCTTGAAATGTGAGAATGGGTTCATAAAGAAGGGAAGAAAGGAAAGAGGATCTCAGGGGGAGCAATGTGAACTAATGAGGGTGTAAAAACACAGTCCTGTGTCTTCAGTATTGTGCTAACCACAAAGACCACCCCCTTCCCTAGAGCAGAGGGCCTTTTTAGTCTACTATAGGAAGAATACTTATATTTATAGCATAGTTGTTAAGAGCCTGCATTTTGTGGTCAGATAGACCGGGGCTCAAGTCCAGATTCTGCCATCTACTTGCAGTGTGCCCTGGAGTATATTATTTACCTCTCTAATCCACAGTTTTATCACAATACAATAAGGATAGCAATGGGGTGTCATGAGAAGTAAATCAAGTGAGAAATATACAGTGACCACACAGAGGCATTAAATAATGCTTGGTTATTGCTATTTTGTAATTGCCAGCAATATGGGGGTGCTTCCTTGGCTCAATGACAAGGTTATTGGATCACAATTCGATCTTCCCTTAATTAAAAAGATAGATCTGGACTGATAAATTCCTTTTCAGTTTGACCATTCTGGAAGTTTATGAAACTTTTTTCCCTTAAGCTGAAGCTCCTTCTTCACCTGTGATGGGTATGTATGAGTTTTTTTGTTCATTTGTATTAGACTAAATTCAGGGGGATTCATACAATAGAGCCAAATTTCAAACCAAAGAGAAGAAAAATCTGTGTGCTGATTATAGCCACTGAAAGGGCTGTCTGTGAAGCAGGAATATATCACTTTAGAAGTTGCAGTTCTCTCTCTAAATGAACAAAATGAACTATTCATTTGTTAAATTTTACTAGGTATCGGACATTATCGCAGGCCCTGGAGAAACAGTAGTAAATAAAACACCACTTTGGGTCTATGCTTACATTCTACAGAGGAAAGACAAAAGCAAACAAGGCACCCAATTAAAAATAAAAATTCCCATCCTTGAAAATTCCAGCACTCACTATGCTGTCCCCAGTGAGAACACAGGCCTGAGCCTTGGCCCTTGCTCCCCTCCACCCTACCCCTAAGGCCTGAGGCATATTCCATTGATTTAGTTAGTTACCAGTTAAGATGTATGCTGGAAAGGTACCTGACTAGATCCTCTTCCAAGTTATGGGCAAGCTCCAAGGGCTGCTAAAACCCCATATCATGAATGGAAACATGGTACCTCCTGTTTAAATAATTCTTCAGAGCCTTTATTTGCAGTGTTCCACTTTCTAAAACTTCCCTCCAGTTCTTCTTCATTGATGGAGAGAGTTCTCTCTGAAGGTCCTGGAAGCATTAAGGCAGGAAGTATTAAGGTGGACCACTAGTGTATGAATTGTCCAGAAGCTTATAATTATACCACAAAACCCTAATATCATTTTGCCTTTGTTAAGTAAGACTAATAAAATAAAAGGGACTTTTAGAGTGTTATTTGGAAGATTTTTCATAGCATCTGAGCAAAGGCTGTCATGAGGGTCATTTCAAAGTCAAAGTTCACTCCTAGAATAGAGGTAAACACCTCTATCTCCAGCTTTATTTATTTATTTATTTATTTGCCTGGGGGCAATCAGGTCCTGATAGTGACTTGAACTAAGATCCCCCAAAGGATTAGAGAAAAGAAGTCTGTAACATTTGTGTGGGGGCTGGAAGATGCCCTTGGCAGTGATGAGTTAGCCACAATCCTAGCATAAGCATGGTTTCTTCTCAAGAAGAGACAGAAGCAGAGATTCCTGAATGCCTTTCAAAACAACCCTTTCTTGTAAAACTACTGCTTCTGCAGGATCTGTGATGGGGACCAGGTCAATGGCATGAGTGACAGACAAGGCAGGCAGGCTAGTGTATACTATACTGTGCCCATAGAAACACAAATGTGTTTGTACATCACAGCAGTCTTGGTGGCAAATATGAAACATACAGCTCTCCCTGTTGAGTAATTTCTTGTGGCAACCAGGTACCTGGTGATGCATGGAAGACTCCCAGGTGTCCTCTGAGGAGCTCTAGGTTCTCTAAGAGGAAGACAAGCTCTAATCTCCAATGGGAACACTGATTTTTGATCCAGGTTTGTCTCCATTCTAAGGGGTATTCTGACATTATGTGTAGAACATCCTCTAAGGGTAGCAATTCCCAGGTAGAAAACGTTAAAGCCTTCATTTTCTTGATGATCTGCATAGTCCCTGGAAGTTCTGAGCCGAATATCATTTCATAACATTTTTGGAAATCAATAGCTGCCACTTTCCCACTATCCAGGATAGTCCAAAAGCTTTGTTCTCCAGTAGATCTTTTCCAATTGGAGATAAAGAATCATCTGGCAGAATTACTCCTGGATTTGACACAGCAGATAAAATATTGTTCAGGGAAAATGGAAGACTTACTCTTGTTCTTACCTTGAGTTGCCATCACGATCTCCTTTACCCTTCGGTACTGGTTCAAGAGCCCTGTGAGCTCCTCTATCCGACGGTCCTGCCATCATGCAAGAGATTTAGATTAGCACCACTACTGGTACTTCAGGTTTCATTTTGGGACCCCGCTATATTCTGGGCACATCAAGAAGAAAACCCACATGGAACTTCTGGACCATCCCAAAGGGAAAGAGTCAAGGTCCATCCCATGGAGCAGGGTCCTAGAGGACTGACACTCATGACTACCTGAAGGTTGTGGGCCAATAATCACTTACATACTCTTCAAGGGGCTTAAATATTTCAGAAACCACACACACACACGCAAACTAAAACTTAAAAAAAAAAAAGGTGTCATATTTATCCTGATATACTCACCTCTTCCTTAAGTGTCTGAGATACATAACATAAGAAATTCCCGAGGGGATAGGTTCTTTCAAGCAAGGGTCTAATGACTTGGGAGACCACAAAGATCACGGAGTCAGACACCAATGGGTGTGAACCCTGGCTCTGCTATCCACTAGTTACCTGACCCTGACTGGGTAAAATTACTTATGCTCTTTGAGTGTTTCTTTATCTGTAAAATCCTGAGAAGGGATTCTTAGAGGTGGTATTTACATTAGCTAGGTAATTTTGAGTTACAGGTGTTATAGTTATAGGTGTGTTTATTTATGATTACACAAGAATTATATGTGAAGAATATAAGGTGGCAGGGTAAACCAAGGCATTGCATGCTGCCCAGTGTCTCTATGATACTTGTATAGAAATAGATTGTGTACACGAGAAATTGGTAGACTGTTTCTGAGTTTTGCTAGGAATCAAAGCAGGAGCTATGATATTGGCGGTAACCATAGCAGTATTTTTTCCCCACACCAGCAATGAATAGGCAGGGCTCTAATTTGCCTTTGCAAGATTCCATGTAGGCAAAGTTCCCAGGCATCCAAAACAGGTGCTGAGACTGAGTCACTAGGGGGCAGAAGCTATTTTCCTGGCCTCTGCCTGTGTTGATGGCCCAATGAACACAGCTCTGTCCAGGAACCAAACAGAGCTAGAGGTATTATCAGGGAAAGGACAATGGCTATCTTACCTTATCTTCATTAGCAACAAGCAGAGTTTCCATCCCCATTTTCAGACGCTGAATTTCTTGATCTAAAAGAATTTAGGTGAAGAAAGAATTGTTTGTATAAATACAAAGAGCTATCAACGTATGTTAAGATGCCACTCATGTTCAAACTTGTTATGTGAACTTGGACTGTTTCATTAAAGAGCCTGGGATGGTATCTGGCACAGAGTTAGTCTCATAAAATATTTGTTGGACTACTAAGTGAATGAACCTGGTATTTTGTCTTCTCTTTGTAGACATTCATGGGAAAAATAAAAATGCCATTTATGCAAAAGTGACACAGAAGAATCAAAAATCTTTCACAACAACCTCTCCTAAGAAGGCAGACATTCTTATTCTAGTAGGCATGTGCCTAGGATGCTGGTTTGTTTTTCTTTTTCTTATTTTTAGAAACAGACTATAAGCAGAGGAGAATTTAAAATAAGAAAAATTTACAACTAAATGGATACTGCGAAAAATGATTATGTAAGAGTTTGGGGTAGTCAATTTAATTTAAAATGGTATAGTCATAATTTGAAAATGTTTAGATGCATAAATAAATATATTAAACAAACTCTACCATTGAGGGAAAATAATCTTGTTTCATTATAAACCTACAGAATTTCCCTATGGGCTGAGGGCTCTGTTGGTCTGTGGTAGAAAACCCATAGTTTTTTTCTCACTTTAGATCCAAGAGGGACTCGCTTGAATTCTTCCCAAACTTGTCTGAAGAGCCAGGTCAAAGGCTAATGTCTGAAGAAGCCAGATACTTGAAGTCTAGGAACTAATATATACCTGGATTTTCTGAACAAGAACCTATACCTACTCCTAAAGTGGACACTGCAAAGGGATTTGGGATGTCTGTATAAGACAAGCACAGGAGACAAGGGAACAGAAGTATAGGCATCCATCCTATTTCCTTTGGGATACTTATTATATTCAATGACAGCAGCAACAGTATGGACTTGGTGTGAATAGTTGTGGGGCTCATTTTCAGTGTGAGGTAGAAAGTGCTTGCTCATTATCTTAGCTTCTGGCAGCTGACATTAACTCTGTAGCTTAATTTGCCAGGAGTAGGAAGTGGGGATGGGAGGTAAATTACAGATAAAGATTGTCAAACTTGGATTCGTTGGCCAAAACCCAACCTGAGCAGCAAATGACCAAAGGACCAACTCCAGGAGGTACCTGATAATTGACTGGGCCAGGTTCTGGAAGGCCTGGACTGCCGGGAAGCATGGGGTAGAGAGGGAAGCTACCTGCCTGGCCTAGAAGTAATGGCCAGGAACTCTCTACCCAGGTTTGGCATATCAGAGTTCATGATTTTCCAGTCTCCACAGGTAGGTCTTGGCAGGTACATGACACCCAATTGGAGAACACCGATGAAAGGCTGGAGCAGGGATGAACATATTGGTCACTAATTTCTTTTTTAGCCTAAGCCATTGATGCATGGTTGCATGACTTCCACACCAGTTGGGGATTCAAGTTAAGCAGTGCTGAGGCCAAGATAAGACTCTACAGTGGCACCAATCCACAAGACAATCCAGCATTGTTCTACAGCCTCAGCCTTGTGGCAACTGGAGAAGCTGGAAGGTGTGTGATCATTTTATATACATGGAAAATAACCATAAAGATAAAATGTGTTAATTAGAGTATTTGAGGATTTATCCTCTATTTTCAATCAGTAAGGTTTAAACTCCTCAGGGACCATTTACCATCCATAACTTTACTTTGGAAGCTACTATGGGCTGAATACTGTGCTGGGCTCTGTGGATACGTTCCTAAACAAGAAAGATACAGTCCTTGTCATGTCAGAGTGAGGATCATCACAAGATCTCCTCAAACATAACACTGATGTTATAATAAGTATTGTGAAGTAACATGAAGAATGCTCAGAGAATAAAAGGACTAGGGGCATCATCTTGCAGTTCGGCAGCCAGGAAAGGTCTTTCTGAGAAATGACATTTAAGTTGAGATGTAAAGGATGAGAAAGAATTTATTTGCTTCTGTAACCTCAGGGCCTTGTACAGCTGTCAGGTGGGATAAATTTCTAAGCCTCCTCTTTGGTGATAACATAGAAACAAGGCCTTTCAATCAAAGGAAGAGTCAGATATTTGCTACATTCTCAGTCAAATCTTCAGAGGGCTGCACAGAGCTTCAATTAACACTGTGTACCTGAGATAAACAATCAGAGCTGAGTGTTCTGGATACAGGAAGAGTCCGTGACATGATTCCACAACAGAGTTATGCTTTACAGGCTCCCACACATGCACACTTACATGCATCCATTAACTTGGGCATGCTCAGACAATACATGCATGTATTTGCACAATGGCATGACCACATACACAAGCATATACACAATAGTTCATAGATACACATGCCCATTTGTAAGAGTGGGCCCAGGACAACTGTATTCTGTCACAGTCAATCCAGTCACCTCTCTCTGCATGGTCACTGTGAAGAGCTGTGGTCCGGGAGATCTGGCTATGTAGGCGCTCAATTTCTGCATCTTTCAGAGCCACTTGCTCTTGCAGCTGGGCTACCTCGGCCTGGAAAAGCAACAGAGAATTCCCAGCAAGTCAGAAGGACTTACAAACCATGATAAAGTGTCTCATGTTTGAGCCCAGAGCCCAGTGGGCCCTAGAACATGAGTTAGGGAAAGAGGCAATAGAAGTAAGAGGACTCTCTGCCCTCCCCACAGGGTGGAACTCTGCTGAAGGAACTCACTCTTACGGTCATCAACCTGCTTTTTTCCTGTATCCTCCTACTTGACCAGGCTCTTTCTATCCTCTGTTCACTGAAGCCCAGGTACCCCTGAGACCACAGGAGCTGAAATTGTGTAAATATGAGGGCTCAGTCCTTGACACAGAGTTATATATTCTCATTTTAGATGTGATCTTCCTTCTCCCAAGACACTCAAGTCACAGCTCTTAGATATGCTGCTATAACAAGTGCATGCAGCTTGCAGCTTCCTCTCCCCACTCCCCATATAGGAAATACAGTGGAAACCAAAATACCACTGGTGGGTAAAGCATGAACCAAGGGCTCCTTCCCTGGACATTCTCACACTCTTGGGCACAGTTAATGCCACTGCCCAACCTGTAGGCACATCTGCATGCTTTCCCAAATATACACACATACAAGCATTTGGGTGTGCTTAGCATAAATGTTTGCAAAAACAAAAGCATGTAAGCACAGTACACAGTATGTGCATTCATATATGTACACACACGGGCAGCTGCACTGGACTGTCCCCAAGTCTCTACTCCCTAAAAGATTACAATTTTTTTGTCCCATCACAAGAGGCACCTTCTCTTTGGAGTCAAACAAATTTGGATTCTCTCATGTCCTAGTTGGATGATATAGGACAAGTAATTCAATCTTTCTGAGCTTCAGCTCATCTATAAAATGGGGGGGGGGGGGAGCACATACCTCTTGGGACTCTAGTGAGGATTAATATAATGGTTATGAACAACTTGGTCTAATACTTAGTGCATGTTAAGTGTTCAAAAAATGCTACCACTGTTGCTCCTCTTATCCTATTCTTTCCCTTATGGATAATCAGTTCATTTCTATAAACATACAAACAAATTTAAAAAGGGTCAGAAGTGAACCCTGAACAATGGAACACACAGAAAAGACTTCTACACTGACCCATGAGACTTAGACTTCTCCCCACATGCAGCCTAATCATGTCCCAACTCTGGTCCTAAAGGCATAGTACTGACTGTCCTTTCCCACAGTCACAAGTTAATCTTTGAACAGCACCAAGTAACCACATGAGCACCAGTCTTTTTGGTGGCTCCTCTGCCCAAATGCCTTGTGTCCAGTTTCAGCATGCACCCTGCATCAGCCCCTATTACTTTCTTATATTAACATCCCCACACTATTCAATATCCTGTTTCCCTGGGGAGAAACACAGGACAGTACAGGATTCAGTGTAGAAGTCAGAGTGACTCAGTGAACAGGACAGGATGCAACCCTCAGATTGCCTGCTTCTTAGTTAGTAGGGTAGATAAGGGTCACTCTTATGAGGCTTGGGGTCTGTGAGCCCACCTTGAGGGTTTCTGAATAAACTTTCCCTCACATCCCCCAAATGGGATGGTATGACATGTAGAGGATGAAGAGATCATGATGGGTAGGGTTTTCTTCTTCTTGAAAAATTCACTGTGGAGCTCTGTCCCTCTACTCCGATCTTCTTTTCCCACAGAGGCAGAGAGCGAAGTGTGGCTATGTCAAGCTGCTTGCTGAAATGAATAGCCATGAAGCAGGTTTTCTTGGCTCACTCAGAGCCTATGTGCCTGTGGGTTTATAGATAATGGTGACAGTGGCTTCTAAAAACCTTAGCCTTGGGACTCTCAACCCAAATGCCTCTCATTTCTACAAGGGCCAGCCTATTCTTGGAAGATAGTCTCTTACCCTTTCTTGAACATCTCCTTGCCATTCCTTTGTGAACAGAGTAGGTGTTGGTCTCTGTTAGGAATGTGAAATCCCTTATGCTTATCTGCTAGGCCCACAGTTTCAGTGGTGCAGGCCTATTGAGACAGAACCCAGATCCTGGCACTCTGAGATCTCTTCTCCTGAGGCCTGCCTCTGGGTGAGTAGACTTATCTATATACTATGAACCCTACAGACAAGTGACATAGCCAAACCTCCCTTGTGCCAGAATCTACCCTTAGAGTGGTACCTGTCCCCACAGGGGGGAAGGCCAACAACAGCCCAGAAGTTCTCTCCCTGATCATTAGGGCAAAGAATACAGACTCAACACAGAAGCCAGAACTGTGAAGCAAGAGGCCTAAGATAGCCAGGTAGACTAGCAGGCAGGCAGGGATAGGTGTTCTGGGCCCCTGCAAGTGCCAGGCCTCACTAAACCCAGGGGCCATATTCTACTTTAAAGGCAGTCCCTAAAGAGAACTAAAGTTACTGCCTTTAGGAACTGAGAAAGCTTAAGCAAAAAACTGAAGAACTTCCAAAAACAGTGCAGGATTTCATGTGGGGTCAGGCTGATGCAGGTGAAAAGAGCAGGGAATCTCACCTCAGCCAAGCTGAGCCACTCTTTCCTTACCAGCCAAATCAGAATAACAAAATATACCCCATTGGGTTATTTTTTGAACTAATGAGAAAAAGTCTGAAAAGGGATCGGCATACTCTGGCACACGGTTAGAACTCCATACCTGGCTGTTATTAAGTAGCCTTGAGCACCTCACAGGTCTACGAGCCAAGGCAAAGAGCTTGGGTAATTTAAGAAGAAAAGAGCCACTTGGTTTACAACAGGGTGGTATGTACAACTTCAAAGGTTTCACCAAGACAGGACTTGCTTGAGTGGAGCACTGTGGTAGAGGTTCTGAGCTACTAGACAAACACAATGCTCTTATAATCGGTGACTGTGAAGCATAGCACATCCAAGGCCATCGTCAGATATCAACAGGCCAGTGGGCCGATGGACCCCATCATCCAGGTTGGTCCTGACTAGCTATAAGATCTTGGGAGAGCCAGGCACAATGGCACAGGCCTGTAATCCCAGCAGCTCAGGAGGCTGAGGCAGGAGGATCACAGAATTCAAAGCCAGCCTCAGCAAAAGCGAGGCACTAAGCAATTCTGTGAGACCCAGTCTCTAAATAAAATACAAAATAGGGTTGGGGATGTGGCCCAGTGGTTGAGTGCCCTTGAGTTCAATCCCCAGTAACCGCCCCCCGCCCTGCCCTGCCACGAAAAAATCTTGGGAGACTTACTTACCTCTCTCTGCCTCTGTTTTATCATCTATGAAATGGTTAAGCAACTTATTTTACATTTATATGTTAGAATATTAGGAAGATATTAACATCATGTTCAACATTTTCTTTCAATATATGGGAAATTGCAAAATTTTAACTTAAAAAAAGATACAAAATTGTATATAAATTATCAACACCAGAAGCAGAGAGAGAGAAGAGAGAGAGAGAGAGAGAGAGAGAGAGAGAGAGAGAGAGAGAGAGAGAGAGTAGAGAAAGAAGACCCAAAAACAAAGAAAAAACTATCTGGAAGGAAATATTAACAAGGGTGGCTCCTGGGATGGTTGAGTGCTTTTTATTCCTTTATTTTTGGTATTGAGGATTAAATCCAGGGGCAATTAACCACTGAGTACATCCCCAGAACTTTCTTAGTTTTTATTCTGAGACAGGGTCTTTCCTGCCCACGTACTGCACAGGCAGTGGGAATGGGGGTCCCCTTGGTGGAATGGAATGGCTGAGAAATAAAAGCTAAGAGAAATAAAACTGCAAAAAATCCCCACAGAACACAGAAAGTTGTTGCAAAAGTGGGGGCAGGACAGGTAAGCTGATCAGACCTCTAGACAAAATGGGGCCTGTGCGCCTGCTTTATTTATATAGGGAAACATCAAAGAGATTCTATAGAATGTTCTTTCCCATAAAAGGTTAAAGGTAGGCTGTTTAGTTCCTAACGGGTTACGCCCATCTCCGGGGCTACTATGAAGAACCTTCCTAACAGAGTGGAGGGAAAGGTCATGTGCATTGGGCAATCTATTGCCCTGGGAGAGCCACGGAAAGTTCCCAATGCCAGGCCTCTCTCTCCCTGGCTTCCATGATGAGAGAAGATCCTCATGTATTTCACTGATGGCTTCCTGCAGGTCTCACTAAATTGTTTAGGGCCTCACTAAGTTGCTGAGGCTGGCTTTGAATTTGCAATCCTCTTGCCTCAGTCTCCCAACCTGCTGGGATTACAGGCATGCACCACAATGCCCGGTCTATTCCTTTAATTTTTTTTTTTTTTTTTTTATGGTATGAAAACTCTTTGTGAGAGTATCATTAGCAATTAACTTGTAGAAAAATAAAAATACATTGGCTGAGGCAAGAGGATCGCGAATTCAAAGCCAACCTCAGCAATGGCAAGGCACTTAGCAACTCAGTGAGACCCTGTCTCTAATAATATACAAAAAAGGGCTGGGGATGTGGCCCAGTGGTCAAGTGCCCCTGAGTTCAATCCCTGGTACCAAAAAAAAAAAAAAAAAAAGAAAGAAAGAAAGAAAAGAAAAAGAAAAATACAAACTAGAATTTAAGAAAACTCTAAGAAATACTTTTAAAACTCTAATAAGTGAAAAGTAAAATAAACACAGGGACCATCCAGCAAAACCTGTGGGTGGTGCTGTAGGAACCCTAGGGAAAGGCAGGTGTGTAATATACCCAAGGGGGAAGGCTGCCAGGCTCCCCTCAGCAGAAATGTTTTCCAGGGTTGTTAAGAGCTTCCTTTACCTCTTCACCTCCTCATAAAAAAGGAAGCCCAACTGTAATTTTTTTTTTACTAAAATCTAATATTTGCACTGTCTTTATAGGGTATAGCCTGATACATATGGTACTTTGATATGTGTTTAGAATGTGTCATGATCAAATCAGGGCAATAAGAACTATCATTTCAAATGTTAATCATTTTTGTGTTGGGAATTTTTGTACTCTTTATTTTTTTTGAAATATATTATAGATTGTTGTACATTAAATTCCTTTAAGAACTAAAAACAGCCTAACTGTATTTTAATGTGAAATTTCCTGATGTTTAAATGAAACTAGTTTGGCATTTTAAAATACAATATGCAGGCAAAAAAAAATTGTGGGCTAAATTCAACTAGTTTTAATCTCCATGCTGCCAACAGAAGAAATTAAAAGAATGGAATATACTTATTTCACAACAGAATTTATTCATGGTGTCCTTTACACAGCAAGCTCACCAAGTTTAACAGAAATATGACTTGATGGGAAAAAATAATTCAAAGTTTATATCATTTTAGGAATAGATTCATTCCTAAATATAATGCATGTGACTTTTTGAAAATTTAATTATAAAAGGGGACTAAATTTAAAACAATGCACACAACATAACGTTGATGCTCATGTGCTTTATGACTAATCATTCTCTGGCTGCCCCTCACTTGCTAGCTCAATGGCTCGCTCAGTGTCTCACTCCCTTATAGCCCCTTCTTGGTGAATGTCAGCTAAGGACTATTAGATGCAGTAAGAATAAGTAGACTCATTACTACATTTCAGCAGCTCATCATCTCCCAGGCTTTCCATGATAAGCCATCCTGGATCCAGTCTGTCTGCTGCACAAGCTAGGGGGGTTGATTTGCATTTTCAAACTTAGGCTGCTGAAAACCCTGAGGTTTTGAGATACTGGGGATTGAACCCAGGGCCTCAGGCATGTTAAGCAAGTACTCAACCTAGCTGGAAACCCTGGGTTTGAACCTAGATCCTCCCCACAGAACCTCTGGGACCTCCCTGTGAGCATCACATCTGCCTTTTACCTTAGTGGCCTTCAGCTTCCACTCATATTGATTTCGTTCATTTTCCAGCTCTTCCACTTTGATTTTGAGGTGCTTGAGCTCTTGTAGTAATTCCTAGAGGGAAGGGGGAGAAAGACAAAGTTCTAATTGTTAAAGGTCAGGCCCTGGATTTCCAAACCTGGTTAAGCTCATGCAAAGACAATGCCAGGGGCAGCAATAACCACATCAAGCTCCACACTGCAGCTTCAATTTTTAAACACAGTTCATGTTTCAGGCAAAGCTTTGTGGCTGTGTTAAAAACAAAGGCCAGGGAGTTCCAGGTATAAGAAAGAAAACTGTCCTCTTATTTTTAGAACCTGCTCTGCCTGCCCTTTTCTCTGACATTTATGTCCTCTGTGGGGTACACCCAATTCATGCACAGATGTGTAAGGAGCCTGGAAAGTAAGACTCAAGCATGAGAGGACTAAAGATGCTGAACAGAAGTGGTTTCCCCCGCCCTTGCAATTTAGGCAAAGGAGCAGGAAGCAGGTTAATTGGGAACATCTCTCTGTGCTGAAATCGGAGAAACGGGGTGAGGAAGGACAGAGGTCAGTGACCCTTGCAGGTTTCACAGAGGAAGTGAAAGCAGGATAGAAATTACACACTAAGAGAACAAATGCTAAATGTCAAATGTAGACACCCAGTATGGAGTTTTAATTCAGAGGAGGGGGTTAGTTTGAAAAAAGAAGAGGGCAGGAAGATATGTGGGGTTTAGGGGTAAAGGCAGAAAGCAGAAAGGGAGATAACCTGTTGTGTTAGCCTGGAGGACAGGCTGGGTGTCAGCATACAGTGGGAGATGAGGCTGGGAAGTGAAGGTGGGGTTTTATTACAAAGGCTTTCAGATGAGACTATAAGGAATTCTGATGCCATCCTTTGGATGGTAGGGAGCCAATGAAGGTAGCTGAATGAAGGAAGGATATTTAAACAACCTGCCTACGTTCATATAGCTAGCAAGTGGTAGAGCTGGAATTCAAGGCCATATCTTCTAACTTCAGGGTCCTTGCTTTTTTAAATTACCCCAATAAAGAAGATATCACTAAGCATTGTAGTCTTGAACCAAGATTCCCTTAATGGACAATTGGTTCTATTGACTAGTTCCTATCAGATGAACCAGAATAAAGATACTTATTTCCATAGGCTTTCTGAATTCCAAACTCACATAACAAACTTCCTACTTAACATTTCCATGCAGATGTTATACAGGCATCTCAGAACTGTCATGTCCTAAGTGGAATTCTTAATTCCCCATCTTAAGTCATTTGTCTCATCCATCTACTTGCCTGAGCAATTGGTATCTCTTTCTCCCTCTTCCCTTATATATGTAATTTATTTCTAGGCCTTTATCAGTTTTATCTCCAAGAGAATAACTGGAATGTCTCATTTCTCTCCTACTTTTCCACCATGACTCTAGTCTGGCAATGAATGTTGGTAGCCTGATTGTCTCTTCATTGATTGCTCCTTTGTTGCCTTGCCCCTCTCAAATTCACTGACCTCTACAACATCCAGGGGAACAATATGATTAAAATACAAATCTGTTCATGATACTCCCCTGCTTCTCAAAGTTCATAAACTAATGCATGACCAGGTCAGCCTGGCCTGCCCCCTTCCTGATCTCTTTCTCCATGCGATTGTTAATAGCTAGTTCTCCTATACTGTAAATCTACAAGGTGTTTGCCAGCAGGTTCTGGTATGTAGTAGGTATGCGTTATTTATCAATGAATGCACACCTGAGTTCTTTGCATGCTGAAACCATCTGCTGCAAAGTGACATTGCTTACACTTAAATTTTGTAGGAGAACTTGTTAAGATTGCCTTATAGCTGAGGTGAACATTGTTAACACCTGTGTAAAAAGAAAAAAATGTCTTGTAAACCAAAGTTATTATGTCCATGATCCACATTGTTAGACTTCAAGGCCTCAGTCACCTGTTTCAACCTGCAGCAGATTCAGAATAATTTTCTAGGAACATTATTGGTCCTGCCTGTGGTGCTCCAATACCTATAAGTCGGGGGTTCTTCCATTGCTGACTTATCTGGGCTACTCAGTTTGTCCTGAGAGGGCATCATAGATAGCAGAATAGGAAAAGATTAAAACTGCCTGGGGGCTACCTCTATGGGGACGCAGAAGTTATGCTCTCCAGGCTCTTATGACTTCTTTGGCATGTGGCCCAGAGGTCATGAACTCACTCTAATATGATTACACGGGGAATTTTTTTTTTCTGGAAATTCAGATGATGACTTAATTGTTCTCAGCAATTGGAAATTTATGTTCTACTTTCCCACTGGGGGTAAACCTCTTTAAACATAAATTGATTCTTTTTCATGACACTATTTTTTTTCCTTTAAAAAAAAGAGAATCTTGTGAAATGCAGCTCCACTTAATGTTCCAGTGCAGGAGGAAGAATATGTGATTGAATCTTATACCTGGGAAGGAGACTCCTGAGATTACCTGTTGCATCGATGCCCCATTACTCAGAGCATCTGACACACTTCATTCTTGTTGGAGGGCTGGACTCACTTGCTCAGACCATGCTTAGTAAGGTTCTCAGAGCTCACCTCACATCACAAGAGGACTGAGCAACCCAATCTCTGATCCAAGGTAACACCAGATTCATGCTAAGCCACTGCACTCTGTGCTGGTTAGGAGAGAAATCCCAGACCTCAAGCAGTGAAATACCCCCCACACACATGCTCTGATATACTTAAGTATAGTTCCTACAGGTGAACCCTCCCAAGGGGCACAGTTCTGGCTGCAAGGCTGGGGCTCGGCCATACAGCTGCTGGCCGCCACCTCCTCAGGGTGGTCCCTACTGAGTAAGAGGCGCTCTTGGATCTGCCTGTGGATGTCCATCTGCAGCCTACACATCTGCTCCTGCAGCTCACTGATCACATTCAGAACCGACTGTGGGAAGGAAGAGAAAAAGAGAAAAGCACTCAAGGTCAGTGAACAGAGGCAGAACACCTGTGGAGAGCGACATGGAAGGAAGGAAGTATATGGAGGGTAAGCAGCAGGTGCCCCAACAGTCACTGTCCATGGCAGACCATTCTTTTCTCAGGAACCAAAAGCTGAGGCATTTTTCCTGAGACTTGCTCTATCCATAGCCTTTCTTCCAGTTTGAGCAAACCCCTGACACCTCCTTTGTGCCATACTGGATGGCCATCCTTCCATGTCAACATCTGAGATGAACAGTCTTTCAGATTGCTTCACCCAAGTGGAAGCAACAGCAAAGACAGGTGTATAACAGGGGCACACACAAAGACACCTCTCTTCCACACACCTGTCCATGCTACACATGCTAACTCCCCCATGCACACACCCAAACATGTCAATAGCCATGTACAAGTGACCTACACAGCACACATGACACATACATGATAATGTGTCCCCAACCGTATACTCATTCAGGGGGCAAGAGACCTGTTTTAGCATCCAGCCTATATTCCTCTGTCTCGTCCAAAAGACCATCCCAAGCAGTGTTTTTGAAATGCCCCACTGAAGTGTGGAGCTACCTGGTCTATCATTATAAGACACACTCCCAGCAAAACCAATGAGGTAAGTTTGAAGTGATTCACTCTTAGTGGACATGGATTCCTATTTTTCTTATAGCTTCCCATAAACCATCAGAGGGTTGACTCTAAACCCAATAAAGCAAGTTTTATAGAACCCATCTAACTTTTTATTTTCACTATTTTGAAAATTGAGAAGGGTTTACTTCCAGTTTCCCAGCAACTCACTTGATTTTCCTAAACTCCTTCAAAAGTCACTTGCAGAAAACAGCTTCGGGACAGCTGTCCTAAGTTCTTTGTACCTGTCAGAGGCATTAGAAAGATCAAGCCCATTCTTCCTTGGATCTTATTAAAAACATACCTTTTTAAAAAGCTTTCTATTGTCCTCAGCACTGTCCTTTGTTGGGAGTTTGCCCTTCCTGATACTGGTCATGCGGGTATACTTTCATTTGTCTAGTAACTTTCCTTTCTATCTTTTGTATAGGTCCCTTTGAAATAGTTTCTTTCAAGGTATTGTTAAGTCCTTCCTTTTTATTGATATTATTTGTGAGATGGCACAGTAAGAACTATATTATTTTTTTAGCAGCTCAATATCATTGAGTCATCTTCTCTTCTAGAGTTCCCCAGACTCTTTATTTCTAAACTTGCAAAGTGCATGTCTACCTATGCCTAGATTTCCCCTTGCTCAACTTCATGTACTTTCAAATAGTAATGACCATTCACTCTCAGCACACCTACCACTTTTACTTCATAAAGTACTTTCTCCCTTTGTTTCAAATTTGTAGCTAGAAGGGCAGCTTTCCCAGTTTTGTATATTTTTTCTTCTAAGTATACCCTAGTAAATGAAAAAAAAAAAAACCTTTCAAATACTTCAGTATTCAACTGGAGATTTTTTTATGAATTTTCCAAATAATTGTTGCCCCTTTCCCTCCATTACTGCCCCTTGTCTGTATCTGATCATTTTGGGAATGTGTAACAGAAATGTATCTATTTTTCTTCTTCTGCTCTGTGTGACCATGTGGTACACCCAACACTGCCAAGCCACATCCCTTAGTTCTCCCTAACCACATGTTGTTATTGTTTCCTGGTATGTGTGTATCGTCACATGTGACATTTAAATTTAGCTTTCTAATTCTTTATCTTCAGGGCTGGCCCATCTCTTCTCTTACCAGATCTGTTTCTCTCCCCATGCACATTCTTTTATAGCACTGTTCCATTCTTGGGTCCCACATCATGAAGTTCAGGTGATGTTTATGAGATTGTAATTGCTGCTCTATATTGTAACTCAGTTTATGTTGTTTGTTAATCCTGTTTTGCCAATCATCAAAGTTCATTTTTAGCATTCTTTTCTATGTGAAACTACTCAGGACCTCCCACAATCATAGCTTTTCCTCCCCTCCCTACTAGTTAAACTGGTTCACAATTATCCTTAGTTTTTTTCTCTTCCTCTTCCTTTATTCCAATTTAATATTGTCCTGACACTTTATTAATGGTAGGAATAACCTCTATACAGACAGCAATTTGGAAATATGTCAAAATTTCAAGTGCATGTACTCTTGACCCATCATTTCCACTTCAAGAGCCTCACACATGTTTGAGATTATTCACTAAAGCATTATGTGTAACCACAAAAACTTGGAAACAAATGTCTACCAAAGAGAACTGGTTAAATACATTAAGGCATAGTCAGTGGAAAATATGCAGACATAAGTATATATGAGGAGGGTTTTTTTTGTTGTTGTTGTTATACTTAGTATGAAAAGAACTCCAAGACTGGTACGTTTTAAAAAGAAAGGTTTAGAATAATGTGAATTTGTAATCTCTCTCTCTTTCTCTTCACATGAATTGTTTGTCCATGCATAAAATAACTGCAAAGATACAAAACAAACTGATAACATTGGCTCCTGACTGTTGGCTATTGGACAGGTGTAGGAGACCTTTTGCTATATATCCTTTTGAACTCTTGAATTTTGAATGATTGGATAATATTTCTTATACTAATGAAAAAAGTATATTAGTAAAAGCAAGAATAATAAAACTCTTCTTAGCCGGGCGTGGTGGCGCACGCCTGTAATCCCAGCACTTGGGAGGCTGAGGCAGGAGGATCGCCAGTTCAAAGCCAGCCTCAGCAATGGCGAGGCACTTAGCAACTCAGTGAGACCCTGTCTCTAATAAAATACAAAAAAAGGGCTGGGGATGTGACCCAGTGGTCAAGTGCCCCTGAGTTCAATCCCTGGTACCAAAAAAAAAAAAAAAAAAAAAAAAAAAAAAAAGAATAAAAAACTCTTCTTCTCAGACCAGTCCATGTCTGAGCACATACAATGTTCCAAGCTCTTGCTCTACGGTCAGAGTCTATCATTCTGATTGCTCCCACTGAGAAAGTGGTATCCCTCCCTTCTAAGGTCCTGACCACATGAAGAAGGAGTGATACAGCACCACCACCTGGGTTGTAGGACATTCCATGTTTAGTCAGGAAAACCTAAAGATTCTTTCTAGTTCTCTTCCTGTTCACATAAATCCCTGATCAATTGGGACAACTCCATTTGTCAGCGCTCCTGGATCCCTGCTCCCCTCTTAACAGGCAGCTCTGGCAGCTGCGCTCAGAACTCATTGGGTCCCACAATGGGATTCAGCTGCAGGCCCCCCACGCATCCCTTCTTCAATACCCTTTTGATTAATATGCCTCTGAAATGTCTTTGATCTGCAGTACCATACAGAGGCTTCTTTTGCCCCAGGGTCTTTCATGTTATAGCATCCTAATTCTGGCATTAACTTTACATCTTCTGCAATCTTGCTTTTCAGGAGTAAGTCTAATTAATTCAATCTTGGGTACCCTGATATAGCCCAGAACCATTGCAAAAGGTTGGAGAGAAAAGGTAAAATAAATAGGAAACTCAATATTCACCCTTAGCTCCTGTGAGCCACTACATAGCTACCCCTGAGCCAGACTGGCCATCAAGAAACCTGGGCCTCCAAGTCTTCAGGTGTTACTGAGTGGCCACCAGAAATCATTCCCACAACTCGGAGCAGACTTAAGAACCATGGCTCAAGGGTATGATCAGAATCGGAGCAGAAGGAGCAGTCTGCAGCATTCTTGTTAACAGCAGCTTCTTTTTTTTCATTGAAACATAAAATGGAATTTGAGGATAAAGCTGGAGCTATCCTGAGGAAGTTTACTTCAGTTCTGGCTACTTAAAAAGAAAAAAATCCTGTCTTTTCCAAACCACAAGCAATCAGCCCTTAGGCTAAATACATTCACTGGAAAAAACAGCAGCAGTATAGAAAGGAAAGCGGCAAGCAGCATTCCCTTTATTCACACAATTACAACCTCTGGTGACCTGAGCTAGCAAAATGTCTCACTCAAAATAAACATCTCCATCACATGACCACAGTGCAGCTTCAGCAATGCTCATAATTTTAAGTCTCTGGTGCTCCAGATAGCTACACAGAGAGGCAGAGGTCCTGAGCATACCAGCAAAGAGCATGCTCAGTTACAAGAATGAGGAATTTATTTCAGGTCATGTGGCTGTTCACTGATTATCACAGGTTTAAACAGTCTACAAAATTCCTCCACATGGAAACCTAATATTTGTACTAGCAATGGGGAAGGGCTGTGATCTAGTAGGACAAGGGCTAAAACTCAGGGTCTATGTTGCCTCATGACAAAACTGCCTGATGGAAAACAAAAAAACAACAAAAAGTTCAGATTTTAAAACCATGCTTCAGAAAAGAAAGAAAGAAAGACAGAAAGGAAGAAAGAAAACAGTAAAATGACTGCTTTAGCAATACATATCCCAGAAGTGGGAGCTCTCCTTTTTTTTTTCTGACTTCCCCTACAAAGGGACTGAGTGGCCGCAACATTAGCTGCATTCTTCCACAGGTAGACTGACTCTCCCACTCACACATCCCACACACATGATCCCTATACTGACTGGTGTACAACCAGGCACATGACCCAAATTGGCCCAAAGAGATGCAACCCTGGGGCTTTTTCTGGAATCTTTAAGGAAAAGAATGTTTGCCAGGGCTGCCAGCCTGGCAGGATGTCAATAGCTACCAGCAGCCATCTTTGTTACCAGATGGGATAGACTTTCTGAGAATAAAATAAAACCAAGTGATACAGTAAAATTGATTTTTAGTGACACTGTGAGATTACACTGATCTAGTCATATCAGACTTTTTAAATCCCAGACTTTTCAAGCTGTGTGACCTAACAACTCTCTCTTCTTTTTTTCTTAAGTGTCTTTGAGCTGACTTTCTGCAACTTTAAGCCTTCTCACTAAGCTTACTGAATTCTGCCTACAAAACCCTCCTGTATATTCACATGTAATCACACATCTTGAAGCACTGGTAAAATAACAAAACCAGGAGAAAACCCAATTGCTTTTCTATGAACATTTAAGACACAGTCCATTTGATTAATAAATACTTCATACAGATTGGCTTTCTGTGTCTGAGACTTCTGCAGCATGTAAATATGTATTCAAGTCTACATTTCTATTTCTAACATGCTAACAATCCTATCAGTAAGTGATCAATAAAAGCTGGCTATTATTATGTGTCCTGCACTGAGTTAAGGACTGCACATAGATTATCTCACTTACTCCTCAGAACAACCAAAGAAATAGCAAGTACTGCTATCTCTATCATCTTAGAGGAGAATAAATAAGGATTTGGGGGTGAAATTACTTGGCCAATATCATAAAGCTTCTGAGTAGCTGAGAATGGGTCAAAGCTGGAGCTCTGATTCCACAGCCTGTACTCTTAATCACTAGAAGCTACTGTCCTCAGCTTACTGGAGATAGCCTCCTTTGGCAACTACACTTATTACTAAGGATAAGGAATGGGTTTTCAAAAGCAATGTAAAGAATGTGCCTACACATTGGAAGTGTCCCAATTGCCAGCACTTACCCAACAAACAGAAATATGGCAGGTGTCAGTGCAAATAATGTTGATGCCTATCAGAAAGGAATAATATACATCTTTAGAGTTTCAAGAAGCCTAAATAGAGAAAGATGAAGGTAAACCAAGTACGTACAAAATGCCAAATACTATGATAGGCACTTAACTTTTGTGAGTTTATTTGGTCTTCACCACACAGTTATCCATTTTATAGATAAAGAAAATGAAGTTTAGAGAGATTAAGTAACTAACTTGTTGAAGTTCACAGAGCTATTGAGCAGATATAGGTGAGTAAATCTGCCTAGGTTTTTCTGAAATTAAAATCTATTTTCTTTCATATCTCACAATACTGGGTGTAAATATAAAGACTTGAAGGTAAAGGCACATGAAGGTGGTTGTCTAAGGTTAAAACAGGCTGCTCTCTCAAATAAAGGAGCCACAGAGCCTAAACTTTCCTAAACTCTTATCCAAAAAGGAGTCTAACATGCTCTAACTAATGGCAAATGGGGACTCAAAAACAAAACAAAAGTAAGAAAACATTCTGTTAGACAAGGCATGTGCACGGGCACACCCATATGACCCATCAGGAAAAGAAACATGCAATCTGAAGGCTCCATCTGGGTCAGTGAAATGCATGTCAAAAAAATGTCTCCAGACTCTCTGGATATAGTAACAGTGGCCTGTTGTAAAGCTGACTTCATCCTGGTACATTGTCACTACCTTGGTTCTTACAGAAGACATTTTGTGTCCCTCCACATTTGTCTGATCTTTCCCTCACTACTGCATGCCTTTCCATCCTTGTCAGCAGTTTGAGGGAGGATAAAGCCTTAGAGCCAATACTGGGTGGTTTGGGTACTACTGAAATTTGCAGCCACAGCAAAACCTGATAACTTGATATTAACAAATCATTGTGTCTCTAGTGCATAGATATTTCTGGAACCCAGTGGCTGCCACAATTGGGGTTGACCAGATGGCCTGAGTCCATATTAGGATAGCCCCTCCCAGTTCCCCACTCCCCTATGTCTGAGCTTAGGACAGTTATAGGACCTTTCAGAATTTGGTGTATCATACCCACCTCTGCTTTTCTCTGCTTTTCCTCTTGCTCTCTTTGCTCCTTCTCCATGCCAACCAGCTTGAGTTTCAGCTCAGACACTTCAGTCATCAGATCAAGCTTCTGGGTCTCAAGAGATGTGCGACTTAGCAGCTCCTATAAGAAAAACAGATCTCAAAATCATAAACCAACATTGCAACAAGGACAGCTCTAGCCCCATGTATAGCATGTAAGGGAATATCTAAGTTGTATACTGCATACTACAGAACTGAGACTGCTGCATATGACTTGCAGGTCTATTAGAGATGGGCCAGGGATGACACTGGGTCACTCAGGGATAGCATAGCCTCTGGTGTCACCCACTGTGATTTTTGAAAGACAATGTGAATGACGTGTCAAAACACATGTTTCTCCACAGAAATTTCTTGTTAATTATTTCCAAACAGAGAAAAATAAATGGGTACTTTCAACCAACTTTTTCCATCTCTACTTTTAAGGCAAATTGGCAGTTCCTCTCTACCAGATAAACAAAAATTCACGTTAATAATGTCTTTTTCAAAACCAAAGTTTCTAGATCACCTCCTGGGCACAATCAATACTGAGCCCAGTCTCCAACCATCTCAATATAAGATCTCATTACAATGAACCTAGATGGGAGTTAGAATAGAAAGTGGATATTTAATGAGTATTTATTGGATGATTGTATAGGAATCTTATTATATGAGATGGATCTTTTCTGAGCAGTATCAAAATTACAGTTTGAACACTGTGGGACATAAACAAGAAGGTTGTTCTTTCCTGATTGTGAGGAGAGACCAAGAAAGTTATTACTAGCCCTGCCAATGCTAGAACAGTGACTGACTACAACCAGATACCTCAGATAATTAACAACAAATCTGTCACAAATACATACACTTATTAGATACACTTACTAAAAACCAAAGGAGATAGTCAAGAAACCTGCTAAGGGTTACTAGAAATTATAAAAGACCTCAAAAACCAGAAGCATTTCCCAAAGTTCTGGACAATAGATATTTCCATTGGCAAATGGCAATGTCCTGTCATGGTCAAAATCCTGGCACACAGTAGTTCCTGGCAAGTATATACCTAGCAATCAGGAGAGCAACACACCAAAGGATTAGACAGAAAAGACATAATATCCTGTATTGGTCTACACATTTTGTATCATCTTGGGCATCCCAACCCCAGTACAACAATAGTGATCTCAACATTCTGACCCAACAGCTCTGATTTCATAGATTTAAAACTGTCCTCAGATCATGAATCAAACCACAGAGGACAGATAGTTTGACTTGGATTACATAATTCCCCAGGCCAAAGACTGCCAGTACCTGGGACAAACTGCTCATTTGCTAACCTGAGGGGATGAAAATCTAGAAGTCCAGCAACCCAGCACAATGGGTTCCCTGAGCTCATCTGAGCAGAGGAGGCTGTTTCTTCCTAGGCTGGCCAAACTGGAAGCTGACTGACAGGGCAGAGGCAGTAGCTCTGCCTAACCAGAACTAGGCTACTTGGCCACAAGGAGTCAGGCAGATGACTGTGTCCAATGCAATAGAGAATTTGGATTTGTTGAATGCTTCCTCTGTGTCAGATGCCACTGGGTACTTTCACATACATCCTCTTAATAAATCCTCCTAGGAATTTAACAGTAAATATCAGTATCCCAGTTCTATAGATGAGGAAACAGGACTGTAAAGGGTAAGTAAATCTTTTGGCCAAGGACAGATGTTAATCAGCAGCAGCATTAGTTTTCAAACTGAGGTCTGTTTGATTCCAGAATTCATTTCAGTCTAAGGTACCACACTGCTTCCCAACAGAGAAAAAATACAAGAATTTTGAGGGGAAAAAAATATAGTAATAAGCAAATTTTCACTGAGCCCGGGAAATGTCCTCTCAGATTGATAGGATTTCATTGAGACACATATTATCTACCAGGGTCTGATGCTAAGGTTAGGCAGGCTATGCCAGGCCTTAAGCAGTTCTTCCCTAGATAGAATGCACATAGAAATTATGAGTTCTCTTGGTCTCGAGAATTTGAATTTCTCAAGATATAATCATCCCCCATATCACCTATTCTCTTAACCCCCTCCCCTTCTTCTATTTCCCCCTGACCCTTGCTTTCTACCATCTTATTTTATATGTCTTTCCATCCTTTCATCGATATATCTGCCTTATTTCAAAAATGATTTAAGGCAGTTTGCGAGATAGATATATCCAAGTAAAGAAAATAAATAAATCCTAAAATTAAAGCAGATAGGAATAGAAGTTTTCTACAGTTTGTAGAAAACTCATGCTATAAAGTCTGGTGAACAAGTAGGAATAGACTACAATGCATATGCAAGCTTACTCGCTGCAAATGCAAAAGAGAAAAGGAAAAATTACACAAATTAAGGTCCTCAAGAACAATTACTTTAGAGATCTAAAAAGAAAAGTTCTCTTGGAGAACTTTTTAAATACTTACCAGAAGCCAACACCTAGGGACATCATGTTAAAAACACAGCCCCTGTTGACTACTTGAGTGCTGTAAGATGATATTCATGCAATTTTTCTATTGATGAGCATTTGAGATATTGCTTTGGTGGAATTCAAACAAGCTTCAGAATGTATCTCCCTTGAAAGTTAAGAGTCTACTTCCACTATTGCCAAATCTCTCTAGCTATTTTAACTACCCGGTTGTAATTGGTCATACCAACATTCTAGCTGATGAGAATAATATTGTAATTGATTCCAATATCCAGTCCAATTAGCCATGCCAGTTTTTTAATTGGTCATGTTCACATTGCAAGTGGACATTCCAGTTGGACACACTAATGTTAAATAGAAACCTGGGGTTGCCAATTAATTAATTAAATTTATTATGATTCACTAATAATAAAGCTTTGGCTTACTGTCTCCTAGCTTATAACTATTAGCATGTACTTCTACCTTTCATGATCATCTTCCCCTTGTTCTTGTCAATAACTGTTCTAGTATATGAATTCAAAATTCAGTCTTCAATAAGCTTACTGCAATCCAGCTCTACTTCATTATCTCCAGACTCGGCAAGGCCCTTACCACTATTATGTACTAGAATCTCTAAAATGCATAACTTAGTAGGAATTAGCCACCCTACATTCTCAATTACTCCTTCTACTTCCAAAATAAGCAAAATCTTGTATTTTTGCACAGTGTGCCATGCTCTTCCCAGTCATCTTAAGTGGAGAACTCTGTGCTCCCATCAACCCAACTTATGATCACCCTCTCCCCTGTTCCAGGACTGCTTTCAGACCACTGTTTGTCTCCACTGATCATCTACATCAACCCTCCTCTTCTAAGGCAGTACCATTCAGTTATATCACATTCTCCCCCAAATAACCAGAACCAAGACATTCTTTCATTTCCCAGCAATAGCTTTTGTCATTTCTCATCAATAGCTTTTTTACCTACTTTGGGCACTCTGTGTCTCCTCAGTAATTTCAACATTGTCGTTAATGACTTTTCTGCTCAGTAGCCACACATTGACTTTCTGTTCAGCTTCACACTGAAGTTCTGCTCCCACAGACTTTACTTCTACTTCCTTTCAGCTTCTCAGCAGCATGGCCAGAGCTTTATTCTCATCTTTACCCAGAACGTGTTTTCTCTGCTTCTAAAATCCTCAACTCTGAAATTCTCTCTACTGGCCACAATCTTCTGACCTTTCAACTGCCCTACCTGCTCACTCAATCTCTAATTTCTTCTTCTGTGACTACTAGTTACTTAGTAACTCATTGTTTTCCTGGTTTATCAACTTCCTTTAAGCAGTATTTGTCTCCCTATCTACTAGATGCCATAAGGTTAGTCATTTCAATTGTACTCAATATTTATACCCAAAAATCCTTCACCCAGCTCACCCTGGCCCAGACCTGATGTACTGTGTGTTCATTAGAGCCCAGTTCAGCCAGGTCTCAGTCTTTTGTTTCTGTTCCCCATGGCATGGTAATTGGTAGTGAAAGTCATTTAATGATGGTTTCAATACAAATTCACACTATCAAATTACAGCCTATCTTCCAATACTGCCTGAAAAATGTTGTGTTCATGTCTGATTGATTCCTTTCAGGGATTGCTCCAAATCTTTTCTATTCTCAAGCCATAAATCCCACAATGCACCCCTTCCTCTTTAAATAATTTCTCCTCATATTTACTGAAAAGCTAAAAAATCAACCGATTATTCATTGAACTTAAGTTCTTCCTATTTCAACGTTTTCCAGAATCATCTCATTCTTATCTCCTAAATCCCTGTCTTAGAAGCAGCAAGCACACAGCTCCTTTCCAAGGCTAATGCGCCACAACAGCACATGACCATCCTCTCTGTCAGGTTCTTTCACTTTTTAGAACTGTTCCCTAGCCCAAAAAGTTTCCAGATTGCACAGAAAAAGTACATATCAAAGGATACAATGCCTCCAGAATTTGTTCCTGAATTGTCACCTCTCACTGACCTTCCTGTCTCTTGCCATTTGTCAGTCTCCAGATTCTTCAGGCATCCTCACACGACCTGAAGAAACTTAAAAAGTTATCTTTGACTTTATCCCCTGTGTTATGGACCTGCGTCTCTCTCTAGCTGGTAACTCAGAATGACTCCCATTCACGTGGCCCTAGCCTCTCTGTCACCTCTGTGCTCCTTTTGAGGACTTCCCAGCAAGCTGTGTACTAGTCTAGGGTAGGACCATCAATCATCCACTCTGACAGGCATCTAATCTCTCCTCACCATCAGCTCCCATTCCTCAGGCTATAAACATGATCAAATTTCTGACATTCTTAAGAAACTCCCCTCTTGACCCTGACTGCCCCTCAAGTTACCACCATCAACTCCCATGTCCTCTCCCTGGGCAAGTACATGCTGTGTGTGTAAGTGCTGTGTTTCTCTGCCCTTTCCATCCCCTCTTCATAACCAAGCTCTTAAAATAATCTACCTCTGAGGCTGGGGTTGTGGCTCAGTGAGTGGTAGAGCTCTTGCCTAGCACATGTGAAGCACTGGGTACAGTTCTCAGCACCATGTGTAAATATGTAAATATTTTAAAAATAGGTCCATCAAAAAGTAAAAAAAAAATTAGAAAAAAAAAAATAATCTATCTCTGCTGCCTCATCTTCTCAACAAGATGTCTGCTTACCTGAAATCTGGTTTCTGCCTTCACAAGTAGGGCACAGAAATAGTTCTGGTTCTGGGAACCTATGTCCAAACTTTCAAAGCAACAATGAAAATGACAGGTTGTTCTGAGATGTAAACTTTTTCATTTCTGAGAAAGGCAATGTAGTTGTCCTTCTGAAAGAGGTTAGTGGCAGTTGTGAAGGGAAGGCATCCGACCTATACTTCTTGGCTCTTAACAGTCTCCACTTCATCTACTGGTATAAGCCACTCCTTGTCACCCCACCTTCCCTGTTCCAGATTTTCCTGACCTTTCTTTTTTCCTTGTCATCTGTTTTGCTGATTGCTTTTATTCTGTTTATACTTTAAGGAAAACATCCATGAGTTTCTAGTTCTCATCCCTAGGACCTGCGCAGCTCTGGATCCAGCCTCCTTGTCTGGAGCACTGACATCCTCCCCAGGCAAGGTTTGCCCCACACTCAGGCATCCTGACTTTCAGGGTGTAATCCTATTGGGAATCTCCTGGAGTCCTGCAGCTACCATGATGTTTGGGGAGGGGAGGTGAAGAGAGGCAGGCGGCTGAGCAAAGGTTTCATAAACAGCATTCTACTTGCTCCTAATTGTTTCAAGGTTTTCTGTAGGGATGAGGAGGGAGGAGTATTATAAGCTTGTTTTACTTACTGTGAAGGATCATGAAACTGGCTAATGATGCCTCAGGAAAAACAGTGAACAAAATTATCACTCACCTCTCTCACTTCACCACTACCACTAATCTCTTCCAGAAGGACAAATACATCTCCTTTCTCAGAGATGAAAGAAAGTTTACATCTTAGAGCAACTCACCATTTCCTTTTGCTCAAGCTCAGGTTCTGACTGGAGCTGATAAAAAGAATTTGCCTTTCAACTTATCCTCTCTTTAAAAGGCCACATGTTGAAGCAATTACCTCCATCTTTAAGTGTGGAATATGACTCAGGGAATTACTGACCAATGACAGAGGACTGCAACCAGACTGGCAATCTGAAACTAGAATGAAATAATGGGCCATGGAAAGACATGAAAGAAAAAAAATATGTTCCTTTGCCCTTTGATGCAAAAGGCCTGAGTCTTGCTGGGAAGCCTGGATCATCAGTAACACTGTACAGAGAAGTGCTTATAGTTAACTAAAATTTGAGTCCAGATTCAGTTCTCACTAACTAGACCATCTCTCTGAACCTCAACCTTACCTATAAAAAGAGGTTAATATATCACTCCTTGCTGTGTTTTAGACACCCAACACCAAACAAGATAAACATGAAAAAACTAGTTATCTGTGCCTCGTAAATCTCCCAGAGGGAATTTTAGGGAATATTTGGGAAATGCCTGTTTTCTTCACATATGACTCAGTGTCTCACCTCCTGGGATGGATTTGTGCTACTTTCAGATCATGTACATGGATCTATTTAATATTCTCTCTTTGAGACAGAAATTCCTCTTTACTAGCCAGAAACTGAGCAAGTGTCCTAGGCCCCATAACTTCCTGCTCGATGTCTTGACTTATACAAGCCATTTGGGTGATAGTGCATTTTTTAAAAAATATTTTTTTAGTTGTCAGTGGACCTTTATCTTATTTATTTATATGCAGTGATGAGAACTGAACCCAGTGCCTCACATATGCTAGGTAAGCACTCTACCACTGAGCTACGACCCCAACCCATGTGACAGTGCATTTTTGAAATACAAGAATAATTTTACAATTCTAGGTGGTAGTAGAGTTGAGCGATGTAGAGTCCATACTGTATCCTGGTTGACCATTGACCTTCCCAGACCTTCCCAGTAGTCAGTTATAGAAGCTCATGTCCACTGACTCCCAATTCTCTACACTTATCACTTTGTACATTTTACCTAAAAGGCATTCAGTGCAATGAAGCTGACCAAACCCAGAAACTCTGGGTCAGGTGGGAGACCTGAAACAGAGGCTATTGTCACCCAGGGTTTCCCACAGCAGCAGAGTAGTGTCCTCACAAAGAAATGGAGGTTTTCCTTTTGGCACTGAATATCGTTTCTGTTCTTGATGTTACTATATCTGTAAATAGCCAGTCTCTGGGAAAAATGTTCCGTGTGGCTGATGGCCCTGCATAGTCTCTGATCCACTAGGTGCCATGAGCTTCTTCCCTGAGATCATGCTCCTCTGGAGAAGGGTCAGTGATCAAGGCAAAGGGGCTCACTGTGCAGGAATGAACCGGACCTCAGAAAACCCATAGAGGCCACTTTAGAAAAAGCCACCAGGGACTTGAAATATACCAATGAAACCAGAGGAGACTTTCCTGATATAGAGATTTCTGTCACCAGCACAGTCCGAGCAAATCATGAGGAAGTCACTGGCTCGGGCTATATTCCTGGGGTGCAATTCTGGGCCCTGGGTTCAGGTAGCTTCATTATGTAGCTGGGCAATGTATAGATGTGCTCAAGGACCAGAGACAGTTCCCATCAACCCCCCATCCGAAGAGTTCTATATCCAGGCCCAGACAGTTCCAGACCAATGAAGCTGACTCAGATTGTTCCCCACTTAAAGACACATTTCCTGAGAAATATCTTCTCTTAATGGGGAAGGTTTCCTGGAAAAGCCAGACATGCTCATTGAGTCTGAGATCATAATCAAAGAAGATACTTCTGCAGGCAGTTCTCAGGAGTACTCAGAGCTTCCCCCTTCCCACCCTATACCCCCAAAATATTATTTTTCCCTCAAATGTGTCCCCCGTCTATGTTCTGTTCATGTGGACCTGCCCTTGTGCTCTTTGTTTCTGGTTTGCCTGTCTAGCCCCAAGAGGGGGTCTTCATGCTCTCTCCTTCTGGAGGCTCAGTGAGTTCACATATAGATGAAAACAGCTGGGAGCTGGGAAATGAGCAATGAGCAGGGACTGGGCTAGGCTAGGCTGAGGGGTGCCTGGCTCATAAGTTGGGTGGGAGTCTAACTCTTCCTCTTGGGCTCCTGAAGGAGGTTGATATTGGGGATAAAAGCAACTGTGGAATGGGCTTGCTGGAGCCTGAGGTCAGGGTTTGAGCTATGCTCATTTGGGGTTCCTTAAGTCCCCTAGTGATATTTCAATCAGCAATGGGAGCAAAGTCTAGAGTAGATTGCAGATTGGAGGCTTGCAGGCTAGTCTTGACCTATAGATGTGTGCCCTGATTCATATAGCATTTTTAATTAGTTGCTAATATATAAAAATAGACATCTTTAAATCTTTAATTCAAGACTTCTTACTTAGCATTATGCAGCCCATACAGGCAGTCAACTGGAGTTGAATAGTAGCTACCACCATTAGGATGCATTCAATGTGCAGGGTATCAGAAGCAGCATCCCCAGGGATGTACTGTGTCTGCAGGCAGTCAGAAGGACCCACTGCAGACAGGAAAAGGGTCTCGTTCAGAGTGATATTCAAGGCTTGGCTCAGGGCAGGAATGGTCTAAGACTAGCAGAATGAGGCAATTGTTTGCCTCCATTCTCTGCCTCTAGGCCATGAGTCATTCTTGCTCCTAACACCAGGAGCCAAGAGCCCTGCAGCTCAGGATATCTCTGCCAATTTGAACAGGTCTCCACCTGCCCCCAGTTCAGAGGACATGTACTTACTCTAAGCTGTAGATGGCATTGCATCAGTGATGTGGTGCAAGAATCAAGTGTCTTTACAGACAGCATCAAGCAGATTTCAGGAAAGCAATAACATGTGTAAAAAAAACTTGAGACGCTCAAATATGTCCCATGTCTTAAACTCACAATGTGTCAAGAAATTTAACTTTTGAAAGATTCAGAGAACACAATGAAAGTTTATGGGCATAAAAATAACTTGGTCAAGCTCAGGAAGATCTTTAAAACCCAAAAGTGGCAAATAAAGAGCTACCATATTCCCAAATATACCAGGTCACAACATTCACCTCTACTGCACATGCAAATAAATGCTAATACCTCACTCATTGCACACAAGAAAGAAGATCTAGAATAAACAGACACAAAGTCTTAAGTCTTCAGACTTTTTAAAAAGTCTAAAATGCCATCCATGGGGTAATGCCAGCCACTCTCCCTGTGGTGCTAGGCACCTACACCAGACTCTTTGACAGAGACTCTGAGGAGGTAGCAGAAACACTGCCAAAGAGAGATGTAGAGCAGTTGGGAAGAGAAGCCAGGGCAGCCAGGCAGATAACTTGGGCACTACAATGCAGCCATTCTCTGACCTCTGATTATGTGGTTACTCACCAGACACCACGTTCCTGAAATGTCAACCTTCTGACATTTTTCTCACGTGTTCCCTTCTGCATTCAAATTTTTGTGGTTTCTTTTTGGATTATTCACAACACTCCATCATCTTCCTCCCTTATCCTTTCCACCTCAAAACCACCACTTGTGCAGACTTAAAAGTACAATCTAGTGAGATGTTTTATGTACTCTTAATGAAAATGTTTCCCTGCCATTGAGACTTTTCCCATCACAGTATTTTCTTTCCTGAGTCTTCAAAAGAAATATTCATGACAACAACAAAATAATTGACTCCTATTACTACTCAGATTTTCAAGAAATATTATAAACAATATTTCTTTCTAAAAAGAAAGCCAAATGGAGCCAACAATAGGGTAACTTATTAATCAGTTTTGAAAAGATAAACTAACAACAATCTCTGAGTTGTTGAAACTAGTTTTTATGAAGACATATGCGTAAAAATACTGACTTCCTTTTTTTCTTCTTTAAGTTCTTCAAATGAAACACTAGACCTAAGATGCTTTATTTTAAGACCAAAGGTAAAATGCAAAGCCTGTGTTTATTGCTACACTGTCAAGAAACATTTTAATTTTAGGCTGATCACAACAATAAAAAAAAGTTGGAGCTTGAGGGAAAAGTTTATAAGCAGTTATCTAATTAAATCCACTCATTTTAAAGGAATGATTTTTATTTCTTAAAGAAATGGTGAGCACCTTTTATATGCCAAATACCATATTGAGAGTTACAAAGCATATATACATAAACTTCAGGAATGGTTTAATTTAAAAAATAACTGAAAATTCAAGAATGATTTAAGTATGTCTGTTAATAGTTTAATTCAAAAATCTAATTCGTGTCTCAAGAGATTCTGAAAAGGCTTGATAAAAGTTCAGCATCCTTTTATAGTAACTTCAGCTCATTTTACAATAGAGTAAAACTATTCAGGAAAAGAATGGTTAAGTCAATTATGATATTTTCACTAAAAAAAAAATCCTATTGTAAATGACAGTAAGGATGACTATATAGCAAAATTTTTAAAATGGAAAAAAGTCACCATGTGCTATTAATCACACAAAAAACTTGAGAGCAGAATTGTATCTCTGTGTGACCACAGGTTTGTAAATTATGTGAACACATAATGAACACAACCAAAAGGAAGGAAGGAAAGGACATTATTTGAACATTAGGGAAAGTAAGCTAATTTTTTTTTCCATTTTGATGTCTATCAAATTATATTAAGATGCTATTTATGTAATGATTTGTATTGAAGAAAACTACAGAGTGAGAGGAAATAAAATGAGAATGGCAAAAGAGCAGAAAATAAGCTGATAAATTGATGTTCTAAAACTCCAGGTGCCACTAGCAGTCAAACTGTGGTTCCTGTGATAAGAACAGGGTGACACAGCCAGTGGAGCTCACAGCACCAGGCCTGGAGAAAGTGTGGCCTGGGAATCGGCTAACCAGCTCAGCAGGTTATTCCACTCAGGCCAGCCCTTTCCCCACCCTCACTCTCAGGCTGGTTTCACCTGCTGTCTAAACACTGCACACTGAGCAGCCAGTTCTACCTCCAGGCAGGAAGGGAAAGTAAGCAGAGCAAAGAGGGGGCTTTAACACAGGAGCCGATTCAAGCCCAGTGCCCTTCCACCCCACCTGACCTTACCTGTTGAAGCATTTCTTCAGCAGCATTGAGTTTCACCTGGTGTCCTTCCAGACACACTTCTAGGTCCCGAATCTTCTCTCCTTGAGCTTCCACTTGGTCTGTGAGAACGCTCACCTGTTCCAGGAAATAAAGCAACAGTAGAGTAACAAGGACTGTATGACAGCAAAGTTTCCCCACTGTGTGTGAGCAGTGAAAATGCAACACTGACTCACGTGTGAGGGAGGAACAGCTTTTCTTTTAGGTGAGTGGAGGGTGGGGGAAGTGTCCTGGATGAAGGCAACACTTGTTGGATTCTTACCTTACCAGGTAGTCTTGGTCAATGCCCACACGATGTTGGTTACATTCCTGCTCTTGACAGACTTCAGAGAAAAGCCAGGAGAGCTGCCTCTGGGCTGGACTCCTACTCCTAATTCCTCTAATAGGGCAGTGCGACCTCAAGGCATATCTCAGCTGGCTTGCCAGGGCTTCTGCCACCTCATGTGGAAGAGCAATCCAAACCTCTATGGAAACCAACCAATGACCTAACCTCTCTCATAAGGGTGTGAGGACTGCTCACCTATCAGGCGAGTGTTTTGAAGTAATTAAGGAATGTGGGACGCAAAGGGCATGTATTAGCACTGACAAAACTTGGCTCCAGAAAGGTTTTTGTGCTTCACAGGCTAAAACATGACTCTAAGTCATACATATACAGAAGCCACACTGCACATATGTGGTAGAAGAGTCATTTTTTCTGAGGAACCCTGTGATTCTCTATTGAAAACATTAATAAAAACCCACTTATAATAAGTCATTAAAATTATGCCCTAAATATATACTATTAGGGTTTTCATAGCCTTCTCTTTCTTTACTTTTCTTTCTTTCATTAAGAAATGGCTCAAATCAGGAAGATGAATAAGGAGAATAGGTGGCCTCCCAAAAGCAAAGAAATCAATAATTAGTAATACTTTTTGGGTGGAGTCATTGTTATTCACAAATAGATTATTCTAAATTATTTCTCAATCTATAATGGAATGATAGATGGAGAATGAAAGAGATAATGTGAGTTCATTTGAGTGTTTACATAAGCTTTATGAATTAGATAGTTTCCATTTAAAAAGAAATGAATCTAAATTAACAGGCTTTAATCCTTCCATTTTTATGCTCCCAAATAATGAATGAATTATTGAAACATATTCCTGACACTGATGCATGGTATGCTAACATTTCAATTTTAATTAAAAAAATTGGGCTCCTTCTGTCAACTAGACCCATCTTAAACAATAAATCTTTTTGTGTTTTTGTTGCTTGTTTTTTATCCTTATTCAACAATGTTGGTACCCATTTCAACTACTAATTCCACTTTCAAAAGAGTAGGATTCTGGGGGATGGGTTCTGCTTTCTAGGACTCAGAGTTCTTGTTTGGAAAGGATGTTTTATGGTTAATTTCATTATGAGGATAAACACCTATATGGCTACACTATGCCTTGGGGCCATGTGCTAGTGTTACCCTGAGGAGTAATTTATAGACTCTAGAATTCTGTAGCTCATAGCTCAGCTGCACATAAGACTAAAGAGATCTTGAGACAACTACACTAAGTATTATGAATAGTGAGGTGTAGAAAATGAACATAAAACATGTAAAGATCCTACAATGTGATCTTCATTCAATAAAGACAAATATATTTTGAGCCCCTCCTACATACTGGGCATAATATTAGGTAAACAGGAATACAAAAAGAAGTGTTGTTAAAAGGTGCTCTATATATGTAATATGAAATGTAATGAATGTTATTGTTAAATATACAATGTTGAATTAAAAAAAAAAAGAAAAAAATGGGTGTGTGTGTGTGTGTGTGTGTGTGTGTGAAAATCTTTGCCTTAAAGGAATTACACTATAATTTAGATAAAGATTTTTATTTAGCTTTTAATTAATCCTAGAAGCAAACTATTTTGTTGTATGTGTTTGTCTGGTGTTCTACAAATAGAAAAATAAATAGGAACACATCCTGGACCAAGGACTCCAATTAATTCAATCTGGCTAAACTGCTGTGGGAATTAAGCAAGAGGCAGTACCCCACTGAGGATCTGTCTAACCAACTCCAGAGGCCACCAAGGAACAGGAACAGCAGTGAGCATGTAAGAGCTGCTTTGAGACTCTGTCAACAAGCTTGCCCAGAAACCACTGAGGTCAACTTCTGCTTCCTGGTAAGTATCTTCCCAACTGTGTTAAGATTATTTAAATAGGGACTATTCAAGAATTTGAAATTTTAAAAAAAATGGATGTAACAACATTATGATACAGGACTTCTTTATTAAATTATAATCCTCTCTAAATAGAAATGTGTTATTTCAATCACAAAGGGTCCCAGTTCAAAAGTTTGCAATTTCATATTGTTTACTATAAAATTCTAAATTGGATACTTTTTTATTAATCATGTCAGTGGATAGAATTTCAAATTACACATCTGTGCTGTAAAATTTGGCCCTGCTACTCTCTGAAGGTGGCTCCAAACCCCCTTTCTTCAAAGTAGGGACTATAGAAATGATGGCCCTTGCTGTTCTTCCTGCACACTAAGCATGCTCCTGCCTCAGTGTATGGGCTGGACTAACCACTGCCTCTGCTGGAATGTTCTTCTCCAGGTTGGAATGTTCTTCTCCAGGTATCGGCACAGCTCCCCTCTAGGGTCCTCCTGACAGGGAGGTCTTCCCTGACTTCCTTATCTGGCTTTACTGTCCTCCTGAATACTTATCACCAGCAGAAATATTTCATTTATTGCTTTGTTTATTATTATCCTCTCCCTACCCCATCCTACTCCCTGTTTCTCTGTCTCTCTGTCTATAAGAACAGGGACTTAATCTGTTTTGTTCACTGTTATATACCCAGCACCTAAAACCAGTATCTGACAGATGAGTTGTAGATACTCAATTATTTTACAATGGATAAGTTATTTTAAAATCACTGAAGTGTAAAGAACAAAACCAGGGTGCAAATCTCTTCCTCCATTCCATCACCAGTCTTATTCATCACCCTTCAAGCTTTTTAAGGAGCTGTGATTAGGATATTAGTGTTTATATTCTCCAATTGTCAATTAATGTCTGATGCATACCAGACCTCAAAGCTTGCTAAATTGATTTATGTATTTGAGGCTAACACAGCAGAGCAACTGCTTCAGTAGTAGCCTTCCTGTAAGGATGCCTAACTTCATATAGTACCAACACAGATTTTCAGAAGTGAAAAGGTTTCTTTGGCTCACTTTCTCCATGGGAAGTTTAGGAGTTCCTTTGTTTGAAGCAAGAGAGCCATCAAAGGCTTAGCCCAGCTCCAGGGTATTTGTCATCAATGTGATCAGTCTAGATTTAGCTGCAGACACTTTGGACTTGATTCAGTTAGCATTTACCCAGAGGCCTGCATCACTCACAGATGTTTTATTAGTGACATGAGGATGTAACTCATCTCCCTTATGTGACTGTAATACTGAGAACAGGGCCCATTTTGTTCATTCTTAGCACCAGGTGATCACCCTGGCCACAGGGCTTTGAGTGTATAGAGACAGGTGCTCAGTGGTGCATGATATAAATGAATGAATCACAGTCCTCCAAAGTCAAGACAGCTAAATTGTGCTTCCAGTTACTTCCTGCTTTTAGAAAAAGCCTGTTTGAAAAACATACATCCTGGGAACAGGAATACTCCAACAGAGAAAGCCCCTATCACTTGGGGAAGATACAGAGCTACAGGTAACAGGTAAACTGGTTTCCATTAAAAAACACCCACCTGTAATATGAGGGACTCCTTATCTCCTTCTAGACGTGCCAGGCGTTCCTGGTAGGTTTCATTACTAGCAGCACCGTGGTGATTTGCCTGGGACTAAAGAGAGGGGAAAGAATACAATTACAAAACTAGAAAAACATTACCTGCTTTCAAATGGAGTGTGCAGTGTATGCAATTTGTAAGGACAGTTTCATTGATTATATGTGCAAAACCATCTACCAAAACAGGAAGCCACAGATTACAAAACTACTACAAGGAGGATCAGACCACATGCCACTGAAAGGTGTGTTCCTTGGAAGTGGTGCAACCACCCTGATGACCTCACCCTTGGCCTGGAGGCCTCTACAAAGCTCCAGGCCAGCAGTACTTGACTTGACTGGACGTGCTAGGTCTGGTTCAGCTAGAGGCACAGCCTGCCAGAGTCAAAGCAACAATGAGGGTCTACTCCTTTTTAGTTTGGTACTGGGGATTGAACCCAGGGGTGCTTTACCACTGAGCTACATCCCCAATCCCTTTTATTTTTTGAGACAGCGTTTCACTAAGTTGCTTAAGGCCTTGCTAATTTGCTGAGGTTGGCCTTGGATTTGTGATCCTCTTGCCTTGCCTCCAGATTGGCTGGGATTATAGGAACTGCCACTGCATCCACTGAGGGCCTGCTCTTTGAGACCAGGGGAGTTGGTACCATTCATTAAAGAACTCTGTGGGAACAACTCCTGCACAGATCTTCAGAACTTTCACACCAAGGTTCTCCAGAGCCTTTGCACACCTTGTAGTATGGAGGCCCATCCTGAACATCATTCTAGGTATGCATCCCTTCCCACCAAAATTCTACCCCTGATTAAGACTTTGGCAGCCAGGTTGGCATACCATATTTCTGTAGTGCAGAAAGAAAGAGAAGCTACACAGAAACATCTTGAGCAGAACCTAAATAACAGATAGAGGATCTCAAAGAGCTAAGCAGAGGAAAAGTACAGGAAATACAAGTAGCCAGAAACCACAGAAAACAGAGGAAAGGGAGAGAATGTAAAATGGCAGAGTAGAGACAGAATCTTATAAAATGCATAGAGATAGGAGCTATCACTTTCTAGGGTGTGTCTGGCCTGGTTATGGGCAGGGAGGAGAGAAGGAGCTGCTAATGGCATTGAGTTGGCCCCAATACCACCAGTGCTCACTTCCTCCATATCAAATGACAGGCTGAAACCAGGGACCCACAATAGGCCATTTAGTGGGTTGGTAGTCTAAAAAAAAATGTCATTTCTAAATGGGGAAGTTTATTATCCTGATAATCTGGGCTGGTCCATGATACCAATGCTCCAATATTCATGAAGCAGGTGTTTACTACCCCAGAAGAAAATCATTATTATGCAAATGGGCAGGACAGAGAGGCCCAGGGTTGGCCTACTTGTCCTGTCCTACTTCTCTGCATTTCAACATTGTGAGTGGGTTCTCCAACTCTCTCAATGAGAAAGAGCCCCTCCCTACCCCTTTCATCCTACTCCTCCCCAAGACATTACCTAGGTAAGAAAAGGTGGCAGAGTCATTCTCAGTTCTAGAGCAGAAATAGAGACCAACCATTCTACATTCAAGTCCTAGCATCTCACTAATGAGAGAAGCACTGGCTGTTTGTTGAAGGAACTGTGGGAGGCTGAACCCAGGAGGAGCACTTCCCAGGGCAGCTGTGCCAGGCAATGTCTAGATGGTGCATGGCGCCTGCTGCCACATCACTGCCTTTTACTCCAGCCTTACTCAAGCTTGAGTTTTGTCCATTGTTAGAGAAGCTCTTTCATGTCCCAGACAAAGCGCCTTAACAATCACAAATGAATTCTTTTTTTTTTTTTTTTTTTTTTGCCAAGGGCAGTTTATTGTTTTGACATTAATTAATATTCCAGGAACTCTAACATGGCCAAATTTTCTGCCTAGCATCCAAGGATACAGCATAACCTATATTTTCTCAGAACCTGACAAGGAAAAATAGGAAATTCTTAATAGCAGGTCATATCTTCTGTTAAAGAATTCACAATGATGGGCTGGGGTTGTGACTCAGTGGTAGAGCACTTGCCTAGCAACATGTGAGGCCCTGGGTTTGATCTTCAGCACCACATAAAAATAATAAAGGTATTGTGTCCATATACAACTAAAAAGAAATTTAAAAAAACATAATGTCTAAAAAAAAAAAAAAAAAAAAAAGAATTCGCAATGATGATTTTTAGTGGGCAGAAAGAAAAAGACTCAGGCCTCCAATTGACACTCTGCACATCAGACGCCAGGGCCAAAGTCAGCATGTGCATGGGACCACCTGGCATTGGGGCGTAACTTGTCGAGTAGGAAGTGGGGAGAAGGCAAAAGGGTAGATCCTTCCACATGACTCCAGCAAGCCACCACACCTAATGTGCTATATTCAAGTGGCCTGCAATATGCTCCTGTAGTGAGTGCTTATGATTTTATATTGCCTTGGTGCATATATATATATATATTTTTTTTTAAATATATGTTGAACTTTTTCACACCAGAAGCAGGGTTCAGTCACCCTTCACACAGTTTCCAACAATATATTCCACCAGAATGACTCCAGCTAGAGATCAGAGATAACTCAGAAACATCTCTTCTTCCTAGCAGGCTGGAAGGAATGGTCCCTTCCTTTAAAGGAACCATTCAGATATATGCCTGCAAACTTAAAGCAACCACCTCTCAGTTACTTCTTGATCCTACTGCCTGTTTTCTTTAAACCCACCAATTAAAGTTCCCCATGGAAAACCAGTTTGGATAACACTGTATCCAATAAAAGTAGGGGTTCACAAGTCCCCTCTCTTTCCTTGCCTCTGCTCCCCTGACCTTCATGTGTATGGAAGCTACTGGGGATAGTAGCTACTACCTGAATTGATAATAAAACTCATTCAAAACAGTTCCTCACTATAATAAAAGGTCAAATCATACAAACTCCCAGAAGGTCAGCCATTTGTAATAAATGACTCCCAAATAAGGTTAAGAAAGTAAGTCAGAGTCATCAGTTCAGTTAAGAGGCAAAATGTATGCCATAGAATTCATATCATATGCTAAAAATGGACCAAAAATCTGGATTCACTCTAGTGCCAATAGAAGAGAACATGGTCAGTTAAAAGACGCATGGATCAGTAAGGGAAAATCAAACTGCCAAGGAGAGACAAGTATTCCTAGGCAAGAAAGAAACCACTTTTGTTTTCACAATGAACTGTATCAACAACATCCATGAAGACACCTTTAAAGTAAACAAAGCCTAGTAAAAAGCATTGCTTTTGTGTGATGCTTGCAAAAAATGTCTAAGGCTGATGGATAAGAAGGGCCAAAGTAATTCTAAAAAACCCATATGATATGGTCCAAGCACAGTACTGTCAATGGACAGCAAGTACTTCCGTAGCACTCAACAATTGGCAGGTACTGTTGAGAGCAGTTTATGTGCATTAACTCACTTAATACTTCCCATGACTTCATGAAATGGATGCCGTTTTTATTTCTATTTTACAAATAAAGGAACTAAGGCACAAAGTATTTTAACAAGACACAAGTGGATAATTTGCCCAGGTTACTATATAGCAAATTAGTAATGTTTTCTGTTGTTACAGGTTAATTGAAGAGCAGATCAAGTATAATTTTTGCTTTATATATTAGAATTGTAGAATTACTCACTTAAGGTGGGAAATGTCTTTAATAGGGGAGTGGCTAAATACACAATGGTTCATCCATAATATGAACAATTTTTAGTATTTTAAAACATGAGATAGGTACTTATAGACATCATAGAAATATAAGATATTTCATAATAAAAATATGTAAAAGAATCATATGGCATCATACCAGAAAATATAACCCCACAATTATTTATGTATCTATAAAAATAAATAGAAAAAGTGCCCCAAAGGTCACCTGGTGGTCTTTTATTAGTGCCATTTTCTGGGGAAGAGTCTGGGCTATAGAAAGTGGAACTGGGAGGTATGGTCAATGGAAACATTACTTTAACCATAGTATTTGAGTGTCTTACAAAAAATATTTTTTCTTGAGTATTTAAGATACAATTTAAAATTTAGAAGCACTATTTGAGGACTTAGGACAGTGATTTCTGTATTTTCTCCTCCCAACAGACTCAAGGGTTTGATCCTCTCCCAGTAGTCACACTGGTCCATTGGGTGGTGGTACTCATGGCAAAAGAGCCTTCTCCCCTAAATCACTGTCCTATGGAAACAGCAGTGCTCTTCCCACAAAACTTGGTTTAGCAAACTTCTACTAGGTATTAAACAGGAGTGAAATGGAAATGGTATTCCAGACAGAAGTCTACAGTGTTGCCATCCTTGGGTTTTGGTGAGGTGCAGAGCCATGTTTTCACTGTCTAGACATCTTAAGAAAATTTCAGACTTTCAGAAGAGAACAGGTCAGGATAAAAATGCCATCTCCACCTGGAGAAGAGCTGAAAACACTTGAGAACAGGGCCAAGAAGAGGATTTTTAAGAATGATCTTCTTGAATGCCAATATTCCTTAGCCAAAGGTGAAGATTTGAGTTTGGGTAAATAAATTTATAATCCTTAGCCTAAATAGCCAACACATTCAAGCACTTTATGATGTCATCCTTGCATTATAAAACAGCTGCATTATCAGGACATAATAGCCACATAGTAATCAAAATGTGATTCCAATTTATTGGGAAACATTTTAAGATACAGAGTTAAGACAGAGCTCTGTTTTGCTCTGCTTTGTCAGAAGGTACACCTGCTCTCTTAATTCAAATAGTGGAATTGTGGTGGAAGTCTTGGATCAACACTGAGATCACATATCTAGGCTCCTGAGGGATTCCAGGTTTGAGGAGTTTGTGAAAAAGTCTTGTAACTATTTGGTAACTCAGTGATAGAGCAACAGCATAGTTCCTCATGCATGAATGCAGATTAAGAGAACCACTACCCACACTACCCTGAGAAGAAGGAAATCAAATAGAATTCTAAAGAATGCTATAAGCCAACTCTATTTCTCCCCACTATGGGATGGCAAATGAATTTGAAAAAGAATTTTACCTCTTCTACCCTGTTAAGCATGTTCACACCACAGATAAATACACATCAGAAAGATGTTAGTACCCAGACTAGACTGTCCAATGGATGACTGATATATGAAGCTGTGTTACACATGCATTTGATCAAATTTTCTCCTATTTTGTGTTAACAGTTATTGCTACAAAAGCAACAGAGGGACAATTCAATATTCTCACAAGATTTTTCGTGATGAGAAGTATTTCTGATACTATAATTCAGGTTAGTTCCATATATTTTGAGGGCCTGTATACTCTATGGAGGTAAAACTTTGTTAGTAGATGTTTTCATATTCTTTTGACTTTTGGTTGAAGAATGACACAGGGAGACATACTATGTTTCTTGTATCATAAAACTGAATCAGGACAAGAAGATCTTTAAAATATACTGAAGTGAATTTGGAAACTTTAACTAAGACTATTAGAACTGAATAACTTTTGTCTCTTTCAAAGCTTGACTCTCAAGAGCCTGGGATACAAGGAACCCATCCTCTAAAACCCAGATATCTTGGAGGCAAACATGACACAGACCAGAACTGTCATATCAGGGTCTTCCCTAAACCTTGAGAATGATGTTCCCCAGAGTCCTCAGGAACAATGACAACACAATTTCTTGACTCTTGCAGGCCATCCTATGGGTCCTTTTAGGACCTGAATTACTATCTCTGCTGGGTCTGTGCAGGCCTCACACATAGCTCAAACAATCAAAGGTCTAAGGAGGGGTGTTTTCCAAGCTATCCCTAAGTGAAAGAGGTTTCAGATAAGAGTAGCAGCCATGTATGTTGCTCCATAGTTGGGAATCATGGAATTGATCATGATCATTATTTGGTCTCAGCAATCAGCAGAGCAGTCAGAAGATGGAGAGAGAGGGCTATATGCAGCCAGCAGGGAAAGGGTGAATAGTGAGAGTCCAGCAAGGACAGTTTCTACATAAAGGGCAGTTTAGTCTGTATAAGGACACCAACCTAAACAGAGAACCATTCCCACCTCTTCCATCTCTCCCCTGGGACAGTGAGTTAAGGAGTTCACTTTTGATAAGCTCCTTAAGCACAGAGAGCTGGATGCTGTCAGGCTCAAGAAATAAAGTAGGTTTCCGTACCATGGGATACACTGCATTTTAACTAGTGATGAAATCAAGGAATATTTAAGGACCCAAAAAGAAATTTTATAAGTTATAGAAAACCCCAGATTAGTTGAGTTCCTTTTGTTCTTTTGCTAAGGAAAAGGAATGATGAAAACTTGCATTACTTTTGGCAGATAATTCTTCTGGACTCTGCTTTAATGGAATGTATTGTTTGTATAGAATAGTTCGGGATCATTACTACTATTATAAGTGTGTGGCATGAGTGAGGGCTTCCATCTTCTTAGAGATAGCTTTATACTCTAGTCCTGATCCAGGTTTGGCTATAGGAACTCTTCCTCTGAACATTCATTCATTCATTCATTTTGAAATGTTGGAGCTTAAGCCCAGGCCCTAGCACAAGCTAGGCAATTGAGCTATTGAGCTACATCCCCAACCCCTCTCTGAACTTTAAACTTGAGAACAGAGCATGGTAATTGTGGTGCTAGGAGGTTCTAAGTTTGCCAGTGGCTATGTCCTCCTCCACATGGAAGAATCTGGTTTGCAACAGAAGTAAGTATGAAGTCTACATGCACAGAAAAGCAAATAAAAGGAAAAAAAAAAAAAAAAACTGGTGACATTCTTATCCCTGATTCATGCTGTCTAAAGGCAGAGATAAATCTTAACTCTTCCTGTTTGTCCCCTCTGGGCTTGGATTAGTTCAAACTTAAGTTTCTGTTATTTGTAACCAAAAGTCCTAGATAATGCATTTATCTCAGAGGGTGATCACCTGATTGAAATTTACTCCTTTGAAAAGAAACTTACAGGAAAGAATTCTTGCTATTTGGACATAATACTATATTACAAAGGAATTCTACCTATCTTCACTTGATTTGCTTGAGCAGGCAATTTTTAAGACAGGGTTGTGAATTCTAACTATAGTTAGAACTAGGATTATCATCAAGGGCTAATAGGAATCTACTTTGTGACTCAGGGTGTGTCTTTGTGGGATGTACTGGGATAAAAAGGGCACCCAGTCTCTGTGTGTACAATGGATGGCTTTCTATACACCACCTGTTTGCCTCCATTCATATTTCCCACAGAGAATATGAAGTTTAAGACAGGAAATGAATATAAGATGCAACAGGGCCAGGCCCATGGGCATCAATTAGGGTGGGGTGGACAGGATGTATGATAAGGAAAATTAAGGTAAAAGAATATAAATAGATAAATAAATAAAGTAAAAGAAGTAATATAGGAGCTAAAGTCTAAAAGATATAAAGGTGAAAGGGAAAGTGAACAAATGAAGGGTATTTAAGAACATAAAAATCCAGGCGCAGTGGTGCATGTCTGTAATCCCAACAACTTAGGAGGCTGACCTAGGAGGGTCAAGAGTTCAAAGCCAGACTCAGCAAAAGCAAGGCGTTAAGTAAATCAGTGAGATCCTGTCTCTAATAAAATACAAAATAGGACTGGGGATATGGCTCAGTTGTCGAGTGTCCTTGAGTTCAATCCCTGGTACCACTCCACACACACACACAAAATAAAAAGATCATAAACACATCTAACAACTATTTAAGAAGTTATACTGAAAGAATTATGTGTCATATGCAACTATACAAATATACAAATGCCAGGTCTGCGAGCTTGGAGACTGAGAGCTGTAGGTTTTCTGTGGGACCTTGTTGGGTGCTTCCATTTGTACTTAGAAAATTCTTAGAGCATCTTTCTTCCCAAGGTATAGCCTAGCAGTCAGAGGACAAACCAGGAATGCTTAGGAGGCTAGGGCTGTACCTCACAATGTGTACTTTCAGGTAGGTCACCTCATCTCAGGGACAATTATACCTCAGAGAGCAACAGAGAGGGTCAGTTATGTGAAAAAAATGTACTTTTTATTCCCACATAATAAAACTACAGAATACTTTTTATAGCAGGCTGTTCTAACAATTCCTTTGTGTTATAAACCATTTTTTGAATGACCATAAGATACGGAAATCATTTAAATGATTTTGTCTAAGCTCAAAGACTAAGGTTCGATTAGAAGCAGTTCATTCCTTCTGCTGTTTTAATTAACTCATTCTTTTATGCAATAGAACAAGAGAGGCAATATTTCTGATCATAATATCTAAGAAATATCCATAAAATCTGTATGAACAACCCAAGAGAAAAATAGCCAAATTACTTTCAGGCTGGAAAGAAAAACTTTAAAAGCCTAAGTGACAACACAGAACCCACTGTTAGCTAATAGCTCTGGAATCATGCCTTTGGCACACAAAGCTAATGATGTGTTCACTTTTCCATTGTCCCTGAAAAGGTGCCTGTGTTTTGAGTCATATCTTCTTTGTAGCCATAATTTTTTCCTCCTTATAAGCATTGTATTATGCACTATAAGTTATATGTGCTATACATGTTTATAATTAATACATTAAGAATTTCAATAAGAGTAATGACCAATCTCTCTCTCTCTCTCTCTCTCTCTCTCTCTCTCTCTCTCTCACACACACACACACACACACACACACACACACACACACACTTGAATTTTTACTTTTGTTCCAATTTAGAAATTAGGTAAAATCTAGGTTGAGCTTTCCAGCTAAATTAACCCAATTTTCCTCTTCAAAGTCATCATCCTTTGACTGTAGTGGCTGGTCAGATTCCATGATGCTGCTTACTCTAATCTGATCCCTAGACTGGTAGCTTGGCCAAATGATAGGCATGTTAGACTCTTCACAGAGTTCTGGAATTGAGTATGAGTACTTGAAGCCACGACTGGAGGCCATGTAAAATCCCAGAAGCATGACTTCTTTATACCCTGTCTGGCTTCTACCAGGAGAACACATCCTTCAAATATGCTCCGGTACACCCTCAGGGTCTGGGTGAGGGCAGGTCTGCTTCATTATCGGCTGACACAGCCCAGAAAAACTTCTATCAGTACTGCATTTGATTGAACTTGGGCACAGAGTGGGTTCCAGAGCAGTCAGATAGGGCAAGGGAGAGGTCACAACGAGGGTGTCAGTGGTATGTAAATAAAGAGTGTGAAAAAAATCTGAAGATAGTCAAAATCCCCAGAGTGATAGTTATTGCAATCATGTTGGTTTTCAGAGCCAACAGTTGCTTTTCAGAGCTCCTGTCCTGGAATTCCTCCTTTAAAAAAAATATATAGATATAGATATAGATATAGATATAGATATAGATATAGATATAGATATATAGATATATAGATATATAGATATATAGATATAGATCAAGTATGTAGTCTTGGCCCCGTAGAGATTAACTTTTCCTTCAGTGCCTCCTATAAGCTATGAATTCTAGTTCCTTCAGGATCCTTGCCATGGTAAATACACTATTCCAACTGGTCAGAGCATGCTTAATTATATGATAGCTCTTTGTCTGTAAATATGCTGAGATTTTGTTTTGGCTCTAGATAAGTCTTGGAAACTTTATTTTTTTCCTTTAGCCTGCGTGCTTTTGAGTGAATAAGAAAACAAAAGTAAATGTGTAGTAATTACAGGCTGCCTAGTCCAGGGGTTCTTATCAAACCCAGAAAACCAACTAAAAGTAAGCCATGCCTAACAGGCACAGGGTTTTGGGGTAATGTCAGAGTCAACAAGGCTAGATCTCAAGCACAAAAGCACCACTCACATGCAAGACTTTTAGAAACATGGAAAATACAGACCTTAAAAGTAAGGGGACCTAGGTTGTATGTAAAAAGATACTAAATATATGCACTATGAGTTGTACATATTAAAAATTATAAAAATAAAATTAAAAAAAAAGAAAATAAGCATTCTCACTAACAACAACAACAAAAAAGTAAGGGGACCTAGGGCTGGGGTTGTGGCTCAGTGGCAGAGCGCTCGCCTTGCACGTGCGCGGCCCGGGTTCGATCCTCAGCACCACGTAAACATAAATGCATTGCACTGTGTACAATAAAGTAAATAAATAAATATTTAAATTTTAAAAAAAAGTAAGGGGACCTAGTAAAGAAGTAAATGAAAGTAGATCACAATTCCTATTACATGGATTAGGTTACGCATCACCAAGAGAACAAAACAGTATGGTGTAGGCAGGTGCTTGTAAATAGGAAAGCTTCCCCCACATTCTTTGGTTAAAAACTCTTAGGGCTTTTGGTAGTTATTATAAACCCAAATGTTACCAAGACAAGTTCTACTTTTTCTAGAAATAGAACAGTCAAACCAATCTACTAATCTTTGGCAGAGGGTTGAAGAAGTTTCCTCCAAATGCAGTGTGAATAGAGTACAATCACCTCCTTACCTACCAGGAGTCCAACAAGAGAGATCCTATCCTGACTTTGACCCTTCTGCCTTCCTATGGTTTCAATTATATGTAAGGTGAGGCTATATGTTGCTGGTGTGGCTCTCATTACTCCACTGATCTAAATGTCCACCTTTAGTTCATAAGTAGTGAATTAAATAGCTTCTCGGTGAATCAACATCCATATCATTATGTTTCATTTGTGCATGTATTCAACGACTTGACTATTCCTGAGCACCTAACTTGATATAATTAAGTACCATGAGAAAGAGAGAGAGTTGTATGTATACCAACAGCAGGGACATAGGGCACAAATAAATCTTACATTCAAAAGAGAGAAGAGGCTTTATAGTGGTTGAATTTGAAGGCTATAAAAGAATTCTCTCAGGAAAATGGGGGTACAGCCTTATGGACAGAGTCTTCCCAGTATGAATGGGCTATCTATGAAACTATGAAAATCATTACCTTTCAGACACTTCAGTCTTTCAGGATTGACACAGCAAACACAGCAAAGGATACCTTGAAGATAATCCATAAGTTCTCCAACCAAGGGGTTGATGTGAGGCTCCTAACTGATCCTCCTGGGAAATTTGGCATGAGAGAAATCATTTGATTTACCAAGATCTTTTCCCAAAATAATAGCTTTGGCTGAGCTTGATCCCTGCTTTTTATCAGGTGGCTAGATACATAAGGAGTTTATAGCACCATGCTATATAAGTGCTGTTTGTATATGTGAGGATGTCCTAAAAAGGGATGGTATTAAAACCAGGAGGAGAATAAGAGGATAAGACTCATTAAAGAGTTTCCTCATCTTGCCAATTCCAGTAGACATACTGACTCATTTTTATTGAAAACACCTCCAGAGACAAAATGGTGTCGGATCTGGAGGTGGAGTGGGCATTGTGACTGTTGTAGCTTACCCAGGGCCGTTAGAGCTAATTGCCTTGTGCCTCTGAGACTGCCTAAACCTTCTACGTGAAGAGGCAACAATCAAATAGGAAGAAAGATCCATAGATGGAGAATATGGAATTGAGGGAAGGACAAAGTGAGGAGCTGTTCTTTGGTCACAAGAATGCCAATAATCTTACAAGATTCCCAAATGGGAATGAATTTGGGACAGGGAGATGGGCAAGATTATTTGGGAACTAGATTTAGCAAAAACAACACAGGAAGAAGTCTGAAAGATGAGTGCAGGGACAAAGCCAGTGTGGGGTGGGTTTGGGAGTGGTGGGAAAGGAATAGAGATGGTGAGGTTTAGCTGTTTTTTCCTAAGGGTAAAAGGAAGATAAATTATAAGGCAGCATCAAGAGGCGAGTCCAAGGCCAAATGTAGTTTGGGTTTTTTCTCCTAAGAACTGGGGTTGGGGGAGCATTTTTCTCCAAGAACAAGAGACAGGTAAGCAGGGTACAGCTGAGAGAAGAAACAATTAAAGCAACAGGAGGATCTGGAATAGTATTGGTTTAAGAGTACAGGAAAATGGGATAACATTCACCAAGAGAAGGGAATCTTGTCCCCACAAAATAGAAGGAAGTTGAAAAATGACAACTGTGAACATAGTTACATTTTGTGATGAGGGGAGGGGAAATGAAAAATTCATCTAAATTTTGCTTTGTTTTGTTTTGTTTCATGGAGGTAGTGATATCAGTTAAGGACTTGCAAGGTTGAAGACATGGAAAGGATGAAAGAATTGCTACACAGGGTAGGAGAGAGGAATGCAGGGATGAGTCAAAGGATCTCCAAGCACTGTTGCCAGCCCATAAAACTACCAGTGGCTGTGCTGCTCTGGAACACCCTCAAGCTATGCAGGAAATGACCCTGGTATGATGCCACTTCATTAAATCCCACCAAGTAAAAGAAGTCTCAGGGCCTCTCTTCAAGGAGCTAGCAGATAGGAGTCACATGTACGGAGGTGGTGTAGTTAGAGATGGTAGAATTCTAGCTGCTAAACTGTACTGAGGAACAGGAAGGGCAGGCATGTTGGGTGTGTTGGCTAGAGATAGGGGAGTTCTTGCAGGAAATGGAGCTCTTGAGGAACCATACCTACCTTTGTTCTCCCCATGGGCTTGGAAAACTTCTCTGTTCAGAACAAGGTTGGAAACATGGTTCTGGAGTTCCCAGAGACTGTCAGTTGTGATCAATGTCACCATCCCCATAACTAACACTTATAATATATAAGTTCTTTACATATGTTGAATTATTTAGCCATATTTTACAGTGAAGTTAACTGAATCTCAGGAAGGTTAAATAAATCATCCAAGATCACAAAGAGATGAAACTGGAATCTGGGATGATGGATTCAGGATGTGTGCTCTTAATTATATAGGAACATCTTCCACAGAAGCTGCTGCCCACTCCTCCAGCCTCTACTGCAGCTCAACGTGAGTGCAAGGCAAGTCAAAGACCTCTGTCTATTTGTCTTTGTAGCTCTTATGGCCCAAATAGGTCAGAGTATCAGGGGACACCAAATAAAGTGTCACATCAGCAGCTTTAGTTCATTCCACAGCCTACTGCAGGATCCAAGCCAAATGTATGGCACACTAATGGTGATTCCATTTTCTTTGTGACTCTGGGTTGGAATTTGGCTTAAATACTGAAAGTATTGGAAGTCAGAGAGCAGTGTGAAAATGCTGACAGTGCTGAGATTTTTTTCCTGGGAAAATGCACTCCTGCTCATAGAGCAGTGGGTAGGCCTCACAGACCGGGCTGGGAGCTATATTTAGAGGCTCTTTCATGTCTGTGTGGTTGGATCCACTAACCTCAATACAGGACAGGTGTAAGCTATAGGTGAATCAGAATTCAAACAGCTGAGGGGGCTGAGGTCCTCTGGGTACTTGTGGCAGGAACTACCTTGTGTGTAGGCTTTGTCTGTTAAGAAAATGAATTGTGGGATCAGCCCTGTTCAGCATTCATTCAGCAACCAGAGCCAAGCTGGCCAGAACCAGGAACCAATGGGATCTCTGGTTACCTACAGTGGGCCAGGTTGCAGCTACCTCTCCTAGGTCCTTAGATTGCTTGGTTTGAGACCTTGACTTGGAACATGGGAAGGAACCTAGAGCTGAGGGACTGATGCAATGTCCTAGCAGAAAGAACCAACTATTCTCATTTGTTCCTCTTTCCATTTCTTCTTCCCGGTAATAGCCAATAGCAGTTTACAGCAAACATGTTATTGAATGTTTCCTACATGCATGGTACTGTTCTAAGCATTTAACATGCATTACTCTTACGTGATCCTTACAAAACATATATGTGGAAGGGACTATTATCTTTCTTCTTTTATAAATAAAGAAATCCAGGTTTTCGAGATAGTCTACCTAAGATCAAATACCTGGTAAGCCAGGATTCTAATACAGGCCTCACTCCAAACTGCATGTTTTTCACTATAATATTACACACTATCACATTCCTCAAGGGCCCTGAAGCAATGTTTCTTTTCTGAGCAAATATTTATCTCCAGCTCTGTGCCTCTCTGAACACAATGTCACCCACTTTTCCTGAGGCATTCCCTCTTGTACTGGGCAAAGGGCACCAGGTCACACAAATCTAGACATCTCTTCTTCTAGAACCCACCTCCTTTGTGTGAAAGAAGGGGAAAGTGTTTCTACCTTCAAAAACGTGGGTTCAGAGAAGCCTGCTTTCCATAAGGAAGGCAATGGAAAGGGGTAGGTGATCCAGGCAAATGAGAAGTGCTGGGGGAGCCCAGTGGGCAGTGGGACCAACAACAGAACTGTGGGAAAGGGGGCGCCTGATGGGGTCAGATAAAGAGGGTGGGAATTAGAGGGGAGGAGAATAAAATATGGGGTAAAAGCTCAGAAGAGACAGGGAGTATACTTGGAAGCCTATCAAGGTAGACATAAAAGACAAAGCTAATAAAGTAAGTTGAGGCTGGGTTGGAAAAAGTCTGAAAGTCCAAGCAAGCTGAGGAGCTTGAGCTTTTGCCTTCAGACTCAGGTAAGTCCTGATCAGGGTCACAGGATGAAAGGGAAATTTTTAAAAGGAGATTTTAAAATTCCATTGTAGTATTTAGGTTAGAAAACAGAGAACATACTGTGATAACACTGTCTATGATGTCTAAAATTTTGTGTTTTGTTTTTTCGGTTTTTTTTTTTTTTAAGTGCTCCTTAAAATTATACCAAGTAGAAGAAAAATATCTGTTTTGCTATAAGCTGTTCTGAGCATTCAGAAGTCTCCTGGCTTAGAGCTTCCCTAAACAAACTTCCAACTGTGCACAAGAGCCACAGCTCAAGCCCTAGGAGTTAGAACAGACAGGACGGTCTCCCACTACATCGCAGAATTAGTTCCTCCACAGGCAGAACTCCTGCACAAGGTACAGAGTTACAGCATCTGCCCTGAGACTGGGGACATGGCTCCTACAACCCCAGGCACACCATGGCTGGAAAAACCTCTCAGTTAAAAGATTCCTTAAATTGGAAATAAACACTAAGTAATGGGAGGAGTGTTTCTTACATATTCCCCCAGTGAGATTTTTTTAAAATCTTAAGTTGATGCAAAACTTTGTCAAAATATCTGGTCATCTCGGCACAGCTCTCAGATGGCTGTGATGTTCCCTTCCCTAGCTAATCAAGGACTGAGCACAAATGGTATTTTTACTGGGTTCTAAACCAATAATTTGCTACATATGTGGTGGCAAAAGAGATGATGAAAGTACTGGACTCAGAGACAGAACAGGGTTCAAGACCAAGCTGCACCACCGACAACTAAGATGCTAATAACCATGGGATTCTGAGGCTTCTCTTGGGTTTTGCTAAATGATAGGGTTGTACTAGTTGATTCCTACAAGCAGTTCAGCTTCATAATTGTGTTCAGCTGCCTCAATTTTCCCAGCATAGCTTTTCATAGACCACATCACAGCTAGCATAATTTTCTTAAAATACAAATTGGACCCCACAGTGAGTCCCATGGCACTTCCTTGTTACAAGTCCTTCATCATTCAAATCACCATCACCCTCCACTCTTACAGTCACCTTCACTGTCCTGTGTGACCCAGCATCCACCTGCCTCTACCCTCCATCACAGAGCTCAGCCCACTGGCTTTCTCTCAGTCTTGAATCTTGTCTGACTCCCTCTTGCCTTAGGACCTTTACACACACCATCCGCTTTGCCTGGAATGTTTTCCCCAGCCCCATTTTTCACCTGGCTCACTCCTACTGCTCTTTCAGGTTTCAGTGAAGTGTTATTTCCTCAAAGAGGGCTCCCTGACCCTCCTTCTCAATCATCAATAGCTGTCTTAAGCCTTATGTTGCTCTTTTTCACTGCACTTATCTGTCTGTAATCTGAGGGTTATTTCCTGGGACTGTGTAGCCTCCATCTCCCACATCAGGTGGAAGGTTACAGACAATTGTATCGTGCTTACCACTATACACTCGGCACCAAGAACTCATTATTTCCTGAAGGAGTGTTGCACAAGGCATACAAAAAAGCCAACCAGCCAAGTGTTTGGGATTTGAGCAGCAGGGACCTGTCTGTCCCTTCCAAGCAGGACACTTCCTGATCCTCCTGTCCTTCTGCAGTTACAATGTCAAATCTCTTATCTGTCAGCTGTTCTTGCCCTTCCAGCCTAAAATTCCTCAATATGAAGATAAAGACGTGCATATCTTAGCCATTTAAAGTCAGCCACAAAAGAAGAGAGCACCTCAGTTCTATAGGTATAAGCAACTCCAGCCCCCAGTGTTCATTCATTCCTCACTCACAACACACACAAACACTCAACCCCTAAAGATAGAGCATGGACAACCTGTAACTCAAACCCTGGGCTTCAGACTTCAGAGCTTTCAAAAGACAACTCTCCTAGAGCCTCCCTCCGGAAATGCAGAAGCTCCTTTTGCTGGCAGATGTACCCTCCGCGCCTGATTACATCCGAGCTGAGAAGGAGTTAAATGACTTCCAAATTGAGAGCATTTAAAAAGGCAGCAGCTTTTTGTGTGTCCTCAAACCAAAAAAGCGGTAGACAGATTTTTCTGGTCACGATGTTTGGGGACTCTGACTGTGTAAGAGTCAGTTAAAATAACTAACTTTCCTCACTTCATTCTTGCCTTTCTGTACAGAGGCTCATTCACCAGAATGTCAGAGCAGAAACAAAGACAGCTGACTGTTTCTGCCCTGGTGTCTATAATTAGATTCTCATGAAGAACTTGGCCACAACAGGGCTCTGCTGGACAAATACCTCCCCCTAACACACACACACACACACACACACACACACACACACACACACATATTCCAAACACCCCAAAGTGTCTCTCCTCTCACTTATCTCCACGGAGACCCAGACAAAGCAGCCAGTCACTTACCCTCTTCAGCCACGAGAAATGCTTGTAAACATCAATGTCCCCATCCATGCTGGGCACCCATGTCAGCAGTTAGAGTCCTGGGTTGAAAAAGCCATTTTTCTGGCTGGAGATCAAGTCCTCTCCTCTTCCTTGCCTCTGCCCCCTCCCACTCAGGAACGCCAAGCTGTGTTCAAATTTCCCCACTTCCCTGGCCTGTGTCCTTCAGCCTTTCCCTAAACAGCTTCAGATACACAACAACTTAGACCAGACCATGCTGCTCCAGGGTCCTCCCCCACCACCCCCATAGTCAGGCGTGTATACACACACGCACTCACACACAGAGATACTGGGGCTGGGATTCAGAGCCCTGTGGAGCAAACATAATGAATAGGTAGAGGAAAAAAGAAAGACTTGGATAGGGTTGTAAACACACACACACACACACACACACACACACACACACGCCTGTGTGTGTGCGGGAACGTTCTCTTCAGTGATAATACCAGAGCCTGCCAGAGAGAAACAGTCCTGAAGAAAATTCCTTGTCTGGCTTCCCCCTTCTGGAGTGGCTGGAACTCATTACCGAGAGCCCCCGATTTCCTGTCTCTGCTTCACTCTGCATTTACCCACGGGCTCCCAGCTGCTCTCAGTTTATTTGGGACTAGGGAGATGACTAAAAATAAGTGCTGCTCTTGGAGGAGCTTGCTGGTTCCCACACACAGTCTGACCCCCGCCCCAAAGCCCACGCCTACCCTTTTTACAGGCCGACCATGGGCTGTGCCCTGAGGAAAATCTGTTTCCAAAAAAGAACAGATTCAGAACCAGCTCCAGTTCTGGTGCTGGGCCTGCAGTGTGCCAGGCTCAGGGCAGGGAGTTTTCTGTCCTTGGCACTGCTGCCACTGTTCACCAGAGACAACTGCTGCAAACTGGAGACCTTTGCCACTTACTCTCTCTGGGGACTATGGCTCTGGGCTGTCAGCCACGACACCAGGCTCCTGGAGGCCACATTCCAAATCAGGAGGTATGGCTTCTGTCAAGTCCCAGGCTGCCTCTCTGGCTGTCCCCCACACTCTAGGACCTGCTTTACAAACTAGGGAGGTGGCAAGGGTGAGGCCACTTCATGTGTGTTTCCATGAGACCTGGTAACAGCTCTGGGTAGGCAGGAGCCTTGGAGAAGCTAGAGGAGAAGGGGAGTAGTGTGCTTTCCTATGGGCCAGTCACATGCTGGCTGTCCAGGGTGGCCTACTCAGAACTCCCTAGATGCCACCCCTAACTCCTACTCACTCCCAACTCCTTTGAGAGCTCCCCCTAAAAACAGCTCTTCTCTCTTGCGTAGCCCTTAATGTGTGGCCTTTGGCTATGACCGATTATGAAAGTGATCTTTGATGTGGGTGCATTGGGAATGGTGGTTACATGTAAGGGCTTTGCACTCTGCTGGCATAAATGACTTGCAGGCTCAATTCTTGTGACTTCAGGGGGCCTTCTCATGCCTTTGGGGTCACCAGGGGGTTCTCTGGAAGTTCCAACCTAAAGAGAAGGCCCTACTGGGTATAGCAGGTCCCATAACATGGCATTAATGTTCACCAAGGCCCAGAAGCATGGCCCCAAAAACAAGGTCTGGCTGCACAGCTTAGGCAGGTTAGAGAACACAGAGGTGCAGGGAGGATAGCTCTAGCCAGCAACCAGCACGGGGGAGGAATACATTCCTGGAGACACACCCAGATCAGAGGCCAGAGGAAAAGCAAGCTGTACTGCCCTGCTCTGAGCTCTAGACCCCTTTTTGGGCTCTTGGCCCCGTTCCAGAGCATGGCCCAGACTATGACAGGATGTACTAATGAAGAACATCTTTAATGGTACAGGGACGGAGGTGGGGGAGGTGTCTTTATTTTCTTTTTTCTGTCTAGAAGCCTGGGAAAGTCAAATGAAGAAATTCATTAGGTCAACACACATTTGCCCAGTACCCAAGGCAAATGAAACTGATTTTCTGCCCTAGATAAATAAAGAATTCATCACATGGTATGTAATAAAGGTGAACCTGGGGCTCCAGGGAGTAGGCTAGGGAGCTGATTTGGGAGCTGGAAAAAGAAAGGTGGAGCAGAGTGGCTCACTCTCCTTAGAAGAGTTCAATGCCCTTCTATAAGTTATAGTACAGGAGAGGAGGAGACAGGTGACAAAGTGGCAGCATGGCTACTTCTCATCAGCCTTGCTAACCTCCTTGTAGAAGTGGCTCAGATACAGCCCTCCAGGAAGCTTCCCCCTCTCCTCTCTGTCCTGAACACCTATTCTCTTCTCTAGTTCACTGAACTACAGCTGACAGTTGAAAAGTCTCTCTACTACACCAGACCATAGGAAGTGTGTCTGATTTCTGACTCACTTCTCTCACTTCCATGCCTCCCACAATACCTGGTACACAGGAGAAACTTGAGCCTTCTCTGAATGAAAGAATGAAGCTCAAATGGTAAGAGCTGCAAAGGAAGACAAAAAATTGACTTGGAGAAAATAGACATTAAGGTCTGTCTCCTTAGTGTAATGATGCTTGACTCAGGAAAAGGCAGGGCCAATTTCATCGTTAGCACATTTCACACCTGTTATGAACAAAGGGGAGGCAGTCAGGGGTTGTGGGGGAGAAGTATGGGAGGAGAAAGGTTAAAGAGAAGAGGGAGGAAGGGAAGGAGAAATCCAAACAGGCTGAGCTAAATTCTTAACATATTTTTATGTAGCCTCAAGTAGCAATTCTTATCTCGTTTTTTTTAAATACCAAAATACATTTTACTTATATTATTGTTCAATTCAAAAACCACAAAGTAACACTCCAAAAGATCTAGGAGCAGGGCAGTTATGTGTGGCTGGCAGGAGGGAAAGGGGTGGGGATGAGTGAGATACAGCAAATGCAGGAGTTTTAGGCACCTGTTTACTGATCACCGGTGCTGGGCCCACTAAAGGCTCCTTATCACACCCCACCGACAAGGTGAACCATGACTATGGGTCCATAGTGGGCCACAGATATCCTTCAAGGTATCAGATATGTCCCCAAATATAATTATAAGATAATACAAAGTACTATTTATATGTATAAATCTCTAGTCTCTGAAAACGAAGCTCTCATGAGGTTATAAAATGGTCTGGGAACCCTATCAGTTTGGAAACCTGGGTTTTAAGGCTAAGCTGTTACTCCCAAGGTTTAGGCTACTCCTATTATTAGGGTGGGAGTAGGAGGATTGGGATTCCTGCTTCCATTATACTGTTCTTGTGAGGTGGAATCTCAGAGAGACCACAAAGGCTACAAAAATTGGAGTCACCATACTGACCCTGAGAACCCTCAGGGCTTCCCACAAGCATTCCACTCACCTGCAGCCAGACTCATGACTGTCTGGAACATGAGGCAACCAGCTGGGGGCAAAGGACAGGAGAATATGGGACTGAGAGACCTGCAAGCCCAGCTGAGGCCAAAGTGGTCAGGTTTGGACAGGGGAACACACTGTAGCTTGCCCCCACCCTCATCTTGGGGTCTAGATTAGAGACCCCAGCAAGTGACTGAGGGGGGTCCCTGAGGTCTTCCTTCTGCCAACAACCAGGAGTCAGCAGCATCTTATGGGGAAGAATTGTGGACTGACAGGAGTTCGTGGGCCACATGCCATTCTGTTGACCCATCACCTGCATCCTGGGTTCAGCTCACCCCTGAGCCTTGGCCCCTGGGCTACGGGAATAGCTGCTAGGACACCCCTCATTACTAGGATACAGGCTGTGTCCTTCAGCAGATATGCTGCATAGTGGCCTGCCACTCCTGAGAAGAGGGAGAGGAGAGAAGAGGAGAGTACTCAGCTGAGAAAGTCCTAAACATGAAGTTGCAACCTGGCCACCACCAGTGCACAAGCATGGAAAACACACCTCCAAAATGGGTCACAGTATAAGGGCCAGATGGCAAATATTTTAGGCTTGGTGGGCCATACAATTTCTGTCATACTACACTTTACTACTTGTAGAGGGAAAGTGGCCACAGCCAATATGTAGACAAATGAATATGGCTACATTCCAGCAAAACTTTATTTATGTATAATGAAATTCGAATTTTATATTAGTTTCACACCACAGAATATTCTTGTGAGTTTTCTTCAATCATTGAAAAAAATGTGAAAATCATTCTTAGCTTGTAGGGTATGCTAAACAGGCATTGGAACAATGTAACCCATAGTTCACTAACCCCTGGGTTAGAACAAACCTTCCCCATCTATAATGAATTGACAGGGCTGAAGGGGGCTCTAGCAGAAGTGCAGCTTCTGATCCAGCAGGTTGGGAATGGAATTTGAAATTGTGCATTGCTAATAAGCTCCCAGGAGAAATTCAAACAGCTGCCCCAGGACCACACCTGGAGTAGCCAGAAGTTAGAAAACTACGTTCAGAAGTTCCTTGAAATGTTGGGTAGTAGAAGCATGAATTCCAGTGAGCCTGCCCACCTGCCTACTGGCGGGTCCTAAAGGAGCAGAAGGCACTCTGTGGTGTGGCTCTGACAAGCCTTCTTTGTGGGTAGAGGGTGAGTGGGTGTCTACATGCTCAGACCTCAAGTTATGCTAACCTGGCAACATCACCCCCCATGTCCCTTGGGCCTGAAGCAGGAAATTTAGTAGGGAAGGATTTATTTGCTCTTTCCCCAGTGTTTGCACATTCTTGGTCATTTATAAACATTGGTTTTTGAGGACTGAAATAGTCTCTATTGGTCAGGTCTGAAAGGATCCAGATTGGTAAAATTTTGTAGAATACAATTTACTTGGGGAAAGGGAATAAAATCCAGGAAAGGTAAAACTGCTAATTTGCAGTAGCAGAAAGCCCCCCATTGTGGGGTGCTGTGCCAAGAAAAATGCATTGAAAATCCCTGAGGGCACAGGAAGCTTCTCTAGGGCAGACTGGTGGACACATAAGCCAGGAAATACTTCCTGGAATGTAGAAAGCTAACCTACTAGCACCCCAGCAAAAGGTACTTGAGTCAAGGAGTTCAGAGAGGCTTTCTTGCCATCAACAATAGAAGGTCAAGTCTGGGCTCCCAGGACTCTTAGCCTCCCTGTCTCTTCCCCACAGTTCCACAATGGAGGCCTCTCCTGCCTACTCTTTGCCCACTGATTTCAAAGGAAAAGGAGAACAAATTATTTTCCAGATGACCGAGGTCTACTGTCAAGCAGCTTCAATAAGAGGTGCTTATGTCATCTTTCTAATCTAAAGATGATATATATATATTTCTCCCTGTATTGTATTCCCATTCCTATTCCTTGGGATTTAGACTTCCCAGTATTTGTCCCTGACTCCCACCTAGTGGCCTCTTCAAGTACTGCTCAAGGACAAAGAACAACCAGCAGCAGCAAGGCACACTGTCTAGGGCAGGAGTCCTTAGGACTAAGCACAGGAAAGCAAGTGCCAGATACCCACTCCTTTCTCAGCTCTCACTTAACTCCATACCTGTCATAGGGGCAGGTAAGAAACAAACACTAGAAATTGGCTCACACAGGGTGTACTTTTCTCCCCTTGAAAAATAAACACCAAATCTCCCCTTCTCTCTTTTAAGATCCAGCGGGGAAAATTTCCCACAAAACTCCTGTCTGTAACTTTTCAAAACTAAAATTTCAACACAAACATAACCAGACCTGTATTTGTTCCCTGCCCTTACTGGAGAATGGGGATGCAGAAGTGAATCACATAAGAACAGAAACTCAGGCTTGCATTTTATAATCCATAAAACAGCTTTTTCTCCCCATAATTTTTACAACTCCTCTGCCTTTTCAATATGGTAAACAGATTTGCCTCTTTGGCCAGAATGAAAGATCACCAGCTGAATCTGGCAGGAATGCATGGGCTTTATTTGAGGAGCTGGGAGCTGAAGAAGCTGTCATCTGTGACAAGGTGATGGGGAGCTGATGTGGGGGGGGGACGTGGGGGGCGACGTGTGCCCTCTCCTGGGCCTGGGTCTTTTTTTGTTCCTTGAGAAATAGTTGAAAAGGTAACTGAGGTTGTTGCCTGCCCTGACTGTTGGGATGTTAGAGGTGAGCACATACCCTAGATGGGGCCTCCCTCCCCAGCCCAGTGGGCCCAGCAGAGACAGACCATGCAAGACAGACCTCTTCACAGCTCTTGAGATGTGACCTACACTGAACCCTAACATAGGGGCAGCCACATCTTGAGGCTAACCAACCTGTCTCTACCTTAGAAACTAAGATCTGGACTAAGGAAGGCCAAGACCAGTGATTACAAAGAGGCCCCTCAATAAAGCCCTTAGAACAAACCACAGAATAGAACCAGATCTTGCACACAGAGTCCAAATCTGCTGTAATTTCCAGTAGGGACACTGAGTCCCAGAGGGGAGAAGAAGAGGTTTGGCCAAAACCACACATAAGTGAGTGGCAGAACCTTGGCCTTTTAACTTCTTCTTGACTTCCCTACTCCTTCACCTTGGTTCAGCTTGCTTCTACCTGCCTAAGCACACTGTCCAAGACACCTGCAACCCTGTAATGGGTGGCCAAACCTGCTGATCATACTCCAGTTCCAACGATAGCCCAGAGGACAGTCCCCTAAAGGCTCTTTGCCAATCACTGCCCACTCCCTGGAACCTAAACATGGTCCTGACTTGCCCTCACTCTGCTGCTGCTGCTGGGTTTGTCTGCCCTTTCTCTGACTTCATCTTGAACTTTTGCCAAGGATCTCCTTGGCTTATATCCACAATCTTAGATGGCAGGGCAGAATGGCTGCTGGTTTGAGATCATGGTGGTACATATCAGAATATAAGAGAAGCACCCATGGTTACTCTGAAGACTGCTGGCTCTGACATTTTTCAAGCATCACCCAAAATCCTGGGATATTAATCTGCACTCTATACTCTAAGTACTGGGTCTACCGATTCAGTAGATTTGTTGTTCCCAAGCCTGTAGAGCCCATTTGTATCTGGCTGGCTAACCTCTTTGTGGGACTCAACCTCTGCAACCCTTCCAGGCCATAGGAAAGTAAACTCAAGGTACAGCCCAAATCCTGGAAGTAGTCATAGTGGCACCACATCCTTCTTGCCTATGGCATGTATCAGGGCCACTGAAGAGCACTCTCTCCTTCCTGGACTTCAGGAGTACCAGTGAGGTTCAGGAGCCTTGAACTAGCTAATTGCTCCTAAGGGCACCATCCCATGCTTCACCATAGCAAACAGAGGGAAGTAGGCTGTCCCTGTCTGGAACTCGGGTCCCTCTCCCATCACAACATAGATGCACCAGTCTTCCAGCAAGGCCTTCACTTTATCCTCTGTGAGCACTGACCCAAAGCTTGGCCCTGTCTATCAAACATAAAAGTCCACCTGCCCAGCTCCTGAGAGTCACAACTCTGCTGAACCACAGCCTCACTGATGCCTCTCTGCAGGCCAGACTCCAGCTTGCCTAACTCCAAGAAACTAGCTATACAGGAGTCTCATCCACCAACTTTCTGGAGACAGGCTTAGAATTCAGACACAGATTCTGTTCTTATGCCAAGGGAACACAAACCTTTTGCTCCTTCCCTCACTGAGGCCTAGAAACTATGCCCAGAGTCCCACATATGTTCTTCTAGGCCTGGAACCCACATCTTCTCATCATACTCACTGAGGAGAAAAGAGGGAGGTTTGGCCAAAGTCACAAAGAAGTAAGTGGCAGAGCCAGGTTAGAACTCTGGCCTTTGAACTCCTTGCTTCCTCCCCTACTCCCTCATCTTGGTTCAGCTTGCTGACCAGGACACCTGAACCTTACAAAGGAAAGCCTGGGTTCCCATTGGGAGGCTTCCACAAGGAGCACAGCATGGGTTCAGGCCCCAGAGCCTAGAAACTCACTTACAACCCTGCATTACTAAACTCTGGCTGGGTCTAGTTTACCTGGTTTTTAGAATGATCTGACCTGTTTACACCCATCTGTAGGCAGAAAGTCCTGGCCAACGGGGCTCCTGCTAACCAGGCTGGTCCAGCTGTGTCTCAGCTCTGCCAAGACCATGCAGAGAAGGAACTAGCTCCACTCCAAAGAAGATCTAGCTCCACTGCTGCCTAGTATCATGCACTAGATCAGGAGCTCCCTCTCCATTTAAGAACAAAGAAAAGGCCCAGGATTAGTCTATTTGTCCTATTCTAACCACCAACCACTCCCCCACTTCCACCACTGCTTCTCCAAGGGCTGCTTTTTCTTATGGACCTCAGATACCAAGATGCTTGGAGATCCACAGTCCCCAGTGAACAGCAACAGTAATAGACCACATTTCCTACCACACTACTTTCCCTTCTGGCCAGTTGATTGGTCTCTGGGTAGTGCTTAAATTATAAGTTTTAAATTTCTATTTCATTTGTACTTAATATATTTTTATGGGCCTGGAGAATTTAGCTCCCAAATTATTAGCTAGGTCAATGAGGTTCTTTTCTTCAGGAATTTGAGTTTTAAAAAGTGGAGGAAATGTGGAAAGAATTTGTCAGTCAAGTAGAAGAATAAACTCAAACTTAAAAGATGTTGTAGCAGTCATTCTGAACTGTCTTCCTAACGGACACTCATGTCCCCCCAACTCCATTATTCCTTTCTCAGAGAGCCTACCTCTTACTGTGGCAGATGGAAGTGTCAAAATAGGTAAAGTACCTTGTATGAAATGCCTGGTACCAGCAGGTGTTTTAAATTTTGAATTTTTTAAAAATTTGGAATATTTATATAGACTTTACCAGATAAGCATCCCTAATCCAAAAATCTGAAATCTAAAATGCTCCAAGATCCCAAACTTTTGGATTTTGGGATTAGGGATGCTCAACCTGTACTTGCTTCCCTAGTCACCCTTGCAGCTAGTGTATACAAATCTGAACAAATCCTAGAACCAATAGTAAATCTTCTGAAGAGCTTCAGAGAAACTTTCCCTCCTAGTTAAAAAAGAAAAAGGGAAAAACAAAAGAGACATACTAAAGAAACTGTCCCTACTGCTGGACATAGCTGTGTAGTTGTGTCTGTGTGAGAACATGTTGCCTAGAATTCCATCATCCATCCTGCAACCATTAGGGGACATGCCTGAGGAAAACCCATCCCCTGAGGATAGAGGGGAAGAAAGACAGGAAGAGCCAGAGACTTTGAGGTCATCCAGAACCACTGATTTAACCTGAGGCTACCTATCCTCTAGACATCTTGTTAGAGATATAGAAACCTCCTTTTTATTTGCACCACTTTATAGGAGGAAGTATTATTAGAGATATCAGGAGGCAGAGGTGGACCATGTCAGGCCAATGTTATAACAAATCAGTAACTCTGAGATATATGTGTCTATGGAGGAGAATGGAGAAAGCATGCAAGGGATGCTCAGACATTTGAATAAGAAGGCACTGGTCAATCCTGCCTAATCTCTCAACCTTTCTCACTAGTTCGTGTTCCAATCTGAATCCACATGTGATTTTTGTGGGTCTCTGTGTGTCTCTGTGATTAAAACAATGCTTCTTACACTTTGATTTGCCTATGTATCACCTAGATAGGAATCCACATTCTGTATTTTTTCATAAGCTATCTATGGGTACCCACAAGCTGCTAGGCCATAAACCAAAATGTTTGTGGCAAAGTCTTCTAACCAAAAGGACAAATCTAAAATGCCCAGTGAGTTCATTCACTGCTCTGAATTCTATTTCCATACAGATAAGAACTAGTGCAGATTGTGTATATAGTCAAGAGTATAAACTGTCTTGAGGTCTCCAAGACCTGAAATATAGACAGGCGAACTCTGTTCAGAGTCAAAATCTTAACAACTAGCTCTGATTTCTTGGAATGTTTATATGAACTTCTGACCTGCAAAAAGTACACCATTCATAGGTTGCTGATAGCCATAATTATTCTAAAAGATTTATGAATGCAATAACTTTTAGGGAAATCTTCTCACCAAAGGAAAGCATTTGCCAAACCATTGTAAATAACTCCCAAACAAATCTGCAAATGTGAATGCAAGCTGTTTTGTGCAGAACATCCTGCCAAAATAACAACCACATTCACTGCCTTTGGATCAAAAATATTTTTTATAGATTTCCAAAAAGGAATTTTAAAAGTTAAATCCGGTTTTCATACCACACACTAAAAAATACTGATGAGTAAGAGTTAACCAGAAGATACAAATCAAATCATAAACATACTGAAGATACAGGCAAATAGTTATTAGATCTAAGACTACGAAAGGCCTTTTTTAGGACTAAAAGGAAAAGGAGAAATCCAAACTAGGAAGAATGATAGAGCTAATTATAACCTTTTAAATTTCTATGTCTCAAAAAACAAAACAAAACACTACAAACGGCATTTTCTAAAAAGTGAAGAAAACACATGCCACAAATAAAGCAAAGGACTAGTTAAAAACAATTGTTCAAATGTATAAGCACTAAAACCTTAAAAGAAAGCAAGAGTGGAGAATATAAACAGACTAGGGTGGGACAGGCTCTCCAAAGGGGCTCAAGGGCAATCTCTAGGAACAAGGGAAGAAAATATTAGAACTATTTTTTGACCTATCTCTAAAAAATTCTGTATCTATGGATTACTTTAATCATTTAAAAATAATATTAAAATATTGCATATTCTACATATACATGCATATATGGAGAATAACTTGGGGGGTATGAGATTAAAAATTTAGAGTACATGCAAAAGAATAAATGCTAATAAACTAATTTTAAAATGTTTAGTCTACTCATTAAACAAATAAATGCAAAATGCAAAAAACAATAGGAAAACATTTTCCCTTGGGACATTAGTACAGCTGCTTTTTAATCTTACTGATTATTGTTGATCAAAATGCTGTGTGATAGACTCACCGCAAACCCTGCCAATGAAAATATAAATTATATTCTTCTGGAAATTGATTTGGGAAAATGTGCCAAAAGATTTAAAAATTTGAAAAATGTGTCAAAAACTTTAAAGATATTAATACTTTTGGTTTAAATTTGCCAGATTTAGCAAACCATATGGGGTGCACTTAGTAAAAATTATTCACTGATTACCTAAAATCAAATTTTAATTTTAATCAAATTTAAAATATCCTACATTTTATCTGGTAGCCCTACTTGAACTTTGTAATTATACTTCTATAAAATACCTAGAGATTAAGACAAATATTTCTCTACAAAGATGTTCACTATAACAATACCATATATTAGTGAAAGATTAAAAATAATCTATCAATATTAGAGAAATTGTCACATAAATTAAGGTACATCCATACATGATGAGGAACGTCCATACCCATTGTAAGCTGTACAATGAGGAATAAAACCTAGATATTGCTATACTATGGGCAGCCTAAGCTTCTGGTCAGAAAGATACTTCAGGTAATCTCTTGGTTATAAATTGGTAAAGTTCTGGGTAGAACTGAGTGGGAGAAAATAAAATAAGGTTCTGGAGCCTAATGAAAGTGTTCAGGGAATAATAGAGAAGGCTCTTATAAGGACTCCTGTGATTACACTGGGTCTACCTGTATAATCCAGGCTACTATCCCTATTTTAAGGTCAGCTAATTTGAAACCTTATTTCCATCTACAAACTTCCCCTTCACTGTGAAAGGTAACATGATCACAGGTTCTGGCCATTAGTGTACAGGCACATTTGGGGGGCCATTATTCTGTCTACCACATAAGTATAGGGATATTACACAGAACACAGGCAGATAGCCTATCTAATGAAAATATTGAATAACACATATAATGAATATAATGAAGAACTGTTCAATGTTCAGAGGAAGGCATGGAAATGAGACTGTATTGACAGAGACCTCTGGAACAAAAAATAGGCAATGGTATCTGGAATGTAGTCTGTCTAATGACAAATGACATGGCCTCTAGACAAGGGTATCTCAACTTTCTTATCTTGTGTTCTCAAATATCAACCTCTCTCTCCCAATTTAATGCTCCTCTTCCTGCCCTTCCACCTCTATGCATACTTTCCAATTTTAAATCAGGTCTGCAGACACTAGCATTAGAAGACTGCATCTCAGACTACATTCTTTTCTTTCTTCTTTTATTTTTTTGGTGTCTTTTTTTTTCAAATGTGTTCTTCTTAGACATACATGGCAGTAAAGTGTGTTTTGACATAGTATACATTTATGGAATGTAATTTATTCTAATTAGGATCCCATCCTTCTGGTTGTACATGATATGGACTTTCAGGGGTCATGTATTCATATATGAACATACAAAAGTTATGTCTAATTCATTCTACTGTCTTTCCTAATCTCATTCCCCCTCCCTTCCCTTCATTCCCCTTTGTCTAATCCAATGAATTTCTATTCCTCCTCCCACCTTTATTGTGTGTTAGCATTCACATATCAGAGAGAACATTTAGTCTTTGGTTTCTTTATTTTTTTATTTTTATTTTTACTTTTTGTTTTGGTACTGGGGATTGTACTCAGGGGCACTCGACCACTGGGCCACATCCCCAGCCCTTTTTTGTATTTTATTAGAGACAGGGTCTCACTGAGTTGCTAAATGCCTTGCTATTGCTGAGGCTAGCTTTGAACTCGCAATCCTCCTGCCTCAGCCATATGCTGGGATTACAGGTGTGTGCCACCGTGTCCGGCATGGATTGGCTTATTTAGTTCCATCCATTTACTGGCAAATGCCATAATTTCATTCCTCTTTATGGCTGAGTAATATTCCATTGTGTATATGTACCACATTTTCTTTATCCATTCATCTGTTGAAGGGCACCTAGGTTGGTTCCATAGCTTGGCTATTGTGAATTGAGCTGCTATAAACATTGATGTGGCTGTATCACTATAGTATGCTAATTTTAAGTCCTTTGGGTATAAACCCAGGAGTGGGATAACTGGGTCAAATGGTGGTTCCATTCCAAGTTTTCTGAGGAATCTCCATACTACTTTCTATAGTGGTTGCACCAATTTGCAGTCCCACCAGCAGTGTAAGAGTGTGCCCTTTTCCCCACATCCTCACCAGCATTTATTGTTGTTTGTGGTTTTGATAGCTGCCATTCTGACTGGCATGAGATGAAATCTTAGAGTAGTTTTGATTTGTATTTCTCTAATTGCTAGAGATGTTGAACATTTTTTCATATATTTGTTGAGCGGTTGTATTTCTTCTTCTGTGAAGTGCCTGTTCAGTTCTTTTGCCCACTTATTGATTGGTTTATTTATTTTTTTGGTGTTAAGTTTTTTGAGTTCTTTGTATACCTTAGAGACTAAGGCTCTATCTGAGGTGCTCTATCTGCAGTTGGTAAAGATTTTCTCCCATTCTATAGGCTCTCTTCACATTCTTAATTATTTCTTTTGATCTGAAGAAGCTTTTTAGTTTGATGCCATTCCATTTATTCTTTTTTTCAATATATTTTTAGTTGTAGGTGGACATAATACCTTTATTTTATTTATGTGGTACTGAGGATCGAACCCAGGGCCTCCCATGTGCGAGACAAGTGCTCTACCCGCTGAGCCATAGCCCCAGCCCTATTTATTGATTCTTAATTTCACTTCTTGCCTTAGAAGTCTTATTGAGGAAGTCAGTTCCTAGGCTGACATAATGGGAGATTTGGGCCTACATTTTCTTCTAGTAGGTACAGGTTCTCTTGTCTAATGCCTAGGTCCTTGATCCACTTTGAGTTTTGTGCAGGGTGAGAGATAGGGGTTTAATTTCATTCTGCTACATATGGATTTCCAGTTTTCCCAATACCACTTGTTGAAAAGGCTGCCTTTCCTCCAATGTATGAAATGGCCTTCTTTGTCCTTTCTGATTAATTTTGATTTGCAGTTCACTTTATATGATATGAGGATAGAAGTCCCTGCTTGTTTAAGAGATGCATGTGAATGATAAGCTTTTTCCCATCTTTTTACCTTTACTCTCTGGATGTCTTTGCTATGAGGTGAGTCTTGGAGATAGCATTTTGTTGGGTCTTCTTTTATTATCCAATCTGCCAGTCTATGTCTTTTGGTTGATGAATTTAGCCATTTACATCCAATATTATTATAGAGAAATGATTTTTTCCCTATCATTTTGATTTATTCCTGGTTTTGATTATGAATTGCTTTCTTCTTTGATTGACTATTCTTCTAGTGTAGTTCCTCCCTTTGCTAATTTTCAGTTTTAGTTTTATTTCTTCATGAAATATTTTATTGAGTATGTTTTGTAGAGTAGGCTTTCTAATTGTGAATTCTTTTAAGTTTTGTTTATCATTAAAGGGTTTTATTTTCATTGTCAATTCTGAAGCTTAATTTTTCAGGGTATAGTATTCTTGGTTGGCATCATTTTCTTTCAGAGCTTGGTATATATTATTCCGAGACCTCCTAGCTTTAAGGGTCTGGGTTGAAAAATCAGCTGAGATCCAGATTGGTCTCCCTCCAAATGTTACCTGTTGTTTTTCTCTGGTAGCCTTTAAAATTCTATCCTTATTTTGTATATTAGGCAGTTTCATAATAATGTGCCTTGGTGTGGGTCTCTTATAATTTTGAAAATTTGGGGTCCTGTGAGCCTCCTGTATTTGATTTTCCATTTCATTCTTAAATTTTGGAAAATTTTCAGGTACTATTTCATTGAAGAAATTGTGCATTCCTTTGTTTTCTATCTCTGAGCCTTCATCTATCCCAATAAATGTTAAGTTCGATCTTTTAATGTTATCCTATATTTCTTTGAAGTTCGATTCATGGTCTCTTAACATCTTTTCTTCATGGTAAACTTTGGTTTTAAGATTATATATTTTTGTCTTCATTGCCTGAAACTCTTTCTAGTGGTCTAGTCTGCCGGTGATGCTTTACAATGAATTTTTAATTTGGTTTATTGATTCCTTCATTTCAAAGATTCCTGCTTGTTTTTCCTAGAACCTCTATCTCTTTACTGAAGTGATTTTTTAAAAAATATTTATTTATTTGTAGTTGTACACAATGCCTTCATTCTTACGTGGTGCTGAGGATCGAACCCCGGCCACGCACATGCTAGGCAAGTGCTCTACCACTGAGCCACAACCCCAGCCCCTGAAGTGATCTTTTGCTTCCTGCATTTCCCCCCTTACATTGTCCCTTATTTCACAGACCAATTTAACTATGAACACTCTAAATTCCTTGTCTGACATTTCTTCCACTGTCTTGTCGATGGATTCTGTTATTGAAGTATTTTGGTTTGTTTGGGATGATTTGTTCCCTTGCTTTTTATGTTGTTTGTGTGTCTACCCATCTAACAGTTGATTTTGAGGCAGCAGAGTGTCTACTCTGTGGACTTATAGTGTTCATAAAGGTTTCCACTAACTCACAGTTTAGGGGGAGACAGATAATAACAACCAATTCAAACAATTTGCAGCATTAGACCAAATAGTTCTTGCTATGAAATCTATAAAGTTGATTGTCACAATAATCAGAAATTGTATGGTCAGTTATTGCCCATGGTAAAAACAGTAAGTTTACAAAAGGGTTTACAATTTCAAGTGGTGAACAGGTATAGTACAGAAATGATATAGGATGTGATGATTATGAAGAGAGAAAATAGAAGTAAAAAAAATCAAAGGAAGAGTAAAAGAGATCAATAGAGATTGGTTATTAGCAGAGAAAAAGACTCTATGGAAGCTGTTAAGTGAGAGGGGGGAAATATAAAATAAAAATTTTAAAAATTAATAAAAAAGATTTCAAAAACAAAATTGATATATACTAAGCAAACATATTAGTCCTCAAAATATTGATCCATGACAAATAACTGCCTTCAAAAATGCTAGAAATGAGAAAAATAAAGATATGAATATGTATAAGTATCCAGTTAAAGATAGAGTTCAGTATGAGTAAAGAAGAAGGGATGGGGTAAAAAAAGGGTTTGTGGATTCAAAGGCAAATGCAGAGGCAAAGGGTAGGATGTGTTTAAGGTGGGGAGAAGAAAAAATAGAAGTAAAAGAATTAAAGGAAGAGCAAAAGAGAGAACAATAGAGTTTGGCTGTTAGCAAGAAAAAAGAAAGAAAGAAAAACAAAAGGAAACAGAATTATGAAAGAAACAATAGAAAATCAACCCAAAATATACTAATCAAAAAACCAAACCTTCAAAAAACAGAGCATGGAAATGCTACCTTCAAGAAATGCTAAAAATGAAAAAGCAGAAACAAATATGTATGTATACGAATGTATAAATGTTCATCATATATCAATCAGTACATCAAAACAAAACAAAAACAAAATAACAGAATAGTCAATGAGAGTATATGCAAGCTATCTGTGCCAAACTGTCTTTCAGTGTCTCAGAGGGATGGTGTGAAGAGCTGTGGAAGACACTTTAGGCTTCACTTCCAGAGTATAGTTGCCGCTGGGTTCTACGAGATGAGTTTCTGTAAGTGAAGCTCCCAGGGTGAGCATTTGGTCTGGTATTGCCCTAGGTATTTTATTGTGTGGGGGAGTTTTAGGTTACAGAATCAACACAGTTCTAGGACTGTACCCCACTATTCTTCCCAGGGCACCACTCATGGGAAGGGGGAGTCAGTCCTTTGCCCCGTTCTATTGTTCCGGGATACTGTCTTTTTTGGCTTCTCAAGGCCTGTTTCTGAGCTCTAAGCTCAGTCACTCTGCCCTTTCAGATTCTCCCTGCTGCAGGTCCTGCCAGCTACTGGGTTCAAGGGAGAGGTGGAGGGCGGGCTTTCTCCAGTTTCTCTGATCTGTATTGCCCCAAGGCAAAATGGTCTCTGTCCCAGAAATTCTCCATGCCAGAGAGTCTCCTGATTTGCTAGGCTCAGTTTAGGTCTTGCACTTGGCATCTGCTGGATGCATGTATTGGACTTAGCCCCCAACTCACAGACCTAAGTTCCAGGTCTGAGTTTGTGCCACTATTGTGCTGAGGTACCAAAATGTCTGCAGCTTAGGCTCCCTGTTCAGGGCAGGCAGACCAGGACTTTTGTGAACTAGTTTAATGAGACAAATAGCCGCTGGGTCAGCCTAGAGCAGACTGCCCTTCTGATCCTGCCTTCTGATCCTGAGATTCCTCATGCCAAGACTTTCCAGCACTTTTCAGTCTCTTTCAAACCTTGTGTATTAATTTTGCCCGCTCCCACTGGAGCCCAGCTCCAATTCTGTTCCTTAGCTTTGTCTGATATACCCAAAGTTTCCCAGTCTTCAAGGCTCTCTGTTCAATATTGAGTATCAGTGGAGTGTTTTTTTCACTCACCTCACAGAGAAGTAGTTTTCTCACTGTTTGAGTCCCAAATCACGGAGCTGTGAGAAAAGCTACTTCCCAATAATCCACCATCTTCTCTCCTCCTTCAGCCTTCATTTTATTTTTAATCTTTTTTTTTTTTTTTATTTGTAGATGGACACAATACCTTTATTTTATTTGTTTTTATTTTTATGTGGTGCCAGGGATCGAACCCAGTGCCTCATGCAAGGTAGGCAAGCGCTCTACCACTGAGCCACAACCTCCACCCTCAGCCTTCATTCTTAAACTCAGTTTAGGTAATCACACACTTTGTTCCTCTGGCTTCCCATCATTCTGTCCTTCCTCCAGCCCACCAATGGTTGCATTCCAGATTACCTCCTTAAGGAGCTAGCTCCTCACCTTACTCATTCTTAGTATATTACTAATCTCTTAAAACCTGCTGTTCTCCTTGGGGAAGCAGATAGCTAATGAAGCTATAATATCTGTTATGGCTTTGGGTGCCCATCTGCTTGCCCTAGACTGAGCAGGTCTGTGAGCCTAATATAGAATGAATAGGAAGATAGCTAGCAAATCTACATTCCATTCTCAGGACAGGAAGTAGTTCTAGGGTAAGGAGTAGGGGCAGAAGTAAAGAAATGAATGAATGAAGCAAGTTCTAGATTGTGGAAAGAAATGAGGAGTAATGGGATCCAGTTGAGGGTAGAAACCCCAGTCTGGGATTATAACTCAGTAATTAGTGCATATAATCCTGGGAATAGGACAAACTTCCATGTTTGCCCTACTTTGGCCCTAGATTTCCTCTTCTCGGGCGAGACTGACTGTAGACCACAGAAAGGCAGAACATATAGCTTAAGCTGCTTGACTAGGTTCTAAACTCCTGCTGGGAAGGACCACTCAGCAGGGATTGGCCAAAGCTGGATGGAAAGCAAGAAAAGGCTAGAGGATGTACAGATGAGTCAAATTGGCCAGTTGTGGTATTTCTTAGGTTGTATGATGATGTTTCTCAGTGTTTCCCCAATCAAAAAATGGACCTACTCACCAAGCTCTCCTCAAACCACTCTTTTATGTAGGTAGCTGTTGGGCCAGGGATCTGGCTCAGGAGGGCTTCTCTCTCCTGAGGAAGTTCCAACATTTCCAGGGCCAGCCTCAAGTCCTCGATGAGATGGAGGGGGTTCATGTAAGAGGCTGGGGAAGACAGTCCAGGCTCACAGGTACCATCACTATTATCTGCCCCTGTTTTAGTGCCTGAAACAAGAGAAACAGGCAGAAGCCTAGGTAAGAAGGGTGGAAGCCATGGTCAGTGAACTGGTAAAGAGCACAGGCAGTAAAAGGAGAGGAGAAAGGAGCCTGAAAGATAACTTCTGCCTTGGCAGAATGATTTACAATATAAATTTTGCAGAAAGCATCTTGGTATAGTCTGGACTGGGTATATATAGTAGGAAGAAGCACATCAGAGTGGTAATGGCCCATTAAGACTGACCTATGAAGCTTGTGTACTTAGACAACTAAAAAAAACAGTCAGCTCTCACCAGTGTCCAAAAACATGCTAGTTAAGACAATGAGATCTCGTTCTTCAGCTTTTAGATTAATACTTAAGTTTTAAGTCAATATACATATTACACAGATGGCCACTGAAAATTCCTCCCATTCCTGTACAAGCATTCCACTCCTTAGAAAATTATCTTAAGCAAAATAAGCCAGAATCAGAGAGACATGTGTTCTATGTTTTCTCTCATATGTGGAAACTAGTGAAAACACAGAATAAAAAGATATCCCATGAAAATAGAAGGGAGACCATACAGGACAGGGATCAGGGGGAGGATGGAGGAAAGAGCAAGGGGAAGTATTGGGAAATGAAATCGACCAAATTATATTTTGTGCATGTATGAATATGTTACAATGATACCCATTATTCTGTATAATTAATATGTACCAAATTAAAAAATAGAGAGAGATAGATCTGTACACTGGGCTGGTCTAGTGATTTGTTCTTATCACTAGAATTCAGTGGAAATGACTGTGCCAGCACTGACTGGGCCTGAGCCTTAAAAGATCTGACAATGTCTACTCTTCTTCTCTGACCCTAATCCACTATGTAGCAAAGCCCAGTTACCCTGCTAAAAAGACAGCCCCAACTGTCCCATCCATTCCAGTCACAGTGACAGACATGTGAGTAAGCCATTTTAGATCCTTCAGCCCCAGATGAGCCACCCCAACAGAACACCATATAAGCCGTAACTGCCAAGCACTACCCAAATCACAGAATTATAAAGAAATAAATGGTGGTGGTGGATTTAAGCCACTATATGTGGGTAGTTTATTTCACAGAAATAGATAAAAATTAGAATACTCATTTGGAGATGGATTGAAATCCTTCCTGTTGTTCTCCAATGGGAGATTTCTATATTTCCCAACTTGTATTAATTATCAGGTATACCCATATCTCATTTCCCCATTATGAACTATGAGGTCTCTGACAAAAGAGTCCAAGTCCACTTAGCTGAGCCCCCAACATCATGCTCTACCCAGAAGATGTTGAAGCAGAATCTGATCAAATACCTACACATACACTTGAGTAAATAGCTAAAAAACAAGAATGCTTGGCTTTCCTCAGAGATCTGGGATATGAGGTCAGCTCTTTCTAATTTGATAGAGAGGCTTTTGCCTTTCTAAACCGATTATTTAACAACAAAAACCCCAGTCTTCTTTCCCTAAGTACCATGATATATTTTTAAAATCAAAACTAGGGTGACACAGTCTAACAAAGAATTTGTGTGCTTCTTTCAGCAATAAAAAAACACTTCAGAATATGCAAGATATATAGCAGAACTTCTAGGGCATTTGGATTGTTTATAAGGCCAAAAGGACAAAATATTTTAATAAGGATTCTGCTGGAAAATGTGAACTTAAGGGCCACCACATCCACAGGTATTCTACAGGCCTGACATCTAATTCTCAGGCCCTTTATTCTTCTAGAAGCCAACTTTCCACTTGCCAGGAAGTTTGGAAATGAGAAATCCACACAAAAGGAAACAGTTACTACAGCATTTGATTGCAATTTTGCTTTCTGAAAATGTCTGGTAGAGAGAATCATGGATCACAATCTACAAACAAGTCAGTAGCACTGGGGAGCTAAGAAACTGCCCAGTTATCCACACTCTGATGTGTGCTCAATACTTTTTGGCTTCCACAAATCCAATTTAGTGTTGACTAGGAACTACTACAGCCAAACCTCAGGGGAAAAAAAGGACAGAAGCAGAAAAGACCTCCAATCTACAAATCTGAACAACCCTTCTCCATTCTGAACATGATCTAATTTCAAACACCTATTTATATACTTACAAATGTAGGATGGTCAGGTTGAGGGTGAAAAGACAGACGTTTTCATTAACTTTCTATCATTGTGTGGCCTTGGATAAGTTCTTTTCTTTTTCTAAGACCTTGGGCCCTGAAGTTTTAGGATTCCTTTCTACTATTTATTTAGTATGTGTGCATGTGTATGAGTACATGTATGTTGTCTATTTTAATAGATACATATGTTATGCTAAAAGATTCATTTTTGCAATTTATATTTATTTTCATATTTTATTAAAATCAACAGCCAATAAATGCCAGATGAGAAAAATAAAAAGATAACAATATTTAAGTGACAATTTGTCCCTAAGCTAGTTGTAATGACAGTAATAGCAAAGCCTCAGATGATAAGATCCACCTGAGGGCTGGGATTGTGGCTCAGCGGTAGAGCGCTCGCCTAGCACGCGGGCGTCCCGGGTTCGATCCTCAGCACCACGTACAAATAAAACGCATTGTGTACAACTAAAAGCAAATAAATAAAAATTAAAAAAAAAAAGATCCACTTGATTTTAAATCTAAGAATCACATATGGTCATAGGACAGGAAACTAAGAAAAGAATAGACTTCTAAAGGAATGGGGATGTAAATGAGAAGATGATACTAAATAAGAAGGAATCTATTCAATGGGAGATATAATGATTCTAAATTTCCTTTCCTAGAAAAAAAGTGTGATAACAGGTTTCCAGAATGCCCAAGTGATCTATGCCTCTGAATATTCATATACTTCATGTAGTTTGCTCCACATATATGTTGCTCTGTGTGATCAGTAGAGTTCAGAAGAAGAGAAGAAATACCACTTCAAAGGCTAGGTTATAAAGGACACAGTGACTTCTTCCTTGTTCTCTCTCTAGGTTCACCTGCTCTGGGGGAAGCCTGCTGCCTGTTGTAAGGACACTCAGTCATTCCTATGGAAAAATCCATGAGTTGAGGAAGTAAGACCACCTACTAACAACCCTCTTGGAACTGAGCCCTTGAACCAATAGCCACATGAGTGAACAGTCCTGGATGCCAGTTCTCCAGCTTCCTTCAAGCCTTCAAATGACTATAGCCCTAGCCAATGTATTTAACTATAACTTCATGAAAGACCTTACGCCAGAACTACCCACTAAGCCACTCCTCCATTCCTGGGCCACAGAAACTGAGAGGTAATAAATGTTTTGTTATTTTAAGACACTATGTTTTAGGGCAATTTGTTACACAGCAAAGTAAGCAATACAAATAGTTAAAAACATACCGAGAAGCATTATCAAGAAGAACTTGCCTGTGTACTACTAAAATATGTTGCTGGAATTATTCTTGGAGAAAAATAAGACTTTTTTTTTTTTCTTTCTGAGGCGCTAGAGATCTAATCCAGGGCCTTGCACATGCTAGGCAAGGACTCTAGTGTTGAGCTACATCCCCAGTCCCCAAAAGATCTTTACCATATAACATACACAAAAATAAAATTTAAATAAGGATTATCTATAAAAATTAAATACAAAAAAGAACATAGATCTAAATTGGATTGGAGAAAGATTTTATAGAAAAAGCAGTAATTAAGCAAAACAGAATATTACATTTGACTATATAAAATTAACTATTAGAACATTAAAAACAAAATAAAAGCTAAGACAAATTATAACCTGAAAATTCTACTTTTCACAATTATAACAAAGTATCAACATATTCTTCATGTAAGAAGAGGCCTTATATATCAATAAGAAAATGCCCAATCCACCTTTCCCATACAAAATGGTTATAATGTTTTTATAGCCAACTCTGGAATAACAACACAAAGAGAAAGTTATAATATGCAAAGAAAATGTTTTCTCACTAGTAAATAGGACATGTAAAATTGCATTCCATTTTCACTTATGAAATTATTAAAGTTGAAAATATAATGATCATCTTGATTAGAATAAGATATATTCCATGTTTGTACAAATATGTCAAAATAAACTCTGATGTCATGTGTAACTAAAAAGAACAAATAAAAATTTAAGAAAAAGAAAATATAAAGATCAATGTTAGTAAGCATACAGTAAGAAGGATATCCTCATATCCTATTGATACACACAAAAAAAATTGCCATAATCTTTCTAAAAAAGCAATATGGCAAGAGACAGTAAAAATATTCGTACCTTTTGACCTAGCAATTCCAATTTTAGAAATCTAATCTAAGGAAACACAATCAGACATGTTGTCAAAGAATACTATAAAAGAACAATCTGAGCAGTGTCTTAATTGTGAAAAAGTTAGGGAGAAATGCCTCTGAATAGGTGAATGTTTAAATAACTTCTGTTTAAACAATCATTTTAGAAAATCTCAGGCCAAGCAGGCCACATGATCTACTGGAAGAAAGCAGGCACTGCTAAAGGGGGAACTTCTGGCAACAGAGCATACCCAACCACCAGGAGTCTCCTTCACACAAAGAAAAACTGAAAAAGAAAAAGATAACATTTTTTTTTATATACTGTAGAGCCAAGATGGAGAGAAAATGAAAACCTTGGTTGCTAAAAAACAAAGAAAAAACTCAATGGTGAAATAAGTTCAAGTTGACTTTAGAGTAGCCCAGGGTCAAAGACCCAGATAATGGTGAGTGTGGGGCTTTAGTTGTCAAAGTGAGAGCAGTAACCTGAAAGTGAGACCCACATACACACAATGGCCCAGAATGGTGGAACACCTAAGGGTCAGCATTAACAAAGGCAGAATCTCCCAGAAAGCTGCCAATTCCACTCTCCATACACATTCCCTGCAGACAACTGGCTCCTATGAAAGTTTACAACCACAGGGGAAAATAAGTCAAAACAGGGTAACCATATACAATAAAATGTGGGCCCTAATCCTGGGATTAACAGAACAATATAAACAAGACAATAGATTAATATTGGTTATGTCTGCTTATAAGGCAAGGTTATTTTCCCCCAAATTATTTCTCAGAAAAGGGCAATTTAACCTACATTTAAATCCTAAACAAAGTTTCTCTCTAAGGCATTCTATTATTTTCAACAACAAAACAGTTTGGAGAAGACAGATTAACACAAGGTTTTTAACACTGAATGCATATTGAAATCACCTAGGGAGTTTTACAAACTACAGATGCCTGGGTCCCACCTCCAATGATATTAATTTATTTTATTTATTTTTTTTTAAATATTTATTTATTTGCTTTTAGTTGTACACAATGCAATGCATTTATGTTTACGTGGATGCTGAGGATCAAACCCGGGCCGCGCCCATGCTAGGTGAGCGCTCTACCGCTGAGCCACAACCCCAGCCCCTGATATTAATTTATTTAGTCTAAAGACAATGACCTGGGTAATAAAAAATTTCCAAGATGATTCTAAAATGAAGCCTAAGTTGAAACCATTGTACTAGCAGATCACCTTAATCAATGCTAGTTTTTGATGCTTATAGAGTTACCTGAGAATTTTTATTTTAAGGCACAAAAATACAAAATTTACTATAGATTTAGTAATTATTTTGAGGCTAGGACCACAAAATACAAGTATAGAATTTTATTGAAAGCCTTTTAATTATCACTTTCAAAAGCACAGAAGTATGTATGTGGTAGACCCTAGGATTATACAGAAATATATTTTGGTTTTCCTCCATTTGAGCTCATAGTTCTGCCCCTTGAAGTTATTCATAGCCATATGATTTCCTTAGCCACTAAATAGAAGAAACATGTCACTTCTGGGAGAAAGTCTAAGAGCCAGTGTGCAATTCCCAAATTCCTGGCCTCTAGCAATGGTGAAGATTGAGTCTGCCCATGTCCCAGAGTAAAGATGACATGGACCAGAATTTTCCACAGATCTGAAGTTCTTGTAATGTGTGCAAGAAGTAGTTTCAAGTTGTGTTTCAAACTGCTGACATTTTAGGACTCTGTTTTAGTAGCATAACTTTGTCTACTTCACTTATGGAAGGCATATGTCTTGTACAACTCAAAAATATAGACATATAACATAAACTTTTAAAGAATCATGTAAATGGGATTTTTGGCCTCAGAAGAAACATCTGATGATAATGTCACATGTGAATTTTTAAAGTGCTGCATTTAAAACAACTTATGAGTGAGGACAATGTTCTCTAAAGCCTTGCCACTAAAACAGGGAAATAGGGATAGGAAGGATCTACACAAGCAGCATTAGGAATACTGCTTGTTGGAAATACATAATCTCAGGTGCCACTCAGATATACAAATATGAATCCACATTTTGTCACCATCCCCAAATGCTCTACAACAGCTCTAAAATACTACAATTATTTTTAAAAACAACTCTCATAATGACATTTTGTTAGAGATAAAGTGTATATATATATATAAAGTGTATATATATATATAAAATCAATACATTAATATTATGAATACATATTTGTCTATTTGGGAGTATATTGAGACGTATATGATGTTTTACATAATTAAAGGTGAAAGAAAAGAAAAAGAAACCTTAGTGAAAGAAAAGGGAAGCATGAAAAAAGAATGTGGAAATTTGAAAAGAACTAAATACAAACCAAAATAAAAAATACATCCAATTAAATTAAATATTAAGTGGATAGGTTAAATAGCTAAGAGAGTTACTGGAGAGGATGGTAGACCAAATAAATCACCCAAAGTTCTGCAGAAAGAGATGCAAGTACAAAGTAGGAAGCAGGGATAGGAGACATGCGAGACAGTATGACACTGTCCAACACAATTCTTCAGGAATTCCAGAAGAATACAGAAGATGACACAGAGGCAACAGAGAAGGAGAAAATGGCTATGGATTTTTCAGAATGGAAAATTTGAGATCTCTCAGTTTAAAAACACACAATGAGTCCCAAAAAGGATACATCAAAATGAATCCATCCTAGAAACAAGTAGTGAAACTGAAGAATGCCAGAGATAAAGAAGAAACTTCACAGCAACCAGAAGCAGAAGAAAGAGCCAGCTAGATTATCAACAGACTTTTCACTAGCAATAAATCCATTGACCATAAAATAATAACTATAAGTGGCTACCAACCCACTAGCCTATACAAATTAAGCTACAATTTAAGAAAACATTTAAGAACATATTTCAAAGGATGACTAATATAATTTATTACTGATAGGCTATACTGAAAGAATTTTAAAGGAAGGAGGAGATGCCATAAAGCAAATGGAATGGGATGAAAGAACCAACTATGATTGGAGAAGTTATTAAAATTATTGGTTAAACCAGATGGATGTTTTAATTTTTAAAAACCCAATAATTTAGGGAATATAAATTAAGATTATACTAGAATCCTAACAAAAATTGTGTAAAGATGGGTCAATGATGAGAATTAAAACATTCTTTAGAAGCCAGGTATTATTAAAAAGGAAGAAAATATTATTCTCTAAAGTTATGTTCTTGCCAGGTACAGTGGTGCATGCCTGAAATCCCAGTGACTTGGCAGACTGAGGCAAAAGGATTGCAAGTTCAAGACAAGCCTGGGCAATTTGGTAAGACCCTTAGCAATTTTGTGAGACCCTGACTGAAAATAAAAAATAAAAAAAACTGAGGATGTAGCTGATTGGTAAAATACCCCTGGTTTTAATCCCCAGTACCAAAAGAAAGAAGGAAAGAAATGGAATAGTTTTTAAAAAAAAATTTAACAGAGAAAATACCAGGAAAAATGCTTTTACAAGTTAATTCTATCAAACATTCAAAATCTGAATAATTCTAATCCAACAAACTCTTTTGTTTAGTATAAAAAAAGAGGTTTTGCCTCCCAGCTCACTTTATAAGGTAAGCCTATCAGAACAACTTTCAGATCAGATTGAGAATGGTCTGCACCTCCCGCAAATTGTACAATTTAACTATCCTGAGTACCACAAAAGAAGATCACAGGCTGTCTCACTGATGAACTTAAATATATAAATCCTAAACAAATATTAACAAAGCCAAATCCCACAATGTAAAAAAAAGACAGCATATCATAATCATCTCTCTTGGGAAATGACAGATCCAGAAGACCCAAATGGAAGATAAAAATGAAGTGATAATATATGAGAATAATGTAGGACATGTGGAGAAAAATGCCCCCTTCCCCAAAATACTCTTAAAGAGCACATTTTATTAAAGCACATATAAAGCATTTTTTCAAAAATGACCACATACCAGGCCTTATAAGAAGTCCCAACAAAAATCAAGAGCAATTAAGTCGTTGCTATGATTTTGTTTGTGTGTGGTGGGGGGTACTGGGGATTAAACTTAGGGGCACTCAACCACTGAACCACATGCCCAGCCCTATGTTGTATTTTATTTAGAGGCAGGGTCTCACTGAGTTGCTTAGCTCCATGTTTTTACTGAGGCTGGATTTGAACTCATGATCCTCCTGCCTCAGCCTCCCAAGCCACTGGGATTAAAGGCATGTGCCACTGCACCTGGCGGTAGCTATGATTTTAATGTGCCCTCCAAAGTTTATGTGTTGGAAACTTAATCCCCATGTAACAATATTGAGAGATGCGACTTTTAAGAGGTAACTAGGTCATGAAGGCTGTGCCATTATGAATGGATTAATGCCTTTACCATGGAAGTGTGTTTCTAATAAGAAGATAAATTCTGCACCCATCCCTTCTCTCTTTCATGCATCCTCTCTTGCCCTCCTGCCATCTGCCATGGAATGACACAGCAAAAAGGCCCTTGTCAGATGCCAGCACCTTGATAATGGAATACTCAGAACTGTGAGAAAGAATTTCTTTAGTTTGTAAGTTACACACCCTCAGGTATTCTGTTACAGTAGCACAAAATAGACTTAAGCTTTTTCTGTCTTCCTAGTGCCATGGAAAGAAATCATAGATATCACTAAGGCTATACTTATAGTCTCTCCCCTACTCCTGTCATTTGAAAATGTATATTCCAATAAAGTAGAAAAGCTAGAAGAAATGGATACATTTTTAGACAAATACAATTTGCTAAAAATGAATCAAGAGTACATAGAAAACCTAAACAGACCAATAACTAGCAATGAGATAGAAGCAATAATAAAAAACCTTCCAACAGAGGAAAGTCCAGGGACCAGATAAATTCTCAGCTGAATTCTACCAAACCTTTAAATAAGAACTAATGCCAATACACCTCAAATTATTCCATGAAATAGAAAAGGATGGAACACTTCCACATTCATTCTATGAAGCCAGTATCACACTTATACCAAAGGGCACATTAAGATAAGGACACATTAAGGGGGTGGGGGGAGCTACAGACCAATATCCCTGATGAACTTAGATGCAAAAATACTTAATAAAATATTACCAAATCATATTCACCAACATATTAAGAAGTCTGAACCACAACCAAGTTGGTTTTATTCCACAGATGCAAGAATGGTTTAATATATGCAAATAAAAATGTAATCCATCACACAAATATAATCAAGGACAAAAATCATGTAGTCATCTCAAAAGATGCAGAGAAAGTCTTTGACAAAATTCATCACCCATTCATGATAAAAAATACTGAAGAAACTAGGAGTAGAAGGAAACTACCTCAAAATCATATGAAAAAACCCAAAACTAACTTCATAGTAAATGGGGAAAAAACTGAAATCATTTCCTTTAAAATCTGGGACAAAACAAGAATGTCCTTTCTCACTACTACTATTTAAAATAATGCCAGAAATTCTATCCAGAGCAATTAGGCAAGAGAAGGAAACAAAAGGGCTAAAATTGGAAAGGAAAAAATAATCTGATTATCAGTTTGCAGATGATATGATCCTATACCTACAAGATAAAAAAAATTCCACTAAAAGACTGCTAGAGCGAATAAACAAATTTGGCAAAACGGTAGGTTAAAAATCAGCATACAAAAATCAATAGGTCTCTTATATACCAACAACAAATCTTCTAATAAAGAAATCTGAGAAACAATACCATTCACAATAGCCTCAACAACAACAACAAAATACCTAGGAATAAATTTAACCAAGGAGGTGAAAGACCTCTACAATGAAAACTACAGGACACTGAAGAAAGAAATTGAAGAAGACCTCAGAAGATGGAAAGAAATCCCATGTTCACGGAAAAGCAGAATTAATATTGTTAAAATGGCCATACTACCAAAAGCTATATACAGATTGAATGCAATCTCCATCAAAATACCAATGACATTCTTCACACAAGTAGAAAAAACAGTCCTAAAATTCATTTGGAAGATATCAGACCCGGAATAGCCAAAGTAATTTTAATCCTAAACAGCAATGCTGGAGGCATCACAATACCTGACTTCAAATTATACTACAGAGATATAGTAACAAAAATTGCATGGCACTGTCATAAAAATAGACATATAGACCAGTGGTACAGAATAGAAGACAGAGAGATAAACCCACACAGTCATTTGATCCTTGACAAAGGTGCCAAAAACACATTGGAGAAAAGACAGGCTTTTTAACAAATGGTGCTGGGACAACTGGTTGTCCAAATGTAGAAGAATGAAAGTAGACCCTTATCTCTCACCCTGTACAAAAATTAACTCAAAATGAATCAAAGACTTAGGAACTAGGCCAGAAATTATGCAACTCCTAGAAGAAAATGCAGGGTCAACACTGCAGCTTTTAGACACAGGTAACAATTTTCTCAATAGGACCTTTAAATCTCAAAAATAATGCCAAGAGCTAATAAACGGATTGGTATCAAATTAAAAATCTTCTGCACATCAAGGGAAAGAATTAGGAATGTGAAGAAAGAACCTATAGAACAGGAGAAAATCTTTGCTACCTGCTCTTCTAAGAAAGGATTAATATCCGGGTTCGATCCTCAGCACCACGTACAAATAAACGCAATGTGTACAACTAAAGCAAAATAAATAAATATTTAAAAAAAAAAAAAAAAAAAAGAGTCCAATTAAAAGAAAAAGAACTCAAAAACTTTACACCCAAAAATCAAATAACCCAATTAATACAGGGGCAAACAAATTAAACAGATACTTCTCAAAGAAAGAAATAAAAATGGCCAACAAATATATAAAAAAATTTTCAACATCATTAGCAATTAGGGGAATGCAAATCAAAACTATACTAAGATATCATCTCACATCAGTCAGAATGGCAATCATCAAGAATACAAATAATAATAAAAACTGGAGAAGATGTGGAGAAAAGGAACACTTATACACTGTTGATGGGATTGTAAATTAGTACGACCACTATGGAAATCAGTATGAAGACTCCTCAAAAAACCAGGCATGGAACTTCCATATGACCCAGCTATACCACTCCTCATTATTTATCCTGAAGAATTAAAGTCATCATACTACAGTGTTACATGCATACTCATGTTTACAGCAGCACAATTTACAAGAGCCAAACTATGGAACCAGCCTAGGAGTCCATCAACAGATGAATGGTTAAAGAAAATGTGCTATATATGCACAATGGAGTTTTATTCAGTGTTATGGTTTCAGTGTGAGGTGTCCCCCAAAAGCTCACATGTGAGACAATACAAGAAGGTTCAGGGGAATAATGATTGGGTTACAAGAGTCCTAATCCAATCAGTAAATTAATACCCTGATAGGGATTAACACGGTGGTAACTGAAGTAGTAGGGTGTGGCTGGAGGAGGTGGGAATTGGGGTGTGGCTTTGGGGTATATATTTGTACCTGGTGAGTGGAGTCTCTCTCTGCTTTATGATTGTCCTGTGAGCTGCTTCCCTCTACCACACTCTTACACAATGTTGTTCCAGCCTCACTTGGAGCCTTGAGGAATGAAGCCAGCTGTCTATGGATGGAGAAGCCTAAAACCATGAGCCCCCAAATAAACTGTTCCTCTACAATTATTCTGATCAGGTCTTTTAGTCACAGTGGTGGAAAAGCTGACTAAAATATTCAGTCCTAAAGAAAGAAGAAATTATGGCATTTGCAGGAAAATGAATGGAAGTAGAGACTATTATGCTAAGCAAATTAAGACAAACTCAGACAGTTAAGTGTCCTATGTTCTTGTATGCAGAAACTAGAGAGGAAAAAGAAAGGTGGGGGTGAATCTCCTAAATATCAAAGGGAGATCAGTAGAGAAAAGGTCCAAGGAGTGGAAGTGGAGAGGGACGGGGGAAGTGCTAGGGAGTGATATTGGCATATATAAATATGTCAACAAACCCCATCATTATGCACCAATGCACCAATGAAAAATATGGATAAAAATAAAAAAATAAAAAGAGCTGGGGATGTGGCTTAGTGGTAAAAGTGCCTCTTGGTTCAATCCCTAGTATCAAAACAAGAATAAAAATAGACATATAGCAAGTTTAGTAGATCCTAGATAAAATGAAATGACCAGCTTTATTCTAACAAATTTAAACCTCAGTAAAATGAACACATTCCTAGAAAAATATAACTTGTCAAGAAGAAATTAAAACTTTACTATCCACAACCATGAAAAAAGAAAACTCTCCAACAAGAAATGGTAGGTTCATATGGTTTTGCAGGTCAATTTCTATACCTGCAACTATAGTAAGTATTTTAGGAACAAATAATTCCATTCTTATCCAGACTCTCTCAGACAATAGAAAATGAGGCCACACTTGTATCAAAGAGTGGGAAGTGGGCAGGTGGATTCTGCCAACAAAGGAGAAAATGGAATTTGGTGCGTTGAACAGTGTGCTATTCTGCCCTCTTTACACAAGTGGCAGTCTTTGACCTCTCAGTCCCCTACACACCTATATCCTCCACTTCAACTCTCTTCTGAACAGTCATGGCAGAGCTTCCTCAAACTAAATTCTATATGGAAATGGGCAAGTGTACATCCACAAACACTACTGATGACTGCTCTATGTTGATCCTCCTAAGAGAAGTGGTGGACAAGATGAAGGACTGTTCAGAGCAGGGACTCACCATCATTAACAACACAACTGACATCATTTATGGGCCAAGGTGAATCATCTCAATCTTGACCAGAACTTTTTCTAATCCTACAAAATCTTTTTTCCCCTTTCTTTTCATAAATCTAGACAATAATCAGGGTTGGCAGAAAGGCCCAACAGGGCAATCTCTTTAACTGTCAAAAAGCAGACTCCTTTTAACTATTCCTCCTTCAATAAGTACAGGTTGTAGATAACTGCATGAGTAACCTCCTGCCACAGCAAAGAGAAAGAAGTGGCCCTCTGTTCTGACCATGTGGCTCTCTGCTTCTATGCCAGGAGTAGTCTGAGGGAGTAGCCATTGAACCTGTTAGTCCACAAATTAAGGCCTATGTAAAATTAACATTTGTGACAGTGCTCTGTGCCACCCAGAGGGATGTAACTAAGCAATATATAGTTCAATATCGACTTTCAACAGTGTAATTCAATTATCCTGTTATTTGCAGACAGAATCACAGGACTAATGAGGAGAAAGATTAGATCTAAGGTTAACATTCTATGGGAAGCTATTAACAATGGTCTTTTATATTAGAAAAAAATCATTATTGACACTGGTCCTTGGGGTTTTAATAATCACCTATTCCCAACCTTCTGATATAAAATTCTGGGGTTCCAATCAAGTATAGTCATGCCTAACATACACTCACTCAGAATTCAAGAATTCAAGTTTATAAGGAGTGTCATTTAATACTCCTACTTATGCTTACAAGACATTTCTTCTGGAATTTACAAGAACTCATTTCTATCCCTCAAACATCCCAAGTCACTGGTCACCTTGAGAAGAGAGTCATCATGCTATAGCTTTGGAGGGGCATATTTGCCCTTAGGACATACTCTCAGAGTATGTGTGGTACAATTATTCATAGGAGTGATAATCATCTGCATTATTTCCATTAATTGTGGGAGGGGAATAGACTTTTTGCATTAAAAGTTAACTACATAAATATTGATCTCACATGTCAAAATGTATTATTATTGGAAAGAGTTTTAGAAAGTGAACAGTAATCTATCATAATATAAATTAATTATTAAGGTAAATTCCTTGTTATGTAGTATTATGACCATTAATAATCATTATTGAGGAAATTATACCCATTTTAGTGAGAATCTTTGTTGTTTTTTCTCTATAAATGGCTACTATTTGGGGGGTACAGGAAGCACACAAAAATTTCTTCTATTGAAATAAGTGAAAAATACCTTTTCAAAACATGAGAGAATATAGTCCTTGGGTACTTGAGTACTCTAACAGAAGCAAAAGCAACTGTATTTTGGTAGTAGTGGTAGCACTGCCTGATGCCATTCAAGCTCAAATTAATATGAAGAAGATTTAAATCTTCACACAAAAATATCATTTCTGCAGAATCTGTGATCTCATAATATGTGGCTTCATTCTAGCAGTGCTATCTTTTGAGCAATGAGACTCTTGCTTGGAAATAAAAATGTGTAATAACAGCCTGGCGCAGTGGCGCACGCCTGTAATCCCAGCACTTGGGAGGCTGAGGCAGGAGGATCAGGAGTTCAAAGCCAGCCTCAGCAATAGCGAGGCACTTAGCAACTCAGTGAGCCCCTGTCTCTAATAAAATACAAAAAAAAGGGGGTGGGGATGTGACCCAGTGGTCAAGTGCCCCTGAGTTCAATCCCCGGTACCACAAAAAAAAAAAAAAAATGTGTAATAAGAACAAAAACCACTCAGGCTAAAGGGATTATGACCAAGAGCATAACAGTATCCTCCTCCTCCTTAACTCTTTTCTCCTACAGACAGCCCCACACATCAACATAAGACCGACCCAAGAATGAAAGGAACCTGAATGTAAATTTTAGTACTGCCATTTACCAGCACTGCATAAAAACATACCATATTATATTATACCACAGGGTTATGAAAATAATATTGATACCAATATCAATAAAACAAGTAATAACTTAGACCAAATGAGCACTTACTAATTATCAGGCACTATTTGAGTACCTTATTTGCATTATTTTAATCCTCACAATACTATGAAATAGGTACTATTATTACTACTATTTTATCCATAAGGAAACTGAGGCTCAGAAGAATTAAACAATTTGTTCAAAGATCTCAGAGCCACTAACAAGTGGTTGAGCTGGGATTCAAACCCAAACAGTCAAACTCTGTGGACTGTATATATATATGCATATATATATATATATATATATATATATATATATATATATATATACCCAACCATCTTGAAAATGAGAATCATATTAATAACCTTGAGAAAAAATGTTATCAATAAAGGCATCTAATAATTATCATTCCTTTCATCAAGAAGAGTATAGATGGTAGGCTCTCCAGATACGTAATAACTTTAAATTTTAGTTATCTATCAAATGTCTGTGTGGGCTAATTACAACATAGGATATTGTTCATAGGACTTACCAACTACTGAGTCTTCAAAAATAGTGATTTGAGCTGGGCACAGTGGTGCATGCCCGTAATCCCAGCACTTGGGAGGCTGAGGTAGGAGGATTGAGAGTTCAAAGCCAGCCTCAGCAATGGCGAGGCACTTAGCAACTCAGTGAGACCCTGTCTCTAATAAAATACCAAAAAAAAAAGCACTGGGGATGTAGCCCAGTGTTCAAGTGCCCCTGAGTTCAATCCCTGGATCGAAAACAAAAACAAATAGTGATTTGATATTCCACAAGAATCATCCAAACGAAGGCACAAATAGATAAAACAACAAAGTTCACTATACAGACAGATAGAAGATAGATATAGAAACCAATATTGACCTCCTAACCAATGAAAAGGACACCCTATTCACAAAAGTAAATAAAATACACATGTGACAAATATTTATTAAACAGCTATTGTGTGCTACAGACAATCAAAGCACTGAAGAGATAGTGGCAAATCCTCCGTCCTCATAGAATTTAAATTCTGGTGTAGGAAGCAGACAATACACAAAGAGACTGTTATGAATGTAACAGATAAGGTGATGATGATTAATATAAAAATATATGAACAGGTTATGAGGTCAGAGAATGATGTGGGATGCTACATTAGGTAGAGTCAGGGAAGGCCTTCTCATATGGTGACATTTCAGCAGAAATCTGAGTGGTTTTGGAAAACAGCTTTCTAGGGAAGAGGACAGCAAATACCAGGGCCCTCAGGCAGACAGTACTCGTGACTAAAGTGAGATAAGCCAGGGGGAAGTGGAAGAGATGTAGCCTTAAAGGCAGCAAAGGCCATTTGACCTTGCTAACATTATGACCTTGCTAGTTATCCTGAGATGGGGAGCCATTGAAGAGTTTTGGAGAGGGAATATATGTGATTTAATTTATATTTTCAGAAATATTTAATTTATATTTCAGAAAACTATATATCAATCTTGTAGACCCTGAGCAAGTACAGTGGTGAACATGCAAGCCTCATACAATGAAAACCACAAAATGCAGATGGGTGACATAAGGACTTCAATATATGAGAAGTCTACTGTGTCCTTAGAGAAGGAAGACTCAACATGATAAAGATTTCCTATCCTTTATCAGTGTATCAAGCGCTAACACTTCATGGTGCTCACAATGTGCCAGACACTTTTCTAAGCACCTTGCATGGGTTAACACAATAATCCCCTAATTTGGGTACTATTATTTAAATATTACCCATTTAAATATGAGGAATATGAGGTATAAAACCACGGGAACAACTTTTTGTAGAGCTAGGCTCAGAACCAATACCTGTAGTCTACCCACCAGTATTCTTCCCTACCAATCTGCAAAGGACCAATCTCCAAAGAACGCCTTGGAATATCTTAGATTTTTCTCTCCACAAAGCTGTCATGCCTGTTCTAGACAGAGAAGTCCAGGGAACCTATCCAAATGGAATCCAGAATGGAGAAGTAAGGAAATGGGAGAAGGAGGAGAATTTTGTTCTGGAAGGTCAGCAGGTTAGGTCTCCCAGATTCCATCCAACCTATACCCAAGGCCCCTCCCTCCACAACCTTCCCAGATTCTCAGTTGAAGATCCTGGGCCAAGGCAAGGCCTTTATGATCCAGTCACATAATCCTCTCTTAGAGAAATACAGGGGTTTTCCAGAGGCTACCTTACTTTAGGAATGCCTACATGGGTAAATTAGGAGGCAGGAAGAGGCACCAATGCCACAAAAGGCTGCCTTCTTTAGAAAATGTCTCATCATTCCTCCAGAATTCATTATTGTCAAGATATCAGATCCTCCCAACATGATCTATAGATTCAGTGTTTTTCCAATCAAACCCAATCAAGTTATGTTGTGGATATCAACAAATTGATTCTAAAGATTTTATGGAGGGTAAGAAGAAAGACCCAGGCTGGCCAACATAATATTGAAGAATAACAAAGTTGGAGAACTGACATGATCTGATTTTAAGACAAACTATAAACGTAGAGTAATCAACACAGTGTGATATTGGCATAAATAAAGACACATATATATCAGTGGAATAGAATAGAGAGCTCAGAAATAGTTCCATATAAACATAGTCAACTGATCTTTGCCAGAGGAACAAAGGCAATATAATGGGAAAGGGACAATCTTCTCATTCATCCCTCATACACCCAAAAGCTCTGCCAGGGGCTCACTCCTTGGCAAGGGGATTAGAAGTTCTGACCACCTCAGCCAGTCTGAGGGTCTGATCCTCTGGCTCTTAATGCATAGGAGGGAGCCTCTGGGAGCTTTCAAATCAGACTTAAAAGTGTGGCTATGAAATCCACTCTCTTGGTAGTTTCTTCTCAGTAAGTCATCAGATACCCTAACCTAGAACAACACATCCTAATCTATGGAGACTCTGAAAATCAGGACATTAGTTATGGCCTCCCAAGGGCCCATTTGTTCACAGAGAAATTAAGAGCCTAACAGAAGATAGCTAGATCATGTTACAGAGCTACCCATAACATGATGAAGCTGTGAGACACAGACAACCTCCCTCACTCCAGGCTCCAACATCCAGAGCCCTCTGTGAGTCAGATGTATTTCTGCAATATGTAGAGAGCAAATGCCTGAAAGGGGGCAGTGTCAGGTACCCTGAGCACTTCCTGGGGTCAAGATATATTCAGCCCCAAACCTTCTTTCCTCATTTCTTCCAGCCATAGCTCACACAATGGAGAGTTAAGTCCCAAAGAAGCATACCCTGTCTGCAAATAAGACCATTGAACTATATCATGTAAGGTCAGAAAGATGACCCTGAGCCTTTTGGAAAAGATTTTGTTATAACCAATATAACTTTCTGGTTGCTCCCTTCAAGGAATTAATCAGTCAGAACAGTCCACTGGCTATATTTTTTAATTACCCACAATATTGCTGAATCCCTTCTAGAGAAAGTCCTCTACTGGCTAATTAAAACATTAAAACCAAACACTTGAAATATATAAAAAGCAATATGGCTTTTTATGCAATATAGAATATTCATTAATAGGTAAATCAGTACAAAACTGCCTCCCATCTTCTAAACACACTGGAGACCAGCTAGGGAATTGAATACTGACTAGGTGGCAAAGTCTGCTCAATTTTGAGTTTTAGATGAACTGTACTAAGTCATGGTGTACTCTGAAAAATTTAAAACAGAATCACTCTCATTGCACCCAAACTGTCTTGCAGCCACAATCCCAACAGTGGCACATTCACAATGTATCATAGACCCCTATGAGATATGAGAGAGTTCTCCAAGTTTGTATATTTAAAAGGAGAGAGATGGCATGTACTATTAACCTATTTTAAAATAAATCTAACAAAGGGCTTCTCTCTATGTGAAAGAAAGAGAGAGAAAAAGAAAGAAAGAAAACAAATGTAAGAAAACCTTTTCTGATATGTGAAAAACTAAAGATCCATCATTGGTATCCCAAGTGTACCTGCAATGATCCCATCCATTTGCTCCAAGGCAGCTTCCAAGGCATGACTAGCATCAGATGCCATGACTCTTTTTGCCTGCTTAGTCTCTTCTTCCTGTTACTGAAAATTCAAATACAGAACAAAGGAAAAGTTACAGAAGTTCCACATTATGTACTTAAGACCACAAAATGCTTTAAATCCATCATCACACCATGCATTTCCATTAAGAATTCCAGTAGCTGAAGTATAGTTTCTGACATCTCCATGGGTCCCCTCCTGGCACAAGCGCTCGTTTTCCATGAATCTTCAGCACATGATCCCATTTACTTCTGTAATGAAAAGTTACTAGGGCTCTCCAGAGTCACCAGAAGCAGCAAGACTCAGTTGTTACCTCTCCATACTGATAGTTCCAAGCCCCAGAAGCTCTAACCACTGTTGGGAAAGGCTCCACTGTCTTATAGCTGCATTTGCCTCACACCTGCAAGGTTTTCCTTGGATGGATATGATTCTGGTGAGAGGTCTCAACTTCCACTTTCCCTTCTTCAAATGGGATAGCCTAGGAAGGCCAAAGGCACAATGATATGAAGAGAACACTGCCCCAGGAATACTATGTCTGACCATCTTAGATGCACTCTACCCAGCACCATTCCAGGTTCAGAATCTCACCCTAATGGGGATGAGGAACATCTCCAAGGATACATGCAACAGCCACTTTCCTAATTCTGTATTTCCCCTCTCAGAGCCTGATAAGTAATGACAGGGAACTGCCCATCCCCACCTCGAGGCAACTGCTTCCATCTCTAGACAACTCTGTCTTCTTGCAGCCTCATCTCATTTTTCTTTCTTCCTGAGTATCAGGGAAGATCTTATAACAGCATTTGTAATTCTAAGAGACTTAGCTCATGTCTGTCAACTGCAGCAGGAGTCTTTGCTCATTCAGCAAAACCCATGAGCATGCCTAATGGCATCAGTGCTTTGGAAAACAGAGGTATAGCTCTCACACAAGCACAGGCCAGGAAATGGATGGTTCTGAGCATCTTTGCTGGTTTTCCTGTGAAGTTGGACCTTTGGAGTAAAGAGAAGAAAGTGGGTACCTCATGGGAGTAGCTCTGGAGATGGTATAGATAAGATTTCAGGACCACATGGAACCATGCTGGACTGTACCAGACAGTAGCAGTTAAGTTCACAGGCACTAGAGTTATGGCCCGAGTCCATACCTTGCTCTACTATTTACTATGTAATCTCTGAGCCTCAATTTCCTCATCTGTAAAGTGGGGATAACAGAACCTAATTCACAGGATTGATGTAATAATTAATCATTAAGGCTTCATAGTGAGCACTAAGTACATTCCTTTGCATGCAATAAGTGCTCAATATAAGTTAGCTATTGTTATTCATTGTTTTTTAAGTGAGGAGATAACCTCAGGACATATTTTTTGCCAAGACAGCTCACAAAATTAGACTTTAACTAAAAGGAGATGGGCCCAGGGAGAGAGAACCTTTTGGAACCTGTGGAGCTCATGTATGTATCATCTTGAACCCTGATAAGCTCAAGCATATAGTTTGCTTAGCCAAAAGAAGGAGAGCCATTCTGCATGTGAAGGGGCAGGACAGTGGTTCACAGGGACAAAGGCCAAGGAAGGCTCAAAAACAACATGCATTCAGCCTGGGGACAGAACTAGCTCACAGTTAGCTTAAGGGAATGACAATGGGAGTTCCCACAGGGGGTCGGGAGCCAGACTGAAACAAAGATCAGAACTGTGGTGAAGTGAGAAGAACAGCTCTGACTGCTCCAGAATAACACAATATGGAAATCTGGGATGAGAAGGGAAGCAAGCTTGAGTTGGGATATAAGAGGCTGCAGGAGCCAGGTGTGGTGGCGCATGCCTGTAATCCTAGCACTTGGGAGGCTGAGGCAGAAGGATTGCAAGTTCAAAGCCAGCCTCAGCAATGGCGAGGCACTTAGCAACTCAGTGAGACCCTGTCTCTAATAAAAATACAAAAATGGGCTGGGGGTGTGGCCCATTGGCATAAGTGCCCTTGAGTTCAATCCCTGGTACCAAAAAATAAAAAAAAAAAAAAAGAAGAGGCTGCAGGGAAAGAAGGGGAAGCAGAAATGGCATCAGTGGATTCCCCTTGTTCAGCCATAACATTAAAAGTTTGAAATATTTCCCTCAAAAAACTCCCACAGATCTTCTGGAAAAAAAAAAAAAAATCCCAAATCCTTACTGTGATCTACCAAAAAGTCACTACAGAGTCTGGCCGGCCCAACCTCACATCTTCTCCTCAGGCTTCTCATGCTCCAGCAGCATTGTCTCCCGACTGCTCTCAAACACACAAAGAAAATTTCCTTTCTGTAAGTGAACACCTGCCAGCCCCTCTGCCCTGAACTCACTCCCCAGCTCTCCACAGGGTTAGAGCTGACTATTCTTATCCTTCAGGTCTCAACTCCAAAGTATCTTCTGAGTGGGATAGCTGGATCAAATGGTGGTTCCATTCCAAATTTTCCAAGGAATTTCCATATTACTTTCTGTTGGATTCCTGGCAGGAGGCTGCGCCTCCCAGGCAGAAGGCCACACCTCCCCAGGTACTTTGTAAAAAGACTACCTTTCCCAGGTGCCCTTGCCGCTGCCCCCTGACCTCCGGCAGCCTATGGAGACACTCGCCCCCAGGGGTCTGCCTGACCAGCACTCTTCTATTTAAGCCAGCCCCAGACTGAAACCTCTCTCTGTTCCTGCCAGTCCCTGTTCCCATTTGTCCCTTCCCTATCCCCCTTCCCTTCCCTTCCTTTCCCTACCCTTGCCCACGTGGCACCCCAATAAACCCTTTTATTACACTAACACGGTGTTCCCGGCTAAGTTAACTGTGTTCAGCATTTTCTAACAAATTTGGTGCCCTGGCCACTACCTCCTGACCTCTGGTAGCCTATAGGGCAAGGACTCACTCCAGGGGGGTTTTCTGACCCCCACTCTATTTAAGCCAGCCCCGGACTGAAATCACTCTCTGTTCGCGCTTGCCCCTGTTCCCGTCCATCCCCCATTTTCCCTTTTTCTCCCCCTTCCACACGTGGCCCCTAATAAACTTCTCTTTTATTAAAGTGGCATTCCCTGCGTAAGAGACTTTTTGCCTAAATTCTAACATTTTGGTGCCTTCAATGCGGGGCAATTCTTTATTCAAAAGGCAAAATTTCTCGGGAATTGCTATTTTTTCTTTCTCTGCTGACGCTCCGCTCTCGGACACCGCTGTTCTCAGGATGGGTAAGAGTCGCAAACTTTTTTTCTCTCTCTCCCTCTCTCTCTCTTTTTCTCTTCCTCTCCTTTCTCTGGGAACCTCAGCTTTCAGATCTGAAACCTGCAGTTCTCCAGTCCATCGGCACCCACCGTGCATGCGTGCATGCCCCGAGCTCTTCAGTCCATCCTCAACTCTGCGCGCCTTCCCCCTCCCCCGCCAGCGAATAGCGACCATGTGTTCGCCATTCGTCCAAGCCACAGAAATTTTGCTTTTGCTTAGTCTGTGCACCTGGGTATGTTTTTATGTCCGTACGTCTGTCCAAATTTCATGTAAATGTGATGTCACAAATAACAAACCGAGCGCTCATAAAATTAAAATAATGGATCCAAATATCTTTAATTCACTTAAGTCAAAAATGTTCAATTCAAATTGGGTAAACAAATAAGTAAAGGTACCTTCAAACTTAATTCGCAAGTTTCTCCAGGACTTCTCTTAAGCAAAGAAAATGACTAATACTGTTCAGCCTCATATTTTGGTATTTGACATGAGATTATTCATTTATAACTAACTTTGTTTAACAGCTGATTAATTTACAAGGTTAAATTGCTCACTGTTAAACATGTCATCAGATATTAATTATTTTCATAAGTTGGTCTTTGTCATCAGTGAAACAGGTTAAAGTTCCAATAGGTATAAACAGGTATGTGAAATTCCTAGAAGACCTGTGCAACAGCCTCTTGAAGACCAAATCTTCACTCTTACTGTCTCAGCAGTCTACAGCACAGTAACACAAGTAACAAGACAGCTGGAACCTCCCAATACCCTGCCCCCACTGACCTGGTAGACCCTAAAGTCTGGGATACTCAGACTCCCTCCCTTGCTCAGTGTGACCCCATAAGAGTATTTTTCCTAAATTCAAGTTATTACTTTTCCACAAAAAGTTAAATGCTCTCAGCCTTTCTTTAATCCGTTCTAACTGTAATATTTTGTCAGCTAAACGCTCTCAGCCTTTCTTTAATCTGTTCTAAATGTGATATTTTGTCAGCTAATGTTCTTAGAAGCTCAAACAACAATATATGTTAACAGAGATCAACTTCAGAACTAAAACACCTGACCTTCAAGAACCATCAAGACAGATAGGTACCACAGACCCCGGCTACTGTAAGTTTATAAACATTAAAGTTAAAGCCCAGTGTTCTCAATTTAAGATTAGCTTACTGGATGTCTAAGATCAAAACTTTAAATTAATCAAAAAGGGCCAAGAAGACCAGTATTTGGTTCTTGTCCCAAAGTCTGCCTGTGAGGGAAGAGGAAACATCTCTACAGAGCTTTACATCTCTGGGTCACATGATCTCCCGATAAGAGAGATAAATGAGACCTATAGAGAAAAAAAGCCAATCAGTGCACTTGCTAAAAGGAGGGTCCATAAAAAGGGAGAAACATCCCTAATGCTTCTGAGGGAAGCCACAAGGTCAAGCAAGACCTGGACCCATCCTTACAGAAGGCACCAAGCAGAAAAGCTGCTCTCAAGTTTCCCCAAGATTCCCATCAAAAACAGCTGACTCTTAGCAATAGTCAAAAGCAAAAGTCAGTTTGACAAACTTCATCCTAAACATCCAGTAACAGTTAAAACAGATACACAACCATTTCTGGACATTTTAAAAGTAAAGGTAACTTCAGCCCTAAGTGAAATGTTGTGTTTACATCCCTGATAACTCTGTACATGTTAAAAATTTAAGTTATCTCCATGATATACATTGACATGTTCCAGATGCTGCAACATTTATTCAATGCTCATGTTTTTCGTGTTCGCTCATAAAAGCTCTCATCCCTGTTGACTTTACAACCTTCCCCAGACTTCAAAGTAAAGTCTATCCTTCATCAGACATCAGCTACAGACGTGCCAAGATTACATCCTACCTGACCCAAGTAGACTCACTGCTTCATTTCCATTGGCACCCGGTTCCTGGGTATATTTCTCCCCTCCCCAGGACACAGGAACAGTCTCCCTTGTCCCAAAGTGGACAGGACCTTTCCAGGTTGTGCTGTGCACACCCACGGCTGCTAAGCTTCGTGAAACCTCAGAGAATTTGACTTCTTGGACTCATATTTCCAGACTGAACCCAGCTGCTCAACCAACTGAAGCTCCACAAAAGGACAACAAACAACTACTTCAGTATACTTGCTCTCCCATTCCCACTGATCACCTAAAAAAATTTGTTTCTCTCGTGTTCCTGTTACTGACTCAAAATAATCTTTTCTATTTTTCTCGTTTTTTGAACCTTTAACCAGTTTTTCTCAGGGACTATCAACTGTTAAAAAAACCAACGGATGACTTTCCAACCAGAGAGCCCTGCTGAGTCCTGCCCTTATGCTGCCACCTGATGCTCATTATGATGTGCTTCGCACTCTCCATTGGCCTCTTCACATGTTACCTGCAAACTCACAAGACCCACAATTTCTACATGCTCTTCGAGAGGATAGCCGGCTGACTTCCTCAGTGACTTTCTGCAGAAGCCTGGTTTGACACCCTCACCGACCTATGGCTTCAAAGAAACTTCATCCATCCCATACCTGGACAGATTCATCTTTTCCACGCCTACCTCCTGGAAATTTTTTCACCCTCCAGCTGGACCTGCCTGCCCACATCTCCTCCCCTCATAACACCCCACGTCGCCCCACTTCAGCTCTGAAGCAGCCAGATTGAAACACAACGCCCCGCTTCCTAAGAAAACAAAAAGGGGGGAATGTTGGATTCCAGGCAGGAGGCTGCACCTCCCAGGCAGAAGCTGCGCCTCCCCAGGTGCTTTGTAAAAAACTACGTTTCCCAAGATCCTCAGCATGGCCAGCAGGTGCCCTGGTCACTACCTCCTGACCTCTGGTAGCCTATAGGGCAAGGACTCACTCCAGGGGGGTTTTCTGACCCCCACTCTGTGTAAGCCAGCCCCGGACTGAAATCGCTCTCTGTTCGCGCTTGCCCCTGTTCCCGCCCGTCCCCCATTTTCCCTTTTTCTCTCCCTTCCACACGTGGCCCCTAATAAACTTCCCTTTTATTAAAGTGGCATTCCCTGCATAAGAGACTTTTTGCCTAAATTCTAACACTTTCCAGATTGGCTGCACCAATTTGCAGTCCCACCAGCAATGTAAGAGTGTGCCTTTTTCCCCACATCCCTGCCAGCATTTATTGTTTGTATTTTTGATACCTGCCATTCTGACTAGAGTAAGATGAAATCTTAGAGTAGTTTTGATTTGCATTTCTCTAATTGCTAGAGATGTTGAACATTTTTTTTCATATATTTGTTGATTGATTGTATATCATCTTCTGAGAAGTGTCTGTTTAGTTCCTTCACCCATTATTGATTGGTTTTTTTTTTTTTTTTTTTGTTTTGTTTTGTTTTTTTGTGTGTGTGTGTGTGTGTGTAATGTTTTGGAAAGCTTTATATATCCTTGAGGTTAGTATTCTATCTGATGTGCTTGTGGTAAAGATTTGCTCCCATTCTGTAGGTTCTCTATTCACCTCACTGATTGTTTCTTTTGCTGAGAAGAAGCTTTCTAGTTTGAATCTATCCCATTTATTGATTCTTGGTTTTAATTCTTGTGCTATAGGGGTCTTATTAAGGAAGTTGGGGCCTAACCCAAATGATGGAGATTTGGGCCTACTTTTTTCTTCTTGGTCTATACACAAAAGACTTAAAAACAGCATACTACAGGGACACAGCCACCTCAATGTTTATAGCAGCACAATTCACAATAGCGAGAATGTGGAACCAACCCCTATGCCCATCAGCAGATGAATGGATAGGGAAACTTCGGTATATATACACAATGGAACACTACTCAGCACTAAAAGAGAATAAAATCATGGCATTTGCAGGTAAATGGATGGAGTAGGAGAAAATAATGCTAAGTGAAGTTAGCCAATCCCCAAAAGCCAAAGGTCGAATGATTTCTTTGTTATGAAGATACTGACTTATAATGGCAAGGGAGGGGAGGAGGGATGAGAGGAATGAAGGAACTTTAAATAAAACAAAGGGAGGGGGAGGAGGGGAAGGGACAAGGGGATAGGAATAAAGGCAGAATGAGTTAGACATCCTTAACCTAAATACATGTATAAAGACAAATGGTATGAAAATACTTTATATAAAGCCAGTGGCTTGAAAAATTGTGCTCTTTATATGTAATACAAAATGAATTGTATTCTGTAAGCATGTATAACAAATTATAATTTAAAAATTGGAAAAAAAAAAGAAAAGTCTAAAATCATTCTGCTGTCCTACTATTTTATACTGTCATCCTTTTAGAAAATAAAAGGCTTGGATTACAAAACAAGAGAAAAAAAAAAGTATCTTCTGAGAGAGGTCTCCCCAGACACCCCTAATCAAAAACAGCCCCTTTAAAGCACGGTAATTCCAAATTATCGTTTCTTGCTACCATCTACAGGCAGGGGGACCCTGTCTGCCCTATTTTCCCCTGTTCTCAGTCTCTAGCATGATGCCTGGCACAGGGAAGTTTATGAATAAATACTTGTGAATAAATGGATGAATGCACGTAGCCAATATCCCCTAAACCCTTGGTGTCCTGGGCACTGGGTACTGATAAATCAGATCTTGTGCCGGCTCCCATAGACCACACAGTTGAACAGAGAAGACAGAATTATGAACAAATAATTATGACATACTTTTAGGTATGCTTTTAAATGTAGGTATGCAGTTTTCCTGAATCTTGAAGGATGAGTAGGAGTTTTCTCAGAAGATAAGGAGAATGCTATTCCAGACAGGGTAGTGCATGAAAGACAGGGAAGCATGTAAGGGCAGGATGGAGCTAAGGTCAAAACAATTGAGATTATAAAGGACCATCCAGCCACTCAAGATGAGTCAAAACCTTCCACAGAATTCACATAAGCAGGACAAGGGCAATAATAAGAGGAGCTTGGGAATCACAGCCACTACTTCAGGGGTCTGAATACCAGTGCATAACAAATCAAGTGATCTCAGATGGAAGTACTACAAAGATCTCATATTTCAACAGACTGGGCTCATTGATGAGCTATGGCTGGCCCATTTGGGGCCTCAGTAGCAGGTTGAAAGTTGGGAGGGCAGTTAGGAGGTACCAATTTCCCAGGGCCCAAATATGACCCCCTGCAACAGAGCATCCTCAAAAGAACATGGGCCCTCTGCCCAGTGATGAGTTTATACTTGGCAAACAAAGCTGGGTGGACTCGTGGGAGCTGGCCTGAAGTGGAGCATGAGTCAAAGGTATATCCTAGTCACAACTCAGGAGCTGGGCCAGTGAGATTGGGGAACCTGCTTGGGGCAGAGCTGATGAACTCAGTTCTAGACCTGCTGGGTCTGAGGTGACAGCAGGACACCGGGGTAAGAAGGAGTCCCTGCCAGCCCTGTCGCAGGGCTGCTATGAAGCAGGTGTCAGATATGGAAGGGCTGAATGTACCATAGGTGTAAGGCCTCCTGCCCCCATCTGTGAACACTATCTTACTGGATCAGGGAAGCCGTGATGTCACTAGCCATTCCCATTCTGGCAGCTAATAGTGGTTTTCTTCCCTACTGTCTAGGTTAGAGTTCCCATCAGCAAAGAACACATCATGGGGCAATCCCTTCCCTCAAGAAATGAGGTTTAAGAAAAAATTAAAAAACAACAATAGTGTTGTATTCTTACAACACTACTGACACCAAATGTGGTTTTTTTCCTACACCAAGCAATTTTTAAATTGTCTGTAGGACTCCAACTGGGTGTCCTACAATTCAATTCAATTCAGACACTACCTGGAGTTAGCATAAGATCCCACAAGTTGAGGGCTCAATCCCACAAGATTATCCCTACCTGAGATGCCAACCAAAACTCTAGGCCTCCCTTCTGACTGACCATCTATAAATCAGGGATTCCCAAACTCCTTCTTCAGATTGGATAATTTGTTAGAACAGCTCACAGAACTCAGGGAAACATTTTACTTATGTTTATTATAAAGAATACAACTCAGGGGCTGGGGTTGTGGCTCAGCGGTAGAGCGCTCGCCTAGCACGTGCACTGCCCGGGTTCGATCCTCAGCACCACGTAAACATAAATGCATTGCATTGTGTACAATTAAAGCAAATAAATAAATATTTTAAAAAAATACAACTCAGTGACAGCCAAATGGAAAAGATGTATTTGGTAAGGTGTAGGGGAATGGGGTCAGACAGAGCTTACATGCCTTCTCTAGAGGTGCCTCACAGCAACTTTATGGGTTCATCAACCTGGAGGTTCTCCAAATTCTTAGGATTATGGACATTTCATTACACAGGCATGATTGATTAAATTATTATTTATTCAATCATTGGTGATTGAACTCAATTTCCAACCACTTCCCTCAACCCTAAGATGGAGGATGAGAGTTGGGCTGAAATTTCTAACCCTCTAATCACATGGATGGTTCCTCTGGGAATCAGTCCTCATCCTTTATGTGTCATCTCATTAGCATAAACTCAGGTATGGTTGAAATGGGCTTATATGAATAACAAAAGTTTCTTCTCTCACCCCCATTCAAGGGTTTTAGGAGCTCTATGCTAGGAGCCCGGAAAAAGATCAAATATTTTATTTCTTATTAGATCACAATATCACAAGTCTCAGAAGCAAATGTGTCATGTGACAACAGATATTATGTTCTGCATCTTCCATGTCTGTTCCTCCCCACAAAGACACATATCTCCCCCAGGAACTGAGTTCATTGGAGATGGGGGGCTAATGTGTGCAAAGTTCCAGAAGCAATATGCCAGGAGGTCTCCTAAAGGGAAGTAAGGTGAAGAAGTCAGAGAGCACATCCAAAAGAGGCACCAATTCGAAGGGGCTAAGAAAGAGAGCCAGAATCCACATCAAAATCTAGAAACAAGTAAAATTCAAGGTGATATCAAAGTTGATAGTGGGAAGTGGAACTTGACCCATTTTCCCTACCAATAAAAGGACAGCTGTAGCAGCCATCCAAGGCCTGACAAAGAACAGATAACAGAATAATCAACAGTGAGCCACAGAGGGGTACCAATCAGCCCAAGGAGGAGAGGAGCAGGACAGAGAAGAACATTGCTCTTAACATGCTTGATACAGTGAAAGCTGTTATGTTATACAAAAGCAGTTATCATCTCTCTGAACACTTAACACAGCCCTGCATTTGTCCCTAATGAGCAGGTGTGCTTCTGATGCCAAGAAATGGGCTCATCCCTGGCCACAAAGATAAGGAAAGGTATGTTGTTAAAGCAAAGGTGTGGTCCATTCATCATTCATCCCTCCCTTCACTCTCAGGCCTCTATGTATGCTGTCATCTTCCTGTTTATGAGTGACTAAGGCTACAGCACCCATTAAGACAAGACTTTACCCTCATTTTTGCTACTAGTCAGGGAGAAAATGCCTCTCTAGCTGTAAAACCAGCCAATCAAACAGTGATGTTTTAGAGTGGTAATATGTGATGATGGATCTCATGGCCACATGAATTGCACCATATAAAGGCCAACTTAGCACCTTAAGATGATTAGGGTGCAGGATCAGTATATTCTAAAATTCAGAAAGGGAATTACAATTTGCCATCCATCATCTGATATGCTCTGAGGCAAACAGTGATTCATATACTATATTAACTACTTTCACGTTTAGCAAAAGGAACCAGAAATAGGAATAACTGGGTAACATATGCCTGAGACAAGTAAACCTTACTTATCCCACCACACTGAGTCACAAGCTTCCCTTCTATTTTATAACATTTTTCTCTCAATAAAAGTGATTGGTATTATAATTGTTGTTTGGGTTAGGCTCACACATCCTGGGTGGAGTGATGAATATGAGAAAAGAGCTGGGAGTCCCTGGAAATCCTATACCTGGAAACAGCAGAGCCAAAGCTGGGACCGGACTTCTGAGCAGATGCATCCAGTAACCCTGCATAGAAGGCAAGGTACAGGGAAAGACCCTTAATCAAGAACTCACCACTACCATCACAAAACTTGGCTTTATCTCAAACTCTCCCTTGACCAAATGGCCAACAGATAATAAAGAAATGGCAGCATATCACAAGAAACTACAAGTCTTTCCTCCATAATTTAAAGGCCACCCATAAACCACAGCTGCTCTTTAGTGGTTGAAAAACACCTTTTGCTATCTTTAAGCTTGGGAGATAACCTCTAAAAAGGATATATGAGCCAGGTGTGGTGGCTCATCCCTGTAATCCCAGTGACTCAGGAGGCTGAAACAGGAGGATCTCAAGTTTGAGGCCAGCCTCAGCAATTTAGCAAGGCCCTATGCAACTTAGTGAGACCCTCTCTCAAAATAAAAATAAAAGAAAGCAAGGGCTGGGCATGGGGTTTAGTGGTTAAGCACCCCTGGGTTTAATTCCTAGTACTAAAATTAAAGACAAAAAGGATATAAAAAGCTTCTTCTCAGCAAAAGAAACAATCAGTGAGGTAAATAGAGAACCTACAGAATGGGAGCAAATCTTTACCACAAGCACATCAGACAGAGCACTAACCTCAAGCATTTATAAAACTCTCAAAAGCCTTAACACCAAAAAAACAAATAACCCAATCAATAAATGGGCCAAGGAACTAAACAGACACTTCTCAGAAGATGATATAGGCGACCTGCCCAGCTGCGACCAGAGCAAGAGGTAGGCACCTGCCCGCGGAAGGAGAGACCCAGCCACCAGCTTGCCTGGCCTCCAGGGCCCAGAGTAGCATCTCCCTGCTGCTGCACGCAGGGCGAGACCTGGGGAAGGGCTTCCTCCATTATTGGGAAGAGTGCGACCTGCCCAACTGTGACCAGAGCAAGAGGTAGGCACCCGCCCGCCAGAAGGAGAGACCCAGCCAACAGTTTGCCTGGCCTCCAGGGCCCATAGTAGCATCTCCCTGCTGCTGTATGCAGGGCCCAGCTTGAGGATAAGCCCCTTCCACTATTCCACTGTGCCATTCTGCAACTGACCAAAGGTGCAGCCTTGACTCCACTAACAGGGTTGCTGACTGGACATGATCCGGATCAATTGGCTTAAACTGGAAGGGAAAAAAGAAGGGCTTCCAAGGGTCCATTTTGTTTGAGACTTGTTCTTGGGTTCAACGTTTTTGTTTTTGTTTGCTTATTTGTTTGTTTTTTTGTTTCTTGGGGTTTTTGTTTGTTTTTGCTTTGTTTTTGTTTTGATTGACAGTGTGTTTGTGTGCTTCTGCTTCTCTTTTCTTTCTTTTCTTCCTTCTCACTTTTATATTTTTTTTCTTCTTCCTTCATCTTCCCCATTTACACCCTGCCATTGCACCCTCAACAGAGGCAAAAACAAGTTATACGCAGAAATTGGGATTTCTAGAACGGGTACAATTGAAATATATAGCAAAGTGGTGTTATATATAGTTTATTCTCTATTTACTAGACTCACTCTCTCTCCTATCTCTTACACTAATTTCTACTCCTTGGTCATTTTTTTTTTTCTCTTCTTTTTTTCTTTTCCATCTTTCCTTATTTCTTCTCTCAACCGCTGCATAAGTTAGGTTTATATATAAATCGGTCTTTCCACCTAATCATTCACTCCATTCTCTTTCCTGTCTCGTCTGCTGATACTAAACCACTTCCACAGAACTCTCTTTTCATACTTTCTAAGAAAGAACAAGTCAATACACTCACTTCCTTCTTCCTAAACATATCACCTCTTTGTCCATTACTTGAAACTATAAAACCCCATCAGAAGCGTACAGAGTAAATTGGAAACAATATCTGGGTTAACTAAATCTGTACATTGTGATCAAACTAGGATTCTCTGAATAGAAAGTGTTTGATTTTAAAGTGTAAAGGAAATATAAGGGGATCTGATAGCATTGTACTACAGGAGCAACGTAAGGTTTCAAGGTAAAAATCAAAATAGACAAGGTCCCACAATGCAGGAAGAATAGACACACAAGCAATATGAAGAAACAAGGGAAGAAAGTGACACAAACAAATCAATATACCTCCTCAGTAGATTCCATGGCATGCACAGTTGGTGAAATCCCAGAGATGGAATTTAGAAATTACATATTCCAAATGTTAGCAGAACTTAAGAATAAACTCAAAAATGAAATGAGGGAGCAAATACAGGAGGTGAAAGATCATTTTGACAAAGAACTCCATAAACAAATAGAGGAAGTAAAAGATTACTTCAATAGGGAGATAGAGGCTCTAAAGAGAAACCAAACAGAAATTCCGAAATTAAAGAAGCAATAAATCAAAATAAAAGCTCAATCAAAAGTATCACCAACAGAGTAGATCACTTGGAAGAAAGAACCTCAGACAATGAAGACAAAATATACATCCTAGAGAAAAACCTAGATTACACAGCAAAAATGGTAAGAAACCAAGAACAGAACATTCAAGAATTATGGGACAACATAAAAAGACCAAACATAAGAGTGATTGATGTAGAGGAGGGGGCAGAGTTTCAAGCCAAAGGAATGAGTTAATTTATTTAATGAAATAATTACAGAAATTTTTTCAAACTTGAGGAATGAATGGGAAAACCAAGTTCAAGAGGCCTACCGAACACCAAACATACAAAATCACAACAGATCCACACCAAGACACATTATGATGAAAATGCCTAATATACTCAGCAAGGAGAGAATATTAAAAGCCACAAGAGAAAGGAAGCAGATTACATATAGGGGGAAACCAATCAGACTATGTTCAGATTTTTCTACCCAGACCTTAAAAGCAAGAAGATCCTGGAATAGCATATTTCAAGCTCTGAAGGAAAAGGGATGTCAACCAAGAATCTTATATCCAGCAAAATTGAGCTTTAGATTCGAAGATGAAATAAAAACCTTCCACGACAAGCAAAAGTTAAAAGATTTCACAACTCGAAAGCCAGCACTTCTGAACATCCTGGGCAACATTTTTCATGAAGAAGAAGAAGAGAAAAATAACAATGAAAATCAACAAAGAGAGATATTAAACTAAGGGAAATACCAACCAGAAGAGAAACCAAATCAAGCTAAAGATCATAATACAAATAAAAATGGATGGGAATAAAAATCACATCTCAATAATAACCCTGAATGTTAAGGGCCTAAACTCGCCATTCAAAAGACACAGATAATCTGAATGGATTAAAAGAAATGATCCAACAATTTGCTGTCTCCAAGAAACACACCTCATAGAAAAAGACATAAATAGACTGAAGGTGAAAGGCTGGGAAAAGTCTTATCACTCACATGGCCTGCGGAAGCAAGCAGGGGTTTCCATTCTCATTTCAAATAAGGTAGACTTCAAGCCAAAGTTAATCAAAAGGGACAAAGATGGATATTTCTTACTACTTAAGGGAACCATTCATCAACAGGATATAACAATCATAAATCTATATGCCCCAAATAATGGAGCACCTACATTCATCAAACAAACTCTTCTAAAGTTCAAGAGCAAAATTGACCACAACACAGTTATTCTAGGGGATTTCAACACACCTCTCTCACCAATGGATAGATCATCCAAACAAAAGCTAAACAAAGAAAGCTTAGGCCTCCTTAAAACAATTAATAACTTAGACCTAACGACATATATAGAATATCTTATCCCTCAGTAAACGAATACACTTTTTTCTCAGCAGCACATGGCTCCTTCTCCAAAATAGACCATATATTGTGTCTCAAGGCAACTCTCAGCAAACATAAAAAATAGAGATACTACCCTGCATGCTATCAGATCATAAAGGGATGAAATTGGAAATCAACGACAAAACAAGGAATAAGAAAAACTACTCCAAAAACTGGAAGCTAAACAACATGCTACTGAATGAACAAGGGGTTGAAGAAGACATCAAAGAGGAGATTAAAAAATTCCTAGAAGCCGGGCGCGGTGGCTCACGCCTGTAATCCCAGCACTTTGGGAGGCTGAGGCAGGAGGATCGCGAGTTCAAAGCCAGCCTCAGCAATGGCGAGGCACTTAGCAACTCAGTGAGACCCTGTCTCTAAATAAAATACAAAAAAGGACTGGGGATGTGACCCAGTGGACGAGTGCCCCTGAGTTCAATCCCCGGTACCACAAAAAAAAAAAAAAAAAAAAAAAAAAAAAAATTCCTAGAGGTAAATGAGAACACAGATACATCGTATAGAAATCTCTGGGACACTATGAAGGCAGTAGTAAGAGGAAAATTCATTGCACTGAGTTCATTCCTTAAAAGGAAAAAAAAAAAAAAAAAAAACAACAAATAAATGACTTAACATCACACCTCAAAGCACTAGAAAAAGAAGAACAGATCAACACCAAGAGCAGCAGAAGACAGGAAATAATTAAAATCAGAGCAGAAATTAATGAAATTGAGACTAAGGAAACAATTCAAAGAATTGACAAAACTAAAAGTTGGTTCTTTGAAAAAATAAACAAAATTGACAGACCCTTAGCGATGCTAACAAAAAGAAGAAGAGAAAAAACTCAAATTACTAACATTCGTGATGAAAAAGGGAATATCACAACAAACACCTCAGATATACAGAAGATAATTAGAAATTACTTTGAAAACTTGTACTCTAATAAAATAGAAAATACTGAATGCATTGACAGATTTCTAGAGTCATATGATTTGCCTAAACTGGATGTGGAGGCTATACACAATTTAAACAGATCGATTACAAGTGAAGAAATAGAAGATGTCATCAAAAAGCTACCAACAAGGAAAAGTCCAGGACCTGATGGGTTTACAGCCGAGTTCTAAAAGACTTTCAAAGAAGAACTAATACCAATGCTCTTCAAACTATTTCAAGAAATAGAAAAAGAGAAAGCTCTTCCAGACTCTTTCTATGAGGCCAATATTACATTAATTCCAAAGCCAGGCAAAGATGCATCCAAAAAAGAAAACTTCAGACCAATATCTTTAATGAACATAGATGCAAAAATCCTCAACAAAATATTCTGGCAAATCGGATATAAAAACATATCAAAAAGATAGTGCACCACGATCAAGTGGGGTTTATTCCAGGGATGCAAGGCTGGTTCAACATTTGGAAATCAATAAACATAATACATCACATCAATAGACTTAAAGATAAAAATCATATGATTATCTCAATAGATGCAGAAAAAGCATTTGACAAAATACAGCACCCCTTTATGTTCAAAACACTGGAAAAACTAGGAATATCAGGAACATATCTCAACATTATAAAAGCTATTTATGCAAGGCCCAGAGCTAACATTATCTTAAATGGAGAAAAATTGAAAGCATTCACCACTGCTATTTAACATAGTACTGGAAACTCTGGCCAGAGCAATTAGACAGATGAAAGAAATTAAAGGGATCCAGATAGGAAAAGAAGAGCTCAAACTAGCACTATTTGCTGATGACATGATAATATACCTAGAAGACCCAAAAAACTCTACCAGAAAACTTTTACAACTAGTAAATGAATTTGGCAAAGTAGCAGGATACAAAATCAATACCCATAAGTCAAAGGCATTTTTGTACATCAGTGACAAAGCCTCTGAAAGGGAAATGATGAAAACTACCCCATTTACAATAGCATCAAAAAAAAAATAAAATACCTGGGAATCAACGAAAGAGGTGAAAGACCTCTATAAGGAAAATTATAGAACACTGAAGAAAGAAATCATAGGGGCTGGGATTGTGGCTCAGCGGCAGAGCGCTCGCCTCGCACGTGCGTGGCCCGGGTTCGATCCTCAGCACCACATAAACATAAATGCATTGCATTGTGTACAACTAAAGTAAATAAATAAATAAATATTTAAAAAAAAAGAAAGAAATCATAGAAGAACTCAGAAGATGGAAAGACCTACCTTGCTCTTGGATATGTAGAATCAATATTGTCAAAATGTCCATACTACCAAAAGCATTATACAGATTTAATGCAATTCCAATCAAAATCCCAATGTCATTCTTCAAAGAAATAGAAAAAGTAGTCATGAAATTCATCTGGAGAAATAAGAGACCCAGAATAGCCAAAGCAATCCTAAGCATGAAAAGTGAAGCAGGGGGCATCACCATACCGGACTTTAAATTATACTATAGGACAATAGTAACAAAAACAGCATGGTATTGGCACCAAAACAGACTGGTGGACCAATAGTACAGAATTGAGGACACAGAGACTAATACATATAATTTCAGCTATCTTATATTAGACAAAGGCACCAAAAATGTACAGTGGAGAAAGGATAGCCTCTTCAACAAATGGTGCTGAGAAAACTGGAAATCCATATGCAACAAAATGAAATTAAACCCTTGTCTCTCACCATGCACAAAACTCAAGTCAAAGTGGATCAAGGACCTAGGAATTAGACCAGAGACAATACGCCTAATAGAAGAAAAAGTAAGCTCCAATTTCCAACATGTCGGATTAGGCCCCAAGTTCCTTAATAAGAATCCTGTAGCGCAAGAGCTATTACCAAGAATTAATGAATGGGATAGATTTAAACTAAAAAGCTTCTTCTCAGCAAAAGAAACAATCAGTGAGGTGAATAGAGAGCCAACTAATTGGGAACAAATATTTAATACATGCACATCAGATAGAGCACTAATTTCTAGAATATATAAAGAACTCAAAAAACTTAACAACATAAAAGCAAATAACCCAATCAATAAATGGGCTAAGGAATTGAAAAGACACTTCTCAGAAGAAGATACACATTTAATCAACAAATACATGAAAAAATGCTCAACATCACTGGCAATTAGAGAAATGCAAATCAAAACTACTCTAAGATTTCATTTCACTCCAGTCAGAATGGCAGCTATCAAGAACACAAACAACAATAAATGTTGGAGAGGATGTGGGGAAAAGGGCACACTCATATATTGCTGGTGGGACTGCAAAATGGTGCAACCGCTATGGAAAGCAGTATGGAGATTTCTTGGGAAAATGGGAATGGAACCACCCTATGACCCAGCCATCCCACTCCTGGGTCTATTCACAAAAGACTTAAAAACAGCATATTACAGTGACACAGCCACTTCAACGTTTATAGCAGCACAATTCACAATAGGTAGGCTGTGGAAACAACCTAGATGTCCCTCAGTAAATGAGTGGATAAAGAAAATGTGGTATATATACAAAATGGAATTTTACTCAGCAATAAGAGAGAATAAAATAATGGCATTTGCAGGTAAATAGATGAAATTGGAGAATATAATGCTAAGTGAAATTAGTCAATCTCAAAAATCCAAATACCGAATGTTTTCTCTGATATAAGGAGGCTAGTTCACAGTGTTGTTTGGAAGGGGGTACATAGGATCAGAGGAACACTAGAATGGTCAATGGAAAGGGAGGGGAAGGGAGGGAGCAACGAGGGATGGGGGGGGAAGGAACAAAAAATTGGTGGTTGAAAGAGATGGATATCATTATCCTAAAAACATGATTGAAGATCTGAATGGTACTCATATACTTTGTATACAAGCAGTTGTATGTAAAAAGATACTATACTTGTGCATTATGAATAAGTAAATAAATAATTTTTAAAAAGATGATATATAAAAAGTCAACAAATATATGAAAAAATGTTCAACATCTCTAGCAATTAGAGAAATGCAAATCAAAACAACTCTAAGATTTCTTCCTATTCCAGTCAAAATGGCAGCTATCAAAAAAACAAACACAATAAATGCTGGCAAGGATGTGGGGAAAAAGGCACACTCTTACATTGCTGGTGAAACTGCAAATTGGTGCAGCCAATCTGAAAAGCAGTATGGAGATTCCTAGGAAAACTTGGAATGGAACCACCATTTGACCCAGCTATCCCACTCCTTGATCTATTCCCAAAGGACTTAAAAACAGCTTACTACAGGGACACAGCCACATCAATGTTTATAGCAGCACAATTCACAATAGCTAGATTGTGGAACCAGCCCCAATGCCCATCAGCAGATGAATGGATAGGGAAACTTTGGTATATATACACAATGGAACACTACTCAGCACTAAAAAGAATAAAATGATGGCATTTGCAGGTAAATGGATGGAGTTGGAGAAAATAATGCTAAGTGAAGTTAGGTAATCCCAAAAAAACAAAGTTCAAATGATCTCTTTTTTGATATGAAGATACTAACTTATAAAGGCAAGGGAGTGGAGATGAAGGGAATGAAAGAACTTTAAATAGAACAAAGAGGGGGAGGAAGGGGAGGGGACAAGGGGATAGGAATAATGGTAGAATGAGTTATCCATCATTACCCTAAATACATGTATGAAGACACAATTATTGTAAAAATTCTTTATATAAAACCAGCAACTTGAAAAATTGTGCTCTTTATATGTAATATGAAATGAAATGTACTCTGCAAATATGTATAACAAATTAGAATAATAAAGAATTTTTAAAAATAAGAAGAAATGTTAAAAAAGGATATAAGAGACATATCTTTTGGGGATAATAAGAACAAGAAGCCATTGGAGTGTTAAGGAAGAGGAGAAAAAAATGAAGAAAATTGCTGGCAATGTCTGAAACCTTAAACACATTCCATATCAACTTATAACAACCAAGAACATAGGTTGTATAGCCAGACTATAAATATGGGCTCTGCCACATCATGCTGTGGGTCCTTACACAACTTATTTAACTTTTCTGAACGTCAACGTGTCATCTATAAAATCAGTTAAAACAAATCTTATTGTTACAGGCAAAAGTCAAGGAGACCTCATGTAAATATAGCAGATTGAACCCAAACATCTAATTTAGCTACCCACTCAAACAAGTACAGAAGAGTTTATTTTGAAAAACATAAACCACAAGGACACAGAGCATGAGAAAGGAGACATAAGTGAGATGCCAGGGTAACAGTGATACAACAAGCATAAAAGACAGCCACTCCTGAAGCTCAGAAAGAGGTTCCATCAGTAACGTGAAATTGGCAGAACTTCTGATGCATCTAGATGTCTACACGATCTGTATAACTGGTGAAGAATTGTTTGATTCAATGACAAGAAAACAAACCATGCAAATAACAAAAGAACTCCACAGAAACCAAGAGTAATCATATCCTTATGATAAAAAACCACATACTGATCTCACTGAAATTGCATTACCAGAATGGAACAGATGGAAAAGTGCCTGTGGGTAAAAGGGGAAAAACTGGATTTCTGAGCTCTTTTTAGTTGAATTCTCACCTTCTGGACTTATAGGGAACATATGTCACTGGATAATGACAAACAAAAATAAATAAAGAAGCAGAACATACATTTTAAGAGATACAGATAAAAATACTTAAAAAATTTTAAGTGGCTACATCTGAGGAAGACAGTGGGGTGCATAGGTGGAGAGATAGCTGTGTTAGCAAATCATTTATAATCATGGACTCCTTAAATTGTGTGGCTATGTACTAGTGATCAAAACTGTGATTAAAACAATCACGGCCAGGCGCGGTGGCGCATGCCTGTAATCCCAGCACTTGGGAGGCTGAGGCACGAGGATCCCGAATTCAAAGCCAGCCTCAGCAATGGCGAGGCACTTAGCAACTCAGTGAGACCCTGTCTCTAATAAAATACAAAAAAGCGCTGGGGATGTGGCCCAGTGGTCAAGTGCCCCTGAGTTCAATCCCCGGTACCAAAACAAACAAACAAACAAACAAACAATCAGGGCTGGTAATATAGTTCAGTAGTAAAATACTTGTCTAACCCACTCAAGGCCCTGGATTTCATCTCTAATACTAACATAAAATAAAATAAAACAAAGCAATCAAAAACATCAGGAGATAATACACATGGTGTGGCACAATACCAACATTTAATTAAGGTGTGCTCAGTTCTCCTATATACCTTACATTGGGCAGGTTTTTGTTACCTGCTAAGGGCTTATTCAACATTATCTCACTTAATCCTCACATGCCAGTTGCATATCATTGTAAAGATATGATTATTTTCTATTATAAATGAGAAAACTAATTAGACAACTCTTCCATTTTGCTGAGACAGGAACCCATTGAAGGTTTTTGAGCACACTGTGACATGATCTAACTTACCTTTTAAAAGGGTTGCTCTGACTGCTGCCTGGAAAACAGACTGTAGGGACACACCTGTGAACACAGGAAAGACAGGCAGGAGAAGAAAGTAGCTTGGACCAAAATGATCATAAGAGATGTTCTAATACATCATCTTTTGGAGGGCAAAGCCAGTAAGATTCCCTGATAGACTGAACAAAGACATGTAAGAAAGAAGTTGAGCACAACTACAAAGTTTTTGGCCTGAGTCCCTGAGAGATCAAAAGTGACAAGGTGGGGCATGTCAGGGTAAAACAGCACTTGGTTTCAGAATGCTCAACATACAATGCCTAAGGACACCTGGAAAAGATACACTGAGTGAAATTTGGAAATATATTATTCTGAGGCTCAAGAGAAGTCTGTGCTAAAGATATCAATTTGGGAGCCATCTGAATAAAGAAGGTATTTAAAGCAATTTCATGAAGTAACTTAAGAAGTCACTTAAAAAAGAACGCCCAGGACTCTCTGGAACACTCCAGTATGCAGCTATCAGGAAGAAGAGGAACTTCCTTACCAAGGAGACTAAAGAGGAACAGCAAAGAAAAGTGAAAGATGCCAGAGCCAAATAAAGGGTTCCAGACAGAGGATGCAGTTATGGATGCCTGATGTGGCTGAGTAAGACCGGAGAACAGCTCTCCAGACTACTACTTGTGGTGACCTCATTGGCTCCCACAACCTCACCTGTCTCTGCATTACCTCAATCCAGAGGACTGCAATAGCCACCTAATTGGTGGCCTCCCTCCAAGCAGATTTCTCCACTCACCCTACACTAAGACTCACACATCTTAATGGTCCTCAAACTTAGGTTGTTTGGGGAGGGAAAGAGGAAATACTGGGGAATGATAATGATTAAATCATATTGTTATATCATGTGCATGAATTTGTAACAACAAATCCCACCATTATGTATAATTATAATACACTGATTTTTTAAAAATAGGAAAAAATAAACGGGAAAATAAAACAACCTGTTTATCAGAATCACCAGGAGACTTAATGAAACACAGAATAAGTAGAAGAGAGCCTGGCTTTCATAGTTCACTGAACTCCTCAGGTAATTCTGATACCAATAAAAGTTGAACCTGCACTAGGCACTCTTCTGCTTAGAAAGTCTCAGGCTGGCCACCAGTCAAAGTTGAATTTATGGATTTTCATCATTTGGTTGCAAATTTAGCTTCTTCATCCCAACCAAATGCTTTGTCATTAGTGAACTGACCCTAATTGTGAGTTAATTGGCTTTCCTGCTTTTATGTCCATGCCAGCAGCTTTCTCTGCTAAACTCCCATCTTTCCATTAAGCCAATTCATCCAGGAAACCGAACTCTATCCTGCCCACCTCAATGTGATCTCCCCATCTCTTTCATCCTGTAGGAAAGAGATGATGGCAACTGTGCACAGCCACCTCCCTTGCAGCCCTGCCAGGTTCCAAGATCTCTGGAGGATCTCCCATTCTGTAAGTCCTGAAGAAATGTTTATAGATTTATTGATAAACTGGAACTAAATCCTGGAAGACAGACAGTAGGGGCTGGAGGGAGGTGGCAACAGGTATCCCTTACACCTCTTTCACTTACCAACAGATCATCTCCCCCAAACACTCCCCAACCCATCTAAGTGATGCCAACATCATCATCAAGTCAGAAACCTGGGAGCCCTGAGTCTCCCCTTCCCTTACTCATATCCAGTCTAGTAAAGTCTCCTTCCTCACTCCCTCTCAGATGTGTCCCCTCTTTCTCACCTGCCCTGCAGTCATTTCTCATCATAATGACTACACTGACTTTCTAACTGACCTTCTTGCCCCCAGCCTTACCTCACAGCCCCCTCGTGCTGGTCCCTGCTGTCAGGAGAACGGGTCTATTTCATGAATCTCACCAAGGCTTTCACAACACTTCACCACCTTCCTATCACCCAGGATTCAAAGAGAGAGAGAGAGAGAGAGAGAGGCCTAGGTATCCACAGAGGAAGGTAAGGAGCCAAGGGTTGGTGGTGAGTGTGGCTCTGTAGTCAGATCACATTTGGACCACATTCTGCCCCTGACCAGCTATGACCTTGACAAGTTCCTTAACATCAAGGTGCAAGGAAAGGCATACACATTGTGGGATTGTAAAGATTCAAACCAGGTGTGGGGGATCACAGCCACAGCAGAAATGATTCTCCTGGCTGTATCTGGCTCCACCCTGAGCAATAGCCAAGTAGTTACCAGCCTGCCCCTGCTCTCAGGACTCCCTTAGTAGGTAATATTCTTCCCTCTGCTCAACTCCCATTCCTCTTTTGAGGATCAATCATCCTCTCCAGGGACTCTCTCCCATTCCCACAACAGACTACTCCAAAGCACTGGCCATATTATACGTGAGACTCCTTTGTCTCAGTGGTGAGATCCTCAAGGGCAGGGCCATGTCTCTGACCCCAGAGTTCAGCTCACCTATGCTGAAAGAGTGAACAGAACCTAACACTGCCTGTGGGAGGCAGCTGGAAGCTCACCAGGGACAAAATTCTCTCCATCTATGAGCCTGTGAGGTAAGTCATCTGCTTCCAAAATACAGTGATGAAATGGGTGTAGGATAGACATTCCCATTCCAAAGGGGAGAAGTGGAAGGAAGAAAAGTCCTGGGTCTGCACTGGAGAGGATCCCAAGGGTGTCAGCTCAAGTCATCCACATTCTGCCAGGGGCCACAGTCTAAAACAAGGGCCCTGAGGCCTGGGCAAGGTTTGGAACAATCCAGAAGTCATGTCCAGCCAGCCCAGAAAAGGCCTGACAGAAAGGAGAAGCACACACACCGGGCCTGAGAAGACAGCCACTCAGAACAAGGCAGAGCCATTAACTTTGTGTCATGACCCAAAGACAAGGCCACAGCTTTACCTTCCCTTGAGGACAAAGGGAGCCAGACACAGTCAAATATCCTGTCATGACAGAAAAGTCAAGGCAGAACAGAGAGATGCTGAGAAAGTTACTCTCAGAACTGCTGAATGCTTTCAGTGAATATCCAAGTACAATCAAAATTAAGAGGTGAAGTTTTGATTTCTTTTGTCAATGAATAGCAGCAGCTTAATCAGGCTAAGAAAAGCTGAACAGGATAAAATTAAAGAATGCCATTGAAGGTGAATAAGCTTGTTTCACTTGTCCCCACCTAATCCACAGTATCAGTAACTGCTAATAACAAACATGGTTTAAGGGTTTACAGTATCAAAATACATTTTTTCACATACACGGCTTCATATTCCTACTTAAATATCCCACACAAGGCTGGTCTGATCAGTAAGTCAGTTACAAAAGTGGGAAGGCCAAGATCTGTCAGAATTGCTGAAAGAGCCATAAGCCTGGGTGCAGGCTGGCAGTGCAAGGTAGCGTCAGGGTCTAAAGCAGTATTTCTTGTTTAGCATATTTTTCCTGCTGTACCAGGTTAGTGAGTTGTATGAACTGGGCATTCCCAGCCACTCCCTACTGGGGGAGTTCCAAGAGATCCCTAAGAATATTTGTGCTGCAGTCCAGCTCTACCAAACATGCTGGAAGGATTCCTTTTGCTTTCTGGACCATCCATTTAAAACCCAGCCCAATTCTGATCACATGTCCTTGCCCCGCCACCAGCCTCCTTTGGCACAGCCCAAGCCAGATGCTTCCACTTAAACACTTAGCCAAAATGCTCAAGCCCTTCTCACCAAACCACAGCCCTCTGAACAAGGTTCAATGGTCCTGAACAGCTTTTTCAACAACACATAGCAACAGCAGGGCAGTCAGTCACAAAGCTGAACAGCCTCCTCTGAAGACCACAAAGAACCACACAGGACACTGGGACCTCACCTCCAGGTGCCAAGAGGCCACACTTCCAGCCTCACTATCCCATAGTCTCAGGAACAGGAGCATCATCTCCCTCCAACCCGAAATGGCAAGCTGCTTAAGAGAAACACCACCCCAAAGCCACGAGCATGAGATGCCGCCAGCCAAGCTCAGCCCAAAAGGAGGAGCAGGGTCTGGCCAGGAAGCGAGCGAGTATGAGGTTCTGATGGCTCACACCCAACAACACATCTGACCTCTGGGCTAGAGAAGCAGTGAGAAGCTGACATTGTTTCTTCTAGTGTCTCTGCTTAAAGCTTTGAAGTATCTGCTTCACCTTCCTCTGACTGTTCTCACCTATTTCTGCTTTTGATATTCTTCCCTGCCCCTATTCCCCAAACTGGTTCTTGTCCTCAACTCAAGGGCTAATTGTAGCAAAGAGGATACAGCAATCCCTGTGGCCAAGGCCATGGGCCTACCCCCAAGATGGTTTAGGCAGATCTTAGAGGACAGATAATGCAAGCACTCCAAAAGGAGAAGGATTTGGAGTGTGTGTGGGAAGGTGGGAGGTGGCAAGGCCAGGATGTGTGCCTTTGGAAAGAGTGAGTTAGGGAACCAGGCAGCATCCAGGGAGCAGAATATCACCAAGACCTCCATCAGTCTGCCCTCTCGTAGTTGTGAGATAAGTTTCTCTGTGTGTGTCCTCACCAAGGCAGGACCCACTGTAGCCACTTAGAGAACTTGGGATGGAAGGTTCTTTTCCTTCTTTTTGTGAGCCTTAGAAAGAGTGGGTCTGGGAAGTAAATGTAAATGAGAGTGTGACTTCAAGGCTGAGATGTGAAGGACCAGGACAGAACCAAAACTCACTTGCTCTAAGAGCTAGCTGCCTATTCCTAGCTGGATGGCTATTCACAATGCATCAAAATGATGGCAAATTACCTCCTGACCAGACTATATTTCTACCTGCCTGTAAACACTACTTGCTCTGAAAATTCACAGCAAGTTTCTTGCCTTCTACAAGAAGCAACAGTCAGTCCCACCAGGCATGGTGGTACCCACCAATAATCCCAGTGACTCGGGAGCCTGAGGCAAAAGGATCCCAAGTTTCAGGCTAGCCTCAGCAATTTAGTGAGGCCCTAAGCAACTTAGCAAGACCCTGTCTCAAAATTAAAAAAATAAAAGGAAAAGGGTTGGGGATGTGGCTCAATGGCTCAATGGTGCCCCTGGGTTCAATCCCCAGTTTAAAAAAAAAAAAAAAAAAAAAAAAAAAAAAAAAAGCAGTAGCAGTCCCTGTGAAAAGATTTCATCTTCATTACCTCATTTTTGAGGGCTATATTATAATTATCATCCCTGTCTTTCAAAGATATAGCCCTGTGGCCAGGGAACAGGGAAAGTGACAGCAGGTGAAGCTGGGACCAGCTTGGGCAGAGTCATTCACTTCTGCTCACCCAGAGAACTTGGCCCGTGTCCACCAGACAATAGCACCAATGAAGGGAGCACCTGGAAGCCACCTACTCTTCCCAGCGATCACATGGAAGGATGCAGGGAGTTGGGATCCTTCCCAGCAGAGGGCACAGAGCTCTCTGGACGCCCTCTCCCAAGTAGAAGCAGGCTGTGACAGCTGCTCTCTCTGCTACCCACCTCAGGTCCCTGCCTGCGCCTCCCCACGCTTCTCTTTGACTCCACTTTCCCTTTCTCCACTGCCTTATTCTGGACCATATGGAGGCCTCTGTAGCCCTATGCCCAGCAGCATGTCAGCAGTCAGCAGGCTGTTCTCACCTCAAATTTTGCCTCTCTCTAGCCACCACCAGCTTACACTGAACTTGCTCCTGGGTGCATTCTGCATCTCTGGTCACAACTTACTTTCATTGTCCTTCTAACTGGGGAACTAGATTCCCATGTCTCTTCTCTGTTCCCAGACACTGATATGCCCAAGATCTTTTATCTCCTTCTTGTCAGACTCCCTCTCAGCATACTAGCATGTATCTTTCTTTGATGAGAAATGGAACCCCTTGATTTCCCTCTTCTCCACTTCAATCCTCCCATCCATCCTGTGAAAAAGCTGTCCCTCCTCCCTTTGACCCACTGATCTATCATCAATGAGTCCATCTCAATTATGCCCTCCAAGTTAAATCTGCATTTCTTGCCCTGTCCTGCTCCTTCCTCTCAACCTACACTAATATTAAAACCTCTGCTCCCTATGATCCTACACCCCCAGCTACTATGTCATATTTCTCCTTGGCTTCATGACCCACTCTTCACCTTCCATTCCCTCTAACTCCCACTGCAGCCAGATTTCCACTCACCGAAGCTGCCTTGTCATCTATGGAGCTGTTCCTGTTCTTATTTCCTAGAAAGGCAGTCTAGGCGGAGTTAAAAGTACAAACTGGAGTTAGACTGCCTGGGTGAGAACTCTGATTCTTATACTATGTGTCCTTGACAAGATGCATAATCTCTGTGTCTCAGGTTCCTTCTAGATGGATGGGAATAGTATCTATCTGAAAAGATGGCTGAGATAGATGAGTTCAGAAAGTAAATCATTTAGATAGCAGTTTATCCATGTCAACTGGACTGCTTTTCTTGGCATCTCACCAGTGAGATAGTTACTTCATTTGCCATTTGGGACAAAGCACACTCTGGGTTCCTCCTTAAACTATACAGCCTGCATTTACCTGTGACCCTTCCCCTGCATCTTCCTCAACCTTAAACAGCATCTAGTCTCTATAGGTCTCTCTGCAGAGATGGTCTTCTCCACCACATTCTTCCTGCTCCTACTGCTCAGCCTATGTTCACATATTCAGAACCTGGGCACTACAGGGCCTCCTCTCACCTAAGCATATCTGGTCTCTCTCCCAGAGCAGTCCAAATTCATAAGGTGGCATCCAAATAGAGTCAACCTCCAACTGTCCTGGACTCATGATGGTATTAATAATGGCTGACACTTATTAAGCACTCTTTCTACACTGAGCTAAATGTTTATATATAGCTCATATCTCAATATTCATAACTGTTATATCCAAACTTCACAGACAAGGAAAGTGAAGCTCGGAGAGTTGGTTAACTTGGCCAACTCACACATCCAAGAAGCAGCAGATAGGATTTTAACTCAGGCAGTCTGATTCTGAGGTTATGCAGCACTTCCTCACCAAGTCCATCTACCTCCTGCCACATTCTGAGTCCCTGATACTCCAGCCGTGGAGAGCATTATGCCACTGTGCCTTTCTCATGCTGTCCCCTCAGCCGAAAGACCCCCTCTCCAGTCTCTGTCCTTCAACACTTTAATTTTCAGCATCCAGACAATTCTGTCCTCTATGACAGCATTCTCACCTCTGCCTGTCCAAATGAACCACTGCTGAGAATTATAACAGGTGCTCACACCTTTATTCTGTTTCTGCTTCATGTGGCCATAGGATATCCAATGAGAGGACACTGACATCCTCTCTTTCCAGAACTTCCTCCCCTGGAAGCAAATAAGTATGTGATTGGTGAGAATGAGAGAAACAATCAAGCATGAGCAACTCAGGCCCCATCCTTCCTTCTCTCCCTAAGCCACCTTGATAAGGGAGGTGGCCTGCCCCAGGAAGAGACTTGCATTAATCTAGGTCCCTACTAGAGGTGATTGTGTTCATTCAGCAAAGGGATACACTGAGGACTCAATGGGTCATATTCTCTAAAAAAACTTCATTAGACATAAACCTGGTATCTTGATCTCCCTCTGATTCCTGGTCCTATTTGCAAAACTCAAAACTTAGAAGTCATTTAAGTAGTATGAACAACTACTGTCCCCAAATCAAGTCAGTCCACTCTAAGTGAAGGACAAAGCAACAATGCCCATAAAACTGTTGGTCTGTGTGGCACACTGGTGACTGAGGGAAGGAGCACAATCATTAGCTAGTAGGCACCATCACAGCCAGGGGTCACATGCCTTCTTTCCATATGGTGTCCTCTGTCTGGGAGCTCGGCTCCCCAGCAACCTGCAGATGATGCTGTTATTCATTTTCCCACATAGGACAATGCCAAGAAGGCGGTTTGGAAAGACAGGCATTTATGTTGTGGTCACTGGACAATGCCTAATGCCTGCCAAAGTGAATTAGTTCACTGACATCTGGCTCATAGACAAACCTTATCAGGTTGGTCAGTGTGAATCAGGCCCTGGGCAAGACACACATTCCAATGAGTGGGTAATGAGTGTATCTGACCCTATAAACCTCCCTCCCTGCAGTTCTTACCTCCATTCTCTCCCCTCTCCACACCTGCCTCTGTGGTAAACAGACCCTGATCCTACTGACAAGGCCCCTGCTGGCAGCATGTCTTTTCAGTCCCAGAACTTGGCCTTCAAAGGCAGCAACCCTCATTTTCATTCTCACAGCAATAAACACACACTTACGTGTGCACATAACACTCAATTTACCCCCAGGGAGGAACAAATGGACCCGACGTCATTTCACTACCTCAAACTGATCAGAGGCAGATTCAGAGAAATGCTTCAAATGCAACATCAAATTGAATACTTACCAAAAGCCTCATCTCAAAAATCAATACCAGCAAGAGGTTATTGTTGAAGTTGGATGATAGATGAAGAGGTTTCATTATATTATTCCTTCTACTTCTGTGTGTGTTAAACTTTTTCAAATAATTAAATGTTAAATAGAAAAGCCCACCACTTAGGGGCCTAATCCTTTTGTGTGTGGGGGGGGGGGGGGGTGGACAATGCCTAATGCCTGCCATTGTCCATGCTAGGGGGTATGCAGGATTCCACCTTCCCCTGCAGCAGAACTGAAATTTGAACTTAAATTCCTGATGAATTTAAATTCCTGTGCTATTTCTACAATGCCATCCAGATTTCCTGAATATGATCTAACATCCAATCAAGCTCTCCTCATGTCTCATCTCCCCATAGTTTGGGCCCTCATCATTATAAAAGCTGTTTCCTCTGACCCTTCTCCAATCCATCCTTCCCAGTGTAGTAGGAATGTTCCATAGCTTATGACATCACTCCCCTGCTCCCAAACCTTCCATGGCTGCCATATTTTGCAGTTTGGCTCAAGTCTCCTAATACCATCCACCTTAAGAAGTTGAGTCCCAGCCACACCAGACTAATTCCCAATCCCCAATATAGAAAGGTTTTCCTGTCTGTTTTCTTTACTTGGGGTGCTTTTCTCCATCTATACTTTAAAACACACCCAGTCTGAGGCCTTGTCCAAATGCTCCATATCCAGGAGGACTTTCCTGACACTGCTACCTCAAGATGCTAGATCCCTCCATTCTCTGTTCCTATCTTACCTGGTACCCACCTTGATCATCAGAGCTATTCGTATTATTTATAAGAAGGATAGTAATTCATATTATTTCTCAATGCATCTACTCCTCCTTCTAAATTGAGTGACTAAAGAGCAAGAAGTATATCCTATTTGCTTCTTTGTTCTCACAGCCCAACAAAGAATCTGACAGAAGTAGACACTTAGTAAATGTTTGTGTTTCGTAGTAAAGAGTGAAGAGAGAAGGGGCATGTGACTTTGACCAGCATTCTGACAAAGGTTGGAGGTTGTCAATGACAGCCTCTCCCATATAACTTTAAGATTCCTCTTTTGCAGCCTGATATTCAGAGGCAAATGCAGCCTTGCCATAAGGGGAACTAGGCCATGATTGGGCCTGGCATGAGCAAGAGACAAATGATGAATACAATTACACTTGTAAAGGACCAATGATAGCAGAGAATGTAACTTCTCCTGACATATGATAAAACCAGGCCATTCTCCTCATTCCATTAATTTAGAATGCTAAGCAACAAGAAAAAAAAAGTCTGAATTGGCAAGTTTTTGCTATTATATGGAGTATTTGAGGTCTCATGCATAAATTAGCCCATAGCCAGCTACCTTCTATGAGTCTCTCTAGCTGCCTGCAGGGGATCAGGACCCAGAATTTGGCAGACTCTAGATAAGTACAAATTGAATTAATAAAAATTTATTCTGGGGCTGGGGTTGTGGCTCAGCGGCGGAGCGCTCGCCTTGCACGTGTGCGGCCCGGGTTCGATCCTCAGCACCACGTAAACATAAATACATTGCATTGTGTACAACTAAAGCAAATAAATAAAAATAAAAAAAAAAAAAAAAAAAAAAAAAAAATTTATTCTGTATTTTGAATCTTCACTTCAACATTTATTGAATAGTTTAATTTTGATTCACTACAATGTTTTTCCTGTTGCATTGAAAAAAGAAAACAAAAAACCAGAGCTGGGCACAATGGAACATACTTATAATTCTAGTTACTCTGGAGGTAGAGATGAGAGAATCACTTGAGCCCAGGAGTTCAAGAGGAGCCTAGGCAACATAGCAAGACCTCATCTAAAACAATACAAAATGCCAGAAAGGGACCAAAGAATTTCCTTAAAGACAGTCCTGTGTGCACTGTCAACACCTTGGCTTCTGCCTCTGTCAGATGAGGAGGGGCTTCCCCTAAAGGCCTGTGCTGGAAAATATTACCAATTCTGCCTTCACTGGAGGACAAAGAGCCACAATGGAACCACATGAAGACACTGTAAAGAACCCTCTGCTGCCAGAGAACCCAGACTGCAAGCAAACAGCTCAGGCCCAATCTTTTCTGGGTTAGGTCTTTGCATAAGATAAGTCAAGCTTTCTCTACTGGCTAGACTATGTCTACCTTCCTTTGCTGGTCCCATTTGGCAGGACCAGCAGTGAGTGCCTCTCTGTCTTTCACCATGATACTGAGCCTTGTTCAGTGAGGCGTTTGGAAACACCTTCTTATGGGCACAATTGTGTCCCCCTAAAATTCATATGTTGAAGTCCTAACATCCAATACCTCAATATGTGACATTTGGAAATAGAGGTAATTAAATTAGAGTGGACAGTAATCCAATATAATTGGTGTTCTTGTAAGATGAGGTTATTAGGACATACGTGGGTACAGAGAGAAGAACATGTGAAGACACAGGGAGAAGATGGCCATCTGCAAGTCATGGAGAGAGGCCTCAGAAGAAACCAATGCTGTTGACACCTTTATCTCAAACTTCTGGCCTCCATAACTATGAAAAAATAAATATCTGCCATTTCAGTCCCCTAGTCACAGTACATTGTTTCGGCAGCCCAAAGCCCTCATCTGACCCTCATTTGATCTTGGACACAGCTGGGCAAACCTACGGACAGAAGACAGCCTTCTCTCCAGAGCTATTAGATCTTGTTCTGATCCACTGGTGTTACCCTTCCTCACAGTCCAGGGAAGACTTTAATTCTCAAACAACATCCAGGTGAGGATAATTCCTTTATCTATGGTCTTTGTAAGTCAGCTCTCAATTGAATCATGCCTGGGGACAAAGCCCAGGATGCCATGAGGAGGAAACCTAGGACCTCATGGATAGGCCAGTTGTCCTGCTACATTCAGGAAACCAGGAGCAGACTGGGGGAATAGCTTAGTGGTAGAACACTTGGCTTAGTGTGCATGAGACCCTAGTTTAAACCCCAGCAATGCAAAACAAAAAAGCACCAGTAGCAAAGACAGCCATGTATGAAGTCACAAATGGTGTGAATATACTTTGTATACAACCAGAGATATGTAAAAATGTGCTCTACAAGTATAATATGAAATGTAATACATTCTGCTGTCATTTTTAACAACTTAGAACAAAAAATAAATTTGGAAAGAAAAAAAAAGCAATGGGCCCATCCCTCTTTTCTTCAACTGAATTCAACAGTTCCAGCATACAATGTGGGCAAGGAGGGGCAGGACAGAGCCAGTTCCCTAACCTTATTTGCAAGTCATAAGACATGTGTCACTCAGATCACTTCCCTCCCCCAGAGCTCTGAGGTCAAAGATGGTTTAGGGACTTTCCCAAGAAAAGTGATGCAGGAATCCCCCACTTCCATACATGGTGCTGTAGACCAAAGACAAGCCTGCAGAAGCACTCCACACTAGGTATCCCCTCCTTGGGGGACAAAGCAGTCTTGCCCCTGAAGCCTGCCAGTCTTAGGGGAACAGAAAAGTCTAAGTCTCCTAAGGGCCTCTCCATTCTTTACCTCTTCTTTTCCATCAATCAGGGCTGTTATTCTCCCATACAAGATATCCAAATAGTTCCTCAGACTCGAAATAAGAAGTGAAAGGTGAATAGGTCTATGTGACTCAAAAGGGCCAAGGAAGAGGCAGTATTATAGACACCAGGTCCCCACATTCCAGCCCAATCCAGCCCCAAACTTTATGAGGCGCCTTTCTTGTCAAAGTGGGTGGGGACTTCTTTCCCTGAGGGAGGATAGGAGCAGGATGCAGCAAAGATGTCTTGGTACATTCAGGGTGCTATAACAAAATTACCATAAACTGTTAGATAGTTTAACAACCAAGATTTATTTCTCACAGTTCTGGAGATTGGAACGACCAAGAACGTAGTTCTAGCAGAATCAGTGACTGGTGAGGGCCTGTTTCCTGATACATAGATGGTACCTTCTACCTGTGTCCTCCCATGGTAGAAGGGACTAGCTAGATCCTTCAGGCTAATAAGCCTCTCTATTCATGAGGACTCTACTCTCATGACCTAATCACTTCTCCAAAGCTCCACATCCTAATACCACCACTTCAAGGGTTAGGATTTCAACAATATGAATGGGAGAAACTACATAAACATTCAGATCATAGCTAGGATGAAGAGCATGGATTTAAAACCTGTACTACTTATGAGATAAATTAGTTTTTTCCTTCGGGTAATATACATTGATTTCTTGGATTCTTATATAATGGAGATTATACCTCCCATACCCAGGGCTGGACATAGGCAGACACTTTGGTACAGGAGTTCAAACATGGTACACATGTTCCAGATTTTCTCCAGCAGTTGCAGGTGTCTCTAGCAGTACCTGACAGAAAGCAGGTCAGGGCCACTATTGGCCCTTCAAAACTGCAAATTTCCTATAGATCACATGCAACTCTTAACAACCTCTTGGCACCTTCCTCAGTCATTTTCCCCAGAGTCTTACCAGGTGGCACTGTTTAGGGACAGTGAGTAGGCCAAGTTTATGATGCTTGGGGGCCATCTGAGGGCAGACATCTGACAGAGAAGTCATAGCTGGGGAAGTGGATTTGGGAGGCCCCCAACATGGAAGCTAAAACCAAAGCTGGGCTTTATGGGGTCAGGGAGGCAAAGTACCAGGTGCTGACCACATTCACGGCTGGCTTCAGCCTTGTAGCAGCAGGTCCCTGGCCTCATGCACTGGTTTTGAGCATGCCCATTTTAACTCTAGAAATGGTCTTAAAGAAGATGGCTTGAGTTGTACCAGTGTCACAGAGAAGCCCAGAATTGCACTTAGTGTACACCACACTTTAGAGGGATACCTATAACCAGTCAATCACTCCAGGAGTTATTGTTACACACTGTGTATGAAAGGTTTCCATACACTGTGTTTAACAATGGTATAATGAGATGTATTTCTCATGTAGTGTATAGGATCCTTTTCATTAATACCATTCCTCATTCAACTGTTACTTGAGTTAAAATTCTCTTTTTAAGTATAAGTAATCATGATGTTTGAGGACTAGATTTGTGACACTAGCAAAGCCTTTATAATTTTTAAAGTACTCTTTATTAGTAGCTAAAACACAGAGGTAGAGCTTTCTGTCCTCTTAAGTCGCCTGTTAACATGAGATCTCGAGTCATTAAAGCTCAGACATCACTCTATCTTCTCTCTAAATCGGCACTGTATGTTCTCCATGGTTATTACTGCCTCCCCAGACTCTCTCAAACTTCCTGAGTGGAGGAAAAGCTTCCCAGTAGGAAGCCTAAAGGATTCAAGACCACTCCTGAGGACAGAAGAAAGGTGAAGCTACCAGGGCCAGGTCTATGTTCTCAGCTCCAGGAGGACAGCCAAGCTGGACAGAGGACAGGACCCAGGATAGACCTGATCAAGCAATAAGGTTTGGCCAGCTCTACAGGATACAGGATGACTTGAGAGGGCAGCCCCCACCAACACCCACCTGCTCAAAGTCTGAACATGCCTACCATGGAAACAATGCTGTCCTTTCATGCAGATGTCCCAGCACCTACTCCACACCCCTGCATGGGCAGGCTAGCAGCAAATGCTTACTGAACCATATCAGCCCCTCCTCTCCACCCCCACATCCTCACCTGAGTTATTTATTGTCCATATTTCTCTGACTCTCATCCTTCACTCAACCCTTCCAACCCACTCTCAAGCACCACTTTCACCAAACATCCTTTAGATATGACAGCCTGGAGTCCCAAACAGGTGAGGTTGGTTATAATTTGTTAACTAATGACAAAATAGCTAAATATGAGAAATGAAATTTTTTGTATAAATGAGAAAATTGGGGTTGTCTTGTCCCATTTTAATATACTTTTCTTGAGTGGGAAAGAAAAGAGAAGAATTTACCTAAGAATTCAGAAATTGCCTATAGCAGTCAGGTAATAACAGTTTCTAGAGCCCATGAAAATATGCAACTTCCTACTGTTTTAAAGATTTACCTAAATAATATATATGTTTGCATGTATATTAACTGGGACCATGATGTGCTTTATGACAATCTGGTCCCATCCACCAAGTGTTTCTCAAAGTGTTAATGTGGTCTACTACATGTTCACTGACCATCTTCCTTCCTCATCATGATAAAAATAAGTTTTCATGTAATGGACTCTGTATAATCTGGACTCTGAATGTGATGGCAAAATAGGCAGAAAGAACACAGGTTTGAGATCAAGCAGACTGAGAGTACATCAAATTCAGTCACTCACCAGCTAGGAAAACTGGGGAAAGTCCTGCATCCTTGTGGAGCCTCCTGAGCTAAGTCCTAAATGGCTGCTATGAGACGGAAGCACAGGCTCTGCTCAATGCCTGAGACATGGTGAGGATTTTATAATAAATCATAATGGCCAATCATTATGGATTTGGGAGGCCCCCAACTAAACCTCATTCACTCCTCAGTTCTAGCCAACCTAACCACTGACTATTTTTCACACATGCTCCTTAATTTCCAGTCCCCAAGCCTTTTCACATTTCTGTTCCCTCTGCCAGGAATCCCCTTTACCTCCACAGAGTCCCTGTCAGTATTCAAGACACATCTCAACCACCACCTGCTCAGGAAGCCCAACCTCTTTTTTCTAAATGCTCTTATTTTAGTGTTTATTATGGCTTGATTTGAGTGAGGGGTACATTCTTTAAGTTCCATTCAGGCAGGGGTCATGTCTTATACATCTCATGTTTCTACTACCACAGTTCTCAGAGAAGAGGAGGGTTTGAAAATTTAGTGACTGAAATAATGAGGACATGAGCCTACTGGTTCCAGAGTACTTAGGAATTATGCTCTGCTTATGCTCCTAAGAGGGTGTAGTTTTCCCAAACCCAGTGGGCTAGTTCTGACTCCTGGACTGCCATCTCCTCCCTACCATTTTGTCAGGCCATGATATCCACCCAAACCAGGACATCATGGCACTCAGGCATCCATGTTGCTTAACCACAGCATTCTCCATCTTCCCATCCACCATACACCACCCCAAACCTCAGCCCACTTGAACAAAGCCCTGGTACCCACAGATTCCCCCGCCTTCTCTTGGGGCTGGAACCTGCTCTGTGCCCCAGACTGAAGACAGTCAAACTTCCCAGTATTGTGGCCAATGTCCTTCTGGATCACTCCCTTCTATCCCTACCATTATTGGGTGCTGGGAGCCCAGTGCCTCAGATCACATAGACTCCTTTCCCTTCCATACCTGGCAAACTCTCTTGGATACTGAGAGCTCAGTACCTCAGACCACATGCCCTGGTTCTCTGGGTCCCAGGATGCTGTGTTTTCACAATCTTCATGGAATGGCCCATGGGAAAGAAACAGCCTTCAGGTTCTAGTCAGGTGGTTAGGCCAAGGAAGGCACCAGTAGAGAATACACATAGTATATCACTTCCTGTGGATCACAGACTCAAAGTTTCAGCTCATAAAGGGATGTCATTGGAGCCTTTCCTTTTCCTTATGCCTGTCATTAAGTGGGATATTCCTCCTATGAGCTGGGATAGAGAAGCTTCTGCACAGCTTTAAGGCTGCCCTTCCCTAGCCTCTCACCCTCACTCCACCCTATATGTGCTGAAAGTCATCTCTGCTCAGAAGCCACCAATTATTTCCCACCATCAACAGGATAAAGTCCAGCTTCTTAGTTTAGCATTAAAGTCTCCCCTGCCTACCCCATTGCCTTAGTCCCAACTTCTTTGTTCAATTTTTAACAACTGGGAAGAGTCTAGCTAAGTTTCCTCATTATTTCTTTATTCCAGTTTGTTCACTTACATAAGATACTTCTATGTCCTTAACTCAAAACATTTCATTGACCAGGGAGGGATCCTTGCATATTCTGATCTTCCCTCACATAAAAACCACACCTGCCCTAACAGGTAGATCTCTGGTTCTAATTCCTTAGGACCCAGTCTCAATTAGTTGGTCCACAAAACCTACTGTCAAAATCCTACAAAATCTTATAGTCCTTTCAGTTAGTCCTGTGACCTTTCAACACAACTTGCCTCCTTTTATTTCATGAACTCCTCTCTAGTCAATACCCCTGGACAATAAATACCCCTTTTTTCAGGTAGACTCCAATATATACCCTAAGAGAAATACTTGGCCTTAGAGACAAGCTGGAGTTTCTTACACCATTTCAAACAAATATCTGCCTCCTTTTTTTTTTTTTTTTTTTTTGGTGATGATACTGGAGATTAAACTCAGGGCACACTACCACTAAGCTGCATGCTCAGCCCTTTTTATTTTATTTTTGAGTCAGGGTCTCATTAAATTGCCCAGGTTGGTCTTGAACTTGGAATCCTCCTGCCTCGGTCTCCAGAATAGCAAGGATCATGGGTGTGCACACCAGGCCTGGTTATCTGCCTCCTCTTTAACTCCCTCTACCATCACTACTATGGCCCCTCAAGTTTGCATTCTGAGAAATGTGGAACATGGTAGCTCCCTCAGCCATCTGAAAATAGTAGTCACATCCCTGTGATCCCTTTGTCTTCCTATCTTTACTCAGGTTCTCCCAAAGCTTGTAGGACAGGAACCCCAGCTCTGCAGCATTTGGGGTCCCTTGTCCACATGCCTCCAGGTGTGGCCAATCTTGGCCAATGTAGGGATAAAGATCCCTTACCATCTCTAAACTCAGGATTTCTATTAATGCAGCCAGGCTAAGCCAATTTATGTGAGCTTTTCCACATGGACAAGTAGGACACACAAATTGATTATAGGAGCCTAAGGGCAGGACTTTGCACTTACCCTGCCATCTCTCTCTGAGCTGGTTTAGGCTCTGAGCTTTGTATGCTGCCCTTGTCCAGTAGACTGGTGACCAGCTATCTGAAGCCAGACTGCCTCCTACCTTGCCATGCACTTTTGCTTCCTGGACTTTCTATTCACCCCCACCAGGACTGCCCTTTCTTTGTCACACCTAGAAACCTGGACAATACTATTCCCCTGAAATATCAGTATAATCCCTCTGGATGATACAAACCACTCCTTTTGACAAAGTATTTTTCTTTGGCTTCCTGAAAAGAGAAAAATAATGACAATAATAGGGTCTGACTGTCTGCGATGTGCCAAGAACTACAGTCAACACTGATTGCATCATCTCATTAAATTTTCACAACAGGGGCTGAGGTTGTAGCTCAGTGGTATAGTGCTTGCCTAGCACAAGTGAGGCACTGGGTTTGATCCTCAGCACCACATTAAAAATAAATAAATAGATAGATAAATAGACAAATAAACAAAATGAAGGTATTGTGTCCATCTACAATTAAAAAAATATTTTAAAAACTTTTTTTCACAACAAAGGCAGATCTATTATCTTAACCCATTAAACAGAGGAGGAACTTAAGACTCAGAGAGGTAAAGAGACTTGCTCAAAGTACCAACAGCAAACCTGTATAAAGCTGGAATTTTAATGGAGAACTGTCTAATCCAAAGCCCCCATTCTAGAGTTACCAGAGTACTCAGGGTCAGGGAGGCCAAGCCCCCAAATGGAGAAAACCTGCTGCCTATCATGAAGGAATGGGGTGGGAGTGGGTGGGCAGGAGTCAGTTTCCTTATTTCCAGGAGCAGGACAATAATCCCTGCCTGGGGCATTATGCAGCACCAGTGAGCCTGAGCAGTGAAACCCTAGACAGACACACACAGGGCTGTTGTTGCTGTTACCAGGTGAGCAGTATTCATTGAAGAACCAGATGTCTTGGCTGGTTGCAGGAAGAGCTTATGTAATAAAACTTTTTCATGACATCCAGTCAAGGTCGGGTGTCAGAGCCAAGAACTATTCCTTCACTCTGGCAAAATGTTGAATGATAAGAACCTGCCAGTCCCACCCAAAATTACATTCTAACTGCTCTCCTCCCCACATACCAATCCACTCTCCCCTACCCTCCCTTTCTTGCCTGCCAGTTTCTCATAAAATTTGGGAATTTTGAACACTCAGTTTGATGACACACATCCCAGTGTGAAGACAGTCCTATCATTCCAAGTTCTTGTATTTTAGCATTTATCTACCTCCTTTTCACCCCAAAAGCATCCGTATGGACCAATAAATAAAATTAAGTCTAATACTCTGGAACCTTCAGAAATCTGTTTCCCAGGACTGGGTGTAGAGCTCAGTGGTAGTGTTTGCCTAGCATGCACTAGGCCTTGGTTTTGACTACCAAGCACACACACATACACACACAAGCGTGTACATGTGCATAAAGACACACCTCATAAAATGGTAATAACACTACCCTGACCTCATGAGATAAGCCCTTTGTCAAAGTTACCATAGTTAGAAGTTCTATACTCTCCTCCCCTCTGTGAGTCCCATCTTTACCTCTGTTACCTCCATGAAGCAGTTCAGCAGGAGCTCTCTATTCATTCAAAAACCTCTTTGATTCAGGGGAAAGAAGGACTTGTGCTGGAAGAAGGAAATTGTTGCCCCTGAGAGAGTTGTCCTGTATATAGGCAAGGTCTTCTTAAGATTGAGTTGTGGCTCTGCCCTTTTCTGTTCTTTCAGTCCCTACAACAGACTTCTTGGCTTCTATACAACTCTTGTCTCTCCCTCTCTTCCACACACACTCACATACACCTGTCAAACAATAGGTTCCTTCTGTCAGAGCTTCTAGGTCTTTCTGCAAGGAAAGAGAAATTTTCTAGGACTTTTTGGGACACCTAGTGCAATCACAGAAGTGGCCCTCCAGCTCAAAGTGGTCTCTGCCCAGCCTGAAAAGCTCAGCTGTATGTGATGGGTGTGTTCCAACCATGCACACAAGTTGCTGTGAAATCACATCTTTACCCTGGATAGTTGAGGCAGCAGTTCAGATGGATCCCACTAAAAACCCTTCCCTATTCACCAAACTTTGGTTATGACTAAGCAGGCAGAGAAACCCTGGGATTAGGATCTCCTGCTATACTATCCTCATTCCCACAAAAAAATAGCTATACCCAAAGCAGAGTACCTTGGGAATGCCACAGCAGCAGCAGGCCAAGGGAGAGGCCATGTAGGATCTATTCCCTATAGCAGTAGCTAAGCTAATTTCTTCCTAGAGATTTGTTAATGGGTCCTCCACCGACCTGCCTCTGATAAATTATTGCTAAGCCTTGGGAAACCCAACTTTCAAGTTTGCAATCTATGGCTGTCCCTGTTACTTTACCATGGGTGAGCAGGCTCATGCACACACTTTGTTCTCAGTGCAGTGGCAGTGAGGACAGGCGGGGGTAGGAGGTATATGTGTGTGTGTGTGTTTATTTGTACACACATAACAACCACAACCTCAGAACAAGATGAAGTGGTAAATGGAACGACCCAGCTATATAACTCAAAAAAGCCAAGGAGGCTTGTAATTTTTCCCTCAAAGCAGACTCCCAGTATTCCTGTGTCTTTTGTTTTTGTTTGGCAACCACACATCAGGTGATAAATGTTTCACATGCACTAACCCAGCTCTGCCGTAGTAAACTGAAGTGACCACTGTGCCAGGGCACATGGTAAAGGCAAGACACTATACTGGGAGGTTGAAGGCTGGAGAGCCTGGCTGGGCAGGGAGGCCTGGGAGGGAGGGGTGAGAAGGAGAAGGAAATTCCACTGAGTCTCTTGGCAGCAGTGCAGATTCTAGATAAGGTTCTCTCTCATCATCTGACAGGTGTGGCCTTCACTCAGTCAGCTAGATCCCTGACCCCTGCCCTACACAGACCCCCTAGTTGGAGGAAGTCCTCATGACTGGTTGCCTCCCCCAGCTAGCTGTCACTCCCACCCCCTTCTCCCATCCCCATTCTATCACTATACAGACAAGTTCTCACTAACTAGCTGAATGTGTCCCTAAAGTCTGTGTGGGGTAAGGATATTTGATTCTTGGAATACATCTTTTCATAGAAATGGTAAACTGATGAGTGGTTGCATTCCCAGAAAAACACAATTAGTTTACATGTACCCACACTGAGCATAACAACTAGAAGAGTTCTGATACCATAAAAGCACTCCCTACCTCCTTAGCCCCACATACAGGGAGGAAACAGGACAAACAGGAGGCCTCATGAGACTTTTGGCCACCACTAGCACTGGCTGCCAACAAACATACAGGTCAAAAACCTGTATGCCTCCAGCCTTACCTCTTCTGCAAACTGAATTCACCCCAATCTGGTCTCATTCCCATTTTTCACTGCCTAATGGAAACTCCATCTGGACCTTCTGGCAGCATTCCTCTGATCAAACACTGTGCTACAGATGATAGAGTCTCAGACAGAAGGCTAGGAGGCCTGGGTTCTGCCACCAAGAGTGGGGTGTCCTTGGGCAGGTTGTTTTGGGCTTCACCATCCTCATTGTAAAAATATAAAGGGAAAGCAAGAATCCACTCTGATTCCAAAAGGAATCAATCACCCGCATTTCCCTTCCCCCTTCCAAGAAGTTCTTCCATGCTCTCATGCTGCTAACAATTGCCTTATTCTTCTCCCAGCAAAAAAGAACAAAATGTCAGTGTCCAATTTGATTCCTTTCTCTCTCCTTCAAATCCAAGTAGTCACCAAATCCTACTGGATTTATTGGCAAGCTCACTTGCTTCCATCCCCTCCTCTCCATTGCTACTACCATTGCCTTGACTCAGGTCCTAAGCTACCTCCATGGGTTATCCAATAGTCCGTTCTCACAAGAAGTCCCTCCCTATCACTCTAACCTGTACTTTGTAGCTCCAAATCCTCCTGAAAACACAACTTTCACAAGTCTTATCCATTCTCAAAAACCCTAAATGTCTGAGTTCAATCCCCAGCACCACACACACAAACACCCAAACACACACACACACACACACACACACACACAAACGACCCTAAATGTCACCAATGTCATATAATCTGAATTCATTAGCTCCAGCTTTCAAAGGTTTACATGATTTGTTCCCAGACTGAGATCCCAGGCTCTTTTCTGTTAGTGTCCCCATCCACCCCAAGATTCTAGTCATGTGGGCCCACTACTCTTTGGGCCTGTCCTTCCTCTCAATCTATCAGCTTCTGCTCCTTTTCTTCCCTCATCTTCCACACAAAATGAACGGCCCCTTTTCCTCTTTATAGAAGAAAACACTGTAAACCCAGCCAGTTCAGGGTCCACATCTACCACAAACTCTTCCTGGACATCTACTAAATATTGGGCTATACACAAGAGCTGAAACAGCCCAAAGCAGTTCAGAGCATAGAGAGACCTACAAACAAGTGGCTTAAGTAGCACAGCAGAGATCTGAATTTGTTTCAGTATGTATATATTAGAAGCAAAGAGTAAAAATGAAGATGGTAAGTTTTCAAGAGTTTGATCAGCATCCTGAAGGATTAATAATAGTTCATCCATCTTGCATAGCAGAGACAACAGATATTTCCAGAGAGAGAAAACAGTGTGTGCAAAGCCAGGGAGAAACATAAAAGCAGAAATGATTGAGTTCCTTGTTTGGGGAACATTGGAGATGCAGCTGGAGAGCTAAATTAGGGCCAGCCTCTACACTGTCTTGAATGTCATACAAGAATGTTATACGTTATCCTATCAGACAATCTCATCCTGTCTGTGTCTACAGATGTGTTACAGAAACCAAGATTACTACACAACATGGAACAGAGTGATTAAAAGCACTGTACACAATGAATGCTCAACTCTCTGTGTGCATACATGTATAGCATGAATGTGACAGAGACACAAGAAATGAAAGCAAGGATTACCAAGGAGTACTAAACCAATGACCTTAAGGCCAAAAGAAATCATAAATTTGCTGAAGGCAAAGCTCAGAGTGAGCAGCCCCCTGGAATCTTGAGAGACCTTAAGGAGATTGGGGCCTAAAGCTCAACAGATGGCTCTAGGGCATCATTTCCTAGAAGACTGTTTACCAGATATATGGGAGATAAGAACAGGCCTTGAGGAGATCCACAAGGTCCAACAGAGCTGGCTTTAAGAGAATACATAGCCAGGTGAGTGGCACACAACTGTAATCCCAGCAACTTGGGAGGCTTAGGCAGGAGGATCACAAGTTTAAGTCTAGACTCAGTAACTCAGCAAGTCCCCAAGCAACTTAGTGAGACCCTGTCTCAAAATAAAAATTAAAAAGGATTGGGGATGTGGGCTAGGGCTGTAGCTCAGTGGCAGAGTGCTTGCTTAGCATGTGTGAGACACTGGGTTCAATCCTTAGCACCACATAAAAAACTAAACAAACAAAGGCATGCTGTCCATCTACAACTATAAAAAAATAATTTTTAACAAAGGGTTGGGGATGTAGCTCAGTGGTAAAACACCTCTGGGTTCTGTCCCCAGTACCTGTCCGCCCCCCAAAAAAACCTATACAGACTACAACTCACATTTCCTAGATTCTTGAAAATAGGGACACATAGATGCCATCAAGCACTAAAATGAAAGCATGATGCAAGAAAACAAAAGTCCAAGGGAAGTGGAACTCTTGAGGAAAGAGGAAGCAGGAAAAATAGTGACTCAGGAAAAAACAAAGCTACCAAGAGTTTTAGCCCAGTTGTGCTCACACCAAATAGTGACTGAGTATCACATCTTGAATGGAGATGCACAATCTATGAAACTTAATAAATGTTTAAATACCTTGTCTCTTGTGCTTTATAACTCTACCTTCTCATATTTTGCACTAAAGGATACATTAGAGGATTTTAAACAGAAGGGTATGATGAACAGATTTGTATTTCAGGAAAAAAATATCTTATGGTCAAGTAAAAAACAACTTCCAAATAGTATAAAGGGCACACCATTCCTCAAGTCCAAAGTTGAACTCTCCCAGAACTACTCCTCTCTCTTCATGTAGTAACTGACATTTCCCACTCATTAGTCTTTTGTCCTGCAGATTCTGTATTTTCAGGTCTCTTCAGTCCCAACTTCACCATTCTCTCAGGCCCCAAATAAAGGTTCATTACTTCTACCCAAATTAGTCTGCCAGTCTCCTAAGTGGCCTCCCCAGTCTTACTTCCCAAGCACTGTCAGAGTCCACTACAGCCATTCCTACCAGGCAGCTGTCAGAATCACCTGGGGGAATTTTGCAACAATATCCCAAACCTACCTAGTCTGAGCAGTTTGTAAAGCTCCCTAAGCAATTCAAACGCATAGTCAGTTTGCAAACTACTGCTCTAAATTCTTGCTACAGATATTGAAGTGATAGCCACCCTCCCATGAAAAAGTTAGAAATGCAGTCCCACCCCTAACCTGCAATCAAAATCTGCATTTGAAGAAACTTTTCAGTGATTCTTAGGCTTGTTAAAGTTTGATAAAACATTTACTGGATTTTCTGTATCAGGCTAGGGGTTGGGTCAAGGGTCAAAGTCTCGACTTTGAGCTGCTCAAAGAACCATAAGTCAATCCCCTACTTGAAATCATTTATTGACTTCCATGCCTTCAAAGTCTGAATGAACTTCTTTCTACACCTGGTGTCTTGGGCCAGCTGGGACCATGTTCCATCTTGTTACCAGCTTTACTGTCTACCACCCACCATATAGGCCAGGCTGGACTGCTGGCCACTTGTCACTAGTCTGAGCTTGCCTGCCTGTACAGCTTTCATAGCCCAGGTCACTCCTACTCACTCACCTTTGCCTGCCGAAACCCTGGAGAAATCCTTTGAGCTTCATCACTTATACCACCCCTTCCTGAAACTATCCCAGATTTTTCATGCTCAAATGAAAGATGGGAATTTCCACCACACCTTCCTGTAATTTATCTTATTTCACTTAGTCTTACAGACATAGCCCATCTATGTTAGCCTCTTCAGTAAAGAGATCATGATACTTAGCTTGTTTCCCTAGTAGCAACAAGCTAATAACTGCCACATCACCAAATCTCAAAGTAATACTATTAATGTTATATAAGGGATGGGAGTGTAATTCAGTAGTAACGCACATTTGCCTAGCATGTGCAAGGCCCTGGTGTTGAGCCCCAGCACCACAAAAAAAAAAAAAAAAAAAAAAAATCCAGGATGAATGCAATAGTGAAAGACTCACCAATCTCCCTTGTCTCTCACTTCAAAATCAATTAAATATAAATTTAAGCAGAATACAAATGGGCTGCCTCTCTCTTAAGCCCAACAGAGAAATAATTTCTAAATCAGATAACATTTAAAATGAATTGTCTATAACTATACTGAATATACTAATATATGAAGAAGGTATGACTATAACACTAATAAAAGACTAAAGATAAATTATGCCTGCTGTTAACTACCTTTCTGTAGTTGAGCATTTGACTTCATAAAACACCATAAAATTTGTAAGCAGGGTAGTTTTGTTTTATAATCAATGAAGTATAGAGAAAAGAGAGATGACTAGAAAGAAATAGACTAACAACACAAAATTTGGAAAAGGAAACAGATCTCTACCAAATATCCAGCTGCCATAAAAGATAAAATATAATCGGATTTTTACTGACTAGAATGCCTGTTTTGATCCTACCTAAATCCCAAGAGTCTGGTCTTTAAATATATAATCTTATTTTTTTCTGAGGGAAAACTACCAGTCTGGAGTTGGCATGTCAAGCGGGGAGGAGGTTGCACTCTTAAATACGACCATCCCCATCTTGCAGTCTACTGGGAATCAGCGGCTTGGGCTTCTGAAAAGCATGCTGCATTTTTGCAATTACAATATAGCATTGGTCTTAGCCCCGGCATTGTTTCTGGACACACATTCTTTTGAACAAAGATTTGCCTGGGTGAACAGTATTAAAACTGTCATACTAACTTGGGTTCTCCAGTTTACGCTGAACGCTGAGGTAACGACCAACTCCGGCATCTCCAGGACTAACTATCCTAGCACCTGTGGGAGCGCGGACTGTCTGCGGATTCTAGGCAAAGCAGGGTAAAGATCCCAAGCAAATCCATAGGAGTTATACCCTCCTCCCAGTCTTCTGGCCAGAGAAGGAGGGAGGGTTCCCGTCCTCTCGCCTGGGACACCTTCCCGGCCCAAAAAGGCACTGACCCCTCGCCCCGTGTGGCTGTTGGATCTAGGGGATCTGCGTTCCCCCGACAATGCCCCTTTGGGGGATCCCCGTCCGGACAGCGGCGAGCCCCGGGGCACGGGGGAGCCCACTGACCTGGATGTGGGACCGCCGCTTCTCTCCGGGCGGATCAGGTGTGCGGGCAGCTCCTGTGCCCCTCCCACCTCCGAACATGAGAGCGGAGAACTCAGTTACAGGCCACCGTCCCACCGACCAACTGTCTGACCAACCAGCAGACCGACCGGCAGTCGCCGGGTCCCGCACCCACGTGACGGAGGCGGGAGCCCCGGGGAAGGCTCGTCCCTGAGCGTCCCTCTACCACCCCTGGAACCTCCTCCTAAGGCCGCCGCCACTCCGCCTCCCTCTCGGGAACCACAGCCGGCCTCTGGGACCCGTCCGCCGCCGTTCCTGTTCCCCAGGGACCTGCCTCATCGGCCCCGCCCCCTGGGCCGCGCTCCGCGTGCAGGCTCCAAGCCCCGCCTTTCCACAAGGACCACGCCCCTCCAGAGCCCCGCCCCGCTCGCTCCACCCCCTCCTCCCGGACCCTTCCGGCTGTCGGGGAGGCCCCTGGGCAGTTCTCTGCGGTGGTGCTTCTTGGGTTTCTGTAGCCCCTCAGGACCGCTCCCCTGACGCAGGGAATACTACCAAAGAAGCAGGAAGACACTGTGCGGAGAATTGCAGGGAGGGAAACACCGAAAACCCTTATTAGGGGCACACCCAGCACAGAAACCCTTGGGACGTCTGGACTTCCCCACCCAGCGAGCGATACCATAGAAATTGAGGTTGGGCTGAAGGGAGCCGCTTTCCTTGTCTGTGAGCCCCGCCCATCCCACCGCATCCGCATATTGGCAGGCTCTATCCCGGGAACCTTAGGTCCGGCTGTGCTCTAACCCCGCGACCTGGGGTGGAGGTCCCTCTAGTGGTTGGTGGCGAACAGTAGCTCTGTGCCAGGTCTTGCAAATAGCTGAGGACACGGAGCACTTCCTGTACCCAACTCCAAGGTCGGGTACCATTGGTCCAAGAAAAGGTTTGGTAATGTCTGACCACAAAGAATAGTTTCTTGAATAGAGAGTTCTGAGCCCTAGAGACTGATTCCAGCATCGATCCCCAGCGTGCGACCTGAAGTCGCACCACCAGTTGGTTGCCCTGCCTGGGCTTACACGGACAGGCTGCTCAATTCAGCTGATTAAAATCCCCCGTGAGCCTCAGATGGCAGCGACACCAGGAACTCTGGCATAGTCCCCAGCTTTCGCAGGAGTCACTTACAGCCCTGGCCTCCAGTTCTTTACAGGCTGGAGAGTTGGCAGACTCCACGGGACACATCTTTTTTTCAAACCAAATTTACCCTCGTGGTCTGAAATTAACAGTGTGCCCAGAGACTTGTACACGTGAATAGAACATAAGCCACCCTGGCAAATAGGAGACGTGTGGTCACTGCAGGAACCTAGCCAGCAGCAGACCAAGGGTAAAGCCAGCAGAGGAAGTCTGGGGCCCACAAGAGTTGTGTTACAGCAAGACACCCTTCAGTTCTATTTTACTTCCTTAAAATAGTAGCAGAGAGACTTTGATAAATGGTGCCTGCCACAGTTCACACAAGTTCGTGGGTGTTTCCAAATCCCACATGTATTGCCCCAGGGAACTCACTGCCCTTACCCCAGCCCCCAGAAAATGCTAGCCTGTCCTTAGAACTATACAATTACTTTTTTTTTTTTAATTTTTATTCTGGGGTGGAACCCAAGACCTCATGCCCACAGGGCATGCTACACCCCCAGCTCAACTTTTAGAAATGTTATAAGTAACTGGCTAACTTATTTGCACTTCAGGACCACCTTGCAGGGAAGGGGCTTAAAAAGTAATGATATCTGTGTCCCACCCCTAGAGGGTCTGATTTAATAGGATAGGGGTGTGGCCTGGATATTAGGAATCTTAAAGCTCCCCAGGTGATTCTTATGGACAATGAAGTTTAATAATCATTGGTACAGATCACCAGGACATAAGTTCTCACATAAATCCAACAAGAGACCTCAGAGATAAAAAGTTCACCTGAGAGAAACCCAAGAAGATGTTCCCAGGCCTGTTTTCATGCAGGGACTGCCTCCTTTTGATAATTCCACTCCACTCTCCACTGCAACACAGGCCACTTTCTTTATATTTGTGAGATAGGTAATGTTACTTACCCATAGGCAGGTAATGGCCCCAGGCCCACAAAGTGGGTAATGACACATTTATTTATTCATACCTGCCTCATTTCACAATGGATTTGGGCTCTCTGTACCATTCTGTTAGAACTGTGGGTAATTACACTGTGTCCATAGGTTGGGTCCTTCTGTTCTGCCACAGATCTACTCAAATGCTACAGGGGAAAAAACCTCTTTTCACTGCCCATGGTCCCGGCCTGGACTTGGCAAAGATCAGGGAACAGCTGCAAGCACACAAAGCAAGCCCTCTCATGTGACCAACCTGGAAAGACAGGAGCCTGAGCACATGACACAGACTGGCACCACAGCCTGCACTTGTGACCCAAACTCAGCTGAATTAGACACACACACATGGGAAACACTTTGAAGCCCCTCTCAAGAGGCATGCTGCCCTCTGTGCCACACGGCATGCCTGCTGTGGTAGACAGTTGCTTGCCTGTTACCTGGCTTCCATCCAGATTCCAGAATATTTACCAAGGTCCTCTGTGTGTTGGGGATTATTCACAGTAAACTCAACACAGGCAGCACTCCCTAAAAACTTTTATGCTGAGGGTATATAGGCAAATATAACCTGATGAGGTTATTTGCTTAGTGTTACTTTTATTGCATATAAAGCAAAAAGAGAGAAGCAAATGACAATAAGGCAAGATGAAGTAGAGGTGGGGTCCTCACCCTTAGGCTGGCTTTCTGGAGGAAGTAGCTTTTGAAGGACCTATAGGAAGGTCTTGTGCAGACATGAAAACTGACTTAAGAGGGAGACTATTATTTTTAGACTGAGCTATGAACACATTGATTATAAATGGCTGGGTGAACAAAAATAAATATTTGATGCTTCCTTGGGCAATGGAAAGATTACGAGATTTGTAGCAGTTTCTAGCTCTTTCATTTTGTGGTTGTGCTACTTTCAACAACTCACCTAGACCCTTTCTTGTCTGTAGAATGGCAATTGTAAAGACTTGTACATAACTCACAGAGTGAGAATTCAATAACATGCAAATACTTTGAAACTAAAGAATGGTATTCAAATGTTAATGTTTTTACTCTATTATAATATCTACCTCACTTGGTAGAAAGGCAAGTCTAGGGGAAATAAAGATTAAACATCAATAAGAAATAGTACTTTAGTTGGGCAGTGAAAAATTAAAAAAAAATATTTAAGGGCAATGGGGAAAGACGGAAGAGAAGCCTGATTATCTGTGGGGACATATGATTCTAACTGTTAAGGGATAAAGGCAGAGTTAGAGCAAATGCTGGAGAGCAAAAAAGAAAAGGCTAGAAGTCAGCAGGACCAGAATGTGTGAGGCTGTGAGAGCCAGGACATTTGGATGAGTAGTGGACTTTGTTGAAAATTCTCCAATGATGGACTCTCATCTAAGCTCTTGGAAGATTCCTAATGCAGTGCCACTTGGGAAAGGATGCATATGTATTCCCACTTCCACAACCTATTCCTGTGTGTGACCACAGGGATACTACATTGTGAAGAGGTTGTGGTCTCAGTGTCCCAGAGAGCAGCTGCCAAAGCCATGTTATTCTTCCTCCCTCCCAGTTGCAACAAGTTACTTCAGAGGCAGCTTTCTCTTTGTCTGGAGTTTGTAAATGATCTGGTTTCCTTCATTCCAGGCATAGAGCTGCTTATCTCTGGGATTGTAATGGATCATGGAATGACTTCTTGGCCGCCTGGGGAAGAACAATTTGGGCAGATTCTCCTCCCTGATAGTGTCTAGTGGATCATAGACACAAGTGATGCGATGAGGGCCCTGGCCACCAGAACTGTAGACTACATAGAGAACCCCACACATGAGGAACGAGGCTTCAGCATCCTGGCTTCTGCAGGGAGTATCCCATGAGTGCTCCACTCCTAGTGTGCCAGGCTCAATTTTTGTGAGAACCAAATGGCCTTGGATGCCTGGCCCTGAGTGAATGGCCCAAAGCCCATGCTCATCCACAGCCAGGTCAATGTAAGTGAAAGGGGAGTGCTGGTAGACCAGTGCCCGGCCTGCCCCTCCTGGGAGCAGCATTCGATCTTCTACAGTCCTCTTCTGCAGATTATATTTGATTATCTCATTTGAAGTCCCTTGGTTGTGAAAAAATAGAAAACCTCTGTAGATAACCTGGCCTGATCCCTGCCAGAAAAGTGGTAGGTTTAGCTTCCGGGGAGCAGGTTTGGTGCTGTCCTCCATGAATGCCCGCATGTTTGCAAATTCCCAAACTGTGTTGTTTCTGGATCCAATTAAGAAATATACTTTTGGAGAGTCACTGCCAGCATCTTTCATCCAAGATCCATCTGTGTCAATAGTCTTCTTCACTATTTTTAGAGACTTTATACTCGTCAGCATGTTGTCACAGCCTGGTCAAACAGGAGAAAAAGGAGAGATTATTTAACATGAGATGTCTACTTTTCTGGAAGACTTACTATGCCTGGAACATCCTAATTCCTTTCAGTTCTTTTTTTTTTTTTTTCCTATACTCTTGTTTAGTTTAGTAATATTTCAAATATTGAAATTTATTGCTATAAATTAAACTCTTTCTCTTGGTGAATATTGACATTGTTCTTAATTATTATTTTTAAAATTTTTTAATTTGTTTTAACTAGTTATACATGACAGTAGAATGCATTTATGCACTGTGATATATCATACATAGATGGGATATAATTTCTCATTTTTCTAAGTGTACATGTTGCAGAATTATATTGGTCATGCAATTCTACAATGAAATTATAGTCCTTAAAAGAAGAGTTCCCGGGCTGGGATTGTGGCTCAGCGGCAGAGTGCTCACCTCGCACGTGCGCGGCCCGGGTTTGATCCTCAAGCACCACGTAAACATAAATGCATTGCATTGTGTACAACTAAAGTAAATAAATAAATATTTTAAAAAAAAAAAGAAGAGTTCCCTTCAGAAAATCCTAGGGCATAAATGGAACACAAATATGCATTTCATGTTTTTCAGATAAAAGGCATTTAAATCCTAGCAATAAGCCAAGCTGTTCTTTCAACTCCTTATTTTCACAGATTGCTTTTTCCCATACTGTTCAGAATAAATTTATTACACATAGATTAATCACAAGTTATGATATGATTCTATGAATCAAAGACTAAATGAAGAATGGGTCTTTGGTAAGAGAGTTGTGGTCCAGTTTCAAGAGTTAGCATTTTATTCACTTCAGGATATAAGCAGCCACTCGCTGTGTCAGAGACCCTGATCACTTCAAGAGCACAGTGAGAATGACATAGGCATGAAGACACTTAATTCAATTCTATTTACCAAGATTTTACTGAGTATCTACTGTGTATTTAGCTTACAAGCTTTATATATATATATGTCCTAAACCATGAGGAGATATCTTCTAGTGAAAGATTCTGGCATTCTGAAAATTTCTTAACATTGCTGCAACATTGTAAGAGTTCAACTCATCCATTTGTAAATTTATGGATGTATTTAGTCAGTAGACATTGAAAAATCTACAAAAAGTATGATACTGGGCTAGGTGTTTTGAGGTACGGTATAATGGGTAGGGATGCAAAGATAAATCAGGCATGATTCTTTCTTATTAGGTACTGTGATTAGCTAGAATATAGGACTTGAAGTTTTTTTGTTTGGGTTGTTTGTTTGTTTGTTTGTTTTACAAAAGAACAGAAGGGAGATAACATTTGAGGTGGGGAAGAATCTGCATTTGAGTTGGCCCTTGAAAGATAAATGGAGTGGAAAGAACATTCCAGACAGTTAACAAAATCACCTTCAGGAAAGTCCTCCAAGATTAGGAAATGGAATGGGGGTGTAACTCAGTGGTAGAGTGCTTGCCAAGCATGTGTGAAGTCCTTAGTTCAATCCCCAAAGAAAGAGAGAGAGAGATTGGGTAAAATAATACCTAATAAATGTAAACCAATACAACCTAAATACTTAATATTGCCTCAACTAGATGCAAATACCAATGAGTAGATTGGAACCAGCTCTATTGCCTGGAATCTTGAAGGTGGAGCTAAGGAATTTGAGTTTTATTCCATTGGCAGGGATGGAACTACTGAAGCTGTTGAGAAGGAAAAGGCTGTCAAATCTGTTCTATAGGTTAAGCTGGTAGCCTATGTATGAAAGACCCATGAGGAAGAGAACAAAATCAGGGAGACCAACTGGGAGGTTATTTCTGTAGTCCAAACAGGATGATAAACTAGGTGGAAGAAGATGAAGTAAAAAGAAGAGGTTTACATCATTCTAGCTCCTTACTGCCATTTCAGACTATTATTCTTCCACCTTTATGCATAAGCTCTTCCTTCTTTGTACCCTTTTTTCTCTTTCCCTTTTTTTTTTTTTTTTCTTTCTTTCATGTGAGTGAGTGTTATTATGGGTTGAACTTAAGAGCACTTAGAGATAGGGCCTCTCTAAGTTGCTGAGGCTGGCTTTGAACTTGTGATCCTCCTGCCTCAGCCTCCTGAGTTGCTGGAATTACAGGTTTGCACCACCATGCCTGGCCTCTTCTTTGTATCTCATTCTTTGTGTTTCACCCTTTGTGTTTCAACTTCTCTTAGCCTAATTGCTGACTGTTCTCCAGGACACTATGCCTTATGAACAGAGTACTTCTTCAACTCCATGAAAACTTCCTTTTAAACTACTTTAGCAAAGCCCTCCAATAGGCATATTTTGAATCCCCAAATCTCCAGAACTGTTGTATGTTAGAAATCTACAATTGTAATATCCCACCTTTCCAATAATATCTTACCTTTCCATTTCTCCTTCCTTGTTTATTTGAAGTTCTGGGGATTGATAAGTCTCTTTTATTTATTTTTTCATAGAACACTATTTTTATTGGTGCATTATAATTAAGCATAATAGTGGGATTCATTATGTCATATTCAACCATACACATAATTGGATCATTCTCATTTCCCTATACCTTTCCTTTCCTTCCCCTCTTCCCTCCCTCATCCTCTTGTCTGCTGATCTCCCTTCTATTATTATTAGTATCAGTATTTTAACTAGTGCCTTGTAGATTTCATTCCCCAGTACTTCCCCATGTCCTCCCCTCCTCCCTCCCTCCAAATCCCCTTCCTCTACTCTATTGGTCTCCCTTCTAGATAAATCTCTTTTAATATCAATTCCTTAAGAGGCTTGTGACCACTCTAAATATGTCCACCCTAAAATTATCTACTAGAGCACCTTTCTTATTTCTTTGAGATCACTTATTACACTGATAATTATTTTATGTTTTATTTATGAGCTCATTGTTCATTTCCCCAACTAGACTCCACAAGAAAAAGGCCTCTGTCTTCATGTTTAGTATTGTGCCCTAATGACCAACTCAGTACTTTGAAGGTTCTGTAAATGTCTATTGAATTAATACAGAAAATAATTTCATTTAAGCAGATATTTTTCCTAGGATCTAAATAGCACAGCATATCCTGAGTTCTGACCACAGGCTTATCTAAGTAAATAATCACTTGAAAAGTACTTTAAAGCTTTTAAGATACTTTCAAATCCATTATTTCACTACAAAAAAAAAAAAAAAAAAAATTCCAGCCTAAGGTTCTTGTGAAGGGAACGAACACACAGCAGATGTAGGGGTGGTAAGCAAGTGTAGGTGGGAAGAGCTGAGTCCCAGTCAGTCCTTTCTGTGGTTATGTTACTACTGGCTACTCCCAAAGGCATAGAGACCTTGCCTGGTCCACACTATGGCCAGGGCAAGACTTGAGGGTGAGCTGCAGAAATCTCTCAGCCATCAGCAGTCACCATGTCCCCCTGCTGACAGGCTTCAACAGTCTGGGGATTTGCTTTCTTTTAGCCTCTAGGTTAACACTTTCCTAAGAGGCCTGGCCTATAGGAAGCCAGAGCCCTGGGAAAGCACATGGGAACCTTATGCATTGCAAGAGCAGCCAAGAGATGGACTCTTTAGTCACTTAACTAGTGATGGCTATAGAATTTTTGTGAAAGAGGAGAAATAAGCTGTGCTGTTTACAGGACCCCTTCCCTGCTTGAGCACTGGAGACCTTTTCCAGTTCCACAAGCTCAGCTTGTCTGATGTGAAGCCTCTGCTCTTCCCAGATCCTACATTGATCACAGAGGATGAATGAGTGAGGCTTTAAGCCTGCAAGGACTTTTATGGGGGAAGTGGGGGTCCATGGATTATTAGAGAAGCCTAGAAGCTATTCCTTATTAAGGAATGAGCACAAGAGCTGGAGAAGTTAATAAGTGTCTGACAAATATATAAAATATATTTGGTAATGTTCTAGGCTCTTTGTATTAACTTATGTAATTCTTATGAATTTCAGTGGTAGATATTTTCATCCCCATTTTCCAAATGAAGAAAAATGAAGGCTTGTACAAATTACTTGGAAAGGTCACTCAGCTATGAGGAAGGGGTCCTCTGAGCTCAATTGGAGCTGAAAGGCAGGAGCCAGGGCACCTGTGTCCAGCCTCGGGCACGTTGGTGGGTACGTAAGGTAGGAAGGAGACAAGAGTGGTACGACCATGGTGTGAGGGCCATGGACCTCTGAAGATGACAGGATATCTGTCTTGACTAGATGGCCCCTCCCTACCCATCCTCCTATCTGGGACAAAGGCCAGCAGGCTTGCAGCCCAGCTATGGAAGGACTGTGTCTAAGAATAAGGCACGTGAATGTCTCACCCAAAGAAAACATTCATTTAAAATACAGAAGAAACAAACACACATTTTCTTCCTTTTCCTTCTATGCCTCCTTTCATTTAATGCAGAACCCTTAGAGAAATAACAAGACAGTGCTGATATATGGTCTTGATCAGGGAAATGCAGTTCTGGAGACAAAGAAAAAAGAACTTCTCCCATGTTCTCCCTCTGCTTTTCCTACCCCTTCCTTTGCAGATGGAACCCAGGACTGGGATCCAGAGACCTGAGTCCAGAGCACTGTATCCCCTAAAAGTCCCTTTGTCAATCCAGTGTTGGTTCTACCATGAAGGGTTTTAGGCTAAATGCTCTCTACATTTTCTTCAGGGAATATCTTCTATAAATAATATAAGTTATTCTTCTTTTAGAATTTAAGGAGAGGGCATTTTCAGTGTTTCAGTAAAAGAGTAAGTTAAAATTTCCTGCTGTGCTTACCTTGAGAGGAGATAATTAGCAGAAGGAAAAAGTTGAGGAAGGATTGGAAATAATAAATATAAAACCTTTGAGTCCAGTCAAGATGCAAATTACTTAACAGAGACAATGGCATGCAAGGTTTCACCTGCTAACCAGAGAAATAAAATCTTTTTTCCCCCTCAGGCAGAATTGCAGACAAGCAATTAGGGTCAAATTTGGCCCAAGGCCTCACAGTGAATCCATACGCAAATATGTCACTTATTTGAATCTTTTAAAATATTTCCCTTTGTTTTATAATAATAGTCTCAATACCTGGTGAGACTTGTCCCTCTGTAAGAGAGAGAGATTCAGCCTGAGTATTAGAAATAATGGTCTGGCTGACAGTAGATTATAATTTGAGGGGTGGATTGTAGGGGGGGTAGGTATACACAGGGAAGATTAAGAGTTTGTAAGTTTATTCCAGATGAGAGATAACCAGATAGTGAGGGGCATGGAAAGATCAGCATGGATTCAAGAAACAGAAAAGGAGAGGTTAGGTCTTAGTTAACTGATTAGATTGAGAGAGCCAGATGATAACAGACCAGACTCAAAGATAGGGTGTAGGATGCTGAGACAGCAACAGAGAAGGAAAAACAGGTTTTCACGGGAAGACTGAGGAATTCATAGGAGGAGGAGGAGGGTGGGGGAGAGAAAAAGAAGAGAAGAGGGAAAGAATTCCTCTAAAATGATCATTTGGACTATGTTTTGAAATTGTTATAAAACTTGACTTTTTCGACCACCTAAATTGTATTCATGTACATTTGTCAGTACCTATCAAGTGATAGGAAGGATATTAGGCATTGGGATGATAAAGATCCCAGTGTCAGACTGGTGGTCAATTATAAAATTTCATGCTATTACAATAAAATTGCTGTGTGGACTTAATTATTCTAGAGATTTGGGACATTTTCTTTTTTTCCCCACAGAATTCATTTCAGATATCTCAGCGTAGCACACAAGGTCCTTAATCTTAGCACACAAGGTCCTTAATCTTAACTTTGTCTTATCATTTCCCCACCATACTAGATTGGTCTCTAGACATCAAATCTGCCCTGGCCCTCCACAAGTTTTAGACTTTGCCCACACTTTTCCTTAATTTAATTTTGCTAAATTGGGACATGTCTACTCATCTTTCAAAACAAAATTCTCTGACTCTTGCAGAGCAGTTAGCTGTTCCTTAAGCGCCCAAAGCTTTCTACATAGCACTTTTCCAGGACAGCTCCCATTATTGAATTAGAATTGTGTATTCATTTTGTTTCCTTGCAAGCACTGTAGATAGAAGTAGTTTCTTTTTCGTTTTCTTATCTTTAGTGCCTGGTTTAGGGCACAATATAAATCACCTTCACTTTTTTTTTTGGTACCAGGGATTGAACTCAGGGGCACTCGACCACTGGGCCACATTCCCAGCCCCTTTTTGTATTTTATTAGAGACAGGGTCTCACTGAGTTGCAAGTGCCTCGCCATTGCTGAGGCTGGCTTTGAACTCACAATCCTCCTGCCTCAGCCTCCCAAGTGCTGGGATTACAGGCGTGCGCCACCACACCTGGCTACTATTCAAACTCTTAATACTTACACTCTATACTCAAGAATCAGGTAGGTTCAAATAAAGTAGTATTTGTCTGTCCAAACTTGCTATCTCAAGTTGTACAATAAGAATTTTGAAATTAAATAGATCAGCAGGTACTATTTCACTGTCTGAATGCTTCAGAGAAACAGGAAGTCTTGTATGAAATGTACTCAATGAGCCATAGTAGGATTTGGCATTACTGAAGAGTTATGAATCCAAGATTAGGCTGAAACAGATTCTGGCATACAATAAACGTGCTCTATGTGTTGGTCTTGGTGAGTCACCTTCAGTAAACCCATACTATAGGTTTTCAAATTTTCTAGGTTACCAAATTCCGAGTATTCCAAGGCATCCAATACCAAGTCCTGACAGCGTTATTGGTGATTAGTAATAGATTATGAGAAAGATAACAGACTTGATCCGTGCCCCTTTTTTTGCATGGCTTTGTGTTGCCAATGGCATCAATCTGAGCACATCAGGGGAATGTCTGAAAGCTTCAAGGATGTGTAGTCTCTGAGTGTGAGTCTGGCCTGCTTCCACCAGGGTGTCCTGACATCTGGAGCTCAGCATGAACAATTCCCTTCCTGTGCCTGCTTTGAGCCAGCTTCCTATAATCTACCTTCTGTAAATTTTTTCTATAGTGCCTATTATATTTTTTCTGACACCATACATTTATCTGTTGACATCTTTATTGTTTGATTCCCCTCAATATATATAAGGTCCATGAGATCCAGGGTTTTGTCTTACTCATTTTATTCACTGCAAGTTCTGTCCTAGAATAGTATCTGGTACATAGTATAATTTCTTTATTTTAATTACAAATGTAGCAGATATTAATATTTATAACCAACCTCAACTAAACCTCTTTGGGGTCCTGAATAATTGTTAATACTGTAAAGAGTTCCTGAGACCAAAAGTTTGAGAACTGCTGTCCTAGCACATCCAGACTGGTCAATACTCACGTGAAGAAGTAAAACATGGAAATGGCCAGTCCTCTGGGGGATTTCTGATCAAACAGTGTGGACTTTGCATCAATCATCTGACTGTTGCAACATCTCTAAGTATTCCAAGGTTATAATTATAAACTGCTTATTTTCATCTATTTCTCTTTTAAAGACTGAACTGCTTTTTTGTTTCCTTTTTTCTTTTGCATAATGTTTTGTTGTTGTTGTTTTTAAATAATATTCTTACCAATTAGAAAAATATGAAAATGTTCTGAATTTCTCCTTTTTTCCTGGCAAGAAAACAGGGTCATTTTGATATTTTCCAGTGGATTCTTTCTATAAAATAAATCTCACTTCATCTTGTGCTCTCCATCCTTTACTCAAAACTTGATGATCTTGGGGCTGGGGCTATGGCTCAGCAGTAGAGTGCTCATCTCTCATGTGTGAGGCCCTGGGTTCGATCCTTAGCACCACATAAATAAAATAAAGGTATTGTGTCTACTTACAACTAATAAAATATTTTAAAAAACAAAACAAAACTTGATGGTCTAGGGCCTGCTTGCCTGAACCTGAACTTTGCAGTCACCTTCTCACTGGGTCTTGTGTTTCTTCTCAAAACCACCAATCACACTCATGTCTGGTTCTCTGTTTTCACATAGACACTTGGATGTTAAAAACTGTTCTTGGTTGCTACCCGTTTCCATGAACTTTAAAACCAAAAGCCTGAAAGCCTGATATAGATGCAATTAAAAGTTATAGTGGAAGGATGGGCTCTGGAGCTGGAATTGGAATTTGCTTTAGCAAAAAGAATGTAGCCAAATGGCCAGGCTAAGTCACCTAAGGGCCTTGTGGGCTTCTGTCCTCTGTCATCTGCCTCCATCATGAGAATGAGCTCAAGTCAGCCTCCTGGAGGATCAGAGACCAAATGGAGGAAAAACAAGTCATCCCTGACAAGCCGCTCCCCAACCAGCCATCCCCAGATAATGCACCATGGGTTGCAGATGCACAAGCCCAGGTCAACAGAAGTGCCCAGCCACCTGTAGACCCATGGAAAATAATAAATGACTGCTGTTTTAACCAAGTTTTGAAGTGGTTTGTTATGTGACAAACCATGGCAACAGACAACTTATATGAGGTAGGATAGAGGTGAAGGATGGTGAGCAGACAAAGATACAGCTTGTCTGGGGCAGTACGCACTCCTGGATGTAGCAGAAATGTGGGGTCAGGGAGATAGGGCTGTGTGAAACTCTGAGCTGCAGCTTCTACATGTGAAAGTTGGGGTTGTCTAGTACAGTTGTCATGGGTGTTAGACAAGATAACAGATAAAAGGGCTTTGTTCAATCCCAGGCCACTAATTGCCTCCATTTTCTAACAAATTACTTCAGGTTAGAACACATTGATCTCCTACCGTGTTCTAAGCACTGTGATAGTCCTGGGAAACAGCATGGATATTTTAGGCATGCATGTAGTATTTTTTATGCTTTCAGGCTAGCAGTTCAAATGGACAGCATAGAGCATCAGAGGTAAGAAGGAGTGGCACAAGATGAAGCTTAGAAATTTTAAAGTTGCTGTGCTTGCTTATTGGCTTCTGACCTACTATTATGATAAAAATAAGTACATTAAACACAGTGAAAACAGTATCACAGTTTTTATTTAATTAGCAGATACTCCTGTTATTAAGAAAAATAAATTATTGAAAGAAAGCTAAGCTGGTTTCAGGCTGTAAAAGGTTTTCTTGATATGTTGTTTTATGGAGTTTGCTTGACCTTATAGGTAGTAATTGCCATTGAAAGGGCTAAGGTCATGAGATGTTGACTAGCAAGATAACCCTGGTGGCCACAGAGAAGGAAGCACTAGAAACAGGGACATATGGGAGGCAAGAAAGTCAGTGAGGAGCCTGTCACAGTAATCGAGACTGGATATGATAAAAGATCAGTGCAGGGGGAAAGAACACACTTGCAAGATATTCAGAAGAAAGAATCTATTGGATAGGGTGACTAGTCAGATGTAAACCAGAGGGAGTGAATGGGGTAGGGGGAAGCAGAAGGATTTCATTGTTTAATAAAAAGTCAATGAAGAAAAAGCAGGGAACTAAAAAACAAGGGGGTAGGAGAAGAAAATTGATCCTTCTTGGGCAGGGCTTTAAAGAATGATTTAAGTCAGTCTCTTTATGAGTAGGAATCATCCTCAAATCGAAACCAAGAGAACTGACATGGTCTTCATACTGTCACACACAATAAGATCAGAAACTTCTGGGCCCAGGCATCTACTCTCAGAACAGAGGGCCTCTACTTCCCATGCCTCGGTGGCAGCCTTGGAGATGGCTTTGCTAGCTTCAGTCTCTTCCTCCTGTGTCCCCTCAACCTTCCCTACTCCCAGTCCATGCTGTACCCTGTGGCTAGAATGAACTTTCTAAAACCTTCATCTGAACCCTGACACTCCCACACTGATCACTGTTCAGCAGAACAGCATAATGGATGAGGATGGCACGTGTGGAAGCCCAGCCTGCTTTGGTCTGAATCTCAGCTCTGCCATCTCTGAGCTGTGCATCTTAGACAAATTACTTATCCTCTCAGTGTCCTGGTTTCCTTGGCTATAAAATGGGGAATAATGATGATATCTATCTCATAATGTTGTTGTCAGCATTATGATAATAATCAATAGCATACATAAAATTCTTAAAGATCACCTGGTATGTAATAAGCACTCAATAAATATTGGCTGCTATGAGTCTCATTCCCCATAGTTTACAAGTGTGAACTAGTTTAGCACAAGGAAACTCAGCTCTTCTCTGGCTCTTTCATCTCCTCTGTACAACATTCTCCCCTACCTGAACTACTGAACAACCTGTTCCATAAACACACTGAATCCTCTATACCTTTGTATTGCCATAGGCTGTTGCATTTGCTTAAAATGCCCTTAACTCTATTCTCCACTAAATTAGATCTTTTCCATGGTTGGAATTCAGCCTGAGGTTTACTTTCCAGATCTTACAGTCCCCCAATCTCCATGGCAACCCTGACCCGATCTACTTAATGCCTCTCCCTGCGCTTCTATGACACACTGTATATCCCTCCATCAGAGCAGTTATCACTCTGGGCTGTTATTCTGGTTGTGTATGTAGGTGCCGTCTCCACTTGGCTGTAAGCTTTTTGAGGAAAGGGATGTTATCCTATCCAACATTCCATCTCTAATGCCCGGCACAATGCCAACATATATCTGAAATTCAGTTAGACATTTGTTGAATCAATGAACAAATGAGTGAGAGAGAATGAATGGGTATTTATACCATCTGAAGCCAAATGTTACCAGCTAATGTGGTATGGCACCTTTCATTAGTGTCCAGAGTTATCCTCATAGACAACAGGGCTTCCAGATGGATAAACAAAGGAAATGTTATGTACATAGGCCATTCTGGATCCATGGGCATCAGCTCTCCTGGGGGGTGCCCGGGATTAGCTGAAATGTACATACACTTCCAGTGAGAATGCAGCAACTTCTGTGTGCAATGCACACAGGAGCACACTCATGCTCTTCTGTATTTCCCCTGCAGGCATACCTGTAGTCCCCTCCTTTGTGGTAAATACATCTATTGCAAATTTCTTAGAGTTCTTTTAATGTGTGTTCCACTCATCACAAACTGACTTTGGGAGTTGACTCACAGAAAATGTTTTATTTGACTTCCAGTGGATTGTTTAGTTGCTTTGTTTTTTATTTTCTCTTCGTTTTTTTTTTTTTTTTTTTTAATGGATTTGAATATGGGGCATGAACAATTTATCTACCTGCATGGATCCCAGAGGTATTTAAATATGCAGCAACAGACTTTCTTCTTTGAAACATGATCTAACAAAAGACGTGAGTTATTTAATTCAGTAGGGTCAGGGTTACTTGAGGTAACTTTTGTGTACCCTCTGCAAAAGAAGGAGCTGGTCTAAAATAGGAAGTAAAATAAAATCTGCTATAATGGCTTTTTATTTTTTAACTTTCTTGGTAAGTTTTCTTCAAAAGCTATTTACAAGTTAAAAAGAAGTTAATACCTTTATCCAGTCAAGAATGCAGCCTGTGGAATCTTCTTAGCCTATGTGTCTGAGGCCATAGTGCCTTGCCATAAATTGGCTCAAGTAAAATATAAAATCTTATCTTAGTAATAACAATTTTTGTACTCAGGACTTGGAATGATTTAAAAATATAAGTTAGATTACATTCAGTAACACTTTCATTCTAAATTATGTATGTGTGTGAAATAGGCAGGGAGGGAGGGAGAGAGAAGAGAGAGAGAAATTTAAGTTCTAAGAATTTTATTTAACCCTAAAAATCCCTGGGATTAAGGTTCTTGTATGGACATCATTTGGGGATCAGCTGAAGATAAAGTCTAAAGTCTTGATATATAGGGAATGGCCTCATTATAGAGCCTTCTTCTCTTATTTATTATTCCCAATATCTGGCCCTTAGTAGTTGCCATAGAAATATTCTTAGCAGAAATGAGAACCACTTAGACTAATATGTATTAGAATTTCCTGGAAGTCTCCTAAGATAAAAAGGTTGAATTTTCCAAAGAAGTTGACTCCCTAGAGGTTTTTTCTAAGAAATGCTGTAACACAGCAAGTATATGTGAATGAAACCCTGAAACCCTGTGATTTGACTTCTGGGAAACTTTCCCTGGCCCACAACCCCAAGATGTTTGTCTATGCAAGGAAGTTGATTTGAGTCTTTTTTTTTTTTTTTTAATTTATTGATTTGAGTCTTTAGGATTTTAGTAAAATTTCTGTAACTGGCACAGTCCTGGTAAGTCAAGGGTAGAAGACAGAAAGATTGGAATCTTCTAGGAAGAAGGTGGATTCAGGTATTTGAGGCACTGTGGTAGGCAGAATTCCAAATGGCCCCCAAGATCCTCACCACAACCAATGCATGATCTAATAATCCACTACCCTGGGGTATGGGCAGGATCTGGGCATATGAGAAGACAGTACTATGTGATTGTGTTACATTATAAGACAAAGGTGATGGGATTTTACATATAAAAATAAGGCTCCAAATCTGTTGATTTTAAGTTAATCAAAAAATTAAAAATAAAAAGGTGATGGTGCAGGAGACTGAAGCAGGAGAATTGCAAGTTCAAAGGCAGCCTCAACAACTTAGTGAGACCCTGTCTCAAAATAAAAAATAAAAAGAGCTGGGATGTGGCTCAGTAGCTAGGCACCCCTGGGTTCAATCTCTGGTACCAAACAACAACAAAACAAAAATCAAAAAAACCCAAAGATGATTATAGGAGGCCTTCCATAATCAGATAAAAACTCTTAAAAGAGGCACTCTGTACTTCTGAAGAGAAGCAGTCTCTTTTTGTCCTTGAAGGAGCAATAGACATGCTGTGAACAACCTATGGAGAGGGAAGATTCTGGAAGCCAGAGATCTCAGTCCTGTAACTACAGGCAGCAGACTCGGCTAAACGGTGCATGGATTCCTGACTCTCAGAAACTGCGATAATAAATCTGTATTGCTTTAAGCTGCTAAATCTATGGTAATTTGTTTTAGATACTGGCATAGTTACTAACAAAAATGGCAAAAGGGAAGAAAAAAGCAGAGGAGGCACAGTATGCAAAATACGAAACAACAGAGTCAGGGAATAAATTAGCATTGTGAAGTCTAACTTTGGACAGAGAAACTTGGAAAATAGTAGGTCAGGGGAGCACTAATCACAAGGTTGTAATTGTTAGCCTTTCCCCAAACCAATCTCTGCCTGGCCTCTGCCATCAGTATCTCTTCCAGAAATAATTTCAATGGCCTCCTCCATGTGAGGCCCTATTCTACACTCTGTGAATACAAAAAGAAGATGTCAACATGCTCATGGCCTGATTGAGGTGTCAAATACACAGAAATATGGGTGATTAAGGATGGTAAATGCTGTGTGTATGTGTGTGTACACACATACACATATATAAGTATATATACACACATACAGAAGCAGCAGCTGAGATCAGCTTGGGCCATTTCTACTCTCTGGGCTCAGAGAATAGAAAGGATTTTTTGTTGTTGTTGATAATTAGTGGTGAACAACAACGCGTTGTGTTGTGGGGAGGTCTACCTGTAGCAGATGGATTGTAGGAGGCAAGAGAAGCTAGCACAGGATACAGGCGAGTCCCTCTCACTCCTCTGTCCCTGCCGCTCAGCGCATCCAGTAGAGGAGGGCAAGAAGTGTTGGCTGAATCATAAGCAGACACATCATCCAACCAGAGTTCCAGAGCCAACAGGCATGTAAGCAACAATCTCTGTGAGGTTGAGAGAGAAGTTTTCATTTACCACAGAATTGGGAGAGGAAATATCTGAGTTCCAGTGTGTGAGGGATGGAAGTTTAAAAAGCATCAAGTCCAGTGTCAGGATTGCTGCTAAGCTCCAGCAGGTAGTAGAAAAGGGTAACCTCAAAACCCGAGGACCTGAGGTGTCCAGGGAATAGGAGCAGCTCAGGAATCTGATTTAGCACCACCCTTCAGGTTTGGGCCACACTGGCATCTAATCTTTCACATTACTTTTTTTTTTTTTTGTGGTACTGGGAAGTCAAACCCATGTCCTCTTGCGTGCTAAGTAAGCACTCCACTGCTGAGCCACACACGCACACCCCGTCAGCTTTTTAGGCAGCTTCTGTTCATCCTTGGATAACCCCTCTTTGTCCCCTTCCCACTTTCCTTCCTGTGCTTCATGTTTATCCCCTAACTGCTCACTTCTCAGAAGATGATTCATATCAGGACAATGTCAAGGCCAAAAGGGACCACTGACTTGACCAATTTGATCAGCTCCTTCATATTATAGATAAATCACCTTCTTTTTTTTTATTCTGACTCACAGTTAAAATGTTCTTTTTTTTTTTTTCCCTTTTTATCAAAGTCTGATTCCTCTGCCTGGGTTGACCATCCTTTGTTCATTTTGTTGTTGTTCACTTAGTTACTCCCTAATAATTATCTATTTGAACACAGATACTATTCTAGGTATCTAGAATATTGGACATGAAACAGCATGTCCAAGCTCTCAGAGAGTTGACGTTATAGCTGGAGAATTAGAAAATAAGCAGTGACCAAATAAATGAACTATAATGTCTTGGAGTTTTAAGTTGCTATGGTTTGAATGTGTCTCCCAAAAGTTCATGTGTTGAAAATTTAATCCTCAAAGTTCTATGTTAATAGTATTTGGAAGCAGGTCCTTTGGGATGTAATTAAGATTGGAGAGATCATGAGAAGCAATCCCTGATGACTGCATTAGTGGCTTTATAAGAAGAGGAAGAGAGCCCCACGCTAGCACACTTGTTCTGTTACATCATTCAGTGCCTTTTATCATGTTACAATGCAGCAAGATGGCCCTTGCCAGATGCCAAGCAGTTGCCCAACATCATCTTCTTGGATTTCCCAGCCTCTAGAACCATGAACTAAATAAACCTCTATTCTTGATAAATTACCCAGTTGGTGGCACTCAGTTATAGCAACAGAAAGTGGACTAAGACATAAGTGAAAAAGAGTTGAGTAAAAAGTGCTCCCAAACTCCTCTTGGGTTTCCTAGCCCAGTGTATTGCATACCATTCAATGACCTAAATCCAAACCCCAGGAGATATCCTGAACTTATCCCTCTCGTCTGTCCTTTACTTTCAATTACAAGTTACCAAACTACATGGATTCCAGCTCTCAATGGCTCTCAAATCCACCTGCTCTCCTCTGTGCTATAATACCTAATGCCTACTTGCCCAAATCATTGCAGTATTTCCCTGACAGGTCTCCTCTCTCTCTAGTCTTGCCCTCTTCCTTCATAGCATGCTCTCTTAGAATAATTCAATGGTTCTCTATAGTTACTCCAGTAAAGTTCAACCTCAGCACAGCATGCAAGATCTTTCATCATCTGGGTCCTACTGAACTCTTCAACTTAGTTTTCCTATGCTCACCCGCCCTACACAGCTTTCACTCAGCCCTATTTGCAGATCTGCATCCCAAGGTGCTACATACCCTCGTCCATGATTTTTTTTTCTTTTTTTTTTTTTTTTTTTTGTGGTACCGGGGATTGAACTCAGGGGCACTTGACCACTGGGCCACATCCCCAGCCCTTTTTTTTTTTTGTATTTTATTAGAGACAGGGTCTCACTGAGTTGCTAAGTGCCTCGCCATTGCTGAGGCTGGCTTTGAACTCACGATCCTCCTGCCTCAGCCTCCCAAAGTGCTGGGATTACAGGCGTGCGCCACCGCGCCCGGCCCTCGTCCATGATTTTATGTGTTCTATCCTCACTTGTCGTGCCTTCTGATCAATATTCTCTAACTTCCTTCAAAATTCAGATCAAGTGTCATTTCATTTAGGAACACCCTTTTTCTTACAACAACCCATGAAGTTCTTATAAAAAACTACAGTGAGAAGATATGTGAAAACTTTAGGACTGCGATGGCATTCAGCTTCTGTCTTATTTCCCTAATGGAGTTTCTTGAATTTGGGGTAGGCATAATTAGCACATGAATAAAGTTTTCCTATTTCCAAATACAGACTCTGAGAAGGGAGACTTATCTCCCTTGTTGTTATAATGAAATGGACTCATGCACAGAAACTTTTTCTTCTAATTTGTGTGTTTGTGACATGATACTTTTGATTATAGTTTGAGCTACTAGACATTATTCTTAATGGCCTGTAAGTGGTTCTGATAGATCATAAAATTGGAGACAAATTCCCTGGATATCACATCCCAGGCAGCACACATAGTAATATACATATAGTAATAATCCACTGCAATTCCCAGCCCTGAGGGTTGGCTGTTGCATTTCCAGTTTCAGAGTGTCGGTTTGGCATGTTGACAGCTGCTCCCTATTTCCAGGACACTAGATGTAGAATCCACTAACCTGACACCCTCCCTGGAAAGATCTGGGACCACATGCCTCCACCAAACCAAGGTCTATCCGAAAGCAAGCTCCTAGGTTAACCTCTGACACAGTATCCCTGACCTTCAGTGAGGAATTGAGAAACTCCCTATGAAAGAAATAGCTATTTCCCCAGAAGGTATTTTTCCTTTGGACAGGTTGCTCTGCCAGCAGATGCACACAAAAGCACAAAGCCACTTCTTATACATTACTTGATTACACTCCCTAACAGTATGAGGTCTGCACCTTTCTAAATGTGACTAGTCTCTAGAAGGGGTAGTAAAAGATGAGTTCTTACTTGCATTCAGCAGAGTTCGGATCTTTTTCTCCTCTTCAGCTTCTTGAAGTAGCTTTTCTGCCAGTGTCTTGTCCTCTGATTCTATGCATATGTCAGCTTCTCGAAGGTATTCCAGGTAGTCAATCTCCCGCTGGGCACGTTCTACTCTCAGGGCCAGATTATTTACTGCACTCTTATACTCACTGGTGTAGGTCTGACATCTTCCAAGCATAACCGATATGTTTTTTGAGAATTCTCGGAAGTCTTGAATATATGCCCTTGTTGCTTGGGTACATTTTTCCAGCCCTCGCTTCAGTCAGAAAATAAATTACCAAATTACTGCTAGTTATTCAAATTATCCAAGTAATAAAAACAGCTATCATTCATAGAAAAGGTTATTAGAAAAATACAAATAACCAAAAACGTAAGAAAGAAATATTACCCATAATCCTAAATTCAAAAGTATGATTGACAATATATCAATTTTAAAAAGATCTCATGTATTTGGTGATATACATATCTATGTTGTGTTTGTATCTATAATTTTGTGTGTGTGTGTGTGAGCTTCTCGAAGGTATTCCAGGTTGTCAATCTCCCGCTGGGCATGTTCCACTCTCAGTGTGTGTGAGATACTAGGGATTAAACTCAGGGCCTTGCACATGGTAGGCAAGCTCTTTACCACTGAGCTATATCCCCACTCCTTTTTAAAAAGATTTTTATTTTGAGACAGGATATCACTGAATTTTTCAGGCCAGCCTCGAACTTGTGATCCTCCTGCCTCATCCTCTTGAATAGCAGGTATTAAAGGTGTGCACCATTGTACTCATAAATATAGATTTTAAAGTATGACTTTGTGCGTATTTTGTAACATTTTTAACTTGCTGGCATATTAACATTATTTATTTATTTATTTATTTATTTATTTATTTATTTTATTTTATTTTTTTGTGGTACCAGGGATTGAACTCAGGGGCACTCGACCACTGGGTCACATCCCCAGACCTTTTTTGTATTTTATTTAGAGACAGGGTCTCACTGAGTTGCTAAGTGCCTCGCCATTGCTGAGGCTGGCTTTGAACTCACGATCCTTCTGCCTCAGCCTCCCAAAGTGCTGGGATTACAGGCGTGCGCCACCGCGCCCGGCAACATTTTTTAAAAATATTTATTTATTTATTTACTTTAGTTGTACACAATGCAATGCATTTATGTTTACATGGTGCTGAGGATCAAACCCGGGCCGTGCACATGCGAGGCGAGCGCTCTGCCGCTGAGCCACAATCCCAGCCCATATTAACATATTTTAATATCAATATATATCTGTACCAAATACTTTTGTGCCTTTTAAAATTAACAAATAAAAGTTCTATGTGTTTATGGTGTATATTCAATGATGTTTTAACATATGTATACATTGTGAAAGGGCTAAATCAAACCAACTTATATATGCATTACTCCCACATTCTTTTTTTGTAATGAGAACATTCAAAATCTGCTCACTTGACGATTTTCAGGTATGCAAAATAATTATTAACTATCATCACCATGGTGTAGGATAGATCTCTTGAACTTGTTCCTTCTCACTGAAATTTTGCATCTTTCAACAAAGATCTCCCCATTGTTCCTACCCCTCAGCCACTTATGAGCACCATTCTACTCTGTTTCTATGAGTTCAGCTTTTTTAGCTTCCTCATATCAGTGCACTCATTCAGGATTTAACTTTCTGTGGTTGGCTTATGTCACTTGGTATAATGTCCTCCAAGTTCATTTATGGTGTTGCAAATGACCTCCTTTTAAGGCTAAATTGTATTCCATTTGGTGTATATACATTTTCTTTATCCACCTATAACATAATCAATAAGACATACCATTTCATTCATTGGTATCCCATTATTTATTCTGTAATATTTATTTATTTATTTATTTATTTATTGGTACCAGGGATTGAACCTAGGGGTGTTTTACCACTAAGCTACATCCTCAATCCTTTTTATTTTTTGAGACAGGGTCTTCCTAAATTGCCAAGGCTGATCTCTAACTTGTGAGTTTCTTGCCTCAGCCTCCCAAGTCACTGGGATTACAGACATGTACCACCACACCCATCTGTCCTACTCTCTCTTTTTTTAAATAGCATGTCTTTACTTTTATAAATTTCCCCCCAAAATCTCCAGAGAAAGCCACAACAAAAGCTTTTCCCCATATACTTTAAGCAGCACCAATCTTCAAAACCATATTATACTCAAATATCAGTATACATAAGGAATCATTTGAAAACTAAATCAAGATGATACTTGGAAAATTAAATCCTGCATTCTCATAAATATGATTCTTGATTTTTTGTATGTACACCTGCCTTCTTTTTCAAAAATACCCAAGAAACTGTTGATAATGATTACCTTTGCATAGAGGAAATACAATGGAGAAAGAGGTAAACTTGTTTTTTCATTTAATACCTTTTATATACATTAAACTTATTACATTTCTTTTTTCAAAGCATCTTTTCCTTATTGGTGCATTATAATTATTCCAAATAATGGCATTCTTTGTGATATATTCACATGTGCCCACAATCTGGTCAATTTCATTGGTCCTGCTTTTTGTTTGTTCCTCCCTTCCCATAATCCCCATCTTCTATGCTACTGGTCTCTTTTTTATTTTCATGAACTTCTTCATCCCCAACTTTTTTTTATTATTATTATTTTGAGACAGGGTCTCACTAAGTTGAAGAGGCTGATCTCAAACCTGTGATCCTCCTGCCTCAGCCACCTGAGTTGCTGGAATTATAGGAAAGAACCTCTGAGCCTTGCTCTGAAAATCCCCCATTTAAAAAATTTTTTATTTGTTCTTAAGTGGTCATTTATGTAGCTTTCAATTTTTTGTCATTCAAACAATGCTGAGAAAAAAAACTGTTTACATTTTCATGTGCTTAACTGGTTTTATTAGGATAGAGTTCCAGAAGTAAGCTCCATCCCCAACACCTGGCACAGGACCAATCATAGAGTAGTAGTCAACAAATATTTGGCCAAAGAGTACATGTACTTTAAGTTCATTTGGCACAGTTTAATGAAAATCTCTTCACAAATGTAAAAATGTATAGTCCAAACATCAATATTTAAGGTACTTCATTTTGAAAGTTAAGAAATAGAGACATAAAGAGACAGGAAGGAGAGACAGGAGGGATTAAAAGCAATTCCCTAAATCTATATCCTCTTTTTTCTTATCCCTCTGAGATGTCCCTCTCATGGTGGGAACTGTACCACTTAGTTGTTAAGTGTATTGACCAATAGTTCCTGTCACCTGGGACTTGGCTTCGCCTCCAGGTCAGGACCAGGTGGGAAAATCTATACAGGTTATGTCCTTGTTTTTAAAAATCCACATTCAGAACTATGAAAGTATCCATCTGTACATTATGCCCTTGTCTGCACACAATCTCCTAAAGTATTGAAGGACAGTTTGTAGGTTATGAGTAGCTCTAATCTCAGGGCAAGTTAGTGCAAAAGGCTGAGCATAATTGTGGCATTTTTAAGTAGTGAGACTGGGAGGTTTGTGGGGAGGGAGCAAGTGAAGCAGCAACAAGAGGCCACTGGCCTGGAACATTTTGCTCACAGCCTCCAGGCCTCAGCCTGGCCACTGGACAATGTTAAGAAATGCATTCTGGCTGCCCTGTTGAATCAGTTTACTGACTATAGCTAGATGAACAAATCATTTGGACTTGAAGATTTTTCAGGAAAATACAGAAAATAAATATCAGTGGTCAGAGTGTATCTGAAATATAAATGATATACTAATTATTTAACTTTACAAAAGCGACAGAGTAAGTATAAAATAGTGGATATCAACACTAGGGTGTGGCAAAGACCAGGGCAGAGGATTACATTTGTTTGTGAGAACCTGACTTAAAAAAATGTTGGGTTTTGTACATTTTAATGAAGTGGATGCCTAAATGCTTTCTCTCTAATTTACATAGCTGAAATATGCTCATTTTTTAGTCCAAGTCCTGTTTAATTAAAAAAAAAAAAAACTGACTTAGCCTGTCAGTACACTCTTAAGACTTTTGACAGAAACCTACTGGTTTATCATAAAAAGACAAAAAACTAAAATCTATCATCCTGATATAGTAAAATATGAAGAAAATGTGACCAAAATCTTTAATTTTTATATCTTAAAACATGAATTACCTAACATTAAATTTTAAATGTCCAGTATTTTGGAGGCTGGCTTTGAACATTTACCTAACATTACAGCCAGGCAATGTTCTAAGTATGGATTAATGACCCAACACAAACCATCCCCAACTTCTCAGAGCTGGAATAGTTTTGTTGAATCTTCAGAATAACGTCAGAAAGTAATTTATATTATTATCTCCATTTTATAGATGAGAAAAACTGCCAGATCAGAGAACAGAGCAAAGCCAAGATCAAGGTCTGGCAGTGCAGCAGAATGGACTCTAGAGTTGGTGCCCTAAACTGATAGACTATACACATTTTTTTTTAATTTATTTTTTATATTTATTTATTTGCTTTAGTTGTACACAATGCAATGCATTTATGTTTTTTACGTGGTGCTGAGGATTGAACCCAGGCCGCGCACGTGCGAGGCTAGCGCTCTGCCACTGAGCCACAACCCCAGCCCCCGACTATACACATTTGTAAGTGTCATTTTAGCAATGGATTTATCACTTCCTATTTGGAAAACATATATTCCAGTAGACAATACAGCAAGGTGACTTCTAGGAGGCATGTTCCCTGTGCAAGTTTCACAGATGTCACCTACCTCTAAGACTTGAAAGCGCTGGTAGATATAATGTACCATGGCTGGATCCTGGGCATACTGTGGTGGGGGCAGAAATGCTGCAAGGAATAGAACCAGCAGAGCAGAAGTTCCCCAAAGGGCCACCATGGTCCTGCAAACTCTGCCAGGAGTGGAATCTTAAAGTGGTTCTTAGAGAAGACTCAAGGATCCAGATGGTGATCTCCTGTTGTCTATGGCTGCTTATGGGAAATCCTTGAAAAACAATGTCTTGCACAGCCCGAGAGCAAAGTCCGCTTGTTATTCCACCCAATGCATGATCTCAGTTTGTGAGCTGGTGATCAAGTCCAGCTGTTGGCAAAGTCAGTTCCCCGAGTCCTTGCAGGCTCACTTGGTGCAGAGAGCTTCCTGGGTTCAGCATCTGCTGCCCTCACCCTTGACATGCACAGACCCTCCCCAGGGTAATGGCTGCACACAGCTTTAAGGCCTGTGGTATATGAAGGAGGAGGTGGGGAGGCCTTTCCCCTGCTCCCCTCCCCCAGCTGTTTCCTTTTTACTTTTGCTTTTCTCCTCCCTAATAGACTCTGCAGTCCAATCAGAGGCCTGACCCAGCACAAACCACCCCCAACAACTTCTGGAGTTGGAATCTCAGTTGAGTTTCTGGCATAAGTTCCCAGGATCCTTTTCCCAGAAGTTCTGTTGGGAGACCCACCTCTCCTCCAAACTTACTTTGCATTCCTGCAGCTCTTAAAGGCACAGCAAGGAAAAATGAACCCTGATCTACCCCTGTCTCTGAAAAGCCAGTGCACAGGGCTGCATTGCTCAGTGAGCAGAGAGGCACAATGAGCTACAAGCCTGCGTTCCCTGGGTTGAGCCCAGAAGATTTTTCTTAAGAAGAACAACAATTATTAAGATAGTGATGCTTCTAGAGCCAAGCCAAAGTGCAATTCCTTTGTAAGGAAGTCCTAGAGTTTTCTCAGTCACAAATGTCAGATTTCCCTTTAGACAGCTACAGGCTAGAAATACATAGCACTCAACTTCTGCAGTTTCCAGTCGAGTTGAAGATAAATCATATCCCTAGAGCCAAGTAGTAAAATCTTCTAATTTTACATTTGCTGTTCAGGCTTTTACCTATCTCAACCACTCCTTCATGAATGTGTTCTGGACTTCCCAGGGTTCTTTATCAATCACCCACCAAGGTGGGGAAGGTTGAGGGTATCTGTGGGATATGTAAGAACTTCTGGCCAAAAATCAGAAGACCTTTGCATTTGGTCCCTGCAACAGACACTGGAAATCTGAGAAATTTCTATTGGTGGCCCTTGAAAGTCCTTGTCCCCAGTATATACTCCTCCCCCATCCCTCTTTAATATGACCTTAGCTCCTATTTCTCCCCTATCCTTTTTGTCAAGTCCCAAACAATAGCTCCTCATTCTTAAAAACAATGTCTCCTATTTCTGAGAACCTTCTTTGAACTTGAACTGTCCCTAAAACTAGTTGAACTTTAGTTAGCCTCTTTAGCTGAATCTTTATTAAAAAAAATCCTAACTCAGGCTCCTTCTCCAAGTGAGAATTCTCTCTGAAAAACTCATCCTTGGCATTTTAAATAGTCTCATACAAAAGAGCTTTGGTGATTTTCTACCATGAATGCCTCAAGTCCTAACATTGAGATTGTGACTAAGATGAAAAAGATTCAATAGAGGAAAATTCTTGTCTCATGGTTAATATTTGGGCGGGTTCTGTCATTGTGGGCTTTCCACAGTATGCTTACATTATTTCTACAATGAGATACACATTCAATACTAATGAAACCTAAAGAATTACCAGACAGTCCATGAAGAAGGAATGTACTGAGGAGCCTCAGTCGCAGCCCAAGTCCTCAGGTTGCTTCCAGGCTGCTGTTGCCCTTGTGTCTCTGGGAGGGTCTCCCCTGTCTCCCTGTTAGTGATTCAGGCTCCTCACCACTATCTCTGTGGTCACCAGCTTCATAGGGATAAACCAGGCCTCTGACTGACCATACTGGTCTTAGCTGGAGAGCTTATTTTTGGTACCAGAGATTAAATCCAGGGCACTTAACCACTGAGCCACAACCCCAGCCCTTTTTAATATTTTATTTAGAAACAAGATCTCATTGAGTTGCTCAGGATCTCTCTAAATTACTGAGGCTGGCTTTGAACTTGTGATCCTCCTGCCTCAGCCTCCTAAACTGCTGGGATTACAGGTGCACCACCAGGCCAAGTGAGAGAGAGCTTTACTCTTTGTAATCCCGAAGAAGCATGAATCCCATATTGTCACCCTTAGCTCATTAGGACTGATGAGCCATGGGACAGACTCAGAATGGAAACCCTCATTTCTTGTGACCAGAGGTTTCAAAAAGAAAAAACAAACTCACTTTGGAGATAGTTCCAGCTTTGACTGACACAAACTGGCCAGTCATGGCTACCTTTACTTAGAGTAGTCCTACTCATTGGGTGCTATGTTGGTAGGCATGAGAAAGATGGTTTGCCTGCAGTTGGGGTGAAACCAATCATTTTGCTTTGTTGTCTTTCTTACATTTAACCTCTTTAATCACTACTCTAAGCTCACTAGTGAGCACAGTGGTCAATAAGTGACTCTGCCCTCTACCTTTTCTCCTCTGCAAGTGTCTGATCCTTCTGTTCTCCTGCCTCAGTATCCTGAGAGGGGTAACTTTAGTCTGGTGATACCCACCACTATTTCCTCAGTGTAGTGATTGAACCCAGGGACACTTAACCACTGAGCCATATCCCCAGCCCTTTTTATTTTTTATTTTGAAATAGGGTCTCACTAAATTACTGAGGCTGGCTTTTAACTTGCGATCCTCCTGCCTCAGCCTCCTGAGCCTCTGGGATTACAGGCGTGCACTACAGCACCCAGCTGGATTCATTAGTTTTTGATCTGCAAGCTCTGCCCTGAACTGTCTTCAGTAAGTGACCTTCCCAATTACAACCCCCCACCAAGGTTGATCTCATCCAGATCTCAAGTGCCTCTTGGGATTCTTTGCCTCTCTCTTTGCTGGTGGCTCTTTCTGCTACTGCCTTCCTGTTTTAGTCAGGTTTTTTTTTTGTTGTTGTTGTTTTGTTTGTTTGTTTGTTTGTTTTGGCTGCTGTGACTAAAAGACCCAACCAGAACAACTTTAGAGGAGGAAAAGTTTATTTATTTGGGGCTCACGGTTTCAGAGGTCTCAATCCATAGACAGCAGGTTCCATTCCTTGAGGCTCAAGGTGAGGCTGAACATCATAGCAGAAGAGTGTGGTGGAGGGAAGCAGCTCCCGCAAATGTTGAAGTTTAAACACTAGAGAAGCACGCAGAGGCAAGCATATAAAGCAGGGCTTATTTAAAAGGGGTAACATAGACTTCTCCCGGGAGGGAGATGGGAGCCATTGCTGGTATCCGGGTATCCCAAGAAGTGAGGCAGGTCTGCCTTTTTTATATGTCCCAGCCTTCCTTTGTTCTCCTGCCCTTCCCCTTAGCTCTCTCCTTCCTGCTTACATAACCAGGCCCAGTGACCAGGCTCAGGAATGCTGGGTGGGATGGCCAAAAGGTAAGAAGCAGATGGGCTGAAGGGGGGAGGGCAGGATGGAGGAGCCCAGGACACGTTAATTAACAACTTTATAGCTCCCTGTGGGGAGGGGCAATTCCTGGGACAGGTTACTTTAGCAACAGGTTGGGGCAGGGGCAGGTTCTTGATAAGGGTGGAGGAAGGGCTCTGAAGGAATTAACATTCCAATCCCTCAGGGGACAGCCTCCAACTTCCCGGGACTCACTCAAAATTGTCTTTCTTGATCTGACCTGACTCCATTTATCTATCTATACTGACTGCCTGTCAGATTCTAGCTTCAACATGATGATCAAAAAGCAGCTGAAAGCACCACTTGCCAGATACAAATATATACTCTAAAGCCACACCCCTAATACCCCACCTCCTCCAGCCACACCCAACTGGCCTCCAATCACCACTTAATTAATCCAATCAAGTGATTAATTCACTGATTGGGTTAAGGCGCTCAAAACCCAATCATTTCCCCCTCTGAACCCTCTTGCATTGTCTCACAGGTGAGCATTTGGGGAACACCTCACATCCAAACCCTAACAATCCCCATATTAACTGACCACCTGATTTATCCTCCATTTAACTAGGAGATGCTAATCAGGCTTGAGAAAGTCTGTGAGGAGGCAATTCTGCCTTGTCAAGGAGTCAGAGGCCAGCCTAACAGAATCCCACCTGGATCAACAGGATTCATCATTTATGTATGAACAGCATGTCTCCTCATTTTCTTCTGTTCTCTTCTCACTTTTCTCCCTACCTTTGCCCCCTTTATCTTTTATTGCCACTCCTACCTCCACTTCATAGCTATTAGCTTTAATGTCATCCTCAAATATTTCAGCCTTTTACAAGTAATGGCATTATTTCCTGCATGAGTGGTTGTAGCAGCCTCTAATTTTCTGGGTTCATCTCTAGATATAGAACTGACTGGTTTTAATGAAAATTCTGTACAGTGTGACCTCCACTAACCTTCCTACAACTCTTACCATTGCCCACATTCCTCCTTCACAAAAATCACATCATCTAATTGTCCCCAAACTCTCATGAGATTTTTTTAAACCTTTTGATATCTTTGCTTATGGAGGTCCTACAGCCTAGAACATCTCTCCCTTTGTAATTAGTGAATTCTTACTCATCCTTCAGATCTTCCCCTAACTCCACTCCAGGCAGAATACCCCCCTCTCTCCTCTGTTTCCATATGTGTTGAAATTGGAATCTTGGCAATTTGAGGGAAGAACAATCTGGACATGGGCACTCTGGTGGAGAGGTATGGACTTGCAGACTTTGGGTGTGAAAAGAGGAAGAGAAGAAACATAACACTGTACGGGGCTGAACTGTGCCTCCCCACTCCAAATTCCTATGGTGGAGCCCTAATCCCCATAATCCAGAATCTGACTATATTTTGAGGCAAAGTCCTTAAGAGGTAATTAAGAAAAAATGAGGTGGATCCTAAACCAATGTGACTAACGTCTCTGTAACAAAAGAGGAAATCTGGATGCACAGGGGAGGTTCATGCACGTAGAAAAGACCACAAGAGGACACAACGAGGAAGCAGCCATCTACAAGCTGAGGAAAGAGGCCTCAAGGGAAATCACATCTGTTGACACTTTGATCTGGGGCTTGCAACCTTTACAGTTGTGAGAAAATAAATGTCTCTTGTTTAAGTCACTCAGCCTATGGAACTTTGTTTTGGAAAACCAAGTCAACTGATATAAGCACTCCATGCTGCAAAAGAAGGCAGTATGGAGACAAAATATACAGAAGTTCCACTGGGATGTGCAGGGTGTTCTTGGCCAGATATAACTGATAAGGGAATTCCTGGGTGATACACTGATGATTTACAATTGCAGGTTTATGCAGGTCTTGAGGTCCTGATCCACTTTCCACCTGCCTGCTGGACATTCACATTTGGATATGAAATAGACATCATAAACTTGCCTATTATCATTTGTCTCTCTAGTCAGACTTCCTTCCAAATGATTTTTTAAGCATCATCTTTTACCTGCTTACCAAGACAAAACTTCAGGTGTTCTTCTAGATTTCTCCTCACTTTTATTCCTATGTTCAATTAATCAGTCACCAATGCACTAATTTTACCACCTAAATATGCATGAAATATGTCCCCTTCTCTTTTATGCTACTGCAAATTCATTAATTAGGGCTTCTTTATTTCAAACTTTTTACTCATTTCAGGGAAACCTATTGTGTTCCAGATACTGGACTCTGCCCTAAGGATACAATGAAGACACAGTAGATAGATTTCTTGTCCTCACAAAGGATATAGGCTAGTAGAGAGACAATTATATGGATACATAAATATAATTCACCATAATTTAATTAAGAAGTCACAGGGTCTGGGGGGTTGTAGCTCAGTGGTAGAATGCTTGCCTGGTACATGTGAGGCACTGAGTTCAATCTTCAGTACCACATACAAATAAATTAATAAAATGAAGATATGAAAAAATTTAAAAAAAAGAAGAAGTCAGAGAGGTTGTACTAAGTGCCATGCCAGAATGAAGGTAGAGCACCTGAGCTCAGGAAATCAGGGATAAATTCTCAAATGAAGTGCATCTTAGCTGAGATTTGAAGGATGAATAGAATTAGTCGTATAGTATAGATAGTGGGGAGAAGTGAGAAATGCTGTAGGCAGAAGCAGCAGCCCATGCAAAGACCCATAAACCAGAGAGCTTAGTAGATTGCAGAACTGATAAAAGTTGTGTATGAAGTTTCTACAGGACTAGGACAGCATAGGAGTTTAGGCTTCCCAGGAAACAAACTCAGATGAATTGATATGTAAGATGTATGTCTGAAATAAGACCTATACCTATGAGGAAGTAAAAGAAGCAGACTGGGCAGAGAGAAAAGTTGAACTGAAATGCTTGTAACACAGGCCACAACTGATGGGACGAGGAGTTCTGGAACTAGCAGCTGTGCCCTTGGCGTTCCTACATCAAGCAGTCATTGGATGAGTACTGCTCCCAAGGAGGGAAGGCATGTAGGATTGAGAGTTTCCTTTGGCTGGGGGTAATTACTGGAGAGAGACTCAGCTGTGAGCTGTTAGTGTCAATACTTGCACAGCTGCAAGAATGCTTGTCCTTGTCATAAAGGATAAGTTGGGGCAATGTACCACGGTGTCCCTTTCAGTATGATAAGGAGAGGCCAGGTATTGCCAATTTTTTTAAGACCTGCCAAACATTCGAGGTGTTATGGTAAGAATGAGAAAACAATTAGAATTTCAAGTGAGTAATGCAAATTGATTTGTGTTTTAGAGAGCTCTCTGGAGGCCAGGTGAAGAATGTGTTAGAGGGCAGCAAGAAAAAGTTCATGGTGGGAGATGGATTAGGAGGCTGGTACAGTGATTTGGGAGAGACATCATGAGGACCAGAAGAGTGTAGTGTCCAGGAAGAGAGGAAGTTAAATGGATGCCTTTGAGAAATATTTAAGATCTAGAATTAGTGGAACTTGGTTACTGATTTAATGAGGAACAGAGCAAGGGAGTCAGGGTGATGGCCAGATTCTGCACTGTTTACTGCAGCCTCCATTCTAGTCTATCATCGCACTATAGCCACGGTAATGGAGCCAATATGCAAACCTCATTATGAAATGTCCCTACTTAGGAGTCTTGATTGAATGCCAGTTCTCTCCCAATGAAGCCTAAATACCTCAGGCTCAGAGAAGTCTTTGCAAGTAAATTGCATCTAAGCTAAGATGGATAACAGGAGTAACTGGTAGGCAAAGAAGGAAGGAGTATGTGAGATACATTCCCAATGGCAGGGGATGCCTGCCTCTCAGAATTAAGCACACTTCTGCAGATCCTCTCTCTGCTATTCTTCTAGTATTTGCTACATGTCTCTCACTCAGTCTTGGAGCCTTGTTTAGACACCACATCCTTGCCTGATAACTCCTGAATGAATGGTAATTTTCCTCTTGGTCTGGGCTCAGATTTGCTTCCAGAACTGGCCCTTCATCTAAATCATGCCCACTCCTATCTTGCAGCCTTGCCAACATCATGAACCTTCAGGGCATATCACCTGAGGGCTTCTCTGAAAGGCACATGGAAATTCACAGAGCTGCACATAAGTGCCTTAGCCCCATTGTTGGGGTCCACTTGATAGATTTTAGCATAGACCCCAAATCCTATCTTATTTTGAGAGAATCAGTTCTTTTACCCCTTAGTAAATGGGACAGATTATAGGCAATTTCACTATGGTTCAACATATTCTACCTACCTCTGAAGATGAAGTTCCTGGACATGTCAGATTCATGGGCGATGCAGTGCTGTGGACATGATACCTGGTTTCTCCACAATTGCTGGAGAACAAGACAGCCCTCATAAATACATTTTTAAAAAACATACTGGAAAATGCCAAAATACTTTTTAAGCTTAAATATTTTAGTGGAAATCTTTCCAAGCATATTTCAAACTTATTTACTTTTTTAAAAAAGTATTTTGAGTTGTAGATTGACACAATACCTTTATTTTATTTATTTATTTTTTATGTCATGCTGAGAATCGCACCCAGTGCCTCACGTGTGCTAGGCAAGTGCTCTATCACTGAGCCACAACCTCAGCCCTCAAACTTATTTACTTTGTAAAAGCCACTTATTATTTTCTTAATGACATAAGAATATCTTTATGATTCATCTACTAAATCATGTATAGGAATTGTTCAGAGATTATTGAGGTATAAAGAGATCTTTTCCTTGGTACTTACTGGGCAAGCACAGCTAGGAACTTCCAATCTGTGAATAGGTTTTTTATATTTTCTCTGACTTTCCCTTTCCCTCTCTGTCTCCATCAAACTCTCTTTTAAAAAAAGCAAGGCTAATTCTCACATTGGTTCTCTCCTAACATGTGAAATAGTCCTGTTTGGAATTAGGTTTTGACTTAAGCTTCAGAAATTATTTGAGGTTGCCTCCTATTTTGCTTACTAGCTTCTCTCTGTCCCCCTCTCCTGGAATCATGAGCTATTTCAATAACTTGTCCTGGTCCTTCCCTGCAACAGGACCTGAGCTGGTTGTTCTGATGTATTTCAGCTCTCTTGACCCTGGCCCTTCCCTCTGTCCTCCAGGTTTGTGGGCCTGTGACCCTAGTGGAGACCTCTGTCACCCACCCAGGGTGGATGCTCAACTCCACCCTCTCAGAAATCTCATCCTGCTCCCTTCATCTCTTCGTGCTGCCCCGAGTTTCCTTCACCCTTCACCAGGCTCCACCACACAGTTCTCCCAAGAAAAGAAGAGAATTTTGACAAAGAGGGTTTGGGGAGGACTCTTCAGGGTTTTAGCGCAGTTCTGTTCCCTCCTACACTGTAAAGAATTATTCTTCTCCAAATACTAAGCATATTTTAAAATGCAAGAAATTATAGAGGGCCTTCCACATTTCCAGTAGGAAACCACTTTCCTTTCCACCTTTCTGCCATCCTAGAGAGACAGTAAAAAATGAGCCTGCACTGGCGAGTCTCTGCAGTAGCTATGTGTGGAGGACTTTGCAAGAACAATCAAAGTTCCCAAATTCAAGCACTTGCAGGAGGGAGGGGGGTACTGATTAAAGGACAGCCTGAAGTACCAAATGAATTGCTGAAAATTCTAAGGATTAATCCTTTTAATACAAAGGGAGACTAGAACTAGACACCTTAGAAGACTGATTGTAGTGGTAGAAAAACAAAACAAACAAACAAACAAAAAACCAAGAATGATTTACAGTAAGTGTGCCAGGTTATGGCTATATGTCCTCATTGAGTTTTTTTTTTTTTTTTTTTTTTTTTTTGTAGGTGGTGCTGGGGATTGAACCCAGGGCCTTAATGCATACAAGGCAAGCACTCTACCAACTGAGCTGTATCCCCAGCCCTCCATTGAGTCTTGAGCCAGTGTGCTACAAAAGTAAGAGGACATAGCTCTGCCTCCCAAGAACTTACAATTTAGAACTGAGGGGCAGGGAAGGGAAGCAAGCAACAGAACAGAATGTACTTGTGAGGGTGTTTTTTGTTTTGTTTTTTTGGGGGGGTTGTTTTTGTCTTTGTTTTTTGGTTCTTGAATGAGAGGTACTGAGGAATTTGAAAGAGTCATCCTTCTTAAACACAATGACATTTGCCCAGATGAATTGATTTTCCTATTAATTTACTATTCTTTTTCTTTTCAAATCTTTGGATTATGTGGAAAAGAAGGAGGTGAAAGTGGAGGGGAAGGGTGTGGTCTATGGGATTTCATAGGGACTAAATTCAGTTTCAGGATGGAATAAAAAGGAACAAATATATTGTAGAAGGAATTTAAGAGTTTCTGGCTGAGAAGTTTTGGTAAGCATTTGTTGGTAACAGGTTGTTAAAGCAAGTTGGTATTTTTTAAGGAGATATTTGGGGAATCATTTTAAAACTAGTATGTTAGAGTATGGAATCAGGAGAGAACCCCTCCATATAGCTAATCAAAAGTTTCTTATATAAATGCTTGTGTCATTACCAGCTAGGCCTTTAATTAACTTTCTGTCCCCATGTACCCTTTGCTGTAAGTCACCAACTGTCTTAGTTAGCTTGGATCTCTATAACAAAATACCATAGACTGTGTAGCTTAAACCACAGATATTTATTTTTCATGGTTCTGGAGGCTGTGACATTCACAATCCAGATATTGACAGATTCAGTGTCTGGCAAGGGCTTGCTTCTTGATTCATAGAGAGCCATCTTCTTGCTGTGTCCTCACATGGAACGGGGGCAGTGGGAGAGGGAGCCTTCTGGTCTCTTCCTCTTTTCATAAGGGCACTAATCCTATTATGGTGGCCTCATCCTCATGACCTCATCTTATGCTCACTACCTCCTAAAGTTCTCCCACCTCTGAATGCCATCACCTTGGGGACCAGGGTTCAATGTAAGAATTTAGGGAAATACAAACACTCAGCACCAGTCTTTCCATTGATCAATAATTTCAGTGTCTCCTCATGTTGTCTTTCCTCTTCCCTCACTTGGCTTGAGTCTACACAGAGCACAATCTTGCAGTTTGGGACATTCATTTACGACTGCCCCATGTTTTGCTGGAAATGTCTTCTCTCCAGAACCTCCTCAAGTGGCTGGCACAGATGCTGTTCCCTGCCTGAAGTGAAGAGCCTGGCCTGCTTTCTCACAGCCCTCAGGATGCCCAGCATTCACTTGGTGGGCATGGCCTCCCTCTGCTCAAACCTCTCATCGTGGTTGTTCTGGTTTGGCTTTTGAAAGCCATCTGTGCAATTTCCCTATAAGTGGATTCTTTCTGGAAGCCAAGCACCTGGTCCTGATAGATACTTGTCAAATGCTGGACACATCAGTTGTGGTTGGGTGGGCTCAGGTGGCCTATATTGAGTCTCTGTTTCTTTAGCATCTGGCAACCACATCTCTGTCAAGAGCTTTTGAAATTTTGCCTGCTATTGTGCAGCTTGGGTAGCCTCTAGAGTGGGGGTACAGCCTACAGGGCAAGGGACTGAGTAGTGAAAGCCACTGATGGGAGTGAGATGTATGTTAATGACTCTTGGAGGTGTGAAAGCTGTGGCTGCAGCTGGAGATGGTGGCCAGCAGATGATGTTGGAGGCCCCAGGGCCAGGGCTGGTCAGTATGTGTGGAAATCCTGGGTCTTATCCAGGCTCTGTGTCTGCCCAGCACTGGACTTAACTTGAGTCTCTGCTGCCTGGGTTCCCAAGTGACATCTCTGGAGTTTTGTGAACATCTAACCCATTGGGGAGAGAGCCCCAGGACTTAAAGCTAATGGTTACCTGTGGTCCCCAGAGGGTTCTTCAGAGAGGTCTTAGTTCAGTGTCCCAAACCTAAACATTGGGTCAACTTTTGTGCACACTTTTTGTTTGGAGCCTTTAGCCACTAGAGGGCAGAGGCTTTTCAGGCAGGCATGACACTACGGCCAATTGTGTTCCTTTTCCTTTTTAGATTTGAATGAGAATATATTCCATTTAAAACCAGTACCCACCAACCTCCTTTTTCTTCCCTCCTCCCCTAATTGATCTGACCACCATTCTTGATCAATTGCATAGAATTGCTTGTGTGGTTTTATTTTCAAAACAGGCTGAGGTATGAGAATGACTTGTTGCAGTCAGGAGATCAGCAGGTGCAAGAAATCCACAACTTGATCCAGTGCATGCAGGGGCTGGTGGTGGGCAGTGCTGGTTTGTGTGAGCTGTGCTGTTTGGAGTGGAAGGTACTTGATTTTGACACCCCATACCTCTGTCTTGACAGAGGTGAGCACAGAGGTGAGCAGCATGAGCTGCGGACATGTCCATGGGCTCATAGGATACATCTTTCTATGACAGCCCTAGGCAAGGGATGACAGGCTGGCCCTTAAAAAGTAGGCCAGGAGCCGGGCATGGTGGCGCATGCCTGTAATCCCAGCCACTCGGGAGGCTGAGACAGGAGGATCAAGAGTTCAAAGCCAGCCTCAGCAATGGCGAGGTGCTAAGCAACTCAGTGAGACCCTGTCTGTAAATAAAATACAAAATAGGGCTGGGGATGTGGCTTAGTGGTCGAGTGCCCCTGAGTTCAATCCCTGGTACCAAAAAAAAAGGGGGGGCCAGGAAAGGAGGTGCTCAGTGTCCTGCCTCCTTCCTGCCCCTGAACCATCCACACAGACTATCTTTCTCCTTGTTCTCATCTAATACATCCTTCTTTGTCAGAAGATCCCCTCCCAGGGAGCTTTCTGTGGCTCTGCCCTTTCCTCCCTCCAGTTTACTTGTAGGACTGGGATTAATCCTTTGGGGGTACTGAGAACACCTGTTTCAGTATTTAATTGAAAATGGAATTTCCTCTGCTTAAGGAATTCCAGTCCTGGTTTTATGATCTGCACTAGACATCACAGGTTATTAAAGAGATTTTCTAGGCAGTCTCAAAGTCAAATCCTTTCAGTTCATTTGTAAAAAAATGAAAATCCATTGAAAAGGGAACTGAAGAACAATGGAGGGCATGGAAAGACAGATGATGTTCTATGAAAATCAAAATCCCTTCTCCAGAGGTAGCCTGAACTTGAATTTCTGGGCAGTAGGTGTCAAGGACTGCACCATCACACCCCAGCAATGTGGCTTTCCCAGTAATGGGCATGAGCAGTTCCCTAGACTCAGAGACACAAAGATACCAGAGACAGAAGGGCACAGGGCACATTGAGCCATCCCTTCCTCATGTGAGAAGAAATGGAAGTCCACAGGAAGGGCTTGGCCTCAGAGGTGGGAGCAGAGCTCTGGGTCCCCCTCTGTCTGACTGTGCCCACACAGGTGCGGCATCTTGGTCTTTGCTCAGCACTCCACAGGTTAGGAGTCACTTGCAAACACTACATGTTAATGACAGCTTACCCACAGAATTGACAGCTCTGACAAGCCCTATGCATTTACACTGTAGTCTCTGACATCTTTTTTTAACCCAATATTATGGCTCTGAAAAGGTGGTCTCTGATATAAGGAGGCTGATTCATAGTGGGTTTGGGAGAGGGAGCATGGGAGGAGTAGACGAACTCTATAGATAGTGCAAAGGGGTGGGAGGGGAAGGGAGGGAGTATGGGGGTAGAAAAGATGGTGGAATGAGATGGACATCATTACCCTAACTAAGTACATGCATGAAGACATGAATGGTGTGAATATACTTTGTATACAACCAAAGATATGAAAAATTGTGCTCTATATGTGTAATATGAATTTCAGTGTGTCCTGCTGTCATATATAACAAATTAGAATAAAACATAAAATAAAATAAGGTGGTGTCACCTCTAGGGATACTTTTTCTAGACTGGGTTATGGAAATGAGTGTTATATGGAATTTGCATAAAATGATGGGGGAGAGCTTCTGTGACTGCATGGCACAGGCTTCTAAGGAGACAGGAGGCTCCTGAAAAGACTAGTCTATATGTACTAGGTGATCAGGTACATTCATGAAGAAACTCACCTTACTTTTGGCTTCCCAGGCAGAGATTTCTATAAGACCAAGAGAGCTACTCACTGCAAAGAGATACACAAGGACATAAATCTTCAAGTTCTGATGGGACCATACTCTCTGCAATACTTTTCCTTGGCCTGAAAGTGACATCAAGTCTGCACCATCCTTTTCTGCGCTGGTCCTGCCCAGTAATTTCATCGGTGCATGTATGCATGTATAGAGTGGCATGGAAATGCCAAGCACGGTGATAGGAAACCAGAGAGGGGTTGGGTCAAGGCAGAAAGTTCTCCACAAGGGCTTCTTCTGTCCATGCTTCTATTGTTTGAGCCCTTTGGGGAGTGGTAAAGTTTTCTAAAGACCAGAAGAGTGGGGGCCAAATACAGCCATAGGTGTGGTACTGCTTCATATTCTCAGATGTCCCTGGCCTGGCTGCACCAGGGGCTGGCAAGGGTCTGGGCGGGACCTGATGGCAAGGAGTATAGGAACAGGAGGCCTGGAACTTACAGGGTGATAAGTGGGTTCTCAGGACTCCACAGGGCAGGGCTGGCTGTCTCCCACCCGTGCTCAGTTTGAAGGTAACTGGTTTGAGTTCCTTTTGCATTTTCTAATTACGAGCTGGTCTCTACCACTACTTCTGTCCATCTGAATAGGGCAAATATTTTATGGTTAGAACCCCAAACAGTGAGATCATTCACCAGAATAGTTTCAAGGAGGGGGTGGAAATTTCATTTCCCTTCTCAGTCCTTAACCCCCTGTGTAATTATAGTTTCAAGCTGGGAATTTACCTCTCCCAAACTAGTGGTTTTACCTTGTCTCCTGGAGTCAGAGAAGGTCATGAACTGAAGGTCAGTGGAGGAGGAATCTTTCCTCATTTATAGAAATGCCTTCCTCAACAAGGACCTGCCCCATTCCTGGGAGCATCATAGGAAGGCCGCGCTGGTTTCCTAAGCTGCTCTTGTCTTCCTAAGGGGAAGTGATTTTCTTTTTCTTTTAAAAAAATATTTATTTATTTGTTTTAGTTATACATAATGCCTTTATTTTTACATGGTGCTGAGGATCAAACCCGTGCTGTGCACGTGCTAGGCGAGCGCTCTACTGCTGAGCACAACCCCAGCCGGTTTTTCAAGAAAACTTTACACCCAGGATCAAGCAGTCCTTTAGGAAGGAAATTGCTGACAGCATGGGCTGAAAAAATTGACATAATACTACCAATCAGCCAAATATTAATATTTGATCTACCAGATAGATAATCATGAGCATTTGAATGATTTGTTAAACTTTTCCAGTTTTATGGAACTCTTTAAATTTACAAACATAATACATTTCCTTTGGGTCGACTGTTTATATATTCCTGTTTGATGACATGGATACAATTTCTTTTTTCTTTCTTTCTTTCTTTCTTTCTTTCTTTCTTTCTTTCTTTCTTTCTTTCTTTCTTTCTTTTCTTTCTTTCTTTCATGGAGAATGAGAAGAACACCTTTTAAAGTCAGGAGACAGCAAAACCCTTGGTAGTTGCTGTCAAATTGTATTATCTTGACCCAAGAGCCCCTGAGTGTTTGTCTGAGCTGCTAATTGGACTGCTACAGCAAGCACTGTCTCATGTGTCCAGCAGTCACTGTGAAGAGCCCAGCAGGTGTTCACAGCACTAGTGAGGGCCAGGATCTACCACAGCATGTCAGGTAGGTGGCCTCCTCTTGCTAACCCTCCAGGACCAGCTGCATCTCACACATGAATGTCACTGGCTCTTTAACATTGATGAAAACACTGGAAGTCAAAACTTAAATGATTTTTTTTGTGCCAGGCACGGTGGCACATGCCGACGATTCCAGTGACTCAGGAGGCCAAGGCAAGATCTAATGTCAAAATAAAAAAGGCTAAGGATGTAGCTCAGTGGTAGAGCACTCCTGAGTTGAATCCCCAGTACCTTCCCCACCCAAAGTTTTCTTGTTAATTTTAGAAAAGCTAATAGAATTCTTTCAAAACCAGAAGTGCTGTTTAAGATAACATGACACCTAATTTTGTGGAGAACAAGTTAAAGCCAATACATATTTTAGAAAATATTTATTTTGGTTGGAATATTTTTAACGCCTGGAGTTCTAATTCAGAGGATAGCGTCTTCCTGCTCTTCTTACATTTTCCTGTGGTGCCCAGACACTGCTTTGTCTCTGGCAGGCTTGGCACAATGAAGCCTGGGTCTTATTCTCTCTAAAAGATTTTTATAGTCACTCTTTCTATCCAGAAAAACAAAATTAGAAAATGGGACCATAATGTTGAGCTATGATACAGATTTTGTGCTTGGCTAAAACAGCCCAGGAGCTTTGCTAGAGCCAGCAGGTCCAATGAGCCCTCAGCAGAGCTGCACGCTGAGCTGTGGACATGACATAACAGCAGGGACGGTGCGTTTGTTTCTCTTTTACAAATGTGCAATTTGTGGCAATGCCTTTCTTTACTGAGCTCTTAACTTGTTTGCACTTTCTTGTGTGCCTTTAAAACAGGATTGTTTGAAAGTTTTATTTCACAAGACAGCAAAAACGTAAAATTTTAGACTTAGTTCTAAATTTCCTTGAAGAGAAAATGAATATTTTCAAAATCATTACTTTAAAAAAAAAAGATGAAATTTGTTTCTGGAAGGCATATTTGCCAGTTTTCAAGCTCATTTATGAAGTCCTGACAAGTGTCTTCAGGTATTTGAAGAAATGGCTTTATTATTTTCTGAAAGCTTTGAGTCTGGCAAATTGAAGAAATTGTCTTACTTTGATAAATTCAAATCTGGATACATTCAAAATTAAGACTCTGGACATCATAAAAAAGGAATTTTATGGATACTGTGAGAAAACCAGCATGATATTCGATTGATGGGAAAAACCATAAATATTCCTATGTAAAATGCTGACTTAGAAATAACTTTAATGCAATGAATGATCATTGAAACAATAACTACAATACATTAGCATTGAGCCAAAAAGAAATAAGCTTAAAAAAAACTACATTTACTGTTTAGAATCAAAGTTGAATTTTCAAAAAATAAAGTAACTCGATAAAAGCAATATCAAATATTGCAACCTGGAAGATGTAATGTCAATTATGATCAATAAATTTCATATTGGTCAATACATTTCTTCATTGTCTGGCAATGCTCATCCAGCTTTCAACTGTTTTATGATGTAGTTTGGGGGGTGTAGTATCAATGACAGAACCTTGAGGACAGCATCTTTTTTTTTTTTTTTTTTGGTGGTACCGGGGATTGAACTCAGGGGCACTTGACCACTGGGCCACATCCCCAGCCCTTTTTTGTATTTTATTTAGAGACAGGGTCTCACTGAGTTGCTAAGTGCCTCGCCATTGCTGATGGCTGGCTTTGAACTCGCGATCCTCCTGCCTCAGCCTCCCAAAGTGCTGGGATTACAGGCGTGTGCCACCGCGCCCGGGCTGAGGACAGCATCTTTGACCCAGGTCTCTTTGGTCTATTCTTCCCTTTCCTACTAGGAGGAGGCACCATGAAAATCATTGTCTGCTATGAAAGTTTGGCACTGGCCTGTGGATGAGCTTGAGACTCTGATGCCACTAAAGCTTAGCCAAGATGACTAGACTGCAGGGTTGGGTCCAATTTTCTGAGGCTTTGGTGGGGGTTCATCTTTAATCTTTAATCCTTTCCAAGCTCAGAGCTCTGTACCCAAGTGAGAACACACTAGGGAGGGAGGTGCAGAGGTGATCATATAGCTAGTTGAATTTTGTAGCCCATATACAAGTGACAGTTAAGAACTTTTTTTTTTTTTTTTTTAAGTTGTAGGTGGCCACAATACCTTTATTTTATTTATTTATTTTTATTTGGTGCTGAGGATCCAACCCAGTGCCTCACATGTGTGAGGCAAGTGCTCTGCCACTGAGTCACAACCCCAGCCCAGTTAAGCACTTTGAATGGGAGAAGGAAGTGGGTTTCTGCCAGTACCCAGGAGAAGCTTGATCTGCTTTCATGGGACATTAAGTGAAGGGAGCTTTACACCTGCCATCAGGGATGCCTGAGGAGGTCATGGCACTACTTAGCACTTCTTTTTGCCTCATATCTGTCCTGGGCTTAGAGGTGAGGACCTAGGTTCATCTTCTGCAGCTCCCAGAATATTAGAAACATCATCTTTTCTGGTTTTCCTTGGAGTCGTCCTGCAGGTTTCCCCTAATGGGATATATTTTTTTCCCACTGGTGGGACAAGTTTACTGATTATTTTATTTCCTCAGTTTTATCATTTCACTTCTTCCATGAAGGTCAGCCCAGATAACCCACATAATCTTGAGAAAGATTACATTTCTACTTAAACCACTATGTTTTGTAGTGCTTTGTTATGTAGCAATAAGTGATTAGAACATCCCCCATCACAGGACAGGATAATCTTGAAAATACCAAACCATTTTCCATATCTATCTTTTGTCGGTCTCCTTAAATTGAGAGAAAGACTTTTTTTTTCATAGGAAACATAGGTTTATTGATGGCAATGGGGACTAAATCCCTGGAGTCATGACTGTTAGAGAATTTTGAACGCATCTACATTGTAGAAACAACTCCTTTCCCCTCCCTGACGCCTGCTCCCACCATGTACCCGTATATTTCCTGGTACATGCTCCATGGGTGCAATTCACTGGCCAGGAAGGGACTCTGCCAACAAAACACATCCAGGGCAGGTCTCCTTGAAGATGATGGCAATGAGAGGAAAGGGCTGGGACTTAGTGCCAGGAAGGCAAGAGGACAACTAGTTTCTTCCTTTCTTCTGGCACCAACCCTTCTCAAGGTCCCTCCCTGAGACATGATCAGTTGTTTCTCTTTCCACTACTATTTCCACTTTTCCCCAAGGTATTTAGTGTCCTTCTCTACCCTGGAAAAGATACTGAAGAATCCCCTCCCCACAAGTTCAATGAGACAAGGTTTGAGTTTTTCAAAAGGAACATTTACTAGGAAACTAAAGGGCAACCAAACAGAATGCAAGAGAACAAAGGCAGAGTTGCAAATGGGCTGAAGGAGTTCAAATTTATAACCAGACTCTGGCCACAGCTGTACTGGCTGGGCAGAGATTTCCAGACACAAAGTTGCTTGCCTACCATGTGGGTAGTCACATTTGCCTGATTGCCCCTACAAAGCTACCATGTTTCATACCAACAAGCCAGTAGCATACTCATTAGGACCCCAGGGCTGCTAGCTCTGGGCAGGAAGATGCTGAGGTGGAAACAATAGGCACAGCTGGCTCTCCAACCCAGGCTCCCATTGCCAAGGACATGCCAAAGTTGAATGGGATGACCACTGACAGCTATTGGAGCCAGTCTGATTTCTTTGGGATCATACTTCTGGGCTTTTCTGCCTGGATCTAGTGACAATATTTATGCTCACTCTCCTGCTGGCACTAGCCCTTCATGCTTTGGTTCTAAACACTGCTATGGTGGAAGATGCTAAGGTGGGAGGGATGAGCTGAGGAGAACCTTGGGCAAAGAGAGTTGAATTTTTCTCATGTCTTCAGATATAGGCAGAACTGGTATTCCCTTTGAATCCCAAGGTTGAAAGATAATGAGATGGAAATGAATTAGGCAGGTTGGGGAATGCATGAAGCTTGAGTATAATAACATTGCCTCACACACCAAAGGCCTCCACCATTTTTTGATCTGACATCAGGGTACATGGACATCTTGTACCAGGCAGCCAAGGTAACAAGAATTTCTGAGGATATGCAGTGATCCTGCTTCTGCCCAGCTGGTCCCACATCAAAATGTTAATTGAAATGAAGATAATGCATTTTCCAGTAAGGTAAACTACAATCCAATTCTGGACTCTGCTGCAAAAAGATTGTATGAAAAGGGAGATGTTATCTTGGAATCATGGTGCAAATGCATGGATAGGGTGCCTTGGACCCCTAATGGGAGAGAGTGGACCACTAGGTAACAGCCCCCTGGTCCTGCCAGGGTATGCTGAGGCCTTTGGTTTCATTTCTGTGGAGACAGAAGCAATGAGGATGAGGCGCATAGCTGGTAGCAGATTGGCAAAAGGGAAGCTGCGTAATTGAAGAGTTACCCGGGGAGAGCCCTTGACCTTCACTCCTGTAGGTATTTCCATTCCCCAAGTGCTATGGAAGTGATATGTGTCTGAAGTGAGAAGAAAACCTCTGTTTGTGGCTGTCCAAGGCTAGGCTCTGAGTTTCTGCATATGGAGATACCCCAGAAGGCACTCAGGCCAAGGAGGCCCAAAGCTGTACCAATGTGTGGTCTCCATGATCTCATAATCTCATCTCACACAATGCTCTACCTACTCCTGAGGCTGTTCCCTCTGTGGACAAATGTGCCTGGGAAAAGATATGCCAGAATGCATATGCCATGAGAGGTATGCCTCTCAAACAGGGATGACAATTAAATTTGATTTTAATAACACCACCAATTGAAAGGAAGTGACTTGGTTACTTAAAAATAATATTGTAGAATCTCAAAACTCAGAATCTGGTTTTGGCATAAAAGAGGACCATGATCAACTGGTAGTCTGCCGTGTACATGGGAGAGGGCAGTGAATTTTCTACGAACTAACCCTCTTTAAACTAGATTTTTCTCCAGGGGAGTAGCCTGCTTGTCCTATTATTCTCTGGGGACTATTCTTTGCAAAGCTGGAGTACTCCTTATGGTGAAATTATTCTCTGAAGACAGTTGTTAGCTAAGGTAGGTAGTGAAGTTTGAATTGAGATCTGCTGCTAGCACCTGGATATATTTTTAAATATTTTATCCTTCCAGGGCATTCAAGCAAATAACTTCATGTCGGAGTGACCACTGCCATAGCAGGTGCTATGTTCCCATCACCAAGGGCCTTATGTCAATCACTAAGAGTCCTGGTACTCTTGGGACTCTCACTATGTCACTTGCTTTCTTCCATAGTCCAGTCTTGGTTCTTGGCAATGAGAGACGAGCTTCCCCTGTAGTTCATCACCATGGACCACCTGAAGAAAGAGGCTAGACCATTCAGGTTCACCAAATCCAATTAGCAAAGATGGCCAGTTATTGCTGTGTTTACAGCTGAGCATTTGGTCACTGGAGTCATCCGGGTGTTGCTGGATGGAAAAAGTTACTTAAGATCTTTGTTAGATGGTTGTTCTACTGTGTCCTTGGTACAAGCATTTCTTTTATTCATAGTCATCGTTTCTGTAGGAAGAAGAAACAAAAAGAGTGATTTGTTTTTCAATTGTACATTTTTAGTGAGTACCAAACAAGTGCCAGGCACTGTAAGGGAAGCTGGGAATACAAAGACCATGGGTAAGATAATTGCCCTGATTTCAAAGCACTCAGAGGGAGAAGTGAATAACAGAGGTGAACATATACTGCTATAGGAGAATTGAGGTTACTGAGGAGGTCTACTGGGAGGATTCTGGAGGATGAGTCTTGAGCTGTGCCATTTAGGCTGAAAAAAGAGCCCACCAGGAGATGGGGGGCAAGAACTTTAAGCAAAGAAGAGAGCCCAGGGAAGAGCATAAAGGGCCTGGTGCATTTTGGAATCGTCAAGATTTAGGTGACTGAACTGTTTGTGAGGAGTGGAATGGCAGCAAGCAAGGCTGAACTGGAGGAAGGGGGTCTGAGTGGTGCAATACTGCAACATCTGTTCCTTGTTTTCCAACGGTGAGGGGTAGGCTTTCTTAATGGAGCCCCAGATTTAGATTAGCAGGATCTCTCATGTTGCATACTAAGCTCAATATTCAACTGAAATACAACTTGGTATCTTCCAGTACAGACTAAGAGTGCTAATTCTGTAGTTAGAGAGACAAAGAAACCAAAAATTTCCATGGATATAGTAATAACAAAAAGATTACTCACAAACTATGGGAGAACAGCAAATATTCTCAAACTAAAGTATATGGACTGCGTTTCAGAGACCAAAGGTTCACATGTAAGGCTATAACTTAAGGAAAATAATAAAAGCCAGAGTGTACATTGTAGAGGGAAGGCCATACTTGACTGCCAGGGTATGCCGAGGACTTTGGTTTCATTTCTGTGGAGACAGAAGCAATGAGGATGAGGCACATAGCTGGTAGCAGATTGGCAAAAGGGAAGCTGAGTAATGGAAGAGTTACCCGAGGAGAGAGTGTACACTGTAGAGGGAAGGCCATACTTGACTGTGTCCTTGGCTTTGAAGTGTGTGCATGAGTGTGTATATACACACACACACATCTCTGAGGAAATGGGGTATTTGATTCCGAGTATAGCAGGGAAAGGTGAATGGATATTTGTTTTAATATTGTGACTTAAACACGTGTTTCTCAGAGAGGGTGCTACTCTGCAGTGCCCCCCAAAGGGCTATTTTCCATCCTACCCCTCACATTGGCCCTGGGTCACCTAGTCCCTTGCCCAGCTGTGAGACCCATCCTTGAAGGCCCTATTTGCTGGTGCCTGAGTCCCATTAGCAAAGGCAAAGTGTCAACAACCTCAGCCCCACCAATGAATGAAGTCTGGAATTAGCTGTGCTGCTATTAGCCCAATGGGCTGTGTATACCATTCCTTCATTTTTGAGTACCCACTGTGTGCCAGGTACTAGGATATGAACTTTACAAATCCTTAAAAGAGCCCAGTGAGGTTCTTTACTGGAGGATACAGAGATGTAGAGAGATTAATTTACATGAAGCCATATCATGAATAAGTGTCAGACCTGGGAAATAAACCCAAGACTTCGAATTTTGAAGTCCAAGCATTAGCAATTACATCATTCCTAAACACACTTTGTATGCCCAATCTCCACATCTGATACATTTAAACTGTTTTGTTTGCCTTGTCTTTCTAGACACTAAATCTAAACATGTAATGTGCCTTGAAAGTCCAAGCCAGTAGCACATAGCAGGTGTTACATCCCTCATACAGCTTTCTAGCTTCTCATTTAGTTTCTCTAGATTTCCCTGGTTGGCAACCTGCATGTGTATCTCATTTGACCCCTAGGTTCTATGTAAAATCTCTTTATTCCCTGTTTTGACCCTAGCTTCACCTCTCCATTTCAGCAGTTCTTTCAGACTGCTTTGGTACAGCTCTCCCAAAGTACCCAGTCTTGCAGGGCACTTGGTTTGTTAACGGCTTTGACTAAAGTCTGCTTAGTGGGCTGGGCTATGACTGCAACCAATTTTTACCATTCCCCATACCCAGGGATACAACTAGCAGAGGCTATGCAGTTGATGGCCAAATCAGAACATAGCTCCAACCAGACCTCTATGGCAGTGTTTTACTTATTTGGCAAATTTCCTTGTGCATTCAATTAGCCAGAATCAAGGACAGCCTCTGGAAAAACTATAAATTGCCTACTGGTCTTTTCCTTCTTCAGGTGAAGCCCTTTATCTGGTTGCATTTTCTGGACCCGGATCCTGTCTGGGCCCAGGATCCTTTATTTTCCTGCTCTTGACAGGGCCACTAAGGTCCCTGAATGCTTGTGTTTAGGGACTGAGCCTACAGATGACAGGATAAAAGAGTGTTGATGTATCTTGGAGTGGTGGGTCATCTCTACCAGAGGTCTTACAGAGAAAGCTTCTTGGGAACAAACTTATTCTAGGGAAAATAAGGCATACAAGTCAGGTCTGAAAAAGGAGTCCAGTTGTCTTAGGGAAAAGGGCAACTGAGGAGGGCATGAATGATGCTGTCACCCAACCCTACTTTGTCTGTCATTTGGGACAAAATTCTTTTTTTTTTTTTTAATTGCATTCAGTTTTTTTAAACATTTTTTAAAACTTTATTTTGTTTATTTATTTTTATGTGGTGATGAAGATCGAACCCAGGGACTCTCACATACTAGACAAGAGCTCTACCACTGAGCCACAACCCCAGTCCAACACTGGAAAAATTTAACGAAACAAAGCAAACATTTCAACATCTTTCCAACTCCTAAACATAAAGAGCTCTTTCTCAGCTAAGATTTTTGTAAAACAAGATGTGAGGAAAGATTTTCCTATAGTTACCATATTTCACTGCCTAATTAGGGCATCCTGCTTTTTCGGTCCAAAAATTGGTTTATAACCTTCCATCACATAATTTTCACATGGCATAATTCTATTCCTCATGCTGCTTAAAAGGTAAATAGAGTAGCAATGTATGGTGAGTGGCATATGGATGCACATTTGTCTCCTTGCACACTGTGAACTGCAAACTTAGAATTTTCAGTTCACACACAGTCAGTATATTTCCACTGTCTTGTTTGATTTGTTTAGAGGGCTACAATACTAACAATAAACACATCTTGTAAGAGTGGTGCTGAGGATGGCACATCAGATGAGGAAACCAAGCTGGGCATGGTGGCACACACCTGTAATCCCGACTACTTGAGAGGCTGAGGCAGGAGAATTGTAAATTCAAGGGCAGCCTCAATAATTCAGCAAGACCCTCAGCAACTTAGCAAGACCCTGTATCAACACACACACACACACAAAGGACTGAGGATGTCCTTTTCCAAAAAAAAATATATATATATATTTTGAGACAGGGTCTTGCTGAGTTGCTTAGGGCCTTGCTAAAGTTGCTGAGGCTGGCTTTAAACTCGCAATCCTCTTGCCTCAGCCTCCCAAGCTCCTGGGATTATAGGTGTGCATCACCATGCCCGGCTGGATTATTCAATTTTAATGTCTTCCATGCATCCTAATTTTGCATCATGGCACTTTCATAATTAATGATTTTTAAGTAATGTTGGTACAATTTTATTTATTATTTTTTCATTTTTTTTTTTTTTTTTTTTTTAGTTACAGGTGGACATAATGTCTTCACTTTAGTTTATGTGGTGCTGAGGATCAAACCCAGCACCTTGCATTCTAGGCAAGTGCTCTACCTCTGAGCCATAACCCCAGCCCCGGTACAATTTTATTTTTTAAAAAAGCTTCATATAATGGTCACACTCCACTTTTTTTTTTTTATATGCAAGGATTATTCTTTATTCTCTTGTGTCATTAGTCTTACAGAAAAGACAATTTTATTAACTTACCTAAAATTATGTATTAAACATTTGTAAGGAGCAAAGTTTGAGCTACTCACACTGAGAAAATCCAAAATTAAAATACCACACACACGCCTTCAGTTACTTGCATGTTATTTTAAAAGTTATACAGCTAGTTACTCAAAGATCTGGGATTGACACAGGTAGTCTGACTCCAGAGGCTAACACTGATCCTAAACTGACTCTTACATAAATTTATCAAAATGGTGTGTACTTTTTGAATTCTAAAAATAATTTCATATAGCAGTAGTGGTAATACGCCATGCTTGGTGATTTCCTAGGAGTGGAATGAAGCATATAAGTGGTTGTACAGTAAGTGTTATGTACTATGAGAATGGATGTTTCAATAAACTGCTGTAGGAGATAGATAAAGAAAAGCAAGACCCTCCAAACAAGTGGAATGTTCCACTTTGGGGCATGGGAGTGGATGTTCAAGCTGGAGAAAGAAGTGCAGGAGTTGTGTGAGAAGGAGTGAGAAGATAATTTTGCTGGAGCACAATGGAAAATAATATTGGAATATATAATAGTGAAAACACCAAAGGAATTTTTATTTACTGTGTTCAGGATAGTAAAGAAAGGATCTAGATGGATGCTTAAAATGTTGATTAAGCTATTTATTAAATATGCAAAGAAGTGGAATTTGGGTAAACTGTCACTAGGTAGTGGCAGATAATGCCAACTTCCTGGTCTGGATGATTGGACTATGAGAGAGAGCCAGCTCAGAAATGCAGTTTCTGGTGTGGACCGTGTGGAGTTACATCCATGTCCAGGTCTATGTAGGATGATTTACTCTGAACAGCACAGCAGAATCCATTTTGTATCTGGCTTTTTTTTTTGCTCAGATTTAAGTATGAGTGATTGATCCAGTATTTATTCATCACAGGTTGAATTTTCCAAAGCAGATGCTGGGCAGTGGAGCACACTTGACAAAACCCCAAGTGAGTACTGCCCTAATTTACTATCTCCTATTTTGAGTTGAAATGGCTAAGCATTTACACACTAGCCTCTTCCACTCCTTAGGTGTGAGCTGCTCTGAGAACAGCAGACCCCAGGCAAGGTAACTTGCAACTGAGGCAGTCTCTGGAAGAAGTGCACGGTGAAGGCTGTCTGCTGACTGGTCATTCAATCAGTTTCAGAGGTCTCAGTCTGTAGATAGCTGGCTCCATCCCTGGGGGGCTCAAGGTGAGGCAGAACATTATGGAAGAAGAGTGTGGCAGAGTGAAGCAGCTCAAATGATGATCAGGAAGCAGAGAGCCACACTCCACTATTTTGCAAAAAAAAAAAACCCAACTTGGCATAAAATATGCAATGATTATGCAGTGAAATATTGTAAGAACAGCATTGACCCGCAGGATTTGATGGGAGTGGGGGTGGAGACTGTGGCAGCAACACCAGAGTGAGCAATGATGGTTTAAACATGATGACCCTAATGTTGGCTTAGCTGGCTCCAGGGCTGGCTCCAGGCCCACTGCATTGGGCACAGCAGCACTGTCCTTACTGTCAGACCCATCACCCCTCCCAGGTAGTACCACAGGTTTAGAAGGTACCAGGAACTTCAACAGCAGCAACAGGAAGTAGTGGTTACAATCCTATCCGAACAGAGAGGATTTTAAGTGAATTCAATTGTTCTGAGACACAATGATCTGATTTGAATTAAATTGAATTGAAACCAAAGATGAGAACTGTCCCAATGAAAACTATAATGTGCAATGACATTTCCATCACAAAAATGACAGCTGATGTGAGACAGGCCATTGAAACTGACCTCAAATTAAGAAAAGGAAAAGACTGAGTGGAGCATTAGATAATATCTCCCTGTGAATCTGAAAATGGGTTTTGATTACAGGAAGCATCTAAAGGCTTTGAAATAAGAAGCTTGTCAAAAATTGAAGTGGCTCTTATTATATGATTTATTCTTATATGTACTTAATACTTATATTTAAAATTTTTATTTAAAAAGCACAAAATCTCAGGATTTTGTTGACTGTTTATTGCTTAGCACAGCTTTACAAATATGTATGTGAGGAAACATCATGTTCTGCTCACTTAGGATCTGATTAGCTCCTTCCTTTCAAAGAGGGCATTCAGGCATTCTTTATTTTTTGCTCCTCCTTTCCTCTTTAAGAACTGGTATGTGAAAGAAATAAAGAATGTGAATATAACTATACTGCAGTCAGGAGACTGGGACAATGGCATAGAAAATGAAAGAGTCCACTTGTCTAATAACTACATTAACTGAGTGCTTAAGCACCTAGCTCTAGCCTAAGAGCTTTGCATACCTTATCTCATTTAATTATTTATATCAATGCTCCATGATAGATATTTGTTTTAGTCAGCTTTTTTGTTGCTGTTGTTGTTGTTGCTGTGACCAAAATACCCTACAAAAACAATTAGAGGAGGAAAATTTAACTTGGGGCTTATAGTTTCAGAGGTCTCGGCCCATGGATAGCCAGCTCCATTCCTGGGGTCTCGAGGTTGGCTCGAGGTTGGGCAGAGCATCATGGTGGAAGAGTACAGTGGAGGAAAGTAGCTCAGTTCATGGCTACCATGAAGCACAAAGAGCTCCGCTCAACAAGGACAAACTCTATACCCCAATGGCCTGCCCCCAGGGACCCACCTTCTCCAGCCACATCCTACCAATCCAGAGTTATCATCCAGTTAATCCCTATCAGAGGATTAACACAGTGATTAGGTTAAGGATCTCATAACCCAATCATTTCACCTCTAAATTTTCTTACATTGTTTCACACATGAGCTTTTGGGGACACCTCGTATCAAAACCATAACAATAGTATAATTATACATTTTCAGATGAGGTAACCAAGTTTGAGAAAGGCCAAATAATAAAGGTGGCAAATGGCAGAGCCAGAGTCCACCACTATGCCTTTATGCATCCAAATGTATACTCTTAAGTATTATGCCTAGGATGGTAAATTATGGTGCTTCCCATAACTCCATCCACTCCATCCACTCCAGCACTTTCCTACAAGGGAGTCTCAGTCTAGATAAGAATTTTGAATAGTGCAGATGGTAGAAAATGTGTCAAAATCCACTGTCAGCTTGACCTTGAGGAGAAAGATAAAAAATGGTGGCATGTGTTCCATGTACATTGCTATTTACTGAGAAGAATTCATTGGCAACAATCTGAGAAGTAAGGCTCCCATAGTAAAGTCACCATTCAGAAGATAAGAAGAGTACTGCCATATTGTTTCAGATGAGGGGGAAAGTTAAGGAATTGCTACATAAGACAAAAATTATTCTACCTAATGAAGTCAAGTGGTGGATATTTGGAATTTCTTACTCCAAATTTATATTCATTACATTTATTTATTAATGCTTTCAACAAACATTTATTCAGCACTGGGGTCATTTATATTGAGCAGTAGGAACACAAAGATGATCAATGCACACCCTGCTCTTTTTTTTTTTTTAATGGAGTCCTGCTATGGTGCTTGGGCTGGGCGTGAACACTTCATCCTTCTGCCTCTGTCTCTGGGGTAGCTGGAATTACAGATGTGTGCCACACCCCCATCCCCAGTCACACCTTACTCTTAAAGAGCTCACAGGATTAACAGATGACTATAGAATCAGGAATGCGAAAGAAGAGTAAAATGAAGTCTCAGTTGTGGTCTCTGAGTGTAACTGCTATGTTGGGGCATGTGTACAAATGAGAAAATAAGAAAAAAATATTATGATTAAAAAAATGGACAAGAGTGAAAGTTGAAAGACCCTTAGTGTGTATGTGATACATTGAATTCTGAAATGAAACTCTATTTTAAAAGCTTCGGATTGTCTCCTAATGACCAGACAGGAAGCAGAAGCTAATTAGGAGGAACTTGCTTTGTTAATTCATGACTCTAATAGGATTCCCCTGAGAGGAAACCCACATCCTGTCCCATGTCGGTGTAGTTATTTTACCTCTGCAGGTTGGGACTCACATCCCTGAATGGCCATCTGCTATCTCAATTACTACTGAAGGACCTGAACTGATAATTCAGTTTCTATTACTTGGGTAAACAACTTTGCTACACCAGAAAGGTATGTCAAATAAGATTTATAAATGATGAAGTAATGATGCTTTTGTGCAAGTTTTATTTATTCAGGTGCAATACACATTTTATAGTTATGTTTTGTTTATGCTTTTAAACTAAGTGCTTAATAATATGATATGCTAGAAAATTACTAAATTTATTATTTTAATGGATATTTTTAGGAGAACTTAACTAGCTAATTTATAGTCAACATTTAAATGCTTAGGAAAATGTATAATACTAAATAAAGTTGATTTTTAAGATGTTGAAGTGCCTAAGATAATTTAATGAAAATATATAAGATCTTATTTTTTAACATTGTGAGAGTTGATAAATGCTTAAGAACAATTTAATACCTACTGTTTGATGTTTGAGGTATTTGATATAATCGCATCTTAAGTGTGATTTTAATTTGAAATGGTGAAGGGAAATTAGCTCATCAATTGCTTAAACTGTGCTTAAATAATTAGGTCAATTTTATTTGCTAGATTTATAATGTCTTTTTTCTTTATTTTAAAATGTTTAAGAGAAATTGATTAAGTATGAAATTCTTATTTTAGAAGTTTAGGAAAATTTAACCTGTTAAGTTAATGAGTGAAATGAGAGGCAAAGAACAAGCAAAAATGAGTGTTTTAATTTCAAAACAAAATGATTTATAAACATTATAACATTCAATGTTATATATTATTGGTTATACATACTGTTCTAAGAATATGACAAATATTAATTTACTCTTCACCACAACTTCCTAAAGTAGGTGTTCCTATTATCCCTGTTTTACAGATGGGAGAAATCAAGGTACAGAGATGTTAAGTGACTGCTTTACCAAGTGCATTCGTTTCTTAGTGCTGCCCTAACAAAGTACCATAAACTAGATGGCTTAAAACAACAGAACGTTAATCTTTCAGTTCTGGAGCTTAGACATCTGAAATTAAGGTGTTGGCGGGGCCATGCTCCCTGTGAAGGCTCTAGAGAAGAAAACTTCCTTCTCTTCCCTAGCTTCTACTAGTTGCCAACAATCCTTAGCTTATAGCTGCATCTTTCCAATCCCTGCCTCCACTCATGAGGTGTTCTCCTTGTGGATCCTTTGTGTCTTCATATGGCCTTCTTAAAAAGACATTAGTTATTGGATTTATGCCCCACCCACATCCAGTCTGACCTCATCTTAACTAAATATATCCGCAAAGGCTTTATTCCCAGATAAGGTCTCATTCTGAGGTTCTGAGTAGACATGAATTTTTTGGGAGGGCACTATTCAACCCAGATTCCCATTGTCACCAATATCCAGCATATCTATAAACACTATGTCGGTTCTCAATCCTCATTTTGACACATCTGGCCATTCCCTCCTCCTGGAAAAAATTTCTTATTGTGCCTTTGGGTATAGCACATTCTCTTAATTTTCTTACTACATCAGTGACTTTCTTGAAATTTGTTAAATTTCTCTAACATTGGAATCTAATGTTGGAATGTGCCATTCTTGGTCTTTGAATCTCTTCTATTCTTCATTTACATCTCAACCATCTTTACGACAATAATTTGACCTTGCTTTGGAAATCCACATCCCTGTATCTACCTAACTGCTACTTGATGTTTGTATGGATATCCAATAGATGCTTCAAATAGCAGGTCCAACTCCACTGTCCCATACATGTGCTCTACTTGCAGCCTTCCCCAGCTCACTTCCTGTCAACTCCATTCTTCCAATTACTCAGGCTCCAAATTTTGAAATAATCCTTCACTTCTCTCTCTCATACTTGAAGATCCTGTTGGGTCTCCCTTAAAAACACATCCAGACTGAAACCATGGATCACTACTTTCCTTGCTTCTATAGTGGTCCAAGTCTCTATCATTTCCATCTGGATTACAGCCGCAGACTCCTAATGGATATTCCCACTTTTTTTCACAGTCTGTTCTCAACCTGGCAATAGGTGAGTCAGTTATAAGCTTAGATTTGTACATCTTTCTTGAAAATTCTGTAATTGCTCCCTGTTCATCTCAGAGAATGAGCCAAAGATCTACCAGGTTCTATGTAACCTGAACTCTACCTACCATTACTTTTCTGATCTCCTTTACTTGTCTCTCACACTTGCTCTGTGTCTCTCACATTGCTGTCCTCACTGTTCCTTGCACAAACTCCCTTAAGGCTTCTAAATGGGCTGGCTGTTCCTTGAGTCTGCAAATCCATACAGCCATATGGCTTGCTCCCATCTCCTTCAAGTAGTTGTTCAACTGTTTTAATTCTCTCAAGCCCTACCATTACCTCTATTAAAACTAACCCCGCTAAGCTGGGTGCAGTGCCGCATGCCTGTAATCCCAACAGCTTGGGAGGCTGAGGCAGGAGGATCGCGAGTTCAAAGCCAGCCTCAGCAACTGCAAAGTGCTAAGCAACTCAGTGAGACCCTGTCTCTAAAATACAAAATAGGGCTGGGGATATGGCTCAGTGGTCAAGTGGCCCTGTGTTCAATCCCCAGTACCCAAAAAAACCTAACCCCCTAAAACAAACATCTATGCCACACTTTTGATATCCCTTACTTTGTCAATTTTACTTTTCATTGTTCTTACTACCTTGAATATCACACAATATACTCATTTGCAATGTTAATTTTTCTGCTTCTCCCACTACAGTGCAAGTTCCAACTGGGCAAAGATTTTTGTCTACCCACCCCCAAATTCATCTTCAGTAACCACAGTAGATATTCAACCAATATCTGTTGAATAGATAAATATTCAAAATCCAGCATTTTCTTCTGCAAAGTTTTTTTTTTTTTTTTTTTTTTTTTTTTTTTTTTTGTGGTACCGGGGATTGAACTCAGGGGCACTCGACCACTGGCTCACATCCCCAGCCCTTTTTTGTATTTTATTTAGAGACAGGGTCTCACTGAGTTGCTAAGTGCCTCGCCATTGCTGAGGCTGGCTTTGAACTCATGATCCTCCTGCCTCAGCCTCCCAAAGTGCTGGGATTACAGGCGTGTGCCACCGCGCCCGGCTAAAGTTATTGTTTTATTTATTTATTTTGGTACTGGGATTTGAACTCAGGGATGCTTTACAACTAAGATATATTCCATCCCATTTTCTTTTTATTTGTTTTGAGATAGGGACTCACTAAGTTGCTGAGGCTGGCCTCTAAATTGTGATTTTACTGCTTCAGTCTTCCAAATCACTGGGATTACAAGCAGGCACCACTGCACCCATTTGTAAAGTGATTGTTTTAAAGGAAGTTTGAATGATTCTTACTTGAACAGAATGCAACAATGCAACCAATGACGCAATGTAAACAGGCATCTTGAAAGATTTCTGAGATAATTTGACAACATGGTCACCAGCATGGCGGTTCCAAGCACGCAGGAATCCTGAGCCTTTAAAATAAGAGAAGTCTCTTACAAAGACCTTTATGAGAACTTTTTGAGCCTCTGGGCTGCTACAAATTCCATCTGAAATGATGCCTGGGAACTTGACTGCCATTGTCTTAACTCTCCCATGTCTATTGCCTGGTTGGAGAAGTGCGTACAGAAAGAATGTACCATCATTTAGTCCCCAAGAAAATGGAACTTCTTTGGCTTTCAGAGCTACTGCTCAGTTACTTTCATGCATTAATAGAATCACTATGCCTGTAGATTTGAAATACTGACTTGCAGAGTCTAAGAAAATAGGAATCATTTTATAAGTTGTAAGAAAAGAAATTGGAATTCTATCTCACAAGAATTTATTTAATGCCAACTCTGTGCTAGGCATTTTCCAGGTACTGGTTATACAATGATGAATAACACTCAGTCTCCATTCTTGAGCAGTTGGATGTGCTGCGGATGACATATGCACATTCATATAAAGTAACACCAATGCTATGTTAGGAATAGGCACAGTGTGCTAAGAGTAGACAACACAGACAAGAAACATTTAACTCTTGTTAAAAGATCTTCAGAATGCTTCTTGAAGATGAAAACTAATCAGATGTTTAAAGATGAGTTGGAGGGTTGGGGATGTAGCTCAGTGGTAGAGTGCTTGTCTAACATGCTTGAGGCCCTGGGTCCAACCCCAGCACCATGGGGGGAAAAGGAGGAGCTGGTGCTGGCTCTAGCCAGGCAAAAAGGTAGATAGGATAATATAAGTTAAAAGCAGGAGCAAGGGTGTGATCAGGGAATATAAATCATTGTGTGAACCAATAGCAACTAGGAGTGACCTCAGTATACAGTGTAAAAAGGAGATGAAGGAATGGTCACAGAGGATGTTGGTCACCAAAGGAAACTCTTTATTTTACTCAGGACAAAGGGCGACTACTGAAGGATTTTTAAATAGGGGACCAACATGGTCAGATTTGCATTTCAGGACTAAGGCTCTGGAAGCAAGGTAGAGACTGGGTTGAAGAGTGCACAGGAGAGTAAGTGACCCAGAGTTGTGTGACCCCATTCACTCTGTCCCTGTGGAAGTGAAGGTGAGTGAAGATGAAAAGAGATACTTGGCTTTAGCATTTGAGAGCTCTATGTGGTTAGTTTCAAATCAGGCCCATAGTGCTTAAATTCTGCATTTTCTGTAAAGGGCCAAAGAAGCTCTGGGGGAAAAAAAAGTCAAAAAGATCATGAATAAAGAGTTACATATTTGCCCTCCAGCCCCCAACCCTAAACTTTAGTGTATGTTCACCTGTGAATTTGATTTCAGGGTAACACATTCTGGCTAAAGAGCAAGACCCCAAGGTCCTCTAGTTCTCATTTGCCTGACTGGAGAGAGGGGCATCTCCTCAGGTTGCTTCTACCCACTGTTAGGAGCTGTGTGCAGACTGCATCTTGTCTTAATCCTCCCTTGGGCACTGAACATCCTCCTGCCTGATGATCATTGTATGCTAGAAACTTCACAGAGTAGAGGCTCAATCATCATTGGTAGTCAAGGCCGGCAGTGAGCCTAAAAAGCAACTAAATCCAAGGATTTAGTGCATACTGACAGACCCTGCTTTTCACTTTCACCATGGGGAGAAACATTATCCCAGATCTCAAGGGGTTCACAGTTAAGACTGATGTACCTAATTAACTATGAAAGAAAAACAAAAGAGGGTAATTGGTTAATGTGAATTACAAAGCATTATGGGAGTACTTTGTTCTAAGTTGGGTGTGGTTCATTGACACCTCATAGGGGAAGTGGCACTTAAACTGAACCTAGAGGATTATATAGGATTCATGTAGTGAGAAAGTATAGAGGAAAGGTATTCTAGACTAACGAAGGACCAGGAGGAAAGGTACAACACAGCAAACTGATTTAGGAAACGAAGAGGTATAGCCAACAGTGGAAGTTTTTGGAAAGGAAAGACATGGTCAAATCTGGGTTCTCCTTCCAAAGGAGAGTAGCTTAGAGGGAAATGACTGAAGGGCTGCTAAAATTGCTTCTAAGGATCACCCAAGGAAGAGATGGCAGGCACTGGGTGACCTCTTTCTTGGGCACCTGCTGGGATCACTTTCACCTAACTGGTTGGTGATAGTTCAGCAGACATGTCATCCTCACCTGGAGTTCACATGGGATAAGGAGAGTGGCTGTAGAATTTATAGCCTATTGTGATTCTATGAGGGATAAAATACCATCCACTAAAGGGTCTTAAGCAAAGGTCTTCACACCCGCTTCCCCAGGCCCTTCATGCTCCCCTTTGCTTTTCCAGGTATAATTTATAGAAGTGTTTTTCTCAGTTTGGGAGGAGGTCTCAGAATTAGCATAAACACCACAAAGTAGCTGAATGGAATAAACACACTTAATAGGCTAACAATAGTCAATTAATTATTTCTTGATGCTGGAATTAAAAAAAAAAACAGATATCACTTCATCTATTAATCATCCAAATGCATCTCTAATAGAGAAAAATTTTTAACATATATATCCATAAGCCATTATTGCCTCTAACAAAATTAATGATGACTCCTGAACACCATCTAGTACTTGTTGGAGTTGACATTTCCCCAGTTGTCTCAAAACTATCTTTGAACAGTAAGTTTGTTTGAATCAGAATCAAATACATAGATGAATGAATGGATAAAGAAAAGTGGTATATATACACATAATGGAATATTACTCAGCCATAAAGAAAATTGAAATTATGGCATTTGACAGTAAATGGATGGAACTAGAGACTATCATGCTTAAATAAGCCAATCCCAAAAAACCAAAGGCCAAATCTTGTCTCTGATATGTGGATGCTAACACATAATAAGGGGCTGGGGGAGGGAAGAATAGAAGTTCATTGGATTAGACAAAGGGGAATGAAGGGAAGGGAAATAGGAAACGAAGTAGAATGAATCAGACATAACTTTCTTATGTTCATATATGAATACACAACCAGTATAACTCCACATCATGTACAACCACAAGAATGGGATTCTAATCAGAACGAGTTATACTCCATACACATATGTCAAAATATGCTCTACTGTCAAATATAGTTAAAAATTGAACATGGTTGTTATTCTCTCCTGTGTATTCTATTAATGGGTAGGTGGATCCAAAGGCTTGATTCAATTGAAATTCAAAAAAAAAAAAAATTGAAATTCAAACGTTTTGTAAGAACATTTCATAGGTAGTGCTGTGCTGTGTCAAAGGAAGAGGTATACCATGTCCAGTTGTCCTATTCCTAGTGATTTTAAGGTGGACCACTGGGGTCAGATGTTATCTCTCATCCACATATCATCAAGTTCCCATCAACATTTCCTTATTTTCATAACTGTTAGTGATAGTTGCTTAGATGTTGCAGGCTTTTATACTGAAGAGTACAGAGCCAAGAGAAGGCCAGAGACCTGTGGCACAGGTCCTAAAGACACTGTAAACCTCTGGATTAACATGCACCTCTTATCTTTTGATTTGCACAAGACAATACATTTATTTTATTCTTTAAAGCAGCTTGAATTGAGTTTTGGTTCCCGTGGCTACACTGGATGGGCTTTACACTCTGTGCTAGGGACCAGTTCTCTATTGAAAGTTAATCCCTGAGGTCATATGTTAATGATATTTGAGAGGTGAGGCCTTTGGGACTGGGTCATGAGGGCTCTGCTCACATGAATGATTCAACAGATCAATAGATTAATGGATTAATGGGTTATTGTTAGTAATGGCTCTGTTATAAAAACAGTTCTCTCTGGCTTACTCCATCTGTCTCACCATGTGATGCCTTGCACAGCCTCAGGACTCTGCAGAGTCACCACCAGCAAGAGGGCCCTTCCCAGGTGCAGTGCCTCAACCTTCTGCCTTTGAGATGAGCCCAACCTGAGCACCCACAACCCAGCAGGTTAGAAGCAGTGGGTGGCCAGAAGGCAGCTCTTCTGTGTGGAAGGAACTTCAGGGAACAGAATTGGAGTGAAAGGCCTTCAGTCCTAGAGTTGGACAGTCCTTAAGGTGCCTGGTGATTGCCCTGCTGTTATCAGAGGGTGTGGACCTTACCTGTTAGCCAGGACATTATTACCTGGTACCTTGAGGCTCAAGCTCAACATAGCTCAAGCAGCAGTACTTACAGGTAGATTTTCTGGATGTTAATTGCTTAAAGTCATTACATATTTTGATTTCTGTTACATTTGACTGTGATTTCTTATTACAGCTTATTTCCTAAAGGAGGCTGATTCACAGTGGGGTTCGAATGGGGAGCATAGGAGGATTAGAGGAACACTAGAAAGGTCAATGGGGAGGGAGCAAAGGGGTATAAAGGGGGGAAAAAGATGGTAGAATGAGATGGATATCATTATCCTAAGTGCATGTATAAAGACACAAATGGTATAAATATACTTTGTATACAACCAGAGATATGTAAAAATGTGCTCTATATGTGTATTACAAATTGTAATGCATTCTACTGTCATATACGACAACTTCGAATAAAAAAATAAATTGTAAAAAAATTGTGTTTTAAATCTGAAATGCTGTTTAAGTTTTTTTCACCTATCGATCCTTCACTTCTCATTCACAGTTTCAAATTAAAAATTGTGTATTTTGTGTTTCTTTTCTCTGCTTTTGTGTTTGTGGAAGAATTTTCCAGCAGGACCATTTTCTAGTTTTCTCTCTCTCTCAATCTCCCCAGAGTAGGAATTTTGACAGGGAAACATGTCAGATTTGTTATTGTTGGTCACGGGGTCCATGCTAGTCAACTGCAAGAGACATCTACAGGCACAGCTGGATGCAGAGGTTCAGACAATGTCGTTAAGACCCATTAGCACCATTTCCACTTCTTAAATCTGCTTTCTTTTGTTTTTCCCCATTCTGGGGTTGGGTTCCACTGGGTTGATGTCAAGAAAACAGCTAGCAACTACACATTTACATCTTCCAAGAGGATTTATAGCTCCAAGTTCAGTGGAAATGTGGGGCTCTTCCGTATAGTTCCAACAAGATTTCTGGGCCTACCTTGAATCATGTGCCCACCCTGAACCAATCCCCAATGTGCTGAAAATAGACTGAAGCCTGAGATACACTTGAGGATCTCTGTGGGGTTACTTCTACCCAAACCATATGGACAGAGTGGGGAGGTGCACTGATTCCTCAAGGAAAATGGGATTCTTTTATCAGAAGAAAACAGAAGGAATGTTGCATAAGCAAAATCAAACATTTTCACTCCAGGGTTTTTCAAGCTAAAATAATTAGACAAAATCATGTTCTGCTTCAGAGGAATCAAATCTTTGCAACTAAAGTTGAGTCTTAGCAAAATGTGACATTTTTAAAACACATCTGTAAGCTGGGTGTGGTAGTACACACCTGTAATCCCAGTGGCTCAGAAGGCTGAGGCAGTAGGATCATCAATTTGAGGTTAGCCTCAGCAACTTAGTGTGACACTGTCTCAAAATAAAAAAGAAAATGGCCTGGGGATGTACTTAGTAGTAAAGCACCCCTGGGTTCAAGCCCCATTACCAAGAATAAACAAATAAACAAACAAAAAACCCCACACTTGTGAAAAAACAACTGTAGAACATGCTATGAAAATTAAAAAAAAAAAAGTATCCTATTAGCTTTTAGTGTTTTAAAACCCAAGGGTTTTCAGTTATTTGATTTTACTGCATATTATTCACTGCATGTCCTATTGGGTTTAGAAATTATGGTTGTATTGAAGCAGATGATTTGGTGGGGAAGATACTGCAGAAATAAAACAACTGAAAGTAAATTAGCAAAAAACCTTACATCACAAATCATTTGGGAATGTGGGGCCATAATGGATAGTGAATTGGTGCTGGCAAAAGGCATTGTTTTAGTTCCACATTGTTAAGTGAGCTGGATGATGAGAGCACAGAAGGGAAACTCTTTTAGAACCAGCATAGTCACGTGATCCCTCAACTGACTGTAAAACTGGCTAAGCCCTGACTTAACCAGTGTCCTACAACTGTGTCTCCTTCGAAAACCACTGACCACCAAGATGTGGAGTTGAAAGGTTTGCTGAGATCTCTGGGCATGTGCAAGGGTTTTTCCAAGGAGAGGGCAGTGGAATATAAACAAAATTACAACTGTAACATCTAGAGATTGTGAGGATCCTATCGATGACAAAGCAATGAAGGAAGAGAGCCTTTCCCAAAGGAGGGAAGTCTGCATCTGGACCCAGTTTGGTAGCTATGTTGAAGCAGCACTGGGGTGGAAAAGTACATGAGTTTAAAAGCAGTTTAAATATGTGTCATTCAGCTTTTGGGACAACAGCACACAACCCTCAAATCCTAGGTGCTTATACAATATGCACTAATTTCTTGTGGGTTGGCTACAGCTCTGCCAGACACAGGGAGGTCTGCTTCCCAGTCCTCTCCTTCCAGGATGGAGCTGAAAAAGCCTCTGTTGTTCAAGGTGTTTGACTCCCGTGACAGATGTCCAAAGCTCAAGGAGGCGAGTGGAAATGTGTGATGCTTCTTAAGACTCTACCTCCACATTCCATTGGCCAAAGCAAGTTTTATGGTATAATGGTTTAGATATGAAGCGTCCCCTAAAAAGCTCCTGTGTTGTTGCAGGAATTTTTGGAAGTGCAATGATTAGATTATGAGAGCTGTGACCTAATCAGTCCATCCTAGTTTGAATGGATTAACTGGGTGGTAACTGTGGATGGGGCCTGGCTAGAGGAGGTGGGTCACGGAGAGCGTGCCCTGGAAGGGTTCATCTTCCCTGCAACACCGTCCCCTCTCTCTCTGTGTGCTTCCTGGTTGCCATGAGTGGATCAGTGCTCCTCCTCCACACCCTTGCACTATGATGTTCTGCCTCACTATGGGCCCAGAGCAATGGAGTCAGCCAATCATGGTCTGAACCTCTGAAACTATGAGCCAAAATAAACCTTTCCTCCTCTAAGTTGTCTTTTTTTTTTTTTTTTTTTTTTTTTGTCACAGCAATGAAAAGCTGACTAACATCCAGGGCCAAGTCCAAAGTTACTGTATGTAAGGCCTTGATAAGAGTGTGGAAGAGGCTTATGACAATGAACAAATATTCAAGTCAACCTCAATCTGCTAGCTCTATCATTTATTTGCCTGGTGATATTGGGCTAGTTAAGCCCCCATTTGTTTGTTCTGGGGAGACAACACCATTTACCTGTTTATAGATAAGGCTTATGCAGCATGTGCACAGTGCTAACATCATTTTATTATTAACCTGAGGTATCATCTTATAGACAGGCATGGTGGCTTGTGTGGTAGGCAAAGGCCAACACCGGGGAGACAGCAGGACAGGGATGTGCAAGTTAAGACAGGCACAGGAGAGGAGGTAGTGGTCAGGGAGGCAGGTAAGGGTTTATGGTGGTGGGACGACAAGGGCACCTTAAACCCAATGCTCATAAACACTGGACAATGGATGAATGAAGGGGTGAATAGTGACAGGTAGCTCAGGCCTTCTCTCAAACAACCCTGGGACAGCAGCTGGTCTGAGGATAGCTGTGGCTTTATCTTCTCAACCCCAGTATAGCCCCCAGGTGAGGCAGACTTTGTTCCTGGAGACCACACCTGCCAGACCTTACCCTTTTGCTTCTTGCACATCCAGCCCATCATCTCTCCTCTCCCTGGTGCTATTCACATGCTGTGCTGTATTTCACCTTCTCAAAATAAGCACCCTCTTTTCACTGCCTCCAGCCCTCTCTGGTGCTCTCCATCCACCATCATCTATCTCTCCTACATCCTAACCTTTTATTAAAATCTTCCAACTACTTGACTGAATCTTGGTTCTCCTTCCAAGTTAAAACTCTTTGTAGCCCTTCTAGAAGAAGGCAATGTAATCCCTCACATTCTGTCACCTCCAGTGGGGTTTGGGGGCTGCGCTGCACCTTTTGCTCTTCAAAGCCTCTGTTTCTTCATGTCCTTTTAAAATCCCCAGTCAACCCTCTACCCCTCCTCCCTGCTACCATCATTAACACTTTGGCCATTCCTCTCCAGCCCATAAGGACCCTGCTGCTCCCAGTTTTCCTTTCCACCAAGTCCTGCTACTATTCTATACCAGCAAACCAGGAATGGTAGGTGTCTCATCCATGGTCTGAATCCTAGGGCATTATGGCTGGGAGAGTCGGCTCTGGGGAGGTTGCAGAGACCCTGCTCTAATTCATCTTGCCTGCTGAAGAACTGTCTGAGGGCCTATAAAAGGTGAGTTATTTTGAGAGAATTCTTTGCGCTCTGTAGTAGAGATTTTTCCACTTTATCCAACTACTTCAGTAAATCTGAAAAACAGAACCACGCACGACACAAGGATGGAGACACAATGGGGCACAGCTGCCATTTTCAGTATAGATGAAGTGGGATCATTGTAGCATGAAATTGTAAATAAAGCACAGTCATCTTATTGAAACCAGCACCCTCACAGCAGATGCTTTCTTCTTTGGAGCAGGAGGTGTGGAGCCCAGAGGAGAAGACAAGGTCTGCTTGTGGTAGCTACGTCCACCCTGCGCAGTTAGCAGGAGCCATGGAAGGCAATGATGATTTCCTGAAGTCTCAAGCCAGGTCCCTGCACCTTAGCCAGCCCCCTCACGGGGCAAAGGCTGCCTTCTGAACAGACCTGTGATGGAAACGGATGGTCCTGAAGCCTTCTGAAAGGCCAGGGCTTCCACACACTGTCCTCCTCCCCTGCTGCCTCTGCACCTTCACCTCCTCAGCTCCACAAAGTCATCACATTGTCTGAAAGTGTGAAGTACATGGGATCCTGAAGCCCAGGAGGACCCTGATGTCCAGCAATATTTCTCTGTGAACCCTCAAGACTCTTCATAAAGCCTCTCCAGAGAGGGAGATCTCACATTGTAAGGCAAAGAATGGGATGTCACCAATAAGGACTCTTTTCATTCAGCTTTTGGGTGTTTTCAGTGTGTAGAAGGTTTTTGTTTGTTTTGTTTTGTAGGTACTAGGGATTGAATCCAGGGGTACTTTACCGCTGAGCCACATCCCAGTCCTTCTTATTTTTTATTTTGAGATAGGGTCTTACTAAGTTGCTTAGGTCCTTGCTAGGTTGCTGAGGCTGGCTTTGAACTTACGATCCGTCTGCTTCAGCCTCCTGACTTGCTGGGATTACAGGCGTGCACCACCATGCCTGACAGAACTGAACATTTTTGCAAGGGCTGTGGGCAGGAAGGCAAGATGTACTGAGCCCACATACTGGCTGAGGACTGTTTTGGCAGTCTGGAAGAGTCACCTCATAAATAGGGGACCTTCTTAGGGCCTACCATGTAGACAGTGCCTCTGAGATCCCAGCATTAGGTAGAGTCTGAGTAGATGATTCAGCCCAAGCATCCAGAATATTAGACTTGTTTCTCCGGAATAACTTCTAATGTTCTATAGCACAGTAGGATAACTATGGTTGGCGACAATTAACTGAATATTTCAAAATAAGTAGTAAAGAGGATTTTGAATGTTCCTAACACAAAGCAATGATAAATATCTTAGGTTATAGATAGGCCAGTTAACCTGATCAGATAATTACACATTGTATACAGGTATGGCAAGGAGATAGGAATAATGACAGACTGAGTTATCCATGATTACCCTAAATACATGTATGAAGACACAATTGTTGTAAAAATACTTTATATAAAACCAGCAACTTGAAAAATTGTGCTCTTTATATGTAATATGAAATGAAATGTACTCTGCAAATGTGTATAACAAACTAGAATAATAAAAAATTTTAAAAAAAGAAATGTCACATGGTAACCCATAAATAAATAATTACTATGTGATTGATTATATATATTGTCTCTCTGGCATCAGGAGGGCAGCAAGCAGTTGCATTCCTGTGGGCCATAGGCCCCACTCTTCTCAAAAGGTGTTTTGTGTGTTGTAGAAAGTGCCTTAGGACAGAAACATGGGGTGTGACTATGTCTGACTATTAGCCCACAGAAGTCTGTGAGGGAGAGAGAGTGAAGGGCATCAGAGATATGGGAGAGCAGGCTTGTACAGGAACCAGCAGATCATGAGGCTCCTGGAGAGACATGGGGGCAGGAGGAGAGGGAGGGTAGATCAGAGAAGAAAGGGTGAAGAGTGACGCTTCAATCAGGGGCTCTGGGGTGGCAAGAAGGGAGGCCAAGGACTGTAGTGGCACCAGCCCGCAGCTCCCTGTGATTTCAGAGGCTCCTGGTACTACTTGAAGCACATTTTTGGACACTCTAATCCTCCCTCTCCTTCTTTCCCTCCTCTGAACATACTTTTATGTTAAATAAAATTGATTATTAAAATTTACCTAGAATCCATTAAGTGCTAAGCACTGTGCTAAACATGTAACATTCATTTCTTCATTTAAGTCTCACAACAGCTCTATTAGGTAGGATCTATTATTGTGTGGTAAAAATGTTGAATAATCCGATTAAAGAAATTTAGAAACTTGTTGAAGGACACACAAATCAGAAGTGGTGGAGCTAAGATATCGACCCACTGGTCTGACTCTAGAGCCTGTGCTTTTAAATGCCACATTCTTCCCTAGGGTCCCAAAGTGAAAAGATCCTACCTTTGGCTTTGAGTTAGTGGATGGTGGCTCAGGGACCCTGCAACAACCCAGTAGGAGAGGACAGTGTGGAAGCTTCCTTGCAAAACAGGCCACTCTTCAATCTGTCCCCAGCCACTGGCCTCTACTTCAAAGTACTAATCCTTCTTTAGAAAATCATGGACTCCATGAGAGACCAAAGGCAAAATTGGGGCTCCTGCCTGCCAATCCATTCCTACTTACTCCTTTATGTGGCCCAGGTCTCCAGGGAGGCAGTGACCACAAGACAGGAGACACTCTGGGCTCTGCCTTCAGAGAAAGCATATACATGGGCATCTGTTGGCTATGGAAATTGGGCAATTTTTCACTTAAAATCATCTGAAAACAAACTTCAGTGCCTTCAAAATTATATATTCACAGAACATTTCTAGACTCGGGAATAGGATTAGATGGTAATGATTTAATTGATGGTTAAGTGTGTAGATAAAATGAATGTGCTGAATCCTTTCCGTAATTATCTCTCCAAGGAGCCCTGGCAGCTGTAATTACTGTCTGAGGCCAAAATTACAAACCAGCTGTAGTTTTAAGCAAAATGTGTTGCAGCCCCTGCTGGATCTATAAGGAAAAGTTGGCCACTAGCAGGACAGGGACCCTGGAGGACCTGTCAAGAATGAGCAGAGACCTTGAAGAGGTTCATTTCCCAGACCTTTGGGAGTATGTTCTTGCAGAGATGTCCTGCATCCCCACTCCTTACTGTCACTGCACTCTGCTCTCCTCTCTTTCTCTCGCCACTGAGATCCTTCCTCCTCCCCTTTCTTTACCACGAAGATTTCTCAGGCCTGTCAGCTCACACTGATCTCTTATGTTGGGGGCCAGGCAGCAGGTTGAATAAAGAGGAGCACTCTTAAACCTCAACTCAGGGATGATGGTGGAGCCATCATGGGTCCGGAGGCAGTCTGTTGATATCACTATAATTCAGTCTACACCCCCCAATAGATGAAATTAGATTATGCATTTATTTCTGGTTACAATGAACAGCAGTGCTGCCTCCATTGACCCAATGAGTTTAATCATGACTAAATTCTCTTAAGAAGATATCCAACTCCTTCTGGATAGTTATGCAAAATGCATGTGTTCATTCAATGCACATCTCAGAATTATGGAGTTCCTCTTACATGCCAGGTGAAGGATTAGATATACATTGATGAGTACAGCAGATGTGGCGCTTGTAACTTTGGACTGTGGCTCTTGGATTATCCTTGATTTGGAACCTGCCAACTGCCCTGTCTATCAGGATCTGCATCTAGACATAAGTAGTTGGGTAGAAGAGGGTTTCTGATAAAGTGAGCATGCTGTAGGAGAAGAGAGCCCCTGAGTTGCTGATTTTGGCTGAACTGGCTACATACACTGACCTCGGCTCTAAGGAAGAAGGTCCCTCTCTGCTCTGCAGCCTCCTTCATGCATTTAGAATTCTTGAGATGCCTACCATACTCACAGGCTATATTCCTCTGTGGTTCATTCCTTCTATCCCCCCAAATATGGATCCCATGCCCTATCTTTGCTGTGCAGAACTTTTGCTAGGTATGAATAGGATAGAACACAGTTCCAGGTAACACTTACCATAACTATTATTAAACCAACCATGTCTGCTTAGCAATGGGGGATGAAGAAATCAGCATTTCCCCATTGTATCTCCAGAGCCTGCCATCTTCTCAGAAATATTTATTTTATAAATGAAAACAAGTCCTAAAATATGAGAGAGGGGGACGGGGGTTGTGGCTCATCGGTAGAACGCTCACCTAGCACATGCGCGGCCTGGGTTCAATCCTCAGCACCACATAAAAATAAACACATTGTATACAACTAAAGCGAATAAATAAATATTTTAAAAAATATGAGGGAGGAAGAAGGCAGATGTGACTAGCATAAGCATTGACTAGAAGGAGGTCAAAGATCTCTAACTCCACTCTAGAAGGGGAAAGGGTGCTTGTTTTCAAGGTTTTTATTTTCCAAGTGGAGGTGTTAGGCAGTGGAATTATAAGAATTTGCAAGATGAGCAAATCTCAACTTCCATAGGGAGTACACTAGAATTCATCCATTCTCATTCATGTTCTTTCTCCCTCTCTCTCTCTCTTATCACTCAACTGTGTTCTCTTGGAAGGAAGGCAATACATATTTTTGTTGCACCGTTTATTTATTCCTCAGTGTCTGAACATTGCATGGTACTCAGTGGTCCTAAAGTTTACTGAATGAACACATCCATGAACCCATTAGAGTTCAGAACATCACCTGCAGTGATGTCAATGGCCAGAGGAGGGCAGCAAAGAGTAGCAGAGCTGACAGCAGGCGCCCAGGAAAGTACCATTTGCTTTTTGGAAGACAGATGCTTGGTGTTGAGGTAAAGGTCCTATTACCCATATGAATATTGAGAACTAAAGAAAAATGCTGACAGGAGTCCAGTGAAGCCCAGTGTCATAAAGGAAGGAGGCCAATTTGAGTGGAAGCTTGAGAAGTCCATGGATAGTGCTGGGGTAAAGATGTGGCAAGAGAAGCTGAGACTCAAGTTTCTATGTCTGGTGGGCTAGAGTAATGTTGGCAGCAAAATCCTGTGTTGAGTACCTCTGGGAGCTCCAAATGTGCCCCAGGGACATTGACTCTCTGATCCTGAAAGTTGGGGCTGATACCACCGTCATCCTGGTTTGGGCTTAGGAACAACTGGAGGAGAGGGCCAAAACCAGCTCAGCGATGTCTGTAAGGATTATTCTTAAGTTACCGGCTTAAGTCCCACCACAGGTGCAGGAGCTGGCAGAATTTTGGGAGAGCATTAGAAGCTATTTTCACTGGAGAGTAGAGTGTTGACAGCATGTGCAGAAGTGTGACAGGCAGCAGTGGGGAGGAGGCTATCAGGGACCTGCAGGATCAGCTCTTATCTGGAAAAGTTCTCTCAATGAGAGCTCCTGGTCTGGCAAGCATTGGGAACCAGATTTGATCTGCTATTCTTTGGTGCATATGCTGGATTGAACCTTCTGAAACTGGCTCAAAAATGGATTGATTCTAGGAAGGCAGATGATGAAGTCCTGGGTTGTAGGGAAAAAATTGGCCGGATAGGGGGAAGAGTCAGACCTGGAAGGCTGGACAAGTATTTCTAGGGAAGGGGGTGGGGAATGGGGTTTTTCATGGTGTCTCAGGGAAAGGTCCAGAATTGGACCTGTTTGGCCTACATTACTTCAAAAACTGGCAAACTTCCTGTAATGACAGATAAATGGAAAGTCTGATGGGGAGTCAAGGAAGTTTTTCTTTGATCCTAATTGAGAGGTACAAGAAGTACATTTTCCTCTGAATGTTTTCATGTCTGAACTAAATGCCTAACTGCATCCACATAGCAGTTGACATGATGATGAATCAAAAGGAAGAACAGCCAGTAGCCTGGGAAGAGCTGATACTCCGACACCACTGTTAACCACCAAATCTGCAGTCTCTCAATGTTCACCCAATCACTAGACTATCTTGCCAGATGATATAATTTCTCATTGTTGAGCTTGTATCTTTACATCAGAAGTATCCCAACAAATATATCTTAGAGCAAAGCAACTAAAGAACTTGTCAGATACTCTATATTTGACAAAAAGAAGACTTTCAGGAAACATCTCTTCAGTAGGCTTCTATTCACAATTAGATTTCTGTCTCTGTATTAATACTATGATTTGCTTTAGGAGCATCACCTGTCTACCTGGATATTCCCTTAGGTAGGTCATTTCTGCTAAATCCCATAACATGCTTTTCAAGAAGTTTTTTTTGTTTTGTTTTGTTTTGTTTTTACCTCATGCACAGCTTCCAGGAAGATACAGCACATTAATTTGTGTGCTTCTAAGTGGTCTCCTGTAGTGCTTAGTTATCAGTGATGCCCACACGGCTGCAGACATTGCCCTAGACATTTTGTTTGTTTTCTGTGCAGGATGTATCAGGACACCTGTGGCCATATACACCTCATACACCCAGGCTTTCCATCTTATCATCTGTGAATCATTAGGTACCCCCTATCCTGAAACTCTATTTTCCATATCACACTTAACGTCATTCACAGCAAGTAGTAGCATGGGTTATCTGTTTTGTTGTGTTGTCTCCCTCTATCTCCTGGTATCAGTTCATAAATCTTGATGAAGTTGGCTAATCAATCTCTGAACAACACAATCCCTCATGTATTCATAAGATGCTCTGCATTCTTGGCTAAAAATTATTTCTTTTGGTATCTTAAACCATTGTTCAGAACCTCTTTTTAAATGTCAACCTGATCTTTTAAGGCAACTACTGATCATCTTTGAGGTACTCCTCAGTTTTCCAGAGTTCCAAAGGGCAATGGGAAGAAGTAATGAGTATTCCACCTATATTCTCGAGTCCTTCGATTTCCTGTCCCAAAAAAACACTGCCCCTGAAGACACATCCATGTTCACTCTGAGTGGATTGTCTGTCCATGAGAAGCAATGACTGTGACCAATTTCAGCACACTTGATCACACCTTCTACACACCAGGAAGGCATCTATCTACCCACTAGACCTTTGTGGTCCACATAAAGAAATGCCTCACAATGAAGCATCACCAATAATGATCTTTTTTAGCTTCCCTAAAGTATCTTTCTTCACACTCAAGTGATTGGGGGGTCTCTCCCTCATCTATGCTTCTTTTCCAGAAATACTGGCTTCCTTCCAATGGTATGAATCTCATTTCCATTTGTATTATTTTATTTTGCTCAGTTTAGTTTCTTTTCTACTCAGGGGATTGATACCATTTTAAGGTTTCATCTTCAGCACAATTAAGACTGTGGAAAATGGGAGAACAAATGGAGAGGCCAAATACATCCTTTATCATGTTTGCTTTTGGACACGCCCACAGCTATACCTGTTCTAGGGAGTCTTCAGGTTGCCAGAAACACAGGCCCAATCAAAGGTGTTCAATACAAGTTTGGATTATTTGTGGTGATTTATAATGAAAAATATTCATGGAACAATTGTAGAAATGAATTCTCACAGAAATTCCAAAGAAACCATTACAGGAGTGGGTGCAGGAATTCTGTTTGGGGTTCAAGGTGGTTCCCAGAATCTCAGCTTCAGAACCTCTCTAGATTTTTGGATCTGGTGTCCACTATTAATAAGACTTACTTCTTTTTTCATCTGTTTTTCTATCATCTTTTTATTAGTTGACTTCTTTATCCTCTTTTTGGCAAATATTTTTTATCACTACAAACCTAGGATACTTATAATGTGGCTTTCTCATCTCCTATCAAGACTTCTACATTCCATCTTGAAAGTCTTTTGATCTTCCAGTTTCTGGTTGTGTTGATGCCTCATGTTCTTGACATTTCAAGTTTGGTGAAAGACTCTAATTGACCCAACTCACCTTGGGGTATCAGGCCATGTCTTTGGGCAGCCCATAGACTGGCTGCTGGGAGCATGTGCCCCTCTTGATCTAATCACCTTTGACCAAAGATACACATTTTACAAACCATGAAGGTTAGGGCGTAGAGTTGTGTATGCTTGCAAAGGAGGCTGGGCTGGGGCAAGCACTACATAGGACATGTTCCACCCTGGGTCTCTGTCTCTCGTGTGTTCTGTGTCCCACCCTTGGTTCATTTTCCTGATTCCCATTTATTAACATCTAATCTCCAGCCTTGAAGTCTTGCTACTCCTACTCTCCAGCCTTCAGCTCCTGGCTTTACCTCTCAGTAGCCAGTCTGTCTCTTAACTTGATTTTGCTTGACTGCAACTCCTATGGCTTGGCCTAGGGTCCTCCCACAAGAAGTACTTCCCGGGCAGCCTCAGTAGGTGTGACCTAGTGGACTTGAGCACTGGTCACCTCCTTGATTTCAGCACAGGTTGGTTGAGATTAGATATCTTCCTCTTTTCTATCAGTCCACCAAGGCTCCCAAACTGACTCTCCTCCATCTCTTTTACCTTATTTCCTGCAGTAGAGAAAGGTTCTGATTTCCCAGCAGGTTTAAATTCATATACTAGATGAAGGTTTTTTTTTTTTGTTTGTTTGTTTGTTTTTTTGTTTGTTTTGGTACTGGGTATTGAACTCAGGGACACTGGACTACTGGACCACATCCCCAGCCCTTTTTTTGTATTTTTGTTACAGACAGGGTCTCACTGAGTTGCTAAATGCCTTGCCATTGCTGAGGCTGGCTTTGAACTTGCAATCCTCCTGCCTCATCCTCCCAAATGCTGGGATTACAGGCGTGCACCACCACGCCCAGCTTAGATGAAGGTTTTATCCCATCAGGAAATTAAGTGAATTAATTGACTTTCTTCTCTCCTATGCTATGTACATGCATCCATGCTCTTATTGGATTATAATTTCTTTTAGTCTCTCCTGGAAATTTGTCCTCTCTAGTAAGCTGTGTATTTTTAAGAAACATTTTCCAGATGGTTTCATCCTCTGAATGTCTTGGGGTTTGTCTGATTGAAGCCAAAAGTAAAAGTGATTGTTTGCTTTCTGAGTGGTGAGAAGTGTTCACTTGCATCAGAGTTGGGCCTTTTCAAACTTTAGAATCAATGCTCAAAGACTGCCCACAGCTGGACTTGCTGGAAGTGAATGGAGGAAGGGCTGTGAATTGGACCTGGGAGAAATGGACTTAGAAGGAATACGCTTCTGTATTAAGAGCTGATACTGAAATCAGAGATGGCTGGAATAGAAGTGTGACATTCAAGCATCAGGGGCGGGATGTGGGAGGTGCCTGGCATGACAGGGGCAAGGGCTCTGATCTAGCGAGTGCAGTTTCAAAGTGCAGAAGAGAGCACAGGGAAGAGGTTGGGTCATTCCAGATGAAAGTTGATAGAAAAATCATAAGAGGGGGGCCCGGATGCTGCCAAAAGTCCCAGTAGGACCAAGGTGAAGAAAGAGGACCTCTTCAAGGCTGAACTGGAATGGAAGAGGGTAGAGCTATTTCTAAGACACCACAGTGTGCAGTAAGTGTACAGAGAAATTCTGTGGATCAGAAACCCTGGGGAGAGGAGGAAGGTGACTGGCTGGGCCTTAGGTCTGGTAGTTGGGGGAAGGTGGTATAGGGACACTGCATAAATGTCGGGTCCTCGGCTCTTGAACTGAGAGCAGTGCAAGGTACTTCCTAACTCTGCCCATGGAGTCACATTCACTTGTGTATGTATAACAAAGGCTTGTTATGGGAAGGGCAGAGCATCTTGCATGCTCTGTTAAGAAGGGCTGCCCTGTGTCTCTAGGTCAAAGCCTACATAACAGTTACTGCTCTCCTGTATTTTCAAGCTTTCCTTCTCTATTGTCCTGTTCTCATTCTATAAAAATGGTCACATATTTTGCTCTGAAAAGGAAAATCCCTTTGACCCTTCATTTTTTTCTAGCTACAAGTCTTCCCCTTTATGCCAAAAAACCCCACCAAAAAAAAAAAAACAAAAACAAAAACAAAAACACTTGAAGGAGCTGTCTATTATCATCAACTCCAATTCCTCACTTCCTATTTCCTCCCTCCTTGTCTCTCTCCAATTCAGATGCCACCAGATATCACTGCTCCACTGAAACTGCTCTCCTTGAGGGGAGGCAGCCATAAACACTCAGAGCAATCAGCCTAACCAACCTGTGTACATGAAACAAGTAGCACTGGGATGGGGCAAAGTGCTGAGAGATGATTTTAAGAATACGACAAAGTTTAGTTTGAAATTGAACAGATTTTACTGTGTCTCCATGGACCACTGTTGATGTCCTGATTATGTCTCCTTGTGCCTCTCCCCAAACTTTGCTTTCTCTCCCACTCTTTCTTAAGAGGTCAGCCTCATATGTATGAGGTCCTTTGATAATGGTGTTCCTTTTTCTTTTTCTTTTTTTTCCCCTCACTCTCAGCCTTGGAAAGGAGAGGCTGCAAGGTGCAGAACCCACCTGTCTGAACTGAGGTTCCTTCTCTTCAGAGAGGGGTCACAGCTAAGGCCATGGGGGAAAAACTGCAACCTCCCTTAATCCAGCAAAAGCTTCTGTAGCTAAAGTTCTGAGTTTTCTGACAAACTTTTCCTTAAAGCCTTAAAATTCAGGCTAATTAGGCTTTCATCAGCAGATTAGAGGCATAGGCATTTTCACTGTAAAAGTCTGTGAACCAACCTGCAATCATGCATGTGGTCTTAGTCCCAGAAGATAACCTGGCTGTCAACTAAGAAAAGGGTAGTACATATGAGCACTGTGTGAGTGCTTGTGTGTGTGTGCTTGTGTGTATGCAGGTGTGTGTATGTGTATAGGAACAATCAGAGATTTTGCTTTAGTTAAAATCTAAGCAACACTGTTGTGGACTCCATATGTCTTAAAAAAAATCTTTTAGAAGGTATGTGTGAATACCGCATTTTGTCAAATTCCATTGCTCTAGGATTCAACACTGAAACTCCTTAATTTCTCCTCTCTCCTTGTCAGCCTCCCCAGCCCTCAACCCTTACCCTCTGCCCCCTGTCCCTGCTCTATCTTTCAGTAGCTCTGTAAACAGCAGGACCATCCATCTGGTCAACATAGAGGTCTGGCTCTCATCCCAGACTCCTCCCTCTTCCTGCCCTCTCATTCAATTTTAGTTCATAAAGCTTCACAAGTGCATTCCTCCCCATCCATCCCCTCTACTTCTGCCCTGTTCAGGCCCCAGCATAGCTCATTTCTACCACTGCAGCTGTCTCTGCTTCTAGCCTCATTCCCTCCTGCCCTCCTCCTCCAGATGGTCAGCACGATCCTTTTAAAACACCAAATTGAGCATGCTTCAGCTCCTCTTTAAATTATTCCAAAGCTCCCTCACAGCCCCAGCAGAAAGGCCAAACTCCTTCTCCCTCCCTTTTTGGCCTCATTTCTGTCCCCCAGGTTCCCTGTGTTTCAATCACCTGAACTCTTTGGTGTCCCAGGCACCGGCCCTCCTCTTTCACAACTTTGTGCCTTTGAACACACTCATCTTTATTCTTTTCCTTTTCTTCTTTGTTCAGCAGGAGGACTCTTAACTCCTTTCCAAGAGCCTGATCAAGTGGGACCAGCATGTATCTCTGGTTACCACTCTCTCCCCATGGAAGGTTGGGAACTCTCATCTATGGTCCCACACACATTTCAAAAACACAATTACATAATTTATGACATCACACTGGAACGATTCACTGTCAGTTCCCCCAGAAGCCTCCTTGAGGGCAAGTACTTAGTCTCCATCCCTGTGTGCAGAGCAGTCAGCGTAGTACGTGGCCCCCAGGGGGAGCCAAGGAGTCATGTGCAGTGGTTACTTCAGGGTTTTTTCCCGTAGCTTGACACACACCTTCAGTGAGAAATGCCTCTTTCCTTCTGTGTCTTTATACGAAAATTTCCCTTACAGCTGGTGTCTCTGTGCTAGTAAGAATCATAAGCTCAAAATCTAGGGTTAAGTATTTATGGTAAAAATTATTTTCTCATGTTCAGGCAAACATGGCAACACAAACTCAGGCATGTAGCATCCTATGCAGAGAAACTAAAACCAAGGGATAATGTTGACTCCCGGAAAATATACTTGATGAAAACCCTAGAATTCTGGTCTTTCAGAGAAAAACATGTGGGCAGTTGATCATGATTCCACAGCTCCCTCCTAATACCCCCATATTAATCAAAATTACAATGTCCTCTGTGAAACTGTCCTTTGCTTCAGTGTTTTTCATACTAAGAATAGTGACCCATTATTAGATTCATGAAATTAATATTGTGACCAGTATTTTTTTAAATGAGATAAAATTTAAAAAACAAACTACATTACACATACGTCCACTGATTCACAAAACTTTGGTTTCAGTTTTATATGTGTGTGTATTGATATTAAATGTGTTTCCTGCTGTGAATCACAGGCATGAATATTTGAGGCACCCTGTTCCATGTATAACTGGGAACTTGTTGAAATACTGTGCTAAGCTTACATTCCAGACACCATAGTTTCTGTGAAGCATTGGTAATTCCAAAACCAGTGCTAGATGCTTTCATAAATATCATTTAATCATCATAACAGGTATTTAAAACTAGGTACTAATATCCCCATTTATGGAGGAGGAAACTGATCTTCAGAGACATTGGGTAATTCTTTTAAATATTTTTTTAGTTGTAGATGGACACAATGCCTGTATTTATTTATTTTTATGTGCTGAGGATCAAACCCAGTGCCTCACACGTGCCAGGGAAGCACGCTGCCACTGAGCCACAACCCTAGCCCTGACACTGGGTAATTTGTTCAAGTCAGCAGCTGTATGTTGTAGAGTTGCAATGGACTCCCCTTTTTATTAGACACTAGTGACAAGAGCACAATTGGGGTAGCCCACCAGGAAATTTAACTGGGCCATGCCTTTTTCTCTGACTGAAGAATTTTGCTGTCCTCAATTTTTGGCTGCTTTGATTACAAGTAGCTCTTGCATTTATTTGTTTTACATATTCAGCTTCCAAATTAAACTTGGCCTCAGGAATGAGTTCAGAAAAAAAAAGAAAAAAACAAAACTGGCCACTACTGTATTAAACAATTAATTTAAGTCTTTCTGTGTTTGCTTTAGTTTACTAAGTATTAACTTAGATTGATACATAGATATACATATAAACAGATTTTAAATAATCTGGAATCACATAGGAATGCCATGGATCACACCTAGTTTGTGGCCAGACTCAGCAAATTCTCATTACAAAATACAAATGTAAATCCATGTCAATTCTACTAAAGGTATTGTCCCCAATTTCTGTTTTCCTCAGTGCCACCAAATTCTGTTCCCTGAGGCTGGCTGCTGCTCCTACACTTCTCTTCCAAACTTATTCTTTCTTCAGCTTCTTCATCCACATGGAAGAAATCTTATATAACAATCTCCTTCCCTACTCCGCTGAATAGCTATTAAGCGAGGATGTCCTACTCGGCAGCACAGAACCTTAAAAACAGAGGCCACCTAATGTTATATGGGTATACAGGGGGTGGTAACAATGGAGGGGGTGGTGACGATGAGGGTGCTCAGTCCTTAACTTCCAAGCCTCCCTATTTTCTAGGATGGGAACAAGTGAAGTCCAAATCTGGTCCAGATCTATTTCTTTAATATTCCTGCTTCTCATTACTCTGTGTCATGGAGTCTTCAGGTCTCTGCAGCCGATTTTCTAAATCAAGTTATATCAGTCTCTGTCTGCAGTTGCTCAAGGACGTTCCTTTAATGTTTAGAGACCATCCACCTCTACAACATAGGGATCAGCTCTGTATTTCCACTGTTATTGCTATTATTAATTCTGTCCCTAATTTCTACTATTGAGGAAGCCCATACACAGCAGGACAGTCTCCCAAGCGCCCATGAATTCAAACACAATCTGTAAAAACCGCAAAGGAAGTTATATCTGTGCTCGGGGGCTTTAGAGAATTATTGCTTGAAACAGTAAGAGGAACATCTTCTGGGCTGAGTAGTCCTCGAAGACTCCCATGTGATTCAAAAGTCCTTTTCTTTCCTATTATTCCCTCTCTTGCTTTCAAGCATCTCCTCTGGCAACAGCAACTGGAGCTAAAAGTGATTTCCCTGTAACAAAAAGCAGCTTTCTCAAGGTCTTTGTTATTAACTCTTTTGCTCCAGCCCTTCTGCTCCTCCAACATGCCCACTGACATACAATGGGCACACTGTAGCTCCAACATGCCCTCTGATATGTTGGAGGAGCAGAAGGGCTGATGGTGCCCTGTGAGTGAGGATTTAAATTCTGCCCTAATTCAGTGAGATCAAAGATGGTGTCCCTGATTTTCCCTCATTATGCTGAGAGTATAGGGTTTCTCTCAGTTATGATTTCTTTCTCTGCAAGGATCTCTGGATCTTCATTCCTGATTTAAGATTTATTACTAGAGAAGTCCATATTTACTGATATGTTGGTTTCAGACTTGAAAAGCAACTGAAATGCCAGGTTATTTGTAAGTAGCAGCCTAAGAACCATTATTCCTACTTCTGGAAGTAAGCATTCTGTAACTTTTAGGAACAAAAATCTTAAAATGCAATGGAAAGATCATATTTTGTCACCCCATCTACTTACTTAAGAATACAATGTTCATGTTGCAGGCTGGAGGTGGAGAGGCAGACCTACCTTCCTGGGGCTATCCTCCATGCTTTGGGGCCCTATGACATAATCTTTCTGTCAAAGAGTCTTGGTTGTCAATTCATTCCTGGATCTCATGTGCCAAAGTGAGCAGAAGTCACACTCTATTCACTTCTACTAGCAGGTAGACACAGCCTGCCTGGCTAGGGTCCTCCAAGCAGGATCCCATTTCAATCCTTATAAAGGGCTCTACTATCACCTTCTCTAAAATCAGAAGCCTACCCTCATCATTGCCAGGCTCTTGGTTCCTTCATCAAGGCACATGGCTACTACTGGAGGGCCCCACTCATTATTGCAGAGAAGCTTCCAGAACTAAGATGGAAATATCAGATGCTCTGCCTTGAGATCTTGTTTATGGATTCTGTAGGCCCCTCTGTAGCCAGGTCAACTCCTATCTTCCACTAATGGAGTGGGTGTTGCCTGTTCTAACTCAAGTCTTATTTTATTTATTTATTTATTTATTTTTATTTATTTATTTATTTATTTATTTATTTATTTATTTATTTTTGGTACTGGGGATTGAACTCAGGGGCACTGGGCCACATCCCCAGCCCTTTTTTTGTATTTTATTAGAGACAGGGTCTCACTGAGTTGCTAAATGCCTCGCCATTGCTGAGGCTGGCTTTGAACTCGCGATCCTCCTGCCTCAGCCTCCCAAGTGCTGGGATTACAGGTGTGCGCCACCGCGCCCGGCTCAGGTCTTATTTCTTGATGTGACCCTGACTCCAGGCAACAAGGAAGGTTGCTGTAACAAAATACCCCAAAATAAAGAAATTAATTAATACCCAGTTTACAAACAATAGAAAATTACTGTTCCCAGTTCTAGAGGCTGGAAGCCCAAGATCAGGGCATCAGCAGATTTGGTGTCTGGTGAGGGCTAGCTCTAATGCCTCAAAGGTAGTGCCTCCTTCCTGCATCCTCACATGGTGGGCCTCTTTTAAAATCCCCTCATGGCCTATTCACCTCCCACCTCTTAATACTACCATATTAGGTATTAGTTTCAACATGTGAATTTTAGGGGTAAGAAATATTCAGACAATAGCAGTGATAGAACACAGATCAGGCCCAGTGAAAAGAACAAACAGATATGGGTTTAAAATCTCCATGCTCCCTTCAGAGACTTCATTAAGCATTAATATCAGGAAGGAAAACCCAGAATGTTTACATTCTTAAATTTTTAGTCAGTCTTATTCCCTTTGGATGACATTTACTTTCTTGATTGGTTTTATGACCTTTCTGTAGCAAACTGTCAATCTGAGCGCTTACTATCAATATGTAAAGTATCTAAGCATATACCATTCAGATCCTCAGCTATGTAGGGAAAAATCGCCCTGAAGTTTTCCATTTCATTCATAACTGCTTCTGTTTCTGATGATCTGAGCACAACTCACTACAACATATTATATACTAAAAGTTGAGATTGCATTATGTAACTGCTAGATGATTTATAAAGTCCCCCTGTCTTTTTAGGAAAAAATAACATTGGAATAAAAGATAAAGTTGCTAAAATATTGTTAAAAAGTATAGATTTTCATTTTCATTTTAAACAAGTGAATTGAAGTCCCTCATGGGAGACACTAGTGGGAAAGAGATAGGGAGATGACAGTGTTCACTGGTGAGGATTTCAACCCAAGGGAGCAATCACACATGGAGAGCTTCCCACAGACCCTTCAACTGACCTAGGACTCAAATTCCCCCTGGAAAGTAACATACAAACACAAAAGAAAAAATTTCCTCCTTAACTTTTACAAACAGTATTTGTTTATCACTGAGAGCAGAGTATCTCTCTTTTGGTCATGAATGTTTCAACACACGAGCTAATTAACTGAACATCAATCATTGGTTTCATTAGGAAAACTTCACTGAGGGTCTACTGCATGCCACACATCATTTTGTTAGGTACTGGATATATCATAGAGAGGAAGACAGAATAGTCAATCTCATGGCAGCTCTGGGAATAGTTTCCCTTCACTCTAAGGGTAGGTGTTTATCTGTGTCTCAGATAAGATATTTTCTGTTCTAAGCAACATAAATCCCACCTAATGTTGCTCACCCAACAAAGGGAATTTATGAATTTATACTCATAAGGGCTAGAGGTTATACTACATTCAGGACAGGCTTGATCCAGCAGCTCAAAGCATATGATTGAGGTTCTGGATTGTTATTCTCTCTCTATTCAGCCACCCATGGGGTTGACTTCTAAGTCTGACTCCTCTATAGAGGTCCAGAGAAGCCACAGCTGCTCCTACAGCACATAACTCTTTGTTTATGTCCAACAAGAAAGAGACAGCATTTTTGTCCTAGCATTCACACAAAATGTTTTATAATACTGTCCAGCAGAATTCACTTAGGCACTGTTAATTCCTAAAGTCACTTGTGCCACTCCTGGAGCTGAGGTTGGAACCAGGCTCTAGGGAGTCATCAGTAAGAAATCAGGGCCATCAGAAAGGAGGCTTAAAGCTGGAGAGGCAACCAATGCTGTCAGGGTGCAAATACCCATAGAACTGGGCAGAATCCTTTGCCAGTTCTCCTGTGTTTTTGTTCTTGGAGTGTGAGAACTAAAATCATTTACCACAACACAGTTCACTGTCCACAAAGTAGACTCTACATTAACTTTGACTTTACCATTCTATTGTTACTGTCTTCATTAACATAACTTTACTGTTCCCACAGAAGCTTGCTGAGAAAAATAAAAATTGCAAGTAACATTTCCATTCGTGGGCTTCCCAAAAGACTACCACTATTTCTTTGAAAGCATCTAGAGACAGAACATACCCCAAGGCTTTGAACCCTGGGGCTTGAAATCCTCACCTTGCTATGTCCATCTAAACTATCAATCACGGTTCTTCCCCCAATCATAAACCAGCGCCCCTTGCCCCATGCTGCGCTGAAAGACTCACCCTAAACCAGACTTCAAAAGAGCAGTAAATCAGAGCCTGCCTTTTCCCTTCTACTACCAGGGAAAGCAATACACTCAGCTTTGTCAGATTTGTAGGCTGTATGGTGACATGTGAGAGGCAGCATTTGACAGGATCATCTCCTGAAAGACTTGTTTCCAGGAGCATTGGTCTTCCTTGGTGTCCTCCACCAGGATGCTCCCCCTTTGCCTCAGCGTCCCTCCTCAGACAGGATACAGTCCTCCTCTCCCCAAATTACCAGGAGCAGGTGTGGTTCTCTAAGTGGCATAAACTATTCTGATTCATTTAATCTGTGGGAGAAGAACTGGCCCATCCCATCATGTCACAGTCACCTATGAAAGCCGCTCTTGGAGATGGGGAAAGTTGAAGCTCAAGCCCATTGTCATCCACCTTTCTATTTAATAACTATTCAAGTGCGACCCTCCAGGGAAGAGACTTCTGCAGCAAGGCCATTTATGAATGAGAGGAGAGTCAAGATGCAGTTGACTTTCTGTTCAAGCAGGAATGTTATTTTCCACCACATTGTCGTTATCTTTTATACCTCTAGTGTTTGCCTTGAGCATTCCCGCATTTTATACATTACTCTCTTCTCTACAGACCTTTGGGAAAGTCACTGGTTTTGTATCACACTTGAAGATGAGAAAATACTTAGCATCCTTCTTATTCGTCTTCTTTTTTTTTCCCTAAAGATAATTCAATACAAGAAAGAAGATTTGCTTGGGAAAGTCTGAGTGGTCTTGGATTTGCTTGCTGACCTTCACCAGTTAGAAACAAAGACCGGTTAACACTAATCGTGCCTGTTTGTCCAAACTGTGTCCTGGTCACTTACATCAACAGGCACAGATTCTATCAGGCTTGTTAATGTTTTCAGATTCAGAACACGTAGCACATTTTTATGTTCTTTTCAATCAATTCTGATTCAGTGACTCTACAAGTGTTTTTAGACACTGACTTCCTAAATTCCACCATCAAAAATAGTTTATCTTTTGGTAAAAAACTAACACTCATATTACTCCTTTTATATTACACCACACCCCAATTTTCCCTTCATTTTTCTCTTTATCTTCACAGATGGGTAGAACGAGGCATTGCCTTCTAAAAAACGAGAGTGCTTCCCTGGTGAGAAGAGCTCACTTGAGGGATGCTTGCACCCTTGTCATCTTTGACCAGTTCTCCCTCAGGGTACAGCAGTCTGCTATTCAACACTGGGACACTGTGTGCTTCTCCGTGTGCTTCTTCTCTCTTATGAAAGGGGATACTGCTCCAGAACCTGACCACCCATATCAGCTCAAGGGGGGTTGTGCTTTACTATTTCTCAAATTATACTCAAAATACAATGCCACTGTCATCAGATGGGAGTTCATGGGAACCAAAGGAGTAAAGAACCTCTGCTCATGTACTTCTAAATGGAGAAAGGTGGTCAAAGCTTGGAGCTTAACTCCAGCCATCTCCATTTGAGATGGCCTATTGCAGATTCATTATTTTATACCTTGCCTAGAATTGATTTCTAATTTGGATTCCCCTGAATGGGGGAGTCTGGAACTTCAGGACTAAAGAAACCCAATTTGTTCCATTATGTACTTCATTTGTTTATTTTTCCATCCATTCATCAAATACTAATTCAATATCTATGTAACATGGATGGCATTTTTATTGTCTATAAATCATGTTGTCCAATGCATTGCCTCAATACCTTGTATTTTCATAGGCTAAAGGTAGATAACAGAAGGTGGACAACCAGCTAGTGTCCATTAGTCTTTATGAAACAAGAGTCTTAAAGCCAAGGCTTTTTAGGAGAAAAGACACTTGTAAGTTCTGAACATTTCTGTGTTGAAAGGAAACCTTGTAGTCCTGAACATAAATCATAGGTAGTAAGGAATCATGTATGATAGAAAGGAAGTTTCCACCAGATAGGAAGAGGAAGTAGAAAGCCTTTGAAGAAGAGATCGAGATGGGAAAAGGAAGATTCTGGCTTCAGTTCAGGCTTGAAACCCCAAAGACACATGGACTGAAGGGGAAGCTGAAGGCAAATGTGGCCCTGGGCCAACATAGGCTAGAGGAACAGGTAGAAAATATCATGTATACAGGCCAAGGTTCTCACAGATCTTGTCTCCTTTCTACACACATCCTTCCTGAAGAAGTGATCTTATTTCCTAAATCTGTTGTGAATTAACAACTTGCTCAAAGGCTTAAGTCTTGCACTATCTCACTTCAAAATTGTTTGGGAGCAGTCGTGTTTACTGTAGTCAACTTCCCTTGTTCTTCCTGGACCCTTCTCAAGAAGTCTACTTTCTAAACTTCTGTTGGAATGGGCACCAGGTTACATCTCCATGACCCAAACTAGGCAATCAGATGCTTTCTCCTGGGAACCTTGAAGACTTCAGGTAGGCTCTGCTGAGCACTTGACAGATAATATCTATAGATGGTTGAAAGGGGCTGCTAGTGTAACTTCAAGACAAGTCCGGGTAATTGACATTTGGCTTAGGCCTAAAGCTCTAATTTCACATATTAACCTATTTTGTCTCATTGTCCCACATATAGAACACCTATAAAAACTTAAGTTGAGCAACAAATATACCATTTATAGAAACTTTGAAATAACTACTAGCCAGGCATGGTGGCACACACTCAGGAGGCTGAGGCAGAAGGATCGCAAGTTCAAGACCAGCCTCAGCAATTTAGACACTGTCTCAAAATTAAAAATAGAAAGGGCTGGCAATGTGGCTCAGTGGTAGAGCATTCCTGGGTTCAATCCCTGGTACCAGAAAAAGAAAAAGAAAAAAGCAATTACTATGTACACAGAATTGAAAACTTGGAAATTAGTGGGTTAATGATGATGAGGGTGATAAATGAGGACTCTGTTCCGATTTCAGGGTATACGGTACCATAATTGCTCATGGTTGTGCTAGAAATCAAATAACCCTGAGTAAAGATGGGCAGCAGACTCAGTCAGGAGGTCAGACAGCCAGACTAGTCCAGAATCTTTTTAGCCTGATACACATATATGTATAAAGGCTGGGCTTGAAGAGAGGAAGACTGATCCACACTTGAATACCCCTTCAATAGGACTTTCGGAGTTAGGATCTTGCACCTCTGTCAATCAGAATAATGGTGCTGATCTTTACTATATATATATGATTTGACATCCCTTCTTCATTCTCTTAGAAAACTAAGATTTGCTTTAACCAAATGGTATCTGTGTCTGATATTTCCATCAAACCAAGGCTACTCCTTAAGAGTACACAAATTACCCAGCACTACACAGAGAACAAGGAAACCTGCAACTATTTCCTATTGTTCTTCCCAAAGTTCGTGATGTAGGTCAGCTTGACATTCAGGAGGGTAGGAAAGGTGCTACCACATGGCCAGGCCAATACCATCTTATTATGGCTATGTAGAGGCAGGGGCTGTGGTGATAGGCCCCTAGTGCTCTGTCATCTCCCCTGGCCCCCAGTAGACGGACTTTCCTATCCCTGAATGCCAGTGGCCTGCTTGGCGGTGGGGAGGGGGGGACCTCACACAGCTCCTCAGCTTTTGACATCACGGAGAGTAAAGGCAGCAGTATTGGCTGACCTTTGAGTGAGCTATCCAGAATCCCTGAGAGAGAAAAGGATTTTTGAACTCACTGGCTTTGAAGACTCCATCTGCCACCTGCCCTGGCAAGGTCAGGGTGTACTGGATACAGCCCAAGCAGGCTGCCAGATCTCTGCAGGGTTCAGGGTTCAGTGCTAACCTGCTCTCCCACCATTCATATATGTACACTTTTGTGTGTGCACACAAACACACACACTTGTCAAGAGGACTGGGATTTAGCACTGTTTCTTTTTTGAAGCAGAAATTTAAGAGAGTAAAACAGCAGCTTATCTTTACAGCAGAGGAAAATAGGGAAAGGGACAGAACTTAAATATGGGCATCTATGTCCAATCAAGTCCTGAGTCAGCCCCACTCCCACCCCAATCTGAGATGATGGCTCAGTGGAGTGCAGGCCTTTCTCCTGTTCTCCATGGCAAATGCTATGGATGACTTTCCCTTGTGTGACACAGTCCCATGAGGACACACAGCAACCAGTCAGAATGTGGGGCATGTATTATGATTATAAACGAGCACTCTACTGAGCATTTGCCATAAGCCAGCCATAGTGCTGCCTCTCACATAGATTAGATTGTCTAGTTCTCACAACCACCCTTAGGAGACAGGTATTGTTATGGCCACTGAGATGAGAAAACATACAACAAGCAGGTGGCAGCACAGCAATATGGATCTAGGTCCATCTGACTCCAGTGTGCATGTTTCCAAGCCTCTGTCTATGACCCTGTAAGGATGGAGGCCTACAGAGCATGGACCACTTCCCAGGACTGCTTTTCATCTCATCTGGTACCATTGCCCTAATTCTGCCAGTGACATGTTTATTTTTAAAAGGGAAAGCATCACTTCCCCTCTCGGGATGGATCTGGAGTCCAGGCATTACTTCAAAGAGACAGGAAGCAACAGGGAAGAAGCAGCCTCGCTTGGTTTGCCCTTTCATATCAGGGGTGTGGGCATTCCATTTCCTTAGTTCTGTTGCAACAGTTGAGAAACCGCCATTGTATTAGCTGAAGGAATTCCAGCTGCTCTACAGATAACTCCCAAGTTTCAGTGGTTTAACCCTAAAGACATTTCTTTCCCACTTACATAACTGTTGAACAACGACTTGCAAAAAAGCTAAGCACTCAGAGTTTAAGGAATATCTCTTAGGTGACCAAAGTCATACAGCACTTCTCCCTCAACAGGGAGGCCTCCAAGGCCTGCTTTCCACCACCCTCTTTGCGTAACACCTGCTGCTGCTCAGGGCTGGGTGTGTAAAACACTCCCCATACACACAAGGGTTACTCCCCAGCCTGTCAAGGTCACTGAGGGAGACAGAACTGCCTGTGCATGGATCAGGGCTCATTTCCCTTAGCCCTTTCTCACCTTCATCCTTACTCCTTTCCTATTTCCTGTCACAGAGCTTTGGCACTCCTGATTACAAATCAGAATTAAAGTGAACAATGCCATCTAAGGATGCAGGAAGTCTATGACAACTGGTCTTCCACTGCTAGTGGCAGGCCTGGACAATTTAATGAGCCACAGACAGACTCTGTTGAGAATTCTACCAGGAGCTGAAGAAATGATGTACGGTTCAGTCAGGGTCAGCCCTCCAGCTACTTCTCAAGCGATTCATAGGTCCTTTGGGTCTCCCTTAGGGATTAATTTTGAGTCCAGGAAAGAGAGAACCTTAGCTTCTACTGCTCAGGGGCAGAGGTGTCTTAAGGGACCTGCAAATTAGGGGCCCCTAGGCTCTCCTTGAATTCACCCAGAGGCCCTAATGCTTGGAGTTTCCCTCCTGTACCATTTCAACTAAGGTAGTGTCCTTTTGTCTGCAGACCTGAGTTGGGAGCCTCTAACTTCTCCACCACTACCCTGTGTGATTACTCCAACTCGACTCACTTGACTGTCAATGGCAACAGAGCCCACACAGCGTGAGGCTCTGGTCTTGGTCTCTCAGGACGATTATGCAGAGAACAGCAGAGTTCTCTGCCTGGAGCCCCTGCACCCTCACAAATAGCTGCTGCCCACTTCCTGGTGATCCCACTCCCGGGGGTTCTGTCTCTTCACTTACTGAGAGCAGAAAGGAGAAAGGCTTTATGGACAATCCCCTCTTAAGTACAACAAACAACTCTCTCCTTTGTGCTCTTGTAGCACTTTATATGTATGATAATTCTTAGATATACATGTTAATAATCATGCACCATCTTCTTCTGTCTCTCTTATTATCTATAAGTTCTATGACTTCTTATCTACATCTGTATTTTCTGTACCTACATGCATGGCATTTGACCTTCAAAAATGTTACTTAGTGGATGTGAAATATTTTTGAGGGAATGAGTTAGCAAATGAATGCGTCAATAGGAAAAGATGAACAGGATGAAAATGAATGAGAAGCAATGGGGGAGGGAGTAGTGAATGAGGTGAGAGTGGCAGAATGACGGCCAGTTGCCTTCAGGTATCCTACCCTCCTCTTCTCTGCAAACATAGCCTTGTTTTACAGTTGAGCATGTTACCACCCAGCAAAAAGAATATATTCCTAACTTCCTTGCAACTAGACACACCCAGAGTTCTGTGACTAATTTAAGCATAAGTAGCAGTGATACATGAGATCTCAAAGAGAATCCTTACAAAAGGAATGTGTGTTCTTTTGACTCTTGCACCTTTTTATAGCCTGGAAGATATGTGATAGTTGGAGCTTAGCAGCCATATTGCACAACAGGGTGAATTCTAGGTACAAAACCACAATGGGACAGTAAAACAGAATGACAAAGTCCAGGTGTCTGTTGATCATGGAGCCACTATAATACCCTACCTTGCCTTCCTCTGGATCTCTTATATGCAAGAAAGGAAGACATCTCCATTTCACCTGTTGTTGTCCTGTGGTTTGTTGTTTTTATGACATGTTGTTGAACCTGATTCTAACTGACTTACCCAGAACAATACTACTAGAATCCAGCCTCCTCTCTCCCAGTCAAGCTCTTTAAGAAGTCAGGTTCAAGACAACAAATGATAGACTAAAACTCCACACTCATCCAGATCCTGCAGATGCCCTCCAAATGATCAAGGTGGCACCCAAAACCATAATGTGAATCGGAGAATCTTGATCTTTTTAAAAGACAATCAAAGTGAGGAATGACTCCTGATCAATTTTTAAAACCCACTGGATTGGAGGGGACACAGACTGAAACTTGCATTGAACGCAAGTCCCAAAGACCCCAGGAAATGCAACCAGGGAAACCCATCTATGACTGTAGATCCTGGTGCTCTCAGGTTTTGGACGGTTCTTGCATTTTGACAGCAAAGAACTTTCTCTTCTGCAAAGTGGAGCAAGCATGCAGGGTTAGATCTTACCTCTACCAGGGAATGCCAATGTGCAATGGGCTTCCGAGGATACGACAACATTTCACTCCAGTGGTCTCTGCCCAGCCTCTCAGCCTCGTTGCCAACTTGACACACGCCAATGATCTCATTGTGACCTACACTGTGAAAATGGCCCACAATAGTTTTTTCTTAAAATTTTGGCATATAAGAGCAGCAGTTACTCAACTAAATTGATGGCGGTAGTGGGGAAATGGTATTTTTATATTATTCACTAATTTAAAACAATAGGCCTAGCTTAACAGCCAATAGGACTTGGGATTCAATGTTGTACCCCAGCTTTCCTAGCACTGACTGGCTTAGCTTGTTCCCGAGGACTCTGTGTTCAAAGAACTTCTGATGCACGCTAAGAATGCCATCTCTGGTTCTGGAACTACATTGGTCCTCAAATTCATAAAATGAAAAGGGAAACTTTTGAAGGGAGTCTTTTTTTTTTTTTTTTTTTTTTTTTTTAAACAATAACAGCCATTCAAATCACCACAAGAGGCCACTCAGGATGGGTGAGTAAGAAGCTCTGGGTCACAGCCACAGGTCTGGAGCCCACAAATGGAGCAGAGTGGAGGAGGCACCTGGGTCTTCTTGCTCCCATTTTGTTAAGAGAACATTTATATCATCTTATATTGTTCTCTCTTTCCTTCTAAACCCAATTTTTGGTTCTTTGACTCAACTTGATTTCTGAACTGTATAAATATTACTTAACTCCTTTAACCTCAAGGGATGATATTTCTGAAACTCTCCCTGGGTAGGTCTCTGTCTTGGGCCAATTTGTTTTTTTTCTTAGTAATTTTTTTTTTTTTTTTTTTTTTTTTTGTAAAAAGTCCTTTGCACCAGGCAAGTGGCTCATACTTGTAATCCCAGTGGCTTGGGAGGCTGAGGCAGGAGGATGGTGAGTTCAAAGCCAGCCTCAGCAAACATGAGGCACTAAGCAACTCAGTGAGATCCTATCTCTAAATAAAATACAAAATAGGGCTGGGGATGTGGCTCAGTATTCGAGTGTCTCTTAGTTCAATCCCCAGTACCCCCTTCCTTTGCATAATTGGAAGGATTTGGCCCATTCTTTAACTCTTTGAGATCCAAATTCACATATTTTCTTTCTTTGTCCTTCCTGCAAAGATGAGTAATTTTTCTCCTATTTGTGTGTGGGTGGTAAAGAGAATAGAAGGGTAGGGAGATAGTATAAAGGATATTCAAGTCTATGCTCATTAAAATCAGATGCATGCAGAAACTCCATGGATTCTGTCATGGATTTTTTCCAGTCCAGATTCATGAGTTTACTGATAATTAAACTGAGGCAGAGATCACATAATCAGATTTGTCCAAGCAGGAAATTTGGCAATAGCTTCAAAATGTTGGCCTAGGCTTCCACAGTTCCAACACCCTTTCTGGGATCTGACACTAATGGTGTTGTGTGTTGCCCATAAGAGATGGGACAAGGTCTGTCACAGCCACAGGCAGGTGGATTGGAAGATGGTCATGCGTCATACAAGCATCTGCTGAAGAGAGTGTTCAGGTCACTGAGCTGCCTTGCTGACATTTCACAGGTATGTCGAAAATTTTTAGCTACAAATAATATTTGTAAAATTATATTAGAAGTCAGAATGATTTTTTTCTTTTATAATTGTGCCTAGACCACGTGGGAGGTTTCTAATTAAAAAGAGACTTTGCATTTCAGTCTAATGACTGGTTTAACATGTATAATTCCCTGTTGGTACTTCCTTTGCATATTAAAATGACTGTTTTTCAAATCTGTCCTTTAAATACACAATTGGCTACAATGCAGGCTATAAATATCTCTTCTGTGCTGTATTAATTAAAAAGTCTAGCATCTTATGCATTTTAATGTACCCTGTCATCCATACTGATTCTAGCATTTTCAAGAGAACATTTCTGTGTTTGCTTTCAGACTTAAGTGGATGGAAATGATCTTTATTAAACATGCTGTAAGAACAAAAAAAGATTGAAGTTATGTATTTAGAAATGTTGATGGTCTGGCTAAAGTAATCACTCTGCTGTTTTGAGTGGAATCTTTTCCCTAAAGGTAATCAGGATTGCCCAAAAGAAGATATGACTCGTGGGGCACTTCTTTAAGCCCAGAATCTAGGAGGTGTGCAAAGATGAAAAGGTGAAGAGATGGAGGTGTGGGGAGAATGGAGGAGGAGAAAGACGTAAGAAAGTGGAAGGAAAGAATGGAAGAACTGAGACACTGTGGTAATCTGACTGTACAGAATGGTTTGGAAAAGGGTGATTCCTTGTCAGCCTGCCTTCCACTTGCTACACGTGCAGGCATTTCCTGCAGCATGGGATCCTCGCTAAGAATCCATGGCCATTCCCGTTGCCCAGGGCACGAAAGACTTGCACTGAGACAGGGCTCTCACCGGTCATAATCCATGACTGCTATGGACAAATGGATTTGGTCAATGTTCTCAGGAGGGACATCAAAGACTATGGCTTCATTGTAAACAGGATTCAGCGTGTTCCTCTTGGTGGATGTTTTCCTCTTCTTCAGTCTCCTGCCATCACACATCAGTGACACTTTCACATAGGGATCTGTGTAGACCATGAGAAGCAGGGGCAATGTGAGGATTAACGTAGACTGTGGGTTTGCATGGACAATGGTACACAGAACTCCTTTACCTGCCTCTGGACTGGAGTTTTGAGGATTTTAATTAACACACTATCTGGGCAGCGACTAGTTAGGATAATTAAGTCATTCATTCAAGAAAAAAGCACAGGACACTGTCTCCTCAAAATGTGTGAAATTTAAAAAATAGTGTGAAAACATCGGTTACCAAATTAGAAAACATTCAGCTAGAATTTAAGACCAGCCTGTCTGTGATAGAAAGAGAAATACAGACATTTCTGAGGAGTGGGAAACAGGCCTCAGACCCCCAAATTTGAGCCACCTCAGGGAATCTTTTCCTAAAGATCAGCGGTTTAAGAAAGAGAATTCCTGGACTCCTAGAATTTCTGAATCCCTAAAAGACATGGAGAAAGAGCACCTGGAGGCGGATCTCCTGGGGCACAGGGGGCCTTCAGAGCCTCCTGTGGTCAGGTTTCAAGGGGAGAAGCAGTCCATCCTCCAGGGAGAAAGGAACACAGGCTTCCTGTGGTGCACCACTGATGGGGGGCCAGTGACAAGGCTGACCCCTGCATCACACAGCTCTGCCAGTCTCACCGTGCCTCACACTATACTCCTGGTCAGTGGAAGGTTCTCCATCTTTCTTTACCTGCATAGCCACATGCTTCCCTGACTCCTGACACATCCCAGGAGGGATGCAGAGGGCACAGAGGACATGGCTTTTTTCCCCTCTTAGAAAAACACTGGCGTATAGGACACAAAATATGTCGCATCGTGTGTTCTTTGATTTCAGTGATTGTGAGCCATTGTGTTTGGGTTATTCATTAGAAAACCCAAACTGTTGTGTTCACTTTTATAAGGGAATAGAATTATCTTCAATCTTCAATAAGCCTGGGATGGTGATATCTGAGGAAAAAGACCAATTAGATAAGCTCTAGCAGCATGAGCAAACCACAGATCCAGTTTACATGGTGATAGAGAAGACCTGAGAGAAAAATAATAATACTGACAACTAAAATTATGTAGCACTCAACATAAACCAGACACTGGTTTTATGAATTTTTATGTATTAACTCATTTAATCTCACAACTCAATGAACCAGATACTATTATTACTCCATTTTACAGATGGGAATCTGAACCCCAGAGAGGTTAAGTGACTTGCCCAAGGTCACACAGCTCTTAAGGTGGTAGCTCTGATTTAATCTATGCAGGTTGATTCCAGGGTCACTGTGCTTTATTACTATATTAGAAACCAAGTAAGATACTACATTCGAACCAGACAGAAAGACTGAACTGATGATGTCCCACCTGATGCTCCTGTTATGTCCATTGCCTTTAAATTCCTTGCTTTTATAATGGTAATGGTCAGCCTGCCAGCCGTGGGAAGATAACAGAGGGAAAACATCAGCTCTCCAAGATCCACATTGTCCTGTTGAGAAAGCAGAGTGAAGCATTAGAAAATGTCTTTATCCAGGTGTGCATGAGGATCAGTGGCAGGGCACTGGAAGGGACCATGCTGCTCCTTTTGCCCAGTCATGAAGAGTCACTGGTGTCTCTTCCTCTCCTGTCAGTCACGTGGAGAAGAATACACCCTTACACTCTAGGAGCTTCTCCCCCTAAGGAAGCACAGCTCATCTTCAGAGGGCAAAGCTGCAGAGGTTGTCCAGGGCCTCTGCCACTATTTATCCAGCCACACACAGCCCTGCACAGCCTCCACAGATCCCTGTAGCCCAGAACACAGCCTCCAGTGCAGAACTCCACAGCCTTATCAATCTTCCATGGAGCCCCCCATGTGGCTGTACTTGCACCCCTATCACAGTCCACATAGAGCTCCCCACACAAAGCTACACAGAGATGCCCCACAGTGGTGCACAGCCACCCTGTCCCCAGCCCAGCCTCTGTGTGTACAGCCCCACAGTGCACTGCAAAGTGTTTCAAACAGGTCTGCACACAGCCCACAAGGTCCCCTACACAGTCCCCTCAAGTTAGCAACAGTATCCCTGTATACTCTGCCCAGCCACGACCCTCCCCCAAGTCCCCACTCTCAGAACACTGCATACACCCTAGTCACATGTGACCTGTGCAGGACTCCACACCCAGCAATCTTCCAGCTCCTCACGTAGCTCTGGAAAGAACACTGCGCAAGTGTGAGAGTGGGGGCCCATAACCCCACACATCCATGGCTCTGGACGCTTGCTTCATCCTGTAGTCTCCATGAAGAAAGAGAAGAGCAGAGCCCCAGACCCCTGGGTGCCCTGCTGCCTGTCCCCAGGGTCCCACTTTGCCACAGCTGTTCCCTTCTCTGGGTGTTTCTATAAGGAGCCCCCATCCCCTGTGCTAGGGAAGACATCTATTTATGTGATGTGCAGCCATTCAAATAGGTCAGAAGACATGAGCCTCTTTCTCCTTTTTTAGCCCAAGGAGAAAGTAACCAGAGAGAGAGAGGAAGAGAGAGAGAGAAGGAAAAAAAAAAAAAAAAAAAGCCAGTTCATTTAGTTTCAATTTCTGAGAGATACCTGAGGTTATGAAGCTGGGTGCCTGTGTCTAATTAATACAATTTCATACCGACAATGCTCTGGGGAGTCAGGTTCTTGCCCTCAACATCCACAGCCTCCCTTCCCCTTCTAGATTCTCCAAGGAGCCTTCTATTTTTAGAAGTACAGATTCAGCTCTGGAAGGTCACCTCATCCAACCTCCCGCCTTAACTGCTTCCACAGGAGGATGAGGCAAGCGAAGGGATCTATTTGGTCGCTAAGGCAGATGGATTGCTCTGCATCTCCCTGCTTCACTTGCCCCATGTAAAGCAAGCACCTCACCTTGCAAGCCAGGCTCCCCTGGCTCCTGGAACCCTGACCTCAAGAGGCCAGGCAGCAGGGCATTTCCCTTTGGGGAGAGGTTGTGGGGGACGGGTTCTATAGGAGTCATGGTTCACACACAACAGGCTCTGGCTGCTTGTGGTTCCCTTCTGCCTGGGAGCAGGGGCTGAAGAGGATAGGTCGGACCCAGCCTTCTGCTGGTGGCAGATGGGAAAGAGAAGCAACAGCTGTCCCCACAAATCATCCTTTTTTGTCCTTGTTCCCTGGCCCATTCCTTTGCCCTTTGACTTTCACTGTTCCCTTGGAAGGCTTTCCACTGCACCTCTTGCTCTCCTCTCCCCTCATCCTGCCCAGAAAATCTTGGTTTGACAAAGAAATTACAAGAGCAGCCAAAATCATGCCTGTGAAGCTTCATAATCAATTATTTCAACATATATTTCCTGCACAGACTGTAAGGTTTGGGATATGAAATTGTTTTCAGTCCAGTCCCTGCCCTCAAGGCTAATGCACGTAATGAAATGTGATATGTCAGATCTCTTCTATACTAAGTACATTGGATCTCTTTCCCATTCACAAAGATTGATATTATATGGCAATTTGCTTATGAGTTAGAAATAATCAAACTTTACACTTGGTAGTATATTCAGAATGTGAACTGGGGCTAAAGCACACATTTATACTGTTTTTTTTTTTTTTTTTAATAGAAGTTAAAGAAATTGTTATCAAAGAGAAAATGCTTGGTTTGGTCTTTAAGTGCTTTAAAAAGAACTCTTCTAAAATTTTCTAAATTATAAAAATAAAATTCAAATATAGAAAAAATTTCAAGTTAAGCAGTATAATATTCCCTTTTCTCATGCATATGCCCACAATGTTATTCCCTTCCCCAGAGTAACACAGTGAATAATCATCCAGATTATGAGCATGGGTTGAGCATGCTCTTTTCAGAGGCTGGGAGCTGAATCTGCAGTAGTGTAAAACAGTCACCATCCCTTGAGAAGACATGGGCTTGCTGGGCAGTGGAACAGGAGTTCCCTGGCACCTAATGGTAACTCCGTTTTTCCCCAACAGCTGATCTGATTTGGAGTCAAAAAACCTGTAGATTTCAGTGTTTTATAAACATTTCCAATCAAGTGGATCTCAGTCAGCAGCAATTTTGCTCTCCTAGAGGACTTTTGACACTACTGGAGAAATTTTTTAATTGTCACAACTGCAGAGGGTGTGCGTGTTACTGACATCTAGCAGGTAGAGCCCAGGGATACTTCAAAACATCCTACAAGGCAGAGGGAAGCCCATTATCTAGTCCAAAATGACAATTGTGTCAAATTCCGATTTATATGAACATGCTTAGATTCTTAGGAAGTTTTTCTGAAATGCTCATAAAAGTCAAATGTAAAGGGGTGGTGGAGTATCTGGCTTCTTTTTCAGCTTGACAGGAATCAGATATGCAGAAGTTTCAGTGGCAGCCGAGTACCCTGGAGAACACAAGGGGGAAAGAAAATGCCACACAAAGAAATGCTTCATTTGCTTCAGCTTTGTTTGGCCAAGTTCAGAATTGTTAGCAAGATGCACTGGGAATTTATGGCAAGCATATGTGAATTCACTACCTACCAACCTGTAAATGCTTTCTTGATCTGTTTTCCTGGAGTGGCCTAGGTAGCTGTAATTTTTAGCTAACTAGTATACTTTTGTATTCTTCTTCTTAGGCTCTTGTGGTGAATTCCTTCCCAACTCCATGAAGATATGAAGGGCTGGTACAAGAATCCAGGCTGCATCAATAGATGAATGGAGAGGGAAACTTTGGTATATATACACAATGGAACATTACTCAGCACTAAAAGAAAATAAAATCATGGCATTTGCAGGTAAATGGATGGAGTTGGAGAAAATAATGCTAACTGAAGTCAGCCAATCCCAGAAAACCAAGGGTCGATTAATTCCTTTGCTATGATGATACTGAATTATAGTGGCAAGGGAGAGGGGGATGAGAGGAATGAAGGAATGTTAAATAGAAAAACAGGGGGAGGAGAGGGAAAGGGGCAAGAGGATAGAAACAATGACAGAAGGAGTTTAACACCAATATACTAAGTGCATGTATAAAAACTCAAATGGTATGAAAATACTTTGTGTAAAACCAATGACTTGGAAAACTGTGCTCTTTATATATAATATGAAAGGAATTGCACTCTAAAAGCATGTATAACAAATTAAATTAAATTAATTAATTAAAAATAAAAAAAGAATCCAGGCTGACCAAAATACTTACACCCCTGTGCTTTGCTGGGATGAAGGATGGATGAATAACCCAAGCAGGGTCATTTAGAGTCATCCCAGGGATTGAAAACTCAATATTGAGAAAGAGAAATTTTCATTTTATTGGGATTATTTATAGGAAGACAGGAAACCAGAATTGTTGAAAAGTTCTTGTATTATATATAGTACAAATGGCATATATGCAGTACAAATGGCATAATCACTTTAAGTTAATCTATGTCAGTTAAAGACATATGCTCAAAAGAAATAACTAAAATAACACAACAAGGAGGTATAACTAATAAGATGAACAAAGGAGATAATGTGGGTGCCTTCTTGTCTGATAATAGGCCACAAGGCCCTCAGTGCAGAAGTGGTCCTATCCTATTCCCAGGAGGAAGAAACACCAGACAGAGAAATCAAGATGATCTGAATGAACAGGCCTTGTTGAGATTCCCCCCTCAGTGTGTCACCACTAGATCATACCCTTTGGTCCAATCACATTTCTACATGTTGTCCATTCTTCATTGAACACAAGCTTACAAATATAGTTTTCCCCTGAGTCTTTCTTTGGTTCTTCATTTCTGAAGGCTCTTGTGTTACATAAAACTTTGATTAAATAAATTCATCTTTTCTTCTGTTAATATGTTTTTGTCTGTTTTTATTTCAGACCTATTCAGGAATCATAGGAGGGTTGAGGAAATCTGTCTTCCCCTACACCAGTCTGTGAACTCATTAAGGGGAAGGCCTGTTTATCCACCTCTCCCAGTGGTGGCCATGTAGGGATGGCTCAGTCAATATTTCTTGCACTAATGAAGTGACACACAAATGAAGGAGAGATGGATCCTTGGATATGTATTGCACTCTCAATAGCTCTGTGGAGCCTTTGTATCAAATGTCCAGTGAACTCCAGGCTATGGGACATCTGGTCTCCATTCCTTCCTCCCCCCTCCCCACCTACTCCCTGCCACCATGTTCCCCAGCATTATCAGCTCACCGAGAAATCCTGTTTTTACAGAGACTCTTTCTCCCAAAAACAAAACCTTGTAAGGAACAGTAGCAAGAAATCATTTGTTTAGCAAGTACAATTATAGTTGCAACGTTTCTCTCAAACGTCCTTTACCCTCACCTGTAATAATCATACTGACGATCCAAACCTGGTCCACCTGTAATGTGGAAGCTGTTAATGATCTGACATTCCTATTTTCTCAGAAAGAGAAAATGTATTCCCCATACTTTCCCCAAACATGACAAAATTGGCAAAAACGTCTTTTTCCAGTGACGGATTCTACCAATAATTAGCATGCACTGTTAAAGTAACTGTTGACTGCACTTTATTTATAGATATTAACATGATTAATTGCACTGGAAGTGTGCCTGGAGGATGACACTTTCTGAGCTAGTGGTGGGGCACAAGCGAGCCAGCAGCCCTCATGAGTTGTGGGAGAAAGTGGGGACCAGCCATGCCTTTCCTGTTGGAACTGCTCTCTCAGGAGATTCTAGGTTTAGTTCCATAAGACTAGCCTCCCTTAAGAAAGGGTTTTTTTTGGCCAACTATATGTTTAGCTAGGAATGGACAAGTTAACAACATCACATAGGTAAACACATAGGTAAAGCTCTTAGGGTCCACAAAAAAAAGAGGAGGATAAAAAAAAAAAAAAAAAAGGCCCATCACTACTTTATCTGGTCCATGAAGTTCCCTGGTTTAATACAAAAAAACATATGGGTGACCCCAACATTTATATCTCTACCCCAGCCTCTTCCTCACATTAGAGCCTCTTACATCTAAATGTCTTTAGATCTCTATGTACAGTTGTTTAACAGACATTCCAATCTTAAAAATACTTTAAAAATGGGGTTCATTTTCCTCTCCTTTCCCCAGCTTTCCTACCAAAGCCTTCTTTGTCTCAGTGTGGCAAAACCTCCTCTAAGAGGCTGATGCTAAAAACCTAGTAGACATCATATCTATATTCCTCCTCTTCTCTCACCCTCCCACATCTGCAAGTCATGTCATTTCTCTCTTCAAAAATATCTAGAGTCTGTCCAATTTTCTCCTGCTCTGTGGTGCTGCCCCATTTCAAAACACCACCATCTCTGTCATACACAATGAGAAATGAGTGCAAGGGCAGGCCATCTGCTGTGATGTGTGCCTATCACAGAATTTTGTCCACCCATAGACAGGCTCCCAGCTTGGGATTCCCTGTCTGGCCTGATGCACTGGTAAATACTCAGGATAAGGTAAAGACTTCAGGATAGGGCTGGTGCCACCTGTGGAGGTGAGGAGACACTGTAGTTCCTTACCTTCCCGCATGATTGGGGTTTTCCTCTCAAAGCCTTCTAGGGTGCCTCCTATGAAACAAAAGTGGCTCTGACTCGTCTGGAATTACGTGATGTCTGCTTTTGCTCCACTGGGACTCGAGTCTTTTATGTTTCTAAACACATCCAAAATCAGGGAGGTTGTGGTAAATTTGGCAGGCACACTCTTCTGTGACATACTTAAATAATAATATCTCACTGAAAGCTTACTAGGTACCCTGCTCTTCTCAACACTAGAGGCAAATGGTTTCTTTCCCATGGGAACTAACTATGTAGGGTGACAGGGCAAAGCTTTGGCATGGGGCAGTGGTCAGGCCCCACCTGGCAAAGGGAAACCACACACAAGCCTAAAGAGCTGAGTCTTTTCTTGGTAAAGTAAGCTTGGTGCCCATCTCAGGCCCATTATTAGTATTGATTATTGAAAGGTATGGTATCTGAACCCCTCAAAAATCATTGAGTCTGAATGGGTTCATTACAACTAATATCACTTTCTTTACTGATTTGGGTTATTAAACCTACATATCAGGGTACCTCTATAGGTACAGTGAATGTGACCTCAGCACAACCTCTGGTAAGCTCTTTCCTGATATCCTTGTAGATGATCTGGATCAAAGTAGTCCAGATGATAGTAAAGGTGAATTCATATCTAGTTTGACACATGTACCTAAAGAATGCTAATTAATGATTCAAAGAGCTGGGTATTATTCAGTTCTATAATTTATCAATAGTTTAGAAGAAAAAATAGAATTTGGATATGAAACAACAGGCAAAATAAATACATTGGAGTCTAGAATCAAGATCCATAAAAATCCTGATAGGTGAGATAGATAAAGCCTAACAATATAAATTTGTCAAGATAAATTAATTGAGGGCCTAAAAAGTCAATGATGCAATCTCTGAAGTAAATGCACAACCTAATGCATGTTAAAAATTATTTTGAATCAAAATATGATATAGCTACCAGAAACTAATTTTGCTTCAGGCTGCATCAATAGAGGTACAGTTTCAAGAGGAAGGGTGTACACCAGTCATAAGACATCTGAAACATTAATTCTGTTCTGGGAATATCAATTTTAGAGATACATAAGTGGCTGGAAGATGATAATAAAAGCTGGAACCACTGTAGGAGAGGATCAGGATCACATGAGAAGCAATGATGAGCTATTAAGCTTTATAAAAAACGTTCAAAAAACACAAGATTCTTGTCAGCACTAATTCAAATTGATGTCAGACAGAGAGGGACTAAACTTGTTCCATTACCATCCCCAGTAATGGGGATTGAATCCAGAGCCTTACACATGCTAGGTAAGTGCTCTACCACTGAGTTACAACCCCAGCCCTAAAAGTGTTTTTAATGGCTCCAAGGATAAGAACTAGGACTAATAAGTGGGAGCCAGAGGAAGATTTAGAATATTCTTCTCTATCATGATCTAAAACCATAGGCTGTCTTTCTCTGAATGTAGTCATTTCCCCCATCTGTTTAGAAAGTTTTTCTGGTTTAGGGAAGAACTAAGTTTCAAGTAGGTAGATGGGAAAAATGTAAAGCCTTCCCCAGTCTTGCTCTCCTATAATTCCCTATCTCAGACATTAACCTGTAGGTGAGGGGAGACCATATATTTCTGGAGCAAGACAACTGTATTATCAAAACCATGCATGATTAAGGAGATAGGGTTTGGGAGAGTCTGCAATTGTATTGGAAGGGAAGATTTAGAGCTGAAAGGGTGAGAAACAGTGAAGTTTGTCGCCTAAAAATGCTTAATTCAGCATCCTAGGGATGTGTATACTTTCAAAGGGGACAAGGGAAAGATGAAGTGAATTCCCAGCCTTGATGTGCCTGGCATAGGAATTTGAGGTACTGGAAATTTATGTTTTTCTCCACATGCTTCCTCAAATGATACTTCAAGATTCATGTGTGATTTTTTTTTTAAATCCTTTTATTTTCCTAGGTAGTGTGTCTAGTTAAGGAGAGTTCTTAGCTAAACAAAGATAGCAGTTTGTTTTTTAATTAAAGGGCTATAGAAAAGGCTTTAGAATTTAATTTGAATGTTCAATAACTCATTCTGAAAAGATCCATCAATTCTCAATAAAAAAAAAAAAAAAAAAGAAATTGGAGATGAAAACTTATTCTTATTTAAAGGCTGTGGGAATATCAGAGCATCCTTGGATTTGAGCATGTGTGCTGGCTTTGATGGATACACTTTGTTTCGCTGGCTTTTGAAGAAAAGAAAACACTAAGATGAGTTGGAAATAATTTTGAATTCATCCTGCATTCTCAGCATCCTTGTCATCCTGAAAATTTCCATCAAAACTAAGAATTCATGCAGTTTCGTGGGAGATGGGAAGAAGGGATTTTTTTTTTCAAGTAAATATGCCCTCTAAAGAGAAGCACAGCATCAAGTGAGTTAAATCAACATGTTTATGAACAAGCATAAAGAAAAACACACTATTTTTATTCTACCATAAATGGAGACTTAACCCAAAGATAATCACAGGACACAGATTTTTAAAAATCATCTATTGGAGATTTATTGGAGAATACTGTGCATTCCTGCATACCTCTTCTGTCTTCCTCAGCTCTTCCTTCATTCCTATTATGTAACCCTAGAGCTTAGTACCAGGGTCACCAAGTTATGTTGATTGTACCTCTAAAACATCTCTTGATTACTACTCTTCTTACCTATTCCCTTTGCAGCAGTCTCTAAAAGATTACTTAGTAGCATTTTACACTTTTGATCCATCTTACATGTAAACACAGGTCTGATCACGTCACTCCTTAAATCCTTCAACAAACCCTGGGTGCTCTTAGGTTAAAATCCAAATCTCATAGTACATCCTATAAAGGACAGCAGCTCCAGCTGTTCCACTATTTCTCCTAACACACTGAATTCTCCAATCAGTCTGAACTATTCTTCCCCCTAATCCCCAAACACATTTCCTTCTCATTCTGTTGTGTGCTGTTTCTTCTGCTCAAATTACCACTGTTCACTTCTACGCAGGCAAAATTTCTTTTGTGTCTTTAAAGACTTAACTTGCCAAATTATCTCCTATGTGCCATCTTCAGTGTCACTCCAAGCCTGTGTTTTCTTTCTGTTCTGGCCACTCTTTGTCCATATTTCTTTATTTTATATTTTGTACATATTTCTATCTCCGTACAAAATTAGAGATGACTGTGACTCTGAGATGCTGAAGGTAGGAACTATGTCATCCTCATAGCTGCAGCCATTCTTCGGAGGAGAACGGGGTCAGAGGAGTTATTTAACTTCCCCAAGATCCTATGGCTAGTTAGTGCCCAGGCCATGTTCCCAATTAGTCTGACTAGGGCCTACAGTGCCCCCCAACTGGGGACGTTTTCTTAGCCCTAGAGGCACTTAAGGATGGGTAAATGGGAAGGTGGCCAAATTCCTTCTTGTGTGGTAGAGACTTAAGGGAACTCAGAGGAGCTGGACTGGGAGCTAGAAGGGCCCAGATTCTTTCCTTTGCCCCATGATGTTTTTGCCTCAGGACTGGCCTCCTCTTTTATTTTTTTTTTATCAGGAGGAACTACTTTTGCCTTGACAGCTAATGGGGAAAGAGAAAACAAGAGAGAAGTAACCTCACTGAATCCAATTTGAAAACTGGGGCAAATGGCACTTTAACAAAAAAAGAATCTGCCTTTCCTCCAAGCACTAGCATCACATCACTTTCCTCTGTATCCACTGTAATTTTATAACACAATTGAAGGTAATGAGAGGTTTTACTACACTAAAGGACAGTATAGGTGTAATCAGGAGTCATCTTAGATGCATTTCAAATAAGAACAAAAAAAAATAGTGTCTCTCTCTCAAATTAAATTAACTAATATATGTAAAGCCATTAGCACAATGCCTGAAATATATGTGTTAACTCATTGTGTGTGTCATCCTATACCTCCTAGAATAGGGCCTGGCACAGTGGGTCCATGATAAGTATGCAGCACACCATGAAGCGAATAGCAATGGTCTCTACAGAAAGGGTAAGACAGATTGATCAAGGAGCAGAATTCTTCTCCACCATTCTTACATCCAGATCTACAAGCTGGATAAAGGAGACACAAAGAATTCCTAGGCAGTGGACAGAATTAGCAGGAAAGAAAACAAATAAGATAGCCTTTTTAAATGGTATGCCTGAGATCTTCAGGGGGTTATCAGATATCATCAGAGGGGCTGAACTATTTTCCTGTGTCAAGAATGGGTCTGATTGATTAACTTTCCATCCCTATGTACTCTCTGACTTGAGTCTTAATTAAAAGACAGTGATTTGCCGGGCGCGGTGGCTCACGCCTGTAATCCCAGCACTTGGGAGGCTGAGGCAGGAGGATCAAGAGTTCAAAGCCAGCCGCAGCAATGGTGAGGCATTTAGTAACTCAGTGAGACCCTGTCTCTAAATAAAATACAAAAAAAGGGCTGGAGATGTGACCCAGTGATCGAGTGCCCCTGAATTCAATCCCCAGTACCACAAAAAAAAAAAAAAAAAAAAGACAGTGATTTTACCTGCACAAAAGTCAACTCCAAGTAGATCAATTAGCCAGAAATCTTGCAATTGCTAGAAGAAAACAAACAAAAGGCCAACACTCCAACACACAGGCACAGGCATATACTTCCTTATTAAGGATGTCTAAAACTCAGGAAATGAAACCAAGGATTAAGATGGGACACTATCAAATTAAAAAGCTTCTACATAGCAAACAGTTAAGCGTGTGAAGACAGAGCCTACAGAAGGGAAGAAAATCTTTGCTAGCTACTCTGCTGACAGAGGAATAAAATCCAGAATAATATAAAGAACTCAAGAAACACAACCCCCCCCCAAAAAAAAAAACAACCCTCAAATAACCCAATTAATAAGTGGGCAAATGAATTAAACAGACACATCTCAAAAGAAGAAATACAAATGACCAACAAACATATGAAAAAATATTCAGTTTCATTAGCAATTAGGGAAATGCAAATCAAAACTACACTGAGATTTCATTTCCAGTTAGAATGACAGCCATCAAGAGTGCAAACAATAATAAATTCTGGTGAGGATGTGGGGGAAAAGGAAATAACTGATGGTGGGATAATTGATACAACCATAATGGAAATCAGTATGGAGGCTCCTCTAAAGAACAGAAGTGGAACTACCATTTGACCCAGCTATACCACTCCTCATTTACCCAAAAGAACTAAAATCAGCATACTATAGCAATAGAAACATATATATTGGGCTGGGGTTGTGGCTCAGTGGTAGAGTGCTCACCTAGCACATGCGCAGCCTGGGTTCAATCCTCAGCACCTCGTAAAAATAAAGGCATTGTGTAAAACTAAAACAAATAAATAAATATATTTTTTTTAAAAAAAAGAAACATACACATGTTTACAGCCAAGTTATGGAATCAGTCTAGGTATCCATCAGTGGATAAGTGGATAAATAAAATGTAGCATATATATGTAAATGGAGTTTTATTCAACAATAAAGAAGAATGAAATTATATCATTTGCAGGAAAATGGATGGAACTGGAGAACATGTTAAGTGAAATAAGTCAGACTCAGAAAATCAAGGGTTGTATACTTTCTCTCATGTGGAAGATAGAAAAAATGGGGAGAAGGGGGAAAGGCAGGGAAGGAATTTTCATGAAAAAAGAAGGAAGGGAGACCAGTAGAGTATGGGGATTAGGGGGAAGGAGGAGAGGAGGGAATAGGGAGGTACTAGGCAATAAAACTGACCAAATTAAATGCATATATGAATATATCATAATGAACCTCACTAATTTATATAATTATAATGCACCCATAAAAATAAAATGCATGATTGAAGACCTGAATTGTATGAATATACTTCATATACAAACAGTTGTATGTAAAAAGATGCTAAATACATGCACTATGAGTTGTACATATTAAAAATTATAAAAATAAAATTTAAAAAAATAAAAAAATAAAAAATAAATTAAAAAAAAATAAAAAATAAAAAAAATAGAAGAGATTTTTAGAATGCGTCAAATATTACTAGAATAATTTTGGAACAACAACAACAAAAAAAGAATTTTGGAACAAACCTCCCAATCCAACTCCTAGGACATAACAGAGGGTCTGTAGTTTTTTACTGCCCAGTGTTCCATTAGACACTCACAGGCTTTCTAGGAAAAATAAATCAACTGATACAAGGAATCTACTTCTCAGTAATAGCCCAAGGTCACTTCATGGGTTGGGATGATTTGAGAGACAAACCTGGACACTGCAGTTGCCATGATGACCCAGAGAGTTCCCTGACTCCCTAGAGTGATGACTTAAGTTTCTGGTGTGTAGGAATCTGTTCTTCTCTCCACAAAGGCATGGCTCTCATTCACTTGGGCAAGAGCTAAGGCAGCTATGGGAGAAGCACGGGAGAATCTGGACATGTGGAAGGGAGGGAGGGAGGCAAGGAAGGAAGGAAAGGAGAAAGTGAGGGAGGGAAAAGTGTAGGGGCAGGGAGGAAGGCCAGTCTACACTTTAATTTTTTTTTTTCTTTTTTCAGTGATACTGGGGATGGAACACAGGGCCATCTACCACTGAGCTACACTGCCAGCCAATCACTTTAAATTTATTCATTCACATATTCAACAAATATTCCAGTCATTATACTAGATGCTAGAAATAAAAGGGGGATGAGGGAAGAGTAAAATCCTTTCTGTAATGGGGTAGTCATTTAAATTGCATTCCTAGAATTCAGATAATAAGTTAAATGAGTAAGCTATAGGAGTTGGTGGAAGGAGATTCAATTTTAAATAGGATATTCAGTGAAGACCTCAGAGATGATGCCATCTGGGAGAAAACCTGATGAAAGTGGGTGCAAGGCTATCTAGGGCAGTGGTCAGGCAAAGAAAACTCACAGGGCAGGAGTGTGAATGAGCAATAGAAAGGAGGTTAGTGTAGCTAAAACACTAAGAGAGAGGTCAGGGAGGAAATCAGGAATGATTTGGGGTGGTGGGGTCTGAATCCTGTAGGCGATTATAAGGACTCTGGATTTTACTCTGATGAAATGAGGAATCACTGGAGGATTTTAGGCAAATAAGTGATAAGAACCAACCAATAATTTTAAAACATCACTCTAGCTTCTATACAGAGAACAGAATTGCAGGAGGTGGGAGATGGAACAAATAAGGAACAGGAAAATGAATTAGAAGGTTATTGACATTAACCTGCAACTATACAATGCTATTCAAGCTTCTGTTGTTTTTAGGATTACTTAGAATTGCCTTGGGTTTTTATAAGATCTCCTTCATCATTAAGAAATACTGATATTCAGGTGCGATGGCACATGTCTGTAATCTCAGCAGCTCAGGAAGCTGAAGCAGGAGGATTGCCAGTTCAAAGCCAGTCTCAGCAAAAGCAAGGCACTAAGCAACTCAATGAGACCCTGTCTCTAAATAAAATACAAAATAGGGCTGGAGATGTGAATCAGTGGTCAAGTGCCTCTGAATTCAATCCCTGGTACACCCCACCCCCCACCAAAAAAAAGACAAGACATACTGATGTTTCTGCTGCTCATTGAGTCAGATTCTGTAGTGATGGCAGGAAGCTACTTTTGTTTAGAAAGAGTTGCAGTAAGGGCTCAACTGAATAGTCTCCACAGGAATTCAGGGACGGCAAAGCAAGAAACTCTCTAGGGCAATTTAGAAAATTGTAAAAAGAATGTTGAAATATTCACAGGAAGTCCTTCCTCCATACCTGGGGCCTCAATCACTCTTTTGCCGGCATCACCCTCCAAAGTTTCCAACAGAGAGGAAGAACAGGTTTTCCCAGGTACCAGTTGCTTCCTGACTCCTGGAGGAGTCGCACTAAGCTGAGTTATGTGAAGTTGCCATTTTTGTAGGTCAAAAATGGGAATATCAGCAATTTTATATAGTTCAAATAATTACATGGCTCAAGGTCAGTGAGAACTGTGCTGACTGCTGTCCTAGATGTGGTCATTAAATGCCCTTCAGCTTAGTTCATTCAAGATAAAATACAAACCTGAATAACACAGGGCAGCCAAGGATGATGACAGAACCTATATTTGCAGCAATAGGACTGTATAAACAGGTAAGGCAGGGGCCTGAGAACTCTGGGGCTCAGCATCAGCAGTAATAACAATATAGGAAAAGGTGGTATAAGGCTGGGAAAATCACTCAGGGAAACAACAGCTGGGGGAATGGGGATAATAAGGTAACACACATAGTCAATTTATTTAAAAAATACATCCCAGAAGAGGAAATAATAACAATGCTTCAGCACTTCCATTGATTTTAGTATGACTCTGAAACCAATACCAAAAATGCTCAAAGAAGGAAGCATCTCCACCAAAATGGTAACCCAACAAGTAAACAAAACTATAAGCCATGTCTTATATGATTTTGGTTGGAAAATCCTGTGTAATATATTAATAAGTAAAATCTACAGGCAGTATTAATAATATCTTGACCAGGTAGAGTTTATTTCCATATGCATTGATATTTCAAAATTAGTAAACTAGGAATATAACAAGTCACATTAATGGGCTGCAGGAGAAAAATTGTGCAAACACCTCAATAGAAAATATAACAGATAAAATTCAATATTCACTTCTACTAAAACAAATACAAAGTTTAATACTGTAAATCTAATGGCATTATGATTAAGTTCAGGATATAGACCAGAATTCCTACTACCATCCTGTTATTTAGCAGTTTAGGCTGTTTAACCAGTGCCATAAAATAAGAAAAAAATTCATGAAATACTAACTTATTATAAAAATAAGTTGCCATATAATTACTCAAAGAAGATATGATTGCTTTGATGGAAAACCAAGGTAACCAAGTGAAAAATTACTGAAACTAATGAGACAGGTGGCCAACTCTAAATATACAAAAATACAAATTAGAAGATAAATAACCCAACTAAAAATGGACAAGAATCTAAAACATCAATTTAATAAAAGAGGATACATATAAAGGTGCCCCAAATCATGAGTCATAGAGAAAAGTCACAATGAAATACCAGCAGTAGAATGTCTGAAAATAAATAAATAAATAAATAAATAAATAAAGTGACAACTGGGTGTGGTGGTGCATGACTGTAATCCTAGCGGCTTGGGAGGCTGAGGCAGAAGGATCGCAAGTTCAAACCCAGGCTTAGCAACTTAGTGAGGTCCTGAGCAACGTAGGTAGGCCCTGTATCAAAATAAAAAATAAAAAGAGCTGGGGATGTGACTCAGTGGCTAAATGCCCCTTGGTAAGAAAGTGAAGGAACTGAAAATCACATGCATTGTTGGTGGGAATGGAAAATAGTAATTTGAAAAACTATTTTCATTTGTTATACATGTCTCCTATAGTTGAAGTCAAATCATAGCTGTTTGCAGATGATATGATCCTATACATAGAAGATCCAAAAAAGCTCTATCAAAAGACTGCTAAAGATAATAAACATAATTGGCAAAGTAGCAGGTTATAAAATCAACATATAAAAATCAATAGCTTTCCTATATACCAACAACAAATCTGCTGAGAAAGAAATTAGGAAAACAATTCCATTCACAATAGCCTCGAAAACAAAACAAAACAAAACAAAACAAACAAACATACAATAAACCTTAGGAATAAATTTAACCAAAGAGGTGAAAGACCTTACAATGAAAATTGCAGAACACTGAAGAAAGAAATTGATGAAGACCTCAGAAGATGGAAAGACTATCCATGTTCACAGATAGGCAGAAGTAATATTGTCAAAATGGCCATACTACCAAAAGCCATAAACAGATTCAATGCAATCCCCATCAAAATACCAATGACATTCTTTACATAACTAGAAAAACAGTCCTAAAATTCATTTGAAAGAATATTAGACCCAGAAAAGCCAAAGCAATTTAAGCCTAAGCAGCAATGCTGGAGGCATCACAATACCTGACTTCAAATTACACTACAGAGTTATAGTAACAAAAACTTCATGGTACTGGCATTAAAAACAGACACATAGACCAATAGTAGAGATTAGAAGACACAGAGACAAACCCACACAAATAAAGTCATATGATCCTTGACAAAAGTGCCAAAAACATACAGTGGAGAAAAAACAGGCTTTTCAACAAATAGTGCTGGGACAACTGATTGTCATATGTAGAAGAATGAAACTAGACCCTTATCTCTTACCCTGCACAAAAATCAACTCAAAATGGATCAAAGACCTCAGAATTAGACTAGAAACTATGCAACTCCTAGAAGAAAAAGTAGGGTCAACACTCCCGCATATAGGCATAGGCAATGACTTTCTCAATAGGACCCTTAAAGCTCAGGAAATAATGCCAAGAAGTAATAAATGGAACAACATCAAATTAAAAGGCTTCTGTACAGCAAAGAAAACAATTAGGAATGTGAAGAGACAGAATGGGAGAAAATCTATGCTACCTACTTTTCTGAGAGAGGACTAATATCTAGAATATATAAAAAAGCTCAGAAAACTTTACACCAAAAAATTAAACAACCCAATTAATAAATGGGCAAGTGAATTAAACACACACTTCTCAAAAGAAGAAATACGAATGGCCAACAAATACATGGAAAAATAATTAACATCAGCAATTACGGAAATGCAAATAAAACTAAACTGAGATTTCATCTTATAACAGTCAAAATGGCAATCATCAAGAATACAAATATTAATAAAAACTGGAGCAGATGTTGAGAAAAGAAACACTTTTACACTGTTGGTGGGACTGTAAATTAGTATAAACACTATGGAAATCAGTATGGAGGCTCCTCAAAAGACTAGGCATGGAAGCATAACATGATCTAACTATACCACTCATGGGTATTTATCCTAAAAAATTAAAGTCTTACTACAGTGATATATGCATATCCATGTTTATAGCAGCACAATTTACAATAGCCAAACTATGTAACCAGCTTAGGTGTCCATCAACAGATGAATGGATAAAGAAAATGTAGTATATATACATAATAGAGTTTTATTCAGCCTTAAATAAAAATGAAATCATGACATTTGCAGGAAAATGAATGGAACTAGAGACCATCATGTTAAGCAAAATAAGTCAAACTCAGAAGGCTAAGGGTCATACATTTTCTCTCATATGCAGAAACAGGAAAATAAAGGTGGGGGTGGATTGCATAAAAAATCAAAGGGATATCTCAACATCGTAAAAGCTATATATGCTAATCCTCAGGCCAACATTATTCAAAATGGAGAAAAATTGAAAGCATTCCCTCTAAAAACTGGAACAAGACAGGGATGCCCTCTTTCACCACTTCTATTTAACATAGTAATTAAAATGCTGGCCAGAGCAATAAGACAGATGAAAGAAATTAAAGGGATACAGATAGGTAAAGTTGAACTCAAATTATCATTATTTGCTGACGATATGATTTTATACCTAGAAGATCCAAAAAATTCCACCAGAAAACTTCTAGAACTCATAAATGAATTCAGCAAAGTAGCAGGATACAAAATCAACACCCATAAATCTAAGGCATTTCTATATATCAGTGACAAATCCTCTGAAAGGGAAATGAGGAAAACTACCCCATTTACAATAGCATAAAAAAAAAAATACCTGGGAATTGACTTAACCAAAGACATGAAAGACCTCTATAATGAAAACTACAGAACACTAAAGAAAGAAATTATGGAAGACATTAGAAGATGTGCAGGAGCCCTGTTTGGGGAGATGGCTTAAATTGCGGTTGACTACGGGCTTTGGACATGTTTGGGCATTGGCGCCTTCCGTAGTCTCATGGGACTTGGCCCAGGATCTTGCAAGACTTGGCCGGAGATCTCGAGAGACTTGAGAGAGATTGCGGATGAGGTCTGCGCCATTTTGAAGGTTAGAGGAGCGTGGACGGCGTGTCGGGGTGTAGTTAGAGCCAGAGAGAAAAGTTATCAGAATAAAGAGCTGTTTGTTTCCAGTTCGTCTCTAAACTTCTTCCCGCGGCTTCTTTGCTCCAAGCGGCCATCACTTCAGGCGACTACAGGTGGTGGCCCGGGCGGGGAATCAGCACGGCAGGTAAGAACTGAGGAACCTCGCAGGAGTCTCTAGTCAGAGCGGTTAAAATGGGTTCGAAAATAACTAAGACCCAAGTGTACAAGGCTCTTGATGGATTCTTTGATATAGCTGAGTCAGTTATTAGTGAGGAGAATTTGGAAAAAAGTGAAAGTGATCATGAAAGCTTGGCCTCGGCTGAGTCAGTTAGGACCAGTAAGGATAGTATCAGTGCAGGCTCAAAAATGACAAAGATCCAAGCTGCTAAAGCTATTCAAGATTTATTACAGATAGTTCAAGGATACATGCTCTCAATTGAATCCGGGACTCAGGATGTTACTGAGTCAGTTAGGACCAATGAGAGTAGTAGTAGTGAGGAGGAATTAAGTAAAAATGATTCTGAGAAAATGAACAAAAGGAAATTAAGGAAGACCAAGATAAGGGACCATCAAGTGGAGGAACCTATGTCCTCCACTCCCCCATGGGTAGAATCTATTACAGAAAATATGAAGGGTATCACTAGGCGTTTGCATACCCTAGAAATAGAAATAAAAAGTCTTTCTGAGCGCTTATGCGCTCTCGAGGGTAACTCACAGATACGTTGGGAACTGCCAGTATTTGAATATGAAAATGGAGAGAGGGGCCACCAGTCAGTAGATTTCAAAACAATAAAAAATCTCAAAGAGGCAGTAATGACATATGGACCCCAAGCTCCTTTCACGTTGAGTATACTGGAGTCCCTTAACACCTTTAGCTTAACCCCCTCAGACTGGAAACGTCTATGTAAAGCAACATTAAGTGGGGGACAATACTTGGTTTGGCAATCGCAATTTCAAGAACTTTGTATAGAAACAGCTAAAATAAATGCAGATGCAGGGTTTGGAGACCATAATATAGAAATGCTCACAGGAAAAGGGCCATTCGCAGACGTACAGGCTCAAAAATATTATACCCCAGGAGTATATGCTCAGATAAACGCAGCTGCCTTAAAGGCATGGAAAACTGTACAAGAACCTGTGGATCTACAAGGTAGCTTGTCCAAAGTAATTCAAGGACCTAATGAACCATATGCTGAATTTGCTGATCGACTTTTGAGAACTGCAGGTAGAGTTTTTGGAGATGTTGATCAAGTTATGCCATTAGTTGTTCAATTAGCATATGAAAACGCTAATAAATACTTCCAGGAAGCCATCAGGCCATGGAGAAATAAAAAGGATCTTTCCATATATATACAACTATGTAAAGATATAAATGATGCCTTTGTCACAGGGAATATGATTGCAGCAGCTGTTAAAGATACTGCCCCTCAGAATTTCACAAGGACTCAACCTAGACCCTATAATCAATCAGGATATTCCAGGAAAAATTATCATAATCAATCAGGCTATTCTAGGCAAAATCCCAAAAGAGAAATAAGACCAAATTCATACCGTGCTCCAGGTTGCTGCCCCAGGTGTAAAAAGGGAAATCATTGGGCCAATAAATGCTATTCAAAATTTGACATCCATGGAAATCCTTTGTTCAGGAATTCAAAAAACGGGGCACGGGGCCCAATGCCCCGGGGCCCACAAATGTACGAGGCATTGGAGGAGGAGTATCCTCAAGCATCCATTCAGATGCTTCCCCGACACAACCCCTATTACCCATCCACTCCCTCACCAGAGGATCAGGAAGAAATGCAGGATTAGACCTCTGTTCCACCGCCCGAATAGTGTTAACACCTGAAATGGGGGTTCAACTGATTCCCACAGGAGTCAGGGGACCTCTTCCCTCAGGGACTGTAGGACTTATTATCGGGAGAAGTCCTCAAAGCTTCGCAGGTTTGCAAGTGACCCCAGGTGTAATAAACTCAGACTACAAAGGGGAAATAAAAATAATGCTTAGCTCACCCCAAAGTATAAGTTCTATTAATCAAGGAGATAAAATTGCTCAGCTGCTTCTCCTTCCAAATTTACATAATTCATTTAAAATGAGTATGCCTCAAAAAGGGAACAATAGAAGATTTTGTTCCACTGATTCGAGACCCATGGCTTGCTGGGTTCGAGACTGTACTAGGAGGCCTATGTGTAAAATAAGAATCCGAGGAATAGAAATGGAGGGACTTATAGATACTGGAGCTGATTCTTCCATCATTAATTTACGACAATGGCCCAAACACTGGCCTCTGCAAAAAGCTTCAACTAGTTTAAGAGGCTTGGGATATAATAACCTCCCAGAAAAAAGTGCAGTAATTTTAAAATGGGAGGATGATGAAGGACATAAAGGAACGTTTCAGCCTTATGTTTTACCTAACCTACCGATTACTTTATGGGGAAGAGATATTTTACAACAAATGGGAGTACACCTTGCAACCAAACCTGCAGGTGTTAAATGTGAAAATATACAGGGTAATCTTAACCCTAAAAGAAATCATTATCAAAAAGTACAGGGTAAGCTTAACCCTAAAATAAATCATTATCATATAGGAAAAAGACATTTTTCTTCGGGGCCACTGAGAAAATAATTTTGAAAATACCATGGCTTTCTGATAAGCCAGTGTGGGTCCCTCAGTGGCCCCTATCTAAAGAGAAATTACAAGCGGCCCACCTACTAGTTCAGGAACAATTAGAAGCAGGACATATAGAACCTTCCACCTCTCCCTGGAATTCCCCCATATTTGTGATCAAGAAAAAATCAGGAAAATGGCGATTATTACATGATCTTAGACAAATTAATAAAACCATGCAAGTCATGGGCCCTACTCAACCTGGACTTCCGAATCCTGTAGCTATTCCAAAAAGTTTCCATGTTATTAGTCTTGATATAAAGGATTGCTTCTTTTCTATTCCCCTACATCCTCTGGATGCCCCCAGGTTTGCTTTTTCAGTTCCTTCTATTAACAATAATGGCCCTGATCAGAGATATCAATGGAAGGTTTTGCCACAGGGAATGGCTAATAGCCCCACCATATGCCAAATATATGTAGACAAGGCTATCCAACCCATTAAAAATAAATATCCAAACCTCATGTGTCTACATTACATGGATGATATTTTACTGGCCCACCCTAATCAAAAAATCTTATTTAATATATTCAGTGACGTGGTAGAAAATTTAAAAAAAAATATGGATTATATATAGCAGAAGAAAAAGTTCAAACCAGATCTCCCATATTATATTTAGGATTTAAAATCATGGATACTTTTGTTAGACCCCCCAAAATTTTAATAAATAAAGAACATTTAACCACCCTCAATGATTTCCAAAAACTGCTGGGAGACATTAATTGGCTTCGCCCTACACTAAACCTCACTACTGGCCAATTAAAACCTTTATTTGATATCCTTCGAGGGGACCCTGATCCATCCTCACCACGAACACTGACTCCAGATGCTAGGAAAGCTTTAAAGTTAGTAGAAAAAGCCATTGAAGGAGCTCATTGTGACAGATTTGATTTAACTCAACCACTGATATTGATTATTATTTCTTCACAATATACACCCACAGGAGTATTTTGGCAACAAAGGCCTTTATTATGGATACATTTGCCTGTCTCTCCTAAAAGCATAATTGAGTCTTATACCTCCATGGTGGCTAAACTTATTCTTCAAGGACTTAAAACTTCTACTAAAATATTTGGCATTCACCCTGCTACTATTATTACTCCCTATTCATTGTCACAGATTGAATATTTATGCTTCAACGATAATGACTGGGCTATAGCTAGATGCTCTACCTCTGCAAATTTTGATAATCACCTTCCTAAGTATCCTATATTATCTTTTTGTATTAATCATCCTATTATATTTCCACAGGTAATAAAAAATCAACCTATTCCTAAGGCATTTAATGTATTTACAGATGGGTCCTCAAATGGTACTGCTGCTGTAGTCACTACAAAAGAAAATATGACTTACATAACTGCACACAAATCAGCTCAACTAGTGGAATTGGAAGCTGTGGTAAGAGCTCTGGAAATTTTTAGAGACCAGCTCATAAACATTTTTTCAGATAGCCACTATATTGTACAAGCTGTCCCAAAATTAGAGTTAGCAGGACCAATAGCACCTCATACTCCAGCTTTTAAATTGTTTTATCAAATACAAAAACTTTTGTGGGCAAGAAAAGAACCTCTATTCGTAGGCCATATTAGAGCACGTACTAATTTGCCTGGCCCCCTCCATGAAGGTAATCAAAAGGCTGATGAACTTACAAAAACAATATTTATACTTTCAGCGCTACAACAAGCTACTTTATTTCATTCCCAGTTTCACGTCAACAGCACCACCTTGCAACGTAGGTTTAAATTCACAAAAGAGCAAGCCAGAACAATTGTAAAAGATTGTAAATCTTGTATGACACATTTGCCCAATCCTCATTTTGGTGTTAACCCTAGAGGATTAATGCCCAATCATTTGTGGCAGATGGATGTTACTCATGAGCAAAGCTTTGGAAAATTGCGATTTATTCATGTAACCATAGATACATGCTCAGGCATGATTTTTGCTTCCTTACATTCCGGAGAAAAAGTTAAAGATGTCACATCTCATTGTTTACAAGCTTTTGCTGCATTGGGCATCCCCAAAATGCTTAAAACAGATAATGGTCCTGCATATACGTCCTCATCTTTCAAACAGTTTTGTGCAAAATTCAACATATCCCATAAAACAGGCATCCCATACAATCCTCAGGGTCAGGGCATTATTGAAAGAGCAAACCACACACTGAAAATTATGTTATTAAAACAAAAAGAAGGAAATTGGAAAAGTCCTAAGGACAGATTGGCAGTTGCCCTGTTTACCTTAAATTTTTTAAATTTAGACTCTAATGGTTATTCTGCTAGAGACAGACATTGGAATCCACACCAACAACATAAACCCTTGGTTTACTGGAAGGATGTTCTTTCAGGTACATGGAAGGGTCCAGATCCAGTATTAATTTGGGGGAGAGGATCTGTTTGTGTTTTTCCAAAACACGAATCCTCTCCAATATGGATACCATCTAGATTAATAAAGCAGGTACCACATCAAAATGATCAAGATGTAGTTGTTGAGGAATCAAGATTAATAAAAAAGGTACAAAATCAAGAAGACCAAGATGAAGATATAGAATGATTCCCTCAAAAGTGTCCTTCAAAATGTTTCACAACTCAAGAGTCATTCCTCATGGCCGGGACAAGGAGATCTCTTTTTAGTGTGCACACAATTGTATTTTTTTTTCTTTTTATACATGTCTTTATGTCTGTACATTTGTCTACATTTCATGTTAATGTGACGTCACAAATATATGTTTGTATGTTTGTTCGTCTGTCCAGTGTGACGTCACAAAGAACAAAGCGCTTATGAAAAAGAATATATATATATATGGATCCAAATAACTTTAATTCATTTTAGGTTAAGAGTATTCAATTTAGGTAAATAATTTTATAAATGAAGGTACTTTCAATTTTGATTATAGGTATCCCTGGGACTTCTCTTTAGCAAACAATATGACTAGTGCTATATAACCTAATATTTTGGTGTTTTGACATAAGATTGTTTATTTGTTATTAACTTCATTTGTTTAATAGCTGATTAATTTCAATTATCTCAACAGGTAAAAAATTGCTTTGTATACAGAGACTTGAGGGTTCCAGCTAACAAATTATTCCTCCAAAGTGCCTTTAGCTTTTCTTTAATCTATCTTTAATACAGTAAATACCCTCAGTCTTTCTTTCTTTTGTTCTCAATATGATATTTTGCCAACTTATGTTTGTGTGAGCTCAAACGACAATGTGTGTGAGCAGAAATCAACTTTAATTTTCTAATTTAATAATTCTGTTTTTTAGTTTGACAACTCGACTCTTCACTCAGTGCTGAAATAACACTGCCTTTCCTTTAATAATTGATGCTTGAGTTTCTAGGTAGCGGGCCCTGAAGATTTGCCGGTGGCATTGTCTAGACATAAAAAAGACGGCTGCTGCTACAGCTGCAGGGAACGCGGTCACCACAAGCATCCCTGCTGCTCAAGCATCAAACAACCTCACCAACAGTGTGGCCTCTGCTCTACATACATGGGACCTCCTACATCAACGTGTTATAACAAATGGACATTTTGATCTTTCATTGTTTGGGACTTTACGGGACAATGCCTTGCGGACATTTGTCCAGAGAATTCAGTGTGTTACTTGATGAAACTTAGGGCAGCTAATTTGTTTAAACAATTTGATATGCTATACAATTTGGCTTGTCACCAAAAGGCTTGTTGCCTTAAAGCCGCACCATCTCCTCACAATTGGACGACTGTTAGTCATCATACACAGTCGATCCTAAAGGGCTCCATTGGATGGCTGGTTAGCCAATGACAGGTAAGATCCCCAGAGGGGGACAACCTAAGACAGGCACAGTCGCACGGGACAGTCTCATGTGGCCGACATATCAACCTAAGACAGGAGTCAAGGGCACAGCCTTGATTATCCGATGACGGGTAAGAATGTTGGTTGCACATAGACGTCCTAGAGCATTACCTCTTTTAAAACAAAAGGGGGGAAATGCAGGAGCCCTGTTTGGGGAGATGGCTTAAATTGCGGTTGACTATGGGCTTTGGACAAGTTTGGGCATTGGCGCCTTCTGTAGTCTCACGGGACTTGGCCCGGGATCTTGCGAGACTTGGCCGGAGATCTCGAGGGACTTGAGAGAGATTGCGGATGAGGTCTGCACCATTTTGGAGGTTAGAGGAGCGTGGACGGCGTGTCGGGGTGTAGTTAGAGCCAGAGAGAAAAGTTATCAGAATAAAGGGCTGTTTGTTTCCAGTTCGTCTCTAAACTTCTTCCCGCGGCTTCTTTGCTCCAAGCGGCCATCGCTTCAGGCGACTACAAAGATGGAAAGATCTACCCTGTTCTTGGATTGGCAGAACTAATTTTGTCAAAATGACCATACTACCAAAAGCACTATACAGATTTAATGCAATTCCAATCAAAATCCCAATGACATTCCTCATAGAAATAGAAAAAGCAATCATGAAATTCATCTGGAAAAAAATAAGAGACCCAGAATAGCTAAAGCAATCCTTAGCAAGAGGAGTGAAGCAGGTGGCATCACTATACCAGACCTTAAATTATACTACAGAGCAATAGTAACAAAAACAGCATGGTACTGGCACCAAAATAGGCTGATAGACCAATGGTATAGAATAGAGGATACAGAGACTGACACATATAATTTCAGTTATCTTTTTTGTTGTTGTTGTTATCTTATATTAGACAAAGGCGCCAAAAATGTACATTGGAGAAAAGATAGCCTCTTCAACAAATGGTGGTGGGAAAACTGGAAATCCATATGCAACAAAATGAAATTAAACCTCTCTCTCTCACCATGCACAAAACTCAACTCAAAGTGGATCAAGGATCTAGGAATTAGACCAGAGACACTACATCTAGTAGAATAAAAAGTAAGCTCTAATCTCCAACATGTTGGATTAGGCCCCAAGTTCCTTAATAAGACTCCTGTAGCACAAGAATCAATATCAAGAATCAATAAATGGGATAGATTCAAATTACAAAGCTTCTTCTCAGCAAAAGAAACAATCAGTGAGGTGAATAGAGAGCCTCCTAATTGGGAACAAATTTTTACCACATGTACATCAAATAGAGCACTAATCTCTAGAATATATATAAAGAACCGAAAAATCCTAACACCAAAAAAACAAATAACCCAATCAATAAATGGGCCAAGGAACTGAACAGACACTTCTCAGATGAAGATATACAATCAATCAACAAATACTTGAAAAAATGTTCAACATCTCTGGCAATTAGAGAAATGCAAATCAGAACCACCCTAAGATTTCATCTCACACCAGTCAGATGGCAGCTATTAAGAACACAAACAAGCCGGGAGCCGTGGCGCACGCCTGTAATCCCAGCACTTTGGGAGGCTGAGGCAGGAGGATCGCGAGTTCAAAGCCAGCCTCAGCAATGGTGAGGCACTTAGCAACTCAGCGAGACCCTGTCTCTAATAAAAATACAAAAAAGGGCTGGGGATGTGGCCCAGTGGTCAAGTGCCCCTGAGTTCAATCCCCGGTACCAAAAAAAAAAAAAAAAAGAAACACAAACAACAATAAATGTTGGCGAGGACGTGGAGAAAAAGGCACACTCATACATTGGTGGTGGGACTGCAAAATGGTGCAGCCAATATGAAAAGCAGTATGGAGATTCCTTGGAAAACTTGGAATGGAACCACCTTATGACCCAGCTATCTCACTCCTCGGTCTATACCCAAAGGACTTAAAAACAGCATACTACAGGGACACAGCCACATCAATGTTTATAGCAGCACAATTCACAATAGCGAAACTGTGGAACCAACCTAGATACCCTTCAGTAGGTGAATGGATAAAGAAAATGTGGTATATATACACAATGGAGTATTACTCAGCAATAAGAGAGAATAAAATCATGGCATTTGCAGGTAAATGGATGAAGTTAGAGAATATAATGCTAAGTGAAGTTAGCCAATCCCAAAAAGCCAAATGCCAAATGTTTTCTCTGATATAAGGAGGCCGATTCACTGTGGGGTTGGGACCGGGAGCATAGGAGGATTAGAGGAACACTAGAATGGCCAATGGGGAGGAGAGGAAAGGAGGGGGAAAAAGGTTGAAGAGAAAAAAAAAAAGATGGTAGAATGAGATGGATATCATTACCCTAAGTGAAATGTATGAAGTCATGAATGGTGTGAATATACTTTGTATACAACCAGAGATATGTGAAAATGTGCTCTACAAGTATAATATGAAATGTAATTCATTCTGCTGTCATTTCTAACAACTTAGAATAAAAAATAAATTTGAAAAAAAAATCAAAGGGAGATCAGCAGAGGGAAGGGAAGGGGGATGGGAGGAAAGGAAAGAAGGGAGACGTGCCAGGGAACAATATTGCCAAATTATATTGTTATATTGTGTACGCGTATGAGTATGTAACAACAAATCCCATCAATGTGTACAACTAGAATGCACCAATAAAATATGTGGAAATGTCTCCTATGATTAAATAATTCTACTCCTTGGTATTTATTCAAGACAAACAAAAACACAAGTCTACACCTACATTTGTATAATAATACCCATAGTAACTGTATTTATATTAGCCTAAAAAGAAAAACAAGAAACAACCAAATGTCCAAGAGGAGTGGAATAGATAAACAAATTCTAACATGCTCCCACTGTAATATTACTCAGAAAAAACAACAGCAAAAGAACAAACTACTGAAACACTCCACAGTGCAGATGAGAATCAAAACCATTATACTGAGAAGAGAATCCTCCTTCTACATGCACACAAGTGTGAGGTCAAGAACCAGAAATCACAGTAACAGAAGTCAGAACATGTCTGCTTTTGGAGGGAATGACTGGGAGCAGGACATGAGGAAACCTTCAGCAGTAACAGAAATGTTCCATAAAAATTCTATTAAAACCCCAATCACACATATGTAGGATAATTTTTCACAATAGGTTCCCAGAATTTTCTTTTATTCATAACAGATCCCACAATCAACAGGCTTATTGTAAGAGTGTCTGTTTGAGGACAACAATAAATCATTTTCAAATTCTAATTATTTCACATTTACCCCAATTTTGTTACATTTTTGAGGCTTATGGCTGCAGCAAAAGTTTAAAATCTGAGTATTCATTATATGATAATATTGGTAGTATATGAAATATTGGTTTATTCAGATGGGATAAAGATAGCTAATTATTTGGGGAATATTAGTTAAGATTTTTACCTTATACATACACCAAATTAATTCTGAACAGATTCATGTTTTAAATAGAGATTACAGTTTAGAGTGTGGCATCTGGAGTCAGACTATCTAGATTTAATTCCAGGATCTGTCACTTGCCATGTGACCTTGAGTAAGTCACTTAACTATTTGTGTCTCAGTTTTTTGTTTGTTTGTTTCTTTTTTTTTTTTTTTAATGAGTTAACAATAAATATTATATGCCTCATAGGGTTCTTGATGAAGAAAGGAAATGGTATATACAAATTTATTAGAATAGGGCTTGGTAAATGATTAATAACAGATATTAGTTCTTAATGTTGTTATTGTTAATATAGAAAGTTTTTATAATCTCAGGAGTAAAAGTGCTTAGAAGGGGCTTACTAAGCATGACTCTAAAGGCTGGATTTCCCGTGGAAGAACATTATGTGTGTTCACACATAAACATTTAACAAGGCAGAAAAACAAAGGGCTGACACCTTTAATTTTAAAGAGATCTTAAGAATTACTAAGGAAAAAGAGTTATTCCTATTCCAAAAATGGGTAAAAAAAAAATAGGCAAGTCACTAAAGAAGAAAAATAAATGGTCAATAAACTTACCTAAAGGTATATGAATATTAAAACACACAAATCATATTAAAAAATTATATTTTGCTTATTAAACTAGTGAACAATAAAATTGTAGTAACAGAAAAACCTTAGAAAGTCTAAACTAAAGAAACTATAACTACAATAATTAGAATAAAGGATCAACGAAAACAGCTACAAATCATTATCTCACGTAGAAAGAGAAGTGATGACAGGAGGGTATTGACTGCCTTCCTTACAGCTTTGTATACACAAGAGTTTAAATTTTCTATAAGGATCAGGTATAATTTATCAAAGTCATAAAGTTATTTTGTGTACATTTATAATACAAATATACATACCTACACTAAAGCTAATTAAATAATAATGTTTACAAGATGGCAATGAAATTGGCACTTGCACATGATTTGCAGAACTCTAAAACAGTAAAACCAGATCAGAAGACAAATTAACAATATAGATCAAAAGCCATAAAATGTGTTTATCCTTTGATTTTAAATATCTACTCCTAGGACTATATCCTGAGGAAATAATTGGACAGTGTAAAAAACATATGAAGATTTACATCATGGTATAAAGCTGAAAGTTAGTAGCAACTCAAATACTAGTCAATAGAAAATTGGCTAAGAGACATTATGGTACATCCACACATGCAAGGAAATAATAATAGCCAGAAGGACTGTTACTTAAAATGAAGATGTGTATGTCTATCAATTGATGTGGCAGTTGTTTTTATTTAGAGGGAAACATCAGATTGCAAAGGGGTATGCATGGAGTGAGCTCAGGTTTGTTGAAAGAAAAAAAAAAAAGTATGTGTGTGTTAATTGCTTAGGCATTAAAATAAATCCCAATATAAATATACCAAAATATTAAGGGATTCTTAGAATAAGAATCATCTGTACATTACCACTGCATAGGTGAGAAGAGTCCAGAACCTGGCAATTCAGTGGGTAGAAGAGAATACCTAGGAGAGTAATACATTTGCAGATGGAGATCCAAGGCCCAGGAATGTCAGAGCTCAGAGAAGCTACTAACTAGAGAGTGACCAATGTGAGGTAGCAGCAGGTCCTCATAGCTGGGGAGAACAAGGAATCATTGGAACTGACTTGGAGAGTCATGTGGTCAGATAGGAGCACCTGAAAGGTGGCCTGGCCACTGACACCTTTCAGTCCCTTGAAGGGTAACTTACCAAAGCAGCTAGGGCTTCCTTCAAGTGAGATTACAAGGCTACAGGATACAACAGCAGAAGAGGGTTTGGTAATTAGTAGTCACATCCCAAATTAGAGGCACAAGGACTGCTATTATGCTGTAGTGGCCCCAAATTCGACTGACTTCAAATCCTACAGGCTATGAACTAGAGCTGGATGGGAAGAGTGGAAGTCTGATGTTTATCCATAGTACGTGTGATTATTGATGACTTCTAACCCTGCTCACATATTCCAAAAATTTAAGTTGTTCTGGCAACTAAATGAACAACTATAGCAACTAGAAAAAGTGAAAATTAAAAGAGGTATGAAACAGTTTCTGAAAATGTCAGTAAAGAGAAAGCAATGAGAACCAGAGGCCAGTGAAAACTGTTGGTGAGAATACTCTAAAAGTTTAATAAGCTTATTCATTCATTTATTATTTTTAAGTCACCCATGGCATGAGGTAAGTCACTTTTGTGGGGAGCAAAAGTGAACAAAATCATTTCTTCACACTACAGAGTTCCAATTCATTTTGCTCAAAAGTGCAGATAAAATATAAAGTAGTTAAACATAATGCACACATGATCAGAATGTGATGTATTATTATAGTTCTCAAAATATTTTTTAGGCTGTCAAAGACAGAAAATGAGAAATTTGAGTTTCTCTTCATTTTCAGCTGAGAAAGTCCAACACAGTATTCTATTCTATAAATCAGGAAATTAAAAAAAAAAAAAAAAACTACAGTGGTTCCCCCCCCCCAACAAATCATCTGTTCCCTTTTACCTACCAAATCTTGAGACTTTCTAAGTAATTTCATCAGATTTTTTTCCTTTCACAGTCAAGAAGACAAAAATTCTTACAACTCCATTATCATTGCTCTTCATAAGCCTTCTGATTATTGGAGGGCATCAGTGCACCAGAGAGTGAAAGTAGGATAAAGGCAGGGTGGGTCTGGGAGAACAGGTGCCTGGATGCCCAAGGAGCATGCTCACTCAGACACACCAGGACACAAACAAGGGACCCCTAGCAATGCATGCAACCTGTCTGGGAGGCAAGTCTTACCGTCTGGACAGAAGGTTTAGTTTAGGACAGGTTTTATTTTCCCCTTTCTCCCTCTAGCATTTGCTCTCTCATCCATCTGTCACAGCTGCAGAGTTCCCCAGCCATGAAGAAATCTGACCCCAAATTCTATTTTAGTCTAGTGATGCCTGGCATTTATCAGAAACAAATGCAACTACTGAAGAAACTCTGCTTAAGCAGGTTGGACTTTTCAACTAGATCACAAAAAGATCTTAAATATCCACATGAACTATAGAAAGGCCAATGAAGGTACAGCAGAGAATTTTCAGCAAATCAGTGAAAACCTGGAGATCATTTCTTTGTCACACTCTTTTAATTTTCTGAATTAGTGTCAGTTTCAAAGTTAAGCAGATCTGAGGTTCAAGCCTAGCTCTGCCATCTGTGTGGCACACATTCCAGCTTTATAAGTTTGGGTAAATTATTTAACATTTGTTTTCATATCTATAGAGTGAAACTAATAGCATTTATTTATTTATTTATTTATTTTGTCTGTGTGTGGGTATTAGATGTGATATATCCCTGACACTAGAACTTGAATGAAATGTAGGTATTACTTACTGATTGATCAGATCTCCTATTTCTTCTCAAATCTCTTGACTCTTATTCTTTACCCAACTATTAAAGAATGACTTTGCTTTCTATTTCATGGAGAAAACAGAAATCATTAGACAGGAATTCCCATAACTCGCTGCCAATATCCTTATGAAGAGGTTTGCATCTTTATTCTCCTTCCAGTATTGAAAGATATACTCCTCACCTTACCAAATAGGAGGAAAACCCCAACCCACCAAGCTTTCTCAGAAACCCGATGGATTATCTTTGCACTCATTGTTCTTTAGCATTTTACTCTCCATTGGATCCTATGTTTTAGTGTTTTAACATGCATTGTTAAATAACTTCTTCTTTGGAAGCATGGGCCTTTCCCAACTACTATCCATCACTTTCTTATCTTGCCAAACTGCTCTACAGGATTGTTTGAACAAAATAACTCAATTTCCTTATCTCCCACTTGCTCCCCAGCCCACTTCTGTCTGGCTTATACACCCAGGGCTCTATCTAAACTGCTCTCACCCAGGTGTCCTCCATATTACTAAATAGAAACCCTCCATTCTCATCTGCACCTCTTAAAGGTATCTGTCATAAATATTCACTTCCTTTTTATAAAAACATTCACTTCTCCTGGATTCCAAAATGCTAGATTCTCTTGTGTCTCCTCCTTTTTGACTCAATCTATTCAGTGTCCTTTGGGAAGGCTTCTACTCCATTGGCATTTTAGATGTCAGAGGTTTTTATACTTTGGTCCTAGGCATGACTTCCTTTTAGCTCTTTATGGCTTCCTTTTAGCTCTTTGTGGCTTCCTTTTAACTCTTAAGATGGTCCTTTTCCATGCCTTCAATATTCTCAGACTAGTTCTACCTTTAAGTTTCAAACTCATTGGTGTAACACAAAAGGAAATGAAGGGAAGGGAGGGGGATGGGAATAGGAAAGACAGTAGAATGAACTGGACATAACTTTCCTATATTCCTTATGAATGCATGACCAGTGTATTTCCACATCATGTACAACCACAAGAATGGGAAGTTATACTCCATGTATGTATGTCAAAATACACTCTACTATCATGTATATCTAAAAAGAACAACAACAACAAAAACCCCATACATGTAATAGTCTATCCAGCACACCACTTGGATGGCCAACAGATGCCTCACATTCACTATGTCCAAAACTCAATTCATGATCTTTCATTCTTAAAGAGTTTCATTTCTAGTATTCTGCATTTCAGTAATGAAATCACCATTCACCTAGATGCTAATGTGAAAAATGTAGGCTTTGTCATCTTCCTTTTATGAGTCCTTACTGTTAAGAATACTCAATTTGATTGGACCATGTAGGCAAGTCCAGGAAAATAAAGGTTAGTTGTTTTCCTAATAATTTATCCAGCTAGTCCAGTAAAGTCATTCAGACAACAGAAAAAGAGGATTCTGGGAAGCCAAATAGATGGTTATATTAAAAAATTCAGCAGAGAAATGATCAAAATAGTAGTAGTGAAGATTCAAGTTAAACGTACAAAGTGAGATTTACAGACACTGGTGTCTGATGGAACGTTTGGTGAAAGGGTAGGAGAGAGATATTTCAAATTCTTAATACAAGAAGTTAGTAAAAGAATGGTGTAGTGGACAACTAGTACAATGATCAATTCAACAAATGACAAGAAAAAAATGATAGAGGTGAAAAACAATCAACATATAAACTAGAAAGTAAAAATTATGATAGAAATATATCAAAACAATCAACATATAAACTAGAAAGTAAAAACTATAAGATGATAGAAATATATCCAAATATATATATGTATATATATATATGTATACATACAACACATATATACAGGTTTATATTCATATAATATATATATCTATAAATGGATTACACTTTCAATTAAAAGATGAAAACTAAGTAGATGATTAGATTTAAAATCCAGATCTATGCTATTTATAATAATTTAAAGTATAACAATATGTTAATGTTGGAAGTAATGAAAAATATATGAGATAAATATTAACCAAAGTTAATATAATATTAGACATGGTCTTTAAGGAGAAAAGCATTATGGATAAAGCAAGTATGGCATAACACTTCTGGTTTTATACCTAGTATTAGTCTCCTTCTTCCTGAATAATTGAACCCCAATTCAACTGGGGCATTAATGAGCCCAGTTAAAAATACCCAATTTGTTAGATTCTTTTGCAGCAAGGGATCATCAGTAACCATTACTGGCCACAAGAATATGGGTGGAAATCCACTGCATGATACTTTTGGGAAGTCTATTGTTTTCCTGACACAAAGGAATAATTTTGATTGGCATATGATTCCCTTCAACCTCTACCATTTTCTTATATAGTAGTGCCAAGTTGCTGTAGGAGGTAGAGAGAAGTCATTTAGTGACTATGACTTCAAAGTAATTATAGCATAAGAATGGAGCAGAAAATTAGAAGGATATTTGTCCTTGAAAACTTTCTTGAAGAACATGACCAGCTCAGAGATATTTACTAGATTTCTTTATTTCTTGAGAAAAATGAAATTCTCTTTCAATAAGCCATGCTAGTTGGTTTTTCCATAATGTGCAGCTGACCTCATTTCCAACAGACATAATAAGGAACACTTTTCCCGAAAGAAATCAACAAAATTCAAATATTTAAAAAGTATCATATCTCTTTCAGTAAATGATAATCCAAGCAGACAACACATGTCAGAATATGGATTATTTGAAAAGTCAAATATGTCTGTAAATTTGGAAACTTAAAAACACACATCTTAAATAATTAGTCAAAATGATTATTATGGGAATAGAGGCTGTTTAGAGGCTTCCAATTTAACTCACAGGATGTCATGATAGAACACATCAAAAAGTTAGACAAAAGACTAAGCTAAACATGCATAATAAACGTGCACAGGCACACACACACACACACACACACACACACACACAAAATAGAGAATGAACAATCTCGAAAGTTAGGTTTTTAAAAAACTTTAACAAATTAGTTAAATCCTTGACAAAAAGTGTGCAAGAAAAAAAAGATAAAGGAAAAACAAACTATTACAAATCAAAAAAAACCATAACTATGCAGATATTAGGAACTTTTAGCAATGTTAGCAAATACTGTGATCAATTTTATATACTGTGATCAATTTTATGTCAAGAAATTTGAAAATTAATGAAATGGAAAATTGTCTAGAAAAATATAATTAATAGTCATAATCAAGAAAAAAAACTCGAAAAAAATTCAATCAAGTTAGTTAATTAAAACCCACCTCAGAGAAACTCTTTAAATTGGTAACTTTGCAAATGAGTTCCACCAAATCTTTAAAGAACAATATTCTCTATTTTATATAATTTTTTCTAGATAATTTATTTTAATAAAGAATTTTCTCCAATTCTTTTTTGACACTAATATAACCTCAATATCATAACCAGATAAGAACAGTAGAAGAGCAGAAAATTAGAGGTCAATTTCTTTTATGAAAATAGCTGCAAAATGCTAAATAAATCACAAACAAGCAAAATAAAGCAATATGTGAAAAAATAACACATCATAAACAAAGGAGGGTTTATCACTAGCATTGAGGGAGATTTAATATTGTATAATTCAATATTGTAACATGATGGAAATGGAAATATTTTCTCAATATGTTAAAAAAACAGTAAAACAACATTCATTAATGCAAAATATACTTAACAAGCTATGAATCTTTAATCTGATAAAGGTGTCAATGAAACATTCACTGAAAAAAGTGGTGAAATATTAAAAAGCATCACTTTAAGAACAAGACAAGAATACTTGCTTGTATAATTTCTGCACAAAATTGTATTAGAGGACCTAATAGTGCACCAGATAAGAAAAACAGCAATGGGCAGGAGGATTGAAGAAAAATAAAACTGTATTTTATTAAAAATGACAATCTAAGGAAAATCTGTAAACTAATTGAGTAAACAAATATAAAAGTTTGTGGATATAAGATCAATATTTTAAAAAATCAATAGCATTTTTATTCACCAGTCAAAAATGTAATTTTAAAAGAAGACAACTTTTGTACTAGCATCAAAAACTATATTGGACTGAGAGATGAATCTATTAAAATTATAAAAGATTTTAAGGAGACCATTATTATTGAATGACATAAAGGAGCACCCTTTATAAAAACAGTATTTGACTAGTTGTAATTCTTTAGTCCTTTCCACACCGTTTTTTCTTCTTCGTCCTACTTGACACCTCCTAACATATATACCTTTCATTTATTGCCTGTTTTCCCCCAGTAGCATTTGAAGTGCTCAAAGCCAGTACTTTTCTGCTTTGCTGTTTAATAGCATGTGGAATATTATGTGCCTTAATAAAGAAATAAATCATACTTATTGATAGAAGAAAATCAATATTATAAAGATGTTGATTCTAGTCAAATTAACATATAAGTTCAATACAATTTAAGTAAAAATAACTCCCTACAGTGGAATTGATTTTTATAACATTTCTCACTATTTTAATCTAATAACAATTAGTGTAATTATTTAATATCTGCCTCCCTCTTGGTTGAAACACAATGGAGGCAAAGAACCTAGGATACTGTAGCATAGTACCTGCCACATAGTAACCATTCAAACAGAACTGTGGAATGCATGGAATATTGTAATATTTAATATTACAACTAGAATAGAGTGAAGTAAAAATAATTATTCTCCAAATAACAGAACTTGTAAGTGGAGCTTCAACCACTGATCATAATTCTTTTGAACTTCATCTATTGTAAAATGTGACACTTGTCTCTAAAGGACTGATAAGGTTCAAAAAAATGGTTTCTGTTACTCTCAAATGCTCCCAAGTCAGACGTTTAAGTGATTAAATCACATCAGTGGAGTACAGAGGAGTAATGTGCAGCAGAGATTCCTCTACTTTTTTCTTTTGGGGGGGGGAGGGCTTTGACAACAGGGAGTCAAAAGCAAGTTGCGAGTAATAAGAGAGAAAGAGTCTCCAAACCAAGCAAAGGTTGCCAAGGCTATAGCCTTGATGCAACTGCATGTGTTTCAGAAGACTAAAACACAGAAGTAGCCATCTCACTCAAGGGACATTCTGGATGAGGAATTTCAGAGTATCAAACTTCAAGAACTAGAAAAACAACCCAAATTTGAATGTGCAACTGGCAGATTCATCAGTGTTTCTTTCTGTGCTAGAGTTACAATTGAGATCCAGACTGTTAGCCTCTTGGATCTGCTTCCTTCATCTTTTGTTGGGCTCATTTCCATCTGTCGACTTTAACTACAGTGACCAATCTCAGCTCTTGGACAGGCTCAAATGCGTTGTCAGTTAACTCAGGTTAGGCTTGAGACAACTGATATGCAGAAAAGTAACTCTCATTTCTCTGGAATCATTTAGGTGCAATTCCCAAATGAAAGCCCATGAAAAGATATGAGTGTGACTAATCAGGTTCAAATAAGAAAGATTTCATGAGCTTCTATTCTGTGTTGTGGGAATGTGCCTGCAGAACTTACCAGAAATCTGAGTTCTCATACTTGCCAGAAATTTGCCTTGTAGATGCCAGGAAATGTTGTTCACATGGGAAGATGTCCTGCCAGTGGCACTCTGATACACAGCCACTCAAGATGTGCCTGGGAAAGTTTCTGACTGCTGAGCTGAGTACTGGGAGGGCCACATGTGTTGGGGAGCCTAGCATGGACACAGCTGCTTATATTGCAGGAGCCATGTAGTGGATGTTGGAGAAGCTGTGCCTCCCTGCAGAGGCCTGAGGAGGGGCCACCAAAAACAGGAAGAAAAAAATGAGCTTTTCTCTTGAAATGCCTCTCTGTTGACCCAATGTTCCAGATGCTAGGAGGGAAACTACTTAAAAAGTTCCAACTTGGCTTTTCCAGTGTAGGCAGTGAAGGGTGAATTTGGAACTGAGAGGAAATAAATTTAAAATTGTCACATGTACTTCAAAAAATTTGAGCATGTACCTCTATATTTACTTACTTATAAAATATATACATATTTATAATTCTAACAAATTATCCACATAATAAACATATGCAAAAAAGAAAAATAACAGATGACAAATAGAAGCCCTAATATTTTATTCTTTCACCCCAATGCATGTCAACCCCTGCCCCAAAATTGAGCTCATTCTATCCACCCAAATTGTTCAGGGACTAGCACCAAATGCTTACTACACCATGCCTTGTCTCATCTTCCTAACTCAGAGGAATCTGTGTATTCCACATATTTATTTGTATGCATTCTTTTCTGTATTGCTATTTTAGTTTTTCCTAGGTATGTCTCATCTTAGTGACAGCAGGGAACAACCATCACATTATTCTATACTATTTGCCAATGGACTAAGTAAAAATGACACAGTCATCACAGGTCAGCTGATTCACTAACTATTCTTAAATAACATCAATATTTACCTTAGCACTTCATCATTCTTTCTTATTCAGATCATAACCAGTAGAAGCACCATATGTTTTTAAACTTTAAACTACAGATCTCTAGGTCTTATTGTTATCCATGGATACAAAGTGAGTGAGTATTTCATAAAAAGCACTTACTGGTGTCAGTATTGTATGACTGCTGCACAGCTCTCTGACTAGTCTACATAAACCCTCTGTTGATCCCAATATGGATATCCAAGGCAGCTGAGCAAACCCAGCTGCCATGTTAGAGACACTGATCTCTTCTCTATCTCTGATGTGCCTATACAATAGTTGTTTGGAAACTTCTGGAATCCTAAGTTTATATATGTTTATGCTTCTTCAGGTAGGAAAACACCCATTTCCTTTGAATTCATGTACATCAGAAGTCTACCTGAGGCAGAGACTGCTCTACTCTGATTAAAATTTCATAACACTTCACAGACACATTTCCCAAAAACTTTAGGAATGGATGGCCACCTGTCTATTGAGCCAGTTGAGATTTTGGCCAAATGGCCACCCAGCTACCTGCTGTTGGGGCTCTCCTCAGGCTGAGGGTAGACCTAGACCTGCAAGGAAAGTAAGGTCTAATGATCCTTCTGCTCCCTCCCTCACCACCTTGTCCTGCATCACTGCTATGAAGTTTATTTCTCAGAAAACACATTCACAAACCAGCCATCACCTCCTCACCCATACAGCAGGCTCTGGAATAGAGCGGCTGGTTACTCATTATTTTTTGCTTCCTTTCTCCTTACTCTCATGCTGAGGGTCACACTCCTGGTATGTTTATAAAATAGACAGAATTCTCCCAGTCCAAGGTATTCAAACACTAGTCTGTCTTTGAAGGAAGCCCACTGTTTGAGAATGCTCTGCTTACTAGAGCAGCAAAATGTTGACAAAACATAGCATTGCCTCATCTCAAGTTTCTACTTCCATCTTCACAATCGATGAGGATTCTGGAAAGTGCATCATTAATCCCATTACATCATCTTATTGAAGATGCTGGGGTGGTGTTTACAAAAGGAAATGCTTTCTTTCTCCATAAAATCAATGATGACAGGGTAAGGCTCTGGGCGGGGAACAAGCAGTCTGCAGCTCCAGCCTGACACACAGCTCTGACTTGGGAAGCCCGTAACTCAGAAGCTGCTCTTGAAAGTAGGCCAGCATCACTGCTGCTTTGTGCATTAGGTGGCTGCCATCAGACTGACTGCCCAAAGCCTTAGGGCCATTTTGCACCAACTGTGGGAGCTTGACCTGGCTAGTCACCTTTCCTGGTCAATTAGCACAGCTAGCAAACTCTTGAAAATGTAACCACCACCCCAAACAACACTTGGATCATACTTGGCTTGTATAAAGATCTTGGAAACTATTGAGCTTTTAGTTTCCTCACCAAAGTTCATGGTATTTAACCATTAAGAAATAGGCAATACATACCACTTTATTTTTTTTTTAAGAGGCAAAAATAAGCATGAGAAATCATTTTCAAAGTCCTGGCTATTTATATGGAAGTAGGACTTTTTTGTGTTGTCCATTTTTAGGACAAAAGCATCATATCATAAAAATCACTGGTTTTATCATCAAGCTGATGCTACCCCAGGCCTGACCTTATTTTATAAGTGAGTGTTGCTCACAAATAGGATAAGAGTTGGTGATGAAGTCAGGCTCAGGAAGCCTCTACAAATTTTTATTTTATACATTATTTAGAAATGTTATAAAAACTATAAGTTTATCTGTTTGTGTCTAGGTAGTGTCAAAAGGTATACAGCACTTATTTTCTCCCTCTTGTCCCCACCTCATATCTTCTCAGGCTGAATGTTGGTGGCAGCAATAGCAGTGCCAGTCACAAAAGGAGAAGCTGTGGCAGTGGGAATTGAGGAGAGAGAGGACTAAACCTGAGTCCAGCCTCAGGATGAGGAAGGTGAAGGGAAGTCAGTCCAGCTATAGGGCTGCATTTTGGAGTTCCTCGTCCAGGAGGCAGAAGTGGGCAGAGATGCAGGAAAGAGGGGATGAAGCTTTATGGACTGCAGGATAGATATGGGCAACTCAGGCAGGAGATGACTTTGGCTGTCCTTCAAACTAATATTATTTAAATACATCCTCAGTGTTTATTAGAAGAGAAGCTGACCACTACACTGGGTAGAGAAAGAGGGTTTCTGAAAGCAGTACTAATCTCTCTTCTACTACTCAAGTAGCTCCAGCCAAAGCGTGCAGGTGATTTGGAGACAGACCTTCAGAAGACACAGTAGGGAGCATTCACTGCAATCTGAGCTATGTGGAAATGTCATCACTCTTCTAAATTGGTTTATTAAAGTATTACTTCCAACTATAGGTAATGTTTTCCCAGAAAGACATACTGATTAATAGTTTCACCCACTTCAATATTTTAGTACACACTATTGATTAGATTTCTGACATATCATCTATTCAGCAAAAACTAGACTGGGGGCACAAGGCAAAAACTAGATTGGGGACACATGGTAGCAGGAGTGACTCACAGGGTGAACCGTGATGAAAATAGCAAAATACCTGTGGTTCTTCTTGTAAGTATGCTGGATTTCAATCATGATACAAGCTCATTTTTATTTCAGAATTGATGGAGTCACTATTAAAAATGTATTTTTATATCAAGACAGATATTTTAAAGAATGGTATAATGGTAGAAAAATAGCATGGGTTTTAGAACATAAGTGAGTGTTGAAGGAAGCCCACTGTTTGAGAATGCTCTGCTTACCAGAGCAGCAAAATGTTGACAAAACATAGAAGAACTGATTAATAGTTCCACTTGGGACAGACTTATATTCAAACTTTTGTCTTACCCCTTATCATTTGTGTGACTTTAGACAAATAACAGTCCCCTCTATACCTCAGTTACCTTTCTTGTAAAATGGTCATAATATCTATTTCACTTTTATGAAAGTTAAGTGGGAATAAAAACAGTGAAACTGGGTTCTGGTACAGAGGAAGCATGCATTCCTCTTGATGCCCCTACTTTGTCCTGCAGAACTGGTTAGGAATCCTGTCCAGGCAGACACTCTAGTAATTTCACCTCAATGAAAGCTGCTCCTTGAATACTTTGATGATTTATAGAAAATTTTAAAAAAAAAAAAACATTTTTTTCTAATCCAGATTTTATTTCAATAAGCATACTTAGTACACAGAAAAGAACTTTTGCATAGGGATAGTGAGAATTAGAGGAAGAGAGTGAAATAAATTGGGTGGTTTTTGTTAGGACAGATGTTGGCAAAGTGATGGGGCAGGGCTCTGGGAAGCTGAGGGAAGCCCAGTCCTCACTGCCTAGAGCCTCTTCTAAAGTAAGGAGGTGCCACTGCCCCTATTGGGATACTGTTCCCAGCCGAGGCAGGGCAATGCACCTGTGTGCTGGGGTCTAGGATTTCCTCTGCTGATTCCAAGTTCCTTTTGCATCTGGTAGAGGATTTTAATGTTTTATTTGAAGTATGTGTGTTTGTATATTTTTTACTGTGGTACCATATACATAACATACAATTTACCATTTTAACCATTTGTAAGTGTACAATTTGGTGGCTAGCAAGTACATTTACAATGCTGTGCAACCAGCACCACTATCCATCTCCATTAACTTCTGTATCATCCCAAACAGACATTCTGCATCTATTACACAATTTTCCTTTCCTTAACCCCTGGCAACCCTGACAGAGGTGTTTAACCCTTAGTAAGGAGAGTACAATAGATGTGACTGTAGATCGGGGCCCATTTGAAATTTCCTATCTAAACCCACTTGTGATTTTTTTTTTTTTATCCTTTGGGAAGTCACTCCCCAAAAGGTATAGGAATCTCAAAACCACATTAGAATGTGGGATCCTGCCTGAGAGCCCAGGAATACCCCTGCCTCAGCCATGGCCCTATAACTAACTTCCTTGATTTGTAGAGGTCAGCGTCCTTTTCTCTTTCTAGGATCAATAAAACAGAACTTAGCTACTTTTATAACTGCTATGAGCTGAGAAATACACAAGACAGAGTCACAAAGCTCATAACTGGATATGAAATCCAAGAGACTGTAAAAGAAATATCAATTTCTTAAAAGGATCAGCTCAATTCCTAAAAATCACCTGTCCACAATCTGATAATACAGAAGGATTTTCTTTTGTGTTTGAAAAAAAAGGAGGTCTGATGGCTCTGATACCTGGAAGGGATTAAATGCTAAAAATAGCTCAAGGTGTTGAGAATGCTGAGGGAGTATGCAGTTTGTGAAGCAGAGAGCAGTAAAATCTGGCATTAAATGCTAACAAGAGGAATTCTTCAGGATCTGTGAGTCAGTGGGAACTTTCATTAAGTGTAAAGCAATATTCTTTACTAGCAAAAGGATTATGGATCTTACCACCCAACCAAGTTTGTTAAGAAAGCACTATATGTCCAGAAAGAATCTCACACTGATCTGAAATGAAGGAAATAAACTATGGAGTAGATTCTCTAAAACCTCCCTGTTTCGGGTAAAGCCATGCTGATGGCCAGGTGACATTTGCAGGGCCATCTGGTGACATTTCTTTTTGGGAACGGATTAATAGAGACTGAGGAGGGTGGTAGAGTTGGTACAGAGGCCAACACGAGATTCTCAGGTGGCTTCCTGGAGCTGTGTAGGTCTTTCAAGGAGGAGGTCCCTATTTTTTTCTATAAGAATATGGTCAAACTAAAATTATTAAATATGGCAGAACCCAGTGGGGGACTCCTTCAGTAAAGAAGGAGTTCATTTTAATTCTAAAAGCATCAGTATAAAACCCAGGTATTAGGGAAGGTTCCTTGTTGAAAAATTATAAATCTTCCCTCCCTTCACTCCTTACAGGGTGAGAGAATAATAAATTCAGCTAGAGCCAAATTGCTCCTTCATGGAATTGTTTCCTGGTTCTATGCCACAGACCTAGCTTCCTGCCAGCCTGTGGTTTCCTCCTTCAGTTTGTATGGGCATCCCAGTACTTAGCATCAGGCCTGACTGTTGAAAGAATAAATGCTTCACTGGGGCTGGAATCAATCCCTCAATCTCTGCCTTCACTGAGTTCTTTTTTTCCCCCCTCTTTTTAAAAATTAATTAATTAATTAATTGATTGATTTTTTATTCTAAGTAGTTATAAATGACAGCAGAATGCATTACATTTCATATTATACTTACAGAGCACATTTTTACATATCTCTGGTTGTATACAAAGTATATTCACACCATTCGTGTCTTCACACATGCACTTAGGGTAATGATATCCATATCAGTCTACCACTTTTTTTTTCTTCACCCTTTTTCCCCCTCCCTTTCCCTCCCTCCCCTTTGGCCATTCTAGTGTGCCTCTAATCCTCCTATGCTCCCCATCCCAACCCCACTGTGAATCGGCCTCCTTATATCAGAGAAAACATTTGGCATTTGGATTTTTGGGATTGGCTAACTTCACTTAGCATTATATTCTCTAACTTCATCCATTTACCTGCGAATGCCATGATTTTATTCTCTTCTATTGCTGAGTATTTCTCTATTGTGTGTATATACCACATTTTCTTTATCCATTCACCTACTGAAGGGTATCTAGGTTGGTTCCACAGTTTAGCTATTGTGAATTGTGCTGCTATAAACATTGATGTGGCTGTGTCCCTGTAGTATGCTGTTTTTAAGTCCCTTGGGTATAGACTGAGGAGTGGGATAGCTGGGTCATAAGGTGGTTCCATTCCAAGTTTTCCAAGGAATCTTCATACTGCTTTCCATGTTGGCTGCACCATTTTGCAGTCCCACAGCAATGTATGAGTGTGCCTTTTTCTCCACATCCTCGCCAACATTTATTGTTGTCTGTGTTCTTAATAGCTGCCATTCTGATTAGTGTGAGATGAAATCTTAGAGTGGTTTTTATTTGCATTTCTCTAATAGCCAGATATGTTGAACATTTTGAACGCATATAATTTCAGTTATCTTATATTAGACAAAGGCGCCAAAAATGTACACTGGAGAAAAGATAGCCTCTTCAACAAATGGTGGTGGGAAAACTGGAAATCCATATGCAACAAAATGAAATTAAACCTCTCTCTCTCACTATGCACAAAACTCAACTCAAAGTGGATCAAGGATCTAGGAATTAGACCAGAGACACTACATCTAGTAGAAGAAAAAGTAAGCTCTAATCTCCAACATGTTGGATTAGGCCCCAAGTTCCTTAATAAGACTCCCATAGCACAAGAATTAATATCAAGAATCAATAAATGGGATAGATTCAAACTAAAAGCTTCTTCTCAGCAAAAGAAACAATCAGTGAGGTGAATAGAGAGCCTACTAATTGGGAACAAATCTTTACCACATGCACATCAGATAGGGCACTAATCTCTAGAATATATAAAGGATTCAAAAATCTTAACACCAAAAAAACAAATAACCCAATCAATAAATGGACCAAGGAACTGAAAAGACACTTCTTAGAAGAAGATATACAATCATTCACTAAGTTCTTGATCCCTGTCTCAATCTGGCAAAGACTCCAAAATTCTCTCTGTTCTGCTTCTCATGCACAGGCTGCTGTGAAAAAACAGGAGAATTTTCTCTCCAAGCCCAAGTAGGAGCACTTATCTTCAAGCTTCCCAGGGACCACAGCATCCTTTATTGCTGGTTACAAAATCTCTGCAGCTGCATATGAAATTTCCCCAGTACCTGTTCCTGCAAGCATTGCCCTACTGTGACTGGAATAGTTTGATCAAGACAGAAAGTAGTATTGGTTAACTGATCAGTGCCAGATTGTCTTCCAGACACACTGACTGTGACCTCAGCCTCCAAAGAGAAAAGAAGCAAAAGCAGATGCTTTTGAAGGCTATGGGCTGGATTTTTTGTTGGTGCTGCATGGCTGGCAGGGAACACCTGCAGCAGGAACTAAGCCCTGTCTAGCTGTTCAGGAACAGGGGCCCCACTCACCTGCAGAGAGAATCCTCCAAGACACACAATTTTATATTCTGCTTGTTAGTCAGCTTTTCATCACTGTGACAAAATACCAGAGAAACAAACAACTTAAAGAAAGAAATATTTATTTTTGGCTCACAATCTCAGAGGTTTCAGTCCAATGTTGGCTGGATCCACTGCTTTGGACCTAAGGTGAGGCAGAACATCATGACAGAAGGGCATGGTGAAGGAAAGTTGTTTATCTCATGAGAAGCAGAGAGAGAGGAAGGAAGGAAGGAGCTAGGGACAAGATATACCCTTCCAGGGCATAGCCCCCAGTGGTCTACTTCCTTCAGCTAGGCCCTGCCTCCTACAGTTCCCACCACTTCCAATAATATCATAGTTATTTATGGTTTGGATATGTGGCTTCCCACAAAAGCTCATATGTGAGACAATGCAAGAATGTTCAGAAATGAAATGATTGGATTATGAGAGTTGTAACCCAACGCTGGATTAATCCCCCAATGTTGATTAACTAAGTAGGTAGGGTGTGGATGGAGGGGGTTGGTTGCTGGAGACAAATCTTTGGGGTTATTATATTTTATCCCTGGTGAGCGGAGCTCTGTCTCAGGTTCCTGGTGCCATGTCCTGAGATACTTTCCTCTGCCAAATCCTTCCACCATGATGTTCCATCTCACCCCGGGTCCAGTGCAATGGAGTTAGCTATTTATGGACTGAGATCTTAAAACCTTGAGTACCAAAAAAAAAAAAATTCCTCCTCTAAAATTGTTCTTGTCAGGTTTTTGGTAACAGTGGCAAAAAAGTTGACTAAAACAACCATGAAATTATGGATCCATCAATGGAGCAATCCACTGATAAGGTTAGAGCCCTCATTATCCAATCACCATCCCAAAAGCTCCATGTCTGAACACTGTTGCTTTGGGGACCAAGTCTTCAACACATGAGACTTTGGGGAACATCCCAGATCCAAACTTTTAACAGTGTCTTTCCTTAAACAAATTAAAGGAAAGAAGCAAGCAAAATAGTATAACAATCACATAAAAATAGTAAGTGAAAAAACACAGATTATACAGGAAAGATAGGGAAAAATTTTTAACAGTGATTATTTTTAGATAGAGGAATTATGGGTGACTTTGTATTCAGTATTCCTCTGCTTTTAAGTCTTCTGCAACTGAGATTATCTAATAAAGGGAAAAGTGAACACAATATATTTGAAAATAAAATAGATTGCAAAGTTTAAAGCAGACTAAAGTTAAAATGAGATTGAGTTTAAAAAAGTAATATTTTGCAGTTCTCATAAAGGAAACTATGAGACCAGTACACACCAAAGGACCACAAGCTCACTGAAGATAGGCTATTTCATATTCACTCTCCTCACATAGTTTATGTGGAATATAGAGCCACCAGGTGGGGCTATACTTAACTTCTTGCTCTGGATCCATAAATATATCCGCACTTGTGCCAAGAGTTCCTTCCTGCTTGTGAAATGGGAAGTTGCATCCTACCAAAAGACAATGTACAACCTGTTCTGAATCCCACTTGCTCTCACTTTTCAATGGGCTCCCAGCCATGAGGCCTCCCTCTATGGTTCATCCTCTCTTCCTTGTATCTTCAGGTTCCCCCCCTATAGTGGCTCTTACCTGTTAATATTTAAAATATCTGGTTCCTCCCACCTTCAGAAAACTCTCCTCAATTTCAGTTCCTCTTCTTTCAGCTAAACATGTCACAGAGCTATTTAAACTTGTTGTCTTGACTCTGGCTTTGGTTCTTGGGGTTCTATGGAGAGTTCTCTTGCTGGAGTCATTAATCTCATTAATGTCTTTCATGTTGCAGGATCCAATGTTGTTGTTTTGTTTTTTTTTTCCCCAGTCTTTTCTTGACTGACATCAGTGCAGCCTTTGACCCATCTGATCCCTCTCAGCTCTAAAAGAAACATTCTCCTAGTGACTTCCATGACACAATCAACCAGTGTTCCTTTTATCTCTTTGGTTGTTCCACTTCAGGTTACTTTAAGGCTTCCTTCTCTACCCAAATTCTAAACATCAGTATTCTTCAGGAATTGGTTCTATGCTCTGTTCCTTTATCACTGTATGTTCTTCTATTAAGTCATTTTACAAAGTGACTTCTTTAAAATACTGTAACTAGTATATGTTAACAACTTCTAAATTCACATTTTGACCCCAGGCACTATTTCTGAGCTCTATTTTAGTATACAATTGCTTCTTGCTTTACTAGACTCGAATGTTTCACAGTTAAAACAAACTGAATATGTTGAAAATAGAACCTATTCCAAAAAAATAATAATATACACCCTATTCTTCACCTAATGATTCTCATCTCATAAATACCAACAACACCTTCCTTGAGGTTGCTCATGCTAGAAACCAGAAAAGCATCCATCTTCGACTACTCCTTTTTCTCAAGTCTCAGAGAAAATCAATCACTTCTGACAATGAGAAGTGGGAGGGAGAAGAAATTAGCTCTCACATTTAAACAACTAAAAATATGGACAAAATGCCAATATGAAACAATGGTTTCCAAGTCACTGAACATTAGGCAATGAAGCTATGTGATATCTCTGAGAGACAAGAAACAAATGAGGTGAGTCTTCTGATGGCCTAGCTCATCACCTGCAGTTTCCAAGACAGCACAAATAGGAGGGAATCCAGGCAGAGATGGTATGCTCCCACAGTTAGGAAATGAATTTGGGAGTCTAGAGAGGTCAACCCAGCTAGAGTTTGCAAGTCAGAGTACCAGAGAAAAAAAAGAAGAAAAAAAACATGAATAATCAGTGATCTCCAGAGAACTGTATTATTAAAACATTGTTGAGGAAAATTTAAAAAGATATACTAAATGTGATTGGGAAAACTCAATACTTTTAAGCTTTCATTTTTTGAATTGATTTTATATTCAATGCAATCCTAATCAAAATTCAGAAAGATTATGTGTGCGTGTATATAAATAGAGAAGATGATTATGAAATTCATATAGAAATGCAAAGAACATAGAAAAACCATAACAATTTTGAAAAAGTAGGTCAAAGTTGGAGCATTTATACTACCTGATTTCAGGATTTACAAATCTATGACAATCAAGACACTGTGGTACTGGAATAAAGCCAGATACATAGAGCAATGGAGAAGAATAGAGAGCCTAAAATAGACCCATATATGTGATCAATTGATTCTCTTTGAGAGTGCAAAAGACATTTATGTGGATAAAGTATAGTCTTTTTGAGAAATGGTATGAGAACAACTGGATACTATATAGAAAAAGAACATTCATCAATACCTCACATTGTATAGACACATAAAAATTAACTCAAATGGGTCAAAGCCATAATGTAGGAGCTAAAATTATAAAACTTCAAGAAGGAAACAGAAGAAAATCATGCTGTATAAATTTGGATAAAGCAAAACATTTCTTTGACATGTCACAAAAAAGTACACTCTAAAAAAAGATAAAATTGATGAAATGAACTTGAGCAAAATTAAGAACTTCTCCCTTCTGAAACATGATGTTAAGAGAATTAAAAATACAAGCCATAGCTTGGGAGAAAATATTTGCCATTATATATTTGATAAGTGACTGGTATTCAGAATATACAAAAAACTCTCACAACTCAATAATAAGAAAAAAACTACTAAAAATAGACAAAAATTTTAACATACACTTCATCAAAGATAAAGAGATTACAGATGAGTACATTTAAAGATGCTCAACTTCATAAGCCATTAGAGAAATGCAAAATTACCCTGAGATTCCATTTCATACTCATTAGAATCTCTAAAATTAAAGACCAACACTACCAAAGACTGGTGAAAATGTAAAGCAACTTGAATCATCTTACACTAGTATGAATGAAAAATGGTATAACCATTTTGGTAAATAGTTGGTAGTTTCTTAAAAAGGTAAACATATGTCTACCATATGATTCAGTCATTCTATCCCTGGTAATTGTATAAGATAAATAGAAATACATATCCAAACAAACACAAGAATCTTCATGGTAGGTTTTTTGTTGTTGTTGTTGTTGTTGTTGTTCTGTTTTTGTTAATATCCCAAACTGAATGTAAACCAAAGGTTCACCAACAGCTAGGCAATTAATAAACAAAGAATGAGGTTATCTAAGCAATGGAATTAAATTCAACAGTAAAAGAACTATCAAAACACATAACAACGTGAATGAATATCAAAATAATTATTTTGATTGAAAGAAGCCAGCCCAAATAGAGTGCATAGTATATGAATCTTATTTATATAAAATCTTAGAAAATCTCAAATAATCTTTAGTGACTGAAAACAGATCAACAGTTGCCTGTGGATTGGCATTTAGGTGGCAGGGAGGGGTGATAGGGGATGCTACAGAGGGGCACAAGGCAAGCTTTAGGAAGACAAATATGTTCATTATTTTGATTATGGAAGGGGTTTCACAAATGTATACATATGTCAAATATTGTCAAATTGTATACTTCAAACATATGTTTATACCAGTCATTCCTCAATAAAACTGCTTAAAAAGTTTTCTGGCATCTGTCACTTTTCTTTATGTCTATTACCATTACCCTAGCGAGAAACCCATTTCCCTCCTGGCCTTATGTAATAGCCTGACCTTTCCCACATCACTGCTCTTGTCCATTCTGCACTGCAGCCAGACAGATCTTCTAAGAAGACAAATCTATTTATGTTACTTCATTGCTCAAAACCTTTCAAAAGCTACTCATAAAATAAATACCCCAAGACTTATTCTTGCTACATTATGATTTTTTAAAAAATTGTAGTTGTAGATGGGCAGAATTTTATTTGCCTTTATTTATTTATTTTTTTATTTTCATCATGTGTATAGTGTTGTATAAGGCATTCAGATCCATTTAGGATAATGATATCCATCTCATTCAACCACCAATTTTTTGTGCCTCCCAGTGCATGCATAGGCAAGTGCTCTGCTGCTGAGCTACAGCCCCAGCCCTACAATATGTTTTTAATCTTGCTCCTGCCTAAGCTCTAGTCTCTCTTCCATTTTGTTCCCCCCTTTTCAAACACTCTACACTTTCAGCTCCTGGACTAACCTCAATTTTTTCTGCCTTGGGGACCATACTTGTCCAGTTCCTTTGCCTGGGACTATGCCCTTCTCCAGCGAAATTCCTAAACTATCTTTAGTCTCAGTTTCAACGTTATTTCCTCCAAGCATCCTTTGATGCACCAGGCCAGGTTAAGTGCAGTCCTGGAACATTCATTTATGTCTCCTTCACAACATCAATCATACATGTAAGTAATTATTCATGCAATTTATTGTTTACTATCTGTTCCTTCTTCCTACATTCCCATCTCCAAAGACCATAAGTCCAGTGGAAGGTTTTTGTGTGTGTGTGTGTGTGTGTGTGTGGCGCGGGGGGGGGGGGGGGGGAGGGAGTACCAGGGATTGAACTCAGGGGCACTTGACCACTGAATGACCTACCCAGTCCTATTTTGTATTTTATTTAGAGACAGGGTTTCACTGAGTTGCTTAATACCTTGCTTTTGCTGAAGCTGGCTTTGAGCTCTCAATCCTACTGTCTCAGCCTCCAGAGCCACTGGGATTACAGGCATGTACCACCATGCCTGGTGCAATGGAGTTTTATTCAGCCATAAAAAATAACAAAATTATGACATTTGCAGGAAAATGTATGGAACTGGAGATCATCATTTTGAGTGAAATCAGCCACTCTTAGAAAAGTATTGTATGTTTTTTCTCATTTGTGGAAGCTACAGGGGGAAAAAAAAAAACAGAGAAAAAAAGAAGACACCATGAAAGTAGAAGGGAAATCATTAGAGTAAAGTGAGAGAATGGGAAGAGGGAAGAGAATGGTAAAATGAGGAGGACTGAAATTGGTCAAATTACATTTTTATGTGTATATGAATATGCTACAATAAAACCACATTTTATATTATTAATATGCACTGTTTTTAAGAAAAGGGGAAACAAAAAATTTTGGTGAATTGTCTCCAAAGAAAGAAAAAAAAATGTAATAGAGGGCTGGAGATGTATTTCAGTGGTAGAGTGCACGCACCCTGGGTTCAATCCCCAGCACAAGAAAGAAAAAAAAGAAAAAGAAATGCAATAGAGGAGTTATCTTTCAATATTAAACACTTTAAAAACCGAAGTATTGGATTTGGAAGAGAGTGTTTAACACAGCTGAATTGATGGATCAGTCTTTTTTTAAAAAGTCAGTCGTGCTCATTTTAAGGATACACGTATTCTGGAAGTTTTACCTCCAGACAGTTAACAAAGGGGAAAACCAGATGGAGATGAGGCTAGAGAGTCAGGGCTTTGCAGGAAATGAAGCCTGACTGACCACTAATCCTGTGCTGCCATGTCTTTAGCAGAGCAGTGGCCTAGATTCTCCAAGTAGCTGACGTGTAGGACTGGGAAGATAAAGACTGCAAACATGGCCGCTCTCCAAAGCAGCTTCCAAAGAAACAGCCTACTCCCCTGCCTCTCACTCCCCCACCATGTTTATTTAGACTCCCCTTAATTAGAGCATTTCAGCATGGAAGCATAATCCAATCTGAAGGAAAATTTCCCTGGAGAGCCATCTGTCAGAATTAGACTACACTTAGCTACTGGACAGTGAGGCTATATTGTAAATACCACAGACTGCTTCGATTCTCGAAAGGCTCAAAACTCATTTTCCAAGCAAGTAAATGCCAATCCTTGGGAAAAGGCTTTCTGTTAGAAGCTAGCTCACTATTTTGGACAGTAATTCTTCCACAGGTAGAAGATCATTAAATGTAGTCCCAGGGAGACATTCTACCTGGCTAGTCTCACTTTTCTTCAGAGATGAAATTGCTGTCCTTGACAACTCTATTAAGTTCTCCTTCAGTTGTTCTAGATCTACTGAAGTTTTTTTTTTTTTTTTTTTTTTTCTCTTTCCTATCTAGCTTAACTCTCCCCATGTATTAATGCATGGAATAATTTAACTGTGTAAGGGGGCCCCAAGTGAAGTCCACTTCCACTCCCATCCTCTCTCTCAGGAACAACCAGCTTACCATGCAGATACTTGTCTTGGGTACCCACACCAAGGCACTAAGCAGACTCTTACCTAGGAAAGGAGTGTATAAGCATGGGAGGTGGGGGAAAGAGAATCTCTTCTCTCCTCCATTATCTCTCTATGTCTCAGAGATCATCAGAGTTGGGGGTCCCTCCTGTGTTCTCATAATCCCTTTCCCATTATTCTGTTATACCAACTGTTGGTAGACATCTCTGTGCCAGGCCCAGATCCACTTGACCAGACTAGTACATCCATTCTTTAGCTGTGTAAGTGGTGTCTTCTAATAGTTCATGGGTTAATCCTCTTTGAAAGGATTCCCTTCATCTGACAGGAGTCACTTGAAAAAGGGACATATTATTCCACTCTCTCCCCAAGGCTAGTCTGAAATCCCCTTGTCTCGGGGTATAATACCTCCATGGTACTTCATGCTCCAGAGCTCTCTGTATAAATGGGCCCAGGGCAGACTTTAGCTGACCCACCAGCCATCTTCTCTAGTTCTTTCCCCTCATGTATATGTTTCTCTTACTTCCTTATAGGTTTCACTTGAGCAGAGGCCCTCAATAGACACTTGTACAGAGTCCTTCTTAGCCTCTGCTTCAGCAATTCCAATTTAAGGTTCATATACTATACTGGAGAAATTTTCACTTTATCTTATTTATTCATTCAAAGAATTTTACTGTCCACCTCTTGGGTTAAGAACTGAGGGTACAGTCACAGAATGTATTGTCACAGAGCAACTAGTTCAGTGGAATAGACAAAGATACAAAGATAATAAGTATCAGAATGGATTTTTAAAAAAAATCTAGCTATGTCTTGCTAACAATACATATACATAAAATATAAGGATACAGGAAATTTGGAAGTAAAAAAATTGAAAAAAATCATATCAGACAAAACTAACTTAAAACAGATTTTATAATTCTATAAATACCTAAGTATACTTGAAGGCAAAAAGCATTTTCTAGGTAAAGAGAGAAACTAATAATAACAGATTTGTTATGGCCAGAAATATATAAAAATTACTAATATCATAGCTTCAAATAGATATAAAGCAAGAGTTGATAGGACTACTTAGAAAATATTGAAAAGTCATCATTATGGTAAAGTATTTCAAAAAACATTTTATTGATAAGTAATATATAAGACTAAAAAATCAGTCAAGATGCTGATAAAATAAAATCATTTTTTCAAGTGCATATATGTGCATATTTATGAAAACTGAAATATGTATTTTTATAAAGTTTAAAAGGACTGAAAATTACTAGCCTAAGATATAAGAAATTAGAAATAAACTAACTGAATAAATCTAAAGAATAAAAAGGAAACATGAAAAACAAATTCATTAGAATTGGCAAAACTAAAAGTTTGCTTGTTGAAGACTTATGAGACTAGAAACCTTCAATGACACTGATTAAGGAGAAAGAAAACAAGAACAAATAATATTAGAAATGACAGAAAGGAATAACTACAGATGAGGCAGATAATAAAAACATAAGAAAAGATTATGAAGAACTTCAAGCCAATACATTTTTTATTTTATTTTGTTTGTTTATATTTTTGTAGTAATGGGGATTGAACTCAGGCTATTCTACCTCTGAGCTACATCCCCAGTCCTTTTTAATTTTTATCTTGAGATAGGATCTTGATAAATTTCTCAAGCTGGCCTTGAACTTCCAATCTTCCCGTTTCAGTCTCTGGAGTTCCTGGGATTATAGGTGTGTGCCACTGTACCCAGAAAGTTAATACATTTTAAAAAGACAGATAAAACCAATTCCTAGAAAAATGTAAATTATCAAATCTACTCATGAAGAAATAGAAAATTTGCATAGTCTTATAACCATCAATGAAATTGAATAAATTTCCCCCAAAGAAAATACCTGACCCAGAAAGTTGCAGAATGCATGCTATGATTGAGAAAAAGGCTTATTTTAATTTTATATAAAGTCCTCAAGAGAATAAGAAAAGGAAGAATGCCCTATTGTTCATTTTTAAGGACTTTATATCTTTGATAATAATTGAACAAAAGAAAACAAGAAAATAAAATCATATAATTCATAAACACACATTCATGTATATCTATGTATGTAAAAACAACACATGGGGAACAAGTTGGATTTGTCCCAGAAATATATTTTCATCAAAATTAGAAAACAGTTATATAATATACCATATAAAAGATAAAAGGAGAAAAATACATGCTTACCTCAACAGATTCAGTAAAACAGTATGATACAATTCAACATCCATTCAGGTTTTAAGTTTATAGTCAATGTTCTATTTAGTGGTAAAATGCTCAAAACATTCCTTAAAGATTAGGGACAAGTCAAGATTACTTTATTGGCCTTTGTGTTAGTAATCCCAATAAGTGCAATAAAATAAGCAAAAAGAATAGAGGAGGAGGAGAAGTCAAAAGAGTTAAAAAAAGAAAGAAGAAACAAAGTGGTTATTCATGTCTGATATAACTGTCAATGAATCTATGATCAAATTATTAAAGACTAATAATCAGCAATTCCAAGTGTTGGAGAAAACACAGCCTAAGATGAGATCATATACTGCTGGTGGGAATACAACCTGGTCAGATCATTTAGAGATACACTTTTCTTTGATCTAGTGACTTCATTCCTAGGTGTATACCCTAAAGAAATTCTTTACCCATTTACCAGGAGACATGTGCAAGAAAAGTTAATATTAACATTTTTTTGAAATAGAAAAAAACTTAACTCAAATATCCACTAGCAGGAGAACAGATGAATAAATTATAGTATGCCACACAATAAAATGTTAAAACACCATTGTAAAAAAAAAACTAGTTACATACGTGAATGTGTAAGTGATTCTAATACACATGAAACTAGACACAGTTTGCAGAAGAATACATATGCTTTCTTTAACATAAGTTTCAAGAATAGTGAAAACAAACAACATACTCTTACATGGTAAAATTATTTCAAAAACAGTAGATATGAAATTTAATATATTGATTACCTCTGGGAAAATTTTGGGGGATAGATGAAGGGTACCAGGAAGCTTCAAAGACAATGATAATTTTCTATCTTCAGCTAAGTTCTGAATTAACTGACACTCATTTTGTCATTTTTAAACCATATACATACATTATGGATTTCATCTAAAAAATCAAATGCCTTGTCCTGGCAACCATGCTAGGATAAAAGCTATGAGGCCTCTTTGTCAGAGACTTGCAGCTTCATCCACCTCTTTCTTTAGGTGTTCTGTTCCTTAGTTCTGCCACTTCTCATTTTCTGTAAATCATCTAGATGTCAGGAGGAGTACATGTCTGAGGGACCATGAGCAGGAAAACTGACAGGGTGACATTTAGTGGATTCTCACGAGAACACAGCATGGTAGACCCCAATGGTGGCCAGACTCTACTCAGATCCATGTTATAGAAAGAACTTGGCTCCTCTGTCAGCAGTTACAAGTCATGGCTTTCTACAGTTTTTTTGTTTTGTTCTTTTTTTTTTTTTTTTTTTTTTTTTTTTAAGGTGATTGTCCCTTATGATTAACTAACCAAGCAGTCCTTAGTGTTTTTAGCATCACATTATTGATATTCTGGACTGGCTATCAACAGCTGGCATCAGCTTGGAAAACCAATTGTGAGCATCTTTTTCCAACTTTGCCTTCAAAGATGTTACAATGACAACTTGAAGTGACTACAGGAATCAGCAAATGCTAAAAACCAGCTCCCTTTTCTCCGGTACATCCCTACCATCCAGTCAGTTGTTACTCATTTACACTACTAAATATGATATAGCCACAAAATCATTTGATAATCACTTATGACATGGAACAATAAAATTAAATGGGATTCAAATTAATAAACTTTTTCAATCTCAGAGCCTGCCTGTGCTATTTGCATTTAACTGTGAAGAATAAGCATCCCGAAGCATCTCTGACTACTTATACCCTCCCCTGCCTGAGCGATTCCAGGTGTTCAACTTTACCAGATCTGGAAATGGTCTGAGACCTATGGAAGACAGTACAGTGAAATTCCAAAATCAGCCACTACAAAATACTGAAACTTGGCAATGGCGCTCATAAAGTCAAATTTTAATAGAAATATAATTTTTTAATTATAAAGATTAAATGTCTGTTATACCACTCCCTTTTCTGAACTGAAATCAATTAGCACCTCATAACTTCTGTCACCATGTAAGAACTCCAGTATCTTCTCCAAATCAGTGTCTGAGATGTTCATAGGTCTTAGAGCAGTATCGGAACCAGTGTCTAGGCAGGCCACCAAAAAAAGAGACTTCTGAAGTATTTCATGCCTATTTGCCAGTGAGCCAGTGGTAAACATCAAGGGTACAGGCCTAACAGCAACATTCCTCCAGTCCACCAAACCTAGGCTTTCTGAAATTTTGACCTGCCCAGGTGCTACCTTCTCTCTTACCAACAAAATCCCTACAAAGATGCATTATATTATTACTGATCTGGCTTCAGTAGTTAAGAGGTTTAATTAAACTATCATTAATTATTTACATTAAATAATTATTATTTACATTAAATAATTGCCATTTTTTTTCTCCCCAGGAAAGCATGAAGATTAGTTTTTATTTTAATGCTAACATTTATAAAACTCATACTCTCTTTAGAGGAATAAAAATACTAAAGGAGATTAGTTTATAGGTTCAGCTTTGCATAACACTTTCCAACCCAATCATCCCTAGAGGCTCATTAAATGAGCCCCTCAAAGGGGCTTCATTTTATTTGTCAAGTGCTTATTAGGTATCTTACTTCTAGGCCCTATTCTAGAGGTTGGGTACCAGCAGTGAACAAGTCAAATTTGGCCTTTGCACTTAAGGAACTGTTTCCTGGGGAAAAATACAATTGAACAAATACATAAAAGAAGATATTTTGAGTAAATGATGGAAGTAGAGTGTCATGGAAAGCAAATACCACAAAAGCCTACTCTAATGCAGGGCTTAGAAAAGAGTTCTCTGAGGAAGTGGGATTTAAGCTGGGATCTAAGAGCTTAGGTAGGAGTTAGCAGGTAAAGAAGGAAAGAAATAAATCAGCATATATGATCATTTTGAAGCACTTTTCATGAACAGACTAAATTGGCTATTGAGAAACTTAAGTCTTTTTTTAAAAAAAATATTTATTTATTTGCTTTAGTTTCATACAAATGCATTTATTTTTACGTGGTGCTGAGGATTGAACCCGGGTGCTAAGTGAGCACACTACCGCTGAGCCACATCCCATCCCCGAGAATCCCACTTGGCCATTATTCAGCCATATAACCCTGGTTGAATTCCCAAATGGCCCTCTACCTCATGTTATGTGAAAAATGAAGATTTTTAGATTGCAGGACCTGTAGAGGTCTAGGTAGTTGCAAAGTAAACCTGTGATACATAGATCACTGTTAGTATAAGTAAAAATAGCTCTTTTGAAAAAGCTTCAAGCAATATAGCTCTGTTTCCAGCTAATAGGGTGAATATTCACAGAAACTTCTTCTGGTAAGAACACTGTGTTATAATATTTTTTAACATGAAGTAGAGCCAATGGAACATAAATGTAATCTTTCAGTGGCCAGAAACAAAAAGACTGCATGAATTCAAGAGGTAAGTAATCTATAGAGCTCAAAGCTGGGATGGAGGTAAATATGACTCTGGTGTTTAGTGGCTTAGTAGCTGGTGTTTAGAGGACTGTGGGAGGGTCCTGCATAAAGATGGAGTCCCAAAGCCTAAGGGTCACATCCTTAAGGGATAAACAATAACAGAATTTCTATCTTGCATAAGTTGATATAGGGGGTACATGCCTGTCTTGGACTTGCCCCAGGTAAAGAATAAAAACATGTCTCCCTAATCAATTTCTAACCATTAATACAAACCTGCACTTACATACTCGGGTACTATGTTCTCCCTATCTCTTATCCAAAACCACTCAAGCTCAAACATTAGTTTAAATTTTTCCATGTTGGTAGCTTATTTAGGTACCTGACAGAAATAATCTTAAATCATCTTTGAAGATCTGATGACTTATATACTTTGTACTTTAAAAAAGATACTCATGCCATTGAAAAGTAAATAAATTGCCTTGAGTGACAAATGTTTCAAGTTAGATGAGCTTATAGTCACAAATTTAAATAAAGAGGCAGCAAGGCATAATGAGTTAGAGTCAATGAAATGTAAATGAATCAGAGATGCAGATATTATAGTTACTGAAGTTATAAGAGAACACAATAACTATGAATGAAATGGTGAAATAAATATATATGTATGTGCGTGTGTATGTGTGTATGTGTATGTATTTATATAGAGAACTGAAGAGAAAAAGAGACAAATGTGAAAACACCTCAAATAATGGAAAAAAGTAAATGAAAAATTTTTAGAACTGATCAAAGGAAACAGGCCCCGATTTGGGAATCCCAATACATTTCCATTAGGATAAAGAAGAAGAAATGCCCAGTTAGCAATATTATAATTAAACTACAGAACACTCAAGAGAAAAGCAAGATCTAGACAGCAATAAAAAAGAAACTGACATACACAGTAATAAATATTAGGCTAAATATTGACTTCTCAAAAAAAAATGGAAGTCAGAAATAATGGAGTGCCAAAATCTAAGTAATTGAGAACTTTATGCTCCTGAATTTTTATTCCAGAAGGATAAAAATAATCTTCTAATAACAAAATAAAGACATACTCAGGAGCTGTGGCTTTCAGCTAAAGGTTATTGCCAGCCTATGAAATAGGGAAATAAATATCCCAAATTCATTTCCCTCCCTTCCTTACTGTCTGAAGTTAAGCAGAAGCTAGACACTGGAGGAGCTCTTTCAGTGTAAAGAAAGGTTAAGAAAACCCCAAAATCTCCAAGGGCACTGAGAAGGCATACAGGGAAGGCATCTAAAATAATACCTTAACAAACTTTATAAAGCAAAAATTACCATGATTCCAAATCAAAAAAGGACAGTGTGAGACAGTAAATTATGTGTACTAATGCACACAAATGCAAAATGAAACATTGGCAAACCAAACTCAGCAGTATATAGAAAAGGTAATAATGTATCAAGGCAAGTCTGGATCATTCTAGGAATATAAAATGGGCTCAAAATTAGAAAACTGATAAACATAATTGAAAAAAATAGCAGATCAAAGGGGAGAAAACTCACAAAATCATGGAATTTAATAAAACAACTATTTGTGATAAAAAGTCTTAATTAGGAATAGATTGACAGATACATCCTTAATATGATGAATACATCCACAATATATCTATAACAAAATCATACTCTATAGAACTTTCATGTATATTATTTAGCATTGTACAGAAATTCTAATCTGTACATTAAATAACAATAGAAAAATAAAAGGTAGAGATTAGAAAGCAACAAATAAAACTATTGTAATTCATACATAACTATTTGCAAAAAAATTCAGAAGTCTAAAATTATAAGAATTAATGTTTTATAAGATTGCCAAACAGAAGACAAATATGCAAAATTTCAACTGTACAATAACAATAGTTAGAAGGTGCAATTTTAGAAAAGATAACATTTAAAATAACAAAAAGTTAGGTACATGGCAATAAGCCTAACAAGAGACATACAAGACTCTCATGTACAAAATTAAAAGGCTCAAACAAAAGACTTTAAAGAAGAGCTAAATAAATGAAGAGAGATACTATGGTCATGAATAGAGAGACTCATATCACAAGAAATGTAAAATTTCCCTGAACTGCCTTATAGACTTCAAATAAGTCCAAATAAACACTGGCAAAAAAATTTTGCTTAATGCAACTCTAAAATGGATTAAAAAAAAAAAATCAAGTGTCAGCCAACATTGAACTAAAGGAATAGGTAGTGATTGATTCATCTAAATATTACAACCTTTTTCTAAAACAATAGTAATTTGCAATTTGTGCTATTTATAGAGATAGTCAAATAGAACAATGGATAGAAAAGAGAATCCAGAAATAGATTCTTTATATGTGGAAATCTATATAGGACAGAGCATGCACATATGTTATTGGGAAAATATGCCAGAAAATCATTTATCCATTTAGAAAAAGAAATATGGATACATTATAGGCTGAATATTTGTGTCCTCATATGTTGAAGCCCTAATCTCCAATGAGATGGTATTTGAAGATGGAACCTTTGGGCAACAATTAGATTTAGATAAGGCCATGAGTTTGAAGCCCCACGATGGGATTACTATTCTTGTAAGAAGAGGAAGAGAGACCAAAGCTTGCTGTCTCTCTCTCTACCATGTGAGAACACAGTGAGAAGGCAAGTCAGGAAGAAAGCCCCATCAGGAGATGAATTTGCCAGAACTTTGATCTTGGACTTCCCAGCATCCAGAACTATGAAAAGTAAATGTGTGTTATTTAAGTTACCAAGTCTATAGCTTTTTATCATATCAGCCCAAGCTGACTAATAGAAGATGCTATGTATTACACTATACAAAAAATTCCATTATGGGTAGATGAAAATTGTATTTGCAAAGTCAAGTTTTTAAAACTTTTAGTAGAAGCTACAGGAGAATTGTTAGGATATAGGGTAAGATCTCTTAAATATGACAAATATGTGCTAATTTACAACAGAAAATACAACCATACACTGAGAATGATGTTTGCAATACACATAATCAACAAAGGATTGAATCTAGCGTATAAAGTAAGCATATGTGAATCAATATGGAAAAGAAAATGACAGAAGACAGTGCTGAACAAGCACTCCACAAGAAAGGAAGCATGAATGACTAATAAGCATGAAAAGATGATTAACCAGGGCAACCAAGGAAATACCAATAATATAGCACTTTACATGCATGTATATACATACATGTTAATCAGTGTGACTTGCACAATCAGAGCATTAGGAAGTGCCACATTTCACCAATGGGAGGATCAATTTGTACAACCACTGTATAAATGACCTTGTCACTACCTAGAAAAGTTGAACACATGTATACCTTATCTCTATCAAGAATATGTCCTAGAGAAACAATTGTACATGTGAACCAAGAGATGTATACAAAAATCTTCTCTATGATATTAACAGAACCACAGAAACTAATAACAACCTGAATGTCATCAGCATATGAATGTTAATTTGTCATATAGTAATGCAAAGGATATTATATAGTAATGAAAATATCCAAATCACAGTGTTCCATTCATTTAGATTGTTAAATATTATAATCAACACTGGGGGAAAAAAAAGTCAAAGAGCTATGAGAAGCAGAAGCAGACAAAATCTAAATCTATATTATCCTACATATATATCACAATATAAATAAATTTCACACAGTGTTTTTCTCTTGGACTAAGAGGAAATGTGAAGACCATTTAGGGTTAGCAAAAGTACTGGTAATGTTCTATTCCTCAGTCAGTGGGTTTATGCCTGTTCATTTAATTATTCCTTCATTAATCTCTTTGTGCATATTACACTGTATTATATACATCTATATTATAAAGTTGAAACCTTGGTAAATCTCAGGTATTTATGTTCAGTCTCCATACAAAGTCATATTTGAAAAAGTCACACAGACTCAAATAATACCTTTAAAAAATATATGGAAGATTATGAAATAATCTATTTCTATTCTCAGGACCACCCACCTCCTATGGCTATTCAAAAGCCTAGATAAATGCCCAGAAGTTTTTCTCTTTGGTAAATAATCCCACATTCTTCTTAACTCTATAGAAAGCCAATATTTTCCAACAATGGACAGGAAATTCTCAGTCTTAGGAAAGTGCCACAATGGTCACAAGGTCTCTGCAGGCTGCCACTCTGTATTCCAGCCCCTTGGGAACCTGCTTAAGGAGACAATACCACCAGGGAGCAGTCATTTCCAGATGTTTATCAGCCTCTATGCACACAGTGTTGCTCTTTCCAGAAAGTCTCCAGAAGGCAGTTCATAGTAGGATCTACACTGAGCTTTCTAATAACCTCTTCAGCAATTTTATGGAATCCATTAGACAGTGAAATGAATCTGACCTAACATTCCTATGTACATATATGAATATACCGCAGTGAATCTCACCATGAATATCCACAAGACACTAATTTAAAAGAAAACAAGTATAAGTAAATAGCAGAAAGATTAGTAGAGGAGGGAAGGGAACAGGATGGGTGGATGAAAGGGAAAGTACTAGAGACAAAATTAGAACGAATTATATTCCATGCTTTTATGTCAAAATGAACTCTGTTGTCATGCATAACTAAAAAGAACCAATAAAATTAATATATACATAAATTATATATATATATATATGTACATGTGTATATGTATATTGATATTGATATCTCACTAGATGGTGGGACAAATCCCTTTCTCCTATCCTGAGTTCAGACCTAAGTCCAAGGCTCATCACTGTGCCTGGCAGTGTCTCAGCTTCTATGACAAAAGGAACTTGGTAAAATGCCCCAGTGAGAGGGTTAATTCTTAGGCCACTCATATCTATAAACAGGCTGACTAACTTCTTTTCTTTAAAGCTTCTCAGCTGCCTCTGATCTTAGCAATTAACATCTGGGAGAAAATCCTTGCTTTCCCCCCACCATCCACTTTTGGGTTTACATATATCATAATCTTATCAGAGAAACAGGTCTGTTCTTATCCCAGTATCCCAAATCACTTTAATTTCATCAACTGCTATTCTCTATACCTTCTCCAGCTTCTTTTTTTCTTGCTCAACATTATGATAATGGTCAGAAGAATTCCATGCTATGTTTTCCTTATCTGTGTAGCAGGACAAAGCTGGCACTAGTACCTTCTGGCATGTGGAGAGAGAGGGTGTCCCATAGAATAGCCAAAGTGAAGGTGAGTCCCCAGTTGATAAAAGTGGCTGAGGGTGAATAGTATTAGTGAGGGTATCTGGCCACCAGGCAGAGCTTTTGTGTGTCCTCTTCCTGAACAGAGTGAGTCTTTCACTAAATAGGCTCCAAACTCAAGCTGGACCAGTGTCATAAATAAGTGAGAATGTGGTGCCTGATCCCTTTGGATGCTATGCTGGCCTCTGAAGGGCTTATATTTAGGACAACAAGCTAAAAAAGTTGTCTCAAGGAATCTGGATGGGTGAAAGAAAGAAGGAGCCTTAAAATATCAATTACCTAAGAAAGTCCAACTTTCCTTTCTGTTTTTGGAATGTCAACACACCTTGGCAGGAGAGGGTAAAGGATGTGAATGGAGTGAAAATATTGCCTCTGTGATCCCATGTTTAAAATGTAAACATGGACACATGGACCAGTACATAGCACCTCTGCCTTCTCTCCTGGGCTGTAAATTGGATTTGACCTTCTAGAGATCAGTTCTGCTGTTATCTGCAGCTTTTTTTCAACCTCTTTGTAACTTTGATTCTGTGAGTTTTACATTTTAAAATGTGGTGCCAAGCCTCCTCAACCATTCCTACTTCCAGTGTTAAAGCTGACCCTCTAATCAGGGAAGTGCTGTTGAGTCAACCTAAGAACACAGGCAAGAACTTAGTGCTCTCAGAGCCACGCTGCAGAATACAGTGAAGAAGATTCTAAGACCCATTTAGCACAAACAACCCAAGAAAGCTGTAAAGAAAATGTGGTGAGGAGGACAGATATCTGCTATCTACTAGGGAACAGCTAAGAATCAGAAAGCCAAAGAGAAATGGGATTATTTAATATGTTTCACGAATAATTCTTGGAAATTTCAAAATGAAACTTGATAAAAACCTGTCTCTGGAAAGGCTCAAAGAGGTTCTAAAATAACATCTACAAAAATATAAACATGAATTTTATACTTTGCCCCCCAAATAAAATAACATGTAATCTGCTTTTGAGCTCACCAAAAAGAACCCCCGCCCTCCAATGAAGAAATGTTGGACTCACGTTAGTGACATATTCAATATCCTTCCAAAGGATGCACTCCCTGGGGAAATCAGCCAAGTCTAAGAAGTGATCCACCACCACTTGGCCGATTAAATCATGGCGAGAGAACCTGTCAAAGTCGTACACAGAGAAGTGAAGCTTCCGAGCCTCAAGGTCATTGTATGGAACTGGGAATAAAAACACTTCATCAAACACAGGGTTCAGGGTCTTTCTGTGAACTTTAGTCTGGTGTTTTGTTTTCCGATCAGGAAGCAAATAGATCTTGACGTAAGGATCTGAAGTTCCAGAAAAGTCCTTGGCGGGCAAATTGACAGCTTTGTGAATCTTCACTATGAGCTGCTCTAAGTCGCAGTCATATTTTAAAATGAAGTTCAGTTTCCCACAAGCTTTGCTGTTACTCCTTCTCCCATCATCATTATCCAGTGACCTCTGCTTATATAATTCGGGTTTAATTCTACCAATTCCAGTCAACTGTTCCTGTTTTTGAAGCTGCTGGATATTGAAGTCCGGGTTTGACAGGTTGAGTTGTCTTCGGATTGAATTATGCCTTGAATGAAGAGCAAAACAGGGTGAAGTTATAACCTCATTAGCTATGGGTCTTTCAGAAACTTGTGTCTGGAATGTAGGTAGCTCTTATGTTAAGAGCTTAGATCTGTGGGGTTTTTTTTTTTTTTTTTTGGCCTAAATTCAAAATGCTCATCAATGTGAGTAAGCTGCTCCCTAAGGCTTGAAGCTCAAAATTGAGGCTGGTATCAGGAAATGAACTTACTAACACGTGACCTTGAAGCTTTAAAGGTTTAATGCACTTTTCTAAACTGTGTAATGTGCCATTAAAGAAGCTTATCTGGCTGGTGGCATGTAAAGATTTGTATGGGCTACTTTAAAAATAAAATTATTCACCTTTATAGATAATATCCTGAAATTGAAATACTTAGCTAAGTGTTGTTTTAAAAAGAATGAATGCATCTTTCTCTAAATTACATAGAATGTTGTGTCATTGACTTACAACCTTATAAGGAAGTGAGTGAATCCTTGCTGGTTCAAATCAAATAATTTCATCACAAGAACAGTTTTTGTTCATGTAAAGGTAGAAGTGACTGGGATGTGTCTGCCTGCAGGGATCGTGCTGGTTTTGACAGGTGCAAGAGACAGCGCTGAGACTGTGCTTTTGTTGTACCATATGGATGATTAGTGATCAGGAGGTTTCATTTCTGAAATAAACACCAATGGCACCAAAATTAAAGGTGAGCTACTATAAATGCAGATAGGGATTAAGTTAGAGAAGGTTGGATGTTGATATTTGCAAATTAAATATTTGCCAATGGAGTCTACTTGTCTACTTTTCTTCCTATAAGCTTATTGGTTTGAGTTAGAAGTTTCCCTAAAATTCTCTTTAAAACCTGTTTTATCTATGTGGGTCCTCACAATTTTGAAAGGGATTTGTTGTTGTTGTTGTTGTTGTTGTTTTTGGTACCAGGGATTGAACCCAAAGGCACTTTACCTCTGAAGCCACGTTCCCAGCCCCTTTTTAAAATTTTTTAAAAATTTTGAGATAAGGTCTCACAAAGTTGGTTAGGGCCTCATTAAGTTCTTAGGCTGGCTTTGAACTTGTGATCATCCTACCTCAGACTCCCAAACTCCTGGGATTATAGATGTGTACCACTGCACCTGGCACAAAGTTGTTTTTAGGTTATTTTTGCTGGTTTTCAGCTCCGAGTTCATAGTCTTTATATTATGTTATATGTAGCCACTCAATAACCTTAAATAAAATAGTGTCTGCAGTAAAAGGGAACAGCCAGAATATATCTGAGGGACTGGAAAAGAGGTGGAGAGGCAGAGCAAACATTGGTATTTGTCTTTAATTCTCTTCTTACAACTACAATGTGATATAAATATGTGATTAACAGACCTCAAAACATGTTTGAAATTATTCAGCCTCACAGATGTCACAATGAACATTCCTCTTCCTCCTGATCACTAATTATCCATGTGGTATAACAAGAGCACTGTCACAGAGCAGTGCCACTTATATTTGACACCAAACAGTCCCCAACAAGCCTATACACCCGTTACAAACATTCCCTCATGTGCAAAAACCGTGTGGTATGAAAGTTGCTGCTGTGAGATTTCAATTTCTTCCAGAGAAATCCACATTCTTAAGGTTTCTCTGCATCTGATGATTTTGGGGGTCCAGGAAGCAGATGCTGGTAAGTGACCAAACTGGCTCTCCACACTAGTACAGCCAGGCCATTCCCTTGTCTAGAATCGGAACCGGTGTGGTGCTAGAGCAGAGATTTTATCTTGCTCTGTTGGCCTCTGTGGACAAAAAGAACTGTCAGGAAGCAACAAATACCCTGACCTATACGGAGGTGAGAAGAGGATGGTACCAGTTGCATCTTCCTCTGCTACTAATTTTTCTATATACGGGTTAGATCCAAAAAGGGCCCATGCTTTGGTACTCAGTCATTTCCCAGAAACCTGGGTGGGGACTAGTTAATAGGACTAACTAGTGAGGATTTGTATGGACTATTCCGGGTGCTGTTTAGTTAGTGGTACTGATTTACATAATATAAATACACCTTCAAGACCCACTGAATGCTCCTTCTTGGATTGGAGTCTGATGTAGTAACAATCCTACGTCTCCCAGGCCCAGCTACTCTGTGGCCCTTTCCTCCCTGGATGGCTGCTAAGCAGTCTCTGTGAATGTTACCCTTTGAGGTTTTTTTTTTTTTTTTTTTTTTTTTTTTGAGAACTGGCTATGGATTCATCACATCCCAGCAACATTTTGTCTTAAATCTTGTCTGTAGGACTAATTCTACCAAGTAAATTTAAATTTAAAATACATGGATTCAGCTACTTAGCAATGGAACATATTCTGTTGTACATGTACATTTTTCTTAGACATAAAATGTGAAGAGAAATTAGTACTACATGTCTGGATCTTGCTTATCACAATGGATTGCCAGCAGGTAGAGGGGGTGAGGTGAAGAGAGCGTCATGGAAAGATTTGTACTTCAAAGGCCAAAATAAAATTTCATTCCAAGTACCTGATTGCCCAGGAAGACCCATATTCAAATTCCAATATAACCAAAGATTCTTCTTAAAAACCAATCACAAATATGAATACTATTACCTAGCAAATATATTACATGCTAATTTCCTTCCCAATACTTTTCTCCCCATTCAGAATTACTACTGGGCAAATAGTTGAATCTTACTGTAAGGTACTGGCTTAAAGCAGATAGCAAACACTAAGCAGGCACAGAGTTTCTCATTGCCCTGGGCTCCTTTCAGGAGGCAGTGAGTTTACTGGAGCTGGGGAAGGAGGTAGAACATAGAAGTTCAGAACAGCCAGAGAATTTGGCTAACTTGTAACTTACTGTGTAACAGCTAGAGCTTCAGGGGCTGAGAAATGAGAAAGTAGAGCGCGAAGGCTGCCCCAGGGACACAAAGGAGAGGCTGCCCCAGGGACACAAAGGAGAAGATGAGGTGGAAGCAATGGAAAATCAATATTCTATAGCTTTCATGGGCTACTGAAATGGAAGCAGGAAGAAAAAGCAAATCCAAAGCAAGAGGGAAGAATGATCCAGAACATAGTGTTATGACCTGAGCTCTCTCCACCCCAAATGAGGTGGTTTCTAAATGGTCAATGGAGATGGTCTTTTAGTGCAGTACACAAGAGGTTCTTTAGGACCAGGGTCTGGAACTTTAATGTCACAGAGTGACATCGATATTGAGTGACTATAGTAAGGTGGAGTCTGTGTTCAAAACACAGTTTTCTCGGTAGATCTGGGGATCCTGGCTTTTGGTATTCTCAGACTTAATGTGCACAATGAATGGAAAGAGAAAAAAGTAAACCCCAAGATTGGTGGGAGAGGGAGGCAGAAAGCTGAAAGATAGTCTCCTCTGTAAATAACTTGCCACCAAGAAGCTGGATGCTGGGATTTAAATTCATCTTCTTCGACCTCTCACTCTCTCTCAGAGGCAGCAGGGACTATTTCCTATCATGGAAGAGGCAGGGAAAAGAACTTAAGGACTGAATTTGGCTGAGAAATGAGAAAGATCTGAACTGGAAGATTTGTGGTTGATCCTGATGAAAGTTTGAGCTCAAAGATAATTAACAAAATTTTGTAAAGTGGATTTCCCATAATAAACTCCAAAACATACTTTTACACCGGAAGCAATGTAAGCCTTGTGCTGAGCTGTAGCCATGGGTCAGGAAGAGGCAGGAACCCAGGGAAAAATGGTTTTCCTCTTCTCCTTTTCTCAAATGTGAATTAACCAGTCCCAGCTCTAGTCTCAGGCCCTGACTCATCACCCAAATAACCAACTATGTCCATCAGATCCTAAGAAAGTAGACATTACTGCAATTCAACAAATGTGAATATGCAAAGGAAGGTGTCAAGTGGAGCAGAAGTTACAGAGAAGCACACTCCATGCCTTGAAGGAAATAACAGGTCAGGCAAGAGAGGAAATAGTCCTCCAGGATCTGTAAAGCAGGGCAGATGGGGATAAGTACTGACCAGAGGTCAGCCTGAGAGCAGAAAGGGAGAATGAAAGGCCTCTGGCTTAGGACATTTTCATGGAGCAGATGGTACTTGAGCTGGGCTTGCCTATTTAATTTAGCTTCATCTTATTCTCTTCCAAACTTGATGTTGTAGATGTCCAGAGAGAAATTAACTAATTTTCATCTTGGTCCCAGCTCTCTAAGAGGATCTTCAGCTGTTTGACCCCAGCAGCTTTCATATAAGCCCAGCTTTCATATATACCCCTTTAGATATTTGCCCACGACATCTCACATTCCAGACTCTATAAAGAACCAATATTTAGAATTCCTAACATCCCTTTCATCTCTGGGTTTTAGGTGCAACCATGGACAAGTGCACTCTCCTCCACGTTCCCTCACCTTAGTGGCCGTATTTCAGAGATGAAACCTGACCTATCCTTTCCCTGGTTCTGGGGCACCAGTGTTGGCCAGGCTTCAAGGTCCAAGGAGAGAAAAGACAGAAGCAAACTGTGACTTTAGAACCACACTGGTTTCTTTTCTACATTCCAGTCGAGGCAGAAGTGTGGAAACAGTGAGACAGGACCCTGTTTACCTTCTCTGAAAGTCCCCTGGCGGTGGAGAGGCAAGAGTTTGGTTGTTCTAAACCACAGCAGACACAGAAGGGGAAGTACTAGACAGGGGCGGTTAACATACTGCAAGGGCAGGAGGGAATGGGAAACTGAGGTTTTCTTGGCTTGGGCTTCAGGGTCTTCTCCAGTGAATGAGATAATGGAGGCATCAAGCATCAGGCCTTGGGGCCAGTGGAGTAGTGTGGTCAAGGGCAATTCAATACATTGAAGCATGACCTGCTTCTTCACACCATTTCCCAAGTTAAACGGGTTAGAAACCTTGGTGTCACTGTCAAATACTGTATCCCCCATAACCAGCAAGACTTTTGCCCACCAACACCTTATCTAAGGTAGCTCATGTCATCTGTGTCTTTCCATTCCCACTGTTCCCATGACAGGCTTGGACTGGCCCTCTGTATCCACTCTTTGCCCTATCCCACATATCTTATGCATTCACATTAATCTTCTAAAGAACAACTTGAGCACTTCAATGTGTGTGTAACTGATACTTTTCTTTTGGGTCTGGTATTCTCTCTAATACCAGAACCTAATAGAGAATTTGACATATAAAGATGTTTAGTACATGAGTTTATAGTAAATATATGAAAACCATGAACATAACAATTTCTGAAAATTAAATCCCATAGAGAAAATATGCATTTGTATCTAGTTTCAGGGTCTCATGGAAGTTGAGATAGGTCTAGGCAACTTCCATTTTTTAAGTTGTCAGTTTATTAAAATCTGAAGAAATAACTATTTTAAAACTTTTTGCTCTCAACACAAAAACATAGCTTCACAGAAATGTGCTACTCATGATTACATTTAATCTTTGTGTACTACTTATGAGAGTTGTGGCCAGTAAAGGGACCCAAGTTTAAAATGTGATGGTTATCTCCTTCTTTCAATCCTGTCATTGCATTTCATACTTCTGCAGATTGCTTAATTCAGAAATAAGGTCAAAAGTCTAAATGGGAGACTCTTAATGAATGTGAAGCCTGAGATAAATGGCCTTCTGCCAGTTTCACACCATTATGGGCCCTACTCAGTTTATACTTCTGGCCATTTGCCATTCTTGTCATCAAAACAAGAGACAAAACAAGAGAAAAACAGGCTGCTACTGATCAATGTATTCTGTCAGTCATTCATGGAAAAAAGTCTGCTATATACCAGGCACTGGGTACCAAGAAAGAAACAAAACAGATGTGGTCTCTGAGTTCACAGACCTCTTAGTTTAGTGGGGAGTATAAATAATCACATAGAAATAGTGTTCAATAAAACAAGGCAACATGAGAACTTAAGAGTGGGAGAGAGTGCAGGACAAAATGCATCCTTCAGGTGGGGTGTCAGGGAGACCTTTGTGGGCAGGAGACATTTTAGCGAGGACATAAAAGCTGCAAAGGATCCAGGAAAGGCAAAGATAAAGGAAAAGCATTCCTGGCTGAGGGAACAGGATGTGTGAAGGTCTCTAGGCAGGGGGAGGTTTGGTATACTGAAGGAAGCAGGAGAGAGGCTAGTGTAGCTGGACTGTGATGAGCTTTCTGTAGGCCACGCCTCCTACAAAGTCCATGTGGACAATGTACACTGGGGTTTGCAACATGGAAGATCTGGTAGGAGGCGAGGTTCTGCCAACACCATGCAGGGCCTTCACAGACATGTTAAGAAGTTTGTGATGTGACCAGTCAGTTTTCATAGCACCAAAGTGTTACACAGGAAATATGAGAATGCTTAAAAAACCAGCATGGACTTTCATCTTGAGACATGAATCAGGAAATGAATTTTATGGCCTTTCAATGTTCCTTCTATTTTGGAGAACCAGAGATTTTTGTATACTTGGAATAGAGCCCTTTATAATAAAGCTCTGGTATTGAAAAACTCTGAGAAATTAAGATATACACATTTCCAACACATGAAATCATTAACACAGAGGGATTTCATCCAAGTTGGAAAGAATTAACAGGAATTTTAGATAGTTTTAATAGTAATTGAGCTAACTAGACATAGAATCTTACATGCTTGGTCTTGCAACAACAGAAAGTCATCCTGACCAGAAACATTTTGAAGACAAAACAAGGCTCATCTTTAGGGTATTCCAAATGGCACTGGTGTAAGCCAAATGTATACAATTTGAAAAGGCCAGCTGAGGTTAAGATTTCCAGTGTAAGTGCTATGACAGAAGCTATGGCATTCGTGGTGACAAGGACTATGTCCTTAAATGGGAATCTAAGTCATATGTACACTGGGCCAAGTATGTATCCTCAGAACCCTGCAACAAGTGATAACTGCTGTGGGACAGAAGTAGTGAGAAAGGAAAGGACATAATGAGAAAGAAGGTAAAAGAAATAATGGCTGGAAGAGCAGACTACTCAGGGTTATTTCAACAGAGTACCTTCCCCCTTCTCAAATACGTTACTTAAAAAAGAACATTAAAAATGTTTTGGAGCATGAAGGAAATTTCATTTGTTTTTCCCCTTTGCCAGTAAAAAGGTTTGTATGTATGTGTGTGTTCTTATAAAGTAACACAATCACTAAAGAATTAGAGGACCATACACTACTAGACAAAGATATGTATTTGCAAACAGAACCCATAAAACTAGGTCAGTAATAATTTAAGTATGAATGTTTTAAATGCATAAAGATGCAAATTCATATTTAATACTAGGTCAAATGCAGCTGGGAAGAGTTTAGTTTTCTAACAGCAGTTCAGCTATTGCTAAACCTGATTTTGGCCATCAGAAAAGATAATTTAATTGCATGTCTCCAAAAATAAAATAAATCTAAATGTAAAGTTCATTTTACAGGGATAATTCCTTTGCTTTCCTCTCTCTCTCTCTTTTTTTTTCCTTCTACCCAATTTCCACAAATCAGTGGGGAAGATAACAACGGTTTTTTCTCTTTTAAGCAAATTATATTTTTGATACACAGGATACTTATATATTTTTCTAGAATAAATATGATAATTATAGTGATATTATTGGTATTGGTTTATTACAATTATATGGTAGATGCTCAGATCAAATCTAATAAAAACAGTTTTATCACCCTGTATTGGAAGAACCCAGACAAGATAAATTATATGCAGAAAAGAACCAAATAGAAGACAATTTCACTGGAATCCTCATCTAAAAGGCTCCACATCTTAAAGTACTGAAAGGATTTTATTATGAATCTGCACCACTGCATGAACTCCATGATGGCATCAAACAGAGCTCTAGTTATATTTAAGTCTTAAATCTGAAGAGAAATCCTAGTGATAAAATCTGAGGGTTTCTTGTAAATCAAATGGCAAACAACCACCCATTTCCTTACAGAGGAATATTTTAAGTTTAGCTTTTTGATTCAGAATTGGAAATGATGCTAAAACAGGTTTCTGAAAAAAATTAAACTGTAAACTGTCGTATTCCATCCCCCTGAATTGAATGAGCAGAGCCTCTAGGATAAACTTGATTAACATAGAAAAGGGTAAAATCTTATTTCTGAATAAAAGATTTCTTGAAATATCCCCAAACTGTGTTCATACTGTCCAAATAATAGCACATACTATTCCTCTATCACTCAAGCAAATGTTTTCATTTTAAAGAAAGTTGCTTCTGTGTCTTTTTCCTAACATCTCTTATTAAAACTAGGCTGTTACATCCAGTGGTTTAGAACTGCTATTTAGCCTCAAACTCACCTTTCTGCAATCTGAGTTGTGGGCCAGGCCTGTCTCAATGACAACAATGATGATAATAATACAAAAAGAAAAATGGCAGCACTTACTAGGTACAGACCTATGTAAGTGTATGTTGTCATTTCCTTTTCAAAATCACCTGAAAGTTGGTATTATTTCTATTTCTTTTATAAAAGAGGAAATGGCACATATGTAGGTTAAGTAATTTGTTCAGTGTTACACATATAAGTAATAATAGGTCAATTCATTAGACCCAAGAGTCCATGATTTTTATTATTACACTCTTTCATTATTTCTCTACTGTTTAAGAGCACAAAGCACCCAAACGGTAGAAATAAAGTGACCCGAGGTCTAGGTTCTCTGTAGGCCTTACAAAGGCTGGAGATGGACAAAGACCTCCAGCCACATTGTGGAGTCTGAAGACTGTCTATTTGTGACTGCTAGGCCAGGCCAGAGACACAGTGAATAACTTCTGCAGCCCTAGGAGAGCAGTAAGGAACAGGAGCTTAGGAAGAGCTCAGGTTCTAGTGTTGGTTGAACCAGGGTTCAAATTCTGACCTGGGTGCTTGACTTTGTTACTTAATCTTCTTGACTTAAGTTTCTTCTACTATAAAATAGAAATGATAATAGCATCCATATCAAAGTTTTAAGTTATAACAAAATAATGCACATAGTGTTTGTACATCATACTAGACACATGATAAGTTCTAACAATGTTAACTATTACTTTTATGGACTCAGTAGAGACTAAGTAGTGTTCAGGAACTAACTCCTCACAGGAAGCACAGTTTTTCAATACTCATATTTCGGATACTAAATGGATATCTAAAAGGTTATATGCTTCTTGGCTAATTAATGCCATAACTGACAAAAAAGGGAGTGGGTGGTCTCTGCCTTGCATATCAGAAAGGAAGTGGGCATTACTGACCGAGCGAGCCGACGAGGTTGGCTCTGTAACTTGGCGCTGCACACGGACGCCATGGGCACAGTTCTCCTGGACCCCCGGCTGGGTAGAGAGGGGAATGTCAGGGGAGGTGTGGCTGATCTTCATGGAGGAGTCAGGGCAGGGTGTGGGCAGATCTAGGAAGTCCTCACTGTTCTCCTGCTCATTGGTCTCTGTGTCCGTGTAGTTAAGAGGCTCCTGGTTGTTGTCTTTGCTACCAGAGAGTAGGCCTCGTTCTCGCCACGGAACCCAGCAGAGTTTCCAAGACACGAAGAGAGACACGCCAAAGAGGGCAAGACCACAGGCAGTGACCACGAGGGTCAGCAGGCTCACTGAGATATCTGAAAAGAAGCAAAGATCAAAGGTCAGTGTGATTGTGCCTCCAATACATGCCCATTGCACTGTGTGGGAAGAATGACACTCTCATCCATTTATCCCTAAGGAGGTGATTGCAGGAGGCCAGGCTGGGGGATGCTGCAGGGTCACCTGATTCTGCGGCAGTGACAATGAGAATTTGGATGCAAACCAGAGGACCAGCAACAGCAGAGAGAAGGTAAGATAATATGCAGGATGTATTTAGAAACAATGAGCAGCCTGCAGCAGCAAAAAACAGGTTATACTCTGGAGGAGTAGAAATGTTCTGCAAGTTGAATGAGACCCTATCCTACATGCAGCACAAATCATGAACATTTTCTGAGCAGGGCACTTTCAACTGTCCTTTACAATTACTCTGTCATCTCACAGCTATATAATGCAATTTGGGAATGAAGTCACAACTCTTTAAAATAAGAGACACTAGGATAATTTTTCACTTTCTCTATTGACTTTAAAAGGTCTAAGCAAAATAGAGTTCAAAGACTTCTGTGAATTTTGTGCTTCAAGAATACCCACCACTAAGTGATCAAGTTCTCAGGACCCAGGGCAGACTGTCATAGTTTGAGTTTCCTAAGTAACAGAGCCTTAAACAAATTACTTAAGAGCAAGAAGTTTATTTAGAAGGTGAAGAAAACATGGAGAGGGAAAGAGGGGGGAACTAGAGGTTCAGCCTGCAGGGAGGATATCTACACCTCAGAGTTACCCCACACAAGGGAAGAGGGACTTGGGTTGCTTATTTACAAATTCCCTTTAGTCACTGACTTGAGGGTGGCTCTCAAATGGCATTAAATGCCTGGCTTTTCAAGCTGCAGCATATGTAGGCAACATGGGCTTCAGTGGCAAGAAAAATCCCACACTGAAATCAGTGCAGAGGTGATGGTAGAGGTTGACAAGCATGCACTGAAGTGGTAAGGGGGAGGGAGCATGGCAGGTGATGATAGCAACTGTATAAGACCACAGTCCTGAAGCTATGCAGTAGCCAATGGCTGTGCTCCTAACTTTCAGTATAGAGCCCAATTCCCCAGGCTTCCACCCCAACCTACAGTAGAACCAGGGAGGCTGATTTCAACCTGAAATCATTCCTGGCATTATTACTTTAAAGGACACCTCTACCTGTCTTTCCTGTACTCTACTATACTCAGGAGCCCTAATGATTCTCCCCGGATTTGCTTCTATTTGTCCATCATTAGTATCTGCATTGCTTCCATTAAAGTTTCCTGAATGTCCACTAATGCCAGGTATTATGCTAGGCTTTGGAGATACAATAGGAAGCAGGACAGACTCCATACCTTCACAAATTCATATTCTAGTGAAGGAGAAAGTCAGAGATGATTTCATCCTCATAATTTTAACTATCTACAGTAACACCAATGTTCTATGATCTCTGACAAGTTGCTGAGGCATGTATGGATCCTCCTGCAAGCAAGCCACTTACCTACTGAGTCAAGCTGATCAGCTACCACGCATGTGTTTTTGAACATTACTCTGCAGGCACTTGATCATTCTTACCAAATGACAGCACTGTTTCTTCATGAAAAATTGCTCTTGAGAGAAAGCCAACTGCCAGTTTAGTGATGGATCTATTAGATCTCCCCTAAGCCTCCCAATCAATCTTTGCCCTTGTGGTGAGACAATATTACATTTCTATTTGAAAACATTTGGGTTCCAGTTCCAACATTGGTGAGTTGGTACAAATCTTTGTCTCTTCTGTCTCTTCAAATCCCGATAAAATGGGATAAACAATGGAAAACAAGGAAGGGTACCATCAATCCAACACTGAGCCAGTAACTTTACAGAATTTCTGGGATTTAGGAAAAGCCAATCAGTGCTGAACACCTAACACAGACACTGAGCACAAATAAAAATTTAAAATACCAGGTGCAGGGATGAAGGAGAGGAGTTACAGTCAATGAAGACAAAGTGAAAGGTACTACAAACCACAATTCACAGAGCCCCAACATGGGGTGAGGAAGAACATGATTTGACCACAGGCTCCACTTGGCTGACAGCTCATACAGCAGAGTGGAAAATTTATTGCTGCAGATTCCTATGATAAGTGGTAGTGCTGGGTACACAAGGAAGGAGGAGACCCGATCCCAGATAACCAAGCTACCCCAGAAAAATACCAATTTCCACCCACCTAACAGAATTTAAAAACAAAACAGGTTCCACAGAGTGATGAAATCCCTTAATACATTCTAAAATCCAAATGGAGGCAAAACTCCTTCCCTGTGAACTGCTAATTACTTCAGCTTTGTCCTGACACAGACCCAGTTTGGATACTATCAGTAAAGACTAAAGGAAGGGCATGCTGAGAGGCAGTAAGGTTTAGGAATGTGAGGTGATAACTCACTAAATAGTCACTCTCCCCTGCCACAGTGTTCCCCTCCCAGGAACCAGCCTAAATCCCAGTCCTCTGATGTCCTAGACATGTGGCTTGATCTGGCTAATGAAAGATGAGTGGGTACGGTCCATCCCACCAGAGCTCTCGCCTTAGGCATAAGAAGAGTTCTCAGATTAGGGCTAATCTTCCAGCCTGTCTGTGTAGCATAAAAAGTCTTGTGGCATAAGCCCAAAGTCCAGAGCTGCAAGCAATTCACAGATCTGTGAGCAAAACCTGAATATTTGGTTTTTAAGTTACTAAGATTTGGAAGGGATTTGTTGCCATGGCAAAAAAAAAAAAAAAAGAAAGAAAGAAAAAAGAAAAAGAAAAAGAAAATAAAAGTTGACTAATAGGCATGACTGTCCATATTTACTGTCCAAAGCTGAGATACTTTTAAGAGGGAAAAGGGGTTATATTAATAACTACATGGGGATAAGATACTTAACCCAGAATTGTCCAGGGTAAACTAGGACATATGGTCACCCTGAACTTAAGAATCCCACATGAGCCTGAACTCATCAGCTTAGTACAACATGACTTCCTAGGATTTAGCTTGGCATAGACAACATGCCAAATAACTTGAAGCCTTGGCCCACTTTTACTAGTAATCAGAGGGCCCCTGACCCTGCTCAATAACATCTCCAGCTTGTTAGCTAGTTTCCAGCTGATGCATTCAAAAGACAGCTTGCTCAGGCATGAGGACCCATGACAGCAGAGATCTTGTCCATTTAATACTCAATGCATCGCGAACAGCTCCTGGCACACACTAGGCATTCACTAAATGATGAAGCTCATTGGAGCAGCCCTGTAGACACCCTCTGCCAAACCTGAATTATTGTTGCATAGGTTTGTGGACTATAAACTCTGAGGGGTGCTAGTCACATTCATAGTCTTTCACATTTTTGTGCATATGATTATTATAAAAATTTGTAACAAATGATAAGAGTTGACTTTTATTATTTGCATTAAGATGCCATGTAAGTTAGGAGTGATCCAGGGAACACCTGACAGGAGAAACCAATGGTGGCATACACTGTCACACTAAGTGTAATCAAAGAGTTCTGTTACAAATAGTTCAGTGTGCCCGTTAGATGCTATATTTGTGATTTTTCTCCCTCTAGTCAGAGAGAAATAAGAATCACTATGGCCATACCGCCCACCTCAGACCCATGTCCTCAGCAAATGGATAGAGAATCAATTTAGAATCACAGAATAGTTTTATTTATGAAAAAAGTTATTTCTCAAGTTAGGTGGTAGATATGTGATTATTTATCTTCTTATTAATCTTAAGGTGATATATATTCATTACATTTACTCTTTGGCATTTATAGTATATTTCATAGCAAAAAATTGAAAGAAAATAGTGGCAATAAAAATAATGAGATAACTTTTCTACAGAATAAGAACAGCATAATCGGTCCTTTTGTTAAGGATCAAAGAATAACAACACGGTGGTGCAGCGATTAAAGGAGGTGAATGGCATACCAGTTTTGATTTAGATCCCTGAAGGTGCTACTACTTTAGTGGGAGATGATGGTGCATGAAACTGTACCAAGAGCTGTGTGGAATGCATCTTTCCCAGGGAGACAATGTGTAATAGAATGCTCTGCAATTAAGTTCTAGTCATACCCCGTGTGGTGTACCACAGCAATGTCCCTGCAACACCAGACACAAGCACTCTGTGGCACCTCTGGACTCAGTAATATCCTGGTTGGAGGTGTATAATTCTAAGGGATCCCCATAAGCCTAAAACAGTGTACTGTTTTTTGGAACAGCAAAAATTTTTGGCTAATGAGTGAAAAGCTTGAATGCCCATACAATGCATATGGACCAAGAAACAGTAGTTATCACCCTAAGGTGTGAAGGGCCAGGAAGAACATGTGAACAGACACTGTAAAGTCATGGGACAAATATAACAAATCAGCAGCTCAAAAGTGTTCAACCATGCTGAGCCATCAGAACAAATGGACCCTTACATGAAACAAATTTACGTGAGAGGCAAATTAATTTGTGTACTGAGATTTATAATAACACAACTAAGAGTAAGAAGCATGGCTATAGCAGTAAACAGAAAAACACTCTTGAGACCCTTCTGATCTAGAAATAAAATAACATGATTGCCTAAACAAAAGAAATATTCAAGAGGTTAAAGTGAATGAACTTAACTGAACATAGACCAAAAAAAAAAAAAAAAAAAAGACTTCAAACATGTAAACAAAAGATAAAGGGTGTACAATATTCACATAGGAGACCTAATATTAAGTTTCCAAAAGATTAGGAAGGAGAAAATGAAGGTAAAAATCATCAAAAGAAAAATGTTAAATTCTCTAGAAATGAAGGACAAATTGACAGGGTGCTCTGATCACCTATAATAAAATAAAAACTTAGATGCATTATTGTGACATTTCAAAGCATTAACATTGGATAGAATCACAAAACTTGAGAGATGAAAATAATGACACAAAGAAATGAGAACCATACTGGCATTGGACTTCTCATCAAAAATAGTAGATAATGCAGTAATGTCTGCAAACTTCTAAGAAAAACCTACATTTAACTTTGAATTCTCTACTCAACATGTTACCAACAAAGTATGAGAATTGCAAAAGCCAGTTTTAGATCTGTAAGAAGTTAGAAAGATCACTTTCAGTGGATCTATCATAAGAAGTTACTACAGGATGATTGAGGAGATTAAAATGAGAAGACACAAAAAATTGCCTTCAACTTAGAAGACCAGTGAAACAAAATCCCAGAGGAGTCAGTCCAGCCTGGAGCAGTTATATTATTAAGTAACTAATACCATTACACAGTTAAGAAACAAGTACAAAACTAGGTAGAATGAATTGGAAATCTAATGATATTAGAGTTTATAATTAATAACTATTAGGTATGATAATTATATTGTGGTTATGTTTTATAGATACATATGGAAAGAAGTGCTATGATGTCCGGAATTTCCTTCAAATTATAGATGAGACCACATTGACCATGAGTTGATAATTACTGAAACAAGTTTTTTTTTTTTTTTTTTTTTTTTTTTTGGTTGTTGTTGTTGAAACTGAGTTTTGAACGTGTGGAGGCTATTGTATTATTCTCTCTACTTTTCTACTTTTGAATATTTATGTTTGGCAATTTCCTAATGAAAAATAAAAATAAAACACTCTTTGGTAAAGGGAAAATGTTGATCCCTGACTTGAACCTGAAGACATTCTTATTTAAGAGGTCTTGGGTGAGATTCAGAATCTCTGTTTTTAACAATCATCTCAAATCTCAGAAGAATCTTATACAGATGGCCTGTAGATAACACTGAGTAAATCTAATCGTGTGTGTGCGTGCGTGTGTGTGTGTGTGTGTATATAGATATATATGAATGTATATATGTGTGTGTATGTGTTCAGAACACAAGATACCTTCCTGATCCTAAGACAATTGTGTCTTGGGGGCCTAATAAAGATAACACTGGGAAATTTTGTTATGGAAATCATGTCATGGGGAACTTGAGGATATCACATGGTGCCTTACAGAGAAAGTGGTAATGTAATTAGATAGTGGAATCAGGCAAGACCAGACAACCTTATGATGAGATGTTCAGTGTTTCAGTGAACTGAATCAATGAGAAACACTGTATTAGAAACTCAGGGATCATTCAGAATATTCCATGTGAGAATTCCCTCATTGATACCCTTTTATGTGTCTACAAAGTCTTCATTTAATACTTCATTTTCAGTATTCTTAAATTTTATACACTTAATATATATTACTTTTGCTATTAAAAATTAAAATAGTATTGTGAACCTAACTGCTCTAAGAACAAAGTCTATTAAAATAAGTAAAAGAGGAAAAAAGGGCAGGAAAGGGAGAGAGGAATAGGAGAAGAAGAAGGACAAATGATAAATTCAAACAACATAGCATTCTGAAGTTATCGAGTGAAGGAGAATTTAGCTCCATACACATTTCAGTAGGCTAGAGGGCATCTTCTAAATTGTAATGCTGATGCATTTTAGAAAAGAAGCATGCACTAGATTTTAGGTTAAAATGAGATGCTCTGGTGTTTAAATGATTGAATTGAAGTTGTCTGGGAAATGTGATATTGCAGAGACATTGCTGTGTAGTTATACTATAGGCAACATAGCACAGTAGTTATGAACACAGATTCTTTTTTTTCCACTTTTGCATCCACTTTTATTTTCTTTTATCCTCCTCATTATTGAGTCACAAAGTCAAAATCTGCATCCTAACATTAATTGTGTAATCTTAGATAAATCTGTCTGTATCTTGTTTTGTCATAATAACATTGGGATCGTAATCTCTACCTCTTAGGATGGTAATAAGTACTCACAAAGGTGCTGGTGCTCAATGAAAAGAAATTACTGTACTTTTGTTGTTGTTGTTTTTCCATGATGTATCTTAGGATGAGGCTACTTCATGTCCAGTCTTATCCTTATAAATCTTAAGCATCTGCCAATAAGTGATCACCTTGGTTACTAAATAAAGAGGCCTTAGGCAGCTTTATGAAATGGGCTGGCACCAAGCAAATAAGAGATATACAATCAGAGCTTAGTGAACTGAATTACTGAGGAAAAGAGAAGGACCTCCTATTGTACAACTGATATTTGCTAAGAACTAAACTAGTAGTGCAAAATAAATAAAACTAGTCTGTACCCTCAAGAAACTACTAATCAGAAGAATTTCAATATTGCTATTCACCATTCACTAAGAACTACTATAGCCCAGAAGTCAGAGGTATGCAGCTATGTCTGGAATTCGGAGAAGGCTTCTTATATGACTAAGACAGAAATTAGTACCAAGAAGTGGTGTGTGTGTGTGTGTGTGGGGGGGGTGCTATAACAAAACCCTAAAAATGTGGGAGCATGTGTATAGACTGGAAGAATTCTGAGATGCACACTTGAAAAGGTCTACACTGAATGGACCATTAAGGGTGATTCTGGTGAGGACTCAAAATGAACAAAGAGAAGAGCTGTAGAGAAGGCCCAGTCTTCTCAGAAAATACCTAAGTAATAAACATGAGCAGATTGTTGGTAGAAATATGATAAAGAGTATTCTAATGAGGTCTCAGACAGGAATAAGGAACAAGTTATCAGAAACTAGAGGAAAAAAATGATCCTTCTTATAAAGTGACAAAGAACTTGGCTAAATTGTGTTCGTGCTTTACTGTTTTGTGGGAGGGAGAACTCATGAGCTGGATATTTTAGCTGAAGTTATTTCTAAGCAAAATGTTGACAGTGTGGCTCCTCCTGGATTAAAGAATAAAATTAGAAAAGAAAGAAATCACTTAACAAAAGAAAAAAAATTACTATTAAGCAAAAAGGAACTAGAACTTAAAGATTTGGAAAATTTGGGGCATATCCATATTGCAAAAAATGAGAAAGCATGTTAAGGAAGAGAACACTAAGGAAATGGCCAAGCAAACCTTTGACAAGTAGGTTAATATGAGTGTGCATCACAGATGCCTCAACTAGAAAGCTGACAGTTTGAATGAAGGGGAAGGTAATGGGCAAGAACAAATGAAGGCTGTCAGATTCATATTTTGCAGGATGATACTATAGACCTATTTAGCTGGATACACATCCTTTTCTTCAAAACAGGAGAAAAATGATCCAGAAGAAGATTCAGAGATCACCCAACCTACCCCTTAGATTTCAAAAGGGGGGGTCAGAGCCTTGCTTTCTACAGGCCAGATGGCCTCTACCCAGAGCCATGGAAACAGGGCTGCCCAGAGGCACTGGTGTATGGCCACCTGGAAGAACCCTGAAGGTTCAACTCATGTTTGGTAGAGCTGGAGAAGCAGGGTTAGAGCTCCATGTGTCCAGGAGGAGGGACCACTGCCCCAGTGGGTCCTGGAGGGAAGTACTGAGCCAAAAGAATTGTTTTAAGCCTGAAGACCTCATGGAGTTTTCCTTGCAATTTGGACTTACTTGGAATCTCTTACTTCTTTCTTCTTTCTCCCTTTTGGACTGTAAATATCTGTCCTATGCCTGTCCCTCCACTGTATTTTGGAAGCTTATAATTTGGTGTCACGGTTCATATTTGGAAGAGTAATTTGTCCATAACTTGAGTTTCACTCATATCTGATTTACATGAGACTTTGGCTTTAAGACTTTAGAGCTAACAGTATAATGTATGTATTTTTCAAGTAAAGGACATGGATATTAGGAGACTTCAATATGACTTACTTTTAATTCTAGATTAGTTTTGTCCCCTCAAAATTCACATGTTTAAGCCCTAACCTTCAATGTGATAGCATTAGGAGGTGGGGACTTTGGAAAGTGTTAGGATTAGTCTCTTTATACAAGGGACTCCAGAGAGATCCTTCACCTTTTCTGCCATGGAAGGACACAGTGAGAAAATGGCCTCTGTGAACCAGGAAGCAAACCCCTCAAACACCATATGTGCTACCAATTTGACTTTGGACTTTGGACTTCCCAGCCCCTAGAATATGAGAAATAAATTTTTGTTGTTTGTAATCCACCCAGTCTATGGTAATCTGTTATAGCAGCCTGAAAAAAACTAAGACACCAAGATGAGCAGTGAACCAAGTCCTACTTATGACCCCTTTATATATACAAAAATGATACCCAAGTAATTTGGCTATGGGGTCAAAAGATTTCACTGGTTGAAAAGAGCAGCAAGGGTTGCTGTGTATGCATACTGTATAGGTTACTACATGTTCAATTTACATAGTAGCCTGAGAAAGATCTTGCATATTCCAAGAGATGTAGGCCCAGCTTTGTGCTACTTATGTTTTGTGACCATGAGTAAATCACTGCCCTGCTATGGTCTTTTACATTTGTCCTAAAGGCCTGGATGTGGCTCTCACATTCTGTGGTTCTTGTAAAACTGCCAAATGACCTTGGGTTCAACGCAATGTCTGTATCACAGGCTGAAGCCATTATAATAATTCCCATTAGTGACCACAAGTCAAGGAGTGCTATCCAACTGGAGGCTATAATTTAGGGCCATTCCTGCCTTTTATTTTGCAGCAGACATGGTGCTTTCTTAGCACTGGCTCATGGTGAAAATTGCAAGGATTAAGGAGCATTAACTTGGGCCTGCAGGAGCCATACCATTATTAAGGTACTGAGCCAGGTAAACAGAGCACACAGCTGCCTTAACTCTAAGAAACCCAAGGGCTAGTAAAATGAATTAGAACATGAAAACTGGCAATGGCATTAGTTGCATCTTTCTGCAACCATCATGAAGCAAGGCACATTTGTAAGAGGACTGTGTCTCGGATCCTCAGATCCTTTCCTCAGAAAGTTGCCAGATGATTCTGCCTATGTAACTAAGCAGCTGGCCTAAAATTAGTATTGAAAGAACACTTGCTGTTGCACCTTCTATTTGCAAAGTGTTGTCTCATGGGTGTGACCAGCTCCTCCTAACACTAGCATCACCACCTCTGCCTTGGCCAGATGGGGCAGGGACTGCTGAGGCTACAGGGGCTGGAGCTATAAACACTCAAAGCTGGATTTTAGTTCTTGCATCCATAATTTCTCCCCTTCAAAGCCTGTTGCACCTGAGCCTGCTGTCTGTATAACAAAAGGGTTTAACAATCATAATCAGGCTTGTTCCTCTTTCCTCTCTTTTTATTTGGTCTCTCTAGAAAGTATTTAATTGGGGGGGGGAAGTACTTTAAGAGAATATTTTACCACTCACTTATTTGGAAGTGCTTGTGAAATCTACTATGTTTTCTGTATCATGGGATTCTGGCCTTTGTAAAGTAAATGCACACACTCAGATGTGCTAGAATTCTTGTATAATAGAAGAAAATAGATGATGTGTATATTTGCCTGAAAAGAACAACATGAAATAAAACGCTTTATAGTCAAACACATCCTTCCAATATCTGATACTGAAGCTATGTCCTACCATTTGCACAGTAAGTCCTGCAGTGAGGAACTGTGGAAGTCCAATTTACCACTCTAAATTCACTCTCCTCCACTCTCTCCCCTGTTCTGGGCCCTTCAAGGATGTCCCATATGAACTATATCCTGGCTCTCCCTTGACTTTTGCTTCTGTTGAGTTCAACTGACAGGAGCTTCTAGTGGAAAACTGGTGGCCAGGAGGAGAGAGCAGTCAAGGTGCTCATGCCTCTGGCTGTGTTATTGCTAAGTCTCTGTGTTGCACATGCCCCTCTTCTGAAAGCCACAGCTCTTTTTCTGGGTAGTGATAGATCCCTTCTATTACTGGCCCTGGAGTATGCTACCACTACCCTTTGCTGATTACCTCAAATCCTGACCACATTTTTTTTTGGGAAAAAAGTCCTTGTATTAAACTCTCCTCAAATTTCCTAGTTTGATTATGTTGCCTGCTTCTGCTGGGAGCCATATCGATTCACTTAGAATGGGCTGTTTTCTATTCTGGGCACTACCTCTAGTTACCTGGGTAACCTTGGGGAACCTATACTCATTTATGAGCCTGAGATTCCTAATATACAAGAAGAGATGTGGTGAAATGGAAGGGCCTTCCAGATCTCATATTCTCAAATGGAGCAAGAAATTCTATCTCTAAAGTATCTTCTACAACCCAGCATGATGTCTGATATAAAAGGCACTCCATGTTTGACAAATGACAAAATTCTAAGCTATGTATCATTTCCATTTTATATCCATTCCTTATTCCAATAAAAATGTGCTTCAGGAAAAGGAATTGCCAAGGAAATTGTGTGATTAAGTACGGAGAGCTAGCATTACAAGTACTTTCTCATCATGATTGAAAATCATAAAATATTCCATACTCTTCTGAAAATTTAAGACTTCATGGAGGCAATGTAGTATTGCAGGTGTATGGGCCCTGGAGGCAGGCATCCTTTGTTAAATTAACTTCATAACACATTGTATTGAGCTTCTTTGTGTAAAGATATTATGTAACCGGGGGTAGGCAGACTTACCACAGTGTGCCAGAAAAATGATATCTTCAAGAGAATCTCTGATGTCTCCAAATAGTCTTGTTCCTTTAGCCAAGACTAACTCTGGAAGAACCTCTTTTGAGTAGATTTATTCCCATTCCCATTCTTCCCTTCTATTTCCCTCTCTGTCTGGTTTAAACTCTGGTCCATGTTAAAAACACAACACCATTCCAACATATAATCCCTTATCAGCATGGACCGTATAATGTAATCAAAATGTAACCCCAGGTTATGGATCTGCCTGTGCTAAAGCATGATCAGGCTTAAATTAGTTGTTAAAAACATGGGCTCTTGTGTCTCTGTATTTAACAATCAACTTTCTACAATAACGTGATTTGAAGCAAACTTCCTTTCAGCAAAGATTTCATGCTACTAAAAGGAAAGTGGCATATTTTAAATCACTAATTTTCACCATCAGTCATACATGGAAAGCCACACATGATAATATTATCATCAGAATGACTAATATTACTGGCATATGACCAAGGAGTGTGGTAATTATTCTAAGGAGCAGTGATCAGTAAAGAAAAAAAAATACTTAAGACTTCAGTACGACTTACTTTTAATTCTAGATGGAAGATACAAGGAATACCATTTCTTCTAAAAGTAAGTAGTTGTTTTTAACATTTTTTAAAATTGTAGCAAAATATACATAAAAATTATCATTTTAACCATTTTAAAGTATGATTCACTGTTGTTACACAACCATCACCACCATCCATCTCCAGAACTTTTTCCACCATCCTGTACTAAAGCTCTAAATCCATTAAACACTAACTCCAAATTCTCCATACTCTCTATCTCCTAAGTTTCTATGATAAACCAAGCAGTTTGTTTCATTTGAATGAAAGTTGTCACTAGACAGGAGCTTCACCTTGCAAAAGTGTGTAAAAAATCAGGGACAGAGAGCACAGGCAGGCTACTACATGAACGATGAGTGAAGATGAGAGTTTAGGGGCCTAACCCAAATGAAGCATGGGAGGCTGAGATGGGGAATAGGTGTTTAACCAACATTCTTCAGATCCTCTGACCTGAATAGAAATGTGTTCTCCTGAGTGTGCACAGAACTTCTCACACCCTCTGGGCTTTCATCCCTATATCACTAGGGATGAAAGTGAGCTTGAGTTAGAAGTGTTCACTAAATGCCAGAAATGTGAGCATTGGATTCAGGAATAAATCAGACTTCAAACAACAGCAGTAGAGAAAGCTGGGTCCTCCATCTAAAGAAGTGGAAGAAATTAAGGCCAATTCACTAGCAGTAGACCAGGCAGTAGCCTATGGACAGGACAGAGGTCAGCAGGCAACCAAGGCAAAAAGAATGAAGGAGAAAGGATGACATAAGCTGTAGGCTCAGATGAAAGATAACAAAGCCAAAAGGAGTGGCCCATTTATATAGGCTACTGTTCTCCACCAAATCTCCAAGGGGAGATTCACAAGAAAACAGAAGACATGAAAGTATAGGGGTCCTTCCTATCCCCTGGCAGGTAAAGGCTAATGGTCCAGGAAGTCTAGGTATGTAATGGTAAAGTGGCCTCTCTAAGCTCAAAAGTGGGTGATATTCTGGAAATGTTTGGATTAACAATAGTAAATTAAACAAATTTTAAAAAATTAAAGCTATTGAAAAGGAAGTCATTATTAACATTAAAATATAAGAGGATCAACTAAGTAAAGAGGAAATTGATGAAGAGTTAGTTTTTTTTTAACATTAATTCCATAGATTTCCTAAATACCAATAATAGATACATAGTCCCTCTTAAACATTCCTTCCAAAGCCTTCTCATTAAATTCCCCTCCCCTAATTCCCAGAGTCTGGGGATTGTCCCAGGATTTCCCAGGCCTCTGACAGATATTTATTTATTTCCTACTGATGACTCTGGGAATCTATATTAGAAAACATTTGAATGGTACTCTAAAGTTAACTGTAGGGAGCACCTATCTCTGCCATTCACTAAGATATCATGATGCTTCTTCCTACTGTGAAGAACTGGACTGCTATATGTCACTTGGAAAAAGTGGTACATCAAAGCTTAAACAATATCATTTCTACCAGATAACTTAGTAAATGTGTAACAAGGAAATGGGATAAAAGCATAAGGCACTTGAGTGTCTTTACAGCTTGCATATTTTCTTAAGAAATTTTTTTTTCTATTTGAAACTGAGAGGTTTTACTCTTTTTTTTTAACAAAACAAAACAGTTTTATTATTGAATAAGCATTAAACCAAAATGTAATGTGATTTAGCACAGACAATTTCCTAAGAGATTGCAAAGACAGGAATAAATCTCACCCTTTTTATAACCAAGCAGCTACAACCCTTTACATATATATTTTTTAATTTATTTTTTATTCTAAGTTGTTATAAATGACAGCAGAATGCATTACATTTCATATTACACATATAGAGCACATTTTTACAAATCTCTGGTTGTATGCAAAGTATATTCACACCATTCATGACTTCATACATGCACTTAGGGTAATGATATCCATCTCAGGAAGGGAGGGGGCAAAAGGGTGAAGAAAAAAAAAAGATGTCTTAAGAATTTCTAGATATTTGCTGCTTCATAGTAGAAGGGAGTCTCTATTTCATCATCCCAAAATGAAGAAGAAAATGTTGTAATTAAACATCATCACCATCAATCATGTCAGAAAAAAAAGTAGGGATGCCAATTATCTCAAGGGAAAGAAACAATGACCAGGTTAGAAGTAAGGAGACCAACCATGAGAAAAAACCACCCCTCTTCTAAAATAGGCAGTGACTCAAGTTCTGTTCAGATCTTTGGACAATTAGAGAGAGAACATAACTACAGTGAGCTGAGAAACCAGAGTGAATAATAATGTCTATTACTTAATGCAGACATTCCTGAAAGAAAACTCCTTTGGGTTGATGTTGGTCATAGTGTTCTGAACATTTCACTGAAAGACAAATTAACAGAACCATTAATTAATATATTGAGAGGGAAGACAAGCCCTTCTGATCTTTAGCTCACAAATTCCTCTGAAATAGGGTCTAGAGATACCCTTGGGGAGGTAGAAATATAACCCCCTGTGCTGTCCTTTTGTTTTTCAATGCTCAGATTCCACAGTTGGAGGAAGGGGGAGGAAGGTGAAAGAGTCCTCTGAAACGAGAAAGTTATGGGGAAAAAAAGACTGACCATATTAAGTATTTTGAGGTAAACTTTTGCCTTCTATGACATTAAAAATATGGAGCAAACACACACACACAAACACATGCAAGAAGCATAGAAGATCATTTCAGGAGGCCCCCTAAGGAGAAAACTTTAGAAATGGAGGGGAAAATTGTCATAAAAATAACATTTCCCAGCATGAAAGAAAGATGTAAGTTTTTTTTTATTAAATGTCAGTAAATGCTAAGCAAGATGAATGAAAAAGGGCAGGGCAGGCATCTAGATACATTGCTATGAAATTTCAAAACTTCAAGATTAGAGTAATACTATATCTAGATTTAGAAGAAAACTATCTTTGGACTTTTTCTTAAGCAACCTAGAATGTTAGAAGACTATTAAACAATTTAAAATTCTAAGAGGAAATTGTTTTCATTGTGGAATGTATACTCAGTCAATTCATTAGTTAAAATAAAGGTAAAATAAAAGCATTTTTAGAGACATAAAGAGCACAACATTGAAATTTTATTTATGTCCCTTTTTCTGAAACATTTACTGGAGGATGTACTTCATATACACTTCTTAAAAGGAATTTAGAAAGATAAAGCAGGGAAATATCACCTAATCTTCAAGGCTAGTGACATGAGATCCCAGGAACTCAGCTACATGCAGGCTGGAGAGACTCTTAAGAAAAAATACTGTGAAGAAGAAAGTGGATTACCAATACCAAATGTACAATCAAAAGGCTGAATGTATTTAAGATATAGTGAAGAAATATGCTTCTTTTAAAATATAGTGAAGAAACATGCTTCTTTTGTTTACAAAATATTCTTAGTATTTTAGGATGAAAAATATTATAAAATCACTTTAAAAACACAAAATGCTATAGGGGAAAGTAACAACCAAATACAAAGTCAACTAAAACATGACAAGATTTTTAACAATTGTTGACACGTAACTGAAGACTTTGTATGCAAGAAACCAAATCCTTTAAGACATAGAAGATTACAACATAGAACTGGTTTTCCAATCACTTTGTGGTTCCATAGTAATTTTTTACAAAATCACAATACTGTGATAGTGACAAAATTAACTCATATTTGAGTGCCTACTGAGTGCCAATGCTATGGTAAGGAAATTCCTTGATCATCATATATCTATGATTACCACAATTTAACAGCTTAGGAAATGAAACAAAAAAGTGAAATAACTTGCTGAAGGCTACTCCTAGCCTAAGAAGGTCCTTTTAGCTAATGTGACTGGTACTAATTGAGAAAGTTGGTTAAATATAGGGACAGGAAAAAAATTTCCTGAATAGAATTCCAAAAGCTCAGGAAATAATAGCAAGATTCAACAAGTGGGAGTCACAGATTTAAAAAGCTTCTGCACAACAAAGGATAAAAGGGAATGAAGAGAAAACCTACAGAATGGGGGAAAATCTTTCCTAACTTCTCTTCCAACAGAGGATTAATATCCATAATATACAAAGAACTAAAAAACCCGCAACACACACACACACACACACACACACACACACACACAAACACACACTCAAATAACTCATTGTATAATCAAGAAAATAAACAGACATTTCTCAAAAGTATTACAAATGGCTGACAATTATATGAAAAATGTTTCAACACCATTAGCTATAATGGAAATGAAAATCAAAACCACACTGAGATCTCATCTCACTCCAGTTAGAATGATAATTATCAAGAATACAAATAATAATAAATGTTGGTGGGGAGCACTCTTATATGTTGTCAATAGGGATATAAATTAGTATAATCACTGTGAAAATCAATATGGAGGTTTCTAAAAAATACTGAAAATAAATGGAAGAACTTTGGATAGGGCAAAGGGGAGGGAGGAGAAGGGAGGGGCAGTGGGGTAGGAAAGATGGTGGAATAAGATGGACATCATTTCCCTAGGTACATGTATGAAGACATGAATGGTGTGACTCTACTTAGTGTACAACCAGAGAAATGAAAAATGTGCTCCATTTGTGTACTATGAATCAAAATGCATTCTGCTGTCATATATAACAAATTAGAATAAATAAATATATTAATTAATTTTTAAAAATTGAAACTAGAACTACCATATGGTCCAGCCATACCACTCCTTGGTATTTTACCAAAAGAAACTCAGGACACTTTAGAGATACATACACACCCATGTTTATCACAGCACAATTCACAATAGCCAGATTATGGAATCATTCTAGGTGTCTATCAACAGATGAATGGATAAAGAGATTTGGTATATATACACAGCATTGTGTGTATATATTTTTTACTTAGCCATAAAGAACAACAAAATTATGTCATTTGCAGAAAAATGTATGGAACTGGAGAGCATCATGTAAAGTGAAGTGAGTCAGACTCCAAAAGAGAAGTATTCTATGTTTTCTCATACGTGGAAGCTAGTGGAGAAGAGAGAGAGATTGAGAAGGACATCATGAAAGTAGAAGGGGAGATAACTAGGTACAGGAAGAAGAGCAGGGGAAAGGAGGAGGGGAGGAGAGAAGGAGAGGAAGAAGGAGAAGAAAGAAGGAGAGAGGAGAGGGTAAAGGAAAATACTAGGGAGTGAAATTGATCAAATTATGTTATATGCATGTACAAATGTCACAATGAAACCCACCACTCTATAACATTAATATGCATCAAGAAAATGTTGGTTAAAGCAAAAACAAAAACTATTTGCCTTAAATATTATTTTATTTTAATATAAACTTTATTTTAACTTAAGACATTAATTTACCAATCTTTTGAACTAAGGTTAAGTTCTTTTCTTTGAAATGGATCCTCTGAGTATAGTTTTGTGTCATGTTTTTTACACCAAAAATACCCACAATATGGTTTTGTTATGTTTATCCCATGTCTTTAAATTACTTATTATTTATAATTTATAATATGTTTCTGGATTTTTACCACTCCTTTTGATCTCTTACAGCTGCTCCTCCACTATTAACTCGTCAACATTTTTAAGAACTTGCCTTTCTTGAGCCTTACAAGGCATCTATCTGATTCAATTTTCACAGAAACAATATTTTAGTATTCATATTTAATCAGTATCTGAAATATTTAATTAAATTGCATAATTGCAACAAGTACTACAGAATAAACAAATCTGGGGACAAAAATAACTGCTTCATAGTTAAGCATTCAGCTTAACTTACAGGAACAGAAATAAATGAGAATAGTAGTGAATCTGCAATCTGTGAACACTCGGTCTATCATGGTATTTACTGAAATGTGTTCTACAATAAATAGGAATCCCTGATAATTCAGGCCAATCAGATATTTGAAAACTGGTTAAGAAAAATTCAAATGTACCATCAACATGTCTTATAGGTATGTAATATTTAGGATTAATATGATTGAATTACAGTCATCCCTCGGTATTATTTATTTGCCCTCAGATACCAAGATAAGTGAATGCTGAAGTCCTTTATATGGGATGCTTTAGTATTTACATAAAACTTCAAATGGTCTCTGGATGACTTATAATACCTAATATAATGTAAATGCTATGTGAATAGTTGTTATATGGTACTGTTAGGGAGTGATGAAAAGTTTGCACATGTTCAATACGGATGCAATTTTTTCCGAATGTTTGTTATATTCAGAAAAACACAGAAATATATTTATATATAAATATGTATATGTGTATGTATATATGTGTATGTATTCATATATACATATAAATACATGGTGGTTGAATCCATGGCTGGAGATTTCATTGGCTATGGAAGACCAAATATATAATACAAAACGTAAAAATTTTATTATCACAATGTAATAATAGTATAATAGTCAACCAATATATTCTTTCCACAAAATGGGGAGTCCAGAGATAATAGCTAAGGTGGATTAAATAGGAAATGAAAACAAATAAGTAAAATAAATAAAATCGGAAATGGGAAGATTCCTCTTCTCTCTCTCTCTCTCTCTCTCTCTCTCTCTCTCACACACACACACACACACACACACACTACAACTATGATGGGAATTACCTAAAAATCTAAACCCTACAAAATGGTAAACAAATATGGTTGCGTTGAGAGTGGACCCACAGATATGATTTGAAACTTTTCTTTCTTCCTCTCCCTTTTCAGTAATGTGTGTGTGTGTGTGTGTGTGTGTGTGTGTGTACACTGAACACATATTACTCGAATAATTGTAATTAAAATTGTAAATTGAATGTGAAGAAGTTAAATGCTATATAAAGAAAACATGTTCTAAATTGGGAATCTGAAACATTCCAAATTCTGACTAATGAGGATCATGAAGAGGACCTGGGGGTGGGGAGGTGTCTGTCTCGGAGGAAATAGCTACCAGAAAGCTTAGGAAAACACCTGCGTAGGTTTTTTGCTCTCAGAAACTTCCCACAGCGCTGCCTACAGGATGCCGGGGGTGGAGGGCCCAGATGGCCACAAAGCGGTCTTGAGTCGGGGCGGCGCCTGCGCAAGGAGCCCCGGAGGTGCACTCCAGAGGAACTGCAATTAGGCATCACCTGTCTTCAGGCACTATAGAACCTGTGGTGCCTAGCCTGCCATCTGTTTACCTGCCCACCTCTGAGAACTCACGCCTCCATACTACCTGGTCAAAGGAGATTTTATAGAAGCCCTGGGTTGTTGTCCCTTTTTTAAAAAAACTGTTTAAAAAAAATTTCCCCCTGATCCAGAAGCATGGAATAAGCGTCACATAATATACATCTTCCTCATGCAATCAATTTGGCTTGAAGAGAAAAATGGAAAACGGGCATTAATGCTCACAGATGGATTCTGCATCTCCCTCCAGACATCAAATTTTATTTTCTCATAATATAAAAAAGTGAATTTTTTTCATTTTGTAAGTGTGAAATTCTATTATAATATTAGGAAAGAGCCTTTCTAACCCCAATTAACAAACAGTGGACTCCATAACACGTTTTAGTTAAGGTAGTATTTGAGGATCTGTAGGACACCTTGTGTGACCAAAAAGAACCAAGCTGCTGGGTCATGGCCAATGCCCACAGTATGAAAAAACAATTAGTAACTTTAAGCAATTTTGTGTTTATATTCATTCAGCAAGCAAAGTTCTGTTTAAGTAGGCTCCTGTGCTATAATTATAAGGGTCAGTACAGAAAATATTGATAGAGGCCAGGTGCCTACAGTGGGAAATTCAAACACACTTCAGGAATGTTCTTGGGAAGCATAATAAAGTTATTTAACAATTTACTTGCAAGTGCAATAGTGAGAAAACAAGAAGAGAGAATATGATTGTACATTAGAGGCATATTACTTATCCCATGACTATCCAAAAACTCTCAAAGAAACAACACTCCACAGTACTGTTTTAAATAAGAATTTTCATAAGGATTGTGGCTCAGATCCTAATATCTTTGCATGTGGCAGATAGCTTCAAACTTTCAGTTCCTAAAACTTAACTTTTAATAGATTCTTTATCTGGCTTTGTAGAAATGGCTCTAAAAATCTACCCTGTGGCCACAACCAGGCTTCCATCAGATTTTGATTACAAACTAAATGCCCTTTTACAGAATAGGTATAGATGTCGGGAAATAAATTATTTTATATACACATACACACACACACACACATATACACATATATACACATATATGTGTGTGTGGTATATATGTGCATATACACACACACACATAAAATCACTGTAGTCAGAGGGCTTATGATGAGTATAAAGATACCAAAAACAGTTTTGTTGAAATCAGTAGGATGCAACACAAGAGAGATACCTTTCCATGTCAGAATATCTACTGATGCAAAATGCAGAGCTGGCAACAAGCATGAATCATAAATAGTTTCCCAGACATGACAGGAAAAACCTATTCTATCAGATTTGACCTCATCCACTTAGGAATTCCTCTATACACTAATGCCCAGGGGCAGGACAAAATTGTTAGGTATGTTACTGCTATGCTCTGGTTTAGAAGAACTGCATTTTTATGTAAATATGAAAATATGCATGAGTGTCATATCTGTGACCCTGCATAAAAGCAGAAACATATCCCCATTAGACATCTGTGAATTCAGAACTTGCCCCTATTCATGCAGTAGTGAAGTAGGGCCAGCCCAAAGAAGCTTATAAGTGCCAACTATTAAATTTTTAGGAATTTTAAAAACTGGTTATTAGCCGGGCGCGGTGGTGCACGCCTGTAATCCCAGCACTTTGGGAGGCTGAGGCAGGAGGATCACGAGTTCAAAGCCAGCCTCAGCAATAGTGAGGTACTTAGCGACTCAGTGAGACCCTGTCTCTAAATAAAATACAAAAAAGGGCTGGGGATGTGACCCAGTGGTCAAGTGCCCCTGAGTTCAATCCCCGGTACCACAAAAAAAAAAAAAAAAAAAAAAAAAAAACTGGTTATTAAACACAGCCATTACTAAAAATTAAATTATATAAACTTACAATTAAATAAATTATATTGAAAGTGAAGGTAATATATACACCCTAAATGATTCTTTGTTACTGATTTTACTATTATATGTACTCTTGAAGTTATTTACACTCCTATCTGTGTGGTGAAAATATTAGCTAATGATGTGCTACCATGCATCTCTTCCTATTCCATGTTTAGCAGTATCATTTGGTAGCTTTGGGGCTACCACTAAAATTGCAAAGACCACAAACCAGGGCTGGATTTATCATTTTATTCATATCTTGTGAGGAAAATCAAGGAAAGCAGTCTGTGAGAATCAACTGTAATATAACCAATAAAGTGCAATGTATATTCTATTATAAATTTTCCTGTGTATCTTTCACATGAATAATATTTATAAAACTTGTGTGTATATATTTATGCATGAACTTTAAATTCCGGATAGTTGGTTGTTAAACATGTACTAATATGTCACTGTCCCCAACCCAGGCACTGTGGAGACTGATTTTCCAATGGAATTGTAAACAACTAAATTTCTCCTAATATGACTATTGCTCTTTATATCAGGTCTTTAATGCAAAATTCACATCTTAATGTTCAAGAGATGTGCCTCATCAGCCTTGCTTTTGCAGCAATAAGTGGCTGTCACCAGATGGCAACAGGGTTGGGCTTGACCCTGGGCAGTAGATGTAGAGGAAGATCAGAAATTTCTGAGTCATAATCATATGCAAAAAAATGAATCTGCTTATGAAACAACTAAAGAAGCCTCATCTTTCTCTTTCTGGGTAACTTTCTTCGCAGCAGATAATCTTATCTTTGAAGCTATATTTATGAAATTTATATGTACTTGATAATTGTTTGTGAAGCTTATAAACAGTATAGATTCCTGGGCTGTACCTCCAGAGATCCAGATTCTGGGCAAGGCCCGGGAATCTACATTTTAAATAAACACCTCCAAGTATGTCTGAAGGAAGGCGGTGGCTCATAGTTCACAGTTTGAGAAATGCAGTATTATGGGACACTCTGAACATAACCATGGTAGCTTTTCTAAGCTCCCCACTGCTTTCTTAAGCAGAATCTGGCATTAGCAAGCTGTCCATAAGGAAATATCTTCTTTTCTTTCTCTCTGGCTTCTCTTTTCAGCTGGCATGAGCCCCACCCCACCCACCCTTTCCCCAACTCAGTTTTTTTTTTTTTTTTTTTTGTTCCCAGTGGGGAGTGGGGAGAGATAGGACATGCATTGGTTATCATAAATAGCCCAATAAAAAATCTTGCTAAAATCAAGAAGGCCTCTACCAATAAAGGAAACAGGAGGCTTCCTATGAATTGGTTTTAATAAGCTATCTCTGGAGAACCTTTCATGATTCTCGTGAACCATCTGCTAAATTGGCTTCGGACTTTGCCAGGGATGGACACCAAGACCACAGGTCTTAGATTTCTAGGTTCCACATATCCTTCACTCCGAGGGCTGGGCCATGTGCCCAACTCTATCTGCTGGCACTGCTGCTTCTATTGGATCGCTTCTGGCATTTGTTATCATTACTCCCTCTCCCCAGCCAGGGAAATATCTCCCTTTTGGGTTTGAACACATTACATTTCTAATTTTTTTTTTTTTTTATGTTTCCAAAACACCAATTCATTCTGTCTATCAGCATTCCTGAGAATATATTCATAGCATATGCCTCCTGAAGGTTTCCTAGATGTTTACTTACCAGGACCCTTTGTTATATACCTCTAAACCTTTCAATTTGTGCTCCAGTATCCAAGACAATGAACTTTCCTTCTCTTTTCCACTTGTAAGAGTTAGAAAGGGAGAATCTAAAAGATCTCATGTTTTTCATTCCTCTTGAGCTATTTAGACTCTACTACATGAAATGATATTTCCTATAGGATAGAACACAAGTCCAGCTATATCTAGCCAAATCAAATATATAAAGCAAGATATGTTTTTTTTAATTAAAAAAAACTCTATAAATCAGATATCAGTGTTGTTGCTCTGACTGTCATGGGAATAAGGCATAACTTCAGCACCTTAGATGCAATGAAAGTCCTCCAGATGATTTTGCAGAAACTTAGGGCTCCATAAAGCAAAGTTTTAAAACCACCGTGCAGAATCAAACACTTGTTTAAATTTGGAGCTGGCTTTTCTCTGCTGTTTAATGTGCAACATTCCTATCTTCTAGCAATACTATAGCATCTTTGGCACAGTGCCTTTCTTAGCTAATCTTTACATGCCACCCTGACAGAATTGTTCAACTGAAAATATTCTGGGCACGATTTTCAAGAAGTTGATAAAGTTCTGCAATAGAAACACTTGTTTTCACATTGAAAACTCCAACCCAGGCTGTACTCTGGGGGAGGAGCATTACCTTTCAACTAAGCACACACTAATCCTTAAAAACTCATCTACTACACCATTCTGTCCCTGTGCTTACACAATACGTATCAAAACACAGTCACTTTACTACTGCAAAAACACCTTTTGTTTGAGAAAACTCTTCAGATGCACAAGATAAAGAAAGCAATGGATGTAATCTTCCAGTAGTCCCTTGTACCCCTCTTTTCTTTAAGTTATTGTTAAATTGACTTTTGGTCTTAATAGGACAACAAGGAAGGTACAACATGTCTTCCTGACAAATGTAAACAGAATATTCTGTAGGACAGAGCACATAATAAATTGTCTCTAACTTAATGACAATGATCAGAATGCAGCCCCAAACACCCATGTAGACAGGCTGTTTATTCTTCTTTCACCTACTCAAACATTTATCAAGTGCCTACTAGGCTTCAGGAAGATGCATAGTACACAGCCCTTTCCTTCAATGAGCTCCCATTCTAATAAAGGGATCAGATACATGGGCAGATAATGTTTAAAGTGTCGGTACCGTGATAGGAAAAATGCAGAACAGCACATAGAATCCAGGTGATCCCAAAGCCGAAGTTTTAAAAGAATGATTAGTAAGAATCTACCAGAAAAGAATAGAAGAGAGCAAGGAGAGTCATTCTCGGCTGAGGGAACACTCTGGAAGCTTGAAACTGTACAGCAAACTCTGTTAATATAAAGGAAAGGGCAGCACATTGTAGTACTTGACTTATGTCATGGAAAGAAATATAGACTTCCTCTTGTTGCTGACTGGAGCCACTAGATTTTTAGAAGAAATGTGGAAAAAAAGAATTTTACAAAGGAAAGCAGCAGGATCATGTTTCTTTAGAAAGACCATTTTGGCTTCCATTGAGGGTGGATTTAGGTGATTAAAGACAGAAACACAAAGCACATTAGGAGTTGCAATAATACAGGGAAAGTTTTGATGTCCTGAAAAATAGTAGCAGTCATAGGAATGGAGAAGAGACAGATTTGATAAATAATTATACGATAAAACTAGCAGATATTGGTGAATGTTGAATGTAGAGAATCAGGGGTATGTGGTGATTGTAATGGAAGTTTCTGAAATGATTCCAAGTTTCTGATTTGAGTGACTGGAAGTACAGATGGTGGTACCCATTGAGATAAAAAAGAAGTCATTCTGGGATTGGGGGAATGACTTATTCATTCACTTAATATTTGGGCACCAGGAATTGGTCCAGGTCCTATAAACATAACAGAGAAAAAGAAAAAGAAAGCTTAAATGCTAATAGGGGAAGGCAAAAAATAAACAACCAAAGAATATTATGTTACATAAATTCTGATATATGTTCTCTGAAGTAAAATAAAGCCAAGAAAGAAAAGGAATGTATGGAGCCTTTCTAAGATGTTGTTCACTGAGCAAAGAGGCTAAATGAAGTGAGGTGTGGCTATGTAGGCCTGTGAGACAAAAATTTCAGGCAGAGGAACAGCATGAAGTATAAAGATCAGAATGATAACTCAGTTTTGGACATGCTGAATTTGAGATCACTTTATCCAGATAGAGATGTCCAGGAGGTGGTTAAATGTACAGGTTTGAAGCTCAATAGAGTCAGGCAGGAATGTAGATTTGGAATTACCACCATGTCAGAGACTCATGAATCTTGCGATAAGAGAGGACAACTTGGAGAAAATTCCCAAGATAGAGAAGCACTGGGTCAAGCTCAGTAATGTGAGAAATGCCAATAATTATGGGACAAGTAGAATAAAAGAAGCCTATGAAGGAGAAAAATAATAACAGAATTCAATGTTATCAAATTCAAGAGAATAGAAATCAAAGATCACCATTTCAAATGCAGCATCATTCCAGTAACTGAAATGGGCCCAATGGGATTAGCAATTAGCAGGTCACTGATGACTACAGCTGGAGCAGCCTCAGAGGAGTGGTGTGCATGGGAATTGGGCTACAGTGGTTTAAGAAGGGGAGGGGGAGGAAACCCAGTGAGTGTAAGATATCTTGTAGCAGACAGAACACCTACACTGACAAAATTCTGATTCTGGACAGTCAGAGAGAAATAGCTGGAGCAGAACTGGCAGACAAAAGGACACACCCAGAACTGGAGCAGAGATTATGCCCTCTCTGCTAGTTGGCTGTGTGCAGTTCTGATTATCAAGAACTTTAAAAAAAAAAAAAAATATGGTAGCCGGGCGCGGTGGCGCACGCCTGTAATCCCAGCACTTTGGGAGGCTGAGGCAGGAGGATCATGAGTTCAAAGCCAGCCTCAGCAATGGTGAGGCACTTAGCAACTCAATGAGACCCTGTCTCTAAATAAAATACAAAAAAGGGCTGGGGATGTGACCCAGTGGTCGAGTGCCCCTGAGTTCAATCCCCGGTACCACAAAAAAAAAAAAAAAAAAAAAATATATATATATATATATATATATGGTTACCATAAATTGAACCCAGGGTCTCACATATACTAAGCAAGCCTATACCACTGAACAATACCCCACCCCCTCAAGAACTAATTCCAACCAAGAACTGAATTTTACTGGCTAGAATGGAGAATCCAGGTCACCTAGCATTTCTCACTCCAGTGGACTGCCAGAATCTTCAGGAAGTTCTCCCAAAATCTGTGTGAAAGATCAAGTGTGATAGAAAATCTAGTGAAAACATAACAAATGATTTTCATTGAAGGAGTCTGGCCATGGAAAGGGGTTTGAGATTTACTGCTAAGTTTCCTGAACATGTGGTCTTACATATAAGTCCTCATTCCTCCATCCCTACCACAGAGTATCAGTGCCAGAAGTTCAAGGTCTTCTCCAGTTGTATACATCAAGTAGAGTGAGAGGTAAAGAAAGGAGAAACCTAAGTAGTGATGAAGATGAGTAGCGATCTAGCTATATGGGGAGAAACTAATCAAACACACTAATTTCCTGAACAGATTTAACAAAGGGATGAGTAAAGACTAAGCAATCATGACTGATATACACTACGGAAACATAGATTTGGACAATAATTTTTTTATGTCAGAATGAGGAGGCTTCGTTGGAAGCAAAAGAAAAATCAAGACCTGATTAGTCAAAGGCAGTTCTACTTAGCCTAGCAGGTAATAAACTTATATGACTTTATCTGCAGGGGCATATAAACCAGAAATAAAAACACACTGAAGAGATTCTTAGGTAAATCCAGCAAGAGCAAAACCATGGATGTTCTTCAATCAAACCAGGTCATTTGGAGACCTCTCTAATCTTGAAGATTGAGTATAGGTAGAATAAGACTTTATCACTTACTCAAAACCTCATTCAGACCCTTCCTTGACACTCCTATGTTTTAGTCACGGGACTCACTTAGAATGGCACTTCTGCTTCTTGGAAAGAAGCCAATCTTCAAGTTCCTGTAAGCAACTCCTGTGACACCAGAGGTAATAATAGTTCCTAATTGCCTTCACAGGAAATGCACACTGGATTATTTCCCCCACCTCAACTATATATTTCCCGCACCTTGACCTCTCTTGAATACATATATTTAGGCAATGATTACTTAAATATGCACACCAAAATATAAGGACAGGAAGAAGGACCAGAATCATTTTTAAAAGTAGGAAATAATAAATGCAGTCAATCAGAATCTCCAAATAAGATTTGAAATTGCTTTTTCACTTCAGATACAGATTTACAATTACCATATAACTCACACATAAATTTCTGAAACCCACATCATTCTCTCTCAATCCCTCAACCTGTTCTAACTTCTGCATTCTGCATGGCCCAGCTGCCTAAATAGAAACCTTGGACTCCTTTATGCCTTTCTCCTACTGCATTCCATGTTCTGTGAATTCATTATAAAATAAATCACGATTACTATTAGGAAAGAATTTAAATTCATAGTATGGCCCACAATACTTATCTTTCTGACTTTGTCTGTTATCATTTAAGTAGTTCCCATTGTAAATTTCAGGTCCAATTCCATCAACCTAAAATCATTCAGGTTCCCGCAAATGTTTTTTCTGAGCATTTTCATAACACTTCAAAACATATATTTATTCTTTGGGGAAGCCCTTCTTCACACTACTCCTGAGTTTGAGCTAGGTACCCTCACATATGTGCTCTCATATCACACAGAATTTTTTATTACTACACTATAGTTGCATATTATTTATTTGTATTTCCAGAAGAAGGTCATGTCCTTCAGGACAGGGATTATGCCTTACTTGTTCACAGTAACTTCAGCACCACGGACAGTTCCCAGTGCACATTAGGTCCCTGTTAGCTGTGATGTATGAATAGCTTAAATCAGAATAACATTCTGGAAAAGGAAAGCAACCAAAAACAAATAAACAAAGTCAATAACAAGGTTTAAGTATGAAATGAATAAAATGTGGATAAGATGAAGAAAGAGGAGATAAAACAATAATGGAGTGGGCACCAATGTAGGCAGAGAAAAAGATATTAACGGAAGAAGTAAAAGGAAGAGCAAAAAAAGGACACAGTAAGAAACACTTATGCAAATTTTTGTGAAACATAACAAGAACCTCTAACAAGGGGCTTAATAAGAGTACTAAAATTAATTGATTTCTATGGCATGACTCTACTTTGTGTACATTCAGAGACATAAAAAATTGTGCCCTGTTCCAAATATATGATCTTATTCACACCTTATAATTCTCCATATAAACATTTTCCTCATTTTGCAGAAAGAAAGTTGAGACATCAAAAAGTTGGGTAACTCTTCCTAAATTATATAACTATTAAGTAGTGCAGCATTCTTTGAACCTAGGACATGTGCTAGGTGGACTGCCTATGACATGTGCTCTTTCCTGGAAGTGCTCATCAAGGAAATATTTAAATGTACAGCAAAGGCAGATTTGATGGTTAAAAATTCTAAACATCCAATATTACAAATGAAGCCATAATTTATGTTCTTATGGCTCAGCTTTTGTGTGTGTGTTTTTCTCTTCCTTTTCCCTCTAAATTTCTATTGTATAGCTCCTCATCTATTTTATAGTACAATCTCCTGAAGTCAGCAGTAGCCAACATCCTATGTGGAACTGAAATCACAAGCATTCATTCCTCCCTGACCCCTCCAGGGAAACTTGTGGTACGTTGGCCTGGGCCAGTGACCAAGGACACAATTCTATACAATGGGTTGCTCTCCTTTACCCTTTGCTATAGCCTCAATCAGAGTTGAGAGTACTACTAAGGCACCAACCAGCAATCCAAAATACAAACAGTACCGCAGTGTTCTAACAAGTGAAGTAAGCCAATCCCAGAAAACCAAATGCCAAATGTTTTCTCTGATATGAGGATGCTGATCCATAATGGGGATGGGGTGGGAGGGGGAGCATGAGAGGAATGGAGGAACTTCAGATAGGGTAAAGGGGAGGGAGGGGAAGGGAGGGAACATGGGGTAGGAAAAAATGGTGGAATGAGATGGACATCATTACCCTAAGTACATGTATGAAGACACGAATGGTGTGACTCTACTTTGTGTACAATCAGAGACATGAAAAATTGTGCTCTAGCTGGGCGCAGTGGCACACGCCTGTAATCCCAGCACTTGGGAGGCTGAGGCAGGAGAATCATGAATTCAAAGCCAGCCTCAGCAATGGTGAGGCACTTAGCAACTCAGTGAGACCCTATCTCTAATAAAATACAAAAAAAAAAAGGGGGGGGGGGGCTGGGGATGTGGCCCAGTGGTCAAGTGCCCCTGAGTTCAATCCTCAGTACAAAAAAAAAAAAAAAAAAAAAAAAAAAAATTGTGCTCTATATGTACTATGAATTGAAATGCATTCTGCTGTCATATAACAAATTAGAATTAAAAAAAAATAAAAAATAGGCTTAGAGCTAAAATATATATTGGAAAAATTATGTTCTCTCTCTTCGCTTAAACTTCTATAACAATAAAAAAGCTTTCTCATGACAGTTAGTATTCACAGATACTTGGGAAGGGTTCCCCTCTAGTTGAAAAAAAGTCATGCAGTGGCTATTACGCCACATGTTACTACATTTATCTAAGTCTTTCCAAGTAGAAGCAGAAACCTTAAAGGCAGAGCCCTTGGAAACCTTCCCTTATCTTCCACATTTTTTGAATTTACTAGGCCTTGCAGATTTTTATCTATAAATATTCTTCACTTCTAATGAATATATATATATATATATATTCATGTATTTCTTGTGCATCTAAACATCAAAGCAAATACCTCTGATGAAAGCAGATTTTCACAAGAAATTAATTTTAACAGATTCAATTCATCATCTAACAGTGGTTACCAAGGATACCAAATAGCCCAAATCACTTGGCTCTAACTTGCTTGTTAAATCAGAAGATATTAACAGAAAACTGTGAAGAATTACTGTTGTCTAAGTAATCTGGCCAGAAACAGTGCTCCCCTCCCAATGTTCCCAAAGTCCTGAACTCAGTTAAAAAAAAACATTCCAGCCTATAATAATCACTAAAAACATACAAAGATTTTTCTAGGATTTGAAATTCAGTAATTAGTTATTTTAAAAAATGACCACTAATGGTTTCACTGTAATTCACATCCTGATGAAGGACTGAACTGAGAATGGCTACTGATTTGATCTTCTTATCAATCTGAAAGCAGATGATTCTTACCATGGCAGTTAATTGAGCATTCAGGTAATCTTGCTGAGTCTGTCCTACATCAAACAGCCCATCACCAGGTATTTATTAATACAGGGTAACATTTAACATATGAACCTAAAATGTGCCCTTGAGGGCAAAAAATAAAAATAAAAGTATTCGAATAAAAAAGAAAGCATACATAAGACTAAGCACTATCTAAAATGTATTACTGTACATTGTACATTTAAAGAGGAACTCAAGAATTAGTATTCTTTCTCCAAAAGGCACAGGCAGTTAAATTTCTTACTAATAAATGTATTCTGTATATTTTAAGAACATTAATTCTATCATTCATTGCTATTTTCTGTCCCATTCTGTGGTTTGTCAATTTTTGTCCATAATATCTTTTGCAAAGATGTTTATGTTATTATGTTTCTCAAAATCTGTCAGCCTTGTCTTTTACGGTTATTAGCTTTGGGGTCAGGTAAGGAAAGCGTCACCTACCTAAAATATGACAGCAACTGGTAGTTGCCATTCAATGTCTGTTTTTCTGGTTTCCCAAAAAAACAGAAGTACATTGTATTTGAAGTGAGGACCTATCAAGCTAAAAGACTGCCTCTCAACCTTTCTAGTGGATGGTATGGTCATTTGCCTGAATCTGATCAATGAGATGAAAACATATCCTTGGGTTCTACATCTAGAAAAAGAACTCAAGAAGAGCACAATCAGGTTGAGGTAGAGTCTTTTCTCTTTCCCAGGGAAGCAAATGTAAGTGCTGGAATTCCAGAAGCCATATCAACCCCTGAGGTTACTTTCAGTTAAAATTCATGTACTAAAGGAAAGAAGAAGAGGAAGAAGAAGAAGAAGAAGAAGAAGAAAGAAGAAGAAGAAGAAGAAGAGGAGGAGGAGGAGGAGGAGGAGGAGGAGGAGGAGGAGGAGGAGGAGGAGAAGGAGGAGGAGGAGGAGGAGGGCGGCGACGACGACGGGGAGGAGGAGTAGTAGGATGGTGAGGAGGATGAGGAGGAGGAGGAGGAAAGGAAGAAGAAGAGGAGGAGAAGAGGAAGAAGAAGAGGAGAAGAAGAGGAGAAGGAGGAGGAGGAGGAAGAAGAAAAAAAACCTGGATCTTATGACTGCCTGGAGACTTCCAGACCTGGGCAATCTGCCTTTGGATCTCTTTTTTTTTTTTTTTTTTTTTTTTTTTTTTTTTTTGTGGTACCGGGGATTGAACTTGAACTCAAGGGCACTCGACCACTGGGCCACATCCCCAGCCCTTTTTTGTGTTTTTATTAGAGACAGGGTCTCCCTGAGTTGCTAAGTACCTCGCCATTGCTGAGGCTGGCTTTGAACTGGCGATCCTCCTGCCTCAGCCTCCCAAAGTGCTGGGATTACAGGCGTGCGCCACCGCGCCCGGCTGCCTTTGGATCTCTTTACAGGAGACAATTTTTAAAATTTACCTTCTATATTTAACATGTCATTATCTTTTTGCTGCTATATGTAGATAATTCGGATTATAAAATAAAATAATTATCATACATTTTTCTTTGGAATTTTTATGACTTTATTTTTCATAAAATTTAAACCACATGAAAATTTTGGGAAGCAGGAATGCAATATTTCCTCCAAGCAGTAATTTATATCAGCACTATAGCATAATCCATTTTCTCCCCCACTGATTTGAAATGTGGCCTTTGTCAGATACTATACCACCATGTTATTTTATTTTTGTTCCATTAGTGTTTCTGTACAGTATTTTTTCTTCTCTTGGAGAAGTAAGAAGTATAATTATCTGAAGAAAGTTGAGTACCAGCAGAGTTCCAGATGAGTGAGAGAACAAGGGAGAGGCCAAATAACTATGAAGCAACAATGAAGGCCAAGCTGTGATGACATTCTCCCTATTACAGCATAAGGATTAACAGGGGGAGAGGTGTATACAGAGTGCCTGTGTTCAGATTGTGGCTCCATGACTCACTGGCTGTGTAAAGTCACTTAACTTGTCTGTGCTTTGGAGTCCTCCTCTGTGAAATGGGATAACACTAAAACCTACACCAAGGTTGAAATGAGTTATTATATGAAAGCTTAGACCAGTACCTGGCACTAAGTCCTACTAATTGTTATTATTATGAATAGCTATAGTGTATGTAAAAATGTTACTGTCATCATCATCAATACTAATCATTATCATCTTTATAATCTGAAGATAGTATTTTTGTTTTTTAAGAATAATGTTGAATTTTGTCATGTGCTTTCTTGGTACCACCTGACATGATTGTTTTTTTCTCCAGAAACTTAAATAAGACACCATTTCACACCCACTGGAATAAAAAATAATGACAAATATTGGCAAGGATGTGAAGAAATGGGAATTCATATGATCACTGGGTATGCAAAATAGTGCATTTCCGAAAATAATTTGGCAGTTTGTCAAAATATTAAACACAGAATTACTAATGACCCAGAAATCCCACTTGTAGGTATGTATCTAAGAGAAATGAAAACATACATAAACATAAAAACATGTATGTGAATGTTCTAAGTATTGATATTAAAAATAGCACCAAACTGGAAAAAAGCCAAGATCCAAAGACTAGTAAATGGATAAATAAAATAGTATTCATATAAGGGAATACTAATCAGTAATAAAAAGGAAAGAATTAATGATACATGCTATAACATGGTTTAGACTTCAAAAACATTAAGGTAAGGGAAAGAACTGGCAACAAAAGGGATCATATATTATATGACGTCATTCACATTAAATGTCCAGAAGAGGTCCACTTATAGAGACAGTAGATTAGTGGTCTCCTGGGGAGGCAATTCACAGTGAATGGGTGTAAGGGATCTTTCTGGAGTGATGAAAATGTTATAAAAACTGACTGATTTATAATGAGGCTTGCACAACTTTGTAAATTCCCTAAAAAAAAATTGAATTTTACACTTAAAATGAATAAAAGCAGTATGGAGATTCCTTGGAAAACTTGGAATGGAACCACCATTTGACCCAGCTATCCCACTCCTTGGCCTATTCCCAAAGGAGTTAAAAACAACTTACTACAGGGACACAGCCACTTCAATGTTTATAGCAGCACAATTCACAATAGCTAGATTGTGGAACCAACCCCCATGCCCATTTGCAGATGGGATAGGGAAACTTTGCTATATATACACAATGGAACACTACTCAGCACTAAATGAGAATAAAATCATGGCATTTGCAGGTAAATGGATGGAGTTGGAGAAAATAATGCTAAGTGAAGTTAGCTAATCCCAAAAAACCAAAGGTCGAATGATCTCTTTGATATGAAGATACTAACTTATAAAGGCAAGGGAGTGGGGATGAAAGGAATGAAAGAACTCTAAATAGAACACAGAGGGGGAGGGGGAGGGGGTAAAGGGATAGGAATAATAGCAGACTGAGTTATCCATGATTACCCTAAATACATGTATGAAGACACAATTGTTATAAAAATATATAAAACCAGCAACTTGAAAAATTGTGCTCTTTATATGTAATATGAATAAAATGTACTCTGCAAACATGTGTAACAAATCAGAAAAAAAATTAGCTAAAAACTTAATTTGAATTGAATAAGTGGAATGACTGAAATAAATATAAGACAATAAAAAATGGATAAATTGTATGATATGTAAAATATGCCTCAACAAAGCAATTTGGGGATAGTAGTGGGGATTGAACACAGAGTTACTTAACCACTGAGCTACATCCCCAGCCCTTTTTATTTGTTTATTTATTTTATTTTGAGACAGGATCTCACTAAGTTGCTTGTGGCCTCACTTAGTTGCTGAGGCTGGCCTCAAACTTGCAATCCTCCTGCCTTCCAAATCTCTAGGATTACAGGAATGCACCACCATGCCCAGAAACAAAGCTATTTTTTAAAGTGAGGGTATAGTTGTAGCTGAGCTGAGGAGAATGTGTGAAATTTCTTACTTATTTTATATAAATATAATTAAAAGTTACAATAAATATTTATGTATAAACAACAACTACTAGTATGATAATAGCCTTCTTAGTGTTTTCCCATTCTTGTAGTCTTAAAATAAACTACCAGGTTACAGTACATCATTCTTTTAATATATGGCTGTATTTATTTTACTATTACTTAACATAGAATTTGTTCACTTATGTGCTTAACCGAGATTGACATCACAAGATTTTTTTTCAATGTCTGTCAAATTTAGTATCCATGTGATACTAGCATCACAAAGTGCTTTTTATGTATCCTTTCTATGCTATGGAATAATTTTTAAAGTGTATGAATTCTTAAACCTTTCTAGAGGAGAACTTGATAATTGTGTCTCAAAATAAGTAATGCACATAAGCCTAGATCTAGAAATTTCACTTCTAGTAAAAATTCTAATAGTAATTCTTTCTAGATAGTGAAAGTACTAATGACCTTTACTCTTGTACTAATTTAGAATTTTATTTTATTTTTGCAATGAAAGTTTAAAACAAATTTGCAATGACTAATCTAGTTCCAATAAATAAGTGGGATGATGCATTACTTGGGATTTTGCTAAATCCGACCTGAGGAAATACCTGGGCCTATAGCTTTGTATGATGACAGTTCTGTGGTGATCTTTCAATTTCCTATATATATTTTTACACCCACTCTGAGATATTTTCTCTTTCTGCTTAATTTGTATTATAATTTACTAGCATACATATTGCATTTTAAATATGATTTTAAATCTCTTTTATTATTTACCTGATATTCATTCCTTTTATCATTCCTTTTGCTTTATGTTCATATTTTTTTCTCACAATTTTTTTCTTGGTCAGAATAGCCAACTATTTATACATTTTCATTTCAAAGCAAAACATTTTGGTTTTGTTTAATAATACCACTTCTTCTTTGGTTTTGCTTTTTTATTTTTCACTTCTAATTCATTAATTTTTCTTTGGATTTTACTGATGCTTTGCTCCTACTTTTTTGGTTTTGCCTTATTTGTCATTTTTCAGGCCTTAAATCCAATATTTGGTTTAGTTTTTCTATTGTTCTATTTCCTATAATAAGTTAGAGCTAGAAGTTTTTTTCCTAAGTATAGCTTTGGCTGAACTCCAGTTTTGATATATGTGCTCTCATTTCCACCATATTCTTGATGTCTATAATTCAAGCTTCTATTTCTGATTTTTTTTTACTCAATATTTCTCAAACAGTTCTATTTTCAGGTGTTTAGGGTTTTGGTGTTGTTGTTGTTACCTATTACTCTTTCATTGACAGTTTTATTGCATTACTGTCAATAAAAGTAGCTCATGTGATTTTTACCTTTTGGAGTTAATGTTTCCTTTACATGGTCTGATCATGTACTGATCAATTTTTTAAAAATATTTATTTATTTGCTTTAGTTGTACACAATGCAATACATTTATGTTTACGTGGTGCTGAGGATCGAACCCGGGCTGCGCACGTCCCAGGCGAGCGCTCTGCCGCTGAGCCACAACCCCAGCCCCCGTACTGATCAATTTTTAAAGTTGGTTTCTGAACATTACCTTATCTTGGTAGGTAAAAAACTGTGTAAGTCACACTATCTATATTATTTCTATCCTCTATTTATTTTGTCTATTTGATGTATCATATTATTAGTGAAGTATTACAGTCTTCCAAATCTGATTGTTTTTAACTCACAACATTTTAACAAACTTTTTTTTTTTTTAAGTATTTTTAGTTGTAGATGGACACAATACCTTTATTTATTTTTATGTGGTGTTGAGGATCAAACCTAGTGCTTCACACATGCTAGACAAGCACTCCATTACTGAGCTACAACCCCAGCCCCAAAACTTGGTTTTAGATATTTACATATTGCTTTGTTAATTAAGTTTATAGCTGCTGAGTCTTCACTGTTTATTATATTATTTCTGAACATAAATTTCATGATGACTTATGTTGTATTTGGTAGGTTTATTACAGTAATGTTAATATAATTATCGTGAAGTTTTAGAAAATAGCAGATAAAGACAATATAAAATCCACAAATATTCTACCCTTATAACTTTCACATATTTAGCAAAAACTATTTCTTGAACATTGAAAGAATTAAGTACTGCCGGGTGTGGTGGCACACGCCTATAATCCCAGCACTTGGGAGGCTGAGGCAGGAGGATCACACGAGTTCAAAGCCAGCCTCAGCAAGGGCGAGGCACTTAGCAACTCAGTGACACCCTGTCTCTAAATAAAATACAAAAAAGGGCTGGGGATGTGGCCCAGTGGTTGAGTGCCCCTGAGTTCAATCCCTGGTACCACAAAAAAAAAAAAAAAAAAAAAAAAAAAAAAAAAAGAATTAAGTACTATAGAATAATTCTGATCCCCTTTGACGAATTCCTCATGTTCTCAACTGCATTATTAAGGCCACTATTGACTACCCACTTCTTCCCTGAATGAAATCTGATGACTGTCCACAGCTCTTTGGAATATAAACACAAGCATTTACTACAAAAGCATATGCTACAGAGTTCTTTTTTTTAAGAGTTATTTTCTTTCTTTCTTTCTTTCTTTCTTTCTTTCTTTCTTTCTTTCTTTCAGTTATAGGTAAACACAATACCTTTATTTTATTTTTATGTGGTGCTGAGGATCAAACCCAGTGCCTCACATGTGCAAGGCAAATGCTCTATCACTGAGCTATAACAGCCCCAAGAGTTCTTGTTTTGTGAGTTTGCCCAGTTTAACTTCCTAATTTCCACACTGAGGCACTAGGAAAACAATTGTGATTGAGTTACTAAAGCATAAGACAATATAAAAATTAAAAGATTAAAAAAAACAGTGGAAAAGAGCAGCAATTTTAATCAGCCTCAGTCTGCCAAGGGGATCCTCTCAAACTGAACCTGTGGAGATTAGATTTCCCTTCCAGAGAAACCTCCAAGTAATCCACACATAAATGGCTTCTACAGCAGCAATGGAGTTAGAATCAATGGTGTTTCTATCAACTGCATATGGAAGAAAAAAAGAAACACTTTGTGAGATTTTCTAGTTCTCTTTGTAGACTGTCTCTGAAATAAATTCTGTAACATGATGAATTTTAGCTCCCTCAAAATTAAATATACACAAAATACTTTAAAAGCTCCAGAAGAGAGATGACCTATAAATTCAGGATGTTACAGTTACATTAAATCTAAATAGCAGTCATGGTGGAACAGATTAAAGAGCAAGCAGCCCTGTTTTCTCATTCCTTCTGAAATAATCTAGGAAGCCTTCAGAGGGAGCTCAGCTAGGCCAGCAACTAGCATCCATCTTATTCAAAAACAATAAAATTAAAAATATAGTAAAAGTTGATGTACCTGAATAAAGTGTTAAAAGAGATTCTAATATGGCCTCCTCATTCACATTTAATTTCTTGCTGTTTCAGGGACTTTTTTTTTTTTTTAAAGAAGTAAGCATACTGCAAGATAATTTACAATCTATAAGAATAAAGGAATTTTGTTCTCTAACATCATGGCCTAGGGTCTTTATAGAGTTTATTTATCACATGGTTATCCTAAATTAAGAACAAATTATAATCATATTGTTTGCTTAGCAATAAAGAAAACTACAATTTTAGTTAGTGCTAGAATACATCGACAGTTACATCCTACAGCTAAAGTTTCTACAGAATCTATTATTAATTGTGCAAAAAGCAGCTGTACTTACTAATAATTTAAGGTTACTCACATTGTGATTTTTTAAAAAAACAGGTATCAGTGATACATAGTAAATACATTTTTGTGTTTGAATTTCTTCATATGATATTATATGAGAGTTTTGTTTGTTTGTTTGTTTGTTTGTTTGTTTTTGTGGTACCATGGATTGAACTCAGGGGCACTTGACCACTGGGCCACATCCCCAGCCCTTTTTTGTATTTTATTTAGAGACAGGGTCTCACTGAGTTGCTAAGTGCCTCGCCCTTGCTGAGGCTGGCTTTGAACTCGCAATCCTCCTGCCTCAGCCTCCCAAAGTGCTGGCATTACAGGCATGCGCCACCACGCCTGGCATATGAGAGTTTTATACAGATGTTTGAGCATTTACTTTGACAGTGAGGCTAGAAAAAGTAATTTCAATCCATGCGGGCCATTAATGTATGTCATTCACAACCCTGGCTACACATCAGACTCATGTGTATGGATATTTTAGGTGTCACCCTGAAGACTCTGATTTAATCAATCAGGGCAGGGTAGTTGTGCTTTAAAAATCCACCAACTGATTGTAATGGACAGCCAGAATTGGTAACTGCTCTCCAAAAACCTTTGAGTTGTAAAGGGCCTTAGTGTTCAACCATTTCTCACCCTCATTGATTCCCGGTAACTTCTTCTCAATGGCCCACCAGTCAACTACCCTGGACACTTGGCACTAGGTGTCTCTATATCCTCCAATTTAACATGCTCAAAATTGAATATCATTATTTTCCCACAAAACATGCTTGACTTCCAGTAGTAAATCTAATAAATCATGGGAACATATTCCCAGGAATGTATATCAGACAATTGGGAATCAGAATTCCTCTATTTTGTATCACTGCACAGACTATTTTAAATATCTTAAATATCTTCTATCTATTGCCTTAAAAATTCCTTCAAGAGGGTATGGTGGCAAATGCCTATAATCCCAGTGACTCGGGAGGCTTAGGCAGGATGATGGCAAGTTTGAGGCCAGCTTCAGCAACTTAGCAAGGCCCTAAACAACTTAGTGAGACCCTGTCTCAAAAATAGAAAAATAAAAAGGGCCTAGGATGTAGCTCAGTAGTAAAGTATCCCTGGGTTCAATCTTTAGTACTAAATAAATAATCATTTCTTCAACGCCTCTGCCTAGATAAAAACTAACAGTTGACCACCTACTGATGTTTTCTCTAAAATCCTCCAGTTTTGAATATCCAATTGCCTGACTACACAACTACCCATTCTTGTTGTAGATGTCTATCATTCCTCAGATCACTTCACCCTTTCCCAGAACAATCCATTCATTGGCTTACTGTCACTCTCTCCAAACCACCTTCATCATAATTCTTGGTTAATTCAATATCCATGTAGTGATAACATTTCCAAAAACCTAACCCTTTAGCTCTTGAGCTCCTCTCAGTAATTTGTCCTCTAGCCCTACCGTGCAACCTCACACTGTAATCATGCCCAAGAGCTGGTCATGCCCTGGAGCTGGTTGAAACAAGTGCAGCTCCTCCATCGTCATGATTTCAAACATCCCATCTTCTGGACCCCTCCTCTTCACTCCATTCCCCAAAATCATCCCAGCCCTCTAGGATGTATAATAAATAATTCTACCACCTCTTCACTATCCCTAATCCTCTTCCATGTCCATTTTTATTTCCTTATTCCAATAAAATTTCAGTGTCAATCACTTCTGTGCTATATACCTTGAAATTTTTTGCTACTCTTTCATTGTTATATATACACAAAACCCAAAATAAACACAAACTTATGTCTCTCTCAGGTCTGCAAAAACTCAGCTGAACACAATGGGAGATAAAACACACCTATGCTGATGGATTTCACTTTAAATACATGATCACCAACTTCAAGCAGGACCTGAGTATTTCCCAGCAATCATCCTCCATGTCCTAACCCATTCACTCTCCCACTCTCCTAGACAATCATTTACCACTCTCCTGTTCTTAAATCTCCATCACTTCAGACCCATCCTCACTCTCAGCCGATCATTTTGCTACTTCCTGTTTCACTGTGAATGAAAGAGCAATCAAGACAAACTTCTATGGAATTCCCATAGCACATCTCACACCTGTGCCCAAATATTCTGCCTTGACTCTTTGACAATGAACAAACTATTGAAAAACTCACCCATTCAGCATATCAGTCCAGCAGTTCAATCCTCTGCATAATTTTTTCATTCTATTCAGCATACAAACATGCAGTTATTTTCTTTTTTTAAAGAAAATTTTAAAAATTAAAAAAGAAAATGTTTAAAAGTTATCTTTTTAAAAAATTTTCTTCTTTCCCTTTACTACATAACTTAAAAAAGTTGTTTCTATTCCATTTCTTCAATTTCTGTTCTCTTATTCTCTATGAAGAGACCTTTGGCAGACTTTCATCAACCCCAGTTGCCCACCACTCCTCCAAAATCACCGTTCAAGGTTACCAATGAACTTCCATGTTGCTGAATGCAATAGACAGTTTTGGTCCTTATCTCACTTAACCTATCAGTTGTATTTCATGCAGGAAATCATTCCTTCTTCCCAGGAATACTTTCTTCACTTCCAGACCACCACACTCCTGATTTTTCTTCCACTTTATTTGCTGAGCCTTCTCAGTTTCCTTGTTGGTTCTCTTTGTCTTCTTGATCTCTAATCAAGTTTTTAAATTATTTTCTATCTTCATTCACCCCTTGATTAGTGCTGTGGTCCAAATGTCTGTTCCCCCCAAAATTCATATGTTAGAACTTAATTTCAAATATGATAATGTTAGGAGATGAGGTCTTTTGGCAAGTGATTAGAAAGTAAATGTACAGCCTCCATGAATAAGATCAGTGCCCTTAGGAAAGAGGATCAAGGGAGTTTGTTGGCCCCTTTCTACCATGTGAGGAGGCAGAGAGAAGGTGCCATATCTGAGGAATGGAGTTTCACTTGACACTGAATCTCTAGTGCTTAATCTTGGAGTTCTTGGTCTCTGGAACTATGAAACATAGATGTTTGTTGGTTTAAGCCATGCAGTTTATGGTGATTTTGTTCTAGTGGGCTATATAGACTGAAACAGTAAGCTCATTTAGTTTTTTTTGCTTTAAATTTTGTGTATGTACCTTTGGTGCCTATAGCTACAATCCAGACCTCCTCCTTGAACTCCTGTGCCCACCCAAAGACATCTCTCTGGCAACCCTTCCCTCTTTGTCCCACATCATGTACTCTGTACTACATCATTTCTATCACCTTCCTCAGCTTGGCTTCCAGGTCAATGCTCTTGCTTGGATTTTTTCTTCATTTCTGGTCCCTCTATAATTCCTTTGTGATTCCTCAACTTCTCTCCAAACCTTCAATGTTGGAGAGTTCCAGAACTCAGTTCCAGTAACCCTCTCTCCTCTATTCATATTGCCTTCCTAGATGACTTCAGTCAGACTCATTTTAATATCATCCATATGCCAATAATGTTCACATTTCTATCTCCTGCCCAGCCATCTTTCCCCAAACTCCAGGCTCATGTTTCTAAGTTCCTAGTCTATTCCCCCACTTCATTCACTAATGAGCATTTCTAACTTGACACATTCAACACTTAGCTCCAAATCATTTCCTTCAAACAGAATTATCTTACAGTTCTGTTGTCTTGGCTGCTCGGTACAAAATCTTGGAGTCATACTTAATTCTTCTCTTCCACACTCCACATCCATCCATCAGTAAACCCCATCAGCTCTACCTTCAAACGGCCCAGAATTGAATAACTTCTTACTATTTCCACTGCTATCACTCTGATCCAAATCACCACCATCTCTCACCTACATTCTTATAATAGGTTCATGACTGCTGTCACTGATTCCAACTTTCTCTCTATAGTCTGTTTTCTACATGCTGATCAATGATCCTTTCTCTGCTCAAAATTTTCGACAGGTTTCCCATCTTACTCTGAGTAAAGTCACATTCCTTACACTGGCTTATAGGCTCTACACTCAGAATGCTATCACCTCTCTGACCTCATCTATTACTACCCTACCTCTTGTCAACTTCACTATAAACCCACTGGCCCCTGCCTCAGGCCCTTTCTGCCTATTGTTCCCTTGCCTAGAATATTCTTCCCCTGATACATGCATGTTGGTCCTGCATCTCCTTCTGATCTTAACTCATAAGCTTCTGATCTTAACTCATAAGCAACTTCTCAGTGATGCTATTTTAGTCTCTATGCCTTATTCTCTTCCAATACTTTTTTCTTTTATCATACCTAACATACTATGCAATTAATTAACTTATGTACTATCATTTTCCTTTTGGCAACATGTATGTTCCATGTAGGCAAGCTTTTTGCTCATGTTTTGTTTGTATAATATTGCTGTATGTACCATTATATACATGTACATACGGCCTGTATCTAGGCCTCTAGGTTTTGTACAAACAGTCATGTCCCACATACTGACATTTTGGTCAGTGATGGATGTCATATACAATGGTGGTCACCCAAAATTGTAATGGAGCTGAAAAATTCCCATCACCTACTGAATCTTAGCTGTCTTAATATCATAGCACAATGTATTACTCATATATTTGTGGTGATGTTGGTGTACAAAAACTTATTATACTGCCAGTCATGTAAAAGTATAGCACATATAATTACAAACAGTACACAGTACCTGAAGATAATAAATGCCTATGTCGCTGTTTATGTGTGTATTATACCATACTTCTGCTTATGCTTTTTACTTCTACTCATTAACTTACAAAGCTTACCATAAACAGTATGACATGTTACACTGCCAGCAGCCTCATATATCTCCAGTTTACCCTGTCTCTTGACTACATCAAGAGGCCATATCAAGTGGGGCTGGGGTTGTGGCTTAGCGGCAGAGCGCTCACCTCGCACGTGCGTGGCCCAGGTCTGATCCTCAGCACTACGTAAAAACAAAAATGTATTGGATTGTGTACAACTAAAGTAAATAAATACATATATTTTTTTAAAAAAAGGAAAAAAAAAAAAAGAGGCCATATCAAGTGATTGGCGTGACCATCTAGGTTTGTGTGAGTACACTCTGTGATGTTCATTCAGTGATGAAATTCCTTAACAAACCATTTCTCAGAACTGCACCCAGAATAGCACCTGGCATATAGCAGATGCTTAATAAACGTATAATGAGGAAATGAAAGGCAACCCCAATTATAACCTTTCTAATCAATCTTCCTCCTGTCTCCAGAATGATCTAATTGAGAGGGAAATCTGCTTACCTCAGTCTTTAGTTTAAAACCCTTCAGTGGTTCTCCAGTACTACAGCTGATGCAAATTGAAACATCTAGTCAGGCATGTTCCATAAATGGGATAAGTAAAATATATATGTGGATGTGGGGTGGGGACACATGTGAAAAGCAGACAGTTGAGACGTACTTAAGGGCATTTGTTTCAATTATTTTAAAGAATTTTGTCTGTTACTTAGCAATGAACAGAGAAAAAAAACAACTATCTCCACAGCATGGATTGACGGGCACTAGGCACTGGGCAGGCCTTCTGTGCTTTCCACCTTTTAGGCCCTATAACACCTGAGAAACAGACTGTCCATATCCACAGACTAGACTATTGCAATGCAACTGAACATATTGGTTTCTTTTCTTTTTTTTTTTTTTTCTTCATTACTAAATAACCAGGCAAAGAAGCAAGATGTCACTGTTGGCATAGTCAGAAATTATATCCCGAACCCAGATGTTTGAACCAGATGATTAAACTTGCTAAAGGCAGTCTTTACAGCTGTAAGCAGGTAATTATGCTTGATATTCAGAGTGACATGACTGGGGATCTAACATAGGTAACCTTCCATTCAGTGATTCCTATCTGCCAGGACTTTACCTACACAGGAAGAACATCATCAGCACCAACTGCAATACATTTCCCATGAGGAATCAGGAAGACAGGAGAAGCCACAGTCACAGAACTTCCAGTAGCTGGGAACTCTCCTGGAGTACTTTGCTGAAAATGGATCCTCATCATAGCAATTGTACGTTCAAGACTTCTGTGTCAGAGTGTCCCAGCCTAGTCCTCAGTGGACTTTGACAGTGGACTTTGACAAAGGACTTCATGACCTTCATGATCGACTAATGTTTATAGGGAAGTCTCCTCTCTCAACATTCCCAGCACACACTGCACTTACTATTGCCAAGGATCCATTTCTCTCCTGTCTTGAAGCCTTTGTAATTTCCTAGAATACCCATCCCACCCACAAGTTCCAGGCAAACTGCTCCACCCAAGAATAGACTTCTCTAGGAAGCCTTTATAGATGCACTCAAGTCAACTAATTACTTCTCTTTTCCTGCACTATATCCAATACATATCTCCTACTTGACTTGACTTTATTAATTGAAATTATTATTTTATCTCAATTCCATAGGGGTGGTAAGCTTGTCTAATGTATCTTCGAAATACTGATGTCTGACCTAGTACATGGCACTTAAGAGGCACTCAATGAATGCTTTTTTAATTTAACTTAATTTTAATTAGAAAAGATTGATCAGATCAGTGGGGCTAGCATAAAGGCTACATTAGGGAAGGGTGGATTGGGGAGGGAAATAAAACATTAAAAAATATAAATTGTATATTTTTCATAGTTCATATAAATAAAGGCAGTATTTTGCATTGGAAAAGAATGTATCCCTGAAATTTTAAAAGATGATACAGTATAAAACACTGAGTATAGTCAGACAATGTAATTCCCTTTTCAGAACCCCTAGGAGCTAACTCAATAGAATATTTACATCCTACTTAATGCAAATTGGTAAGAAAACAGTAATATTCTCAAAAAATAAATGGCACATTGTAGAGAATAAACAAAAAATTGCATATGAGTTAATATAAGCAAGTTTAAAATATTCAAAATATTCAATAGAATATAAAAATAATCAATAAAATACAAATTGAAATAACTAGGTAGCTACTGAAAGTGTTGAATTCACAACCTTTTGTTCATATTCTACCACCCACTGTTCTTGACATGTAGCAGGGCTAATCAACATAGATCTTCTAGAAATCAATTTGGGCTTATGTTTTCTAATTTAACATTTAAAAATTTTCCCCAAAGCAAAATAGGAGATTACAGATACATGATTTATATACCAGTAAAATTTTTTAAAAAACTAGAAACACCCCCAAAAGAAACTAGAAACACCCCCCAAAAGAATGAATATGTTAAAAAAGTATAACTACTCTTTTATATAGTCATAATCATAATAATGATGATAATAACTGAGCAATGGTAATTCCTCATGGGAAAATTATGATAATCATAGTAATGATAACTAATATTTATTAAGCATTTACTACATGTCAGATATTGTGGTAACTATTTGACATTATTATAAGATAGATAACTAGAATGGAGTTGCCAGCCTTAGCAAATAAAAATACAGGATGCCCAGTTCAATTTAAATTTCAGATAAACAACAAACAACTACTTTATATACATATGTTCTGTGCATTACTATACATTGTTTATCTGAAATTTAAATTGAACTGGCATCCTATATCTTACTTAGATATGAGCAACACAGATCCTAGTAACCCATTTTACTGATGAGAAAACAAGGATACAGAGGCTAAATAACTTGTCCAGGGTCATGTGCAATAAATAGTGATAAAATGTTATATTTGCAAGAAATAAAAAGAGAAATTTTGCCTACAAATGATTACATGTAGGTAAAATATATGCATGCCAATGGACCACAGCTGAAAGGACATGTGGGGCAGATGATACCACTACCAATTATACCTACTTATCAAGCAATTACTTAAGCATTTACTCTGGGCATTGTGCTGCAGGACCCATCCACTCCCATTTTACAGATGAATAAAATGGAGAGTGAAATCTTTTGTTTATGGTCACTAAGGTGGTAATTGCAGGATCAGAATCTGACTAAAGTTTTAGCTTATTCTGATTTTCTTGTTCTCTTTCTTCCTTCCTTTCTTTCTTTCTTTCTTTACTTTCAAGTACAGTTCTATCACTGTTGATATAAAAATTTTTGTGTGATAAAATACACACACCAGGATACATGAATATTTCAAGGAGATCTGCAAAGCATATCTTCAGGGTTTGCTTTGGCCTACAGACATTTCTAGATAGCCAACTAAGTGAAACACCTGAAAGTAAAAGTTGTGATGCACAATTCTGGCTACAAGGAAGATCAATGATCACGGTGAAAACTCCACAACTCAAGTTGTAACTTCATTCAGAAAGAAGTGCATACTCTACCTTATCCTTTAAAAATGAGACTGCTCTCCCATTTATACCTCTTACTAAGCTCTTCCCCTTACTCTATACACATTGGCATGTGAACTTGCTAGTTTCCTCAAGTCACTCAGTTAAGGAGATTATAAATTTTTTTCTAAGCCAACCATATAGAAAATTTCCCATGCACTCATAACACAAAGTGCCAGTATGCTTTTCCAGTGAAAACAATATTTATGCTCTATACATAATAGGGAATTTTAGCATGAGTTTCCCTTAGCTGTCAGCTTAATTTTTACTTCAGAGTTTTGCCCACATCAAAAAGTGTGTGCTTTTGATTGTTTACTCTAAGAGAGGCAGCTGGCCACAGGGCTGCCTGTGATGCCTTTATCACAATTTGCTTTTGTTTTCCCCTCTTGATAATTACCTCATGACTAAACCATTCACTGGCCCATGTAGAGGAATCCCACAGAGATGAAAACACACTTGTTTAAATAAAATATTTATGAAGAAGCCCTAAAATGTCACTGAAGTAAATGCAAATTAGATCTTCACATATCGTGCATCCAATATGCCACTCATTCCTTAAAAGACTCTATTTCCTGATTGCAATTAACATTAATTTTTTTAAAAAAAATTAATCCCATTGTGCATAATCACACCAATGTCTATTCATAAAAATCCAGTGTTTTAAGATTTATTTTCTTTTGACTGCCTTGAAAAGTTTGAATTAAGGCTAATCTTTAATCATGATAATATTTTGAAGATTTTTTCCGTAGAAACTATATTTAATTATTAGTTCATATATACATTTCCTAATATGTGATTTCACTATAATTCAACACAAGGTGACATTAAAAAGTTCCAGCATTCTGGCCTTTAATGAAATACTCTTTGAGCAATATTTTCTTGATATGATTTGAGATTTTTTTCCCCCTCCTTCAAATAGGGTAGATACAATAGAGTCTCATTATATTATTTTCGTGATATTTTTAAAGAGAACTCAAAATAGTAATTGGCATAATATTGTCACAAGAAAGTTAGGAAAGATACTAACTGGATAAAAGATACTAACTGGATAAAGATACTAACTGGATACTAACTGGGCAATAGTCAAGGGCAATAGTCAAGCTCTCTGGTTTTTGATACCATCTTTCCTAATTTTGCAAGAAAGAAATGTGATCTGAGCCAAGAAGAGTTAGGTGCATTTATCCTTTGCCTCATGGCTTCAAAGTTGTCCTCCACTTGGCTGTACATTGGAATCAGCTGAAGAACTTAAAAATTATACTGATACCAGGTCCTATCCAGAGATAATTCTGATTTAACTGGTCTAAGAGAAGACTGGTCTTTATTAGGCTTATGTTGTGTTATTTTTATTTGCTTGTTAGAACTCCATAAGTATTTCTAATATGCAGCCAAAGATGAAAAACATTTGTCTAAAATAAAAAATTTTTCCTGAATAGAGTAATATTTACCTGGAGAGAAGGATCACTAATGATGAGACTTAAGGCTCTGCTTCACACCCAGACCTGGTGAATATTTTATAAACCTTGAGTACATGCAGAAGAATCTCCAGAATACGAAGATGGAACATGAATGGAAAACCAGTACCCTGGATAACAGAATTTGTGATAAAATACTAAGGTGAATCTCTAGTTACATGAATTTAACTTACACTTAAGGATTAAATCCATTATACAAGTACAGAATAGAGAAAATAGGTATAAGGATAACTGTTAGAAAAAATATTTAGGAAATTTTCATTGACAATAACTTCTAGTTCTTAGTATACTCATCCCTCTGTACCTGTGGGTTCTACCCCATGGATCAACCAACCACCGATTAAAATATTAGAAAAAACTGCATCTGTACTGAACATGTACAAATTTTTTCTTGTCATCATTCTCTAAATAATACAGTATAACAGCTATTTACATAGCATTTACATAGCATTAAGTATTACAAACAATCTAGAGATTATCTAAAGTATATGGGAGGATATGCATAGGTTATATGCAAACACATCATTTTATAAAAGATAACTGAACATCCTCAGATTCTGACATCATGGGGGGTCCTGGAACCAGTGTCCTTCAGATACCAACAGGCAACTGTAAATGTGATGTGATTACCTAAGAAACTACTTTGACTTAGACCCAACTCTTTTTTCAGAAAAGATGCATGGCCTCAGGATACTTTACTTCTTCACACCTCACTTTGTTCATATATACCAATCACTTTTAACCATGGTCCTTGGATTTTGATGTGCCTACAACTCCCATGAAAATCCTGTGAATAAACAGATTCATAGTCAGTAGATCTGGGTTGGGCCTAAATTTTGCATGTCTAACAAGTTCCCAGATGCTGCTGATGCTGCTGGCCCACCCCACAGACTAGAGCTTTGAGAAGCAAAGTCTTAGAAAACTGTTAGGAGGACCGAGAGAAATGACCTACATAAAGTGCTGGTTGGTACCCTACAAAAAAAAAAAAAAAAAAAAAAAAAAAACCCGGAAAATGATAAAAACATGTTTAAAAACTAGAAATTGTATTATCAAATCCTATTTTCTTTCCAGACGGGGACTACAGTAGGTCCAGAGAGTTTAAGATTGTTCCCTCCTAACAGCCAAAGGTGTATAATGGAGAAGAGGGATGAGACTAATTCTGATTGAAAAAAGTATAAACAAGATCAATAAGTAGAAGTGTAAGAAAGCTTTTAATTCCTACAACGAAAATCTTCCAACAATAAATGCAGCTCTACAACCAATTGGACTCTTGACAGTGAAGTCTCTAGTTACAAACTATTAAGCATAAACCAATTGGTGATATTCAGAAAATATTCTGAATATAAAGATATAAAGAAGATATTCAGACCTCAGGTTACCATACAACTAAGCTTGTGTACCTAAAGAGGCATCACACACTTAATATGTATAAAATGTGAAAAACAAAATAGAAAACTTGTCATTTCCCTCCCCTCTCCAACCTTCTTTCTAAAATCTTCTGCTCAACAAATGGAGTTACTTAGGTCAAAAAGCTTTAGGATCATCCTAGTACATCTTTCATCTTTCACATTTCTTCCATCAATAAATACTAGTGGGGCTGGGGATGTAGCGCAGTGGTAGAGTACTTGTCTAGCACGCACAAGGCCCTAGGCTCAATCACTAGTATCACAAATTAAAAAAAAAAAAAAAAAAAAAAAAAAAAAGATTAGTGGCTGTACCTTCAAGTTATATCCACAATCCAGTTACTCTCACCGCCTACATTAGCACTTTCCTGATCTATCCCTATCACCTCTTTCTGGATTCCTGAAATAGCTTCCTAATAGTTTTCTCTGCCTTTATCCTTCCTCCACAGCATTTTCTCAGTATAGTATTCAGTGTTGTCACTTCTCAACAATATTTAAGGCTTTGTATTTATTTAGAATAAACACAAAGTCCTTACAATCATTCACAAGACCCTACATGATCTGCTCTCTCCAACCCTTGACCACATTTTTTAATCACTCTCCATCTTTTCACTCTTCCCCAATTACCTATGAAGTCAATAGCATAGATGTTACTGCCTCAGGACCTTTGTACTTGCTATTTTTCTGCCCCAGACACACTGGTCTGTGGCCCCGCCTTACACTACCTCTGAAGAAATGAACAAACATGAAAGATACAGTGTCACTCTGCTATCCACAGGGGATTATATCTATTTTTCTCCTTTTATAACTAATATTTTTAGAGGAGTTTGAAAAAGCTAGCTACCATTGTGTGAGTAAGAATAGACAACAGGCAAAGAAAGCTGGAAGGTGGCATTCAGATGGATTCCTTTACAAAAAAATGGAAGTCACCCATCTACAGACAACTCTCTCTGGGGACCCATGTTCCAAGGCTGCTCTACATGATTGTTCTGCTTCACACCACACAATAGCTTTATTCACATAGTGTTGTGCAGTGTAGCTTCTCCAGCCACTCAGCTTTTAGGGCTCACAGATTAAGGCCACTCTTGGCTTGCACAAACAGCTTCAGCGGTACAGAGATAAATGCATCTGATGTAAGAATTAATGTGAGCAAGGCAAGCAAGGAAGGAAATGGAGGGAGATTTGGCCTGAGCTGAAGTGCCCTGAAGGAGAGGGTGCACTTTTGATGTCATCTTTGGCCTCATTTCCTCTCACCTTGCACTTGCAGTCTCCCTCCCCTGCCTCATGAGCAGGCTACTTTCTGACACAAACCAAAGAGCCAGAGGGGCATTCGGCTACCTCAAAACCATGTGCCCTAGTTTAAGAAAGCAGAGCACTGCTTTCAGGAACTCAAAGAGCAGCAGGGCAGACTCCTATCTACAGCTATTTCTTAGCCAAGGAATCAGATTTCCTCTTCTAAGGAGTATTCTTCGTGGCTCTTCCTAGAGGGCTGGCCAGTGTAGGGACTGAAAGTCTAAGAACATGGAAGCCAGTCCCTCAATTAAAAGGAGCAGAGATGAAAACTGGCCCAAAGGGTTTGGTGTGTTAAACATGCAATTTAGAGACAGGTCTCACCCACCTTCTCTTCTAAAGCCAAAGATGATGGCTTTTGTGGGATAACAAGGAAAGCCCATGACACAGTGTCAGGTAACAAAGCAAGAGGTTTTAGCACTAACACTTGCTTTACATGAAGCATGTTAAATAATGGTCTTGTTCTTGCTGTGTAAGGACAGAACCTCACACACTTGGGACATCTTCCCAGGACTTGTGTTGGTGAGATGAGCACTCCATCACCATCTGGGGCCTATGCAGGGCAAGGTATCCAGCAATGAGCCACACACAGGCTGGACACTAAACCTCCTGGGAAATCACTGGGATCAGTATTTCTCCACTTAATTCTCCTCTTTGAGGTAATACATTAGTGATCATTTGATAAACTTATTAATGTAACCACAGGCAGTAGAGAACAATAATCTTTCTTTTTCAAGAGAAAAAAAAATGCCTCTGAGTACAGAAAATCTGATATAAACTTTAAATGCCTGCCTTCACCCTCCACACACATTTTGAATATCCTATCAAGGATATTCTATTTAAATCAGGCTCAGTGTGAATCCCTTCAGGAGTCAAATAATTCTCTAATATATCTTTTGGGCAAATGTATTTTTATATAATGGATTGGCTTAAAATGAGGTAAACTGGTACTGAACAATTTGCACTGCAATAGCTTGTTGCCAACATTTATACACAGGACTATCAAAGGAAAGGCCATTTTCTCATCCCATTTTTAACAATCCAACCACAATATGCTTTTTTTCTTTCTTTCTTTTTTTTTATTTGAAAGTACTTAGGTTAGGAGAATATTCAAGAAAACGATTTCTCCAGATTCTTCAATCTCATGCAAACATTTAGAAGGAATGTATCTTCCAGTGACAAGTAGTCTATGAGAAGACGTGGGAGATTAGGAGCCCTTGGAGAAATCAAATGGCATCACTAAAACTCCCTCCTCCAACCTTAATTGGTCAAATGCCAAAAATAAATGAACTTTCCAAAGTTAGGAGCTTCTCAACTTTCACTAGGGATAACTGCAGGTGCACAAGCCATGACGGGAAAACCCACCCACCCTACAGTGCTGGGCAAAGGTGCCCGGTGGAGTCAGATGCCCAGGCCCAGGCCGCCTCCGCGCCTTGTGACCCGCAGGGACGGGTTCAGGCCCAGCTACCCAGGAGCAGTAGCTCCCCACCGCCAGATCCCGTCCAGTCCTTTTCAGCCCAGACCAAGGAAAGAAACTAGGCGCTCAGGAGCGAAGGTAAGCAGCTCCCGGTGGGATTCAGCCGCAGCCGGGGGCTGTTCCCAACTCCCAACTTCCCAGAGTTTCCTCCGGCCTCGTCCCTCTTTTTCACAGCTTGGGAGGCCGCCGCGGCCTCCCCTTGCTCAAGACGCAGAGACGGGGAAGTAAAGCTCCAATCTTAGAGCTCAGGAATTGCCCCCAGGAGCCCTGTTGAGGGGAGCGCAGGTGGCGGGCGTGGTTCCTCCAGCCCACCCGAACTCGGCCTCCGTTCAGCAGCCTCCGCCCGGGTCCTGCCCGGTTCTAGCATCAGGCCACGGTGCACTGCTTCTTGATCCCTCTTCAGGCTCAGTGGCCACCCCCTGCCCTCTGCCAGTCCGCGTCGCTCTTCTGCTTCAGGCCCCGGTCAGCCCCAAGTCCCAGCCCAGGGCCCTTTTCGTCGCGCCAGACGGCGGCGGCGGCAGCACTCACCTGGGTCGCGGAGCCGGGGTCTGGCACGGTCCCGCAGGTGGTAGATGAAATCTTGGCAGCTGTCGTGCTCCAGGGCCCCACGGGCACAGAGCTCGGCCAGCAGCTGCAGCGCCTGGTGACAGAGCGCGTCCCTGGCCCCGGGCATCGCCCCCCCGCATCCTCGGACCGCGCCGGGCAGGCGGGCGCGGGAGACAGCCCTCCGCCTGCCAGCTCAGAGCCGCCGCCTCCGGGCGGTCAGCGCTCGCCGCCACAGACCCGCCAAGAAACGTTCCGAGCTCGAGCCGGAGCCCCAGCCGGCCCGGCCTCCCACCGGTTGCATGCAGCTCTTCTCCAGCCGGCCGGTCGGGCTTTCTCTCCCTCCCGCCCGGCTCCTCGGTCCCTCCTCCAGCACCGAGGGGAGGTGGCGCCGCGCAGCCCAGCGCGCCTCTTGCCTCGCGCTCCGCCCGCCACTCGCTGCCGCCGGGGGGCGGGGCTAGGCGCGCCGCGGGGTAGGCTCGCGGCGGCCCTCGCTTGGGCTCCAACCAGAGACTCGGGGCGCTCGTCGGCTTCTGGCGTAGCGCCGACCGAACTCGACCCCGAACCTCGCACTCGGAACAGCCGCGCCCAAGCTTGGAGAGTGTGAGCATGTGCGTGCCCCAGACGCTCTCGCCACCCAATTCCTCTGCCTTGATGCAAAACCAAGCTCCCCCTTCCACTACTTCTCACAGCCTCTGTCCCAAGGCACATTCTGGGATGAGTGGCGCTAAGGTTGCAATTTGGACCACACCCGTGGAAAACTGAGTGCCTGCCTCGAACTTGGAAAGCGCCGCCTGGGCAGAAACCATGGACCCGAGGGAGCTAGACGCCCAAATTCTGGGTTTGGGGCCAAGAGTTGCCAACAAAGGAAGGATTTCACCCACGTGGTGATTTGGACTAGGTGGAGGCTCTCACATCATAAGTAAGGTCAAATAAATGACTCCTGAACAAAAGACGCAGAGGCTGACCTGATTTTCTAGGCAACTGATGTAAATCCAAGGATTGCCAGCATTTCCCCAGCACCCACGGGAGTGTGTCCCCAAATTTTAGATGTTTGGAAGGGGACCTCACAGTACCTCTTAACCACCCAACTCTTCAGGCCTTCAGGCAGTAAGTTCAGAAATAATCACGAAGTATTGAACTCTTTTGCTTGTGTGTCAGGCACTAACTATACCACGAGCCTTTTGTATGTATAATCTTATTTAATTCTCTAGTTAGGCCAAAAAAAGTCTGTATACCTATTATACCCATTTTGCTATTGAAAAACCAGTACTCAGAAAGGTGTCACTTGCCCAAGTTCATACATGGAGAGAAGGTACCTTTCTCCACCCCCCCCCCCTTTTGAACATTTCCTTAATACTAGTAACAAGCCTCATTCTAGAACAGTCAGAAGGGAATCTCCACAACTGGTGACACACTCAAAGCCATAAGGTTATGCTTTCTCTAGGGACATCTCACAGCAAACCATATTGCACAGAAAGGCATTCAGGAGTCCGTCGAGTGTTCACCCAAAAGGAAGATTTGAAATCCTGCTGTGAATGGTGCTAGGTTTCAAGGAGCTTATAGGGGAATAGTAGAGAAAAAGCAGAGTTGTGAAGAAGAAAGATAACCCTGGAGTATGGCCATAAGACACACCGTCTACTCTAGGAAAATGAGGAGAGAGAAGAAACCAGCTGGGAGGGAGCCTATGGGTGAAGTTGAACAGGTATTGGTCCTCCAAACTTAAAGAAGGAAGAAAGGCCATGTAACACTGAAGGTGACACTGGAGACAGCATGATGTAGAAATGGGCAGAGGTGTGTGTTAAACCTGTAAAAATATAACACCTATGCCACTATGTCAGAAAGGAACTGAAAGCAGTAAGAAATGGACTTTAATAAAACAAGTAAGGCCGGGCGCGGTGGCTCACGCCTGTAATCCCAGCACTTTGGGAGGCTGAGGCAGGAGGATCGCGAGTTCAAAGCCAGCCTCAGCAATGGTGAGGCACTTAGCAACTCAGTGAGACCCTGTCTCCAACTAAAATACAAAAAAGGGCTGGGGATATGGCCCAGTGGGTGAGTGCCCCTGAGTTCAATCCCTGGTACCACAAAAAAAATAATAAAAATAAATAAATAAATAAACCAAGTAAGATATGATAAAGACCCTAGACTAGGCCTGAAGCAGTACCTGACAGAAACATCTAAATTTGAAAAACATTTCAATTATCAACAAAATTGCAACAATAGAATGAGGAAGAAATGAAAGACATAGAAATTTCAAAAAGTGTACCTGACTCAAATGCAATGTTGATGGCATGTAGAAATGCTAGCTTAGAGTTGAGAGAGGGGAAACGCAATCAGCAGCTGAAAGGCAGAAACTGATTTGCCACCTTGTATGGGTTCCTCCAAGAAAGAAGAGATGGAGAAATAGAAGGAAAATGTGGAATTTAAAATGTGGCTCAATGAGATGACTGAAAAATAGCAATTGGAGAAGAAAGCGGAAAAGCTGAACAGAGGGGAGTCCTGGAGGTCAAGGGATGAGGAGTATTTAATAGAGGAGTGCTTAACCACATTCAACCATCAACTGTGAAACAGTTTAAAGAAAAACAAATCCAAGAACTGTCCTTTGGCTATAGCAGGTAGTAAGACATTCAAGAATTAGAATAGTTACTAAGCAACCAACCTTGTGCAAGTTAAATGTTTGTGCTTCGGATTTCTCATCAGATAATACTAATAAGTACATCACTGAATTGTTAATGAGATTACTTCAATACATTTAAATTACTTAGAATAGTGCTGCCACACAGTATGGACTCAATCAATGTTTTTGTTTTTAGCATTATGTGTCTACTATAATGTACTAGGTACTGAACACATTTTCTTTTTTTTTTTTTTTTTAATATTTATTTAGTTAGTTGTACACAATGCCTTTATTTGATTTTACGTGGTGCTGAGGATCGAACCCAGGCCACACGCGTGCTAGGCGAGTGCTCTACCGCTGAGCCACAACCCCAGCCCCCACATTTTCTTAATCTATTACTCACAACATCCCAAAGTGGTGAATGTTTTACAGCCATGAGCCACATAACAAAGTTTTGGTAGATAATGGACCACATGTATGACAGTGGTCCCCTAAGATTATAATGAAATTGAAAGATTCCTATCACCTAGTGATATCTTCACTATCATAATGTTATAGCCCAATGCATACTCACATGTCTGTGGTCATGCTGGTGTAAATAAACCACTGTATTGCCAGTCATATAAAAGTACAGTAATACAATTATGAACAGAATATAGCAAAATATCAATAACAAATGATGTTTACTAATTTATGTATTTACTACACTATACAGTTTATCATTATTTTAGAGTGTATTCCTTATACTTATTAAAAAAATAGTTAACTTAAAATAGCCCCAGGCAGATTCCAGAAGAAGGCATTGTTATGATAGGAGATGACAGCTCTATGTATGTTATTGCCCCTGAAGACCTTCAATCAGGACAAGACATGGAGATAGAAGATATTGATGACCATATTGATGACCTTGATGTAGTGATATTGATGACCCCATGTAGAACTAGGCTAAAGTGTATGTTTGTGTCTCAGTTTTTAACCAAAAAAATTTAAATGGAAAAAAATCAATAGGATAAGGATATAAATATTTTCATACACTTTTACAATTTCTGTTTTAAATTTGATATAGTCAAAAATTCAATAAACAGTTTACAAAGTAAAAATGGCACAGTAAGCTAAGGCTAATTTACTACTGAAGAAAAAAATATGAATTTAGTATAGCCTATGTGTACAGTGTTTATAAAGTCTACAGTGATATACAGCAATGTCCTAGGCTTTCGCATTCACTTACCACTCACTCACTGACTCAATCAGAGCAACTTCCGGTCCTATAAGTTCTATCAATAGTAAGTGCCCTATGCAAGTGTGCCATTTTTTATCTTTTACTCCATAGTTTTATTTTACCTTTCCTATAGTTAGTTACACAAATACTTCCTATAGTTAGTTACACAAATATTATTGCCTATGGATTCAGTACAGAAACATGTTATACAGGTTTGTAGGCGCAATAGGCCATACCATGAAGACAAGGTAAGTAGTAGGCCACAGCAACTCCCAATTCTCATCATTAAGCAATTCATGACTGTATTTCCTACTTTACAGATGAAGTAAAGTTGGGTGGTTAAATAATTTGCTCAAGGACAAATTGGTACATTGTCTCCAAAGACAGTTATAGGCATCTCTCCCATTTCCCATTGCCTTGAACAATGTGACTTCACTACTCCTCCCATCAAGAAGTTGTCTACTGGATATCACTGTACACTTCTATAGACTTTATAAACACTGTACACATAGGTATACTAAGTTTATATGTGTGCATATATGTATATTAATATAATGTATATGTATATTAATTTAATGTATACATACAAGTGTATACATTAAAATACATATATATTTTTTCCCCTTCTCCCTGAATCTGGGAAGGCCTTGTGACTTACTTTAATCAAAAGAACAGGTGGAAGAGGCCTAGGGCTTAAGAGGTTTTGAAACTTTTGCAGGATATCCTGTTGGAGAGACGTCCTGAAGAATGAGAGTCAATGTGGAGAAAACATATGAGAGGTAAGAGATACTACTAAAACTGAATTGTGTCCCCCCTCAAATTCTTATGTTTAATCCCTAACTCCCAATGTGACTGTATTTAGAAATATGGCTAATAAGGATGTATTTAAAGTTAAATGTGATCATGAGAGTGGAGCCCTGATCTAATAGGATGAGTGTCCTTATGAGAAAAATCATCAGTGTTTGCTTTCTCTCTTCCATGCAATGACAGAGTGAGAAAGCGGTTGTCTGCCAGCCAGAAAGTGAGCCCCAACTTGAATCAGCTAGCACGTTGATCTTGGACTTACAGCCTCCAGAACTGTGAAAAAATAAATTTCTGTTCATTATAAATTATTCAACCTCAAGTATTCTGTTACAGCAGCACAAAATGACTAAACCAGGGGTACGATTCCTGGTAATGCTTTTGAACCATGAAGTTTGAGAACTTCCAGTTTATATGCTGGGGGAAAAAGCCTTTGGAAAAGGACATGTAAAGTCCGATGTGATGTCCTCTGGGCAATAATATTAATGATTAAAACTGATAATTATTGGGCATTTGTTATATTGTTATATACCATGTATTATTTTTATATATGTATATGCATATATACATACATGTGTATATATATATATATATATATATATATATATATATATATATATATATATTGCATTTCCTCCTGATCATCCAAAATGTAGTCACAGGGGGGTCCCCCGGGGAAAGGGAAAGGAGAAGGTATGAGAAGGGGAGGGGGGTAGAGGGGGGGTGGGGGAGGGGGGGGGTGGGTCCCTGGGAGGAAAAGGAGAAGGGAGTGGGGTGTAGAGAGACCGGGGAGGGGGGTAGGGGGGGTAGGGAGGTGTGAAGGGGGTGGGGGTGGGGGGGGGGGAGGGGGTAGGGTCACATTATTTCTCCATTTTTATAGAGGAAGAAACAAGTACAGAGAGATTTGATAATTGCCCCCAAGATCCCATAGCTTATTGTTGACAGCCAGGACTCAGTTTTGAGTTTGCTTGGCCCCAGAGTCTATGTTTTCTATATCATACTACTGCTTTGAATTACCTTCAGGATAAAAATACTCAATAACTACTTGTTTGACATTGCTCCAAGTCCTCTCATCATCTTGTTCATTGTCTTCTTCATGTAATTCTTTCTGAAATGTGGCACCTGAGCTGAACCCCAGCCTCCTGGTGTAGTCATTCAACAGGTGGCATGCAGTATGTCCTGCTCTCTCTCTGCTTCAAGCTTCTGCCTTGCTGTTGGGATGATAGCACCCCATCAAGCAGTGGATGAAATCCCATAAGTGTTTCAGACTACATCCTACTCCCAAGATGGAGATTCTGTACTTGGGAAATGGTTTGGGATTCCTAATGGCAGAACTTCCTATAAATCATCATTTTGGTTGATAGAATTCCTTGCCTCTAACAAACGAAAATAAAATTCAAGTGGCACAACTGGTTCTCAGTGAACCCGTGTTATTTCCTAGTGATTAGCACTCCATTGAAATGCTCACAAACCTTCTTTTTAATTATCCAGAAGAGGTATTTATTCATCCTCACACTTGCTTCAGAGATTGAAATACAATTCACCTGGACCAAGAGATTAGAAATGACTTAGAGCTCATGTTCTGTGACAGCTACAGTCTCTTGTCTTGGTCATCAGTTTCATCCTTTCCTGTTTGGAGTGAAAAAAAAATTTTTTTTTGCACTGTTCTAAGCAATTTCTCTATCTCTAGCTCTTTTTGGGGTGAATTTTTCTTTAGAGATGAAATGAAAAAAATTGGGAATTGAGTAGCACCACCTTGTCCATGTGACTGTTATCACTGAACCATTATCCCAAGGAGCAAATTGTTTTGGTATGTTGAAAATCTTTATTCCTCTTTCCTAAGACTGTGTGATTTCCTACCTGGTTTTATGATTGACAACTACAAGTTATAATTCCCATTTTTTTTTTCACTTTAAAGAAAGTAGAGATTTATTAGTTTTAGCATTTAATATTGAGGAATACACTGAAGGACAGAAGGCAACATTCCAAGTCAGAGGTCAGGTACTACTTTGCTGTGTCTTAATAGATGCTGTTCAGAGTAACGTTAGAGTAGAAAGCAAAGGTCAGATTTTTTATGAGACTGAGAAAAACCTGAACCTGTGCATCTTCCCCTACCTGATGAATTTTTGGCTGGTAGGGACACTTACTGGGGATCAAACCCAGAAGTACTTTACTGCTGAGCTATGTTCCCAGCCCTTTTTATTTTTTAAGACAGGGTCTCACTAAGTTGCTTAGGGTTTCACTAAGTTGCTGAGGCTGGCCTTGAACTTGTGATCCTCCTGCCTCAATCCCCCAAACTGCTGGGCAGATCAATTTTCTTTAAACTTTTTTTTTTAAATCCTTGAAGCTGCCTTTCAAAGTAGCTAATGTCCCTCATCCTGGACAAGTCTGAGTTGCAGTCACTCTATATGAGGTTGATGACATACTAGATTGGCTAGACTGTGACACAAGTGGTCATGTGACATCCAACTAGCTTAAGAGATGAGAGGAAAAGAAAGATTCTATTATCTTTTTAGAGTAGATGGACACAATACCTTTATTTTACTTATTTATTTTTACACAGTGCTGAGGATTGAACCCAGTGCCTCGTGTGTGCCAGGCAAGCAAGCGCTCTACCACTGAGCTACAACCCCAGCCCAAGAAAGATTCTAAATAACTAACACACTTCCTTACCTTCTGCAGCTAGTTTCCCTCCCCAGTGCTGAAAACCAATCCAGTGCAACTTGGCCCATACTCAGTTGCCTGGGTTTTGTTTTTGTTTGTTTTGGTATGGTTTTGGTACTAGGGATTGAACCCAGGGGCACTCAACCAATAAACCACATCCTCAGCTACTAAGTTGCTTACAATCTCTCACTAAGTTGCTGACACTAGCTTTGAACTTATGATCCTCCTGCTTCAGCCTCCCGAGTCACTGGGATTACAGGCATGTCTGGTTCCAAGTGCCTGGTTTTTAAGAGAAAAGGTCAATGTGCACATTCATTGATGAGAATGTGAGTATTAAATACTTAAGAAGCCCTTTATTGCTTAGTAACAAGTGATTTTGACCAAAAAAAATTTTTTTTTTTTTTGTAAATACAGAGAGAAAAAAGACTAGAAGGTTATGGGGAAGGAAGAGAGAAACCATCCAATATTTTCCTCTTTGGTCTTATACAGAAGACCATATAAAATTTATATGTTTGTTTCAGTCATCACCCTGTCCAAAGAACCAGGCTCAAGTTAGTTGCTAAGTATTTAAGCCACATTTAATCAACTAATATATTAATCAAATGTCTAAATGCAAAGGTTTTTGATATAACTTTTGTGATGGATCTTAAATTTCATATTTAAGCTTTCTTTTTCTTATATCTTACATTAAGTGATTATAACTACAAAATCTTTCATCAAAATATTCTTTCTTTACACTTCATTTTCTCTAAATATTTTCTCACAAATATTATGCAAACTTTATCCTCTTAGTATTGTCTATCCTTTTGAATTATCCATACTGCAAATTTTCTTCCTTTTCCTTTCTACTTCTAAATACCTTCTCTTTATTTCCTTCTTTCTCATTTTCTTTCCATAAATTCAATCTGCAAAGCTTTTATTGGGAAGCAAAGTAGAATTTGGAACTCTAGAGGTCTATTTCTAATTTATTATAATATTACATTATAATTCATTTTACTGTAATTTTTAACTCATACTATGTGCCAGATACTCCAAAAATGCTCTAAATATATTAACTCATACAATCTCCATAATAATCCCATGAGGGGGGTGTTGTTATTAGTTATCCCTACTTTTTTTTTTTTTTTTTTTTTGTACCAGGGATTGAACTCAGGGGCACTCGACCACTGGGCCACATCCCCAGCCCTTTTTTGTATTTTATTAGAGACAGGGTCTCACTGAGTTGCTAAGTGCCTCACCATTGCTGAGGCTGGCTTTGAACTCGTGATCCTCCTGCCTCAGCCTCCCAAGTGCTGGGATTACAGGCGTGCGCCACTGCGCCTGGCTAGTTATCCCTACTTTTTAATGGAGGAAACATAAACACAGAAATTTCGTAGCCTGCCCAAGTTCACACAGTTGGTCAGTAGTAGAGATGGGCTTTTATTACTCCTATGCCCTGTGTTTACCACCCTCTGTAGGTGGGCTCAGGTGACAGCCTAGAGCTCATATCCTGAGTCGAACAGGCCCTAATGGCCATTAAGAGCAATACTGGCTTTGTGCCTTCTCCAGCCCTGCTGGATGCACTCAAATCTTTGCCTTGGTTTTGTTTTCTGTATGTAAGGATGGGCAGGGTCTGACCAATGTATGTTTGTATCCTATTTTCCAGACTGACGTGTGTATCCATTTAGTCAGTTGTTCTGCATCTCATGCTGTATGCTGTGCTTAATGTATTTTTTTAATTTAATCATTACCACAATCCTTTGAAATAGTTATTGTTATCTTCTTGATTGTACCGATTTGAGCATCAAAACTCTAAGGTCTAAGTAACTTACCCAAGGTCACACAAAGATTCAAATCCATATAAGGGAGACTCCAGAGACTGAAATTTAACGGTCACACAATATTCCTCCCCATAAATCTCAGAATTGCCTGGCAGTATTTTTTCAAGTTTTATATATGGTTTTGGAGATTTTTATGATCCCCTAGACAGTTGCAGGAAGATCAAATCGACATTTTAAAATGAATCATATACAGCATATTACTAAATAATTTATTAAAAACCCAGGTGTGTATACTATAAACAACTAGCAAAACACTCTGTGTCCCTATTATTTTGCTAATCCTGTCCCACCTAAGACATTGTCAATCCCCCTGGGAAGGGAATCCTCTCCACTAACTTTCTCTTGTGTATATCCTTTTGCTACTTCTGCACTTCTGCCTCTTATGTCCATATGCATTAGAATTACCTTCCTCCAACAAAGAGACCTTAATTTCTCCATCTGCAACTCATCAAGGTTCAGATTTTATAGAGAGATTTTTTTTATTAAGCAGGCATGTATTTTCTTCTCATTCAGTAACTGCAAAATAAATGATGCCTTTTGCCATACAGTATGTTTTCTCTCCTTCCTGGGCAATACTAAGTTACTCTTTTATCTCTTTCCTCTCCTTTTTATAGGAATCACTAAACTATGTGCTGTATGTATGTTTATCTAGTTGGGAGAGTACACTTTTCTGGGCTTGGCCAGTATAAATAACAAAATAACATCCCTGGATGCAAGTGGATGTAGCAGAAGTATTCTTTTCTTTCTCTCTTTTGTGTATGTTGGGGTGGGGTGGGGGTGGGGATCTGGGGATGGAACCCAGGGTCTTAAGCATGCCAGGCAAGTACTCTACTACTGAACTACATCTGCTGGCATAGAACTTGGAATTCTCCTGCCTCTCTGCCTCTAGAGTAGCATGCTATAGCATGCACCACTGCACCTGGCAAGCTTTTTCTTTTTCCCTTTGAGCCATTTTATTTCCTATGGAAGAATATTTGTTTCCAAGGACAGTTAGAATCCTTCAGGTTCACCAGGGCACAGCAGTATGCCTTCGTGAGGACTTATTTTGCATTTTTTTATGGGGTCTTCTGAATTTAGACCTCTTTTGAGAGAGTGTGGTGTATTGAAAGGAAGGAAACTATAAAGTTCAGATAATAAAGGCTTTATGCAAAATATGAACTTTAATGAACTGTAGATGGCTGCCTGATTTTGAGGATTTAATTAGAGGAAGAGATGTAACTTTTAAAACTATAACTTTAACCTCCATTCATTAGAATAAAAGGATATGCCTTAATTTTATTTTTGGATCTAAAACACACGATCATAATATATCAGTTGTCCTATTTGAAATAGTTCTATTTAAAGGAACATAATATTTGTGAACTGCTTTAAGTGTATTACCTGAATAAAATAGTAAGAGATAGTCTTGTTCATTTTTTGTTTTAAAATGCTTGCAATATTAAAAGACATGTTCAAAGTTTATATTAAAAGGTACACTCAAAGCTTATTTTGTGGGCTTTTTTTTTTTTTTAGCCTTTGCCATGACATTTATGAGCAAAATGTCTTGCAAATATTATTCAAGGAAGAAAAAGTAGACAGGTTTTTAAAAGTGTTGGTTTTTCCTTTTCTTTTCAATTATGTTCCTATTTTTCTTCAGTCTCCAGTGATTTTTAGGCTCAATTTGAACTGAAACTCACTGGAAGTAAACCTATTTTATGAATCTTTGAACACAGATGCAAATTTAAATGAAGAAGGTAGTTGTTACTTTCAAACACAGACATCTAGGGTGGAGTAGGGTGGAGGGGGAGGGCTTAGGAAGGAGGGAGGGAGATTTGGGAACAACTACTTGGCCATCTGTTTGGCCTCTGAGAACTGCCTTGGTTTTCTTCTTTTCTCAGGAATCTGTCTTCATTGTCTTTTACTGGTTTCTCTTCTACCTGACCTTCTAACTGTTGGGGTGCCCCATAAAGGACCTCTACTCTTCTCTTACTCATCAAGGGAAGTCTTATTAGCATTCATACATTGAGCTGGTTATGTGGCAACCATTTAAATGTATAACTTCACCTTCACCTCAACATGTTTCTTACCAAGGCTCCTTATTTAAGTGTTATTCATTTAATTGCCCAAGTCTGAATTAATGCATTATTACCTTTATCCCTTTCCCTTCCTTCCTCCTAATCAAATTTACTTTTCAGTGAATAATATATGCTCAATCTGCTTCCTTCTCCTTGTCCCCACTCCATTACCTTAATATGAACCACTCTCACCTTCTGCCTGGACCCTCTAGTAACATCTTATGGCAGACTGCATCAGTTGCTTACTCAGCATCTATTAATCTTCAGCATTTATTAAGCTCCTAATATTATTTTCAACAACCACTTTTTTCCACATGGCCAGGACTTTTAGGCAGTCTGGTTCCTTCCCCAGATCCTGGTGGTAATATGTCTGAGGCAATTGTAATACTATTTTCCTTAACTATGACTGGTTTAGGAAGGAGCCTCTGACCAAATTATGGCCTGAAGGAAAATCTGTAGAGGGCTCTTGAGAAATATTCCTGTGCTAAAAAAGGGACAAAAGGAATAGAGAGTCTCCTTCTGAGATAGTTTGGGGATGAGGGGCAGGGATGTACTGAATCACAAAAGAAAAGTGCCCAGGAATCCTTGGAATTCAGGAAATGCCAGTGAACCACTGAAGTGCAAAAATGCCCATGAACCATTATAATGCAAAACAAGCAACTGAGTGAGCAACTCATCTTGTGCCCTTGGCTCCAAAAGTTAACAGGATCTGAGGCGCAATGTGCAAGCCCTAGAAAAACTGGTAAGAAATTGCATAAGTCTGTCCTGACTCCACCTCTAATAGAGCTCCTAGCTACTGTCCCTCTATAAATAGTAGAACCTCAGAACAAGGAGGGGCTTCTCACTCTCAAGAGATAACCCATATTCTCCTTCAAATGTGTCTCTGCTTTCCTAAATAAATCTGTCTGCACCTCTAATTGACACATCCTTGAATTCATATCTGTGATGATCGTCAAAAACCCCACTGGTCCTGAATTGGGGACTCCTCTCCAGGAACTCTTCAGAACTCTTCTGGTGATCTTTTTATTTTGGACATTGTCACATCTAATCCAATACTGTGCTAGGAACTGCCACAAACTGTAACCAACCAGAGAGGATAAAACAAATGCACACAGGACACCACTCTTGCAAAGTGGAGCCAGGGTCTTGATGGGACACCTCTGCCACCTCCTTCCTCCCTACTTCTTGTTATGGAAGTGCATTCATTTCCATTTACTTGAGCCACTCTGAGGCGGTGTTTTCTGTTACTTGCCCTTAGGTACTGGGGATTGAACCAAAGGGTACTTAACCACTGAGCTACATCCCCAGCCCTTTTTAAATTTTTTATTTTTAAGACAGGGTGTTGCTAAGTTGCTTAGGGCCTAGCTAAATTTTTGCAGCAGGCCTCAAACTTGCAATCCTCCTGCCTCAGTCTCCCAAATTACTGGGATTACAGACATGTTCCACTCTGCCCAGGTGTTACTTACCTTTGAAGGCTTATATGTCAGAGTTCCTAGTTGTCAACAACAGAGCTCCCAAGATAGTTTAAGCAAAATATATAAAAGAACATCCTGGAGTAAGAATACTTGAAGGCCAGGCAGTATGATATCCATACTCCACCAGCAGACAGCACTGATGACTTCCACAATTCCACCATTGCTGGGATAGGCACAGCAGATCACCAGGACAGAGGCTGCATGGTATTCACCACCAGCAAGTGTGCCTCCTCTGAAAGCTGAACCTCCCTCCATTACTTTCACCAAAATTCACTCTTTGTAGAACCCTTTCCTTCATGTCTCCCCCACCACTTGATTAGAAGTCTCAGTCAGTTGAGTCAGAGTGGCACTCTGCTCAGGTGATTTACTTGCCTTTGCCCTAACTGCAATGGAGGTTAATAAAGAGAGTCTCCAGTTTCTACCTTGTGATGGCAGGACTCAAAAAGGGAATACATTCATTATCTATTTTCATGTAACAAATTACACTAAAATTGAGCAACTTAGAACAACAAGCATATTATTTCACCATTTCTAAGTGTCAGGAATCTAGAACAAGCTTAGGTAGATAGCTCTGGTTAAGGATGTCTGGCGCTGCTTTCAAGAGCACTTACTGGCTGGGTTTTTGTTGTGAATCTCTGTTTTTCACCAGGCAGCCTCTGCACTTAAGGGATACCTGAGTAATCTCAAGAAATGCTATCTGGCCACCTAATCATGAATGAAGAGAGGGTGTAGAGAGAGAGGGAGAGAAAGAAAGAACACCAGACATAAGCCATGGTGTTTTATAATATTAGAAGTGATATGCCATCTCTTCTGTTATGTTCTGTGGATTACCCAAATAAAACCCTGACACTATGTGGAGGGGAATGCACAAGGATGTGAATTCCAATGTGTAGGAGTCAGTAGAGGCTGTCTTGGAGGCTGGTAACCATAGTGGTAAATTCTTCAAACTTTAGCATATAAAAGAAGCATGATGGGTTGGGTGTGGTGGCACATGCCTGTAGCTGCATTCTAGCAGCTACGGAGGCTGAAGCAAGAGGATCACAAGTTCAAAGCCAGCTTCAGTAACTTAGTGAGGCCCTGAGCATCTTAGCAAGAATGTCTGAAAATAAAAAATAAAAGGGCTGGGGATGTTGTTCAGTGGTTAAGTACCCCTGAACCTACTGTGTTTAATCCCCAGTACCTCCCTGTCCCCCCAAAAAATAGCCATAAAGGATGAAAAATATTCATTAGAGCAGTGATTTCAAATATTTTTTACATTGTGGCAGACCTGGAAAAGAATACTATTTATTCAGCACGTTCAAGTTAAAGGATGAGTTTCTTTGGGACCAGACCAACCCTTCAGCTTTGGCCAACCCAGTCCTTTCCAAGTTCACCAAATATAATCAGCTTGTTACCAATTCACTGATGTTTCATTTGCTCTTTCCTTAACTTAAACACACCTTCTCAGCAGGCTCCTTCCTTTTCTCTGCATGTTCATTGTCACATATCATCACCTTCTCAAGGAGCCTTCCATCTTAGCCCTACCTTAATGCTCCACTTCACATCAATTCTTTCCCTACATATCCCAAGTGACTATCAGAAACTATCTTGTTCATTCTGTCAAATAGTTGTTGAATATCTACTTTGTGCTAGAAACTGTTCTGGGTCCTGAGTATCTATTTGCTTGTTTTTTTTTTTTGTTGTTGTTGTTGTTGTTGTTTTGTTTTATTTATTCCTATTCCCCATTCCTTCTACCAACTAGGATGTCCACTACATCAGGGTAGGAACTTGCCTGTCATGCTCATCACTGAGAATTCAACATCCAAGATGGTGCCTGACACATAAGAAGGATCTAGTGAATATTTGCTAAATAAAAGAAGGTAGATAATGAAGGGCAACACTCAGATTCACATGGGTCAGGAGCTTGACAGACACATAAGAACCAGTCACAGAATCATGCTCATCAGGAGATAGAATCCAAGTGACCATTCTAGATCTGGATGAATGCAAGAGAAGCAACAGAACTGTGAAGAACCAAGAGCCAGATGGGAGGAAACCATCCATGCAGAACAAGTTAAGTTTCTCTCCATTGTTATCTTTTTACTATCAATCTTATCAACACAGACTCAATTAGCAATGGTACTTATAATGGGTTGAACATTGCCCCCCCTTCAACTTCATGTCCATTTGGAACCTAACAATAAAACCTTATTTTGAAGTAGGATGTGTGCAGGTATAATTAGTTAAGAATCTAGAGACGAAATCAGCCTGGACTTAGGGTAGGCTCTGTATCCAGTGACTAGTGAGTGTCCTTACAGAAAGAAGAGATATCACAGAGAGATACAAGAAGAAAGATGCAGAAATTACAGTGCTACAGCTATAAACCAAGGAATGCTAAGAAATTGCCAGAAGCTAACAGAAACTAAGAAGAGGCAAGAAAGATTTTTTCCTAGGGTCTTTCTAGCCTGCAGAACTCTGAGAATAAATTGTTGCTTAAGCTACCAAGTTTGTGGTAACTTGTTGCAGTAGTCCTAGAAAATCATGCAACAGCTATGCTGATTCCCTGCCTCCCCCCAACCCTCCACTTGGGTTTAGAGTAATTGTTCATTAATTTAACCAGGTAAGTTGAGGTTGACAATTTGCCTAGTATTTGTCAAAGAGCAGAATATTTTTTAAATGTTTGTTGAAATAAATGTTTGATGATTGAATGACCTGGTATAATTTCTGAAAACCCTTAAGAGAGCTATCTCAAAACCTTTCAACAGTTCTGTCTGTGAATATGAAGAGCCAAAAGCACCTGAGGAACCTGACCTTTCCTTGCTGGCTGAAATGAAAATGCACTGCCCTTGTATGTAAAATTATAAAAGAACTGAGGTTAAAATGGAAAATAAAACAGAAGGGCTTGCAAACAGGTCTGTGATTTTTATGCCAAGTTTTAAATACCTTATCTCAAATTTGTATCCAAGGTTAAGATTTTTACTAGCTGTGCTACCTATTGTATTTAATTAATCCCAGGACCAAGAGAAAAGTTGCCTAGATTATTGTATCTGCTTCTTTCACATCATTTAGGTTGATAAATTGAGCTCTTGCATTATTATGACTTCAGTGACTCTGGGCTCTATAAAAGTTCCAGGTCAATTTCTTGCCTGTGGGACCTCATAATCATGGAGGGACATGTGGGTGGGCCCAAATAAAACACAGGGCCACATTAAAGTTTTTATAAAGTTACAAGTCAATGTAAATGAATGGAGAGAGTAATACCATCTAGGAGAATTGATCTATTATCTAGTTGTGTGATCATAAGAAGGTTATTTAACATCCCTTGATATACGTGTCTCATTGGCAAAATGAATGTTTCACAAAACAAGGTCCTTTCACTCATAGATGGTCTAACACCAATCTTGGGTTAGCTGTTTCATATGTGTTAGTCTTATCTCCCCTATTATGTGTCACGGGGTTGGAATAGTGTCTCAGTCACTTCTCTATCCCAGTGTACTGCCTAACCCATAACAGGCATGCACATAGGTGCATGCTGATTGGTTAGCTGAAATTTATCTTCCTCTCCTAATACCTCAGTATCAGATATAATTCAGTACCCCAGATCATCAGACTTTAAGGAACTGAATTTAAAAATAAATATTAAATACCTCCAGGGAGCTATTACTGGTCTAGCACCTTACCCTTAGAAATCCCACTGAAGGGCTTAACAAGAGCTCTGTGGCTTAGTTTTGCTTTGATAGTATTCTGTCAGAAAGCTCCTTTTTCTGACACATCCATGATTTCTTATTCTTAACAGCTTGAACCCAGTGACCACCATGCATCCAAATGTGTGTTAAGTGTATTGGAGTGTGAGTGTTTATATGTGAGAAGTATATGTGTACACATGCCCACAAGATATCTCAGAGAGATGCTCTTGAGTGTGTGCTTGTATGTGTTGATTTGTCTAATGAGTGGCAGGGATAACTTTATGCCTTGTAGAATCCCCAGGCCAACCTCTGGAACCAGAAGCCTTTCTCTAAGTTATAGAATCTATCCCAGAGAATCAGCATGGGTAGACCTCTTGCCCATTTCGAGTCCTTGGGCCTTCATTCCTTCTTCCTCAGGAGGAGGACTCTTCACTGTTGACACTTTAAATAAAGATGACCATGGGAAAGCTACCAGTATCAGCCTTTTTTTTTCTGGAGTATTAAAAGGCAGCAAATAAGCAAACTTGGCTTTCTATCCCAAATAGATGATGTTCTGTCAGTAGGACTGTTGTCTGGAAAGGTTTTTGTGCAGATAGTTGTTTTAAGTTTATGATTTTCTCTGCTCTTAGAGAGGCAAGAGAATCAACCAGTCTTTTTATTTTTTCCCAAAAGAAGACATAAAATAATGGCCCAATAAGCCGATATTCTTCTAATGCAAGTCATACTTATCTGAGTGAATATGCATGTGTTAAGACCCAGCAGGGCTAAAGTGTAAGCAGGTCCAAGTGTGGGCCTCCAGAGACTGTCCCATGAGTATTATTATTAATCTGGGATTTTCAGGGAACACAAAGTAGCCTAATGTCACACCATTAACACTCTTTCTGGGTCAGGATGACTCCTGAGGTAAAAGGAAGTTCTCTGCACTGGAGAAGCTTAAGGTTTCTTTACTTGTCCACTATCATTCCCACCTTCCCCCAGCAGAACTGGTTTTTTATTTCAGAACTAAGAGCTAAACAGAGGGAGACTATTAGGAGAGCCATTGCTGTTTTAAGCACTTTACAAGCCTTAACTCATTGATTCCTCAAAATAATGCTATAAGGTAGGTACTATTATTATCCCCATCTCACAAGTAAGGACCCTGAAGCCTGGAAGACATTAAGTCATTTGCCCAAGGTAACACAGCCAGTAAGGAGGAGAGCTGTGTTTGGTTCAAACCCAGGAAGTCTGTTTAGAGACCACTTTGTTAACCAGGATACCACAGTATCTGATTGGCTAAGTCACTGCTGTAGGCAGGTTCTGGAAATGCACATGCAATGTCAATATTAAATAAAATTACAGCTTAAAATAGCAAAGAACATTGGACATTATGTATTTGGAGATTGATTAATTTTAATGATTATAGCAAGGCAAATATAAAGGTAGAAAATATTGTGAATGTGTTGTAACAGCCCATGGCGCTAATAAAAAGAACACTGGTAGAAGTAAGAAGACTTCATTGCTTTCTCTGCTGATGCTCTTTCATACTATCCACTTGATATCTCTGAATACAAATCTCCATCATCTGTCTCTCTATGCCTCAGCCCTATTGAATCCCGGGAACTAAATTCCTTAAAAGCATACAGAAGAGACATACTGGCTACTGACTTAGAGAGCTCCCAAAATTCCTTGCCACAATATTGTGGCATCCTTACATGTCTCCTGCTCCAACCACAGCCTTAAGGATTATGTACATTGGTGGCTTTACTTGGGATCTGCCACATTTTTTTTGCAAATATTCCTATGTCACTTTCAGTGTTTTCAGGTTGGGTCACTGAGAAGTGAAAAAGGACAAGTGTTGTCTTTGCTTGGCTCCATCAGAGCTATTGTGTGGCCTCTTCTAAGACAGATCAGAATCTATATATTAAGACTCAAGTAGAATCACGAAAATGGATGTTTTGGTATAATAATGTGTGGCAGGATGCTTTATACCATGATACATTCTTGAGCATATCATTGTATTTCCTACTCTGTTACTATTAAATATTTTATTCCATGGCAGAGTCCCAAACCAGAGTCCCTGCCCAAAATAATCAGCTATCTGTGACATATACCTCATTATTTTTTTTCCAGTGAATTAATTCTCTGTTGCTACATAACAAATTGCCCCAAAACTTAGCAACTTGAAACAAAAAATATTTATCACAGTCTCTGTGAGTCAGGAATCCAGTTATGGCTTGTCTAGCTACCTCTGGATCAAAGTTTCTCATAAAGTTGTAATTAAGCTATAATTCAGAGCTATGGTCTCATCTGAAGGCTTGACAGGGAGAGAAGTCCTCTTTCAAGCTCATTCATGGAATTGTTTGCATGCTTCCATACGCCATCCGCTATTGAAATGGGGCCTTGGTTTCTTCCTGGATACTGACTTAGACAGCTCCCTCAATTCCTTGCCATTGAACAGCTCACAATATTGTAGCAGCTGGCTTTCCTAAGAGCAAGCTAATCAGAGAGAGTCCAAGATGCCAACAGAGATAGAACACAGGGTCTTTTTGTAACCTAATCTTGGAAGTGATGTCCTATCATCTCTGCACTTTATTTGCTAAAAGTGAATCATTAAGCTAGCCAAAATCAAAAGTGGGGCTTTACACATAGGCATGAATATTAGGAAGTGGGGATCATTGTGTCACATCTTAGAAGATGCTTACTATATCCACTTAGAATAGGGGCATTCTAACTCTGCGAACTGTTGATATTCAAGCATTTGTGATCTAGTACTTCCCAAATTCTCCATCTTTTAAGTCTTACCTTTCAATAATATTCAGATAAGACAGTTCAAGAAGCCATGCACACCATATGAAGTACACCTACCTCTGCCACTTATATTTCCAAAGAGGGCTTATGTTTTGATGAGTCCATCATGAATCTTATTTCACCATCACAGGATAGGTTTTCTTTGTTTCTGGGTCTGCATTAACCATTAACTCTTGCAGGGGACTCTTTCTTCTTCCTTTTTTTTTTGGTACTGGGGATTGAACTCAGGGGCACTCGACCACTGGGCCACATCCCCAGCCCTTTTTTGTATTTTTATTAGAGACAGGGTCTCACTGAGTTACTAAGTGCCTTGCTATTGCTGAGGCTGGCTTTGAACTCACAATCGTCCTGCCTCAGCCTCCCAAAGTGCTGGGATTACAGGCGTGCGCCACCGCGCCCGGCTATCTTTCTTCTTCCTTCATAGCTACAAGTACCATTAAGATTATTTTAGCCGAAAGATTTCTACTAAGGATTTGGAATGGTATAAGGTAATTATAGTTAATAAAGGAAATATCCTCTAAAGACATACATTAAACATACTTCTACAACTTTAAAAATTAATTATTATTAAGATGGCGGATTAGAGGAAGCCGCACTTCAGGGCAGCTCCGTGGAAAGAATCCAACAAAGCAGATAAATTGCCTTTCATCATATATATATAGGCTGAAAATACCGATTTCCTGGATGGTTTGATTACCACTACCAGAGAGAGAAAGAGACAAGCTGTCTGCAGCGGCTGGAGCCGCGAGGCTCCTACAAAACCGCCTGGGTGGTGCACAGGCCGTGCGAAACAAAGTCAGTGTGAGGAGACCGAGCTGCTACTGCAACCCCAGCCAAACTCACCGCACACCAGCGTGAAACCGGCGATAAAGACCAGCGATAACAGCCGGCGGGATTGGTGCTGGGGAACCACGGGAGACTGCGGGGCCACACACCAGTTCGGAGCCACACTCCGCCGGACGCGACCCTCAGTAGTGGGGCCCCGGACAGAGCGGCGCAGAGATCTGCGATTAGCAAACAGAGGCAGAGTGGAGCGGGCCAGTCTGAAGCAGCGCTGTCTGCACTACAGTCACAGGTGTGGCTTCCCGGTGCAATCGGTAAGCATACGGGAGTCTGCGGAGCTGCTGTTGACTGGAAGGAGAGCACCGCCATCTTTGAAAGCTTCAGGGGCTGGTCCTGACAAAGGGAAGGAGACGGAGAGCGACTGCTGCATCCATCCAGGGACTCTCCAGCTCTCTGAAGACAACGCACAATTGGGTGAGACTTGGGTGGTCAGCAGGGGAAGGCGTTTCTGAGGCTGGCACAGCGGCCACAGGGGGCTGCAACTGTGGGTGGGCTTGGGGAGGGGGTGCCTTCTGTAAGGTCCCCTTCCCAGCGCCATTCATCTGCTGACACACACGGTCCCCCTGGGCCACTCCTTCACTGAACCGTGCAGCCGCTGGCCTAGGATGCAGCCTTGATTTCACTGACAGGATCACAGACTGTGATCCAATAGCAATTGGTTTGAACTGGAAAGGAAAAAAAAGAGGGGGGCTTCCCAGGGCCCGTTTTGTCTGAGACTTGGGGTTTGACTCTTTTTTTTTTTTTTTTTTTTTTTCCTTTTCTTTTTATTGGTCTGCTTGATTTTTTGGATTGCAGGGAGGGTTTTTTTTTTGTTTGTTTGTATGATTGTTTGTTTGTTTATTTTTATTTTTCTTTTTTTTGGCTTTGTTTTGTTCTGCTTTTTTTTTTTTCCTTCCGCATTGTTAGTGTGTTTATTTGCTTCCGCTCCTTTTTTCTTTCATTCTTTTCCTCCTTCTCACTCTTGTATCTTTTCTTCCTCCTTCATCTTTCATGTTTACATCCTGCCAGTGCATACTAAACAGAGGCAAAAACAAGTAATACACAAAACTTGGGATTTCTAGAACCGGCGCAATTGAACTGGATAGCAAAGTGATGTTATATATAGTTTACTCTCTATTTCCTTGATTCTCTCTCTCCTCTCTCTTACACCAATTCCTACTCTTTTATCATTTTTTTTCTTTTCCAACTTACTATATATATAAATTGATCTTTTTACCTAATTGTCAACCCCATTCTCTTTCTTCCATCATCTACTGATACTAAACCACTTCCACTAAACCATTTCAATAGATATCTCTTTTCATACTTTCCAAGAAAGAACAATTCAAGACACTTCCTTCTTCCTAAACATAACACCTCTGTATCCAATACTTGAAGCTATAAAACCCTATCAGAAACGTACAGAGTAAATTGGAAATAATATCTGGGTTAACAAAATCTGTACATTGTGACCAAACTTGGATTTTCTGAATAGAAAGTGTTAGGTTTTAAAAGTATAAAGGAATTATAAGGTGATCTGATAGCATTGTACTACAGGAACAACATAAGGCTTTAAGGTAAAATCGAAACAGTCAAGGTCCCACAGTGCAGGAAGAATAGACACACAAGCAACATGAAAAAACAAGGAAAGAAAATGACACAAACAAATCAAGATACCTCATCGGTAGATGTCATGGCAAGCACAGTTGGTCAAATGCCAGAGATGAAATTTAGAAATTACATATGCCAAATGTTTATGGAACTTAAGAATGAACTCAAAAATGAGATGAGGGAGCAGGTACAGGAGGCAAAAGATCATTTTGACAAGGAACTCCAAAAACAAATACAGGAAGTAAAAGATTACTTCAATAGGGAAATAGAGGCTCTAAAGAGAATCCAAACAGAAATTCCAGAAATGAAAGAAGCAATAAACCAAAATAAAAGCTCAATTGAAAATATCTCCAACAGAATAGACCACCTGGAAGATAGAACCTCAGACAATGAAGACAAAATATATGTCCTAGAGAAGAATTTAAACCATACAGCAAAACTTGTTAGTAATCATGAACATAACATCCAAGAATTATGGGACAGCATAAAAAGACCAAACTTAAGAGTGATCGGCGTAGAGGAAGGGGCAGAGTTTCAAGCCAAAGGAATGAGTAATCTATTTAATGAAATAATTACAGAAAATTTTCCAAGCTTGAGGAATGAAATGGAAAACCAAGTTCAAGAGGCATACCGAACACCAAACAAACAAAATCTCAACAGATCCACACCTAGACACATTATAATGAAAATGCCTAATACACTGAGCAAGGAGAGAATACTAAAAGCCACAAGAGAAAGGAAGCAAATTACATATAGGGGGAAACCAATCAGACTATGTTCAGACTTTTCAACCCAGACCTTAAAAGCAAGAAGATCCTGGAATAGCATATTTCAAGCTCTGAAAGAAAAGGGATGTCAACCAAGAATCTTATATCCAGCAAAATTAAGCTTTAGATTCGAAGATGAAATAAAAACCTTCCACGACAAGCAAAAGTTGAAAGATTTCACAACTCGAAAGCCAGCACTTCTGAACATCCTGGGCAACATTTTTCATGAAGAAGAAGAGAAAGATGATAACGAAAATCAACAAAGGGAGATATTAAACTAAAGGAAATACCAACCAGAAGAGAAACCAAATCAAGCTAAAGACCATAATTCAAATAAAAATGGATGGGAATAAAAATCACATCTCAATAATAACTCTGAATGTTAATGGCCTAAACTCGCCAATCAAAAGACACAGATTATCAGAATGGATTAAAAGAAATGACCCAACAATTTGCTGTCTCCAAGAAACACACCTCATAGAAAAAGACATCAACAGACTGAAAGTGAAAGGCTGGGAAAAGTCTTATCACTCACATGGCCAGCGGAAGCAAGCAGGGGTTTCCATTCTCATATCAAATAAGGTAGACTTCAAACCAAAATTAATCAAGAGGGACAAAGATGGATATTTCTTATTACTTAAGGGAACCATCCATCAACAGGATATAACAATCATAAATCTGTATGCCCCAAATAATGGAGCACCTACATTCATCAAACAAACGCTTCTTAAGTTCAAGAGTAAAATAGACCACAACACAGTTATTCTAGGGGACTTCAACACACCTCTCTCACCAATGGATAGATCATCCAAACAAAAGCTAAACAAAGAAACTTTAAGCCTCCTCAAAACAATTAACAATTTAGACCTAACGGACATATATAGAATATTTTATCCCTCAGTAAACGAATACACATTTTTCTCAGCAGCACACGGCTCCTTCTCCAAAATAGACCATATTTTATGTCACATGGCAACTCTCAGCAAATATAAAAAAATAGAGATACTACCCTGCATGCTATCGGACCATAAAGGGATGAAATTGCAAATCAACGACAAAACAAGGAAGAAGAAAAACTACTCCATCAACTGGAAGCTAAACAACATGCTACTGAATGAACAAGGGGTTGAAGAAGACATCAAGGAGGAGATCAAAAAATTCCTAGAGGTAAATGAGAACACAGATACATCATATAGAAATCTCTGGGACACTATGAAGGCAGTAGTAAGAGGAAAATTCCTTGCACTGAGTTCATTCCTTAAGAGGAAAAAAACCCAACAAATAAATGACTTAACATCACACCTCAAAGCATTAGAAAAAGAACAGACCAACACCAAGAGCAGTAGAAGACAGGAAATAATTAAAATCAGAGCAGAAATTAATGAAATTGAGACTAAGGAAACAATTCAAAGAATTGACAAAACTAAAAGTCGGTTCTTTGAAAAAATAAACAAAATTGACAGACCCTTAGCGATGCTAACGAAAAGAAGAAGAGAAAAAACTCAAATTACTAACATTCGTGATGAAAAAGGGAATATCACAACAAACACCTCAGATATACAGAATATAATTAGAAATTACTTTGAAAACTTGTACTCTAATAAAATAGAAAATACTGAATGCATTGACAGATTTCTAGAGTCATATGATTTGCCTAAACTGGATGTGGAGGCTATACACAATTTAAAATAGATCAAACAGATCAATTACAAGCGAAGAAATAGAAGATGTCATCAAAAATCTACCAACAAGGAAAAGTCCAGGACCTGATGGGTTTACAGCCGAGTTCTATAAGACTTTCAAAGAAGAACTAATACCAATGCTCTTCAAACTATTTCAAGAAATAGAAAAAGAGGGAGCTCTTCCAGACTCTTTCTATGAGGCCAATATTACATTAATTCCAAAGCCAGGCAAAGACACATCCAAAAAAGAAAACTTCAGGCCCATATCTTTAATGAACATAGATGCAAAAATCCTCAACAAAATCCTGGCAAATCGGATACAAAAACATATTAAAAAGATAGTGCACCACGATCAAGTGGGGTTTATCCCAGGGATGCAAGGCTGGTTCAACATTCGGAAATCAATAAACATAATACATCACATCAATAGACTTAAAGACAAAAATCATATGATCATCTCAATTGACGCAGAAAAAGCATTTGACAAAATACAACACCCCTTTATGTTCAAAACACTGGAAAAACTAGGAATATCAGGAAAATATCTTAACATTATAAAAGCTATTTATGCAAGGCCCCGAGCTAACATTATCTTAAATGGAGAAAAATTGAAAGCATTCCCTCTAAAAACTGGAACAAGACAGGGATGCCCCCTTTCACCACTGCTATTTAACATAGTACTGGAAACTCTGGCCAGAGCAATTAGACAGACGAAAGAAATGAAAGGGATCAAGATAGGAAAAGAAGAGCTCAAATTAGCACTATTTGCTGATGACATGATAATCTACCTAGAAGACCCAAAAAACTCTACCAGAAAACTTTTACAACTAATAAACGAATTTGGCAAAGTTGCAGGATACAAAATCAATACACATAAGTCAAAGGCATTTGTGTACATCAGCGACAAAGACTCTGAAAGGGAAATGTTGAAAAATACCCCATTTGCAATAGCATCAAAAAAAATAAAATACCTGGGAATCAACCTAACGAAAGAGGTGAAAGACCTCTATAACGAAAATTATAGAACACTAAAGAAAGAAATTATAGATGAACTCAGAAGATGGAAAGACCTACCTTGCTCTTGGATAGGTAGAATTAATATTGTCAAAATGTCCATACTACCAAAAGCATTATACAGATTTAATGCAATTCCAATTAAAATCCCAATGTCATTCTTCAAAGAAATTGAAATAGCAGTCATGAAATTCATCTGGAAAAATAAGAGACCCAGAATAGCCAAAGTAATCCTGAGCAAGAAAAGTGAAGCAGGGGGCATCACCATACCAGACTTTAAATTATACTATAGAGCAATAGTAACAAGGATATAGCTCAGTGTTAAAGTGTCCCTGGGTTCAATCTCCAGAACAAAATTGTTTTTTAAAAAAAAGCCAGAAACTCAAAAATTCATTAAGCAAATTTACAAGTAACTCTGCAAAAAACAATTCAAAGAATTGTGTGTCATCCATATAAAGAATCTTAGAAAAAAATATGGAGAGATGTAATAGGAGAATAAATGGAGCAATATACAATGTTCCTGAATGATAATATGAAATATTATAAAGGTAAGTCTTTAATTCTTCTCAAATGATTTTAAAGGTTTAATGTAACTCCAATAAAAGTTTTTTTTAAAAGGGTTCTTCTAAGTTTTACTTGAAAAAATTATAATGCAGCTCATTTTTAAAAATACATAGTTTTCAATGGTGAAAGAGTTCTAAAAAGCTACTGTAAATAAAATGGAAAGGGTACTGATAAGAGATTTATCTTATAAGGTAATAAAATTTACAATAAAGTTTCAGCTATCAAGATGCTAGGTATCTAGGGCCAAAATTGACAGTTTAATCAATGTAGCTCAGTAAACATTTTAGAAAATGATTCACATATAGAAAAAAATTTAATATATAGTTAAATTTTTATCATAAATCAGTACATAAAGAGAGAAGTACATGGTTAATATCTGGGAAAAAAATAACTGAAATCCCAATGACATAGTGAGGTCCTTAACATTAACAAAAATAAATGGTTCTAGTGTTATGGTTTGTGGCTTCAATGTCCCCCAAAGGCTCATGTGTTGAAGGGTATTCCTGGGTTCAATCCCCAGTACACCCAGTGTAGCAATGTTCAGGGGTGCATCAGTGTTCAGGGGTGGGGCCTTTGGGTGATGATTGGATCATGAGGGCTCTGACCTCATGAATGTATTAATCCATTTATGAATTGATAGCTTAATGGGTTTCAGGGGCTTTGTTATAAAAGAAAACTCTCTGTTTGCATCCTGGACACCATGAAGTCAGCAACTCTGCTGTGCCACCAACTCCCTACCATGATATTCTATTTCACCACAGGGCTAAAACCAACAGAGTTAGCCAACTATGGCTGAAACTGGAAGTCAAAATAAATCTTTTCTCCTGATAAGTTGATTATCTCAGGTATTTTGTCATAGCAACAGAAAACTGACTAACGTATCTAGTAACTCAACTACAATAAACTATAAATGAACATTTATAGACTCCAGGTAAGGGCAATTATTATAAGAATGAAAAAGATGGGGCTGGATGTATAACTCAGTGGTACAGCACACACTTAGCAAGTAGAAGGTCCTGAGTTCAATCCTCACAATTCCCCATGAGTAAGTAAGTAAATAAATATCTAAAACCTGTCTTTCATGAGTCATCACAAAATAATTTTTTAAACAATTACTGAGAAATTATTTATAGACTATAGATTAATCCTCTTAAAATATTTTTAAAAATTGGTGTCAAGGAAGAAATAGACTATCACCTCAGTAGAAAATATTGGATTAAAGGACACAGTTAATTCACCAAAGGAGAAACATAAGAAATCAAAAACAATGAAAACAAATAATAATAAAACTATAATACTTAGTGTTAGTTATGATTATACATGTCACACTAACATATATGTAGATGTTAGTTATGATTATAGGTATAATTCTGCCTGGAAAATAATTTTGGAAGAAAATATACCAAAATAGTTAACTATTAATGTCCTTTGACTTGAGTAACTCTTTTTTAAAAAAATGGCAACTACTTAGGAAACAATTTAATTATCTAAAAATGGGGCTGAATAGTTAAAGATTAATACATTAATATTTTTTGAAGCACTTATAAATCATTCTCAAGAAATTATTTAATAACATTAAAACATTTGCAATGTGAAGGAAAACATCGGAAAGACTGTTTATAAAACATTACATACAGCTGGGCGCAGTGGCACATGCCTGTAATCCCAGCACTTGGGAGGCTGAGGCAGGAGGATCACGAGTTCAAAGCCAGCCTCAGCAATGGCGAGGCACTTAGCAACTCAATGAGACCCTGTCTCTAAATAAAATACAATAAAGGGCTGGGGATGTGGCCCAGTGGTTGAGTGCCCCTGAGTTCAATCCCTGGTACCAAAAAAAAAAAAAAAAAAAATTACATATATTTGTGTATATCTATGTGCACACATACAAATACCAACACATGTACATACATAAAAATGACTAGTGGAAAATAGTTAAAACCTAATTTTACCTTTGCAAGTAGATTAGAATGAATTTTCTTTCATTCTCTTTATTTTTGTAATTTTGAAAATACTGGGAATATTATTTTTTATAATAATTAAAGAATTGTTAAGGAAGGATAAGGGGATAATTTTAGAGTTTAGGAGGCATTCACTTATATACTTATTAGACAACTATTTACCCAGCATCTGCTAGTGTCAGGCTGTGTATTAGGTCCTGAATATGTAAAGGTTAAAGGATTCTTCTTCCAATGACTTTACAGTCCTTCTGCCTCACAAGATTTGTGTTTCTGATTTTCAACTTCCCCTTTCCTAATATTATCTCAGCAAGAAAAAATAGGCTGCATTTTTCTCACACTCAGAAAAAAAAATTACCTTGCTTTCCTGCAAAGAAAGCCTAGCAACCAGTTCTCTGGACTTCTTATCCTTTTGCTCTCATAGGCAGCCCTCCCCTGGAGCTGATTTTTTTCATGAGAGATGATTGTGTCATCAGCAGCAGCCAAATTGTCAAATGACACCTTCCTTTATCTCTGATGTGTTACCATCCCAGGAGCTCAGTTTAGCAGAAATCTGTGCTGAGGCCCAGAAAAGAATGAATTTTTTAAAAAAATAAAGCTCTAAGGCTAGCTCTAGAAAGAGTTCTAGTAAGCTACTTTCCCCCTCAGATTTTGCTGTTATTTCTACAATACAGTGTGTGTGTCTGTGAATGATGCATTAGTGGGAAGCTGCTATAGTGCTATATACATAATATATATGTGTACTAGATTTCCCAAATAAAACTTCACAATTTCTGAAAAAAAATTAAGTGATTCCAAAATTAACCTTTCCTTTTGCTATTCCCCTTTTAACTACTGATTAGCTGGGCAAGAATTTTAAAGTATTATTTTTTCCTGCAGGCAAAACAACTTCTATCAACCAGTCATTCAACATTTAGTGAATCCCTTCTAAGTGATGGTAATCATTGTAACCACTGGGGATGTTGAGATGAATGAGGCGGTGTTTACAGGGTTGAGCAGAGGTGTAGAGAATATTGCAGTTCTGTAAGCCAAGGGCTATGTTCAAGAAGCTTTAGAAGCCAAAGGAGAGATCATCTAATAAATTCTTTTAAAATATGCTATTTGTGATAAATTTGCAAAGGTGTGTAGTAACTTGAATGGCACACATAATGGGGGCAAAGAGGGGGCATGTGAAAAAGTTAAGGAACCCCTCAAGAAAATGTGTGTACCAGAATAATGTATTGACTCACTGATGGTGGTCTTGTTTCTGCAGTGGTAACAGAATTGGAAAGAACACGAATTCTTTGTGTGAGATTGTATTTTTCCTTTCTTACTCTACCAAGTTACTTGGCACTGTTCTAAATTCTTTTTATACCTGTCAACTCAATAAATCCTCATAATAATAGTATGAGGGATGAACTGTTATCATCTCTAGTTCATAGACAAGAAAAATGAAACACAGAGAAGGTAATTTGCTCATTACTTACAAACCAGACTTCAAATACAGGAAGATTTAGTCAAAGTCTAAATGTTACCACCACCACCTAAATGAAGGATTCACATACAGAATATAAAAAGAACACCCACAAAAAAGGAGAAAACAGAAGGATACAGATTATAAAGCTCATTTAAAAAATAACCTCATTTGGATTTAGTGATATGCAAAGTAAAACAAAACAATGACATTTTCTCTCATCAACTAGGAAAATATTAGAAAATCTGACAATGTCAATTATTTGCAAGGAATTTGGAAAAATAAAATTCTCCTACATTACTGGTACAAGTATAAATTGGTATAACAATTTCAGAGAGCAATTGGTAGCAGCTTGCAAAAACAAACTATGCAAACTTTATAATCCTGCAGTGTACTTCCAATGTTCAAACCAGAAAAAGTTCTCAAATGTATGCACCACAAAACATGAATAATGAAAGTAGTTTATCTACAGTTTGTAATGCTATAAAGATGACAATAACATAATTACATATTATAAATAAATAGGTTTTAAAAAGTTGGTGTATGTTTATATTCATGTAATGAAATATTCTAGTGAAAAATATTTTTTAACTATATTTATATAGTTCACCTATATCAGTAAGAAGTTAACCATCATGAATTCTGGGTTGCAAGGGAATAAGTATTTGTCCTATTATTCTTTGTTGTTCCATATCTTTAAAATTTCTTAGGAAAAAAAGCAAAGAAAGGACAATCTCTCTTCCTATCTTATGGAAGGAACCATAAACCCCATAAATGTCTCAGATCTTAATCATATTTCCCACTTTTTGCCATTTCTCTGCCTTTGTAGGGGCAGATAATTAAGTTTTTGCATTTCTTGTTCAAGCATTTTCAAAAGGCTTATGAATATTTGAACCCTTTCTTTCCCTTTGTGATCTTAGATTGTCTCCAGGGCTTAGGAACATCTCCATACACTTTTTCATTTGTACTGCTTTACTATGTTCAGGTGGTTCATCAGGAACCAAAGCCCACCTTACCTATTGCAAGATATTTATGAGGAGCACCAGGAACAGCAAAAATTATTTACCACCCTTATACTTTCCTACCAAGTCCTGTGAAATCTCAGCTTTACACAGGGCACTTCATCTGATTCAAAAACCCAGTAGACAGCAGTTTAACCAGCTGCTTCACAACTTCTTTAACTAAGACCACCAACTTCTCAGCAGGAGCCTCATTAGCCTACTCCAAAGTTCTTGACTAGCTCTATTATTACAAGTCTACCAATTGTAACACTCCAACTGCTGGATCACTTTGGTATTAGTCAAGACACTTTAGATTGCAATTAGCAGAAATTCAAGCCAAACTATATTAAACCAGAAATGAAGTGCGTTGGTTCATATACCTGGACAGTCCAGGGGTTATGACTTCCTTCAGACATGGATTGACCCAGAGGCTGAAGTAAATTTTCATCTATCCCAATTTTTCCATTCTGCTATTCTCTGTGTTGGCCTCATTTTTCCTACTATAGATGGATTTTTTTTAATATTTATTTATTTACTTTAGTTGTACACAATGAAATGTATTTATGTTTACGTGGTGCTGAGGATCGAACCCGGGCCGCGCACGTGCAAGGCGAGCGCTCTGCCGCTGAGCCACAACCCCAGCCCTATAGATGGATTTTTTCTTTGCAGTTTTGGAACGTGGTTACCAGAGGTCTAGGTTTTTCAGTGTCTGCATATCAGTCCCATGAAAAAGCTATTTTTAAAAAAAATTTTATTTGTTCTCTTTAGGTATATATGACAGTAGAATGTATTTTTGACATACATACATAGAATATAACTTCCCATTCTTGCAGTTGTACATGATATGGAGTTACACTGGCCATGTATTCATATAGGAATAGGAAAGTTATGTCCAATTCATTCTACTGTCTTTCCTATTCCCAATCCCCCTTCCCTTCATTGCATTTTATCTAATCCAGTGACCTTCTATATCCTCCCCCTCCCTGCTTATTGTGAGTTAGCATCTGCCTATCAGAGAGAACATTGGGCCTTCAGTTTTGGGGAATTGGCTTATTTTGCTTAGCATGATAGTCTTCAGTTCCTAGTGTCCAGTTCCATCCCTTTACCTGAAAATGCCACAATCTTATTCTTCCTTAAAGCTGAGTAATATTCCTTTGTATATATGCACAACATTTTCTTTTTTTTTTTTTTGGGGGGGGGTTGGGGTTTGAACTCAGGGGCACTCAACCACTGAGCCATATCCCCAGCCCTATTTTGTATTTTATTTAGAGACAGAGTCTCACTTAGTTGCTTAGTGCCTCGCTTTTGCTGAGGCTGGCTTTGAACCCTTGATCCTCCTGCCTCAGCCTCCCAAGCTGCTGGGATTACAGGTATGCTCCACCACGCCTGGCTGCACCACATTTTCTTTATCCATTCATCTGTTGAAGAGTACCTAGGTTGGTTCCATAGCTTATCTATTGTGAATTGAGGTGCTATAAACACTGATGAGGCTGTGTCACTACAGTATGCTGATTTTAAGTCTTCGGTGTATAAACTGAGGAGTGGGATAACTGGATCAAATGGTGGTTCCATTCCAACTTTTCTGAGCATTCTCCATACTGCTTTCCAAAGTGGTTGCACCAATTTGCAGTCCCACCAGCAATGTATTAGTGTATCCTTTTCCCCAGATCCTTGCCAACATTTATTGTTATTTGTATTCTTGATTGTTGCCATTCTGATTAGAGTGAGATGGTATCTCACTGTAGTTTAAATTTGCATTTTTCTTTTCTTTTTATTAATTTTTTTTAGGTGTAGATGGACACAATATCTTTATTTCTTATTTTTTTTAATGTGGTGCTGCAGATTGAACCCAGTGCTTCATATGTTTGAGGCAAGCACTATACCACTGTGCCACAGCCACAGCCCCTAAATTTGCACTTTTCTAATTGCTAGAGATGTTGAACATTTTTTTTCATATATTTGTATATCTTCTTCTGTGAAGTGTCTGTTAGTTCCTTAGCCCATTTGTTGATTGGGTTATTTATTTTATTGGTGTTAAGTTTTTTGAGTTCTTTATATATCCTGAATATTAATGTTCTAACTGAAGTGCAGGTGGCAAGGATTTTCTCTAGTATTTTGAACATGAAAGGGTGCTGAATTTTGTCAAATGCTTTTTCTTCATCTATTGAGATAATCATGTTATTCTTGTCTTTAATCTACTGACATGATGAATTATGTTTATTGATTTCTGTATGTTGAACCAACCTCACATCCCTGGGACAAACCTCAGTTGGTGGTGTGCACTATCTTTTTAATATGTTTTTGTATGCAATTTAACAGTATTTTATTAAGAATTTTTACATCTATGTTCATTAGGGATATTGGTCTGAAGTTTTCTTTCCTTGATATGTCTTTGTCTGGTTTTGCTATTAGGGTGACACTAGCTTCATAGAAAGAGTTTGGAAGGTTTCCCTCCTTTTCTATTTCATGGAATAATTTGATGAGGATTGGTGTTAGTTCTTCTTTGAAGGACGGATTCTCAGCTGAGTTCTACCAGACCTTCAAAGAAGAACTAACACCCATGAAAGGGTTCTGTGTTACAGATTTTCATTGTTGTAAGAAGTACCTGAGAAATTTAGAGAAGAAAAGATTTATTTGGGCTCATGGGCTCATGGTCGGCTGGTTCCATTACTTTGGGCCTGAGGTGAGGCACAACATCATGTCAGAGGAAAGCAGTTCAGCTCTTGGCAGCCAGGAAGCAGAGAGAGAGAGATGAAGGGGCTAGTAATAAGATAAAGTCCCCAAGAACATATGTTCAGTGACCTACTTCCTCCAACCATGTCCCCTCTTACCTACAGTTTACACTACCTTCCTGTAGTGCATTCAAATTATTAATCCCATCAAATAGGTTAATTCATTGATAAGGTTAAAGCCCTTAAATTCAATCATTTCCTGAAGATCCACCTCTGGACATTGCCGCACTGGGAACTAAGCTTTCACACATGAGAATTTGGGGAACATTTCAGATCTAAACCTGTTATAATTTGGATATGAGGTATTCTCCAAAAGCTCTTGTGTTTATGAAGGAATATTCAAAAGTGAAACGATTAGATTATAAGAGGTGTAACCTAATCTGTCCATCCTAATTTGAAAGGTCTATAGTATGCTGGGTGGTAACCAGCAGGCAGGTAGGTCAAAGGGGACATGCCCTTGGGGACTATAGCTTGTCCCTCAGGCTCCTCCCCCTCTTTCTCTGCTTACCTGCCAACAGGAAAGCTGAGTAGCTTTCCTCTGCCATACTCTTCTGCCATGATATTCAACTTCACTCAGGACCAAGAGCAATGGTGTTGGCCAATAATGGACTGAACCTCCAAAACCATTAGCCCAAAATAAACTTTCCCAGGTGTTTTGGTCACAGAAAGGAAAAGCTGACTAACACAAAATCATAACAGGTTCTGATATGCTTATTTGGGTTGTCTATCTACCCCTTGGATGAAGTACAGCTGCCAGAAGGAATGGGCACTGTGATAATACCCTAACCAGACCAAATGGAGTAGGAATTGGATGGTTTCCCAATTGGGTTGTTCTTTGGAGAATGAGGATGGGCCTTTGAAAGAAAATGATATTTTCTGAGTAATTTTCATGGAGACTAGCATAGGACCAATATGATAGGAAGTAACAGTTCCAAAGCTCCAGATAATGGCCCCACAACAAAGGCATCTAAGGTGTATATGAAACTAAGTATGGGAACTAGACAATAATAGCAAAGTCTTTGGCATGAACTGGCCCCAAAGTGAATTTTAAACAAACTTCTCCTTCCCCCACATACATAGAAGTGAAGATTTGGAATGGGGTCAGGAGGATGTCTCTGCTTTTATATGCTGAAGATTTTCAGACAGCATACCTCATAGACCTTCTACTGCTTTTTTCTCCTTTTTACTCTTCTGGTTCTTTGGCTCCATTCTCTACTCCTTCTTTTTTGTTTTTAATTTTTTATTTATAGTAGTATGTATTACAGTTCATACTATACATATATAGCATCTTTTTACATAAAACAGTTTGTATACAAAGTATATTCGCAGCATTCAAGTCTTCAATCATGCATTTAGAATAATGATATCCATCTTATTCAACCACTTTTTTCCCCCTTCCCGCCTTGTTCCCTCCCTTCCCCTCCCTTCCCTTTGACCATTATAGTGTTCCTCTAATCCTCCTATGTACCCCGACCCATCAATACTGTGAACCGGCTTCCTTATATCAGAGGAAACATTTGGTATTTGTATTTTTGAGATTGACTGATTTCACTTAGCATTATATTCTCCAACTTCATCCATTTACCTGCAAATGTCATTATTTTATTCTCTTTTATTGCTGAGTAAAATTCCATTGTGTATATATACCACATTTTCTTTATCCATTCATCTACCGAGGGACATCTAGGTTGGTTCCACAACCTACCTATTTGTGAATTGTGCTGCTATAAACATTGAGGTAGCTGTGTCACTGCAATATGCTGTTTTTAAGTCCTTTGGGAATAGACCCAGGAGTGGGGATGGCTGGGTCATAGGGTGGTTCCATTCCCATTTTCCCAAGAAATCTCCAAACTGCCTTCCATAATGGTTGTACCATTTTGCAGTCCCACCAGCAATGTATGAGTGTGCCTTTTTCCCCACATCCTCTCCAACATTTATTGTTGTTTGTGTTCTTGATAGCTGCCATTCTGACTGGAGTGAAATGAAATCTTAGAGTAGTTTTGATTTGCATTTCTCTAATTGCCAGCGATGTTGAGCATTTTTTCATGTATTTGTTGATTAATCGTGTATCTTCTTCTGAGAAGTGTCTTTTCAGTTCCTTAGCCCATTTATCGATTGGATTATTTGTTTTTTTGGTGTCAATTTTTTTGAGTTCTTTATATATTCTAGAAATTAGTGCTCTATCCGATGTGCATGTATTAAATATTTGTTCCCAGTTAGTTGGTTCTCTATTAACCTCACTGATTGTTTCTTTTACTGAGAAGAAGCTTTTTAGTTTAAATCTATCCCATTCATTAATTCTTGGTAATAATTCTTGTGCTACAGGATTCTTGTTAAGGAACTTGGGGCCTAATCCGACATGTTGGAAATTGGAGCTTACTTTTTCTTCTATTAGGTGTATTGTCTCTGGTCTAATTCCTAAGTCCTTGATCCACTTTGAATTGAATTTTGTGCATGGTGAGAGATACAGGTTTAATTTCATTTTGTTGCATATGGCTTTCCAGTTTTCCCAGCACCATTTGTTGAAGAGGCTATCCTTTCTCCAATGTACATTTTTGACACCTTTGTCTAATATAAGATAGCTGAAATTATATGTATTAGTCTCTGTGTCCTCAATTCTGTACCATTGGTCTACTGGTCTGTTTTGGTGCCAGTACCATGCTGTTTTTGTTACTATTGCTCTATAGTATAATTTAAAGTCTGGTATGGTGATGCCGCCTGCTTCACTTTTCCTGCTCAGGATTGCTTTAGCTATTCTGGGTCTCTTATTTTTCCAGATGAATTTCATGACTGCTTTTTCTATTTCTTTGAGAAATGTCATTGGGATTTTGATTGGAATTGCATTAAATCTGTATAATGCTTTTGGTAGTATGGACATTTTGATAATATTAATTCTACCTATCCAAGAACAAGGTAGGTCTTTCCATCTTCTGAGGTCTTCTATGATTTCTTTCTTTAGTGTTCTATAGTTTTGGTTATAGAGGTCCTTCACCTCTTTCATTAAGTTGATTCCCAGGTATTTTTTTTTTTGATGCTATTGTAAATGGAGTAGTTTTCATCATTTCCCTTTCAGAGGCTTTGTCAGTGATGTACAAAAATGCCTTTGACTTATGGGTATTGATTTTGTAACCTGCTACTTTGCTGAATTCATTTACTAGTTGTAAAAGTTTTCTGGTAGAGTTTTTTGGGTCTTCTAGGTATATTATCATGTCATCAGCAAATAGTGCTAATTTGAGCTCTTCTTTTCCTATCTGGATCCCTTTAATTTCTTTCGTCTAATTGCTCTGGCTCTACTCCTTCTTTTATTCTCTTCTACCTCTCATGCACACTTTCCTTCCTTTCTGACACACTTTCCATCTTCTCCATCTTCTCCCGAGAACCATAGTAGTTTTGGTAAAACATCCAACTCTAGACTTTTGGGGGGAAGACTCATCATTTTCCATATGACTAAACAAAAGAAGACTAACTCTTCATTGCTGTGATACAATAAGAACTGTTTATTCCATTTCAAAGGATGTGACTGAAGACAATGACGAGGACAGAAAGATAAGCATAACAATACTGGAATATATCTAACATACTAAAATATATTTGTGAAAATAGAAAGACACTTTCTTGAAGATAGAAAACCCTGGGAGCTATATTGGAAGAGGCTACATCCTTGAGCACCTTGACCTCTTTAAGCAGCTGCTGGCACATGATTCCAAGACAATAAAATGTCTTCTGAAGACCTAACTGAAGGATGTCGTCAATAGTTACCCTGACAGTCTCAAAAAGCAAGAGGACTCTCAAGTCTATAGTTATAGGATTCATACTATGCAAATATGGCTACTAGCCACTTCTCCCAGGGGTTTAACTTTGAATCTGGCCATACCCACAGATGCTCCGCACATCCAGGTGCATCTTTAATTCCAGTGTACAATAGGGGAAGGGCCAAGGAACAGCTTTCCTCCCACTTCTACTGATTTCATAGCTCTACAATGAAACGGAAGTATGAGTGCTGTTTTATTCTCCCAGGGGAAACATCTGCCCTTCCTGAGTGTGTCCATGCTGTGAAAAGAGAGATTATAGAGTACTGCTCTACAGCCTGCTTCCTCAGTAGCTGATCACCAGACAAAATGTCAGAGCAGCTGGTGCTCATCAGTTCACCCTCTGTGATTTCAAATACCAATTAGGACTGTGAACTCCTAATTGCCTCATTTCTAGCCACATTTTAAAGTAATTAATAAGTAATTGAGTAATGCGTTAATAATAGCTTTAATCATTTTTCTAATGATCAGCTCCTGCATATAGTCATCTGTATGACCCATGGGGAGCACTGCATCTCAGGTCATATCTTGTTAATAGCCCCTAAGCAATCATTTCTAACCAGGGAAATTTGCTTTTCTTCCCAAAGCAGTAAAACACACACACACACACACATACACACACACACACACACACCCCAAAACAACAAAACAAACTCTTCAAACAGAAGTCCATCAGGCCTCTGTTTTCTTTTTCTTTCCTTCTCCTATATATCCTATGCTTTCCTCTCATTGAATTTATTCTCCCACTGAAACTCAGAAGGAGGTATCAGCATCCTGGAGCAATTTCTAGTTGCAGTGAAGCCTATGTTCATGGCCACTCGTGAACACACATTTCTTTCACTGATAAGAACATTTACCTGGACTCCCAGTTTTGTTTCATCATAAATACAGCTTATATTTAGCTGTTAGAAATGAAGGCACTCTAACCTTTGAGGTTTGATTCAAAGGGAAGTATGGCTACTGTAAAACTACCCAGACCATCAAAGCTATAGGCAAATGGTATAGAGAGACATAAACAGAACTCAAAAATTGGTTGAAACTTGCTCTCCTGATGATCTCCAAGAATTGAGACTTCAGGGCAACCAGGCCGTTTAGAAATGGGTCATCAACCTTCAGTCTTCAAGGTTAGGGGACTTAGGTACAGGAAGTCTAAATCTGACAACACTGAAGAAGAGTCTAGCTGGAAAAAAAAAGGTCTACATGTTACTCTCCAGCATTCAGTACATCCACCCTTCCTCACCACAAGTCATCCTATTCAAGCCTTGCCCAGTCTTTCTTATGCATAGGTATGGTGGATGACTCACAACTCTGAGGTGTCTTTCTTCATTTGCCTCAACCGACTCTGGGGACAAGGCTGCTTTCTTCCCCTCCACCGCCACCTTTCCAGGAATTTGACTCTTTTCACTTTCAACAATAACCAAGCATATTTTTTCTTTCAGAGACTTCCCTCTAATCTCAGGAACTTCCTCTTACATCTGTTAAAAGGGTGACTAACTAAAGTCAAATGAAATTCTAAGGGAAGAGATTAGAACTCATCTACATCCTTTGGCTATCATTCCCACTAATTAAAATTTCAGCGACTTACTAATTGTCAAAATAAAAGGACACTTTTTAATTCTCAGCATGTTTGACATTTATAGAATAAGACTTTATTTTACAGTTTGAATCTCCTTTCTCTTCCTTCCCCACATTTTCCTTCACCTCAGATTCTTGTCATATGCTTTTTTAGTTCTCTGGCTCTTGTGCCTGAGACTCTAGACTCTCCTCTTCTGTCTGTCTCTAACATACCAGCATAGTATCTAGGCTATATTAATAGCCCCCAAGTTGTATTTGGTATTATTTTAGTCAGTTTTTCATCACTGTGACCAAAATCTAGACAAGAACAACTTAAAGGAGGAAAAGTTTATTTTGGGCTCACCATTTCAGATGCTTAGTCCATGGTCAGCCTGCTCCATTGTTGTGGGCTTGAAATGAAGCAAAAGATCATGGCAGAGGCAAGCTACTCAGCTCATGGTGGTTGGAAAATGGAGAGAGAGGGGGAAGAGCTGAGGAATAAGATATATAATCCAAGGCCCAGTTGGCCCTAATAACCCACCTCCTCTAGCATGCCCCACCTGTATACAGTTACCACCCAACACAGAATAATCATTTCAAATTAGGGTGGACTGATTAGGTCACAGCTCTCATAATCTAATCATTTCATCTCTGAACAATTCTGCATTGACACAGGAACTTTTGGGGGACACCTCACAGCCAAACCATAGCAAGTATTATCATTCTTTCTTTACCTATCAACCATATACTGTTGATGTTCTTATCATAGATCTTGCTCAATATGTTCTTACTTAACAATTTTGCTATGTATGTGTGATGAACAAGTATATATATTGAACATAAATGAATGTATACAGTCAAATGTCTTAGACAAGTTAAACAATATGTCCTCTTTTTCTTAAACCCAAATCTCCTCCTATATTCCCTGCTTCAGGTAATATATCACCAGACACATTCACGACCATGCCACTCCAGGCTTTGGCTTCGGCTTCTTCTCCTCATCCCACATGGAATCAAATACTAACTCTATTTATTCTACTTGATAAATAGCTTTCAAGTCTCTCCACTCTCCACATTGTTACTGACTCTAGTAAATTCTCATAAATTCTCACCTATCTCTTTAATAGCTTCCTAATGGGTTTCCTCACTCCATTCTCCCTTCCTCCAATTCATTTCCCACACTTCTGCCAGAACAATCTGCTTAAAACACATGTCTAGCATTATTGCTCTTTCCTTAAAAGCCTTCAACATCCAATTGCTTTCTGGATAATGTTCAAACTCTTTTCATTGCATTAATACACCTCATAATCTGGCTCTTGCCCAGCTGTTTGAGCTTTATCTCTTGTCATACTCCATTGCAGATATACCAGACACTTCATAATTTCCAGAATCTATCATGTTCCTTAGATCACCATGTCTTACTCTTGCTGTTTTAGAAGTCAGTAATATTTTCCTATTATTTCTTATCTGATTATATTGTCCAAGAAAAAGAACTATAGGAATGAGGGCCATTTGGTACATTTTACATGAGCATTCTGTGGTCCATAGATTGGAAAGGTAGAGATGAACTGAGACTATGGTTACTTCTTAGATATAAAGTAATGTACCTCCATTACTTTAACTAAACTTTTAGGAAAAATAAAGGAAAAAAAGATATTTAGAATTCTTAGAAGATAGAAACCTAGGTTCAATTTGCTACTGAGGCAATCCAACAAAGATTGAAGGAGAATAACAGCCAAATTATACCATCAGAAAATAGAAAGGGACTGAACTGAAATTCCTGCAACTTCAGGTTTGTAAAGAGACATTACTAGGGAATTAAAGAACTTCCAAGTGCCCATTGTCTGCCTCCATTGCTGAACACAGGTAGAAGCTGGCCAGGTGGCACTTCTCTCAGCTTCTTACTCAGGTTTGAGCTAACTGCATCAAGTCACCCTGTTTTCCTGGAAAGACAAAGCTGTGAGCCAAAACTACCCATAGCTGCCTGCCTCCAACTAAGGGCCCACTTAACAGTCACATTTCTAATCTTTACAGTCTTCCAAGGAATTAACATGTCCCTTGAATGGGACTCCCACTCCATCATCTAGAGGAGCTTACAGTACTTTATTTCTTAGAAGACACCCACATGAGGCAAAGATCTATACACCTACCTGCGATTTGTGGGAGGATCTACCCACTTTTCAAAAATCCAAATGCTGTTTCTCTATGTCCACAGAAAAAATTATATAGGATTTGAAGAAAACCTCTCCCATGAGGGGTTGGGGGAACACTTAGCTCCTCAATAGGTAAAAATCATGAAGCAATTAAAACAATTAGCTTCATCACAGCAAAGGAAACAATCAAGAACATGAAGAGAGAGCCTACAGAATGGGATAAAATCCTTGCCACCTGCACCTCAGAGCATTTATTTCCAAGATATATAAAGAACTCAAAATACTTAACACCAAAAATACAAATAACCCAATCAATAAATGGGCAAAGGAACTGAATAGGCACTTCACAGAAGAAGAAATATGAATGGTCAACAAATATATGAAAAAAATGGTCAACATCTCTACAATTAGAGAAATGCAATTAAAACTACACTGAGATTCCATCTCTCTCCAGTCAGAATGGCAACTATCAAGGAAATAAGTAACAATAAATGTTAGTGAGGATGTGGGGGAAAAGGATACACTCATACATTATTGGTGGGACTGCAAACTGGTGCAACAAATATGGAAAGAAGTATGGAAATTTCTTTTTAAAAACTAGGAATGGAACCATCATTTGACAGTTATCCCACTCCTTGGTATATATTCAAAGGATTTAAAATCAGCATACTACAGTGATGCAGCCACATCAATGTTTATAGCTGCACAATTCACAATAGGTAAGCTCTGGAACCAAACTAGGTGCCCTTTAACAGATGGATAAAGAAATTATGGTGTATATACACAATGGATTATTATACATATATACACAATGGATTATTACTGAGCCATAAAGAAGAATGACTTTATGACTTCTGCTGGTAAATGGATGGATCTATCATGCTAAGTGAAATAAGCCAATCCCCCCAAAAACCAAAGGCCAAATGTTCACTTTGATATGTGGATGTTAACACACAACAAGGAGTGGGGAGGAGAATAGAAGTTCATTGGATTAGACAAAGGGGATTGAAGTGAAGGGAAGGGGGATGGGAGTAGGAAAGACAAAGGAATGAATCTGACACAACTTTCCTATGTACATATACGAATATACCACAATGAATCTCCACACCATGTACAACCACAAGACTGAGATCCCAATTAGAATAAGATATACTCTATATTTGTTTAAATGTATCAAAAATATACTCTACTATCATGTATATCTAAAAAGAACAAATAAAATAAAACAAATTAGCACTTCAAAATAGAGAATTAAACTGAGAAGTCAGGGCAAAAGTTTTAGTATTTAAAAAAAAATTATTAACGTCAAAACTAAGGGAAGACTTTAAAAATTCTAAATCCTGTTTTGTGTTCATGGAATATTATACTGATAAGACACAACATACTTCCATAATAAAGAACAATTTAGCAATAAGAAAATGTTTTTCAATGTAAGAAATTGTATTGTCAAAATTAAAAATTCAATAGAGGCAATGAATAGAAGAACATATGTTACCAAAAACCGAATTAAGGATTTAATTATTGAAACAAATAATTTTCCCAGAATACAGGGCAAGAAGACAGAAAAATTATAAGAAAACTCATGGAGGATAAATTTCGGCCCTCCAATATCTAAATAATGGGAACACAGACAGGAAAGAGTCGATGAAAAAGGCATATTCTGGTAACATTTTGGAAACAAATGATAAAGTCTAAGTGTTTCCATATAGAAAACAGCAATTACCCAAAAAGAAGAACCAGACTGGCACCAATATCTTAGTTTATGATATTGGAAATACAGTATCAATGGAACAATATCAGTATTTAAAAAAAATACATCTCTATTTCCAACCAAATTTTGTTCATTCACGAGAGCAAGAAATTCATGTTTTAGATGTGCAAAAGCTCAAAGTATTATACTCATATTTCCTTTCTAAAAAAAAAAAGAAACTCATCAAAGTACACTAGTCAGATGAAAATTGCATTAGCATAAAGATCTTAAGATAGCAAAAATTAAAGATAGCAAAAAAGAAACAGTAGCAATCAAAGAGACTGATGGTAATTCAATTTAAATAATAGTTACTACTATGGTCCTAAAATATGTTAGAATTGTTAAGAAAGAAAGAACCCTTAGAATAAAAAAAAATGTAAAATGGGAATGAATACCAATATAAGAGTAAATTTAAGAGTGCTGGCTCCCAAGCTTAAGTGCTGCTTCTATCACTTCCAAGCTGTTTAAAATTTTTAGAATCAAGAACAAATTATTTAACCTCTTATGTCTTGGCTACCCCTTAGTATAATGAGATTGAGACTAACATCAGCTTTATAGGGTTGAAAAATAAACAAGTTAGTACATATAAAGGATTTAGAAGAGTGTTTAGCATAGAGTAAGTGCCTAACACATCATCTATTATCATCATCATTATCATCAATGCTATTATTATTACTATATCATTGAGAGGGCAGAAACACAACTACTGTTTCATTCTTAACACTGCCAAAAAAACAACAAAGGTTTGAAATGTTCATTTAAATTAAGCAAACCAATGGAAAACTTGAAATACGATACAATTCTGAAATCAATTGCAGAAAAGGGAACAAAGACAATTTGATTAATCCAACTAATTGACCAACATGACAAATTCAGCACAAGGAACTTGTTTAGGGAATGATTAGAAACTCAATTTTGGACACACTGAATTTGAGGTGTTTCTTAGGCAATTTGATATATAGGACTCAGTCTTAAGAGAGTTCTGGGCTAGGGATATATATTTTAAAAAATGAAATTCACACATGTAGTTAAAGCATGGGAAGATTTCAGGAAGGAGGGTTAGGGTAAAGTGTGGCTGAAAGTCTGATAAAATAGTTTGTTTTGGTCTTAAAGAGATTACTCAGAGCCGGGCGCGGTGGCGCATGCCTGTAATCCCAGCACTTTGGGAGGCTGAGGCAGGAGGATCGCGAGTTCAAAGCCAGCCTCAGCAATGGCGAGGCACTTAGCAACTCAGTGAGACCCTGTCTCTAATAAAATACAAAAAAAGGGCTGGGGATGTGGCCCAGTGGTCAAGTGCCCCTGAGTTCAATCCCCGGTACCACAAAAAAAAAAAAAAAAAAAAAAAAAAAAAAAAAAAAAAAAGAGATTACTCAGAACATACCAGATCATGGTGGACTGAGGAGGTGGTTGGTGCCCTGGAAGCATGGAGAATCAGATGGTTAAATTGAATCATCCTGCCTGGGACCAGCCACACACAAACAGTACATCTGTCTTTGTGCAGAGTTAGAAACTCTCTCACATAAAATAACATTTAAGGAATAGGACACAGGACATGGGGCCAAAAGGCAGTCATTACTTTGTTCATTCAACAAATATGTATTGAACACCATGTGTCAAATGCTATGCTGGACTCTGCGATGTGTTGGTGAATACAACATATCTTTGCTGCCCCTAGGGAGTATTAATGTGGATAACCATAAGAAAACAAGTCTCTGCTCAACTTACAAAGAGGGAGAAGTTTCCTTCCAGGCAGTGAATCAACAAGTTAAATGCTGGGATTTAAGAAGACTTTGACTTCTTTTCTTAGTTTGCCAAAGAGAAATTTTATTTGAATTAGTATTCTATGTCCTGTCAACATTTTTTATAGTTTGAGTCCCAAATTCTGTGTAATCCAGGAAAAGGATCCCCCTTTTACTAAGAATGTGGACTGCCTACTTAAACTTCATTCTTAGATAACCATACTGCAAGAAAAATCTCTGCATGTTCCCTGTTGACTGTGAGTCACCTATGCAGGAGAAGTCCGAGTATTTCCTAGGAACATCCCTTCCTCTTCATTTATCCCATCTTCCTCAAATCAACCTCAGGAAGGAGACTGGTTGAGGGGATGTCTTTTTTTGCAGTTCTTGTGAATGCTCTACCATGGATTCAAACTGTAGTTGTCAATCCTGTGTGACAACTGTCTGTGTAACTGCACTTTCTCATATGACGGTGCTACATTCTCTGATGCAGGAAGAGTACAGTGACTATTTCTTATCCATTGCTTTGAGTGCATGCTGGAAACCTGTTAATTCAGAATTCCATGTATAAAAACTGAAGATATACTGCATGATAGGATGACAGACTGGAGCAGGGAAATCTTTACTCAAAGGTGTAGGACCAGAGAGCACCAAAATCAAAGGCATGCATAATGCCCAGGTGGGAGTAAAATCTCTGAATAGGGCCAGAAGGAATGGACATAAATTTCTTAAAATTCAAATTGGTTATTGAATTCAGGGTGGTATGAGTGAAGGAAGAAAAATTAGGGAAGATGAAAGTAAGAGCACTAGGCAAAGAAGTGTTGGTGAATGCCTTTCTGAGACTGCTTACAGTTTGAGATAATATTTGCTGAATTTCTGTAATCTATTGAAGTTGTATGTGCTCAACCTCCCTGAGTATGAAGTAATTTGCTTGGAGTATTAAGTCAGAGGAATTCTGTGTGGGTTGTAGAAAAAAATGAGGACATAAATTTGTACTAGCTTTAATACTCATCTGCTCTAATTTCCTGGAAAATTACTACTATTTGGTTGCAGGATATTCTTAATAACAGATAACATTGGAAATTGGAGCTTACTTTTTCTTCTATTAAGTTTATTGTCTCTGGTCTAATTCCTAGGTCCTTGATCCACTTTGAATTGAATTTTGTGCATGGTGAGAGATAAAGGTTTAATTTCATTTTGTTGAATATGGATTTCCAGTTTTCCCAGCATCATTTGTTGAAGAGGCTATCCTTTCTCCAATGTACATTTTTGGTACTTTTGTCTAATATAAGATAGCTGAAATTATATGTATTAGTCTCTGTGTCCTCAATTCTGTACCATTGGTCTACCTGTCTGTTTTGGTGCCAATACCATGCTGTTTTTGTTACTATTGCTCTATAGTATAATTTAAAGTCTGGTATGGTGATGCCACCTGCTCTACTTTTCTTGCTAAGGATTGCTTTGGCTATTCTGGGTCTCTTATTTTTCCAGATGGAAAAGGTGGGGTTGAATAAGATGGATGTCATTACCCTAAATGCATGATTGAAGATTTGAATGGTACAAATACACATTGTATACAAACAGTGTTTTATATGTTTATTATGAATTATAATGCATAGTACTATTATAAAAATAAATAAATAAAAAAAGATTAAAAAATAATAACAGATAATGTCATTGTGAATGTAACCATTTGCTTATTGTTGAGAATTTATGTAATTTCCGTTTTTCACTAATATACTAATATTCCGTATTTCACTAAGATTAACATCTTTGTACATGCATTCTTGTTTCTATTAAATATTATAGTATATCTCTAGGATAGATAAATTGCAGAATTTTAAGAAAGAATGTAACCAAGTCAGATTTCTTTCTTGGAAAGATAATTCCAGTGGAAAGGAAAAAGTAGAAACAGGGAGACCAAATAGCACCTGAACAGTAATAATATAGGTAATAATTATAACTGAAGAACTAAGGAATTGGCAGAGCCAGTGGCTATAAAAGGAAGAACAGATAGAACAAATGTCTAAGCAGGTGAAGAAGAAGGAAAAAGGAGAGGGATTTGAGCAATTCCTTTGTTTCTTACCAGGCAAACCTTTCAACATAAGGTACCTATGAGACATAAAAGAGATTAAGTATCTGGTTGGGACATAACAGGTTTTAAACACAGGAAATGTATGAAGTAGAAAGCATAGTTGTTATTTGTCTGCATATACGTGATACTTGAAACTGTAATTGCATAGATATGACTACTCAGGAATATTGTGCAGAGAAAAGAGGTCAAGAAAGGCCAGATTCCTGGGAAACTCAAAATAATAGGGGAGGGCAGAGGAAGAAGAGCCTCTGTTCCTTCATAGTAGATGCCAATGATATATAAGAACCAAAATGTGGATATAGAGTGATTATCCAGATTATCTTAGAGAAACCAAGTGAGAGAGCTTAAAAAATGGAACAGCAATATTTCCTAATGCTAAAGCTAAGTCCAATGAGATAAAGACTAGGATACAACTGGTATCAAAGTTTATCTGACTTCTTCAGTATTTCTTACTCACAAATTGGATAGAATTATATTCTTCATGAATCATAGTGGGGCAAACACATAAGTGATGCTTACTTTATGCCAAAAATTCACAAAGTCATACATATCAAATAGATTTACTTCTATTATGATCATTTTGACTATTGATGTATTTTATATATTTATACCATATTAACACATACTTATTTGTATTAAAATGATGATTTAAAAATTTTAAATATTTAATTTTTTACTAGAATTAATTTTTAACTCTTTATTATACCCACAAAATACTTTTCATTTGTTCTTACTATTTATTGTTTTTATTTAATTAAATCTAAGATATAATTTGAAGTACCTAATAGGCACTTAATAAATGTTATTGAATTGTTCATTGGATAAATCAGTGAATCGCCGGGCGCAGTGGCGCGTGCCTGTAATCCCAGCACTTGGGAGGCTGAGGCAGGAGGATTGCAAGTTCAAAGCCAGCCTCAGCAATGGCGAGGCACTTAGCAACTCAGTGAGACCCTGTCTCTAAATAAAATACAAAAAAGGGCTGGGGATATGGCCCAGTGGTCGAGTGCCCCTGAGTTCAATCCCCAGTACCACAAAAAAAAAAAAAAAAAAAAAAAAAAAAAAAAAAAAATCAGTGAATCAATGAGTCTAAAATCTTAGCCCAGACGTAAAAATTTATCTTCCTTCCTTGAAAGACATTAATGCTATGTTTCATATCCTGGGAGCACTGATGCAACTAGAGGCAATGTAATACAACTGAATGGGATGGTAAACATTACAATTAATCACTTACTCTGTGCCAGTTGCTGTGACAAGGATGTTACATCTCTTTATCTACCAGAATCTGCACCTTTCTTCTTTCTCTTCTCTCTCTCTCTCTCCTATAGACGAATACTTACTGTACCTATCTAAGACCAGCCCCTTTACTGATGGACTCAGTTGTATGTGCATATATGTTTAACACCCTACTCTCCTGGTACACGCAGACTTCAAAACACAGGGTGATTGTAGGCAATCATTGTGCATATAGAATGGTTTATGTTGGGCTGAAGGAGTATGCAGACTGATGAACCTGGGCTGCTATAGTATATATAGATTGTTAAAATATAAGCAAACTGATACATGGTAGGCTGTCATGTTACATTCTGGTCTGCTAGTATGTTTAATATATACTGGGCTGTCATGGTGGATGTAGAGTGATGCAAAATGCTTCCCTCCACACACAGTAAAAGGTCATTATGGTTCATGCCAGGCTATCATGGTATATACTTAGCTGTCAAGACACATGCAGAAGTTGTCAGATCCTGGACCATCACAGTTATGTTGGTTGCTATTGTACATACATTCTAACATTTTCAGGACTATTATAGCAACTCTGAATTTGTCATGGTATGTGAGACTAATACACAATGGTCCTACATAGTTCAATGGTTCCCCAAGTGCATACAGGCTGACACATGTTGTGCAATCATCTGTATAATTGTTTGCCATGCTGCAAGCAGACTAATACATGGGGCATCATAGTGTACATGGACTGGCATAGTGTAAACACATTAACACACTTTGGGTTGCATTATGGTACATGTAGAAAAACATATTGGGCTGCTTTAATGTCAACTGGGTTGTTAAGATGTGGACATGATGACACACCCTGGATAGTCAGTGTTTATGGGCTCCAGCATGTAGACAATTAACAAATAAGTTAACCAAACAAGTTTTCTATTTTATGTCCTGGTGAAATATGTCTTTAGCTCCTATATTAAGTAATAATTCAGTGTTAATAACATTACATTTAGTTCAAGCTGAGTTATAAGGTGCATACTAAAATTAGAAGTCCCTCCATCTCAAAAGAAGTACCTAAATAATATTTCTTTCCCTGTTATGTATGGGAAATATCTTTGGTTTTATAATATTTTTTTACTCATCTACACAGATGGCAATAAATAATAAACATACTTTGTTTTCTCTAACAGATAATCTGATTCCCTAACACACAAAATATACTATGTTTACATCAATACATTGAAATATTTATCTTTCACCTCTCAAGACTAAATATATTTGTCATATTTAAAAGAAATGATTAATAATTTTAAAGTTTTAATTGTAAAAATAAGATAAAAATATATATCATATATATGTAAAATTTAAGACAGAGACTGAATATTTATGAGAAAATATGTAATAATATAATATCATGTGGTGTGTACAACAAGTAGAAATTTTTATGAGGATCAAATTTAATGAAATGTACAAACAATACAAATTATATCAAATATACTAAGGGTTCTGACTACCTGACTTCACATTTCTGTCAGCATGAAAACTGGGTATGCTGAAGTGTGCCTATAGCATTTATACCTCTATTTTGGTGGTGAAAGTCTGGGTTCTAAAAATAAGCACACTTAGGAAAACTGGATGTCCATATGCAGAAGAATGAAACTAGACCCCTATCTCTTACCAGTTACAAAAAATCAATCCAAAATGTGTCAAAGACTGAAACCATGAAGCTAGTAGGAAAACAAAACAAAAACAGGGAAAACAATTTAGGACATTGGTATGGGTAAAGATTTCTCTGGATAGGACTCCAAATAGCACAGGTAACAATATAAAAACTAGACATATTGGATTACATCACACTAAGTAGCTTCAGCACAACAAAAGAAAAAACAACAGAGTGAAGATACACAACTTATAAAATGGGAGAAAATATTTGCAAGCTTTTCATTTGAGAGGGGATTAATATCCAGAACATATAAGGAGCTCAAACAGTTTAGTAGCTAAGAACAAATAACCTAATTTAAAAATGGGCAAATGATCTAAATAATTATTTGTCAAAAAAAGAAATACAAATAGTCAACAAGTATATTTAAAAATGCTCCATATTACTAAATATTCAGGAAATACAAATCAAAACCACAATGAGCTGGGCGCAGTGGCACACTCTGTAATCCCAGCACTTTGGAAGGCTGAGGCAGGAAGATCATGATTCAAAGCCAGCCTCAGCAATGGTGAGGCACTTAGCAACTCAGTGAAACCCTATCTCGAAATAAAATACAAAAAAGGGCTGAGGATGTGACCCAGTGGTCGAGTGCCCCTGAGTTCAATCCCAGGTACCACAGAAAACAAACAAACAAACAAACAAACACAATGAGATATCTTCTCACTTCAGTTAGAATGGTTATTACCAGAAATACAAAAAAGATATTAAATGTAGGCAACTGATAAAGGGAACACTATACACTGTTGGTGGGAATAATTAAATTATGTAAATTTGTATAGCCACTATGAAAAAAATATGGAATTTTATCAAAAAACTACAAATAGACTTACCACATGATCCAACTATCCTATTGAGTAAATATCCAAAGGAAAGGCAATCAGAAGAGAGATCTGTAACCCTATATTCATTGCAGCACTCTTCACAATAGCTATGATATGGAATCAACCTAGGTGTCCATCAATGGATGAACAAATACCAAATGTTCTTAAAATTCATACATGGGAACCAAACAAATTGATTTCATGGTAGATGGTAAAATAGCTTTTGCGGGGGGGGCATATACTTTATATCTGTAAACATTCTTAAACTTACCAAAAAGCAGTGAGCACAATATAAAAAAAACTTTAAGGGTAAATTTCTGGCTTGATGCTCCATTACCCTGTATATCACCAAAGCAAAGAGATACCGTAAAAAACACCATATCCTAACTGTCCCCCTTTCTGTTCCCAAAATTCTTGCCACATTAAGGGAACAATGAGAGCAAGTGAGAGCAGAAAGTCCAGATATATATTCTCTTAAAGGAACAATGGCTTTCTCTTGTGCACACTGGGAACTAGGGCAAGTTAGTATTATCTGTAAAAAGCTATTTTCTTGCATGTACACCAGGACAGTTGCTCCTTGGGATGCTTGTCAGACAACCAAACCACATCCCCAGCCCCCCCCCCCTTTTTTTTTTTTTTGTGGTACCGGGGATTGAACTCAGGGGCACTCGTCCACTGGGTCACATCCCCAGCCCTTTTTTGTATCTTATTAGAGACAGGGTCTCACTGAGTTGCTAAGTGCCTCGCCATTGCTGAGGCTGGCTTTGAACTGGTGATCCTCCTGCCTCAGCCTCCCAAAGTGCTGGGATTACAGGCGTGTGCCACCGCGCCCGGCTCCCAGCCCCCGTTTTATATTTTACTTAGAGACAGGATCTCGCTAAGTTGTTTAGGGCATCACTAAACTGCTGAGGCTGGCTTTAAACTCAAGATCCTCCTGCCTCAGCCTCCCTAGCTGCTGGGATTACAGTCGTGTGCAACCACGCACAGATAGGACATTTTCTTGGTTACCATAATATAAACATCAAAATCAGGACACTAATGTGGCACATTGTCTAATACTCAGACCCCATTAAAGTTTTTTTCTGTTTTTTTTTATTTTTCTTTCCCAGTAATGTCCTTTATAACAAAAGGATCCAGCCTAGAATTGTGTGTTACATTTAGGAATCATGCCTTTCCTTAGTCTCCTTTAATCTGAAATGGCTCTAGAGTCCTTGGCTTTCATGACTTTTAAAGATTAAAGACAAGTTATTCTGTACTATGTCTCTCCACTTTGGTGTGTTGGATGTCTCCTCATGACCAGAATCACAGAATAATGCCGTGTTTCTGTTGTTGCATCCTCTGAGGCAATATAAGACTAATTTATCTCATTACTGATGATTATTCACTTTGATCATTTGTTTAAGATAGTTTATGCCACCCTTCTTTACTGTTAGGTTTGATTTTTTTCCCTTTAAAATTAATAAATATTTTATGAACAGGTTTTTGAAATTATGTAAATATTCCACTGCTTATCAAACTCCATTTATTTATATCAGAATGGACTATTTTTTTTTTTACCTTTCTTTTATGTTTTGGTAATGGGGATGAACTCAGGAGTATTTTACCACTGAGTCACATTCTTTTTATTTTTTACTTTGAGACAAGTCTTGGATAAGCTGCTAAGGCTGACCTTGAATTGGGGATCCTCCTGTGTCTGACTGCCAAGTGGCTGGGATTGCAGACATATACCATCACACCCAGCTAAGACTATTATTTTCTATTTTACTCAATGGATTATAATTTTTTACTCTCTAATTTATTTTGATGTTCAAATATGATGGCCCTCAAGATGGCTCTGTGTCCTTTCAATGTTTTGTTATTTTTTGAGCACTTTTTTTTCTGGTATTGAAAAGCCAAGATTTGGGTAGTACATGTGCTCTTTGCTATTGAGGTGGGGCCTATTATTGAGGTCTTAGTGGATACAGATATATATAACTGTTTCCACTTACAAACCCATATTTAAGAATCCATATTGATAAAATTCTTTGAGTTTACATCAGTATCTTCAGTTTCAACCCAATACCATAGGTTCATCCTAGTTTTCTCTTATTCCATATTTTAAACTCTCTTCTGTGAGAGCAAGAAAACGTATTATCTTCACTGTATTCACTTGTTTTATCAACTCTGTGGCATGTAACTAGTCACCCATCACCCTTCCCATCCTCTTCCCTACATGTATGCTCTCCTTGTTTTGGTTCTAGCATCTCATGCCAGGAAATCCATCTTTGTGGATAGTCTGACATCTCATGCCAGCTGTATCCATATTGATGCCCTTCATACTGTCTTCAACATCCCATAATGGGCTAGTTCTCCATAGACATCTTCTTCACCCTCTTGCAACTCTGGCTCCCATGTCGAACATCTTCTTTATTCTTGAATGAGCTAAATATTTCAATATTCACTGACTAGAATGGTCATAAAGAAGTGAATTTCAAATTTTCCATCTGTGCTGGTAAGTGGCCCAGTAGAACTTGCAGTTGATGTATAAATACAGGCTGTTTGCAAATGGCTCCTCTAAGAATCATAATCAGTTGTGAAATACATGTTAAGAATATACCATGGTTTTGGTACTATGGCAGCTCTTCACTCATAAAAGCAATTTTTAAAATTTTTTATTCTAAGTTGTTATATATGACAGCAGAATGCATTACATATTACACTTATAGAGCACATTTTTACATATCTCTGGTTGTATACAAAGTATATTCACACCATTCGTGTCCTCATACATACACTTAGGGTAATCCTTCTCATTCTACCATCTTTTTTTCTACCCTTTTGCCCCCTCCCTTTTCCTCCTTCCCCATTGGCCTTTCTAGTGTTCCTCTAATCCTCCTATGCTCCCCGTCCCAACCCCACTGTGAATCAACCTCCTTATATCAGAGAAAACATTTGGCATTTGGATTTTTGGGATTGGCTAATTTCACTTAGCATTATATTCTCCAACTTCATCCATTTACCTGTGAATGCCATGATTTTATGCTGAGTAATACCACATTGTGTATACATACCACATTTTCTTTATCCCTTCATCTACTGAAGGGCATCTAGGTTGGTTCCACAGTTTAGCTATTGTGAATTATGCTGCTATAAACATTGATGTGGCTGTGTCCCTGTAGTATGCTGTTATAAAAGCAATTTTTAAATAGTCTCTTTTGGGCTGAATCTTCTCTCTGATAAGTGGATGCTGACCCATAATGGGGGGGGGGGGATGGGGTGTGGGGAGAATGGAGGAACTTTGGACAAAGGGGAGGGAGGAAATGGGAGGGGTTTTGGGGGTAGGAAAGTTGATGGAATGAAATGAACATCATTACCTTAGGTACATGTATGACTGCACATGTGGTGCGACTACATCGTGTACAACCAAAGAAATGAAAATTTGTGCTCCATTTGTATACAATGAATTGAAATGAATTCTGCTATCATGTATAATTAGAACAAATTTAAAAGAAGAAAAAAAATAGCCTCTTTTGTATTAGACCCCTAGTATATGTAGTAAATGTTCAAATGATGTTTACTGAATAAATTGACTAGCATGGACACTGACCCAATACTCATCTTATGATGCTCTCTCTGACTAGGCTCCATGGCAGTTGTAAAGAACATAAAACAATAAGAAAGGCACATTTGCTACTCTCCAGAAGATAATTTAAAGGTGCATATAAACATTTAAATACCTACTATGCAATATAAAAATACAACATGATAGAAGCTATGATGAAATGTGGGAGAGGAAAAGCTTATTTAATCATGATCTGCTGGAGAAAGTGGGATCTGAGCTGACTATGGAGGGGCTAGTTAAGCTTTTCATGGATGATGAAGACAGAGGAAGTTGTTCCAGACTGTCATAGCAGGAGCAAAGATACGAACAAAAAAGGAAGTGCAGCATGTATTTGGAGAAGTATGACTAGGGAATATTGTACTGGGGAAAGTGGCAGGAGATAAGCAGGAAATCAAGGATGAAAAAAATGATACAATTCCTAAAAGTCTAGTGTAGCCATTAGACTAGTTGGGTATCAGTGGACTAAAATTAACTGAACAGATATTAAAAACAAACAAATTAAAACTAATTTACTAAAAAAAATATATCTATGAGCTATGGTCCTAGTGGTGAGTCAGAGCTTCACACTGAACCATCAATGAACTACCTGATTAAAAGGAGGAACAAAAATGCTAAGAGGTGCCAGGCATGGTGGTACATGCTGTAATCCCAAAGATTTGGGAGGCTAAGGCAGGAGGATCGCAAGTTCAAGGCCATTCTTGACAACCTAGGGAGACTCCGTCTCAAAATAAAAAATAAAATTGAAAAAAACAAGAATTGGGGGCTGGGGTTGTGGCTCAGTGTTAGAGTGCTTGCCTAGCACATGTGAGGCACTGGGTTTGATCCTCAGCACCATATATATAAAGTTATTATGTTGCTCTACAACTAAAAATATATATTAAAAAAAAAGAATTGGGAATGTAATTCAATGGTAAAGCATGCCTGGATTCAATCTCCAGTACCCCAGAAAATACTAAGAGGGATCATTACTTGGGTTGGTAATTTGTTATTAAGCATTAACATTGCATTGGATGTTCAGCCTCCAAAACTGTCAACCACATAAACCTATATATAGTTAGCCTGTCTCAAGAATTTAGTTATAGTAAAAATAATAATAATAATACAATATTCTATGTTGTTTCCTACATTGAAATAAAAATTTGTCTATATTCTCAGAGAAATTAAAGAGGACATATAATCTTTGAATCAAAAGATACATAAAAATACCAAAAAAAAAAAAAAAAATCCCACACTAAACAAACCAAAAAAGGAAGAGGGGGACGGGTTATGCCACAGGTTGACAGGTTGACATGACCAGTTGATAACTACATTTTCTTTTTTTTTTGGTACTGGGGATTGAACTCAGGGGCACTCGTCCACGGGGTCACATCCCCAGCCCTTTTTTGTATTTTATTTAGAGACAGGGTCTCACTGAGTTGCTAAATGCCTCACCACTGCTGAGGCTGGCTTTGAACTCGTGATCCTCCCGCCTCAGCCTCCCATGTGCTGGGATTATAGGCGTGCGCCACCACGCCCGGCACTACATTTTCTTTTGAAGCATATATTGCAACACATGCATCTCCAATTTGAATGATTTAACACAATAAAAGTCATTTACTCCTCACATAATAGTCTAATGCAAACATTCCTTGTAGATGGTTGTCATCTACCTGTGATTTAGAGTCAGAGGTTCCTTCTATCCTGTGGTCTCACCCTTCTCTAGAGCCTCAGTCCTCAGTATTTATCCAGAATGCACAAAGGTAAAGGGCAGCTATAGTATCTTTTTTCTGCCACCATTCCTCCAATACTCCAACACCAACTGAGTGTCCAACAATTTAATTCCTCAGAGTTAGCATAGACTCCATAGGCTTAAGGTTTAGGGTTTAGTCCCAGAAGACTGACCCCATTTCAGATACCAGTTCATGGATGGCTATCTGTATTTTTGACTGGCTATACATCAAGGGTTCCCATAATCCCCTCCTCAGGTTTGATCATTTGCTTAAAAGGTTCATAGAACTCAGGAAAGTGCTTTACTTACTATTACCTATTTGTGGGTCAGGCAGGGAATGGGGGAGGGGCACAGAGCTTTCCTGCCCACTCAGGGTACACTCAGTGCGTTCACTAATGTTGAAGGGCTATTTAGGGCTGAAAGTTCCAAGCATTCAACATGGCTTGATCTTTCTGGTGATAAACTCCCTACCACGTTATCCCAAAGCTATGTAGGTTCCTCCTCCTATACATATATCCCCCATGGTTATACACATACACACACACACACACACACACACATTTAATACCAGAGCAGAGAAGGCTTGTCTGGCTCCTAATCACTTCATCTGGAAATGTTATGAGCTCACATTCCTTTGGTGGAAACTTATCATATGGCCACACTAAACCACAATGGGGGCTGGGCAGAATAGTGTAGTGTGTGCTTGATAAAAGAGAAAATACGTTTGCTGAACAGTTTGAGGTCAGCCACAGTGTGGAATTAAGTTTGCCTCAGTACACCAGTTGCTCCAATCCTTGCCTCTGGTCCTCTGACAATAACCAAAGTACTACACTGAGATTACAAACTGTGACACAAATGTTTCTGTAGCTCAGTTTATAATGCCACAATAAAGAGTCCAGGTCATCAGAAGCAAAAAATCAAGAAGAATTAATCCATTCTATTTGTCAGTAAATTGGATATATCATACAACCTGTATGGCTGCTATATGGCAGTTTTGTAAGACCTGCTCTGCAGCTATTGAAAGATACTCTAGAGTTGTTCAGTGGACAACCTGTGCAGCTACAGGTGGCAGCCCTGCTTCCCTGTTCTTTGATAAATAATTACCAGGAAAGAAAGAATATGGGTTGTATGCACAGAAACTACAAAAAAAGAAAAACTTGAAATCCAAACCTTTCCTATTTTATCAGAGAATTTAGAGGACAAATATTTTTTGAATCAAAACATCAATGAAGAGATTTTTAAAAATTAAAATAAACTAAGCCAGTAATAAAATAAAATAAATCAATGAGGCAAGGAGTCATACCACAGGAGATTGATTTGACATTTTACTTGAATACACACATTTATAATAGTTAAGAATCTGGTGTAAAGAACAATAGTAAAAGGAGACTTGCCCAGCAGATGTAAAAATCTGCCACAATACTTTTAAACTTAAATGATATGGTGCCACTGTAAAAAATGAGAATATAGATCAATGGGAATAGGAAAGGAAGTTCAGAAACTGATCCAAGCACAAATATTATTTTAGTATTAAAACAGTGACATTTAAAGTCTGCAAGGAAATGGTTATTAGAAAAATGGCTTTTGAGTTCTCGGCTCTCTATTTGGGAGAAAATAAAGGTAAATCTCTATAGCATATGGAAAAGGAATTTTCTATGGCTTGACAATATAAAAGAAGAACTTAAAATTGTGTAAGCACTGGAAGAATGCAAACAGTAATATTTTATTACCTCAGAGGATGCCATAAGACTGAGAGGTCATGAATAAGATCACCTAAGGGGGAAAAAAAACCAAAAAACAAAAAACTAAAGTTTTCTCAACTGCTTAAGAAATCATACAAAGTTATAAGACAAATTACAAGAAGCATTTTTGTATGATAGACCATGGCTAGGTGTTTTATATGCAACACTTAATTCTCATAATTACCCATTGATGGGAAAAATTATTATTATCTGTACTTTATAGTTTTGAAAACTGGGGTTTAAGTAACTTCATCAAGGTTACCCAGATAGTGACAAAACTAAGACTTGTGAAGAGCAGGCTGCACCCTGATCAGAGTTACTCCATGATGAACAGAACAGCAGTTTTCAGACTCTACCTAACCCTGAGTTACTTCATTTTAAAAGCAGTAGTCAGTCATAAATTACCCCATTTTGAGTACAAGTGCTGGTTAGAATGACTCTACACCTTGTTTATACAATTAAACAAGTACTATCTGCCTAGCACAACCATAAGGCACAAACTGATAAATAAATTAACAGTGCTGGTAAAAAATGACTGGCTGCAAACTTATCAAATTAATAAGCAGCACATGGATAAGTGGGTATATCAAACTCACGTTGGAAAAAACAGGCCCCTGATTTATTGAGCACACAAGATACAGCACCAAATGAAGCAACCTCCTTACCCAAGACCCATGAAGTCAGAGCATCCAGACACTGGACATAGTAGCCACTAACCCCATCATCTGGTCACTTATCATGAGCCTTGACCAGGAAAATCACCATAGCAACTAACCTCCAGATCACTGCTGGGGTCTTCAGCAGGGTGTGGTTTCCACTGCCTGTCTTAAGCAGACACTGCAAGCAGACACTATAAAACTAATGACCATTAGAACCCTGGTCTAGAATAAGTTCTTGTGCTTTGACAGCTCTGTGCCCTCAAAAAGTTCTTAGGCTGTAGCCGGGAGCCGTGGCGCACACCTGTAATCCCAGCACTTTGGGAGGCTGAGGCAGGAGGATCGCGAGTTCAAAGCCAGCCTCAGCAATGGTGAGGCATTTAGTAACTCAGTGAGACCCTGCTTCTAATAAAATACAAAAAAGGGCTGGGGATGTGGCCCAGTGGTCAAGTGCCCCTGAGTTCAATCCCCCGTACCAAAAAAAAAAAAAAAAAAAAAAAAAAAAAAAAAAAAGTTCTTAGGCTGGTTAGATCTGTAATTTTATCTGACCACCTACAGGGGTTACTTGTGTTTGGAATCTGCTCTCTGCCTTTGCTCTTATTTCAGCTTCCTGAATCCTTGTGGCTGCCTTAACCCTTTTTAACCTTTCTGATACACACACACACACACACACACACACACACACGTATATATATTTCACTTTATACATATATGTATATGTAAATATGTACACACATACATATACACGGATATATGTATATTTTTATGAAGTATGACTTGAGCATAATAGATATTAGTAGTTAAGATTGGAATGAAAAAGAACCAGTGATTGCCCAACTTATAATTATCAGGTGATCCATAACTATTCAGTTAACTGCCACTGCTGAAAGTGGTGTAGGCTGTAAATTAATTGTCATTCCGTAAATTCTGACATTGTGGTAAAACAAAAATGTGTTGGGACTATATTAATGACACAGCCTGCTCACAACAGACTAATAGCATGCACCTACATTCCCTGCTACTCAGAAAGCCCAGGAGTTGGAGACCAGATGGGCAACATAGCAAGACACCATCTCATTAAATAAGTAAGTAAATAAATAAGATTTATAACCAAACTTTGATTGCAAAACCTATTTGCTTACCCAGTATACTGCACTGCCTCCTTAACATACAAAAAGTGGAAAAATATTTGTATCATAAAATATCCAATGTAGGGGCTGGGGTTGTGGCTCAGTGGCACAGCGCTCGCCCAGCATGTGCGTGGCCCTGGTTCGATCCTCAGCACCACGTAAAAATAAACGCATTGTGTACAACTAAAACAAATAAATAAATATTTTTTTAAAAATCCAAGCAGTTGTATGTAAAAAGATACTACACTTGTGCATGATGAATAAGTAAATAAATAATAAAAAAAAATTAAAAAAAAAATCCAATGTAAATCTATAATTCCTACCAATTCTTACATATGATTTAGAAAGAGACAATATAACTCAATTAACTAGAAAAACTGAGTAAAAAAACATAAACAGAAAATTACTACAATAAATATACATGGCTGATACATGATATATTTTGAAAGTCCACCTAACAAATAATCAAAGAAATATAAGTGAAATAAAAATGCAAATCAGATAGGTTTTAAAAATGTATCTTCCTTGGTGGTAATGCTGTGAAGACTTAAGTGTTAGAATCTGCTACATACTGGTACATATTTGGAGAACACTTTGGAAATATTGGCCATCTTTTTGGATATGTGTATTTATGGCCCAAACTAAAGTCTAAGAATGTAGTCTAAAGAAACAAAAAATTTTAAAAAAATATTTCTGCATATTCTGCATATTTTTTCATAGTAGTATTGTTTACAGAAATAAAAAAACTAGGATAATCTAAATGTTTATTATGAGGAGGCAGTTAAATAAAAGATGCTATCATGTAAAATAGAAAATCTAGTTCTTAAAGTCAAAAGAAGGTCAAGTGTCTTGTGACTCACAGTACATTGTTAAAACAAATGGCAATGAAGATTTGAATGGTATAAATATACATTGTATACAAACAGTGCTTTATAAAAAGATGCTATATATGTTTATTATGAATTATAATGCATACTACTATTATAAAGACAACAACTTTGAATAAAAAATAAATTAAAAAAAATAAACTCCATTTAAAGCAAAAAAAAAAAAAAAAAAAAAAAAAAAAAAACAAGTGGCAATACATCTGCCAGATTGCTAAAATGAAAGAAAATATCAAGTTTAGGGAGAATATGGAGGAGGAAATGTTATTCTCAAATACTGAGTGGTAGTATTAGGGTTCTTCAGAGAAAAAGAACCAATAGGATGTATATACATAGGAGAGATTTATTTTAAGGAATTGGCTCATGCAATTGTGGAGGCTGGTAAGTTCAAAGTCTGCAGGATAAACTCACAGAATTTCCTCTTCCTCCACACAGATCTGTCCTTTCCCTGTTTAGATGAGGCCCACCCACATTGCAAGAAGTAATCTTCTTTACTTAAATTCTATTGATTTAAATATTAATATCATCTTTAAAAACACCTTTACAGGGCTGGGGTTGTGGCTCAGTAGTAGAGCACTTGCCTCGCATGTGTGAGGCACTGGGTTCAATTCTCAGCACTGCATATAAATAAATGAATAAAATAAACATCCATCAACATCTAAAAAACATTTAAAAAACACCTTTACAGAAACATCAAGAATAACATTTGACCAAATTATCTGAGTACTGAGGCCTAGCAATTTGCCGCACAAAAGCAATCATCACAGTGAGGGCTTTGGAAAATATCTTTGAAATATATACCAAAGCTGAATATTATTATACTCTATGACCTAGTAATTATTCCATTCTCTGTAAAACCAACAGAAATGCTTATGTATGATTCCCCAAAGACATGCTCAAGAATATTCACAGAAGCACTATTCATAAGAACTACAAACTGGAAAGCCCTCCAAAAGTGCAATGGATACATGCAGTCACACAGGAGAATGCTAACCAGCACTGAGAATAAATGCTTTACAACCACATGAAGCAGTATGGATGTTTCACAGATATATGTCAATGAGCAAAAGAAGCCAGGCACAAAAGCATACATACTTTATTATTGTTGTGGTTGTTTTATTATTGACTTTATTTAAAATATAAAAACAGTCAAATTATTCACTCTGGTTTAGAAATAAGCATAGAGTTATGACTGGAAAGGGGCACAAGGAAGTCTTCTAGGTGTTGGTAGTATCCAGGGTTATTTTTGTTATTGTTCCTTTTACCTTGGAGCTGGTTATTCAAGTGTGTTCAGTTGTTGAAAATTCATTGAGATGTACAATTGCAGTTATGTACATCTTTATATATGCAAGCAAGCCTTTCATAAAATATTTTTTAAGTAGCAGAAAAGCAAATATTTCTAAATATCAATTTATCTCTATAATTCATGTTAGTATAAGAACAGATATGAATTTTAAAGTTAGAAATCAAATAGTTAACACTGCTTATCTGTGGAGCAGGTGTGTAGGGATTCACTTGGAGAAGTGACAGAAGCATTTTAACTTTTTAATGTTTACATTTCTATATCATTTGATGCTTTTAAACACAAAACAGGCATTGATTTCACCACCTTTTTTTTGGGGGGGGGGGGGGGAAGGAGTGGACATTTTTTCAAGCGTCTCTCCATTCAAAAGTAGACATAAGCCCAGCATGGAGGCACACGCCTATAATCCCAGAGGCTTGGGAGGCTGAGGCAGGAGGATCACCAGTTCAAAGCCAGCCTCAGCAACAGCGAGGCACTTAGCAACTCAGTGAGACCCTGTCTCTAAATAAAATACAAAATAGGGCTGGGATGTTGCTCAAGTGGCTGAGTACCTCTGAGTTCAATTCCCAGTACCCGCCCCCTCTAAAAAAGAGTAGACATAAAAACTACTATTATAATTTTACACAGTGTGTATTCTAAAACCTTCATTTTTCATTCAACATCTTTCTAGCCAACAAATAGAGTCCAGTCCCTTTTTAAAAGCTACATGAAATTCTTACATATAATTTATTTTAACAGTCCATTATCGATGGACATTAAGATTGTTTCATATTTTCAATATTGTAAAATGACCAGTAATGTGAATATATCTCCTTAGGGTAAATTCCAGGAAGTGTGTTGCAGAAGTATTTTACATCTTAACATATACTGCTATGCTACTTTTCTAAGGTGATGTGTTTCACTTTCACCAATACTGCATAAGACCTGCTGCCCTTCATAATTGCCAATTTGGGTTTGTTAATAATTTTAATCGTTGCCAGTTTGATAGGGGAAAAGACTATTCACATTTTACTAGCATTTCATTATTTGTGAGACTAAACATTTAGTGAAATACTAGTAAAATGTGCAGTCTTTCTTTGTTGACTTACCTCAGAATATTTTGCCCATTTTTCCATTAAAACATTAAACATTTTTCACTATTGATTTTTAAGAGCTCTTTATTTATCTGGGATATTGATTCTTTGCCTTCAATTTATGGCAAATAATTTTCCAATTTACTTTCTACCTTCAACCTCTTAATAGTGTTTATTTTTACACAGAAGTTTCATTCTTTAAAAAAAAAATCAATTTTACCTATCATTCCTATCATGTTTTCTAAGGCTTAAGACAAACTTAGAATGGTCTTCCCCAATCTAAGACTACTAAAATATTCATGAATGTGTTAATATCTTAGGGTTTTGGCAAGAATTTACCTGGTATGAGGTAATAATCCAGATCTGTTTTTCTCAAATGGTTGACTAATTGTCTCAATTCCATAATCTTTGTCTTCCCTACTAATTTAAAAATCTACCTTTAGCAGATATTAACTCCCTATAGACACTTAATTCTAAGTCTGGAGTTGTATTCTTTCCATTGTTCTGTTTTTGTAAAAGTAACATACATTTTAATTGCTTTAACTGTATAAAGCATTTTAATATTTGTAAAGCAAGCCACTCTCATTATTCTTCTGAGAACTGTTGAGTATTTTCACTTCTATGTTTTTATAATTGTTCTCTAAAGTTGAAAAAAAATTCTGTTGGAATTCAATGGAACTGCATTGAATATATGAACAGGTGTAGGATATTGATCTCTTTGTTGTATAAAATCTTTCCTACCCTGAAACCATATGGGCCTATTTACTTATGGTCTTTGGTAAGGTTTTGTGAATTTTATTATTCATGTTATAAATAACTGATCACTTTTCAGTTATTATAGTAACTTAAGACTTTTTCTATTATGTTTTCCAATTGGATCTTATAGGCATAGGTAAGTCATGGTAATTTTGGTATTTTAGTCTTGTATCCAATTATTTCACTCGTTCTTTACATTACTTATTAGTTTCCTGGTGTTATTGATTTCCTGGTATATATTTACATACATCTTATTTCACTACCTTGTGCAATAAGACTGACTAATCATTGCATTTTTTTTTTCCAGTGGTGGTGTTGGGGTTGAACCCAGGGTCTCACACATGGTAAGCAAGTGCACTCTACCACGAAGTCACATGCTCAGCCTGTTTTATCTTTTGAGATGAGGTTTTGCTATGTTGCCCATGTTGTTCTTGAATTCCTGAGCTCAAAGATAGTCTCATACTTCAGCCTCCCACAGAGCTGGGACTATAGGTGTGTGCCACTGCATCCAGCTTAATAACTGTATGGTGTTTAACATGTACACTGGAGAACAAGAGTCACAGCAGACATTCCTGTGTTATTCCCAATTTTAATGAGAATGCTCCGGTATTGACATAAATATTAATGTTAGGTTTAAATTTAGATGTATATAGATATCTATATGTTTAAAAGATAGATATCCATATGTATCTTTCTATTTCTATGAAACTAATAATCACAAATATGAGTGAATGTATTCTTCATATCAAGGTAGGAAAGATTTTATTGAACATTATTGAACATGTTATGGCAGCAAGGGACAGAAGCCATGCACACAATGTGCGTGTCCCCTCATTAAGACTACCATCACTGATAGCTGATTCATTTGCCAACAGCATAAGCCAAGATTGAACTCTGATATGCTACCTTCTTTGGAAAGTCCTTGCTACTTGATAAAGAAGGTAAGTTGATTATACTGAATTTCTTCCATCATAGCGTAGGTATATATTTCTTATAGTCATAGATTTAAGTTCTGTGTCTAAATTTGTCTTTCCTATACCCAAGTACTTTACCACTGTTTTATTCCTTGCCAGGTTATCCTACACAATATTACCTACAACTAAGACATATATGTATTTTTTATTTTAAATTTGGTGCAGAGATTGAACTTAGCTACATCCTAAGGCCTTTGTAGTTTTTATTTTGAAACAGGATTTTGCTAAGTTGCTGAGGACCTTGCTAAATTGCTGAGACTGGCCTCAAACTTGTGATCCTCCTGCCTCAGCCTCCCAACTCCCTGGGATTACAGGTGTACATGTGCAGCTAAGGAATATTTTATGGCAAAAGAAGTGTAGCATAGGGCTCTAACTATATAATTCCCTAGTCTTACTGTGTTTCCCATCACTTGGAAGCAGTTGGTTTGACAACAACAGCACCAAATAGCCTATAAAACACCCAATAATGGCAAGTTGAGGATAATCCTTTGTGAGATATGATGTAATTCAGTAGGCCCTAAACCATCAGTATATAAATATTATGTCCTTTCTACCAGAGAATACTCTGGATTGAGAATTATTAAATAAAGGAAGTAGATAATCTCACTTTTATAACTTATAACCCACTCATGGAACAATTTATTTCCCATCATATCCCTGCCTCTTTGGAACTAGGGATCTTCAGAGATTCCTGCTGTTGCTGGTGCCTGGGGTTTCACATCTTTTGTTGATTGCCTTCATGAAACTCTCTGGAGTAAAAACCTTTTGAGTGTGCCATCTGTTGGCTTGTGGGACCCAGGTGTATTGCTCTGCTGTTAAGAGTGATTTTAGGGGTTACAACCTCAGTACTCTCCCTCACCTCATTCCCTCCCAGTGAAGTTTTAAAATTACATATTCTCTCACCAATCGCAAGAAGAAACTTCCTTAACTCTGGTTTGGTTTAATTTAAATTTTCATCAAAATGTCAAATGTACTTTTCCTTAATTAGTTGGAAGAATAGAGTTCCATTGGATGTATTACAAACTCATGAATGGGCAGAAGACTATAATCAGGATTATGATGAAAGAGCTTTGGTGCTTCCAAAAGACAATTGCCACACGTGTTGCTCTTGTTTTTACCTCCACAAAAGGATTTAGCATTGTCACCATGGGAATAGTCATAATTCTTCTATATGAAATCAATTGGGCTTCAAATACAGAGTATAAAAGAAATTCTTTACTTAAAATGGTGTACTCAACATAAAGCCAAAGCATTTGATATCTGTCCTCAAGTTTTATTACATTTGTTTGATTTAATGCATGTGTGTGTAAACATAAAATTTAAGATTCATTTCTTTAGTCATACTAGCCACATTTTAAGTATTCAATAGCCACATGTAGCTAATGGCTGCCATACTGAGTAGCACAAATACCAGACATTTCTATCACCACAGAAAGACCTGTTAGACAGCACTGCTTTAAATCACAGAAATACTTACATAAAATTAAATGTCCATGTTTGTGCATTGATAAATTATTTATATTAGCTAAAAGATTGGGAACAATACAATTTTCCATTTGAAAAGAAGTTAGATAATTATAGAAATATTTATTTTATGATGTAAGCAGTTATTAAGAATGATTGTGGTTCTGTGTGAACATGGAATGATATCTGAATTATGAAAATTTTGTGTATTTAATGTGATTATTTAATTAGAATATTTTAATAGATTATACATATTTATATAATTTTGCATATCTGACATATTATATAATATTTTAAAAATATTTTTATTTATTTGTTTTAGTTGTACACAATGCCTTTATTTTTACGTGGTGCTGAGGATCGAACCCGGGCTGCACATGTAGTAGGTGAGCGCTCTGCTGCTGAGCCACAACCCCAGCCCCATGTTATAATATTTGTATTTTTGAAATGTGCACATATATGTATTATATAAACATGGGTATTGATTTAGAAAAAGGTGCATTAACAATAATCTCTCCTGGGGGACAGGAGTAAGGTAGGGTGAGTTTATACAAGAAGACATTCATTTCTTACTTCACATACACTTTAATTTTTAAAAATTCAAATATCATGAAATATAAAAATTGGAAAAACATAGTTAATAAAAAAATAAACATACATGTACCCAACACCTAGGATAAATCTTAACCTTTAAGAATTTCCTTTGGTATTTTTAAACAAAATAAATAGGAATTACTTTGCCCATATCTATCTTTTTTTTTTTTTTTTTTTTGTGGTACTGGGGATTGGACTCAGGGGCACTCTACCACTGGGTCACATCCCCAGACCTTTTTTGTATTTTATTTAGAGACAGGGTCTTACTGAGTTGCTAAGGGCCTTGCCATTGCTGAAGCTTGTTTTGAACTCGCGATCCTCCTGCCTCAGCCGCCCAATGCTGGGATTACAGGCGTGCGCCACCACGCCCGGCTATCTATTATCCTTTTTTTCTTAGTCTCAGCAACTGTCCTGAATTTAGCGTGTAGCCATTGACTCCATATTAAACTAGACACATGTACATACCTAAACATACATACCATAAATATTATGTAATAATGTTGAGCTGGGTATGGTGGTGCACTCCATTGTGGTGACTTGGGAGACTGAGGCAGAAGGGTCACAAATTCAAAGTCAGCCTCAGCAACTTAATGAAGGCCTAAGCAACTTAGTGAGACTCTGTCCAAAAATAAAAAATAAAAAAGGCTGGGGATGTGGCTCAGTGGTTAAACACCCCTGGGTTCAATCCCTGGTACCAAAATAGTAATAATAATAACATCAATAAAATGTTGAATGCTTTTAGTATTTAAGTGGATGGTATAATAATTTTCATCATTATGCTTTTTCTGCAATTTCATTCAGCAGTGTGTTTGTCTAGGTCTGCCACATCAATATGTATTATTAGTCAGTCATGACAGCCATAGTCATGCGTTGCTAAAGATGGATTTACATTCTGAGAAATGTATCACTAGCCTATTCTGTCACTGAATAAACATCAGAAAGTGTACTTAAACCTAGATCGTACAGCTTATGACACAACTAGGTTAAATGGTATAGCCACTGTCGTATGTGTGTCCATCATGGACCAAAACATCAGTATACAGCACTGGACTACTTCTTCCTTCCAGTTTGAAGCTTGTCTTTTTCAACATAAATTTTATACTAAGGTAGTTAAATTTGTCAACATTTTTCTCTAAGGTTTGTGCTCTTTGGGTTATCATAGAATGAGGCTTAAGATAATACACTCTACTGTCAGATCACTTGAGTGTGAATGCTAGCTCTACCACACGTCTATAAAACAAAGTTACAAGAAAACTCATGTAATACTGTATTCTAATGTTGTTTTAATGAAGATAAACTGAGATAGTCTATAGTAAACATAAAAACCCAGTGCCAGGCATATAGTAAGTAACTTTTTAAAAAACAAATTGTGTAAACCTTAAAAAATCTTTCAGGGTTTCTTTTTCAGCAACAAATTATATGAATTTTAGCAGTAGTCAAGGGATGGTACTTACCTCAGACTTTACTAAGGTAAAGCAAGTTGTTTGCACTACCCTTAGCCCCCAGAATATAACTGTAGGTCTGAAGCCCAGAGCTTGCTAGAGGGCACACCTGTCTTGATACAGGAAATTTTGGATGAAACCAGATGATTTTAAATAGTGGAATCAACACTCATTTTCTGCTTGGAAGTTTTAAGATATAGACACTGCAATGATTCCATGTTTAGTGATTCTAATTCAGTTTTATTTTTAAGAAGAGTTTTTGCACTAACAGTTTAATACTTTTCACCTGGTAAATTATACCGATTGTCAATCATTCACTACTACTTTTTTACTCTGATGCTTAATGGTGCAATGTTTTTATTTTTATTGCATCTCATATACTGATAAAAGGCCAAGAGGAAACCTGCAGTATTTTCACATCAACTATTTTATCTGAAATATATTAGACTTTTTGACAGTGTCTACAAATTATTTAGCATTGGGGACAGTTTTGTGAAAATACTCAGAAATATGATATTTTTCTATGTTTTTGGTTACTGATGTATCATAAAAGAAAAAAAAACCTTAGCTATTATGGCCCTCTCATTATTATGCCCTGACAATACAGATTTTCTAAACATTTATACATTTACATATATATCTTTACATGCTCTGTACGTTACTCTTGTCAATTCCTTATGTGGCAATATTTTCTCTAGACTGTCTTTACATTTTGTACAAAAGGGTAGTGGGTCCAAAATTTTGGGGATTTTAACCTAACATTTGAACACCTCTTTAAGAAAAAAGATGTAAAATTAAATTTTTTTAATAAATGCTAGTAGTTATTTAGGATGAGAATATATCACAAATTATAATTTTAAAAAACTGACAATAACCACTAATATTACAATTGCCAGAAAAATGACCCAATCTATTTATCATCATAATAACATATCTTTAATTATCTTCCCTACACTTTTTCCTGCATGCTTTGTTTCTTCAAATGATAATAATTTTTACTCTCAGTTTTGACAGCAGAATTAGTTCAGTTTATCCCTGAGTATGGTTATCAAAAATTTGTTTATTAATTATAGTTCATAATTTTTGCCATTATGAAGCATCTGCCAGTTTTCTTTGATGAAATTATATATTTTGGCTTCTCCTAGAATTTACTTCCCACTTGTAATTGAATTTTTTTTTTTTTGGTACTGGGGATTGAACTCATGGGCACTTGACCACTGGGCCACATCCCCAGCCCTTTTTTGTATTTTATTAGAAGCAGGGTCTCATCTCACTGAGTTACTAAGTGCCTGTGCCTGGCCATTGCTGAGGCTGGCTTTGAACTCGCGATCCTCCTGCCTCAGCCTCCCAAAGTGCTGGGATTACAGGTGTGCGCCACCGCGCCTGGCTGAATTTTTTAATAATAAATTATTCTAAAAACATACAAAATCATTTTGCAATTCAAACACACATAAGGTCAATTCAAATGATTTTTAAATTATTGCTGTGCTGTGTTGAGTTACCTAGTCGTGTAATTAGGTTATTTTCTTATACCGATCATACTGACCTAGATGATGTGTAGTTTAATAATGGGACCGTGTGTTTCATGAGGCCATGTCACATGTTGGTATCAATGGCATGTGCCATTTCATTTGAATTCATTTGAATCTACAAGGTGACAAGATCTGTCACATCCATTAAAGATGAGATATAAAGTATTGGGAAATTTAAAAAAAAATGAGTTGCACTCATTATTTGTGATACTGCTCCAGGTTTTACCTTACAAATAAGTCAAATAAAATTGACTTCATGCAGTTCTGACCAAAAAATAAAAAATAAATACGAGTGTCAGAGGACTAGGAGCTGAGAGAGGCAGTCAAAGCCAGCCAGCCAACAAAGCAAGGGCTAAAACAAGGGAAGAACACTCAGATGTTTCCCAAAGTGGGAGAAGTGGTGGTCTCTGTATAGTCCCAGAAGAGAAAGAGTCAGCTCAGGTATCCGTACACCTAGAGCAACTCCAACTTCAGTCAAATTCAGACTTTTACTCTTTATTCACAACCCCTTCCTCTTTCCACTCACTCCATTCTGGGGCAGCCATAAACATCATCTATGGATCCAGAAGGAGAATGAGGAGAGAGGAAAGAGATCAAACTTACCTCTTTATCAATGCAGGCTTCCAAATCTGAAACAAAGCTCAATTTGGGAGTGAAAAGTTTGGCACTTAATAATGAGAGTTCATGTAGTTTTACAGTACAAGAGAACCAGATTTTAATTGCCACAAATAGGGAAATAGTGTCTTCATTCCTGACAGTAAACAAAAACTAGGCAAACTCACTGAAATTTCATCCAGGGATATTAGTGCATTATAGTTAGACATAATATTGGGGTTCATTTTGAGATAATTATGCAAGCACTAAATGTAATTTGCTCTGATGCAGTCACCAGTATGTCCCCTTTCCCTTTCATCCTCCCTCTCCCTGTTCCCTTTTCTCCTTTCCATTCATCTTTCTTCTATGTATAGATTTTTTTTTTTAGTTAGTGCTTTACAGATACACATAAAGGTAAAATTCACTGTGGTATATTCATATATGTACATAGCGTAGTTTCAATAAGTTTCATTCCACTGTTCCTCCCCTTTCCCATCCCTCCTTCCTCCCACTCAATTTCTTTCCTCTATTCCACTGATCTTTTTTCATGGAATTACCACCCTACATTTCCCCCCCTTATTTTGTTCTAGCTTCTACATATGAGAGAAAATATTTGAAGCTTGACTTTCTGGATCTGGCTCATTTCACTTAACATGATGTGTTGTCCATTTACCAGCAAAGACCATAATTTCATTCTTCTTTATGGCTCAGTAAAACTCCATTGTGTACATGTCACATTTTCTTGATGCATTCATCTGTTGACATGCATCTGGGCTGGATCCATAGCTTAGCTATTGTGAATTGTGCTGCTATAAACATTGATGTGGCTATATCACATAGTATGTTGATTTTAGTTCTTTTGGATATATACCAAGAAGTAGGATAGCTGGGTCATATGGTGGTTCAATTTCTACTCTTTTGAGGAATCTCCATACTGCTTTCCAGAGTAGTTGTACTAATTTGCAGTCCCACCAAAATGTGCAAGTGTACCCTTTCCCCCACATCCTCACCAGAATTTATTATTTTTATTTTTGATAACTGCCATTCTGACTGGAGTCAGATGAAATTTCCTCAATGTAGTTTTGATTTGGATTTCCCTGTTAGGAATGTTCAACATTTACATTTTGATGCACAAATAATTTATTTGTAATGTGTGATAATGAATTCATTTTTTAAAAAATATTTATTTATTTACTTTGGTTGTACAAAATGCGTTCATTTGTACATGGTGCTGAGGATCAAACCCGGGCCGCGAACGTGCTAGGCGAGTGCTCTACCGCTGAGCCACAACCCCAGCCCATGAATTCATTTTTATATAGATGCCAATTGTGCTGGGCGTGGTGGCACACTCCTGTAATCCCAGCACTTGGGAGGCTGAGGCAGGAGGGTCACAAGTTCAAAGCCAGCCTCAACAATAGCGAGGCACTTAGCAACTCTGTGAGACCCTATCTCTAATAAAATACAAAAAAGGACTGGGGATGTGGCTCAATGGTCAAGTGCCCCTGAGTTCAATCCCCAGTACCAAAAAATAAAAAAAAAAATAGATACCAATTGTCTCAGCTTCATATATTCCATCATCCATCATTTTTTCCCACTGAGTAATAATGCCACCAAGGCAACAAGTTGCTTTCCATACCTGATATGGCTTTTTTCTTTTCTTTTCTTTCTTTCTTTCTTTTTTTTTTTTTTTTTGCCATTTAGCCAAAATCACAATGTCTTCTTGCCTCACATTTCTAATTGTAAGCATAATAGAAAATCTTAAACCAAACATATATATTATGATATTAAGACAATGAACATATGCTGTTGACCATCTGTAACAAAAAATCCATTTCTGTAAAATCTCCCAGTGTCAAAAATAAAAATCAGTATGATAGATGGAAATATAAAAGGCTTGTGATATAACAAAGGAAGCCTTACTATAAAGAGGATCCCAACTTTCATGTACCCTGACCAAGTATAAGTTAGTCCACATTCAGATCTAGAAATCCCAGATGTTCTCACAAAGTACCTTCTTTCTTTGGGGTCTGAAATAATAACAAAAATTTAAGGGGCTGGTGTTGTGGCTCAGTGGTGGAGTGCTTGCCTAGTGTGTGGGGGGCACTGGGTTCAATTCTCAGCACTACACAAAAATATATAAGTAAGCTGGGTGCGGTGGCACATGCCTGTAATCCCAGCACTTTGGGAGGCTGAGGCAGGAGGATCGCGAGTTCAAAGCCAGCCTCACAATAGTGAGGCACTTAGCAACTCAGTGAGACCCTGTCTCTAAATAAAATACGAAAAATACGAAAAAGGCCCCTGGGGTATGATACCAATTGTCTCAGCCAGTGGTCGAGTGCCCCTGAGTTCAATCCTTTCTTTCTTTACTTTTTTTTTTTTTTTTGCCATTTAGCCAAAATCAAAAAAAAAAAATCCATTTCTGTAAAATCTCCCAGTGTCAAAAATAAAAATCAGTATGATAGATGGAAATATAAAAGGCTTGTGATATAACAAAGGAAGCCTTACTATAAAGAGGATCCCAACTTTCATGTACCCTGACCAAGTATAAGTTAGTCCACATTCAGATCTAGAAATCCCAGATGTTCTCACAAAGTACCTTCTTTCTTTGGGGTCTGAAATAATAACAAAAATTTAAGGGGCTGGTGTTGTGGCTCAGTGGTGGAGTGCTTGCCTAGTGTGTGGGGGGCACTGGGTTCAATTCTCAGCACTACACAAAAATATATAAGTAAGCTGGGTGCGGTGGCACATGCCTGTAATCCCAGCACTTTGGGAGGCTGAGGCAGGAGGATCGCGAGTTCAAAGCCAGCCTCACAATAGTGAGGCACTTAGCAACTCAGTGAGACCCTGTCTCTAAATAAAATACGAAAAATACGAAAAAGGTCTGGGGATGTGACCCAGTGGTCGAGTGCCCCTGAGTTCAATCCCCGGTACCACAAAAAAAAAAAAAAAAAAAAAAAAAAAAAAAAAAAAAAAAAAAAATTAATATATATGTAAAATAGAAGTATTGTGTCCACTTACAACTAAAAATTTTTTTAATTTAAGAAGGTAATGAAGTGAAAATATTACTGAATTTTATCTTGAAGGCAACAATAAGAACTCAATATAAAATGAAATAATTCTAAAGCATAAAATAAATATAAGACATGCAAGTCAGAACCACAATGATATATCACCTCACACATGTTGGGATAGCTAGTATTAAAAGACAAGAGACAAAAAGTGTTGGCAAGGGGTGGAGAAAAGTGGATGCTTGTAAATTATTGGTGGGAAGGTAGACTGGTGAGCCACTATGGAAAATAGTATGGATGTTCCACACAGAAAGAAAAAGTACTGCATGACCTCATATGTGGGTTATTTTAAAAATGGAATACTTACAAGCAGTAAAATGGTTATCACAGGTAAAAGAGAGAAGACAAGGAATGGGAAAACATAGGGCAAAGGCACAAAGTTGCAATTATTTAGGATGAATAAGTGTAGCGATCTAATGTATAACATAAGGACTACAATTAATATACTGAATTAATATACTGAAATTTGTTATAAGTAGATTTTAGGTGTTCTTACTAAAAGAAAGGTTAACTATATTAGATAATGGATATGTTAACTTGCTTGCAGTAGTAATCATTTCACTATGTATATAAAAAACATGTTAAACACCCTAAATATATATATATATATTTTTTTAATATTTATTTATTTGCTTTAGTTGTACACAATGGGTTTAAATGGGTTTATTTGTACGTGGTGCTGAGGATCGAACCCGGGCCCGCGCACGTGCGAGGCGAGCGCTCTACCGCTGAGCCACAATCCCAGCCCCCTAAATATATATTAAAAAGAAAATAATTATAAAAGCTTAATACAAACAGTTTATATTCAGATTTTCTGGTGGGCATATGATTAGCTTTATGATAATTATACTGTATGTGAATTTTCATGGATTTTTGAAATCTTAGAGCATTTTAGAAGTGCTGACATATTCAAAAGGACCTTAATTAAAGATTTAAAAGTGTTTGATTAAGTTTGCAATCAACATTTAAATGTTTGGGGAAATTTAATTGGTTTACTGTATGAATTTGATTTATTAGTATACATGATATATAAATATTCAGTGGAATGTTATTAATATTTAAACATATTCTAGATTCATATGATTAATTAATAAGAAAACAAACTAATTATAAATAATAGTGTTATTCCTCTTTCCAAATAGAAATCGTTTGGACATAAATTAATCTCACAATGATAATAAGTCATATCTTTTCCCCTAGTTGTCTTTTGCAAAATGGTTTGTCTATGTTTTTGTCTTTAATCTCTTCATGAGAATTTTAGCCTAGTAAATTCTGGAAAAATACTTTGTAGTTATTTTCATTAAAATGGCACTGAATCAATAAATTGATTTGTAATGAATTTTCCTTTTTATGATAACATACAGTATTTTTTCTGATGTGTCAAAAGGAAATGTTTCCAACATCTTCCTAGTCAGGATGACATACATCTTCTTGAATTCAGTGATGCTGACAAAAAATTCAATGTCAATTTTATTCTCATTCATTTGCATAAGACCCAGATACTGACCCATGTTGGGCATATAATTTTCAAATATGCTCTCCTGAGAAGGTGCTGTGGCTTTAAGGAAGCCTACTGCTGAGGAGCAGCTAACGCACTTAGTTAAGCACAATTGCATAAGCGGCTTTGACTTTTTTTTTTTTTTTTTTTCTCTTCTTTATTTTTCTTTATGGCTTTCTTGCCAAAGCTCAATGGCTTTTTTTTAATTCTCTATTTTCTTTTAAGCTCATGGCTTTTTTCTTTATGGCTTTTTGCTAAAGCTCAAGGCTTTTTCTCTGTATAGCTTTTCTGGCTTCTTTATTTTTTATGGCTTTTGGCCGGCTACTCTGCTTCGGCTTTTGGCCGGCACGCTTTGGCCGGCTCGCTTCGGCTTTTGGCACTGGCTACTCTGCTTCGGCTTAATTCTTAACTGGCCTCAACTGAGTCAGAGGCTATGCTCTCTTGTTTCTACTCTTTTTGCTGGTCTCAACTGAGTCTGAGGCTATGCTTTTTCGTTGCTCTTATTTCTTAGCTTTTCTTCTCTGCCTGCCGAGCCCCGGACGGACGACCATTTGTAAGCTACTTGGTACCGAAAACCGGGAGGAAAAACTCTCGGAGGCAGAGTTAAGCTTTTACTACTTTTACTTCTACTTTCTTAGAGCTTAGAGAGGAAAAGAAAGATTTTTAGAGAGAAAGATTAAAGCGAGCTTTTCTTCTTGTCTTCTTAGCTTAGAGTCTTAGAGAGAAAGAAAGATAGAGCTTAGCTTAGAGAAAGATTAGAGCTTCTTTCTTCTCTCTTCTTTCTTCCTTCTTCTTTCTTCTGTCTTCTGTCTTCCTCAGGAGCCTCGGCCTAACTCTGACCAGTCATTACTTCTTCTATCTGGTTTCTCTTCTGTAACCGCTCTGCCTACGTTCTGGCCGCTCTGATTCTTCTGACCGACCGAGTGACTGCCCGGCTGACTGAATTCTCCGTTCTCCTAACTCGGACCGCTTTCACCCGGTTATATACCTTCAGCTTTTCGGGTGCCTACAGGTGCGTCACATACATATCAGGTGGAACTTATGGCTTCCAGCTAGCTACAACAGCCCTTCCTAATTAGGGCTCCTTCACTCTCCCATTCTGTGGGTTGTCTTTTCACTTTTTCATTTGTCCTTGCAACATAAAGGTCACACAGATTTACTTCTAAGTTTTCTCTTGAGAGTTTTAGTTTCTATTCTTCTATGTAGGTATTTAATTGATTTTGAGGTATTTAAAATATATGGTATAAGGTCTAGGTTCATTGTTTTACAAGAGATTCTCCAGTTGTCTGAGCCCCATTTGTTGAAAATTTTTTTTCTCCATGCAATATCTTGACACCCTTGCTGCAAATCAATTGACTATAGATGTACGGCTTATGTAAGGACTCTTGATTCTACTGACATGTGCCAATATTACACAGTTTTATGATATTTTTAGTTTTTAGTGTATAAATCTTACACTGTTGATGTATTTTTCATCAACTATTTTATTCTTTTTGGTGCTATAACAAATGAAACTTTTTATTTCATTGTAAACTTGTCATTAATAATATACAATTGATTTTTGTGAGCTGTTTGAATTGGTTTACTAGTTCTAATAGTTTTGTATGTGTGTGGCTTCCTTAAAATTTGTATATACAAGATCTTTACATCTGTCAATAGTATTCCTTCTTCCTTTCCCATATTTATCTTTGTCTTTAATTTTTTTCTTTCCTAGTTGCCCTGGTTAGATCAACCAGAATTATGTTGGATAGAAATGGCAAAAGCTGATATCCTTCTCTTCTTGTCTTTTAATTATACAAATATACTTTTAAATCTCTTTGTCTATCTTGGCTCTGTTCTGGGCATCAAATTTATTCCTTCCAAATATCTAATTCTCTTCCAACTATGCCCATTCTGAAGTTTATATTATTGTTTTTGTGTCGTACTCTGATCCCTGCACTCTTCATTTCCAAGATATTTTAAATATTCCTTTAGAATCTTTACTGTTTCATCCTTGTCTATTTGTTACTTAATCTATTTTTCTTTTTATAACAGAAGGTTTGTCTTCATTTACCTATTTACATATATTCAATACACTCATTTTGTAACCATCTGTTCTAGGAATACAATAATTTCTAATAAATTATTTTTCACTTGTTGATTTTGTAGGCTATTTTCTAAATATTAAGTCTCTTCATATTTTAGAATTTTGATTTGGAAGCTCAGTTTGGATGCTGAGTATTTATTTTCCTTTTTTCTACTTCTCTCACTTTTACTTTGTGCTTCCCTCATCATATCTAGTGGTTTGCAAATTCATCTCATTTTCCTTGTCTAATATCCGGCTCTACACTGACTGGTGTACTGCTTTACTATGATATTGTGGACATGGCAGATTTGGTTATGGAACTCTTGGGAGCTTAGCTATGTTTCTGGTCTCCTGTTTTTTATGCCTATAGCACCTGAGAGTATAGACTCTGGCAATATTCAGCACACTTAAAATTATTTATTTACTCTTCTTTCCCTCTAACCTTTTGTCTTACTAAAGAAAAGATGAAAACATTTTTATTTTGCACTTAGTCTTGATTAGTATCACTCCTTCATCTTCTGATATAATTATGCTACCAAGCTGATTGTTGTCACTTTGTATGTGATCTGCATTTCTCTCTAATATTATTGAAGATTTTCTCTTCATCTTTGATGTTCTGCAGGTTTACTGTGAAATAGATATGGAACATCATCTGTATCCTGTTTGGTTCTAGAAGTGCACTTTCAGTCTGAGGATGCCATACATTCATTTGATTCTGAAATTTAAAATTTTTATTTCTTCACATATTTATTGTCTTTTATTTCCTATATTAGATTCTTTTGAAGTCTAATCAAATAAATATACTTCAGGACCCTTAAATTCCATTTTGCAACATAGACATTAAATTCTTTATCCCCTTTTAAAGTGCCCATTAATCAAAATAAGTCATGTGGGTCTCACATAATCATAAGAGGGTTGAGAAAGTTGGAAACAGGATGAAATTTTGAGACAGCATCCCTAAATTTGTCATTTCCCCCAACATGTGTCTGTACTTTGACCTGCCAGTTCCACTTTTCAATATCATCATATCAACCTTTACATTTAGACTACCAGTTTCAATGCCCTTTCTGTGCTATGCCCAGTCCTGCACTGAGTATAAGCTCTTATGGACCTATCATAAACCACAGACCCTGAGTCAATTAATGGGAGATGTACTGGCTCCATTTCACTACTCATGATTTTCCTTTCCTCCTTTATCTTCAGAGGTCCGAGCAGTCATCCTTTCCCATTTTATTTGAAAACACCAGTGCCCAAGGCCAATCAGTTTCTAAGGTTGGCTTCAGCATTTCTCCCAATAACCTTAAGAGTCTCACTCTGGCAAATGGGACTTTGCCCTCAAACCCATAGTTTTCCAAAAAGTATAGGGAGCCCTGGCACCCTTGTCTATAGCTTCTAAGCCTTGGTGAAAAGAGCATTGGATTTAAATGCAGGAATTTTCATTAAATTATTTTGAATTTACCCATCAAAATAAATGATTGTTATAATAACTTCTATCCTTAATTATTTGCCCGACATGTGTTTCTCTTCTAAGCACATTACACATATTATTCACAAAGATTCTATAAAACAGTATAATATTTCTTATTTAATTTATAAGGCTTAAAGAACTGTAAAACACAAACTATCTATAGTGAAAACAAAAATCCTCCTCTTTCCATCTAGAGCAGCGTTCTCAAAGTATTATCTGGGTCAACACTATAATAATACTAAGATTTTATTTTCCATCTTTACTCTAAGCCTTTCAGTAGTGTAGAGTACAAGAGATTGAATTCAGAAGCAGGTATGAATCCAGCTATCTCTATTTAGCCAGACATTAAAGAGAATGTAAAATAATGTTAATTTTTTCACTATTTTTTTTACCTTGGAAAATGCGGTTATTTTTCTACATAAATAATACCATTTATGTTAACATTTAGTGGATTTATTGTAATTTTAAATAAAATCTTGGATAAATTTTTAAAAGTTTTCAGTTTATATTTCTCATATCATAAACATCTAGATATATAAACACATAAAGAAAGCTCCTTGGGGTTTCCAATAATTTTTAAGTCTGTAAAGGAGTCCTAGAAAAAAATTAAAAATTGGGAACCACTGTCCTAGAATCACACTGTCTAGAAATATACATATTTGTGATTTCCTAAATCTCTTCCTTTTTTTTTTTTTTTTTGTGGTTACCGGGGATTGAACTCAGGGGCACTCGACCTCTGGGCCACATCCCCAGCCCTTTTTTGTATTTTTTAATTTAGAGACAGGGTCTCACTGAGTAGCTAAGTGCCTCGCCACTGCTGAGGCTGGCTTTGAACTTGCGATCCTCCTGCCTCAGCCTCCCAAGTGCTGGGATTACAGGCATGTGACACCGCGCCCAGCTCTAAATCTCTTCCTTTATACCCCATATGCATATATAATATTTATATTTATATATAAATGAGTACATATGTACACTTACACACATATATTTATATTTTTTTCCACAAATAGAAATATATTATACAGCTGCTTTTACATGTGATTTTAAATTTATTGTTATATATATTTGGTACATTTATGATAATTCTTTCAGATGCCCAGAATCTACTAGGAAAGGTATGCAGGCCTGTAAGAATCATAGACAGGAAGAAGAGTGGGGCTAGAGGCAGTCAGAGAAAGATCCACATACATCTAATTATTCAATGATTTTACTTCATTAAACATATACTCATGGGCTGGGATGTGGCTCAGTGGTAGGGCGCTCACCTAGCACGTGCGCGACCCGGGTTCGATCCTCAGCACCACGTAAAAATACATTCATTGTGTACAACTAAAAGCAAATAAATAAATATTAAAAAAATATTCATTTATTCTTTTGGGATTCATTTTGGTGAGATATAAATTTAGCATGTGTTGGATTCTTAAATTATTATGTAGATATAAGTTGCTATTTAATGAGTGGTCTTTCCTTTTCAATTTTTTTGTAATTCAGATAATTTCATCACACAGTGTCAAGCATTATTTTCTGTTCCAATGATCTCTTTATTTGATGGTAGATTTGATGGCTGAGCACCATAGTATTGACTGTGTTCTAACACCTGATAGAATAGACCAAATGTTGGTAAATGCTGTGATTGTGTGACCTGTTCAATTTTTACATGAAATTTACATTTTATAGTTTTCGAGGATAAAATCATGTTGAAGTGCTTATCAGAATTGTGTGTAACTTCTAAGCTATTGGAAAATTATTAGTATTTGACATGTGAAACACCTCTGATGTGACCCGTGACTACATAGGAAAGAGGATTTGAGTCATTGCTTATGGGAACTCTTTTTTTTTTTTAATATATAATTTTTTTAGTTGTAGATGGACCCAGTTATCTTTATTTTGTTCATTTATCTTTATGTGGTGCTAAGGATCAAACCCAGTGCCTCCTACATGTGAGGCAAGTGCTCTACCGCTAAGCCACAATCCCAGCCCATTATGGGAACTCTCCAGATTCTATCCAACCTGCCACGTAATTCCCTCATTTTTTTCCAATCTATTCCCTTACTTGCTTGAATACCTTTCATGTAGACCTTTGGTTTTGAAATTTATTCTTTATTTCTCCTTTTACTTTGGTCACATCCTTTTTTTTTTTTTTTTTTTTTTTTTTTTTTTTGGGGGGGGGAAGAATGAACTCTTGATCCTTTCATTTCATGTAATTTCCATTTCTTTGACATCAACTTTCCTACATAATTTAATTGGCTTGATTAGGCTTTCTGTTCTTTCTAGTATCCAATGATTTGTTTTGACAATTCCTAACTTTCTAAACTTATTCCCACCCTTTGATCATAAGTATTCGAAAATTCCCACTCATATCATGTTTGATAGTATCCTTGAGTTCCTGGCCTGTGTTTCTTGCTAGGTGCTGGTCCCCTGCCCCAGAACTTTGATTCTATTACACTGCTTTAATATTTTATGTTTCCCTTCTTCTAGTTCTGGATTCTAGAAGTTTAGTCAGAAACAACAGAATTTATTCCCCATTCTAGGGAGGTACACTGCTCCATTTTTCTCAAAAGTTTTATTTGTAGTTATCAATGCTTTAATATTTTCATTTTGAAGCTGTTATTTTATCCCTGTGTGTGTGCGCACGTGCACTATTGAGGGAGAACTTTTTCTGGTTAGACTATCCATATATTATTAATATATCAGAATATCAATGATTTGTTTTGTCTTGTAGTTGACATATTTTCTTTATTAAAAAGTTAATGCTGTTAATTCCTGCCAATTCTTTGATGTTTTCCAACTATACAAATATTGTCTACAGAAAATCAAACTTTTTTCCAGTCTTCCCAGTATTTATTGTCCTCATCTATAAGAGATCACAGCATCTCTAGCTAGACATCATATCTACAAGTGTGAGCATTGATGCCATTGATAACAGAGCACCTTATCTAGTGATATGGGTCACAGAGGTACCTGCAATCAGTGAACCTAAAAGACTTATTTGTTCACAAACATGGGATACTCCCTGGAGACCTCCAGAAATAAAGGAGAATTTGAAGAGTGGGAAATACCTAGTAGTAGGTAAAGATCACAGCCAGAAAAATCTAGTTTATTACTAGATCCTGTTTATTACTGTTGATATTCCACTTCACCTTTGTGACCAGAAGAACATGAATCAGACAACATAAATGATTAAAGTATAGAGGAACTGAACAGTTGACAAATAAATAAAGGTTTCTAGAAATAGCAAAGAGAAAGGCAAAATGAGCAACTGAAAAGATAAAATTAAATCTCCAATTTCAATCCTAGAGAAATCATATAGATGAATTTAAAAAACAGCTAACAGGTCTAAACATTAACTTAAGAAAATGACAATAATTAATGTTGTTATCTTTCTTTAGGCCAAATAAGAATGTTAAAATAATCTTCACATTAAATTAATATTGTAAATTTGATTTTGGTTTTATAGCTCTAATTACAATTAATGCATGAATTTTGGTTGTATAATTACTTAAAACTACATGGGAAAAGGAGTTAATACCTTCTTATATGTTTAACTGTTTTAATCAGCTTTTTCCACTGCTGTGACTAAAAGGCCCAACCAGAACAATTGGAGAGGAAGAAAAGTTTATTCAAGGGCTCAAGTTTTCTCAGGTCTTAGTCCATAGAAGGCTGGCTCCATTCCTCTGGCTTCATGGTAGAAGAGTGTGGCAGAGGGAAGCAGCTCACATGATGATCAGAAGCAGAGAAAGACTCTGCTCACCAGATACAAATATATATCCCCAAAGCTACACCCCACCCCCCTCCAGTGCCCCACTTCCTCCAGTTACCAATCAGCTAATCCCTTCAGGGAATTAATTAACTGATTGGATTAAGGCTCTCCTAACCCAGTCATTTCTTCTCTGAACTTTCTTGCATTGTCTCACATGTGAGCTTTTGGGGGATACTTCACTTCCAAACCATAACATATGTAAGTATGTAATAAAAGTGATCTTTAGGAAAAAAAAGAATATGTAAAGTTCAAGCCATCCTCAGCAATTTATGAGGCCCTAAGCAACTTAGCAAGATCCTCTGTCAATCAATCAATCAATAACAGGCCTGGGGATGTGGCTCAGTAGTGGTTAAGTGTTCCTTGGTTCCATCCTTGGTTTAAAAAAAAAGTTAAATAAAAACTACTATTATTATTTTTCATAAAAGATATTTTAGAACTAAAATTTTAGGAGTGACACAGGTTCAAAATAAAGAACATATTTTTTATAAATTGAATACACTTATCTTTATAACAAACTATTTTTATTGCCCCAATATTTCTCATCTAGCCAATGATAGATGTAAATTTCATCAGAGACTAGCAGTGACTCAAAGACTATTGTAGGGTTATTACGGCAGGGAGTGTTGAGAATATCTTATGACTATATGGAATGGGTACTAACCAGTTAGAATGGGTGCCATAGCTACAATAGATGTCAACAACATAATGAGCCAAAACTAAAACCTGACAAGTATCACTGGTATAAATCCAGCCTGGTCATAACTGTGGTGCCAAAGGATACATTAAAAAAAATAAATAAATACCCACCATAGTTATGAAACTAAGAAATTAACCTAAAGCAGTTTTCCTGAAGTGAAAAAAAGAAAAAAAAAAAAAAAAAAACTTTGAGAGAAATTCAACATGTCTTCCATCATTAGTATCAAAGGAAGACAAAGTCACCAATATGTTACTGAATTTCTCAGATTACAAAGTCAAAGTACATGCAGCTAGAATGAGAGGAGACCTAACATTCAAAGGTGGGAAGAAAAGAGTCTGGAAAATACTTATAGAGCACTTATGGGATATGTTTTCTTACCACAGATCAATTATCTTGCTAAGTTGCTGTTCTCTTTAAAGGAAGAAGAAAAACATTTCCAAAACCACAATAACAGAAAATTCCCTGCCTCTGGTGAATACTATAATGATTGATTGAGCTGGTTTTACAGAGAAGTACACATTGAAAAGATAAGTGAACAACATCTTAACATGCATGGGGCAGGCTAACAAGAGACAATTGTGACATAGAAAATATATTTAAATAGCTATAGGGTGTCAGAAAAGGATCCATAAAAGGTTTTAAATTACATTAAGAAATTATAATAAAGATTAGATGCAGGTGGGTAGTAAAAGGAAAAGGAACAACAGTAAAACAAAACAAAAACGTGAAATTCTAGTTCTCCAGAGGTCATGCAAGAATTTTTTAGCTGTTATTTATGTAAGATTAATATTTTCTTTTCTATCAAAGTTAACACACAAACATGTTTACTGTTACTTAAATTTCAGCAATGTATAATGGAGCCATTTTAAGTTATGAAACCATGTGGTCAAAATGTAGCCATTTTTAAGCTCCCTAACATGTATCCAACGGCAACTATAGCCCTTTTCCTTTCCCTCCCCAACTTTAAAATTAGCCAATTGTGTAGATTGTAACCCTGAGATCCTCCTATCAGAGCAAGAGACAGTGTTGTATTGGGGATAAAAGCAGGTGGACTGCCCACCTAGGTGTACTCGCTAGCTTCCTTGATGGATTTTCTGAGGTAGGATACCCTTCTGCAGAAGTAATGTCTGCCTTGCTGAGCTACTTCCAAGCATGTGTCTGATTCCTTGCAGCACCCAGATATATCTAACATTTATAAGTGGGCCTCAATATTGAATGGAAATAGTAAGGTATTAAAATTTGTTCTTCAAAGTTGATTAACTAACTTCCCATGAAGTGGGCTAAAGAAATACTTATGCACTTCTCTTTGTCTGCAACCCCAGTTCTAGGATTTACCTTGAAAATACATATTAAGTATAATACAACATGTGCACAAGGTTATTCATTGCAGCATGACCTAGAATAGTAAAATCTATTGGAATGTGGGCTGGTACAAATTCCTGTCAGTAGGAGCATGGTTAAATATACTACAACCATGTGATGAAATGCTATGCATCTACAAGAAGGAAGATTTCTATGAATTAATATGGAATAATTTCAATTTTAATTTCCAGTTAAGTAGAAAAAAATGATACAAAATACAGAAAATATTTCTCTTTTCAATAAATAAGACTATTACAAAAATGAAACACAGAAGAATAAATCAGAAACTTATGACAATGACTATCTAAACTGCGTGACTGCTTCATATGGTAACCTAAAGAAGGATTAGGGCATACAGGATAAGGATAGGGACAATAATCCGAGTACACCTTTTCTCATATTTTATCTTTATCTGAATATAAATTTTCACATGCTTTTGATTTTAAATAATGTAAATAAATGTTTTTTATATTTAAAACATAAAAATGAATAATAACTAAAAAAGAAAACACCTACAATTGAATGTACAATAAAGAAACAAATGTAACTATATTAAATTGATGATATAACAAAGGAAAATAGAATTATTTCAAATATCTTTTTGATACAACACAATAGCCTATGTCTTTAGTGGCATCTACTCTGAGGAAAAATGGACTGCAAATAAATTTTGAACTGCAAATAAATTTATTATAGTTTATTATTAATAGTAACATTGATTCATGTTACCACTAATAATAGTTGTATGCATAACATAGAATAAAGCAAATATGTAGAAAGAATTCCATCATAAGGAAAAGGAGATAAAAATATGATACAAGTAAATATAATAAAATATATAAGATGGTAAATCTTAATTAGAAATATTATAAATTCATAATTATATGTTACATATAATATTTTTTCTTTAGCTCTGATTCCTGAAAGTACTATTCCTAACAACAGTTAACTGATTCCTAATGCACAGATTTTGGTTTCTAAATACCATTGCCTATTATGAGGATTAAAGACTACTTGGAGCAAAAGATGATTTCAAGTCTACTACAGGAAAAAAAAATACAAGATGAATCTGGACTGTCTTGGAACATAAGAAAAAGGTGCTCAGTGACTAGTGGAGTTATGCAAAAGCACACAGGATCCAACTTGAAGAGACTCCCCACTGTCCAAATTTGAGAAAGTTTGAACATCAAAAAGGAAAATATTAACAACAGTTGAGTTTCAATAAAATATTTAAATGAATTATGAGTTTATAATGATACATAAATTATACATAATTGTGATATACATAAAAGGGAGAGCTCTCATTTAAGGAAGAATCCCTGTTGAATAAATGTAAAAGGACATAGAATTAGAAAATTACTATTTTGCAATCACAATTTCATAATTGATTTAGGTAATGGTCATGAATTGATAAACTGCTAAGTGGTAGGTCACGGGGGAACATGAGATTTATATTATCTAAAAGTATCACCCCTCCCCCACAAATCAATTACTAATTCAAAGAGAAATTGTTTCTAACAGATCCATTGTTCATTGCCCTAGTTCCATCATTAAACTTAGCATTAAGAGGGAGACAACTTGGCTCAGACCTGCCTTTCAGTTTGCAGAAAAGGAGGGGATAAAAGAACAAGTGTAATGACACCATAAGGAAACAATTAGCCCAACACAAAATGTGAATTTCTCACAAATATTAAAAAAAAAAAAAATTAGCAGGGCATGCTATGGTTTGGATTGGAAATGTCCCCAAAGGTTCCTGTGTTGAAAGCTTGGTCCCCAATACAGCAATGTTCAGAGGCGGGCTTTTGGGAAGTGATTGAGTATAAAGAATATGACCTGCTATACCTTTTTGCTACAATGTTCTGCCTCACCTGTGGCCCAAAGCAATGGAGCTAGCTGGTCATGGACTGAATGAAGCCTATGAAACCATAAGCCAAAATAAAACCTTTTTTCCTTTAAGTCGTTTATGTTAGGTATTTTAGTTATAACAATGAAAAGCTAATATAAGGCAGCTTAAAGTTTAAAATAACTGAAAAGAAATAGCATCCAAATACAATGTTATTTTTTATTGCACCTGTATCTAAAAATATAAAAAGAGATATAAAAGACCCTTGGTGGCAACTGGGGGTATTTTAATATGGACTGGACATTAGACATTATGGATTATTATTAGATTTTTAAAGCATGAAAATGATATTGTGCTTATGTAGGAGGGTTTCTTTATTCTTCCAGGGCCTTGAGGCTATGCATGCATTTTGGAGTTTAGCTCATGGTAACTGCAACTTACTTTCAAATGGATCAACAAAATAGATTATAATTTTATTTATGATTTATTTATTTATTTACCTGTGCTACTATTGTCCACAATCTAGTCAGAAACAGACAGACAGGGAGAAAACAATCATAGCAAAAAGCTGACAATGGGTAAATATGAATGATGGTATATGGGTGTTCTGTTCTATTCTTTCAACTTTTATGTATGTTTGAAGCTTTTCAAAATAACGTGTTGGGGAGAAACACTGACCAGGCAGATTGCCTAAATGTATTTAGTGCCCTCCCTTCCAACCATCTCTATTAATTATGGAAGAGGAATAAAATTTTCAGGGAGAAAGTATAAAGGATTAGAGGTGATAGGAACAAAATTTGGGGAGTTGGAAAACAAATGCACAAATGTAAACGATTTTGTCAATTGGATAGACAGAGTTGAAACCAATGTCAGAAATGAGAGTCCCATAAGTACCCTAACTCATACACCCAAACTACAGAAAGGGTCTAGAATTGGAGGTACCTTGGTGATGTTGCATATGGCCTTGAAATGAAAAGGACTGAGGAAAAAGATCCACTAAAGAAGCAATTAGGTTTCCACATCCTCTCTTGACCTTCCACAGATGATTGCCTGACCCTCTGCCTCAGCAGAAGATTGAAAGTTAATTGTGTGGAGAAGGTAAACAAGAGGGATTTGGTATGGAGTCACCAAGCACATATGAAAGCTGGTGTGAGATGCTAAAAACTAGAGTGTGAAATTAAATGATAACATCCTTCCAACACCCTTTGTCTCTCAGCTTCCAAATTGGTGTCAGGCAAACTTATCCATACCTACATAGATTAGGAGATTTATTTATGGGAAAACACTTGACTAAAAAAACACCTGACTCTTGGCCCTCTGTGATCCTCAAGTGGAATAGATTTTCAGTTCCTGTCCAATTAATGGGAAAGGCCAGCTATCTACAAAACTTTTATGCACATAAAGTTTCTAATCAGCACTGTAGTAACTCATTCTAAATATGAGTGGACAGCCAAAGGTCACTAAGTAATTGAAGAAAGCATCTAACCATAATGGTGGAAACCAAAATAAGAAGGGATCTCCAATTAAATAAAGATAATGTAGAGATCAGAGGAATTTTTAAAAGTGACAATATTCTCATATTTCTAAGAGAATATGTGATATTCACGAAATAAGAAAAGGGAATATGCAGCCCTTTCTAAACTACAAATCTATTTCATTTGAGGACCATAAGTGTCAATATCTAAGTTTCTTTTTTGTTTATTAAGAACAAAAAAGGATGCTTGAAAAATATGATTAATGGAAGTTCCAGAAAGAAAAAATCAGAAAATGGAGAGAAATAAACTATAAAGGAATTCATTCAATGTCCAGATCAAAAGGCCCACTAAATACACAGTGCAGTAGATTAAAAAAAAAAAAGTCAATTCACATCAGTATAAAATGTCAGGACACTGGCTACCAAGAGAACACATATCCTTCTTAAAGAGAAAAGAGGTCCCAAAAAACATCAGCTAAGAGAGTGGCATCAGAGTTTGAGCAGCTGATGATACATGCATAAGACAAGTTCAACAAAATAATATTTAAAAGCCTAAAGTTCCTGGGTCATATTTTATCCTGTCAAGTGTTTCACATATGATAGAAAATTATTAGTAATCTAGATTAAAAATATTACTTTCAATAATGGACATTTAGGGGCTGGGGATGTGGCTCAGTGGTAGAGCACTTGCCTAGCATGTGTGAGGCACTGGGTTTGATTCTCAGCACCACATAAAACTGAATAAGTAAAATAAAGGTATTGTGTCCATCTACAACTAAAATTATTTTTTAACAATAATGGACATTCAGTGTTCCTAGGGGTTCATGAATGTTTACTAATGGCTCACGTCAAGGATCTGTGTAAAATCCTATTTTCTATTTCAAGAGTTTTATTTTCTTACTTCCTCAAAAGTGTGGAGGGGACCTTCATGTTAAAGATGGTTGTTTAACCATAAGCAATTAGCATCTTTTCTTCTTATGATCCTATTAAAATGACAGTAAAGGAATTAAAAAAGCTTTTACTCCTGATACATTTTTCTCAAGTCTTTCTTCCTTAAATATAATTGTCTAAATGTTATTTCTTTTCCTGGTTGCTTCTAAACCCCTTTTACATTTGTTTCTGAATCTATTTTGAAATAGTGACATGATTTACTTATTTATATATTCTCTAGCTTTTTGAGCTAACTGTTCCCTAGAGAATATTTCTTGATTATTACAGCCTTTAATTTTTAAACATACAAAATAGTTATTTTCTAAAATATCTGCTTTCTGGAATAATTTTCATACATCTCTTTGTACAATTTTTGTATGTGGTGCTTATTTCTTTATATGTAGCCGAATTTTACACAGATCCTGTTTTTTTTTCCCTGTTCACGCCCACTGTTTAAGAATGTTCTCCTCTTTCTTTCCCTTGGCTCTGCCTTCAGATTTTAAGTAGGAATGGCAAATGGTACCTTGTTAGCTACTTGGGCTGGTGGGAGAAGGAAAAGAAATAGAATCATGGTTCATTTATTTAGGAAATCTTTGTTTTGTATTCTGATCTCTATGGAAAGGCTAATTCTAGTCCTATTTGTACATCCTATTTTCTTATTGTCCCTACCACAAAACGACTTATGTGCTTGATAGGTTAAAATTTAAGTTATGAGAATTTAACTGTATATAGAAACACCTGGAAGGAGTTTGTTTAGATCACCTTTCAGAAATTCACTAGGATGAAAAGCTGGGCAATGTGTCAGTTTTCATGTATGATCCTGATGCTTTCTGAAGATGCCCATGAATAACAAGTTCAAACTTCTACTGACTGCCAAATATTAAATAAACAAGCCACGTATGGTACCTATGTTCATCCATTTATCCACTCATTCATTCAACCAACATGTATTAAGTACTTATCTGGTGCCAGGCTCTGAGGGAGATGCTGGGTACATAGTATTGACTGAAAAATGTCACTTCCTCCCTGTAGTTTATGGTCTTTGGGGACAGTAAGCTAGTAAACCAGTAAACTAGTTACTGCAGTACAATATTATAAATGCAAGACCCTATGGAAGTTCAGAGGGTGGTACACTTGACCCTGACTAGGAAGGAGAGAGAAAGTTCTTGGGAAGAGAGAACATTCAGGTGGATCTTGAATGATAATATAAGTTTACAAAGTGGACAAGGCTATGCTACAAACAGGGGGCATCTTTTGTGGTTGTTTTTAGATATACATGACAGTAGGGTATATTCTGACATATTATACATACATGGAGTGCAACCTATTCCAATTTGGATCCCATTCTTGTGGTTGTACATGATGTAGAGTTGCACTGGTCATGTATTGTTTCAGTCAGCTTTTTCACTGCTGTGACTAAATGACCCGACCAGCACAACTGTAGAGGAGGAAGAGTTTATTTGAGGGCTCATGGTTTCAGAGGTCTCAATCCCTAGAGAGCTGGCTCTATTTCTCAGGGCTCCAGGTAAGACAGGAACAACATGGTGGAAGAGTGTGGCAGAGGGAAGTGGCTTGCATGGTGATCAGGAAGCAGACAGAGTCCACTTGCCAGATACAAATTTATACCTAAGGCCACACCCCAATTCCTACCTCCTCCACCCACAACCTACCACTTCAGTTACTGCTCAATTAATCCCTATTAGGGGATTAAATCACTGATTGGGTTAAGACTCTTACAACCCAATTATTTCCTCTCTGAACCTTCTTGTACTGTCTTACACATGAGCTTTTGGGGGACACCTCATATCTAAACCATAACATGTATTTATATATGAGCATAGGAAAGTTATGTCCCATTCATTCTACTGTCTTTCCTATTCTCAACCCTTTCCCTTCCCTTCATTCCCCTTTGTCTAATCCAATGAACTTCTATACATTTCCTCCCTAACCTCCTTTGTTATAGGTTAGCATCTACATATCAGAGAGAACATACAGCCTTTGGTTTTTTGGAACTGACTTATTTCACTTAGCATGATATTCTCCAGTTAACAAGGGACATCTTGAGTAAAGTCATAAGACTTAAGAAAGATCACATATAGGGAATAGATCATATATATCCTGGCTTGCCTGTGATTGACAAAACATGTTGAGGAAAGGCAGGAAATGAGTACAGAAAAATAATCATGGAAAAATTTTAATGGCTTTATTATCTTATAGATCATAAAATGTAAAAAGAATTTTATAAAAATGGAAGATGACATTAGTTGTGTGTAATATTTCTTTGAAAAATAGTCTAAAACAATCTGTTTGAAATAGGCCAGTCAAATTCTTGATCTTCATTCTTCTGAGGTTTAGGTTTGTCTTATTAATTGGTAATTTATCAAATATGAATATGATTGATATACAATATAGAGAGCAGATATATTGACAAAGACTCTCTCTTGACGAAACTTTAGTCAGGATCCTCTGATCCCTTTTTTCAACAAGGTATCAGTCAACCTTGGACCCTATCCTTGCTGGGCCTGTACAACCCAGTTTTAGCAAGAATCCCCTTATGTCCATGTAAAGAGCCCCCCACCTTGATATCTTATCACCTCAATATTTAATCAAATTTCTCACTTCCTACCCTTAATATCTGATCACTATGCTTGTTTTGATCAGTTTAGAAGAATCTCCTTACCCTTGATGTCTCTCCTTCATTGTGTTTGTTGGCTATAAATCCCCATCTGTATTTATTGTATTTGGAATTGAGCTCAGTCCTATACTAATGTCTCTATTCCTATATTGCAATCATTCCCAAATAAAATCTATTTTTATAGCTTTTACTACTGTCCAGCTCTGTTACTTTGACAATTACACATAAGAACTCACTTGTTTGCCTTTTAGAAAGACAAGGACCTCTTAATTTTGAGCAAAACCATTGCCTAAGCCAGTTACTTTGGGACTGACAGATGGTTAGTCTATTTTTAAACATTTCCTCTTACAGGTATAGAGGTAAATATATAAGTAAATAAATATTTCCATAGACTGTGAAGCAAGACTTCCATAATAATTATGCAGTTTAAGTTTAAAGGAGACAGGAACTAGCTATATGTTTTAATTACCTGGGTAATAAATAATAATAACCTTAACCAAGGTAGGAGCACTGTATGCAGTAGGAATTGAGATGATGAAGGCAAAATTAGACAGGCAGTCAGTATAGACAGGTAAATAGAGTCAGGTCCATCAAGGAGGCCAATTTTTTTTTTTTATTTCAAAGTTGTTGTATTTGTAATAGTAGAATGCATTACAATTCATAATACACATATAGAGCCTCTTTTCACATAACACTATTTGTATACAAAGTATATTCATACTATTCAAGTCTTCAATCATGCATTTAGGATAATGATATCCATCTTATTATACCACCTTTTCTCACCCCCCATACCCCCTTTGCTCCCGCCCTTGTCCTCCCTCCCCTTTGACCATTCTAGTGTTCCTCTAATCTTCCTATGTACCCCGACACCCAACACCACTGTGAATCTGCCTCCTTACATCAGAGAAAACATTTGGTATTTGGATTTTTGAGATTGACTAACTTCACTTAGCATTATATTCTCCAACTTCATCCATTTACCTGTGAATGCCATTATTTTATTTTCTTTTATTGCTGAGTAAAATTCCATTGTGTGTATATACCACATTTTCTTAATCCACTCATCTACTGAGGGACATCTAGGTTGGTTCCACAACCTAGCTATTGTGAGTTGTGCAGCTACAAACATTGAGATGGCTGTGTCACTCTAATATGCTGTTTTTAAGTCCTTTGGGAATAGACCCAGGAGTGGGATGGCTGGGTCATAGGGTGGTTCCATTCTCAGTTTTCCAAGAAATCTCCATACTGCTTTCCATGATGGTTGCACAATTTTGCAGTCCCACCAGCAATGTATGAGTGTGCTTTTTTCCTCACATCCTCTCCAACATTTATTGTTTGTGTTCTTAATAGCTGCCATTCTGACTGGTGTGAAATGATATCTTAGGGTAGTTTTGATTTGCATCTCTCTAATTGCCAGTGATGTTGAGCATTTTTTCATGTATTTGTTGATTGATTGTATATCTTCTTCTGTGGAGTGTCTGTTCAGTTCTTTGGCCCATTTATTTATTGGGATATTTGTTTTTTTGGTGTTGAGTTTTTTGAGTTCTTTATATATTCTAGAAATTAGTGCTCTGTCGGATGTGCATGTATTAAATATTTGTTCCCAGTTAGTTGGCTCTCTATTCACCTGATTGTTTCTTTTGCTGAGAAGAAGCTTTTTAGTTTGAATCTATCCCATTCATTAATTCTTTTTTTTTTTTTTTTTTGTGGTACCGGGGATTGAATTCAGGGGCACTCGACCACTGGGTCATATCCCCAGCCCTTTTTTGTATTTTATTTAGAGATAGGGTCTCACTGAGTTGCTAAGTGCCTCGCCATTGCTGAGGCTGGCTTTGAACCGGCGATCCTCCTGCCTAAGCCTCCCAAAGCACTGGGATTACAGGCGTGCGCCACCGCGCCCAGCTTCATTAATTCTTGATACTAATTCTTGTGCTACAGGATTCTTATTAAGGAACATGGGGCCTAATACGACATGTTGGAAATTGGAGCTTACTTTTTCTTCTATTAGTCATATTGTGTCTGGTCTAATTTCTACGTCCTTGACCCACTTTGAATTCAATTTTGTCCATGGTAAGAGATAAGGGTTTAATTTCATTTTGTTGCATATGGATTTCCAGTTTTCCCAGCACCATTTGTTGAAGAGGCTGTCCTTTCTCCACTGTACATTTTTGGTGCCTTTGTCTAATATAAGATAGCTGAAATTATATGTATTAGTCTCTGTGTCCTCAATTCTGTACCATTGGTCTACCCATCTGTTTTGGTGCCAATACCATGCTGTTTTTGCTACTATTGCTCTATATTATAATTTAAAATCTGGTATGCTGATGCCACCTGCTTCACTTTTCTTGCTAAGGATTGCTTTAGCTATTCTGGGTCTCTTATTTTTCCAGATGAACACCCCTTTATGTTCAAAACACTAGAAAAACTAGGAATAACAGGAACATATCTCAACATTATAAAAGCTCTTTATGCAAAGCCCCAGGCTAACATCATCTTAAATGGAGAAAAATTGAAAGCATTCCCTCTAAAAACTGGAACAAGACAGGGATGCCCCCTTTCACCACTGTTATTTAACATAGTACTTGAAACTCTGGCCAGAGCAATTAGACGAAAGAAATTAAAGGTATCCACATAGGAAAAGAAGAGTTCAAATTAGCACTATTTGCTGATGACATGATAATATACCTAGAAGACCCAAAAAACTCCACCAGAAAACTTACAACTAGTAAATGAATTCGGCAAAGTAGCAGGATACAAAATCAATACCCATAAGTTAAAAGCATTTTTGTACATCAGTGACAAATCCTCTGAAAGGGAAATGATGAAAACTACCCCATTTACAATAGCATCAAAAAAAATAAAATACCTGGGAATCAACTTAACAAAAGAGGTGAAAGACCTCTATAAAGAAAATTATAGAACACTAAAGGAAGAAAGTATAGAAGACCTCAGAAGATGGAAAGACCTTCCTTGTTCTTGGATAGGCAGAATTAATATTGTCAAAATGTCCGTACTACCAAAAGCATTATACAGATTTAATGCAATTCCAATCAAAATCCCAATGACATTCCTCGAAGAAATAGAAAAGGAGGCCAATTTTGAGTGAGTCCAGCAAGCTGGAGACCATCCCCTGAGGGATTGAAATGTTAATTCCTCAGAGCCCTTCCTCCACCCTTATCAAGACCCTGGAGCTGCTCCAACCTGTTGCTAAGGTAACCTGTCCCAGGAATTGCCCCTCCCTACAGGGAGCTATAAGGTTGTTAATTAATGTGTCCTTGGCTGCTCCATCATGCCCTTCCTCCTTCAGCCCACCTGTTTCCCACCTTTTGGCCATCCCACTGAGCATTCCTGGGAAGGAGAGGGATAAGGAGAAGACAGTAAGAGAACAAAGGAAGCCTAGGACATATAAAAAGGGCAGAACACCTCACTTCTGGGTATACCAGCTATGACCTCCTTCTCCCTCCAGGGAGAAGTCTATTTTACCCCTTTCTAAATAAACCTTGCTTTATATGCTTGCCTCCTTGTGCTTCTCCAATGTTCAAAATTCAACATGTCGGGAAGCAGAACACTGATAAGGGCTGTATCAATGATATGCCAGATTTGAGTTATTAACAAAGAGAACTGACAAGGTTAATATCAAAGGCAAGAGTTAAGAAGAAACAGGATAGTTTCCATAGTTTTGATGAGCCTTAACAGACAAACAATAATGGTGTAATGAAGTGAGTTGGGAATATAGACTGCCAAGTAAACTTTATGATTTGGGATATGCTGAGTTTAAGATATCTGTGATAACTTAATGGGAAAAATGTCAAGAAAACATTTAAATATACAAACTAAAGAAAAATATCAAGAATAAAGACATTTGGGGGAGTTTTCAGGATATTATTTAGTAATTTAAACTATGAGTCTGAACAAGATCATTCAAGTTAAATGGAGTACAAAAATATCCCAAAACAGGATGGTGGTTAATAACAAAAGCATACAGCTACATGAAGAAACTGGATCTAGCAAAGAACTAACAGAGATAAGAGAAGAACTAGTTTGGAGAAGCCAAAAATGGAGAGAATCTTAAGGTAGAAAGACTGATGAACAGATAGTAGAAGTGTGAAAAGAACTGAAATAGGTGTATTGGATTTGGACATTCAATGATGATTTGTGAAGTCAGAAATACTCATTTTGTTCAGTTCCTTAGCTCATTTATTAATTGAGTTTTTTTTTTTTTTTGATGTTAAATTTTTTAGAGTACTTTATATATCCTGGAGATTAGTGCTCTTGACATGCATGTGGCAAAAATTTGCTCCCAAAATGTAGGCTCTCTCTTTACCTCATTGTTTCCTTTGCTGAGAAGAAGCTTTTTAGTTTGAATCCATCACATGTATTAATTCTTGATTTTATTTCTTGTACTTTAGGAGTCTGGTTAAGGAAGTCAGGACCTAATCTGACATGATAAATATTTGGACCAACTTTTTCTTCTATTAGGGGCAAGGTCTGTGGTCTAAATCCTAGGTCTTTGATCCACTTTGAGTTGAGCTTTGTGCATGATGAGAGACAGTGGTTTAATTTCATTTTGCTGCATATGGATTTCCAGTTTTCCCAGCACCATTTGTTGAAGAGGCTATCATTTCATAAGGAACTGAACAAATACTTCTCAGAAGCTAAGATATACAATCAATAAATATATGAAAAAATGTTCAACTTCTCTAGTAACTAGAGAAATGCAAATCAACACTGCTCTAAGATTTCATCTCACTCCAGTCAGAATGGCAGTTATCAAGAATACAAGCAATAATAATTGTTGGTGAGGATATGTAGAAAAAGGTACACTCATCCACTGCTGGTGGCACTGCAAATTGGTACAACCACAATGGAGATTCCTTAGAAAACCTGGAATGTAATCACCATATGACCCAGCTATCACACTCCTTGGTCTATACCCAAAGGACTTAAAATCCCTATACTATAGTGACATAGCCACATCAATTTTCATAGCAGCTCAATTCATAATAGCTAAACTGTGGAACCAGTTTAGATGCCCTTCAACAGATGAATGGATAAGAACAAGTAAAAACCACATGCAAAAGAATAAAGTTGGACCTTAAGTTCCCATCATTTATAAAATTTACTTAAATCAGATATAAATCTTAAATGTAATCATTGATATAATAAAACTCTTAAAATATAGAGATAAATCTTCATAACCCTGGATTTGAAAATGGTTTAATAGATATGGCACTAAGAGCACAATTAATAAAAGAGAAAAAATAAAATAACTCATCAAATGGAAAATTTCTATGCATCAAAGAATGCCATCAAGACTATAAAAAGAGCTGGGCATGGTGGTGCACGTGTGTAATCCCAGTGCTCTGGAAGTTGAAACAAGAGGATGCTGACATAAGTAATTTTGAAAATGAACTAAGTCTGTTAATAGGCAAAGAAATGTAAGCACTATCCTCTAGTTGATAATTTGTTTCCCACAAGGATATGTATTAATAATTTGGAAACCACTATATGTGTATATGAAACTGAACAATTAAGTAAATGGATGGCATATGCTGAGAGATAGGTTTCTCATTGTTGGAGTGGGAGATTACAAACAAGGAATGAAGTCTAGAATGATCCATTTGGTAATGGGTTAAAGTTCAAAGCCAGTCTCAGCAAAAGCAAGGCATTAAGCAACTCAGTGAGACCCTGTCTCTAAATAAAATACAAAATAGGGCTAGGGATGTGGCTCATAGTCTAGTGCCCTTGAGTTCAATCCCTGTTGCCCTCTTCCCCCGCCCCAACAAAAAGAATATAAAAAAAAAAAAAAAACTGAGCATAGTGGCACAAGCCTGAAATTCCAGCAGCTCAGGAAGCAAAGGCAGGAGGATCATGAGTTCAGAGCCAACCTCAGCAATTTATTGAGGCCCTGAGCAACTCAGCAAGACCTTGTCTCTAAATAAATTATTTTAAAAGGGCTGGGATATGACTCAGTGGTTAAACACCCCTGGGTTCAACCCCTCGTACCAAAAAATAAAAATAAATAAATAAATAAAAATAAAAAGCAGCTGGTCACAGTGGTGCATGCCTGTAATCCCAGCAACTCTGGAGGCTGAGGCAAGAAGATTACAAGTTTGAGGCCAGCCTCAGCAATTTAGCAAGGCTCTAAGAAACTTAGTCAGAAAGACCCTGTCTCAAAATAAAAAAAAACTTGAAAAAGGTCTGGGGATGTAGCTCAGTGGTAAAGAGCCCTTGAGTTCAGTCCCTGATTTGGGGTATATATATATATATATATATATATATATATATATATATATATATAAAGAATATAAAAAGATAACCCACAAAATGTAAAAAAAATTGGTGAATTATATATCTGGTAAGAGTCTTATAACCAGAATACATAAAGTCTTACAGCTCAATAACAAGAGGACAACTCAGTTTACAAATAGGCAAAGGATATGAATAGACATTTTTTCAACACATATAAATGCCTAACAAACACAAGATATATAAATTCCTAATAAAAACAACAGATGCTTAACATCACTAGTCATTGCGGAACTGCAGGCCAAAGCCATGAGATACTACTTTCTGTGTACTAGGCTAAAATCAAAGAAGAAGGACAAAAAAATAACAGGTAATGACAAAAGATGTGGAATAACTGCTGTTCAATGTTGGTTGAAATTTCAAATGGAACAATTTCTGTGGAAAATAGCTTGGAGGTTCTTTAAAAAGTGAAACATAAAGCTGGGTGTGGTGGGGCATGCCTGTAATCCCAGAGACTCAGAAGGCTGAAGCAGGAGGATTGCAAGGGCAGCTTTGGCTCAGCAAGGCCTTAAGCAACTGGATGAAACCCTGTCTCAAAATTAAAAATTAAAAAAGGGCTGGGAATGGGGATATGGCTTACCATATGACACAGCAATTCCATTTCTGAGTATATACCCTAAATTATTCAAAACAGGTGTTTTAAAAAACCTGTAAATGAATGCTCATAGCAGCCAATATTCATAAAAACCAAAAGATGAAAAACAACCCAAATGTCCATCGGTGGAAGAATGATTAAACAAAAAATGGCACATCCATATACAAGAATATTATTTGGCCATAAAAAGGAATGAAGTATGGAAGCATGTTACAACATAGATCAACCTTGAAAATATGCTATGTAAAAAAAACTAGTAGTAAAAGACCACATATTATATGATCCTGTTTATATGAAATATACAAAATAGACAAATCCATAAAAACAGTAAATTAGAGGTTGTGTGGGATGGGGCACTTTGTGCGGAAATAGGAATGACTGCTAATTGTCATGAGCTTTCTTTTTGGAGTGCTTAAAGTCATCTAAAATTTAAAGTGGTAATGACTGCACATACCTCAATATACTAAAACACCTTGAACTATACACTTTAAATGAATGGATTGTATAATGTATTAGGTCTCAATAAAACTGTTCTTTATGATTAAGATGAAATACTAAGTTAATTTCCAACTATTTTATTTTCCTTATTAATGATACAAGGCTTTTTGCTCTTATAAAATTAATGATATTTTAATTATGTTTAATGATATGTTAATTTAATAAATTTTGGCAAAAAATATCTTTTAAAAATCTGTATTTAATGTTTTATTGTCGCGAAGTTATAAGGGGTTGGGGTCTTTATCCTCCCTGTACCCGGGATGGACCTCTTTTGTCCAGCAAAGAGGCCAGAGGCCTACCCCAACGAAGAGGCTAGATTGGGAAAGCGAAGGCTGCCGATACCCCCCACCCCTGGCCTTTAGAAGGCCCAGGAACATACAGGGGAGTCCAGTCGGTGGGTGCAGGAGTTCATTTATTGAAAAGGTGGACAATGCTTTATAATGGGCCATAGCCAATCAGTGACCAGCAGGGCGGTTCTGGTTCTCACAGCCATGCCCCCTACTTAGCCTAGGTCCGGTAACAGGGCAGGGTAATGTGGCAAGCAGCCAGAAAGCCAGAACTTTTCCACCCCCTTGGCAGACAGTGTAAGGTCCCAACATTTTATAATATGTGAGTCAACAGTATGGTTCTTTATTTTTATTATTATTATTATTATTATTATTATTATTTTTTGGTACTGGGGATTGAACCACTGAGTTATATCCTCAGCCCTTTTTATCCCAAATAGGGTCTTGCTAAGTTGCTGAGGCTGGACTCAAAACTTCCAATCTTCCTGCCTCAGCCTCCTGAGTAGCTGGGGTTACAGGTGTGTGCAACCATATTAGGCCCAGCTATGTGATTTTCTTCAAAGAATTTCATTCATGAAATTTTATGATTTGCGAATTTTGTAATATTTTTACTTTCGATCTTCCTCACAGGCAGAGACTTCATATATCTTGTTCACTGCTGTATTCCAGTGCAAAAAAACACTGACTGGCACGTGATGGCATTCAATATGATTAACTGAATTCTATCTTCAATTTCATCTCCTGAAATTTCTCTATATAAAGCCACATCTCAGCATACTGAATTTCTAACAATTCATAGAATACATGTAATTTCTTTTGACTTTGAGTCTGAATTACTCTTCCTCAGTTCTAAAATTTAAGGTGTCAGTATTCTCTAGATACTGGAAATATGAAGTTCAGTCAAACAAAGTTTCTTCCCACCTCACACCCACCAGAATGAATATAATTAAAGGACACAATAACAAATATGGCAAGGATCTGGAGAAACTAAAACCTCCTATACTGTTTCAAAATGTGAAATGATGCAGCCTCTTCAGAAAGAGTCTATCAATTCTTCAGTTAAACATAGAGTTTCTATATGATTCAGAAATTCTACTCCTAAATACTTAACCAAGAGGACAAAACACTTATGTCCACACAAAAACTTGTACATATTCATAGAAGCTTCATTCTTACTAGCCAAAAAGTAGAGATACCTCAAATTTCCATCATATTATGAAGAGATAAAATGTGGTATATTCATACAATAGAACATTACTTGGCAATAAATAGAATGAAGTACTTATATATGCTACCTATGAATAAACCTTGAAAACATGACAAGTGAAAGAAGTCAAATCACAAAATACCATATATTATTCTATTTATATGAAATGTTCAGAATATGTATGTATGTATATATGTGTGTGTTTATATATATGTGTGTTTGTGTACATATGTGAATGTGCATGTGCCTAAGGTGTATAAAGATTCTTTGGGGGGGTAACAAATTTTTTTTTTTTTTGTACCGGGGATTGAACTCAGGGGCACTGGACCACTGGGCCACATCCCCAGCCCTTTTTTTTGTATGCTATTAGAGACAGGTCTAATAACTCAGGGTCTCACTGAGTTGCTAAGTGCCTCGCCATTGCTGAGGCTGGCTTTGAACTCGCAATCCTCCTGCCTCAGCCTCCCAAGTGCTGGGATTACAGGCGTGCGCCACCGTGCCCGGCCACAAATGTTTTAAAAATTGAGTATAGTATTATATGTACATATCTATATTTCACTAAGAGTCATTAATTGTATACTTTAAATGGGTGACTTGTATGGTTTGTGAATTATATCACAATAAACCTTTTAGATAACTGGCCAGCCCCCTCCCCCCCCAAAGAAAATCTCTGCTATCTATAGATATTTTCCAATATTCAATGCTCATTTTCTCTCCTCAAAAAGTCTTAGTTCTATGTCCTGCTCAATTTGCCTATAGAATTCGACAGTTGCTTATATTATAGCTTGAACCACCTGCTGCTGTAAGTTTTACTCTTTTCTTTTCCATCACACTGATGCTCCTTGGGAGATTTTCTTCCTGTTCTGAATATCAAGTGCCTATAACATACATAATAGAAGATTTGGTAAATGTAGGTTCAAAGAGAGGATATGAAAAATAATTGTATTAATAACAAGATAAAGCAAAGAACATCATTTTAGAATAAGAAAACCTGCAAAACTTAAAAAAGTATAGTTTGATGCAGTAAATCTAAACATAGGGCACAAAAACAAAAAATTGAGTTTTCTAGGGTACAGTAGGCTGAAGGGAAGTGTGCCAGGGAGACCAAAATTCTTTCCTACTATGTAAGTTCCTCATATAGGGCTGGGGTTGTGGCTCAGTGGTAGAGCGCTTGCCTAGCATGTGTGAGGCACTGGGTTCAATTGTCAGCACCACATACAAATAAATAAATAAAATAAAGGTCCATCAACAACTAAAGAAAAAAAAAAGTTCCTAACATAAAGAGAAGGTCATAGTTGCTGGACAATAGAGGCCTGTGTTGCAGTTCTAGCCAATGACAATTGCATAGAGCTAAAACTCATCATCAAAGTTTTTTGAGTGTTGGCAGGAGAGTTTGTAGATAGACAACAAAAAGGTCCAAAAGATCTCAAGAAATGTTGAAGAGGGGCAAGAATGAGAAGAGGAAACTACAAGTAATATGGATTTTAAAAGAAGGCATAGGCATAGCCTTATTAGTATAGGGAATATTTTCTTGCGGTGAGTGTTAACCAAAAAAGCTTCAGAGTTGTCTGAGCAGTCTCTTTGCCACTGTCCATCTTTCCTGCCAGGTTCTATCAAACAATTGTTCATTTTCAGTAATGTTTACATACCCTTTAAAATGTCAAAGAATTTCCACCAATTTCTATTGATATTTACTTTCTGTTGTCTTGCTCAATCATAAACTTTGCATTTTAACAACCAGCATGAAAATTCTGTGGCAGTACAGTACAAGCACTCTCTTGGCATATCTTTCTATCACCAGAAATGGTCAGAAGAGTTCATAAAACAAATTAACAATGGCAGAGAGAAATATCACAGAGTGGCAAAAAAAACAGATCTGTGAGGGTCATTCCAATTGCAGGGAGCATAGAAGAGCATATTAGCATTCATTGGCTAAGAATACAACCATAAGAACAATTAATTATCGAAATTAACATTTGTTGAGGTCTTTCTGCATGTCAACTAGGTTCTACACATTGTGATACATTTATTCTAATACTCAAAACAATTCTTCCATTAGGAGAGGGGTACTATTATTATTCCCATTTTACAGAGGAGATGGACAGAGTGGTTAAGTAACATCAAGATACACATAAGCTGGGCACGGTGGCGCACGCCTGTAATCCCAGCACTTGGGAGGCTGAGGCAGGAGGATTACGAGTTCAAAGCCAGCCTCAACAATGGCGAGGCACTGAGCAACTCATTTGAGACCCTGTCTCTAAATAAAAATACAAAAAAGGGCTGGGGATGTAGCCCAGTGGTCGAATGCCCCTGAGTTCAATCCCCGGTACCAAAAAAATGATACACATAAGCATGTTATTTAGGAAATGAAAAGGACTAAAAAAAAATAATTGGCATTCTGTGAGAATATACTGAGGTTTAACTATTATTAAAATATGTGCTAAGAGAGGGGCTGAGGTTGTGGCACAGCGGTAGAGCACTTGCCTAGCATGTGTGAGGCTCTGGATTCGATCCTGAGCACCATATACAAATAAATAAATAAAGTAAAGGTATGTATCCATCCACAACTAAAAATATATTTTTTAAATATATGTATTAAAAAGTGGTCTGGAAATTAGTAGAAAATGAGCAACATCCCCATCCGTTTTCGTTTTTTTGAGATAGGGACTAAGTTGCTAAGGGTCTCCCTAAGTTGCTGAGGCTGGCTTCAAACTTGTGATCCTCCTGCCTTAGCCTCTGGAACTGCTGGGATTATACATGTATGCCACCATGATCAGCCTGAGCATTATTATCTTTAACATCTTATACTTCTACATTTTCAATGCCTAGGGTGCCTTTCTACACTTAGCTGCCTATAGAATAACAATTACTACTCATCCTTTAAGACAGATGATAGTTTCACTTTCTCCATGGAAACTTTTCCAATCCCCAAACAGAATTAGTCATATGCTTGGCTAGATTCTCATGATTTTGTTTATACACCTTTTATTCCATCTGTGAATGTTCAAAGAAACAAACCACTCTTAGTACTTTAAGCAGAAGGAAATTTAATACAGGGAATTAGATACTTACAAAATTATTGAAAGGGTTCTAGCCTGGATCTCCTGAATTTATTCTCAGAACACTATAGATTTGACCTTCTTAGTACAAGAGCACACTCCACAGCTGTGATACAGGGATCAGAAAGTCAGAGTCAGAAAGTTGCTGATACTTCATCTGAAATTGCTTCTTGACATCCACAAAATTGGTAAATGGGCCTTGGGATGCTACTGCAGAATAATCTAGTCTCCAAGACCTTGCTTGCCAACAGAAAACAACCAAACAGGGATTAATTTGTCCTTCCAAATCTTGTGTGAGTGCATACAATTGGTGGACTCTAATTTATATCTAAAATCCTAGCTGAAGGGGAATCTAGGAAATTTTGGTTCTAGCTTTTCAGTGTTTGCAAACAGTGAGGCTCACAAGAAGAAGGAAGAAGAAGCTAAGCAAGTTAATTCATATCACTTACCATGGAACTCTGAAGGCTATTTTGACATATATGCTTTCATTACATGGTTACTAAAAGTGAGCAGAAATGATTTATTTGACTTTTCTAATCCCAAATGCTTAGCCTAGAAGTAATCAATAGATATTTGTGGAATGAACAATAATTCTTTACTATCTCCTATTTGTTTTGTCACTGAATTTAAAGGAGACTATGGGGACACTACTGAGCCTATTATTGAGTTGACACGCTGTGTGTACACTAAGTAGCAAGTGGATCCGCAAGAAAACCTGGACTTTGAACTGGGCTAGAAGTTGAATCTATTATATTAACTCAGCTACTTCTTAAATGTGCTAACATCTTAATGTGCTAACATCTTTTCACTAAATGTCTTCAGTGGCTCCTGTTTCCACAATATAAACTTAAACAAACATCTTTACTCTGGTGTCCAAGAATAACTACTGTAAGGTCAATGACTACCTTTCTAAAACCCTCTCCCTTATATACTTGAGACTTCAGTCAATGCATTTACTCCTCCACATGAGGCTACATTGCCCCCATGTTTTGTTCTTGCCATTTTCTTTTCTGAAATTCCCTCCCTTTATATTGTGAGTGGAACCAAATTTTGTCTGAGTTTTATGTACTCCCTATTCTTTGCAATCCAGTACCTCAGGGACTTGGTAAGTATTTGTTAAATGAATGAATATGAGCTTGAGGTTCTATGGGACATCAGGTAGAGTTGTCCAATAATAACAGTATAATAAGTCTGGGGTTCAGAGGAAAATCTGAGTTTGAGGTAAAGATTGGGAGTCATAGCTATTGATGTGAACTAAAGTTAGGAGGCTGGATGAGATCACTCAGAGAGAGTCTGCATTTATGGGAAAGATGATTTGCTTGTTTGGTTGAGGTGACCATAGGATTCCAGAGGAAAAGGTGGTATCATCCCCAGTTGGGCCTGGCCATAGAACATGAATAAACAGATCACAACAAATGCCACTAAATGCAGCCATCTCTTCCTGTTTTCTTTGGACAAAGCTAGCAATTTCTTGGAAAGTTTTATGATGTCATGAGGGGTAAACCTGCCAACAGCATTTATCATTTATGGAAAAACACTTTAATAATTCACTGCTTCAATTAACATTTACTGTTAATCAAGATTTCATGTCTGAAAGCCTCAAACCCAAGCTCAGCAGGTCAGTTTAGAATCAAGCTCCATCTGCCTTATCATGGAGCCCATAAAGAGACAAATGCCAGTTCTACTTAAAGCTGGAGGAGGGGACTGCCTTCCAAAGCAGGCTGTTTCTGGGAGCCAGGCACCCCTTGAAGTTAAGAAAAACAAACTTCTCTTTCCAAAGGAGTTTGAATTTTCCAAAGGAAACAACAGAGTGTTTTCTCCATATTAGAGAAAGAGATTTCAGATTAGTTGGCTTTAGGGTCTTTTATAAACCTTTTAATAAAAGATTGCATTACTCCTTCATTTCTCCAAGGTGAAAGGCATTACTATCTGTAAATGTTCTGAGCAGAGAGAGCCTTGTTCCCAAATTTGGTTCATTCATAACCTGGTCATTAGCTGTTAAGTGTTTCTGTGAAAAACTAGCACTTACCCCTGAATAGGAAAGAAGCTTTTACCATTTGTTGTTGCTTTTGCTGCTATTGTTATACGATGCATAAAATATTACTTTGAAAAACTGTAATTGCAATAAGTATGCTTTACTGGGACAGCATAGTATTAATAGTTTACTAGACAGCATCAAATAACCAGAGATTCTAATCTTTGGCCTAAATAGCAATTACTTACTCTCTCTGAGCCTCAGTTCCTCCATCAATAAAATGGGAATAATCTACTATATAACTCAGAAGATTGCTGTGTTAAAGGAAACACTGAGAGAGCATTTTTCACATGTCTCCAGGAAAACACCAAAACACTTGAATTATTTATGTGCCACAGGTAAAATGCACTTCATGCTTATAGGGAATAAATATTTATTTTGCCACTTATTCACTTCAGTCCTTTCATTCATTCAATAGTTATCTCCTAGGCATTGTTCCAGGAGCTGAAGATCCACTCAAAATTCCTAGTCCCATGGAAACTGAACTTTAATCCTGGAAAAAAATACTGAAAGAATGAATTCATAGCTAGCCACACATTTGATAATTCATTCACCTGTCACTACTCTTCCTCTTTCTCCACTTCCCAAACTAAATCATAAACTAGTAGCTGTCTTAGATTATAGAAACAATAAAGAGATAGATTAGCTAAGAAATTATTGCATGGTATAGCAGTTCTCCCATTATTCACAGGGGATATGTTCCAATACCCCAAATGGAAGCCTGAAACCTTGAATAGTACTTAACTCTATATATGATATGCTTTTTCTATACATACATATATTAGTCATAGTAAGAGATTAATAACAATACTAAAAAAGAACAATTGTTAACTATATACTATAATAAAATTTCCAGCATCACTACTCATGCTCTTTGGGGCCCTTATTATGAAAAATAAGGGTTATATGAAAACGTGCTATGATACTGCAGTAATTGATCTGAAAAACAACGTGGCTATAAGGGACTACTAGGCAGATAACATATACAGCATGGATGTGCTGGATAAAGGAATGAGTCACAACCGAGGCAAGAAAGACAAAAATGTGAGAGATTTCATCATGCTTCAATATAAAACTTATGAATTGCTTTTTCCTTGAAATTTCCCACTTAATATTTTTGGACCACAGTTGAGCATGGGTAACTGAAACTACAGAAAGCAAAACTATGGATAAAGGGGAAACTATTATAGTAAATGCTAACCTAAAAATATAAGAGTGATAGAGGTGGGGGCTACCTTAACATGGATGTCTTAGGAAGACTTCCCTGAGAATGTGCTGTTGAAACAAGAATCAAAAGAAAAGTAATGTAGGCAAACGGAATAGCTAGTACAGAGGCCCTAAGATTGCAATGAACTGTCCTGTTTTAAAACCAGAAGGTATCCTGGCTGGAGTGCACTGGACAAGAGGAAGAAGGGGAAAAGAAGGGTGGAAACAGAGGGTCAGACCTCATACAGCTTCAAAGGCTAGAGTAAGGAGATTTTACTTTATTAAGAACAGAATAATAAACCACTGGTGTGGTTAAGCAGGGTAGTGGCAAATTTGATTTATATTTTCAAGTTAACTCTGACTGTGCAGAGTATGAATTCTGTAAGTATGGGGGCTAAAAAAGGAGCCAGGAGGGCAGTAAACTAGGAAAGACAACATCAATGGCCAAACTAGCACCAATTAGAAATAAAGAAGGGCAGGTGATTTCGCTTAGGTTTAGAAAGCAGTCGTTAGGACACAGGAAAAAGAAAAACAGACATCTAAGGTTTATTTTTTTAGTGACTTTGAGAAACCCAGTCTTTCCTTGAAGCATCCACTGTGCTTGTATATGCAAGGACACTACAGGCTTAGTCAGTCTGAAAGGATCCATTCTGCTCCCAAAAATATATAAAGAAGGAAAACCAGAACACATGTCCATCCCACGGCCTCCATCCTTCCCCTGCTACCCATGATATCCCAACACTGCTTTCACAAGATTAGAGGGATGCTTGTCGACAGCTGTGGCAATAATCTCCAAAAGATCCTTCACTGCCATAGCAGTGACTTATCCTTGGATTCCAGTCTTACAATTCATTCAGCTCAAAAATATATATTTAGGCACACTCATACATTGCTGGTGGGACTGCAAATTGGTGCAACCAACATGGAGAGAAGTATGGAGATTCCTTGGAAAACTTGGAATGGAACCACCATTTGACCCAGCTAACCCCCTCCTCAGTCAATACCCAAAGGACTTAAAAACAGCATACTACAGTGATGCAGCCACATCAATGTTTATAGCAGCACAATTCACAATAGCTAAATTGTGGAACCAACCCAGATGCCCTTCAGTAGATGAATGGATAAAGAAACTGTGGTATATATATACAATGGAATATTACTCAGCATTAAAAGAGAATAAAATTATGGCATTTGCAGGTAAATGGATGGAGTTGGAGAACATGATGCTAAGTGAAGTAAGCCATCCCAAAAAAACAAATGCTGAATGTTTTCTCTAATATGAGGATGCTAATCCATAATGGGAATGGGGGGTGAAGCCTGGGAGGAAGGAGGAACTTTATTTAGATACGGCGAAGAGAGGGAGCAGGGTGGTAGGAAAGACTGTGGAATGAGACGGATATCATTACTCTACGTACATGTATGAAGACACGAATGGTGTGACTCTACTTTGTGTACGACCAGAGACATGAAAAATTATGCTCTATATGTGTGGTATGAACTGAAATGCATTCTGCTATCATATATAATACATTATAGATACATATATACATATATGTTTAGCCTTTCCTACCAAAGGAGCACAACTTCCTAGGATAGCTGAGACTGCTGTACTGGGCAACCTCAGTCTCACTGAAGCAGAGTCTCCCAACCGCATTCAAGGCTCCATTTTTTGTTGTTGTTGGTTGGTTGGTTGGTTTTGTTCTGTTTTGGTACCTGGGATTAAACCCAGAGGCTTTACTACTGAACTACATCCCAGACCTTTTTTTAATTTTTGAGGCAGGGTCTTACTAAGTTGCTTAGGGCTTCACTAAGTTGCTGAGCCTAGCTTTGATCCTTCCCCTCAGCCTCCTGTGTTTCTGGGATTACAGGCATGTGTGTGCCACTGTGCCCAGATCAAGGCTCCATGTGTTGCACTCTGTGCTGAAGCCCAGACTTACCATGAAAAACTACTGCTTGGGGCCTTTGTGTCAGTTCCAGCTCTGGGACGCATGTTTGCACCCAGATGGACTCCAGGAAGTTTTCCTATCATCAAATCTCCTTATGCAAATCATTTCAAGTCCTCCCCTAAGCTCACTACACCTCGAGAACAGGACCATGAGGATAGATGGCTTTTGCTTACATAAAGAGAACAATATCCTATTAAACATAGTCCCAGGGCAAGGAAGGCTTTCTGGTAATACATTTAAATAAACAAAACACGTTATTCCAGTGTCTTGCTTACAGTGGAAAGAAACTTCCAAACTGCTATCTCCATCAGTAGAAATAAAAAATTGCCATTAAGCCAAATTTTCTACCTCAAAATTTACCCTTTTATAAAAGCAGAATTGAACTTGTATTTTCCCCCTAATTAAAAAATGTACATGTAGGGCTGGGGTTGTAGCTCAGTGGTAGAGTGCTTGCCTAGCACATGTGAGGCACTGGGTTTGATCCCTGGCACCACATAAAAATAAATAAATAACAAAGGTAGTGTGTCTATCTACAAAAACAATTTTTTTAAATGTATATGTGTCTATGTATAAAAATTCTGAAAACTATATGTAGTGAATGAGCCAAAGCAAATATGGGAACTTAGAATTCTATAGAAAAAATTTATCTTGGTGGCAGGTAGGGAGCATGCCATTGTGAGGTGAGATGCACTGACTCTCAAATTAATTGGAACAGGCAGCATTCATCTTGCATAGCCAGGAAAGGGCCTTTTATAGCTGGTGTGGTTCCTTCTGTAAAGCAGGCAAGAGGGAGCCAAATGGACCTTAACACAATAATGGTGAGGTTTATTGTTCCATGATGGACAAGGCCCAGAGTCAAGCTAATACAAGTAATTCTCTCTTGGTGTATAATAAGCTGTTGGTCTATAACAAAGGTAATACATTGATGAGTTTACATTGATTTGTTTACATCTGATATTAAATAGTTTAAGTTATTTTTCAGCTTTCTTTTTAGGGGAGACTAAATTAGAGCTAAGTCTCATTCCCAACCCACCCTCCCCAACCTAGCAATGAATTTAATAGAAGGAAACTGCAGTGAGCAAACCTGAGACATTATTGGAGTAGGCAATATTTAAAAAAAAAAAATTTATTTATTTGCTTTAGTTGTACACAATGCGTTTTATTTTCATGTGGTGCTGGGCATCAAACCCAGGCCGCGCACGCGCCAGACGAGCGCTCTAGGGCTGAGCCACAACCCCAGCCCCTGGAACAAAACTCTTAATCCTAACAAATAAAGATAGTTTCTTCAGTGAAGAGGGAGAAGGCAGATTAATTATAGTGAACAACTTAAGGAGAGTTGTAGGAGGAAAGGGGGAAGCTGCCATAGGGAGTAAATCAGAGGAAATACCCACAGGGGCACCATCTTTGCAGAGAATGTAGTATGGTTTTCATGGCATGAACGACACTGACTTCTGAGCTGATTCCTCCCACCACATGCTTCTGTACTGACATGACCTCATTCTTCTCTTCTATTATCACAGCTCAGCTTATTCTGATAGAGAGCAGTGAGACTGTTATTCCCAGTCCCATCATAGGGCTCTGGTGAGACTTTTTAAAGGTTTGAGCCCATATGGGTAATTAAATCACAACCAGTTATCAGCAGTAACTATCCTGACTCTTTAGATTGACGGTGCCATACAAGAAAGATTCAGTTGTCCCTTACAGGTGAACAGAGCTGAAAAAGACCCTCCCAGGCCACAGCAAGATTACAGTGTGAGGCTGGCAATCCACTGACATGATGGCTGCATGGTATGCCGATTAATCTCTTCTTGCTCTTATTTCTTGCTCCATAAACCATATGTGCTCTGTGAAACTCAGATTTATATTTAATTTATGTAAACTGAATATAAATTTCTTTTTTGATATTGATATAGACATTGTAAATCCACCAGAATTTTCAAAAGGAGATATTGGCATATGTGTGTAGAAGACTTCAGTTTACCAAAAACAAATCTAAAACTGAAAGACAAATGACAAGCTAGGGGTAAGATTTTCAATAACATTACAGATCAAATGTTAATATACTTAGAATAAAAACTGAGATGAAGACAATGACAGTCATATTTCACCCATCACACTAGCAAAGATTTTAAAATGAGAATGCTCAATGCTGGCAAAAGCACAGCATGTTTTCTGGATAGAAGTCTAGTAATAGGTTTCCAGAGCTTTAAATATCTTCATAACCTCTGATCTATGAATTTTACTTCTGAAATAGATTCTAGGGAAATAATGTTAAATGGGGTCAAAGATTTAAGCACATAGTTATTCTTTGAAGCATAATTTATGAGAACAAGTCAAGTGTCTAATATTTGGAGAATGATTAGGTAAATTATAATAAGTCCACATAGTGAGACACAATGCTACTGTAAAAAAATGATGTGCATTAATAGTCTTTAATGACATGTCAAAGTTTTATGAGTATTTCCTTTAAAACAAAAAAGTAAAATATTAATTTGTATGTATAGCATGATTTCAACTATAGAGAATATCTTCGTGCAGATCTGGAAAGGAATATATCAAAATGCTATTAGTAGTTGTTTTAAAATGATAGAATCATTTATCTGCTTCTTTACACCTTTATGCTATTTCTACATTTTATAATGAGAATGTACTTTCATAATAGGAAAAAATTAGCAAAAGTTAATACAGAATCATATTAAAGAAAAACAAGAGTCTTTGGAGAAATAGCTAAATTCAAGTTTGGAATATAAAGAGCATAAGGTAAGCCTGGAGCATTTTGTTGTCATCTGAAAGTATGGAAGCTTTCAAAGACTGTCGGGATGGTTCATCAAAAGAACACAGGGGCTGAATTGAAGGGGCCAAACATTAGACAATTTAAGGACCTAAAAGAAAACAGACAACTACAAGGAACTGAAACATATCAGACGTGTTTTTTTTTTTAACTTGAGTTTAAATGTTACTAAAATAAAAATCACTGGTTATCTTTGGAGGTTGATAGAGAATTTATTATTCAGAAAACTGGAAAATAAAGATAAATAGGCATTTATTCAGGATTTTTGTTTGTTTGTTTTGTTTGTTTTACAAACTATACCTCAGGACAGTGCTTCTTAAATGGAGGCACTATCAACTGATAATTTGTTCAAAATATAAGATCTCGGGTCAGTTTGCACTATAAACACTGAATCAACATTTCAGGGATGGTCCCAAGTCTGAAAGGAATAAAAATAGGTTTAAAGTATTAAATCAAACCTGATTCTTTTGGGTTTGTTCTGTTTTTTTTTTTTTTTTTTTAATCAACTAGATGTCCTTAGGTGTTATTTCCTTATTAAAGAGAGATAAAATCCCAGATCCACATGTGGGCTTAAGGGGAAGTGGCTTGGATGGTGTTTAACTTGCTTTCCTCAAGAACATATGGGTCAACCTGGCCCAAGGGAGAATTCTCTCAGTGCCCCAGCATTGCTCAACTGAGGATTACACTGGAATTTGGGGCCAAATTACTGCCCAGCACTAATAGTGCTCCTCTCTTGGCCACTACCTCAGTGCTTTCTTTCTCCAAATAATTCCAAGACTATATAATTTCACAGGTTAATTCTTCCAAACTAGTAAATAAATAATTCCAATCACTTAAACTGTTCCAGAGCTTAGAGAAATGTTATGAGGCTGACATAACATTGATATAAATATTGGATAAAGTACCTCTAACTAGGACAGATCCAACTAATATGGTTTATGAATAATGATTCCAAAGTCTGACACTAGGAAAAACTGGTAAACTCCAAATATAGAATTTAATTAATAGTAACCTTAGTTGTAACAAATGCTGCATAGTAATATAGGATACATCCTTACAAATTTCCTGCAAAATAAGAATTTTATAAAATAAAGTTAAAAGTTTCTAATATCCACTTCAAAATTAATCTTGCCTCCCTTGCCTGGGCAGGGCCCAAGTTCATGCTTGGATGCACAGACAAATGGAACACACTTTTTAAAAAAAGCCCCACATTAGTGGCTCTCACTATACCCATAAGGCCCAGTTGGCTTCCTCCTTAAACATGGCTGAAACGGAGACAAAAACCTTTGACATTTCCTTCCAGATTGCTTCTCTTTTAAAATTTCTATTATAATTGTCAATTGACTAATTGTAGTTGTATGTGTTTATGGGGTACAAAATGATGTTATTATTTTTCCCCCACATTTTTATTGGCGCTTTATAATTGTACATATTGATGAGATTTATCACTACGAATTTGTACATGAACACAGTATAACAATATAATTTGGCCAATATCACTCCTTGGCACTTCTCCCTCACTCCTCACCTGGCACCCCTTGGTCCCCCCCCCCTTCCTCTACTGATCTCTGATTTTTAGGAGATCTACCCCCATCTTTGTTTTTTTTCTTCCTCTCTAGCTTCTGCATATGAGAGAAAACGTAAGAACCCTAACCCCAAGTCTGACTTATTTCACTTATCATGATGATCTCTAGTTCCATCCATTTTCCTGCAAATGTAATAATTTTATTTTTCTTTAGGACTGAATTAAACTCCATCGTGTATATATACCACATTTTCTTTATCCATTCATCCACTGGTGGGCACTTGGGCTGGTTCCACAGTTTGGCTACTGTAAATTATGCTGCTATAAACATGGGTATTCATACCATCAGTGAAGTAAAATGACTTTAATTCTTTAGGATAAGTATCAATGGGTGGTATAGCTGGGTCATATTATGGTTCCATGCCTAGTCTTTTGAGGAGTCTTCATAGTGATTTGCATATTGGTTATACTAATTTACAATCCCACCAACAGTATAAAAGTGTTCCTTTTCTTCCACATCTTCTCAGCTTTTATTACTGTTTGTATTCTTGATGACTGCCATTCTGACTGGTGCGAAAAGAAATCTCTATCATTTCAATTTCCATTTCCTTAATTGCTAATGATGTTGAACATTTTTTTCATTTATTTGTTGGCCATTTGTATTTCTTCCTTTGAGAAGTACCTGTTTAATTCATTTGACCATTTATTAACTGGGTTATTTGATTTTTTTTTGGTGTAAAGTTTTTTTGAGCTCTTTATATATTCTAGATATTAATCATCTCTCAGAAGAGTAGGTAGCAAAGATTTTCTCCCATTCCCTCTCTTCATATTCCTAATTATTTTCTTTTCTGTGCAGAAGATTGTTTTCATTTGATTTTATCCCATTTATTACTTCTTGACATTATTTTCTGAACTTTAGGTGTCCTATCAAGAAAGTTGTTGCCTGTGCTTAGAAGCTGGAGTGTTGATCCTACTTTTTTCTTCTAGGAGTTGCATAGTTTCTGGTCTAATTCTGAGGTCTTTGATCCATTTGAGTTGATTTTTGTGCAGGGTGAGAGATAAAGGTCTAGTTTCAGTCTTCTACACATGGATAGCCAGTTGTCTCAGCACCTTTTGTTAAAATGCCAGTCTATTCTCCAATGTATGTTTTTGGCCCCTTTGTCAAGGATCAGACGACTGTATCTGTGGGGGTTTCTCTGTGTCTTCTATTCTCTACCATTGGTCTATGTGTCTGTTTTTATGCCAGTACCATGCATTTTTTGTTACCTCTGTAGCACAATTTGAAGGCAGGTATTGTTGTGTCTCCAGCATTTTGTGGGGGAGGAATTAAAATTGTGTTGGCTATTCTGGGTCTTTTATTATTCCAAATGAATTTTAGTGCTGTTTTTTCTAGTTGTGTAAAGAATGTCATTGGTATTTTGATGGGGATTGCATTGAATTTGTAGGCTTTTGGTAGTACGGCCATTTTGACAATATTAATTCTGCCTATCCATGAACATAGGAAGTCTTTCCATCTTATGAGGTTTTCTTCAATTTCTTTCTTCACTGTTCTATAGTTTTCACTGTAGAGGTCTTTCACCTCCTTGGTTATATTTATTCCTAAGTATTTATTTATTTAATTTATTTATTTATTGAGGCTATTGTGAATAGAATTGTTTTCCTGATGTCTTAGCAAAATTTTTTGGTTAGTATATAGGAAAGCTCTTGATTTTTCTGTGTTGATTTTATAACTTGTTATTTTGACAACTTTGTTTATTAGCTCTAGCAATCTTTTAGTGGAGCTTTTTTGGATCTTCTAGGTATAGGGTAAACTCAATTGCAAACAGTGAAAATTCGACTTTTTCCATTTCTATTTTTATCCCTTTTATTTCCTTCTCTTGCTTAATTGCAATGATTAGAATTTCTAGCACTATATTAAATAGGAATGATAAGAGTAGACATCCTTGTCCCAGATATTAAAGGAAATGCTTTCAGTTTTTCCCCTTTTGATATAAGATTGGCTTTGAGTTTTTCACATATAGCCCTTATGATGTTGAAGAAACTTCCTTCTATCTGTGGTTTCGTCTGTGTTTTTATTATGAATGGGTACAGAATTTTTCAAAGACCTTCTCTGCATCTACTGAGATTACTAAGGGATTTTTGTCCTTAATTCTGTTATGTGATGAACTACATTTATTGACTTGCACATATTAAATGACATCCTTGCATCTCTGGACTATAAAACTGACTTGGTTATGTTGTACAATCTTAATATGTTGTTGAACATAATTTGCAAATATTTTATTAAGTATTTGTGCATCTAAGTTCATCAGGGATGATGATGTGGTTTATAAATACAATGTAGAATAATTAATTCAAACTAAGACATCCATCACTTCCAATCCCTATCTTGTTTGTTTGTTTGTGGTAAGAACATTCAATTGCATATAAACTACCACTGACAGCTTCTAATCCTCGCATCTTATGACAAGGACAAAACAACCAGCATGGGTAATAACTACATTCAATTATGACACTTTAGAGGCATGGAGATACTTCATCAAATGGGTCATTCACTTCTTTACAGCAAATTCTAACTACCAACTTCAGAAGAACTGAGGCCTATCAGAAAGGTTCCCTGAAGAGGTTCAAATTCTGACTTTCAGGTAGTCAGATCCACCAAACAGATGTTAGGCCCAACAAGCCTGTCCCAGTGGACAACAGAGGCCATCCAACTGATTCTCCAGCTCAAGAAATGTGTACACCCCAGCCTCATTGTGACTGATCAAGATGATCAGACAGGAATGATAACTAAGTGTCTGTACCTGCATTGTTATTTCAATATCTATACACCTGGGTACACTGGAAGACCTCCTGCTTCAAACATCAGGAACAGGCACTGGGGCTGTGGCTCAGTGGTAGAACACCTGAGGTAGAACACCTCAGTGGTAGAACACATTTGAGGCACTGGGTTCGATCTTCACACCACATAAAAATAAATAAATAAATAAATTGTGTCCATCTACAACTAGGGGAAAAAAAAAAAAAAAACATCAGGAATATCTTCACTTATACCCTGTTTCTATACTATAACATCAATCTGTGAACCAACTCAGATAATATAAAATCTATGCTAGGTTGTGGTTATAAATCTGGCCTGGTGCTCTATAATTTATTTTTACCTATGACACATAAGCTTGAGGCCAAAAATAGACCTGACAAGACACTTGAATACTTGTCACAGATTACATAATAGGCCTTCCCTTCTACCATTGCTGAGGTGCAGTTTTAAATTTATCAATTACAGAACAAGACCAATACCTTAACTGTCTTCCTTCATCAAATACTCAGTGCCAGGCAAAGTTCTTGACACACAGTACATGTTGTAGAATTTATTTAGTTATTACATTCCTAGGTCAGTTTTCCTACACAGAAAATAACAGATCAATATTTCAATAAACATTGTATTCTCAGACTGCAGAATTTCTCTTGGTAAATAAGCACATCATCATATAGGTATTATCACAGGTGAGCCAGCTAGTCTAGTCTTCCCAGATTTTTGACCTCCTTAAACCTGACCCATTGGACTTTAAAGTACCTGTCTACCCATAGGTGCCCCTCAATGAAACTGCTAGGGGTCTCAGCCTGAAATTAACAAAATTTTAATCTGCATCATCTTTCGTTTGAAATAGATTAGAACAAGTGTGAACTCCACCAGTCATCTACTTCTTCACATGATTGATGATCCTGGGAAAAATGTTCCCACTTGAGAACATTCAGAGATCAAACAAAGTCAGAAGAGAGGAGTCAACCAATTAGGAACTAAGATCCCTGAGACATCAAAGGACTATGAAGTGGTCTAATTGGTTCCTGGAGAAGACAGCAGTTGGATCAGACCTCAGCCCCCTAATCGGCCTGCCATTGTGTTGGCTCACAGAAGCAACAATGACCTGAGCAGAGAACTTTCTTCAAACAGCCCCTGCAGTCAATATGAGAGTGATTCACCCTCACTGCTTCATCAGGTGCAGGCTGCATTTATTCCAAGTCTGCTCTTTTAATTTTCTGTGAACCATTCACCTCTGGTCTATTATCAGAGTGTAATCTTTTCACTTTTCAAAATAGCTTCTCTCTGGAACTAGAAAGCTTAAATAGGGCATCAGAGTTCTAATCAGCTCCTGTTTGTGTGTGGGAAATGGCAAGAAATTTATGTAACAGCCATGACAGAGAAGCAAAACTGGATTCGCTCAGTATGACCCAGGGATGCAGTAATGCAACCCTCAGCTCTTTTTCCAAAAACATTGGTCTGGCTTCCTATTTGTGTAAAAGGGAGAAAGCAGAGGCAGGGTAGATGATATGCACTTCAGTGGTGGGAAAAAGAGAGAGAGAGAGAGAGAGAGAGAGAGAGCGAGAGAGCAGGCATAAGCACTTAAGATTTTCCTTTAGCCATTAAACTATTGGTAGAAGAGGTTGTTTCTGGAATTTTCACTATGAGATAGAGGAAAGACTTCAGAAACATCTGTTTTTTACTTGATATGGAAATAAGGGTTCAATTTCCTGGAAATTTCATTCTCCTTAGTCAGGATTCATGTACCCATTTTCACTTTATGATCACATCTCTAAACATCAATTCCTTAATCAGAAAAATAAATACAATGCTAAATATTTCTACATAATTAATCCCATTGTCCTTAGTTTGATATACATTTTCAGGACACAATGAAAGTGATTTCAATTAGAATTTGTTTTAGCTTCAAGAAAGAAAGCCCCTGTCTAATGCTCTTCCAAGGGGTAGAGCAAACCTAGCAGAAGCCAGGCAAGGAGACTAATGCCAGAGTTGGGTGCCAGGGTTCTTAATGAAGGTAGGAATAGTTGGCCTCTGAAATATCTAGAAGTGGATAAAATCAAAAGATGAGGACAATCCATGTCTTAGAGGATACTAATAGCTAAAGCCGGGAATATTCCATGTCTTCTATGTCTTATTCCACATACCACACATTCAATCTAAAAGCAAATCATCTAAGCTATACATTTTAAATACATTCAAAGATGCATAACTTTTTCTTGATTCTACTATTATAGACTGGTTCAAGCCAATATCAAGCCTATTCTGTTTCTTTTTTGGTACCAGGGATTGAACTCAGGGGCATTCGACCACTGGGCCACATCCCCAGCCTTTTGTATTTTTATTAGAGACAGGGTCTCACTAAGTTGCTAAGTGCCTCACCGTTGCTGAGGCTGGCTTTGAACTTACGATCCTCCTACCTCAGCCTCCCAAGTGCTGGGATTACAGGCATGAGCCACCGCACTAGGCTTCAAGCCTATTCTGTGCATGCCAATCCAAGTTATACTTTCAAAACATGTCAGATGATAACATTTCCCTGCTCAAAACCATTCAAGAGCTCAATCTTAGATTAAAGCCAGTCTATACCTTGGCTTTTAAGGCTCTCCAAATCCATGGTCCCTTTGCTCTATCACTACATGACCTCTTACCAGTCTTCCCCAACTCAACTCTGTTCCAGCCTTTACAGTGGAATTTCCCTCTACTGAGATGTTCATAGTAAACACAATCATGACTGTCACTCTCAATTCTTTTCAATCTATGTACAAGTGTCAGCTTATTTGAGAAATAGGAACTCCCATCCCTCTGGAATCTTTTTTTTTAAATATTTATTTATTTGCTTTAATTGTACACAATGCATGTACTAATTTTACGTGGTGCTGAGGATCGAACCCGGGTTGCGCACGTGCTAGGCGAGCGCCCTACCGCTAAGCCACATCCCAGCCCCCTCTGGAATCTTTTATCCTTATTTCCTTTCATAGCACTATCATACACCATAGATATACAGGCTTATTTCTACTTTGTCTCTACCATAATGATAAGTACCAGAAGGTAAGTTTCATTGGGTCAGGGGCTTTGTTTTATTTACTGTCATATCCCCAGCATCTAGAATAGACTAGAACACATAACAGATATTCAATCAACATTTGTTGAAGAATGAATAAGTGAAAGCCATATTTAGCATTTGATTCAGAAAGGAAGGACCAAATTATAATCAAGAAACAAAGCTAAGAACTAGACTACAGGATGACATAACAACAGGAGGACTAGAGTTTAGAACACAATCTAAGATGAGTCCATGGTTCAGAAGCCTGAATCTTACTTTTATTGCCCACCAAATGTTTGTTATGGATATGTCAACGTGGTTTGAAACCTGATGTCTGAGTTTCAGAACTGTACCTTATTTCCCTCACAATATTTCCTGATCTCCAACTCCTGGCCCATTCTCTGGGATTCCCCAAGTTACTGAGGAGACTATCTTGTATTGTCTTCCTGTATGCATTCCCTGTGTCTAACTTCTGCCAGGAACATGGTGAGTGCTTATTAACTATTGCTGGAATGACTTAACTCTGATTATGTCATGTGTGAATATGATGACAAATTCTAAGAGTTGCAAACTCTTAAGAGATATAAGGTCCTATGTCTGGAATGAGCTGGGGGCTCTCTGAAGGTCCACCCCACTCTGTGCTCTATTTCCTCTTTCTAGAGCTCTTGTAACCCTTCTCAGTCCAATATTTACCTTGGAAGAGAACAGAAACAAATCAGGACTAAAATGCCTACTTTCTCTGTTCCCAAAAGTACTAGAGCATGGTCTTCAAGCAGGTCCTGTTTTCTGATCTTAGTTTCCCTGTTGCTGAAAATAAAGCACCCTGTCCTTCTTTACCACATAGCATTTTTTTTCAATCTTGAGCATACATGAGTGTAATTGTTATGGACACATTTCTTATATTTCTTATCATTGTCTTTCATTTCCGTTTTCTTCTTCATACGAGTGTTTAAGTCACTTATCAGTGAATAGTGCATGCTAAGGCAATCTGGTTGCATGCTCTTCTTTAAACTGTCCTTAGTATCTAAGCTGATCAGACAGCTCCCTCTACAGTTTCCTTGGCATCTTCATGTTCTTTGCCTTTTTCTGCAAATATATTTTGTATCTTCTGAATCAGATTTTTTTCAATACTTTAAAAGCCCACTTTTATAAAGTATCATGTTGCATAATTATAATCATCTTTTTTCATATCTTCAGAATATCTACCACATTAAATACTTATTTCTGCCGGGCGCAGTAGCGCACGCCTGTAATCCCAGCACTTCGGGAGGCTGAGGCAGGAGGATCGCGAGTTCAAAGCCAGCCTCAGCAATGGTGAGGCACTTAGCAACTCAGTGAGACCCTGTCTCCAAATAAAATACAAAAATGGGCTGGGGATGTGGCCCAGTGGTCGAGTGCCCCTGAGTTCAATCCCCGGTACCACAAAAAAAAAAAAAAAAAAAAAAAAAAAAAAAAAAAAAAAAAAACTTATTTCTTACTATTTGCAACTCTCACATGGCTTTTTCATTTTTTCTCAATTTTTTACAAAGGCAAAAAATTTATCCTTATTGGTAAGAATTGGTCTTACATTAGTTAAGTTTCTCCAGGGAAACAGAACCACACACACACAAGTGGTGGGGAGGGGAAACATCTGTTTTATTACAAGGAATCAGATTATAAGGATGGAAAGTTCTAAGATTTGCAGTTGTCAAGCTGGAGACCCAGGAGAGTAAATGGAGAGCTTGAAGGACAGCAGGCTTGAGACCCAAGAAGAACTATGTTTCAGTTGGAGTCTGACCAAATATCTGGGCACTCTGTATCCAAGTCAATTTTGACATATAAAATTAATCATTACAGGCCCTTAGTAGCCAGGCCTCTTAGTTTATTTTCTAATTTTGGACAATAACATTTCAGAGAGGAATCAAGGATCTTCCAGACTTTGCTTTTAACCAGAAGTTAACTCTAGATATATAGTTAGTTCTTTTTTCCTTTCATGACCATATCCTGTCTCTGCTAGGTTTATAATTTGCATCAAGTATGCATGATTCAATCATTTTTTCTATAAACAAACATTTTATATTCATCGCCTTTCATGCAGCAGGCAATATGCCAGGAATCATTTACTCCTTTCCTCTCACCTAGGAGCCTAAGGGCACCCATGATTATTATGAAATTCTATTCCTCTCTCCTGCTATTTCTGCTCACATGCTCTAAGAGTCTGGGTATTCCATCTTCTTCATATACAAGCAATATTTTACTTACTTCTTATCTGATTCTAAAATTCTATTTATTAGGGGCTGGGGTTGTAGCTCAGTGATAGAGTGTTTGCCTAATGCATGTGAGGCACTGGGTTTGATCCTCATGTGACCACATAAAAATAAAAAATAAATAAATAAATAAATAAAAGGCATTGTGTTCATCTATGACAAAAAATAATTTAAAAAAAAATCTTATTATTTTGCACATAATTTATGGCTTGAAATTCATATGCTAAGTTAGTTTTTACTTACAGCAAGATAAATAGGTAGGAAATGAAACCACAGCCTGGCAGTAGATTCACCCATTTGGGCAGGACAGAGAGACAATGAGTGACTTTCTTGGCTAAAAGTGATTGCCAAGCCATGTTCACAGTCATGGTGTCTGTGAAATACTGATTTTCAGGCAGAAAGACAGAATGTAAGGAACAGCTGAACCAAGTATAATGATAGAGAATCTGCAGTGGGCAAAACTCTGAAGGACCAAGAAAAACACTGTAGACATCCAAGATATTTGTTTAGTTCACGGACAAGACTACAGTTTCCGGAAAGAGAACTGTCAAGAGTAAGAACTGATCTTAGTGGTTAAAAATGCAGTCAGTGTGTCTGGTTTGGGGCTCACCTGAGAACCAAAATTCCTTGGCAAGTTAATCTCTTTTCTCCCTGGTTTCTTCATATGTAAATTAGAAAAAGTGCTGTGTGTAGTGGTGCACACCAGTAATACCAGTGGCTCTGGAGGCTGAGGCAGAAGAATGGCAAGTTCCAAGACAGCCTCAGCAATTTAAAGACTTCAAGTAACTTAGTGAGACCTTGTCTCCAAATAAAATAAATTAATTAATTAAAAAAAATTTTTAAAAGGTCTAGGGATGTAGCTCAGTGGTTAAGAACCCCTGGGTTCATTCCCTGGTAACAACAAGAAGTTGAAAAAGTAGCACTACTAATTTCACAGGACTGTTGTAAAGTTTAAATTAATATATGTAAGTTAGAATGCATAAAACCTAGCACAAAGTTAAGCATTCCAATTTTGCTATTGTTATTTCATAGGTTATCCAGACAGGAACTAAGGCAGATGACGAATTAGAGAAAGGTAAACAGAGGTGAGAATTTGTGATGTTTTCATGTTTTAAAATTTAGTAGGAATGTTCTTATCAAGATAGGAGATTGAATTACTGTGACATGATCATAAATGTGAGAGTGAAAAAGTCTATCCTGGTACACTTGCTCCAGGTCTAGATGTCCTTGCTGAGAGAATGGCCTTAGAGATAAGCCTGGCCTGTTAAGCATGTGTATCAGGATCACAGGTGAGGAGGTAATTGCCCCAGGCTTTAGGGATTCAGTGGGCAAAGTATTAACATTATGTCTAACGCCTTTTTTACATAGTTATTTGGTCATTTTTTTTGTGGTACCGGGGATTGAACTCAGGGGCACTTGACCACTGGGTCACATCCCCAGCCCTTTTTTGTATTTTATTTAGAGACAGGGTCTCCCTGAGTTGCTAAGTGCCTCGCCATTGCTGAGGCTGGCTTTGAACTTGTGATCCTCCTGCCTCAGCCTCCCAAAGTGCTGGGATTACAGGTGTGCGCCACCACGCCCAGCTTATTTGGTCATTTTTATTATGAAATATATCAACTATGAAAGAATATGTAACATATTTGTATAGAATAAATAATAAAAATAAGTATGTACCTATATACCCACCAAGCAACAGAAGATGTAGAACATCACCAGAACCTCAGAAGCCCCCTATACAGTCTTCACTAATTATAACCCTCTTCAATTCCCTATAAGTTACCAGTGTCCTGGGTTTTGTTACAGACTTTTGTCATCTATATCATATGCCCCTAAACAACACACTGTTCACATTTTTTAGGGTTTTGAATTTCATGTGCACAGAATTCCATAATTTGCTTTTCTATGTCTTTGAGATATTAATTGTGTGCCTACAGATCTTTAATTTTAGTTGCAACTTAGTGCTGCTGATTAATAAAAGTTTCAATCTACTGGGAAAATATTAAAAATTTATATTATAGGTACTTAATAATGCAGTTTTAAAATATGTAAAACAAAACTTATTGGAACTATAAAAGGAAATCAACAACTCTGCCATGAAAAGGAACAGTCCTTCCAGTGTCAAAACTTGCCCCCATACATCCAAATACTATTTGCATTTTATTCTCCATCACTATACTTTGTCTACATGTTAAGAACCATGCTATTCTCTAGAGTTCTTCTTCAGTGGCTGTTCACATGAAACACACCATCTTTTCTTTTGGTCAATATTGTGGTAACAAAGTACACAGATTCAAATTTTTTAAATTGTGTCTTTGGTGTTTATTAACACTCTACACGCAGAATAAACCTATCTTACCTAGTCCCTTAGAAACTCAAAATACTAAAATTGTAACCATTATTTTATAAACTTTTGATGTGAAACAGTATGCACAACTAGTTTAGGAACTAGGGTAGCTAATATCTTTTCCAGAACTTACTTCCTTTGTGATTTAGAGAAGAGGAGGGGTTCTTTCATTTTAAGAACTCTGCTTCTTTTTCCATGATCCAAAGCTTCTTGTGATAACAGTGATCCACGGGAAGGAGTCTTTTGTGGCCCAGGGGACAGAGGACACTTCTGGCAGGGGAAAGTGAATAGAGACTACATTTTATAATACTTTTTCTAGCCCTGGTAGCAGGGATCATTCCTTCTAACATCATTTGGTATACCCATGGCCAAGGAACATTGCGACTTAAATAGTGATCTGTATGGCCAGATCATTCCCAACTGGGTTCCACTGAACCACAGCAGACAGGAAAAGATCATTCCACCAGAGGACAAGAGTTCCAGATAATAGCTATGGTTATTTTAGGAGATGAAGGAGAATTTAGAAAGAATGACATGATAGCATGGAGAGGACAGTGACTCTACTGGCAAGGCTAGATGAAGAGTGAGTGACAGGAGGTCAGTGGCCCAAGAGATCTCTTGGAAAAGAACACATAATAGCAGTAGCCTGCTTTAGATCTTAAAAAAAAAAAAAAAAAAAAAAAAAAAAGTGCGGTGTTATGTCAAGAATAAGTAGAACAAAAGATGCTACGCAGAATACTTCTAGTTTAAGATGGCAGATTTAGCACCTTTTGTCTTCTCTAACCCCCAAACCCCACAAAAATTATAGTAAAATAATACTTTTTAACTAGTATAAACAAAATAGCAAGGAGAACAGCAGAAGGAGTGAGGATTCAGTCCCAGCATATAAAGTTTTTCAGTATGTTTCTGGAAGTGAAAAGCAGATGGAATACAGATGAATTCAAGAAACTGGAGGAATCCAGAGTCTAATTACAATGGCAAGGAGCCACAGAAAAAAGGAAACCCTATAATCAGAGGTAAAGGTAGAAGAAAGTTGAAAACAAAAAGAGTAATTAAAGATCTCTGTACAGAAGAGTCTCCCAGCCCTCACCAGAGAAAGAGCTCTGGAAACCTAGCATTTAACATCAGGAAAAGAAATCTCTGAAGAAATAAAATGAATCAGTAAAGGAGAGGTAGGTGGGACTACAGCCTAGCGGGACTATTGTAATATCAAAGTTAAGCCCCACTTTTCACAATATTTGCTCTCTTTCTGAAAATCCATTTAAAGGAAAGCTTCTTATCAACAAGTCTATACACATGGACATAACTCCTAGTCAGGTCTCCCATCTCCCCATTCTTAAGTATGAACAGGTCTTTTAGTTGTCTATTGCTATGTAGCAAGTTACTTCAAAATGTTTAAAGACAGGAATTCAGAAGTGACCTAGCTGGGTCATTCTGGCTCAAGGTCTCTCACGACATTGTAGTACTGATGTTAGATGGGACTGCTGTTATATGAAGGCTTGATTGGGACTGAAGGATCTACTTCCAGACTCCCACAGGTGAATGTCTACAAGAAGTTTCAGTTCCTCATTGCTACGCTACTCCTCATGTATGGTAGTTACTTTCTCCAGAGTGTTTCTAGAAAGGGCAAAAAAGGGAAGCAGGAAACCACAGTGCATTTTGTAACCTAACCTGTGAAGTTGCATACCATCCTTTCAGCAATATGCTACTAGTCAGACACACCAACGCTGATGTAATGAGGGAAGTAACTACACAAGAATATGACTATCAGAAGGAGAGATCACTGGAAACCATCTTGGAAGCTGGCTGGAACATTAGACCCCACCCTCCCCCAAAATAATGATTACCAGACATGTGGAGGAAACTTGCAGCATAGAAGAAAAAGACTGCCATAATCAAATGTGAAATGTGACCTCAGAAGGCTCATGAGGGAATAGAAGAGGATTTAAAAACAAAGAATATAAATTACTAGAAACACTGAATAGTATACTCTTGGATAGATTTTACAAGCAGCAAAATAGGGGATGGGCCAAAAGAAAAGAAAAAAAGAGGATTTTGAAAACAGCACTGTATTAGACAGACATGTACAGAATACTCTTTTCTATTCCAAAGTGGCCTGAGAATGGGCACTTCAAATCCAGTCACAAGTGGTTATAAGAATTAACTTGATCTCCCTGGAAAAGGCTGTTGAAGAGATGCTGCATTTATTAGATCTTAGAATTAGTATCTGTGTCTGAGGGTATTTGTTCTAAGCGCCTTCCTGGAAATCTTGCATAATTGCAATTGGAATTGCTTTGCTTTGCTTTCATTAGAGGTGGGTATTATTGGAGTATTGAGGCATGCTTTCCCTCTGTCCTGCCCCCAGTTCAACTTGTAAATATTTGTAACACAGTCAAGAGTTAAACATTCAGGACACTGCATTGCTTTTCATATTGAAAGATATTTCTACTTTTTCTTAATATCTATTAGTATCATTTCAAATTGATCACCAACTACCTAAATTTCTACTCTTTTTGTAGAATCTGATAACTAAATTGTACTAGACATTATACTATGGGCTACAGATAAAATAAGAGCAAGACATGGAGCTTATAATAGGGTAAGTAGGCAACTTCAATCTCAAATGAGAAAGTCTATCCTGGTAGTACATGGAGTTATAGGAACATATATATGAGGAGCTCTTAACTCAATACTGGAAATGAGTAGTCAAGAAAGTTTCCTATCACCCTCTCAAAAGCCTCACATCTAATCCATCATAATACCTACTTGATTTTGCTTCTTAAATATCTCTAGGATCTTTCCAAATTTCATTTCTACCATGATGCTCTGGCTAAGGCAAGCCATTGTTATGAATTACCTAGACTATTCCAATAGTCTTATTCTCACAGTCTTATAAATAGATGGTTTTCATGAATCCACATTTGCCTCTTTCTAATGTTTTCCACATAGCAACCAGCATGCTATTTTAAAAACATGTAGTTTAATCATGTACTGTGATTTAAATATGGTTTGAGTATGTCCTTTGGGTGGTGTATATGTGCTTCACGACTCTATTCAATTAATCCCTCTGTTTTTAAGTTATTAATAAATCTTTCTTTCACCCTTAGAATTAAAAAGGGTTATTGTGGTTCATGTGCTGGAAGCTTGGTCTCCAGTGTGGTTGTGTTGAGGTGGTGGAGATTTAAGAGGTGAGACCTAGTGCAAGGTAAATAGGCCATGAGGATACTACCTTGAAAAAGGATTAATGCTAGTCTTTCAGACTGAGTTCTCTGGAAAACAGGTTGTTCCAAAACAATGTCACCCCCATGCTTTTGGCTTCTTCTGCCCACGGCCAGTTCCCTTTCCATTTCTTAGCTGTATTATGATGCAGACAGGAGGCCAAATACAGCTATCTGATTTTGGTCTTTTGGCCTCTAAAATTATGAGCTAGATAAACCTCTTTTCATTGTAAAGTGCCCAATATCAGGTATTCTGTCATAGAAACATAAAACACCATGCCACTTTTCTGTTTAAAATATTTCAGGAAATCCCATTGGTATTATAACAAAGACAGATTCCTTAACAAGACTCAGCCCATATCTATCTTTCTAGTTGCATTTAAAGGCATGCACCTTTAACACTTACTTTACCACATGAGTCTTTCATGTGCTATAGTCTATATTCTTGCTACAGATTTTTGAACATATTATTTCCCCCTGGCTTCAACATTTTCCCTTCCCTTCTTTGCCATATTAACTTCATCTTTTTCTCTAGATCCCAACTCAATAATTTCCCCAGAGGTGACTTTCTTAACTTCCCTAGCTTCCTTGATAAGATAAAAATATATTTTACTTATGTTCTATAGTGACATGTTTTTCTCCTTCAGAGCATTTTTTTCAGTCATGAAATTACTTGTCTGATTGTTTCACTAATGTCTATCTTCCACACTAAACTACACACTCCCTATGGTCTCTAACTCTATTAGGAGAGAGAATTGAAATAGATGAGGATTCAAAGTTAAGCAAGGCTACATAATACAGATTTGTACGTTAGGCAAGGGACTTGAATTAGATCCTAAAGTCAACAGTTGTCTCCTGGACAATGAAATAGCACATTTGAGATAATTTTGCAAGATTACCATTGTCCTACTTTTTGTGACATGAACTGACTTAAGGTTATCAGATTATTCATGAGCTCAGCAACTTGTTATTAAACAATTAAATAGGAAAGAATTTGAATTTCCTCACTAAACATGAGAAAATCTGAATGCTCTCTCTAAATGGAAAAAAAATTGAACCAAATCATAAGATAAAAATTAATTTGTTACACCATAATTAAGCATGCTAACTGTCCAACCACAGAAACCAATTAATCTAACACACACTAAAGAAAACCTTCTAGCACCTTTAAAGGCAATTCACAATTCCCTGAAGACAGAACATAGGGCCTCATAGCTCAATTTCTCCAATCACTCTTTCTCCAAAGCCTTCCACAATTAGAGATGTAAACATGACTTTAAGATCTCTATTTTTTCTTTTTGTTTCTTAAAATTGATGTTATAGAAAAGTATGTTCTTCCCGGCCCATTGCGCAGAGGTGGTGGAACAGACTGGCCCCAGCACTGCAGGGAGGAGGAGACTGACTGCCCATGCAAGTGGGGAGGAGGAGAACAAAGCTGTGGCCCCCCCAATCTACCAAGGTGTGGCTCTCCAGGCCCACTTCCATCTAGAGACAACAGCCAGGACCAGGAAGGTTCCTACAGGGCTAGTTACACCAGAAGCAAGGTATTGGTAACCTGCAGGGGCACTACAGGATTATAGGATAGAAACTGTAATACCTCAGATCCACACTACCAGAGAGGAAGACAAATGAACAACATGGAAAAACAAAGGAAAAGCATTCTCTTGTCAATTGTGACTCCCTTTAAAAGGAGGAAGCTTTTACTGGGAAAAGAAAAGGGCTAACTCTCACTTGTTCTTTGTTGTCAAATAATGTTTATAATTTTAATAGGTGGTTCGTAGGATAGCTTTAAGATTCCCTTCTTGAATTTGGGAAGAAGGCTGCACAATGAGTTTTAAAAGATGGTTTGAATTAGAGATACCTAACATTACCAAACAGAGAATAAGCTCTGGCCAAGACCTGAACAAAACTACATAAATATACTACATACACAGGTAAAAATATGATCATCTTTGAGACCAAATGCACATTCACTACATTGCTAAATCCATGTCCACATTACCTGATTGGGTCATCACACTAAGCCAGGATACCCTTTCTTGTTATGATTAAGGTATTCCATTTTCATTTGCCTGCAGAGAAAGCATTTAAGTCTATCTGATGATTAACTTTTTAATTTCAAATTAATTAAATAAATTGGCATGCTAGGTTTGGTCACTGGCCTTCATAAGCTTGTTCAATGTGAGTTCACCATGAGAAACATATCCTATCATGCTGACAATCATGTGTTCAGACTAATATTCCTAAGGGCCATATTCAGGCTTGCCATGAATTTGCCATGCCTACCTGATAGGGATCTGGATGGCAGGAATTTTTCCAGGTGAATTTTATATTAAATCTGCAACAATTAATGTGGGAAGCTTGGACCTCTATCCCACCCTCTTATAGAAGACAGAGAAAACAATCAGCACACTTGTAGAAAGAATACAAATTACCTAATTGGATAACAGTGAAAAAAATAGACTAAAATAACCAACAAACAGAACCTCAAAGACCTGTTTCATTGGAGTTCCAGGTATAGAGAAGAAACGGAGGGATAGAAAAAGTACTCAAAGAAGTAATAATGAAGTGTTTTAAAACTTGGAAAGAAACATTAATTAACCTACAGATTTAAGAGCTGAATAAATCTCAAAAAGGATAAATTTAAAGAATTAAGCAAAATGCATGATTGAAAACTTGAATAGTACGAATATACTTTGTATACAAACAGTGTTATGTAAAAAGAGGCTCTATATGTGTATTATGAATTGTAATGCATACTACTATTACAAATACAACTTTGAATAAAAAAAAAAGTAACCTCCCCAAATTTAATTAAACTAAAAGATAAATGAAAGTTCTTAAAAATAGCCAGAGGAAAATTACACCTGACCTATAGATAAAACTCAATTCAAATGACAGTGAATTTCTCATCAGAAACCAATGACATAAGAGAAAATTAGTAAATATTGTCAAGTATTAAAATATCAGTAAACACAGAATACTATTATCTATGAAAATATCCTTTAACCTATCCTTCACTGTTTATCAAGACATTCACAGATGGAACAAAAAGGATTTGTTACCTATACATTGTATACAAACAGTGTTTTGTAAAAAGATGCTCTATATGTTTATTATGAATTATAATGCATACATACTACTATTATAAATACAACAAATTTGAATGAAAAATAAATTAAAAAAACAATGGCTGAAAGAAGTTCTCTAAACAAAAATTACATGATAATAGGACTCTTAGACCATTAGGAAGAATGAAAGAACACTGGAAATAAACATATGGGTAAATCCAACAGGCTTTCTTTCTCCTTTTTTCTACATCATGTTTGATAGAGCAAGAAAATCACAAAAATGAAAACCAAAACAATGAATGGTTCAAAACATGTACAAGAAATATTTAAAACAATTATAATATATATAGAAGATGGGAAAGGGATATAATTAAAAATAACTTTTCTATGCTTTACTCAAACTGGTAAAATGATACTAGGACTAGAATAAGCTATCTATGCTAAGCCCCAAGCCAACATCATTCTAAGTAAAGAAAATTGAAAACATTCCCTATAAAAGATGGAAAAAGCAATAAAACTGACAAATCTTAAGTAAGAATCACTGAGAGAAACAAATTACCAATATAAAGAATGAAATAGATGACATCACTATAGGCTCTGCAGACATCAAAAGGGTAATAGGGGAAGAATATAAAGAATTTTATATTTATAAATTTAACAACATATACCAAGCTTTGAAAAAAAAAATTAACAACTTGAATTAAATGAGCCAGTTCCCTGAAAAACAGAAACTACCACAAATAACCCAATGAAAAATATAATTTGAATAACCACAACAAGAAAACTTAATTTATAATTTTAAAACTACCCAAACTGCCAGGCGCGGTGGCACACGCCTGTAATCCCAGCACTTGGGAGGCTGAGGAAGGAGGATCATGAGTTCAAAGCCAGCCTCAGCAATGGTGAGGCACTTAGCAACTCAGTGAGACCCTGTCCCTAAATAAAAATACAAAAAAGGGCTGGGGATGTGGTCCAGTGGTTGAGTGCCCCTGAGTTCAATCCCTGGTACCAAAACAAAACAAAACAAAACAAAAACTACCCAAACTACCAAAATCTCAGATGGTATAACCAGAGAATTTTCCCAAATGAAAAATTAACATCAATTCTATATAATTTCTTCCAGGAAACAGATTAGGGATCATTTCATAATTCATCTCAAGAAGCTAATACTACTCTGACCCCAACAAGAGAGACAATATATTTAAATAGAAAACTAAAGGACAATATCCCTCATGAATATGCAGAAAAACAAATCCTTAAAAAATATTAGCAAATATAATTTGGCAATATATAAAAATAATTATACACTATAACCAAGTTGGAGTTATTTCAGGGGTTCAAGGCTGAGTCAATAGCCAAAAATAAACCAACATAATGCCTACCATATTAAGACTAAGGAAGAAAAATCCAATGAACACAGCAATCAATTACAGAAAGGCATTTGACAAAATGCAGCACCTACTCATGGTAAAAGCTCAGAAGCAAAAGAATGAAGGAGAACTTACCCAATTTTATAGAACATCTACAAAAAAAAAAAAAAAATTACCATAACGTTATCCTTGGTAGAAAAAGGTTGAGTGCTTTCCCCCTAAGACTCAGAATAAGTCATTCACCATTCTGATTCTACATAGTACTCAAAAGTTACATCCAGTGCAACAGGCAAGAAAAATAAATGAAAAGCATACATACAGAAAGTAAGAAACTAAGGGGAAATATTGGGGAATGATATTGGCCAAATTATATTGTTACATTGTGTGCATATACAAATGTGTAACAAGAAATCCCACCATGTGTACAACCATAATGCATAAAAATCATGGAAAATTTTTGGGAAAAAAAAGAAAATGAAAAATTGAAATGATCCTCTAGAATTAACAAATGGATCCAGGAAGCCAATAGGATACAAAATAAACATACAAATATTATTCACTAGCAATGATCATGTCAACAATGAAAATAAAAATAAAATGCCATATATAATTACTCAAAAATAGCATTTGAGTATAAATCTAATAAAACATGTATAAGGTTGATATGCCAAAACTAATATAACTTTGATAAAAAATATCAAAAATTAAAATAAATGAAGACACATACTGGGTTCATGGATTGGAAGATTCAACACAGTAATGATGTTAATTGTCCTCAAGCTGATAATGTAGGTTTAGGACAATTATTACTAAATTCCCAGCAAGATTTTATATATATAGATAGATTAGACAAAACCACTCTAAAATTTACATGGAAAGGCAAAAGGACTAGAAAAGTTAAAATAATTTGAAAAACAAAATTAGGATGAATCAGTCTTTCTGATTCAAGACATTCATATGGCTATAGTAAAAACAACTGTGTAATACCAGTAGTGGAACCAATAGACAAACCACAGAAGATAATTAGAGAATTCAGAAATTGGCCCAATTATGCTTTATAGATTTTTGAAAAGATTCACAGGTAGTAAAGGTCAATCAATGGAGGAAAGAATAGCTTTGCAACAAATGGTGCTGGAGCCATTGACTATCCAAAGGCACAACAACAAACAAATAAAAAATCTGAATCTAAGTTTTACATTTCATAAAATTAACTCAAAATGGATCATGGGCTTAAATGTAAAATGTAATGATAATAATAATATTGGAAAAAAGGAGAAAATGTTAGAGAACCATATCTAAGCAAAGATGTCTTATCTGTGACATGATCCATTACAGAAAAAAACTGAGAAATAGAACTTCAAAATTAAAACTTTTTCTCTGTGAAGGACTAATAAGAGGATGAAATGGAAAGCTATATACAGAATGGGAGAAAATATTTACAAATGACATATCTGATAAAATACTAGTATTCAAAATATATGAAGAAAACAAAACTCTTGCCTTATAAGGCAAATAACCCAATTAGATAATGAGCAAAAGCCAGGTGTGGTGGTGCATGTCTATAATCCCAGGGACTCGGGAGGCTGAGGAAGGAAGATCACAAGTTCAAAGACAGCCTCAGCAACTTGGCAAGGCCCTAAGCAACTCAGTGAGACCCCTGTCTCTAAATAAAATACAAAAAAGAGTTGGGGATATGGCTCAGTGGTTAAATGCCTCTGGGTTTAATCCCTGGTCCAAAAACAAAAAAGAAAGAAAATGGGTAAAGGACATGAAGCGACATTTCACCAAAGAGGATATGAAAATGAAAAATAAGCATATGAAAAATGTTCAACATCATCAAAATGGTGCAGCCAATATGGAAAGCAGTATGGAGATACCTTGGAAAACTTGGATTTGGATCTACCTTATGACCTAGCTATCCACTCCTTGGTCTTCACTCAAAGGTCTTAAAAACAGCATACTACAGGGACACAGCCACATCAATGTTTATAGCAGCACAATTCACAATAGCTAAATTGTGGAACCAACCCAGATGCCCTTCAGTAGATGAAAGGATAAAGAAAATGTGGTATATACACACAATGGAGTATTACTCAGCAATAAGAGAGAATAAAATCATGGCATTTGCAGGTAAATGGATGGAGTTAGAGAATATAATGCTAAGTGAAGTTAGCCAATCCCAAAAAGCCAAATGCCAAATGTTTTCTCTGATATAAGGAGGCCGATTCACAGTGGGGTTGGGATGGGGAGCATAGGAGGATTAGAGGAACACTATAATGGCCAATGGGGAGGGAGGAGAATGGAGGGGGCAAAAGGGTCAAGAAAAAAAAAAGATGGTAGAATAAGATGGATATCATTACCCTAAGTGCATGTATAATGTCACGAATGGTGTGAATATACTTTGTATACAACCAGAGATATGTAAAAATGTGCTCTACAAGTATAATAGGAAATGTATTACATTCTGCTGTCATTTCTAACAACTTAGAATAAAAAATAAATTTGAAAATAAATAAATAACCAAAATAAAAAGAAATACAAATTTAAACCACAAATGAAATATTGTTATACTCCAATCATGACTAAATTAAAATAGTGACAGCATCAAACGTTGGCAAACTTCTGAAGAAACCAGATCACTCTTACATTGTTGGTGTAAATATAAAATGGCATAGCCTCTAAGGAAAACAGTTTGGCAGAGTCCTAAAAATCCATACATGCAACTACCATATTACCCAGCAACTGCCTTCGTTGGCATTTATTCTAGAGGAATGGAGACATGTTCTGAAAGAATCAAAGAGTGGTTAAACAAAAAGTAGTATATTCATACCTTGAAACAAATGATAAAACAGAACAAACTATTAAAATATGCAAAAAGTGTATAAATTTCCAGAGAACTGTGTTCAGGAGAAAAAAAAAAAAGATTCTCAGAAGATTATGTATGTGTGATTATGTATGATTTCATTTACATAACATTCTTAAAAATACAAAATTATAGAAATTGAGAACAGACTAGTACTTTAAACCAAGTATTATGAGTAATAGAGCTCTAAACTGGGATATAACTTGATTATTTCTTACAACAGCATGTATATTTACAATTATTTCAAAATAAAAAGTTAAGAATTCTAAAAAAAACTACAAGAATATTAACAACTTCAGAGATAAATAAAAACTTTTCATACAAATTCTATTTTGTTGCTGCTTTATGATTCCTATCAAAATAAAAACATTAAACATTTATCAAACACATGTGACACACCTTTTAACATTAACTCATTTGATGCTTACATAATGCTGTGAGGCATATGGTGTCATCCCAATTTTCTATTTGCTTACCCAAGATCACACAGTTTGTAATCAAATGACAAAGTCAAGATTCACATGCAGACATGCCTGGCTCTAAAAACTAGTGTTCCTGACTGCCATATCCTTCAAAGACAATCTATGAGTATCACTTAGGTAGGACTTTATTTCAGACTGAGAGCTAGGAATATGAGATTTTCATTCTATTTATCTCTCATCCAGTTATTCTCTTATATCTCCTTTCCTACACTGCTCTTCTGTCCTCTGGTGCAGATGTATTTCTAGTATTCCACAAGCATTACAGGCAAGCTGAGCTTTTTCTGCTTCACTGGCTGACCTGATAAAATCCAATACTTTTTAAAATAAGTTTCTAAATAGCTCATGGAAACATTGTCAGACATTGCTTGCAGTACTCAGGTTTTGTTCTGTTCTGAATCTCAGTAAAAACAGCTGCCTCCCCTTTCCCTCCATCCTATTGCCTGATGATTTTGGCCAGTGATGTCAGTATTTTTTAAGCTATGTTAGTAAGAAAACCCATTCATTATTATATACTTAATCACAATTCTTACATAGGGGTGATTCCTCAGACAATGCCAAACATCTTGCATTTTCATGGCTTGGAGATATTGAATTAATTCAATATTATGTGGATATGAGACTTTCTTTGTGATTGTCAGCCACTTGGGGCTCTACAGAAATTCCAGCAAATAGAATGCTACAAATCAGCTTTTCTTTGGCAATAATCTCAGAAAGTACTTTGGAAAGTTTTAAATATACAGTAACTTAAGTTTTTTTTCTACACACTAGGCACTGTGCTAAGTGCTTTGCTTGCGTTAACTGACTTAATCTTTCCTGAACAATCATGAAGTGAGCATTTTTATTTCCACTTTACACATGAGAAAACAGATCTAGAAAAGTTAAGTGATTTGCCTTAAAATTACACATGGTATGTGAATTTGAAATCAAGCAGTTTGATTCAAGGATCCCAAAAGCTTAACCATCATGTTTTACTACAGCTTCATTTAATGAATACACTTCTATGTTTTACAAATTTACTTTCACATGGCTTACGGGATATTTAGAAAGTAGCTATGGTCAGGAAATAAAACAGAAAAATGTTGCAGATAAACAAGTATTTAAAAATTCTTTTTATTACTCATAATTTCAAAGTTACAAAATAGTTACAGGAAGGCTGTAAGAATAATAAAAGGAACTCTAGTATGCCTTTAGCCAGGTTTCCAATTGTTAATGTTTGGCAGAATTTCTTTATTATTCTTTTTTTCTCTCTCTCTAGCTCTTACTCTTTCTTCTCTGCTCCCCTCCCCCAACACACACACAATTTTTTTCCCCCAAACCAGTTAAGTTGTAGTCAAGATTATCCATCACTCCTATTTCCTAAAGAAATGGTCAAGTTCCTACATAGTACAAAACTGAGAAAACTAACAATGAGATCATATAATTCACAGACCCCCAATTCCACAATGGTCCCAATAATGTACTTTATAGCAAAGGAAAGTACAAGGATATTCTGGATCAAGATTGACCAGAGATTAAGTGCTACATTTCATAGTTGCTTAAAATTTTTTTTTTCCAGTCTGAAATAGTTCCTCAGTTTATTCATATTCATGATCTTCACAGTTTTTTAAGAGTATAAGCTAGTTATTTTGTAAATTCTCCTCCATTTGAGTTTATACATGCTTTATTAATTCAATTCAGGTTGTGAATTTTGCTAGGAATGCCACAGAATTGGTGCTCTGTTCTCAAGGAATCATCTTGAGAGTACAGTGCTGATTTGTTATATTCCTATAAGATTAATTATTATCACTGGTTAAGGTGGTGACTGCCAATTTCTTCCTTGTAAATTTAGATAATCTTCATTTTGTAATTAATAAATATTTTATGGGGAAATCCTTTTAGATTACACCAATGTTCTATTACTTTTACCTACCAGTTTTATACTCTACTGATTATTTTTACCTAAATAATTATACTGATAACTTTCTGTAAGTCCTTCTATGTTTATTGGTTGGTATTATACTGTAAGGAAGAGTTTCTCCTTCCATATTTATTTCTTTGTTCATTTATTTCACTATGGATTCATCATCCTTATTTTATTTTGGATACAGGGTCACGATCTTGGGCTCAAGTGATTCTCCTGCTGCAGCCTCCTGAATAGCAGGGCTAGTACATGCCACTGTGCCTGGCAATAATCTTTATTTTAATCAATAGGTTATAATACATTATTGTCATTTATTTTGATGCTCAAACTGTTCCAAGTGTCTACTGGGTTGGCTGCTACATCCTCTTAACACGTCTCCATAATTTTTGAAAGCACTTCCTTGACTTATGACAAATCAAGGTATGTTGGGCTCATCTTGTATTTCTTGCCCTAGTCCTGGAATTAACATTTTTCTAAGAAGCCCTCATTTCTCTTATTGGAGAAAGATATTTAAAAACCAAGATCAGGGCACTAGGTATGCTCTTTGCTACAGGGCTCCACTGGTTTTGGACTCTTGTCAGCAGATAGAAGTAGAAAATGTGGATATACACATCTATTTATATATCCATTCATCCATATATGCACAAACTATGTACATTTCTCTTTCTCCTACACACACACATGTATACATATTAATACTAAGATCAATGAGTTCATCCTAACTGTACTTCGAATTCCAATCTAACACCACCCTATTCTTTCTTTCACTGTGTCAATGTTAAACATCCTTTCTCAGACAGGGAGAAACATGGTTTCCCTTACTCTTCAATATATTCACTTAATTGGTCATTTTCCCTATTTACAAACAATGCGACCTTAGCTCTAGTCCCACAGGACTCATTAGTCATCGCCCTCTCCTAGGCCTTGAATATCTACCCACAGTTCAAATCTTAAAATCGCCACAGGAGTAGATGTTTTTGCTATGAAGCATTGAACAAACAACTATATTAGTGTAAATAGACCACAGCCTTAGAATTGCATGTTGATAGAATCTATAATGATCTAAGACCATACAAAGTTTAGTATACACACCAAAGGTGAAGGAGGTAGCTAGGAAAGAGTTTATGTATAGGATGAACATTGATCAGCCCTCAAAATCTCATCTGGAAGAGAGAGGGGGGAATTAGAATGCACAGCATATGCAAAGATATGGAGATATGAAACATTTTTTTTCTGTTCAGGAAATTGTAATCAGAATACAATGTCTATAAAGTTGCAGTAAGATTTATATAAAGCTGTATTCAATAGAAAGTAGGAAGCTGTTGTCTAGTTCTAACCTGGGAGAGATCAAAGTTTTAAATGTTAATATTTTAGAAATGCCTCTTTCTGTAACATTGAAATTAAAATTAAACGGGGCTAGAGTGAAAATGGGGAAAAATGAAAGACCAAGAAAGGCACTGAACCAAGACCGTAGCCATGTGAATGGTAAAAGGTAGATACAAGAAATACTAAGGAGATTGATTCAATATATTCTTATGAAAATTAGAAATGGGAAATGTGGGGAAAAGTTGCAATCTAGAGGGGTATCTATGATCCTCACAGAGGGAACTGAGTTAATGATTGTGACATAGAAAGGGTGAAGATAGAGGGTATTTTATGGAGAAGAGGATAAATTCAATTTATGATCTGTTGAGTATGTGTCTTAGCTCAGGCTGCTATAACAAATTACCATTGACAGGCTGGCTTAAACCAGAAACATATTTCTCACAGTTCTAGAGACAGGAAGTCTTAAGACCATGGTATTGTTGTGGTGTGAACTGATCAATACAATCAATAAGTCATAGGCATAAATTATAGGCTATAGGAATAAGACTTTGATAAGTAAGATAAGATAGCATAGATAAGTAATAATAAGACCTAAGCCGGGTGCAGTGGCGCACGCCTGTAATCCCAGCACTTGGGAGGCTGAGGCAGGAGGATCGCGAGTTCAAAGCCAGCCTCATCAATGGCGAGGCACTTAGCAACTCAGTGAGACCATGTCTCTAAATAAAATACAAAAAAGGTCTGGGGATGTGGCCCAGTGGTTGAGTGCCCCTGAGTTCAATCCCCGGTACCAAAAAAAAAAAAAAAAAAAAAGACCTAAGATTTTAGTCATAGGAAATAAGGTATTAGATAAGTATAAGTTAGTGAGTTAAAACCAGTTACAAATAAATATGTCAAAAGGTTAGCATAGACATAGATAAGATTAAATCAATATAGCCATGAACAAATATATTAACTTGATCTTGTACCTTTGCATAGAATAAGGACATAAAGTTTATAGATATCGATAGTAATGACAGGTAAATGTGTGTGTAGGCCATAACTGTAGCAAGCATTAGATAAGTTACTGATACTGGTTATGTAAAGCTATTGTTATAGTAAAACCATTTGATTACTTGTAACAATTCCCTCATTACTGGGGCAGCAGGAATAGAGTCACTATGGTTATAACAGGTGTGGCCTTAGGGACTTCATTTTAGCTGTTCTAGCCTCCATCTTAAGTTTTTATGTGATTGCTTCTATGAAGATAACTGCAGGACCCATTTCTAAGAACCTAAACTGAAAGCCATTTTCTAATAAAAATTATTTTTTTGTACTTTGTACCCCACAAAGTATATCCAACGCAGGATATGGCAATGGTCTTGGTGAGCTACATCCTGGGTCTGAGTGAACTTTGGGTCTACATGACTTTTGAAGTAGATTCTCTACTCCACCCAAATTCAGGATATGGTTGTCTAACACCTGCTTGGACCCAATCTGTGGTTGTCTAAGGTATTTAAAATAACTTCTTTTTAGCTTCTGTGGCCTACTTGCTTGCCACCTGGAAAATTCCAGTGCTGTTTGGGTTTGCAAAGACTCGCTTACTACTGTTCTAGCTTCTGTGACTGGCTTGCTTGCATGATGCTGAAAATTTGTGGTTTTCATCTTTAAATTCCCAAGGAAAGCCAGGAAGAGCTGCTGTTCTTCCACAGAGCTTCAGTCTCTCCGGGTGGTGACAGACCACTGGCCAGGTAAATAAAGTTCTCTCTTTTGTTTGAATTCGGACTTTGTGTGTGTTTTTGAGGTGACTCCTTATATCAGTGTTTATATGGTCAGGTTCTAGTGAAGGTCCTCTTCCTAGTTTCCAAAGAGCCATCTTTTCATATCCTAGCATAGAATAGCTGGGCATGGTGGCTCACACCTGTAATCTCAGCAGCTTGGAGGCTGAGGCAGGAGGATTGAGAGTTCAAGTCCAGCCTCAGCAATTTAGCAAAGCCCCAAGCAACGTAGCGATACCCTGTCTCAAAATAAAACATAAAAAAGTCTGGGGATGTGCTCAGTGGTTAAGCACCCCTAGGTTCTATCCTTGGTACAAAAAAAAGAATGGAAGGAAGGAAGGAATAAATCATCTGATTCTTTTAAAAATTTTTTTAGTTGCATATGGACACGATAACTTTATTTATTTATTTTTATGTGGTGCTGAGAATCAAACCCAGTGCCTCACATATGCCAGGCAAGCACTTTACCACTGAGCCACAACTCCACCCCTCTTTGTGTTTCTTCTCATAAGGGTATTAATTCCATTCATGAGGGCTGCCCCTCATGATCTAATTACTTCCTAAAGGCATCATGGTGAGGAACAGGATTTCAATGTATGAATTTGAAAGGAGGGACTCGAACAATCCAGAACAGTCTGAGTTGCCTGTTGGATATTCAGCAAAATATGTGAACTGAGCAGTAGGTATGGGCTCTGGAGATTAAACAAGACTGAAGATATAATCTTCATAAGTCACCACTATGTTGGTCAAAGTGAAATCCACAATAATAGATAATACAACTAGAGAAGTCTGTTCTGTGAAAAGGAAGGAAAATAGAATTTTAAGGACAGAGCCTGGAACAAAAACACCTGGGGATGTTCAGAAGCAGTGGGACTAGCAAATGGGTCTATGACAAAATGGTTTGAGAATGAGGCTGAGAAGAAAGGACATACAGAAGCCAAGTTGATGGGAGCACTTTCTAGCTTTAAATTACTTCTGGATACCTCCTTGTATATAATACAACTTTCTCAACTAAAATAATTAAGAAAAAAGAAAGAGAAGAAAAATGTATATTTAACACCAATAGTTGAAAATCAAAAATAATATCTAATAATACCAAAATCTTGCAGGCATCTCCATCAACTTTATTCCTTCAGAAACTCCTAGGATTTGTCTCATACCACTGAGGCTCTCATAGACTGAGTGGAGTCTAATATATAATCGACAATCTGCTTAACTATTCACACACTACTCCATAAACACCCCTCTCCAGGCACATTTTTGCATATACATATCTCCACCTCACCCATTAGGCCACCCCCTCCCATTACTCAACTGCATGTTTTTCTCATCACACTATCTATGCATCTTTGATGCTCCTTTCTCAAAGTTTAATGCAAGTTCACATCATTCGAGTCTCATTAAGATGCAGATTCTAATTATGGGCTGAGTCTGAGATGCTAAATTTCTAACAAGCTGTTGACCTGAGAGCCACACTATGAGTAGCAAGGGTTTAGAGCACTTCTTGCATGTTTCCACATGCTTAAAACATACCTGCCTATGCACTTGCCCTTCAGTCTCTACCTTTGTTTCCCTATTGGTGCCTCTTTCAACTCCACTATGTTCTTTTGTCCTTTCTTCTCACCAACTACACATATAACATTTTTATTCTGACATTTAATAATGCCATTGTCTTCCTCACTTTATTTTAATGAATATTTTAATTCAATAAAATTTTTGGTCCTTCACCTGATCTCAATTTTGTATTAGGGAAGCAGGCTGATTAAATCAAGTCACAGTAGGGTGTTAGTTTCTGAGAGTCAATTTATCTCTCTCTGGGGTATGTGTCTATTAAACATCTCAGAAAAAAGTCTGGTGCAGAAATGTTTTCCTTGAATCATACCAAGTGACATCACTATGCAAGACCAGGCCTGTGGGCTGAAGGGAAGATGTAAGAACAGTATGGTCTTTGAAAGTTCTTAGAAGTTTCCCTGAAACAGGGAGGACTTTCTCTTTTTCTCATATTTCTCTCCCTTTACTTACTATCTGGGTCTTGAGTCTTAAAAATCTTAGTCATGTGTAAGAGGCAGTGAGGATTGTGGAGATTATATTTTATAGACTCAAAATTGGGATGCAGTGTCTAAATGACACAGAACATCTAAACATATAACTCCTTCACAAAATTCAATAATTCTGTTTGCAATGTGAAAATTGAGTGACGGTTCAGTTCCAGCTCTGGTGTCAACCTGTGGAGTATTTAAAAAGTTATTCAATCATTTTAAACCTTGGTTTTCTTATCACTAAACAGGAATAATAAGATCTATTTTAAAGGGTGGTTATAAGAATTAAACTCTCGAATGTCCATGTAATGTGAGAATCAAGATGCAACTCCTCCCTCCATACTTTATAAGCAGTGTTGCATTACATCTTCACATCTGTATTATCTGACAACAATCTATATGTGTACTATTTTTTTACTACAACAATATGTGTACTATTTTTTACAAATAAGAAAACAGACACAGAAATGGCCAGTAACATACCTGAGCTCACATAGCTATTAAATTGTAGACCTGATGTGAACTCAAGGCAATCTGTGTCCAGAGCCTACAGTTTTTAATCACAATATTATCCTATTCTGGACAAAGTACAATACAGTATTCATTTTAGATGCAATGGGAATGACCGGTGGTTTTTAACATGGTTGAGTATAAGCCTGTGAACGGTTATGAGGGCAGAGCCCACTTCTAATTTATCTTTGGATCTTCTATTTACTCCAACCAACCCCCAGCCAGTACTCTACCCTAGGCCTTGTGTTTTGGTAGTTGCTCAGTATGTTTTAGATAAACAAATAAGAAAAGAAGAACTCTACAGTAAGTACCAAATAGTCTTAGATGGAGAAATGTGGACTGTAGTCACTCAAAGAATCATGAAAGACACATTCTATTTAAAGAGTAAATGGCCAAGATTTCCAAGCAAACTCTTCTATTCAACTTTTCCATTGAAAGCTCAAATTTCACAAATGTTAAACTCCCTGGTAAGACTAGATTGCAAAGTAAGGAATCCATGATTTGCTCTAATTATCCCTTAAAAACATATAGCCTATTAAAATAAAATATTTGCTCTTGGCCTTATTCTTTCTTAATACTCTAGGAAAAATGGAAGAGGCTATGAAAGAATCAACACTTCCTTTTTACACAGTTGTTCTAAAAATACCCTAGGATAATATAATGCAAAAGCAACAAAGACAGCATCCTGTCATCAAATCCTGTCCTTGGCCTGTAGAGCCTGATGTGTCTCCAAAAGAACAATGCACAACACTGACACAGTGGTGTTTCTCAGAAGAATTAAATTTGACATCATTCTGTCATTCACCTGAGCACTCTGTGGTGGTATGGTGACATTTATCTTATTCTGCAGACAGTATGGAGAAAGAGTGACCAATCCATGAACATAATAGAATTCTGCAATGTGAATTACATTCTGGAATAAATATCTAATTTCCTGTAAGCCCAGCAGAGCAATAAAGAATCTTAATTTCTGACCTAAAACTCAGTGTAGAGACTCAGAAATAATTATTAGACCTAGAAAGGAGATTACAGTTTGTACTATAGTTAAACTTGTTTTCTGTTTCTAAAATTACCTCTTTTTCCCAAGGGATCAGCTTTTCCATGTCTACATTAGCCATTGCTGGAAGCATTCCTTATAAATACCTGATGATTCATAGTTCCTACTCATATTTGAGAATAAGGGACTAAAACTAACCAGGAGCTCTGTGATTGTGAGTGGAATTTAACAACTAGAAGTCTCTGTTCACAAGTATCACATAATTGACCCATGAATCTAATCATCACTCACATAATGATTGAAACTTCATAAATTAGTTGTACTTTATAATCTAAAATCAGGGGATTTCACATAAAGATTATATTTCTGGCTTCTTAAAAAAAATAACACTGGAGACTATTCAGCAACACTAGGCCCACAATCACAAATATCTATTGGCTAAATGTCAGTGGCTCTACTGTTTTTACATGTGTATATGTGTGACCTATCTGGTTCTTATTGACATCATACCTTAAGACATCTTCCTGAGAGTGAGCAAGCAGGAGGCTGAACTTTCTGCTAAAGAATCCTTAAAAACCAGGAAAAAAAGAACTCTCTCTCTTTCTTCTTTATGTACGAAATAAACTCCAACTACAGAGAATTGAGTTTATCATGTTCCACAGTTACTACCAGTTTGTGCAAAGCACTTATCTTGCTATAGTTTATACTGTTATTGTTTCTAGATTTCTTATCTGCCCACCTGTTTCATTTTTCCTCATAAGCACCCAAACATACTCTATAAGGTCTTGAACACATACCTATGAAAAATATAAAAATATACTTTTAGTGTTGTTTTGCAATATGTGTTTTTAACTTACTTAAAGACTATTTTATCATAGTTCCTCCTTTCTTATTTTTCCAATCAACATTGTTTTAATTATCAGCCACATTTCTCTGTACATTTACTGATTGTGAAGAATAGGAGGATAAATAGGTGACATTTCTGCTAGCAGCACAAAGAATCTACTTGAGATATATGACAATAAACTTAAAATAATACCAGCCAGCATGATCTTGATATTCTGTCTAGCCACAGTCAGCTTCCTTGGCAAATTTTTGAAGTGTGTAGAATGTTAGGATCTAACAAGGTTGTGGTTTTACCAGGTTAAAATGTCAGAAGAAGGGAGGGACAAAGAAATCAAGAGAGTGATTGAGAGATTAAGTGTTGCCCATATGGAATCTAAACTGGGTAAAAAAAAATATAAGAGCATGAAAGAAATAAGATTTGAGCTGGATTGTGGCTCATGGTACAGTGCTTGCCTACCATGTGTGAGGTACCGGGTTCAATTCTCAGCACCGCATATAAATAAAGAAAATAAAGGTCCACCAACAACTAAAAAATATATTTTTTAAAAAAAGAAATAAATAAGGTGTTATGAAAAATAGTGGCTGTAGGGGTAAAGAATCATTGGAGTCAAACAGAAAGATGTGTCAAGCGATAGTTTGTTGTCTGAGAGCAAGAGGTAGGAACTAAGATAAGGGAGAGACTTCATTTAAAGGCAATGCCTAGATTAAAGGTATGAAACTGGGCTTACAACTTCATCTCCCCAAGAATGCAGCCATATATATATTCTCATATATTCGTGTCTCCTTTTTAGACATATGGGAGGTTCTCTTTTGTGTATTTTTGGGATCGTGAAGTATAATCCTTTTAAATTTTGCCAAATGCTGCCAGATTTCCCTCTAGGATGATTATACTATTCTATATTCCCATTAGTAGAGCATAAAAGTTCCCCTTTCAATTTTTTGTTAGTCTGATGAATATAAAATGGTATCTGTTTAAATTTTCATTTCTCAAATTATAAGTAAAATAAAATCAAGCATCATATCATATTCATGTTATAATTCAATGTTCACCTAAACTACTCTCCTTTGTGTGTTTTCTATTTACTTTGATTTATATATAAAATACTATATGTATTTTGGACATTAATCCTTTGTCCAATAACTTTATAATTTAACTACTGACAAAGGTAACAGATGAAGTATCATCTGGAAGAAGACATTTACAACATCTAAAACTGAAGAGATATTAATGTATGTTATATTGTTTTATGTGTGTGTGTGTGTGTGTGTGTGTGTAGAGAGAGAGAGAGAGAGAGAGCATGAAAGAGAGAGACAGAAAGGGAAACACTATATATATTGAATTATTTAAAATATGAGGGAAGGGAATGGGGGAAGAAGAGTGGAGAAAAAGCGGAAGTACTGAATCAGAGCAAATTATATTCCACTCTTTTATATCAAAATGAATCCTAATGTTATATATAGCTAAAAAGAACCAATAAAATATTTAAAAAATCACATAATTTTTGTTCAAATTCATTTATATTTTAATTTCAAAAAGAGTTTGAACCTGCACAATGTTAAGCCAGTCTAACTTTAAATACAGCATATGATGTTTTCTTTAGATCCTCATATGCTTTTAGTGTTTTTCTACTTAAAGGTCTTGAAAAGACTTGATTAGGTTACTTTCAATATAATTTACACTTTTTGTTATTATCAGAATATTATCTTATAGAAGTAGTAAATGCCCATGAGAGGAATGGCATATATTTTTTAAGTTCTAAAGTTTGAGTCACTGAGGTATTACATGGATATTATCATATTATTTGCAAGTACTACACAAACTTACAGCATAAGTCTAACCTAACCCTAATGCCTAAATTATAGGCTAACCTAATCCCAATACCTAATTTAGAAAAGAAAAAAATCCAAATTGCAGAGACACTAGATGAAAAAAATTATAACTCAATATTTGATCACTGAATCTAGTAATACATTAAAAATAATACATGAAATGCTAAGGGCTTATCTGAAGAAATTCATACATTGTAAGTTTAAAGGAAAACAAAACGTGATTGATAAATGTCCCCCAAGCATTTTTTAATGTTCAACAACTATCCCTGGTTAAAGCAAACAAGAACCCCACTCCTTTTAGCAAACTAAGAATAAAGTAAAAGTCCCTTACCATGCCTCATGTGAAATATTAGAAGCAATCCCACTAAACACCTGCAATTAAGTAATGAAGATTCTTATCATTACTACTAGTAAAATATTTATTGAATTGTACAAATTTAAGAAAAACATAAATAGTTGCAAATACAGGAAAAAAGGAGAAAAAGTGTTATTTCACAGAATATACAATAGAATCAACTGAAGAACTATGAGAAGTCATGAGTTTTGAGTAGACTGATACTATATGAAAGAAATCTACAAAGATGAATGGCCTCTTATAGTAGCCAGCAATAACAACCAAAAACACTGAGGTTAAAAAAAATCACTGAAGAAAAGAAGATTGTTAAATACTTTAGAATAAACCTAAAAAGAAATATGCAAAATTTGTGTAAAGAAAATGACTCAATTTTACCCACAAACATGAAAGAAATTTGATTACAAAACCAAACTATATTCTTTGATGGGAAAATTCAATATTTTAAAAGACCAATTCACAAAAAATCAATAATTTTGATATATTCTCAATCAAAATATTAAATAACTTTTAAGGAACTTGAAAAATTGGTTTCCAATTTTATAATGCAGGGGGAAAGCCACCAAGACTTAGGAAATAAATACATGGAGACAAAATTGGCTATGAAGGGAAGGTCACAGGGTGATACTAAAAAGGGACTGGAGGGTTAAGAGAGATTCTTTTGAGAGGCCAGAGCATATTTAAATGCTGATAGGGAAAAGCTAGTAGAGGGAGAGAAGCTGAATTGAAAACAATAATAGCATAAGTTCCCTAAGTAGCTAAGGGCAAGGTATATTCCCCAATAATGTTATAACAAAATGAGCATTTTACTGAACAACATTGTTTCAGAATATACAAAACAGAATTTTTGCTCAGGCTGGCCTCATGACAAAATGAACTGCACTCATCCTCAATCCCTTCCAAATTCTCATTGAAAGGTCCAAAAGGATATAGTGAAGGGGAAAATTTAATGGGTAAAGGGATTCTGGGAGATTATATTTGACCATCAGTTATGCTTAAAATATATTCAAAGACACATAGAAGATATGAAAAAGGAATATCAAACTGTAATGGACTGCAAGAGAGGACAGCCTGTCTGGAAATAAGTGGAAAATAATGCCAAAGTAATTAATCAAAGCTAGTTCTTTGGTCACCTTCACTGTGCCTTTATTTAATGGTGAAGATAAGGGAGATTGAGGCATTTGCAGGAAAAAAAGCCTATTTAAATTCTACTGCAACTTAAAAGGAAATGACATTATCCTTGAAGTGCAGGGTTAAGGTTATTTGAACCAACCAAATCTGTTCTGGCTACAATTTACAAAACTTTTGGACAATATATGTAATGAAAATAAATCTTCTTAAATGCACCAAAGATCTACCAAAATAATAATAAATTATCAAGTCAATATGTAAGTGAAGAACTTTTGCTACAAAAGCATTAGCCAAATCCTCTGAACAGCAATAATAATTTACAAGGCTTGCTGTGGCTTGGGAGACAGAATATTAAAACCTGAGTGCATCTGGGTGAAGATTCTAAAAGGAGACCCTTCTTCCATTGAGCTGGAACCCTAATGAGTTTCATGTATCCTTAGTGTAAAAGCAAGTCAGGCATAACTTGCTTCCCCAATTCATATACCCAGGGGATTGCTCTGAAACTGAGTCAAGCACCCACCAAATTGATCAATAAGTAAAAATGTGGTAATATCAAGATTTGGAAAGGAGATGAAATAACAGTTATTCACAATCAGAACTAAGTGAACTATATGTTGAATATGCCACATTTTTTTGTAAAGCAATTTGGCATTATTTAGTAGCCACTATAGGGACAGAAATATCAGGATGTTGAGAATGGCATTGTTCAAAATTTTCCCAAGTGGAAATGATGCTGATATGTACTATCACAAAAGGGTGAATAAATTATGGCATACTTTTATAGTAGAATGCTACACAGCAGTGAAAACGAATAAACTACTACACTTCACTCAAAAACAGGTATAAATGTCACAAACATAAAATTGATCAAAAGAAAAGTCATGAAAGCATACAATATAATTCTTTTTATATAAAATTATAAAATCCAACAAAACTATATCACATTACTTAACAACACAGTTAAGTTATTAAAACAAAGAAAAGTAAGAACATGATTTTACAAAGGTCAAGGTAGTGCTACTTCAAAGTTACCTTTAGGAGAGGAAGAAGTGCTGCATTGGGAAGAAGTAATGGGTGACTTCTTGTATGCTGGCTTGATCTAGATGCATTAATATTACACTTTTTCTCTACATTGTAAAAATAATTTTATACTCTTCTGCATATATAACATTTCTCAATAAGAATTAAAAGGCAAATGAAGACAATATAAATAGTTCTAAGAGGAGGAAAAAAATAGGATAACAGCAGAGGAAGAAGAAAAGGAGGAAGGATGAGGATACATGGCTCTCTCTAACCTGGATTGTCACAATAAAGATGGAAACCTAGGTTTTGAGTACCAAGACCATCCTCACTTCCTTGGCTGCTCCTTCCTGTACAGTTTTAAATTTTCCTTCTACATTTCTAAAATGGCAATGTAAATTTTGAGGAAATCTAAAATGTCTCCCGATCATTTGTCAGTGTTTCAAGTACTTAAAAGGAACCAATGCTGCCTCTGATGAAAGGTATCTTGTTTCCCTACTGATAAAATGAGACATCCTTCAGTAGACATAACGAAAAAAAAAAAAAAAAAAAAACAATTATTATACTAAAAAATACTGAGCAGCGAAAAAGAGGAACTATATGGACAAATATGAGCCATATCCCATCCACCAGCCACTAAGTAAATTGATTTTTTGCCCTAAAAAGAAAAGTCAGTAAAATATCTCCAGTTCACATACTCAACAAGATTCTGGAGAAACACTATGATTTAAGAAACATTTGAATAGATACTTATGATAAAAGTACAATCTAAGATCAGAAAATATTTCAAGGTTTGAAAATGTTGAATTTTTAAAACAGAATCAGCAAACAAGGGATGTGCCATGAGAAAAAAAATTGATAATGAGTTAATACATGCTCACAAAAACTAAACCTAAAAAGAAATGGTTCAACATAGTGCAATATAGACAGAACTGATTTTAAAAATACTAGTGATGTGGAAGACAACACAAGAATATGGAAATACATATAAAAAGCATTCCCAAAGAAAAAACAACATTAGAAGAACAAGATCAAAGAAATAAAAGACAAACATGCCAGGGACTATAAAGAACTGCTTGAATTTTCAGGGTAAAATAACTCATTTTATTCATAAGCAATATATAAGCTGAAAAAGAGCATATCTTCATAAAACTTGTGAATTTTAAAGTCTACCAACATTTAAGCAGGAAAAAAGGTGAACTACAAAGGAAAAAATAAAGTCCTGTTGGTCTCAGATTTCTGCTCCATGACAAAAAATTCTAAGACAATAACTTAGCATTGCTGTAGAATCTTGAAAGCAACAGATATATCAACATTGTCTGTCTGGCCAAGCAAGCATCCATCTGAGAATCCACTGAAAGATATTCCCTACCAAATTAGAACTCAGAAAAATCAACCACATATCCATTCTTAAAAGTTATCACATGGGTCTGGGATTGTGGCTCAGTGGTAGAGCGCTCACCTAGCACATGCGCAGCCAGGGTTCCATCCTCAGCACCACATAAGAATAAACGCATTGGGTACGACTAAAACAAATAAATAATTTTTTAAAATTTTCACATGGATAGATGTAATACTTCACATTTATCTGATGAATTTGACCACGAAATGAATTGTTAAAATTCCCCAAAACAATAAAAGAGAGTTAAAATGGCAGGAAGTGTTGAAAATAAAAAAAAAACTTAATCTAATTAATTTTTAAATATCCTAATGGAATTGAATGCAACTGTCACTAATTATTTGTGACAGAACAGCTATGTGAAATAAAACAAAGAATTATGAAAGTTTAAAATCCCAGTGACTTCATTCAAAACTACAAAGGGAAAAGGAGGAAACTAGGAAGTAAAAACATTCTGATTTTCTCCTTTTGAAAGTTGTACTTTTTTAATATCATTTGTGACAATGAAATACAGGTCCCGGGGCTGGGGTTGTGGCTTAGCGGCAGAGCGCTCGCCTCGCACGTGTGCAGCCCGGGTTCGATCCTCAGCACCACGTAAACATAAATGCATTGCATTGTGTACAACTAAAGTAAATAAATAAATAAATAAATAAATAAAAGAAATACAGGTCCCTTCTCACTTTTAAACAAATCAGTAAACAATCAGGTTATCAAGAAATAATTAGATTTTATCTTCTACTTTAATTCCTTTTTAACTAGCCTCCTTTCATTTACTAACATTTTAAATCAATATTAAATAACTTTTACTTCTTTTTCCAATCAGACTGTTTTACTATTAGGAATGATTTAAGTTGATAACTTGAAGTAGACATATTTTGCTATTTTATATTTTTCATTTACTAGGAGTTTGTGTTAAAGATGGATACTCAATTTTTATTAACATTTCAATGGAGTCTGTGAAGAAGCTCATGTGACTTCTCTTTTGGTCTACTGATATAAAAGATTACATTAATAATTTTATAAAACTATTTGTTCACAATATGTTCTTTATGTTGTGTGGTTCAATTTACCATTGTTGAGAATACACTTCCACCTATATTTGTAGGTTAAGTATTTAACTCTATGTTTTTATATCTTTATCAGTTTGGGCAGTAAGCTAATACTGGCTTATAAAGTGAATTTAGACATTGTCTATCTTTTAAAATATTATTCATGATATATACTGCATGGAATTATTTATTTATTTAAAATCTAAACAAAATAGTATGTGTTTAGAGGATGCTTTCACAGATTTTAGATTATTTTCATCATTTCTCTATTTACATATCCTATTAATTCTTGAATCTGTTTCTACAATTTATATTTTTCTATTAGAGTACTTATTTTAAGGGTCTGGGGATATAGCTCAGTTGGTAGAGTGCTTGCTTCACATACACAAGGCCCTGGGTTCAATCCCTAACACCATAAAAAAAGAAAAAAAAAAGAAGAGTACTTATTTTATTGAAAGCAGAATAAGATGGAACCCAGGCAGCGCTTGGCCAACATTCTTACAGAGATTAGTACAGATGTAAAAAGGCCAGTACCATATACATGCCAGAATACCAGAAAGAAGAGACTGCAAAGAAAGAACTCCAGACATCTACAGAAGATCCATTTAGAGTACTCAGTCCAGTACTGATCCATGCATATGTGTAAGGAAACTAAACCTGGAAAAAGAGCCATCCAAAATGATTAGGAGAGCACAGTATTGCAGGAATAGTGTTTGCTGCTATAGTACCAGATTAGCACAAGACTGGGCACTGATCCGCTGTTTTTAATTTTATAGTTATTGTTTTGATTAGGCAGAAGTTATATCTTAAGGAGCTGAGACATGGTTAATTCCATCTCTCCTGGTTATCACTGTGGGTCCATAAGCATGGCTGTTTAGAAATATGTATAAAATCAGGTTAAGTGTTTCAGCAAAGCACAACCCTCCCCCAAATATCACAAATCTAGCTTTGTTGTTAATCCTTCCCAAAACAAATGAAGCACAGATATTTAATCCAAATATATTAGTTACATGTGGACTGTTTACTCCAGCACAAATAATAAAGTAAATAGAGCAGTGTTATTACTGAGGCCATGAAATCCATTTGGTAAAAACTAATCTTCTTAGTTTTTAAATTTAGTATATCAAAAGGTTCATAATATTTTATGACTTTTGTTTTCAATTCAGTTATATTTGTGGAGGTTGTGTCAAAAAGATTCCGCTGCACATACAAGAGGATACATATAACAGCTTTATCAAGATCCTACTTTATGTCTGCCTTCTTTCTAAAAGTTTACTTGTAGTTTTCCGGTGATAGTCCATTATGAAGTAAAAGCTTGTTCCTGCTGCCAGGATGAAGTGTTTTTATTTGTACTCTTATATGTGAGTTGGAATGCAATTGCTAGTTTTTCTTTCCTACTGGACTGAGAAATACCAAAAGGCAAAGAATATAATTAGTGTCTCATATCTGCATTTCTACCTTTTGAACCATGTTCTGGCAGAGGTTAAGTTTTAAAATAATCTTTACTAAATGAGTGCACAATATGCTAAGAAAACCTTAAGCACATTATGGTTCCATGTCACAAGCTTCTGACCCTTCATTCCTCCTTGGTAGGTTGCATATTTTCTTTCTTTCTTTCCTTTTTTTTTTTTTTTTTACCAGGGATTGAACCCAGGAACGCTTACCCACTGAACCACATCTCCAGCCAAAATAAAACATGTTTTATTTAGAGACAGGGTTTCGCTGAGTTGCTTAGGGCCTCACTAAGTTGCTAAGGCTGGCTCTGAACTTGTGATCCCCCTGCCTCAGTCTCCCAAGCTGCTGGGATTACAGGTGTGCACTAGCTCACCCAGCAGGTTGGAGATTTTCTTGGAAACCACTGAGTATCTGAAAAGTGGAATTCCTTATATGTCTAAATGCACAGAGTGATTACTACCACAAGAATATTTTTCTTAATTGAAATTATACAAATGGTTACTTTTCCAAGGTCCCCGATTTTGGTGATATCCATTGTGGCATCAAGTATAGATGGCTTAGAATCTCACTCCAACACAAAAACAAAGTCTGAAGGAAAAAAAAAAAACCTTATATTAGGTTTTCAGACTGAATAGAAAGCTAAAACCATGTTTTCTACGTGTGGCCTCAATAAGAAGATTAAATACAAATAAAAATAAGAATGTTATGATGATTGAATTCCCTAGCACAAATTCAAGAGTGGAGACAAAACCCTATTACAAACTTTACCTTGAGTTTACTGGAAAAACAAGATAGTTGACTGATATAAGAGCAGACAGTGCTGTTGTATAATGGGAAAATTAGGACCTGTCTTGGTTCACAATTTCACACCAGACAGGATTCAATAAGTTGCTGCCTATGAGGTAGTTGAAAGATTCCACTGGCAGTATGATTCACCTAAGGAATGAACACTGAGAAGAACTTAACTTCAAATTACATCCACACAATGAAAATGAAAGCCATGTGCCCCCAGATTTTAATAAAGCTGAGCTTAATTCTGGATTTGATAATCAAGAAACACTATATTCTTAAACATAGTACCAGTTACAATTCAATATTCACTGTGAGATTTCTTTGTTCAAGACAGCTGTCTTGGTTAATGGATAAGATGTTAACTATTCAGAAATGAGAAAATTAAGCATAAGAAGTACCCAGCAAAGAATGTCACAGCAGCTCCCCCAGGATATTCTCTTACTGTATCCATTGTTTCCATGGAAGAAGCATTAAGTTAGTTATAAAAATATATTAAAATACTGAGTGAAACTAGGTATTGTGTGGGCTTTATCTTTGTTAAGTTAATCTATATACTAATTTTAATTTTTTCTGCTTCTTGTTATTTTCCTGTAATTCTACAATATGAATGCTTATTAAATAAAGGAGAATACTCCTCATTTTAGGAATTTCTCCTAGAACTTCAGGGTGAGAACTGAGTCTTTTGGATTGACATTGAAAAATAGAGGCCTGGGTTCTTGTGCTATGGCTTGCCTGGCAGAGGTGACTTTCACGTGTAATAACAAGTAACACCTAAGGATCTAGAGGCCAATTAATCAGATTTTAAAATTATTACTCTACTACATTTCTATCATTTTAACCCTTGGAACACTGCTTACCTTCTCTAGACTTAAAATTCCTCATTTGTAATGTGGGTATAAAAATGGTATCTACTTCACAGTGTCATTGTGAAGAATAAATGGGGTATACTGCCTCATTGCCTGCTCAGAGAAACCACTCAGAAATAGTTATTTCTGCCAGGCACACACTATTGTAATCACAGCTTCTTGTGCAGGAGGGTCACAAGTTTGAGGTCAGCCTGGGCAACTTGGCAAGACCCTATTTCAAAATAAGAAAGGTTGTGGATATAGCTCAGTTGTACAGCACCTGCCTAACATCCATGAGGCCCTGGTTAAACCCCCAGTACTGGAAAAAAGGTGGGGGGGGGCAAGAAGAGAGATTAGTTATTTCTTTACTAACATTAGAACCAGAAAGGAAACTTAAGAGATCAGGGAGGTCAAAATTATCTTAATCTCCCCCAACCTCCTACTTCTGAATTTGAAGGGTATTAGGGTGAACAGACAAATGACTGTCTAATTTCCACTAACATTCTGTTATTCCCCTTTAAAAAAAAAACTGAATAGTTTCTTTATAGTGATGTTACAATCTGAATTTACACTTTTATTTAAAAATAGATTAAAATGATGATCTATTCTTAACAAATCCTCACAAAATCCTTATTTTCATCCAATATTTCAGTATCTTTTGAAAACTCTCATTTCAGGTTTCTTTCATATGATATACACATATGAGGTTGCATTATATGAGAAACCTTGATGAAGTTGTATTATATGACAAAAGTGATTGTGTTAGAATAGTATGGTATAGTACAATGTGGTATGTAAGGCTCTATATTAGCAGATTGGAGAAAGGGACTCGCTTATTGGCTTTGAAGAAATGAACTGCTATGCTGTGAAAAGACCTGTAAGAAGGACACATGGCAAGGAACTGTAGGAGGTCCATGAGCTAAGAGCAGCCCCTGGCTGAGAGCCAACAAGGAAACAGGGACCACAGCATCACAACCATATGGGAGATGAATACATGCTAAATTATTCATATACATGATAAATTAATAAATTTTGATGTTTACTTAGATGGAAATAGTTTTAATTTTTATGTAATCAAATGCATCAATATATAACTACAGATATTTCTTTAGCTGTTGAGCTAAGAAAAATTTTCACAAACTCAAGATTATATAAAAACATACCTATGTGTTCTTCTAAGCTTTTCCTTATTTTTATTTTTTTAACATGTAAAAAGTTAATCTAGCCGGGCGGCATGGTAGCACACACCTGTAATCCCAGTGGCTAGGGAGACTGAGGCAGGAGGATCCCGAGTTCAAAGCCAGCCTCAGCAACTTAGTGAGGCCCTAAGCAACTCAGTGAGACCTTGTCTCTATAAAATATAAATAAATAATAGCATATATAATAGTGTATGTGTGTGTGTGTGTGTGTGTATACACACACACATATATACGGACTGGAGATGTGGCTCAGTGGTTAAGCATCCCTGGGTTCGATCCCTGGTACCAAAATAATAATAATAATTAACCCACAGTTTTGCAAGATGAAAAGAGTTTTATAGATGGATGGTGATAACACAATAATGCCACTGAACATGGACGCTTAAAAAAATGGTTAAGATGGTTTAAAAATTTTAAATCCTTTAAGAAAACATATAAGCCGGGCGTGGTGGCGCACGCCTGTAATAGCACTTTGGGAGGCTGAGTCAGGAGGATCGCGAGTTCAAAGCCAGCCTCAAGGCACTTAGCAACTAAATTTAAAATCCTACTTAAGAGTTCAAACCAAAAAAAAAAAAAAAAAAAAAAAAAAGAAAACATATAGACCCACTGGAATTTATTTTGGCATATTATGACAAGTGTATATATATGATTAAAAGTATTCTTCTTTCCCTATCAATCTGAATACTTGTATGAAATTGGATATACTTTGGCTGTTTCCAACTGTACATGATTATCAGAATCTGATTAGATAAGGATTTCCAGTTACCTTATTTCATTCTCATCATATCCGGAAGGAAGACATAAGCACTCCATCCATAAAGCCCCAGGCCCTGGAACCCAAGTCTTAGGATGCAAGTACAAGAAGCATGAAGCTGCAATCTTTAAGCTTTTGGTGACATCTAGTGGAATATTTTTCACAGGAAAACTTGTTTATAGTGTCAGGAAGAAACTCTGTTCTACAGAACCACCCAGCTTCTTAAGCCAATAGGGCAGTTTTAAATATAAAAGTTGAAAGCCTTATTAAATATAGGATGGATCTGTGTCCAACCATTCTTTCTGGACTGTTGTTCAGGTGTCACATATAAAACAGTCAAGTGCAGCTCAGATCACTACTCCTGTCTTCAGAAGTTTCAATGGCTTCCAATTGGCAATGGAATTAAGTACACATAAGTTAGCAAAGATGGAAAGTAAAATCAACAAAGATGAGGACTTTCCTAAATATTAACTACACATAGAAATAAGTGAATCTAGTTGTATTTAAAATGAATAACAGATACTGAAGAGGAGCTTCCCTGTTTCAAGGGAAAAATCTCAAAGTTTACATTCCCTAAAAGCCTTCCCCTAACTGGAATTCATGCACTTAATATACTGTCAGTGCCTATGTCATAGCATTTATCTCTGTTTTACATTCAGGTAGTCTGATGCAGAACAACCTGTCATCCCTACTAAACTGTGATGGCCTTATGGATAGAGTGTCTGGTTTATCTCGGATTGAAAGAGCCTTGACACATTTAAAAAGGGATTTTTTTCTGTGAAGTTGGCTCTGAGACTTTAAAGAGGTCATTGGTGTACTCACAGTTCATTCCACGCCATTAATCTAGTCAACTTATGACTGCTTTCCAGGTTACACATTTTACCTGTTCACTTTTTCTTATTAGTTTGACCTGTGCTGACCTCATATTCTCTTATTTGTTGATTCAAAACTAAACACCCGGAAGACTGATCTCATTTTCTTTCTTATTTGTTGATTTAAAACTGACCCTTATCAGATTGGCCTTCCAGAAAAGAATTGGTTTTCTGCAAAGTTTACTGAAAACTGGCCAGACTCATTTTTAATGGCAATCATGGTCAGCTGTACTGCCTAGTAATCCACAGTTGTCCCCACAACTATGTTAGTAGTGTTCCCAATCATGAATGTTGATGTAGTTAATCCCGCCACAAGTTTTTGATCCCATACAGCCTCAATTTAAAGACTTTGACCCCTGCCTCCCAAAACCACAGAAAATGTGTTATTGTAGAATCACCTTCTTGGCAGTCCCAATTTACATTATCCTGCCTCTCCCTTCTCTGGCTCTGGCCAAAATCCTCCACCAGGAAGCTCCATATCCCATTCTTAACTGATTTGAAGTATGGCCAACAAATGTCATCAAGGTCTCAACTCCTTTCAAATCCTGAGTACTGAATGAAAGGAGGGTTATAGCAAAAGTGTCACCACCACATACTGCTACTGTACTCTAATCCCTACTATTCCAGGATAGAATCTGGCACTTCTATATTATGCAACTCAAAAGCCCCATAGCCCAAAACCCAAATGTAGTAATCCCTCTCCCAGTCCCGCTAAATCTATGTATTCCCTTAGACTACATCTGGGCAACTAACAATTGCTACTGCTCTGTCTCTGTGAATCTAAATTACTGAACATGAATCTAGAATCCAAGTATGTGTACTGCTTTGCTGTTTGCCTCAATGGCAATACCAGCATATGTTTGATACTTGGGAGGAAGTACATAAATATTTGTTCAACATTAGACCCAGTGAAACAGATGAATGGACAATCTCATGAGGTGGGAATTCCTGTTCCTACTTTATAGGTGAGGGAAACAAAGCAGGGAGTGATCAAGTAATATGATTAAAATCACACTTACTGAATGGTAGATACAGGATTTGAATTCAGTTTACCAGATGTCATATATTTTAAAATCACATTTTATTGCAACTCAGGAACTTCCCTGAGTGCACTAGGTCCTGGGTCAATTGTAAATACTTTTTGAAATCCTGACACTGTACTAGGTATTTTATTTGTGGGGTAGAATTTTTCTAAGTCAATTAAACCAGACAGTAATAATTTTAAATCCTATAAGATTTGAAAGAATCAAGGCCTTAATAAAAACAGCCATTTACCTTACTTTAGACTAGTTAGGAATGAGATACTGGGCCTGCTGGTAAAAGTTTCTAGTCTTTCCTTGCTGCCAAGAGGTGAAAAAAGCATAGATAGCAGAAAATAAAAGGGGCTAGAAAGACTCAAGTATGTTTCTAAGATTTTAGGCTGAATAGAGCCTTAATAAATACAATAAAACTCTCAAACAGAACTTTTCTGATGACTTCCAGTACATAAACAAATTTTACTGGGAATTTAAATGATAAATTCTAGAGCACTGTGGTAGGTACTTTATAAGCATCAACTTATTTAAAACTATCATAAATTTTATGGTTTTATCATCACTATTTGCACGTGAAAATACTGAAGATCAAAACTTTTTAAGAAAATTTCCTGCCAGGCACACTGGCCCACACCTGTAATCCTAGCCAGTAGGGAGGCTGAGACAGGATTGTAAATTCAAAACCAACCTCAGCAACTTAGCAAGGCCCTATGCAACTCAGCAACACCCTGTCTCAAAATAAAAAATAAAAAAGGCTGGGGATATGGCTCAGTGTAAGGCACCCTTGGTTTCAATAGCTGGTACCAAAATAATAAAACAAAAATTTCCTAAGCCACCTAAAATACAATGAGGACTCATGCATCATGATCATCTCCCTATGAAACAAGCAGTCTCCATACAAAATGGGAAAACTGCTCCATTTATTCCTAAAATTCTCCCTAAAACTTTTATAATAAGTATTCAGTTTTTTTATTGTTCTTGAGCATGGTAGTAAATATGATAATGGGATGCATTCAATAGGGTCATCATTGCACTGTACTTCCTCTAGAGTTAATTTTTTTTGCATTTAATAACCACCTCCAATGTCACCCACAAATACTTAGATTCAGATTCATTTTTTAAATCATTATTTGATGTGCTACACTGTAAGAGAAATTAGCTTCAGAATCAACTTCACCACAGATTTTGAAAGAATTCCTACTACCATTAGGAATATGTGCATAGCAAAATCAACAGTCTGATTCTCCTTGGGAGTTCTTAAATCTGCCTTAAAGACACAATTGGTGGTTGAATGAGATGGATATCATTATCCTAAATGCATGATTGAAGATCTGAATGGTACTTATATACTTTGTATACAAGCAGTTGTATGTAAAAAGATACTATACTTGTGCATGATGAATAAGTAAATAAATAATAAAAAAATTTAAAAAAAAAAAAGACACAAATATTTAAAACAACATAACAACTATTCCAAAAAAAGGAACACTCTGAGGAGAAAGAGAAGGAAACTCATATAACCTTTAAGGTAAAAGCTAAAAGGGAGCTAGTATAGAAGCCATATAATTTAAAGACAGAAATGTTAGAAAGGCCTCAGTTAGGAAGAACACAAGCAGAAAAGTCTTCCCCATCTCACCTGCCCTGAGGCAAGGGAAAGTGGGGAGATATTGCTCTTTTGAAAATAGGAAATCTATCTACCTCCAGCTATCTTTAGATAGCCCCAGGAGTCACAGTAGGATTCTGGTTGTGATAAAAAATGATGTTATGTTTAGGCCTCACCGGGCAGGCAGGGAAATATTCACTATTGCTTCAGCTGCCCCATGAAGAGTTTAGATGTACCTGGAACCATTTTGGAAGAAGCAATGTGGAGGGGATGGGGACTCAAATGTAGGCTAAGAAAAGCTCGAGATAGAAAATTAAAAATTTTGATTGAAATGAAAATTGCTTAAAGTGAATTCAGTAAGTCACAGGAAACACCTGATAAGCTCTCTCACCTCATTAGAAAAGTGATTTTTAAATTAAGAGTTCTCCATTGACTAGATCCCTTTCCTATTTTCCTACAGATTGCTTTAATACCTTAATTTCCAAGGCAGAAATATGTATGTATATTAAAAAACAAGGCTTTTTTTTAAATATACATACATGAAAAATCCAGAATCCTTCTATGTTATAACCTTTTGAACTCATCTAAGTTTCAGGTAAGTATTGACTAATGTTTATTCCTTGATTTTATTTAAAAGTTCCAATATTCAGAAGAATACCATTCAGAAAGTTTTTCTGTTAAGTGTATCAAGTTTTTCATTGCTATTATGCTTCAAAATAAGTATCAAAGGGAAAAACTGCAATTTCCTAAAATTTGGTTTTCAGATATGCATATTACTCCCTTGAAGCATGGATAAGCTATCTGCAAGCACAGTCTAGGATAGGAAGGTTTTAGAAATTGAGCCAACTAGAGTAAGGTATCACCCACAATGATGAGAAAACAAAGCTAAGAAAATCACTGTGGAGAAGAGTGGTGCATCTGACAAACTTTCAGAACAGCTGACATTTTTTGAGTGGTTATTATATGCTAAATGCTGTGCTAAGCTCTAGTTTTCCTATTAAAATTTGTATCATAAAATATTTTTAATTGGTAGAGTAATAACAGATACCAAAGCACAAGGCCCCAGAAATCTAAGATATTAATTTGCCATTTTTTCCTTAGATCTGTTACTTTTAAATAAATAAAACATTAGTTTCACCTAAAGCCCTTTTTTCATCTGATCTCCTTCCTTTCCTCCTCACACTAATATCCTGATTTTTGTGTATATCACTCCAATCAAATTTTTTTTAATATATCGATTTTTATGCAGTTTGCCTTTTTTAACAAATATTTTGATACTTACCCATGTTGATACATTTAGTTCTGGTTGACTCCCATTAGCTTCTACAGTGAACTTCATTATAAAAATTAACCTTGGTTGATCCACTCCAGGCAGGCTGTTTATACTTTTTTAACATTCAGAATGTTGTAAAGACCAGTTTTATGAATATATCCTTGTGTACATGGGCAAGTTTCTCTAGGTCCTTTTCTTCAGATGGAATTTCTGGGTCATAAGGTATGCACCCTCCAATTTTACTAGGCATTGTCAAAATTATTTCCAAAGTGATTTTATCAACTTACACACCTACCAGAAAGGTAGGAGTTCTTTTGCCCATTTTTTTCTTTGGTATTTTTTCATTCTTATCGATTTCTAAGCATTCTTTTGGAAGTTATTTCAATGCAAATATATTCTTCCAATTTGAAATTTCACTGTTAATAATATCTTTTATCATAAAAATGTCTTAATAGTGTAGAAATTTATCATTCTCCTTCTATGTAATTTTTATGTCTTAAAAAAATAATCCTTTACCCAGTGTGAATGCCTTTCTTCATTTTCTTCTAAGTGTTTAAAAATTTTCCTCTTCACATTTATGTTTTCAAACCATCTAGAATGTGTTTTTGTGTGTGCTGTGGGTTAAAGAATCTCAATCTTTTTGCAGAAAGTCTTTTTAAAAAGTCCATTCTTTCACCACTTTTAAAGCTATCTGTCATAACATGATTTCATCTACAAGTGGGCTTTTTTCTAGGCTATGTTAATCTACTGGTCTATCCTGGCCTGTTGATATCATACAGATTAAAATACCAGAGCTTTGTAGTAAGTCTTGATATCTGATAGGGTTAGATTTTCCTAATTCTTTCTCAGAATTGCTTTGGTTCTTCTTGCTCTTTATTCCACCATGCAAATTTTAGGATTAGCTATATTTCCCATTAGTGTCTTTTAAAACAATACCTGTTTCTTATTTTGGTGGTAAAATGAAGCTATTAATTTGTTTGTTTTGTGGTTGGTTTATCAAATCTTTAATATTCCATCACTGATCAACAATAAATAGTACTATCAGGAAAGAGAAGGGGAGTTATATATGAGAAAAAATTATGTTGTGATATCATTTGAAGTTCATGTTCCAAATTTGAGGTTGAGAGTAGTTTTGATAAAATCATCCCAACCATGAATATATGAATCTCCAGTTAGCTTTTCTTTTATGTCCTTTAATAAAGGTTAACAATTTTTCCATAGAGGTCTTAAGCATTTTGGCTAAATTCTTGGATTTAAAAAAAAAATCTTTCTTGCATTTGATCTTCTGGGCCATTAGTGTGGCCTTTTAATTCACCTGCTATTTTGTTGAGAAACCATGTTTTTAGAATTGTGTATGTGAGTGTACTGCATTCAGATCTCCTTAAACTTTTTTGTTGTTCAGGTATTCATCTCTTTCTTCCAGCAATTATTACTCTGAACATGGGTTTTATACCTTTCAGGGGAATTCCACAGGTGCTGAATGGAAAAAGATGTTTCTTGCCCTTAACTGGGATGAAAAGAGGAGACTATTATGTGCCTCCTGAAGCATGGTGGAGGAAGCCTCTCTGATCTTCCTCTGTTCAAGCCCTTCTCTCCACCTTAAGAGTAAGGACACTCAACCCAAGCCCTTGTCTTTATTGGACAGTAAGATCCTGCCCTTTCATACCAATTTGAGATCCTCAGATGTTGAAATGCCAAACTCTGGCAAGAATTTTGACCTTGGCTCCTGAGAAGCTGCTCACATTTGATTCCTCCACCCCTAAGGAAAGAAGCCCCATTCTTTCCACCAGAATCTGGAGCTTGGAGTTAGGAATAGAAGTCATTACGATCCCCCCAAATCCACCACTGGTATATTTTCTATTTGTTTTTTAATAATTTGTTAGTGGTAAAAATGAATGCTATCAACTGATGTTTTGGATTGTTTTTTCCAGCTTTGTGGTTGGTTGGCCAAATTTTTTATTTAGTATTCCATCGTTGTTCAAAACATGTTATTTTGGGGCATGAGGGGCAGGAAATTCGGCAGATCCCCCAAGAAAAGGCAAAAAGGCAACATACGGCCTGGCCAGCATTATCCACCTGCTTTTTTAGACTGAGTGTAAACTTTGTGTTTACAACTTAATGTAAACATCTGAGCTAAGTGATTTTTGTTGTTGCTGGTTTGCTTTTAATATTGGGAACACTGAGATTCAGTGTGGAAGACACCCTGAAATCGAGTAGCATTATCCCAGTCCCTCCCCATCTTCTCCCGAAAATCTAGTTGGTCTGAATGGACAGAATGAGCCATTTTTCCATTTTAGGTAAGCGGATATTAGTTACAGATCTTAAAACTGTTTGCCTTATTTATCAGGAAAATGTGGAACGGAAGGAGCCTTTAGAACTTTTACTTCGAAATATAAGAAGACTAGTACTCAGATTCAAGTCATACTTTTAACATGAGCTTGTTGCAAGAAACTTTTAACAATTCCAAACGAAATTAAACGAGTTTTAACTTTTTCCTCCCAAAGCACAAAAATGGAGAGGAAGTTAACAGGGAAGTCTTAAACAGTAAAAACAATTCTTCTTTGTTCTAGTCCTTGGGTAGTTACCACAGAACCGGTTCTTCTCTTCTTGAAAACGTTTTTTGGGCCCAAGTCTGTTCGAGCTTAGTATCTGCTCCGGCCTCCCCCTCTCTCCGAGCGGCTTCCAAGGCGGCCTCCGCCCCTGGGGGGCGCCCTGCGGCCGGACCGGCTGTAGGAATCACGCGGCGGGGGACACCCCCTTTCCATGGACCGGGGCAACCCACGATCCGGCCTGCCCACCCGGTCTCGGCCCCCAGAATAGCGGTCGCTGCGGACGCCGCCGTACCCGTCGCGGCCGCCGCCATAGGCGTCGGGCGAGCCACCGCGGTACTCTTCATAGCGACCTCCGCCATAAGATGGCGGCGGGCCCCGCGCATCCCCGTAGCTCTCGAAGGGGTCTCGGTAGGAGCCTCCGCTCGGATGATCCGCGTAGTCACGGTCGCGCCCACCGTAGCCGTCGCGGTCGCAGTAGCCTCTCGACGGACAGTCGTCCCGGGCACTGGAGTGGCCATAGTCGCGGTAGGTGTACTCTCTGGGCGAGGGGGCAAAATCCCGGGGGTCGCGGGCGCTTGGATAGTCTCGGCTCGAGTAGCTGTCTCGGGGCGAGTAGCCCTCCTCCCGCGGGCCCAGGTAGGGGTCGCGGCGCGGGGGCGGCGGCTCCCGGCGCGGCGGGCCTGCATATCCGTCTCGGCCACGCGCGGCCGAGGCCCTCCCCCGCATTCCGCCGCCACTGCGAGCCGGGCCCGACGGGGCGGCCCTCTTGGGCGGAGGCCCGGCCCTGCGTGGCGGCGGCGGCCCGCGCTTCAGGTGCATTGGGGCCCTGGAGGGCTGCAGGTCGAAATCCCCCGCATAGCCGCCGTCGTCGGCGGACCCGCCCCGGGAGAGGGGTCGCCGCGGGCCGCCGCCGCGAATGCCGCGCAGGCCCCTCGGACGACCGCGGCTGCGGGGCGGCGGTGGGCCCCGCCGGCTACTCTCAAATGCCGGTTTGGTGGCCTGGGCCACCTTGATGGCCTTACCATCCAGGGACTTGCCGTTCATGTCTCTGGCGGCGGCCTTGGCGTCTGCGGGGCTTTCGAAGGTGACGAACGCGAAGCCCCTGGACTTGGTGGTTTCTCGGTCTTTCATCAACAGCACCTCAATGATGCGGCCATACTTGCCAAACGCGGCTTCGAGGGCTTTCTCGTCGGTTTCGGGGTTCAGCCCCCCAATGAAGAGCTTTCCCGGGCGATCTGCTTCAACCATGTTGGCGGGTGGTGTGGTCAATGGCGGCGGGAGTCGAAGGGGCGGTGCCGACGCGACCTGCGGGCCCGCTCCCCTAGGGCGGCTCCTACCGGTCGGGCGGCGCGTCGGCGAGGCCGGAACCGCGGCTGTCCCGGGTGCGCTGACCGAACGCTCCGACAGCGCCCCGGGTCTGGTCCACAGCTGTTGGCTCCCACTGGTAGCGATTGGCCGCTTGACCCCGCAGCTCAGCCGGCTGTAGGGAACATCGGTCGGGGATTTCTCTCCAGTCTTTTACTTGGACTACTGACTGGACCCAGGCTTAACTAAGGCTGTAGTTACTCCTGAAGACGCTGCGGGTAGAACCGTTAGGTGGAAAAGTTTTGTGCATTTTTATGAGCGTTGTAATACATTCCAATCCTGATTACCCAAACCATTTGCAAACAGGAAAAAAATGGAAAATTAAATAAGTAAATGTTTAAAATTCTGTTCGTAAAAAAAAAATTTTTTTTCCACTTGTTGGAGGGGAAGAGAAGACGTGGAGGGCAGCGTTGGTTGGTAGAACCGGAAGGAGAGGGAGTCATTCTTTGGGTGCACCATTTTGTTTTTCTTCAGTACCACTTTCTTCAATCTTTTAGACTTTAAAGGATTCATGATAATGTTGTATTCAAACTGCCCTTTAAAGTTATAGCACGGAAAGTCGTCTTTCGAACAAAGTAAAGACAAAAGACGTGAGCACTTGGACATTAATCCCCATTGTACCTTGGACACTTCTGAAAGTAGCACTTGAGCTTGTCTATTGAACTGAGTGAAGCCTTCGCCACTTCATCTGGATAGAGGTGGTGCACCTCAGCAAAGCAAGACTTCCTGGGTTAAAACAAGTTACACAATTGAAATTTGAATGGAAATAAGTGTGAAAAGCAAATGATGAGTACGTCTTTGCTTGAAATAGTAACATCTAAATCCAGGTCTACAAAGATTGTGTTTGACACTGTTTGTTAAAAAAGTGGTAATAGATTTTTCAAAAGTTGTTATAGTGAAAAGTTAATTATAAGTTTATATCTGTGTGCACATATATACGTATTCATATGTGTTATATTGATTTATGGCAGTGACAAAGGTTGAAACAGTGAAAGCAGGCATTTTTATATTTCCAACTTTAATGGAGATGCTTTTAAAGTTTTAAGTTTTTTTTTAATCATGTATGAATGGGATTTAATGTTAAATGAATCAGATTATGTGATGAAGTACAGTAACAGGTTTTTATTATTAAAACATTGTATTTCAAGGTAACCCTACCTATGTTGGGATGTATTCATTTTCTAAAAATTAATGCATTTGACTTGCTCATTTTTTTCTTTAGAAAATTCACATGCCTAAACATAAAGGGAATTTGCATATATATTTCTTTCCATACTGAACTGGACAGACTTGCCTAAAGCCACCCAGTCTGCTATTTTGAATCTATTTACCCAACTAGTCAATCAATTTATTTTAATTATGAGTCTATCCAGGTTTTTTTAAATTTTCCATTTGCAAGATAACTTAGTTCTAAGAAGATAATCCATTTTTGTTTCAAATTTCAAATTTATCAATAGCTGTAACCCTTTTTTTGTTCTTTTCTTTGATCAGTGCTGCTAAAAGTGTTTGGGGGTTTTGTTTCATAAATCTCTCTCTCCTTTCTTTTTTAAAGAACCAGTTTGCTGACCCTCTGTTTTGATTTTATTTGGTGCTACTGTCTTTATTAGTTCTATGTCTTTGGATTTACAGTTTGTACTACTTTTGTTACAGTATTTTTTTTTAGGTAGGGCACTTAGCACATTAAATTTATTTTTAATTTTTTCTTATAATTGTTATAATGAAGATTGAAACTTCTACATACTGGTTAACAGCATGTCGTGAACTGTGATACATGTGGTTTTCACTGTTCAGTTCCTAATATTTCTCATTTTCATTATTTCTTCCTTGATCCATGAATTATGAAGAAGTATGTGTATACTTAAGTTTTCAAACATACTGACATCTTTGTTATTTTTAACATGCTCTATATTATGTCCATTCTGTTTCTTGTTGAGACTTGTTGACCTAATATGTATGTGTAAATGTGGATGTATATTTTAATGTTTCATATATACTGAAAAGTGTATTCTGTAAATATTGGTATAGACACCTTCTTATATTGTGAAGTTCAAATTTTCCCTGTTCTTTTTTATTGAACAGAATTGGCAATCACTAAGAACTCTTCTTAAATTTCCCATAATTTGGATTTGGCAGTTTGTTTTTATGTGCATTTTTACTTCACATAATGTTATATTGTGAGGTATATAAAAATTGTGAGTTGCTAATATATTTCTGGTGATGCCTTCTATTATGTAATGATCCTCATTATTCATAATAACCTGTTTGGTCAGATATTTGTAAATTTTAGATTTCTTCATGTCAATTTATTGTGTGCCTTCTACCAGCCATGCTTTTCTTGCCTGTTTTTTTTCCCATCTTTCTTACCTTCTTTCATAGCAAATGATTTGTCTTTATTCCTTTTTTTTTCCCCTTTACTGTGGAAGAAGTTATGGCTTCTATTTTAATGCTTTGAATGATTGCCTTTCATGATTTTATAACACTAAATTTATTTATAAAATATTAAGTTTACTGTTTCATTAATTTCTACTTTACCATAACAAGATATAACATTTCCAGCACCATGGAAAGTTCCCTTGTGCCCTTGTCAAAATAATACTTTCCTCACAAAGTAATCACTATTCTGACTCACATCAACCACAAATTAGTTTTGCCTGTTCTTAAACTTTATATAAATGTAATCCTACAGAATGAACTCTTCTGTATTTTTGTTTATGTAACTCATCATATTGAGATTCATCCATGCAGTATAAACAGTCTGCTCTTTTTACTTAATATTTTTTAGTATTCATTACAGGACTGTTCCACAACTTATTTTTTTTCTGTTTCTTTTGGATAAGCATAGGAATTATTTACATTTTTGGAAGTGATTCTTAGGATTTATTCCAGTTCCCACAATGCCTATCCTCAAATTCCTGTCAGTCAGAAAGTGCTCTTGGCCCTGTCCCAAAGATACATATGGAATCCTTCCTTCTACCTAATTCTGCACTGCTACCATCTTTGTAGAAATTATCACACCTGCCTCTTGGCATGGAGCTCCTAAAAACCTTTGCATTTCCTATTAGGAATGTCTTACAACCACAGATGAGGACTGCTGCTGTAGGAAGGGAGTTGATCACGTGGGGAACCACCCCAGTATTAGAAGGTTAGAACTTGAGTACTCCCCCAACCTCCCCAGAGGGGAAAGGTGTAGGGCATTGAGCTTGCCAGCTAGCTAAGCTTACTCGTGTCAGGCAAAGTAAGGGAACCATTGTGTATCTGAAATGTTTGCTCTCTTTTGTTCCAGGGCTACTCTTATGTAGTCTAGTTTGGGAATGATCCAACAGTCCCAAAGAGACTGTTGCAATTCTATAGTGTTTTTAGTATAAAGTTTGCATCTTAGAAAGAAAGATGATGATAATATTAGGCCATGGCGGCAAAACACATAGTTATCAGGAGTTTAAGAGGCAGGGTGAAGTTCCCATATTCTTAACTATACCTTACAAGCAAGCCTATGACTTTATCCCATCCTCAGAGTACACCCAGAACTTTAAAAACCAAAACTTGTCCACACTGTGCTTTGGAGCACTGGATAAGGAGTCAGACTCCACACCACATGCTCAAATGGGCAAGCCAACTGAAGGCAAAAGGCTTGCTTAGACATCCAGCTATCATATCCAAGGATCTGATGGTGTTCTATCCCAGAAATGAGTCCTAGAACTATAGAACTGGTAAAGATAAATAGTATCCGACACTTTTTTAAAGCAACAAGACAAGATTTAAGTATAAACTTAAATGATGTGAACTCCAAAGAAGACAAAGGCAACATGTTTTTAAAAGTAGGACAGGGAGGGAACAAAAAGGGACTATGGGAAAGTGAAAAGGGAACCAGAAAAAGGACAGAGTGGCTGTGGGGATATGGAAAAAATATAGAAGGGAAAAAAATAAATTATTGAAACTAGTTTGCCAACATGGGGTAGGACAAAGTACATTTTGAGGTTTGGCATCATTTGCATTTTCCTGAGCTGGAATATATAGACTTGAGTCACCTTTGTAAGAACAAGGGCTATTATAGGTGAAAGCCAGGCTCAAATTTGTCCAGCCTCATAACACAGTGTTTAGACAAGTCCTTTGTGTCTCATGGGAATTCACGATGAGCACAGATTGGGACATAAGATCAAGGACTGCAGGGGTATCCCAGCACTGATTACTGGGACTTTGGAAGCCTGCCCACTGGAAGAACCTACTTGTAGGTTTGGAAGGTGACTGGAATTTACCAGTGGATATCACTGTTTGACCAAAGTGACCACTTGGGTCCATGAAATGACCCAAATGAGTAGGGGTGTAGAGCAATGCAGAAATGGGCTGAATTTAGACATATTCCTCTTATACTTGTGGCAAAATATTGCCAAAAACTGTTTCGTCAACAAAAGAAACAGATTGCAGGTGACTATGTCAGATTCCCTGGGAGAAGGCCATGAGCATAACTGGGAAGTAGGACTGATTCTGGCTACTGGTTTTGTTGTGGGGTGTGTGTGTGTGTGTGTGATGCTGGGGATCAAACCCAGGCCCTCATACATGCTATACAAGTGCTCTTGACAGGGATAAACACTGAGTGGACTGGTCTTTGCCTACCCAATGACAGATGCAAATGTTCCAAGTACTGTAAAAAAACAAAACAAAACTGGAGTAGACATTGTAGTAATTTGAACCACCAAGTTACATTTCTTCAAATAAAGAATACATACAGCACAACCCATAATTTTAACATTGTGTAGAGAGATAACCTCTTGAGAATTAGAACAGGCAATCAGTGGTTTTTTAAAATGAGAGGCAATAAGGGTACGGAGGGCTGGCTTACACACCTTCACATGTGTATGCTTACACTCAACAGGAATGCTGAAGGAGTATCCTCACTAGGTTATAATGATTTTCTGGTAAATATTCAGAAGAGGGATGGGAGCAGATGTTTATATGACCATAGTTTTTCCCACAGGGAAGATGACTGATGACTATACTTCTTTTTTCTTTCTCCACATCACCCCAACTTTGTTTGATGGTCACAGAACTAAGGATTCAACTAGAAATGTTGGAAGCAAGAATAATTACTGTACAAGAAACTCCATTTTAAAATTGTATTTCAGAATTCCTAGTGGCCTGATGAGGCAGGTTGGAATATTAATAATAGTTAATGCAACTATATTAAGAGTGGAAATTTCCCAGTATTTCTGTAGCTATGTAACCATATTCTACATGAATGGGGGAGGCACTCACTACATTATTATTTTATTTGTGTCTGAATCTGGATCAACACAGTAGCTGAACATGACTCATGTACCTGCCAAAGGAGGGAAATTTGAGGTATAAATGGAGAGGAGGAGGAACAGTAGAAGAGGATCAAGGAATGAGTTAATGGGTTATATAATGGAAAAACATAGTAGTACATTAACACTCTGAAAGAGGCTTGGAGCAGGAGATTTTAATTTTATTCAATTATACCAAACACCTGAAAGTGTAAAGTGGTCTATTTCTGAGACCACTCCTATTTTTGGAACCTCACAGGAACAAATGGAAACCTACAAACCAAAGTGACTTCATCCTGGGAGATGTTTTCATACAATATGATGGATTAGATGAATTATTTATGACTGAATGGCATTCTAATAATGTGCCAGTATCTTTTGACTTTCATTTTTCAGGTTACAGCTACCATAATGCAATACTGTCTTATACTGGCATTATTGGTAAATTATAACTGAAATTGATAGTCAAATATATAAGAAAATCGAGTTAAAAGTCTCGAATATCTACCTCACACAGGCTTTTTTAAAATGTTGCTCAGATAGGCATGGTCTTTTTGCTATAAGGGATCCATGGTTAAAGACCAGGTGTTAGCTTGTGATGTAATATAAAACATATATTTGATCTTTTCAATAGATACAGAACTTCTAAAACTCTTATAGATTCTTTAGAGAAACAACCATCTTTTGTTATCCATAATATGCCCCTTTTGACCATACCAGAGTTTATGCTATTGAGCTGACTGATGTCAAGGCCCCTAGATAGCTTTAGATAGGGACTGGTGGCCAGAGGAAATAATTCCTGTGAATGTAAAGTTAAAATTTTCACCTACCTCCTATTCTGACTTGAAAAGAGAAAGGCACTAGAGATTGAGTTTAATCACAAGGGGCCAATGATTTAGTTGGTCATGCCTATGAACAATAGGGTTCAGGGAAATTCCCAGTTGGTGAACACATGGTTGTGTTAGGATGGGGTATGCCCCAAGAGGGTTTGGAAAGTGTGTGTCCTTTACCCGCTTCTTGCCCAGTCTGCTTCTTCAGCTAGCTGTTCATTTGTATCTTTTATGACAAACTGTAATTATAGCACTTTTCTGAATTCTGTGAGTGGTTCTAGTGAATTACTGAACTTGGGAGGGGTCTGGGAAATCTTTAAATTTGTAGTTGGCCTGGAGACTATTACAGTAATTGGGAAAAGATAATATATGGTTTTACAATGACAATTCTCAATTCTCTGGCACTGACCATGCATTGTACAATTTAATTCTGTCTCTAAGAACCAGAAGTTGAAACAGATTCCACAGGTTAAGGGCTCAGTACCATCAAGACAGCCCTCACCTCAGGTGCCAGCTGCAAATGGTGTCCTCAGGCTACTTGTACTGTTGCCAGGTCAACAACAATAAAGAGGTTCTAATATACATAGTCTTCATGAGTTGTAACACTCATGGTCTGGACTACTCATTTTGAAAAATAACAACTATAATTGATAAAAAAGACATTAAGTAAATGAGTATTTTTGTGTTTATACACTGTCTCCTAGGTGACCATGACAAAGAATGACTGTTTTTCATTCCAGGCAGTGAAATGTAGTAAACATGAATGACAAGTGAAAGTGTGAATACCAGTGAACTAGGAAGAGTACACCACAGAAGGAAGAATGAGGTAAAGAGGGAGACATTTCCTGTGGAGTTTCTCACTGGCCACACCAGTCTCAGTATCCTCCAAGAGAGTAACTGGGAGGGGAAATCCTAGCTGGGGAGTTGTGAGCTGAGAAGCTCCAAGATGAAGAAAAGAAACTTATCTACCATCAAGGAATAGAAGTCACATTTCAAGAAAGAAAAAGTCTCTACAGAGGCCAGAGACAAGGAGGAGCTAGAGAACATACAGAATAATCTTTCAGGTCCCCATTTCTTCTGGGTAGAAATCTATAGGACAACTGAACAAGACTCCCATCCTTCAACTAGGAAGGTGAGAAGAATTTCCCAGGAAGCAGCACCAAGTGCCTGTGGTCTGAAACCCTGACTCTGTTTCCATTTTCTTGAGGGATTGAGTTCTGGTCTAACCATCCAGATAAGCAGAGCAATATCAGGGCTTTGTACTGTGTCACAAGTTCCTTGACAATGAAGAGAGAGCAGCTTGAGCACTCCCCATTTTTTTTTCCAGTGCTGAGGATTGAACCCAGGGCCTTGTGCATGTGAGTCAAACACTCTACCAACCGAGCTATATCCCCAGCCCTACCCCTTATTGTTTAAATTTAATTTTTAAAAAGTGGTAAAATATGAAATTTACCATCGATACAGTCCAGTAATGTTAAGTATAGCCACATTGTTGAACTCTTTACCTTGCAAAATGCAAACTTTATCTCCATTAAACAACTCCCCACTGACCCAGCCCCTGGCAACCACCATTCTTTCTGTCTCAATACATTTTGACCACTGGGACATCTTCTCATTTATTCAAACATAAACTAAAAAACTAGTTGTCTTTAAGTATTTCCTTCACACATACTTGTTATTTCAATGACTAATACCAAGCATCCACTTTCTGCCCATCTTTGGGGTACTGGCTTCAGAGATTAGGACCTCAGCTCCGTTGTGAGGAGTGAAATTGCCCTCAGCAAGCAAAGAATTCAGAACTAAGCAAGCCTGTAGATCCGCCCCCCATGAGCGCTGTCCAGGGTCCTGCTTTCTCTAACGATGGAAACCAGTCCCGGGACTTCGTCTCTGTGGCACCTCCTCCAGGTTCTGAGTTGCCTGATTCAGGGGCACAGAGGGTAGGGGATCTGGAGAGAACGACCCCCTGCCCCCTCCCAGCAAGCCCGGCCGGGGTGCCATTGCTGCAACCACAGAAGGCCCGGCCCGGAGTGGAGGTGCAGAGAGCTCCACAGTTCCTCTCCCGCTTGAACTGCGGGCACCCAGAGCAAACTCTGACCCTGGCCTCCTCTTTGGGTCTTGTCCTGGGACTTGAGGGCTGATTTGCCTCACGCAATTATAGTAACAGATCTCAAAAGTCAAATAGAAACTAGAAACGCAGTGCTCCCTGGATAGAGTCCTGAGACTTGCACTCTATGTGAAGACTGCAATTCCAGAAGTCTCCAGAGCGGGGCGTTTAAGGACCGTGTTCCCAAGCAGCAGAATTCAGAGATAAAATACCCTGCCTTGCGAAGTTGCCAGTAGATTCCAAAGGAATACATGTTTCCAGAGGAGTTGGATACTTTTGCTTCCATTCACTTTTTTTTTTCCCCATTCATTCATTACTGAATGAGAGCCTACAAGAGGCACTATGGTGTGGGCCGGAAATACAATTGTGAACAAAAGAACCATGGTCCCAATCCTCATTGAACTTTCTCAAAAGGAGACACACATAGCCGGGTGTGGTGGTGCATGCCTGTAATCCTAGCACTTGGGAGGCTGAGGAAGGAGGATCGCGAGTTCAAAGCCAGCCTCAGCAATGGTGAGGCACTTAGCAACTCAGTGAGACCCTGTCTCTAAATAAAATACAGAAAAGGGCTGGGGATGAGGCCCAGTGGTCTAGTGCCCCTGAGTTCAATCCCGGTACAAAAAAAAAGGGGGGAGGGGAGACACACAATGCAGAGATGGTTAAATCTGAGTGGAAGTGAAGAAAAACATGATGCTTTGTTAAGAAGGGGACGTGATGGCAGCATTTAGGATGCAGAGCTCTAGCTCTCCAAGGAGGCAATATTTAAAATGTAGGCTAAGGAATGGTGTAGTCAGCTCTGAGAAGTGGTAAGAGGAGCTGAGTGGGCAGAGGATGAACTATGCAAAGGTCCAAGTTGTGAAAACTTGGAGAACTCAAGGAATTGAAAAGTGAGGGTAGAGTGACTTATTGGAAAGCCAAATCAAATTATTGCAGCCTGATGAGTAAGGAGAACTTGGTCCAGCTCTAACATCATCCACTTGTGTTTCATTCATTCAACAAATATTGAGCATCTACTATAAAGCAGGCACTGTACAAGGTGTTAAAAGTTCTGAAGTGAAGATAAATAGCAAGGTGGGCTGTTTAATTACATCTGAAAGAGATAAAATACTAACTACATATGAGTCCTGTCTTTCTCCTTCCCCATTGTTGTAAAGGAACCTGGTCATTTTCACCTTTTGCTAAGAGGATACTTATTTGCTGAGAATATCCATCATGATCTACAGGGGAAAAAATAAGGAAAACAAATATTACAGAGAGAACAGTATGTGCTAAGGAAAACAGAATGAGCTGAACAGTCTGTTTGAAAGTGGTGTTGTCAGCTTATATGATGGCTGGAGGTCAAGAGATGAGGCTGCTGTAAGCAGCAGAGGTAGAAAGAGGGGAAGAAAGACTTGAGTATACAGATACATTTTTCTCTTTAAAGAAAAATACTTTGAAAGTGGTATGGATACAGAACACAGTCCAAAAGAAAACAGGAAACTAGACAGGAAATGACTTAAAATGTGATAGAAGAGATTCTCATTGAGTTTCCCTTTTATAATTTGCTTTTTCATTCTAGCATACTGATGACAGAAGGGTATGAATGGTTGTAGCTGTCTTCTCCCTCCTCTTTCACCCTTAAAGTCCATTTTCTTACAAGCTAAGAATCAAGGGTATCCATGATATATAATATCTTTAGCCTCCATCTTATAGATAACAGAAGTATACTATGTTCTCCAACAACAGATTTTTGTAACTGGCAGTAATAGGACTAAGTCCCACATTTTGATTCCAGGTTAATATTTCTAATTCTTTCCATATTCCCTTATTTTCTACTTTCTATAATCCTAGTTACAAAACTGTCATACTTCAGATTTCAGCTCTTCCATGTGAATACAGTGTTGAAGGCTATGGAGAGGGCTGTAATTCTGACCACAGTGCCCCAATTTGGGCTGACCATAAAAATCTCAACACTGTGGCTCCAGTCCTTATTCTGAGTTTTTCAACTTGGCACTATTGACATTTGATACTGGATGCTTTATTGTGGGAACCAATCTTATGCATGATAGGATGTTTAGCAGCATCCTTGGCTTCACCCACTTGATGCCAGTAGCTACCTCACTTGTAACAAGCCAAAATGACCCCTTTGTGGGATTGTCTCTAACCCCTGTTGTAACCCACTATTCTAAGAGGTGAGAATTGTTAGGAAAAAATATCCAAATCCTCAAAATATGTAAATATAAATATTAAAAATAAATCTATTATTTTGTTGTAGTGGTGGGTATTGTTTAGCAGGCTGGAGATTATCTGATTTTCTAGGGGCCTTTTTTTTTTTTTTTACTTTCAATTTGGCTACTGATCAGGAGATTTACAACTCTGTATAGATTAATTAGTAGAAACCTGATAGAAATGAAAATAATTCTTGTCGGCTAGTAGTACAAATAATTTGTCTGAAATGATGATGCCAAAGTTATCATTTAAGACATTAACCAATTTTATATCTAGAAATGTCATTCATTTTTAAAAATTCTTTTTCTGAAATACCCTTGTTTCTCAAATGCTTTTTGAATTAGTATCATGCTAGTGCCTTTGCTAATTGATAAATCTTTGACAAGTATTCTGTATTTGTATAAAAGCCAAGTCGGTCCTTTCTTGCACTTTTGTTGTAAATCACAGTGGTCAGTGTATTTTAATTGAATTTTGGAATTTTCAAAAATATTTATATTAGGTTTTTGCAGTCATGAGATTTGTATATTTCTTAGTAGTGCTAGTTTTAAGTCCTATTAGCAGATTTTCCAGTCTTATAAAACGAATTGACTATAACCTTCTTCTATGAAGCTCTGAAAGTTTCAAAAACATAAGAATTTTCCTTTATCTGACATTATCACTTTGATAGCAAGCATTTACCTGTGTTGGAGTTTTTCTCAGGGAGCTTGGAAATCCTATTGTCTGTATGGAGTGAGCTTCTCATTGTAGCAAGTCTGGCACGTGAAAGGGTTGCTGCTGCTCTGCTGCATACTTCGTTATGACAGCCCCAGGTAGCTTTCTCTAATCAACACGACTGTCCTCACTAGGAGTCAACCTCAGTAATGTCCCCCCTCATGTATCATCTATGCCAAATATCAGTAGTTATTACTTACGTTTACCTGTAATTTTTATACAATTGCCATTTTCCCCTTTCTGTCACGGTCCCCTCATTGCCAGCCCTGCCACATTGACCCAGAGGCTATTATACCAGTATGATACTATGTCCTGTTTCCTAGTACACAGTTCCTAAAATCTTTGGAAACTTTTAAGTGATGAGTGTCTGCTTTATTGCTGACAGAACCAGTGTATGGCCTTAGGATGGGGGCTGGTGGCCAAGAGAACCAACCATTAGATTAGGGGGTTAAAACCTTCAGCCCCACCCTGACTCCAGTGAGGAGAGGTAGCTACACATTGATCACCAATGGCCAATTTCTTAACCAATCATGCATACCTAATGGAGCCTCCATAAAACCCCAAAAGGATGGAGTTTAGAATTTCCCAGTTGCTAACCACATCCACATGCTACAAGGGTAGCACATCCCAAGTCCACCGGGACACAAGACTTCCAAACTTCTCCCCATATATCTCTTTTACCCAGCTACTCATTTGTATCCATTTTAATATGCTTTATAATAAATGGATTTACTTAAGTGTTGAGTTTTCTGAGCCATTTCGCAAATTACCAAACCCAAGGAGGGATTTTTGGAACCCCGATTTAGTTGCAATTGCTACCTAAAGTGAGAGGGAAGTCTTGTGGAACTAAACCTTAACCTGTGAGATCTGATACTATATCCAGTTAGATAAAAATCAGAACTGAATGAAAGGACACCCCACCAGTGTCAGAAAGTTGTTTGGTGTAGGAAAGACCCACATTTTGGTGACCAGAAATGTAAGTGTTGACTGTGTAAAAGAAGAATTTGCTTTTCTCTTACAACCAATTAAAAGGCAGGGAGGAAAAAAAATTGATGGAATTTTGGGTGGAGTAAGGAAAGCAAATTCTTTGACTCTATGCCCATTAATAATTAGCTGACCTTAAATCTGGCTGGCTTGTTTTCACCAATGGTAAATGACAGAACAGACTTTATGTCAGGCTGGGCCTAGTTGCTTTTTCTTCTTTCTGTACTGGGGATCAAACCCAGAGCCTCACACATGCTAGGCAAGTGCTTTACCACTGAGCTACAGCCCCAGCATAGAGGAAATATGGCTCCCCTATGCTACAGGTATAACTTGTAAGAGAACTGTCAACTTGTGCTTGACCCTTTTAATTCCTGAGCCCACCCCCACCGCCTTAGAAATCCTAAGAAAGCACTTAAAAAAATTCTCTGGTCCCATCCTCAGGTCTTATTTCTAAGCTTTTCCTACCTGAGTTCTTAAGTTTTGAATCCAACTAAAAACATACTTTTCAGAGAGCTTTTTTAAAAATTTCCTTTAGCCCATAAAGACTTGTGTCAAGTAGAACTAATGTTTTACAGAGAAGTGACTAATCAGTATCTAACATGTTACCTACAATATTTCTGTGCAGAGATTATCTTATATGCTAAGAACCAAAGTCTTTGTCATTCTGAAGTTTTATTTCTTTTAATTTTTATTTTTTCAAGTGATGTCAGGGTTTTCAAATCAGGACCACCACCACCAGGACCCATCTTCTTCATTAATATCAATACAATAGGGCTTAATGACTAAACGTGGATTGCTTACTCCAACCGCTTCTAGCAGCTTCTGGGCTTCCTCATCAAATGCCTCTTTGTGCAACCTGAGAAAACAAGGTGATATCTCTTTTCCTGAACTCCATTTTCCTATAGCCTTCCACTTCCTCTGTGAAGGATTTCAGTAAAAAGATAAAAACAAAACAAAACCTGTCTCTTAAAATAGAGAATATGAGCATGGATGGTGAGTAGGAAAGGGAACAGAGAAATGCAGTGAAAGAAATACAGTAGTCAAAGTAAAATTAAATGTAGCAAGAGCCTTTTTTCTATCCAAGCAAAATAGTACATTACACTAATGATAATGTTGAAAGCACCTAACACACTCATTGCTTGTTATGCTAGGTCCTTTTATAAGTACTTCGCCTATACTGATTCAGTAATCTTCACAATAATCTTACATGTCAATTTTATAATTTCACCTACAGATAAGGAAACCAAAACAGAAATAAGGGGAATATCCTACATTAAATATTTAGTAAGAAGAGGGGCCAGAAACCAAATTCAGGTAGCCTGGCTCCAGAGTGCTCAACTTTGTGTCTCTCAAAATTCAATGTTCTAGGATCCCCCAAAGATCCATAATCAGCTTCTGAGGCCTGTGATAAATGAGTGGTTCCCAAAATTTCTCATTATTGGAAACTCTCCTTCTGAGAAGCTACTGAAAACTTACCCTAGAATTTGTAGTTTACATTCCTGAGACTTCAAGACTTCACATAACTTCTCAATTCCTTCACGCCCTAAGGCATTCTGTGACAGGTTCATGGTTATCAGTCTTTGGTTGTTTCGAAGAGTAGAAGAGAGATCCTGACAACAGAGAGAGGTCAAACCACAGTATTCCAACCTATAGGGAAGAGAGACAAAAGATAAAAATTACTTTATCCCATGACAGAGAGCAAGCACATGAGGGATCCGTGAGCTCTGAGTGGAATTTCAGAACTTAAAATTATGAATACTAAGTAAATTCAAGGACTACAAATACTTATAATATTATTACTAGATATTTATAGGCTGAGCATATCCCTTTCTGAATTATGAATTATAAGCCTATAAATATAGTCCAAGGAATAACCATGCAAGTACACTACCAAATACCTTATGCCCCTGATGTTTCCCCAACCAACTAATTTGAATTTAATTTTCACCTTATGTTTACCATGCCTTTGAACAATTGTGGGCATATGCAGGTGCTGATCATATAAAAAAATTTTTAAGCTGCTACCCATATGGAATTCATGTTAATGTGAAAGAGAGGTGGTCACACTAATTATAACACAGGGTTCATAAATATTACACAAAATACACCTTAAGGTGAAAAGCATTATAAAACAAAGGGGTTTTCAAGAATTCATCAGGAAATTTAATCAATTTAAATTTTAAATCCCTAATAATTGTTCCAAAAATATAAAAAGCTTAAAAACAAAACACTGCATACAATATCAATACTTACAGGATGAAGTTAACAGATGATTTGAAAAGAAATCGTAACTCTTTTCATGTTAGGAAAAAAACAGAAACTGTATGATCTAAATAAGCATCCAATTCAAGAATTTAGAAAAATGGAAAAATTCAAAATAAAACCAATAATAGTACAAGAAATAAGATTATATAATTAATGAAATAGAAATTATATATACAGCAGAATAGAGAACATCAGTGTTGTTCTTTGGAAAAAAGTGAAATGTGAAACAGCTCAAATTACCAATATCAGGATTAAGAAAGGAGATCATTATAGATGAATCAGACATTAAGCAGATAGTAAAATATTATTGGAAACTTGCCAATAATTTCTATACTTTGGATGAAATGGATAAAATAATAAAACACACACAAAAAGTACTCAATAAAAAAACTGAACATTTTTTAATGTAATCAAGAGTTAAAACAATCTGCAATGGAAATTCTAAATAGTTTCACCAGAAATTTTTACAAAATTAAAGTAATTCCAGTCTTACTACATTCCTCCCAGGAATCTGAAAAGGAAAGAATATTCACGAACTCAATTTATAAAATTACTGCAACTTAGATACAAAAGCTTAATGAGAACTGCACAAGAAATAATAACCTAATCTCCATTATGAACAAAGATGTGTAAATACTCATACTGACAAAATAAGTCTGTGTCACACACACACACACACACACACACACACACACACAAATACACCTTAAGGTGAAAAGCATTATAAAACAAAAGGTTTTAAAGAATTCATCAGGAAATTTAATCAATTTTCAATCCCTAATAATGGCTCCAAAATATAAAAAAAAAACAGAACCAGAAAGTGAAAGACACAAATCTAATAATATAATGGAGATTTAATATATTTTTCGTGGTCACTAAGTTATCTGAAAGGAAAAAAAAATTCTTTTGAGGGTGATGTTTCCAGTAACCCAATTACCTGCCACTGGATCCCATCTCTTAAAGGTTCCACACTTCAACACTATCACACTAGGGCCATATATATATACATACATTTATATATATGTATGTGTGTGTGTATACATATATATATAATGTTATATATGAAAGAGATCATGACTGAATTTTTTTAACCCAGAAATGCAAGGTTGATATGATAAATGTAAACAGATTTGGCAAATTGCTTAAGTTGGATATCTACTCAGAATTTTAAAATATAAACAAAAACTTTTCACAAGCTAGGTATAGAAGGAAATTTTTAAAATTGATAAGTGGGTGATTTACTGAAATTTTATTATGGATATTAGGAACAACAGAAGGAAACCCACTCTCCCTGGATATATTAATATTATATCACATGTATTAAGATTTATTAAGGTAATAAGAAAAATGTAAGGTCTGAAAAGGATAACAACATTATTCCCAAATGGTATGATTATATACCTAGAAAATCCAAAACAATCTAATAGAACCAACAAGAGAATGTATCAGGCCACAATATGAAATCAACATACAAAACCAACTGTGTGTCTATGTATAAGAAATAAACACAATGAAAAAATAGCAATTAACCATTTACAATGGCATTAGTTTGAGAATAGGTAAACAACAAAATACACAGCCACTTTGGGAAAATTACTAAGCTTTATTGGCAGTCCTAAACTGAGATGTACTTCATTTTGGCATATCCAGAGACTCAATGATAGATTCAATGCAATTCCAGTTAATAGGTAGGTTGTGGCAGGTACTTGTGCATGATAATTGATAATCTGATATTTTAAAATTTACTTGGAAATACAAAGAAGAGGAGGAGTCAAAATTATTTTGAAGATTATTATCAGAAATATTTTCAGAAGATTTGGTCTAGTGGACATCAGGGCTTATTATAGAGCTATATATTAAGACAGTACACTATTGGGCCTGGGGAATTACAAACAGGATAAAGGGAAAGAAGAGAAAATCCAGCAGCAGATCCATCCACCAATAAAAACGTAACATGTAACAAAGGTGTTCCTGCCAAGAAGGAAAGAAAAAAACTTCAATGAAGTTTGCTGGAGAAAATGAATATCTATAATAGGAAACATATTAAAATGGATTTTATCTCCAACCATATTTCAAAAGGTAAATTAAAGACCCAACTGCTTCATAATTGCCTTTGCTATGTATGAGATAGTAAATAGAATATGGAATATAAGGGGTGTGGGAGATAAGGAGTTTGTACAAATATTGTAAAGATGCTTCCATCTCTCTACCCTGGATCCCACTGGGCTGAAGGTCTGGGTCCGGGTGAGGAATGGCTGGAGAGTAAGTGAAGTTATGGCCACCAAGACGGGATTTGGGGGAAACAACAACTTAGAACCTGAGAAGTAGAAAGAGTAGGGAGAATGATTAAAGTTCTCATTTCCCCTCCTAGATCCAACACTACAGCCTAGCAAAATAACTATTTGGTTTGTGTAAATCAAGTGGCAGCTGCACTTGAAAATCTGCCTGGTTTGTCATGTCTGTCCACAAGCTATATAAGCAGAAAACCTTCTAGGGACACAGAAGGCCCTGAGCTATTTTCCTGTGCCTGATGCTATCAGTGGAAACCCGAGTGTGGACCCTCATCATATGTGTTCAAACACAACAACCAGCAGAGCCTCATTTTGCTTGGATTGTCTTGATGCCAGAACAGTCTTGGGTTAAACTATATATAGCCAATGAGTCAGCTGTAATTATCAATGTGACTGTCCATCTGACTTAACCAAACCAGTATAATGGTGCCCCAAATCAATGAAAGCAACTCATTCCAAATTAGAGTGTCCTGTGCTCTTTTGAGTAATATGTACATGGGGAACAGTGGACCATTTAATGTCCATTTATTGGGGATGTGGATTGCTTAGAGTCCATATTTTGCCCTGTTTATTGTCACTGAAATCAGAGGTTAGCAGGTCATTTTAAATTCCTCCATGTGGATCATAACAGATAAAAGACGTATTAGTCTTTTTGGGGATTTATTCAGTTGGCTGAATCCAGGACCCTAGCATTGTGATTGAAATCAATACTATAAGTTGGCCTCTTCCTGTACTGGGAGTCTAATTAATCATGGTCTTCATTAGATAGCCTATGGGATTAATTGAACAGATATGGTTCCAGCCTCTATTGAGTAGATTAATCACAGTGGCTAATGGAGTAGCAAATTCATGTGAAAATTCACAAGATGCCAAGACTGTATTGTATAGAAACAAGGGGTGGGTAGATATTGTTAGGGGACATTTTTTCCATTGATTTTCCACTCTTCCACATTTTGCTAAAAAGAACACAAGTTTCTGATAACTCTACCCAGGCCATTTCCCAGGGCTGTGTTTGCATGGAGCAACCTAAATGATAAAGGAACATTTCTCTCCAGGACAAAGAACAGTCTTATTCTCACTTGCTCTACAGTGGCATGTTCAGACATCCATCTGAGCCCTCCATGACAGTCCTATAAAGCCTGGGGGAAAAGGGAACTGATGTTGCTACTCTTGCTGCTAATAAAGACCTTTATTTCTGATAGGAATATTGTGTTTTCTTCCAGCATCCATGAAAGAGTAGCAGGTTATTAGGTTGTAAATAGGGCAAAATTCAATCCCAGATATGATAGTTACAACATCAGCATTATTACAAACAGCATATAAATAATCAATGGAAACATTGGAATAGCAGCACTTTCTTATAAGAGTCAAGGAAAGCTGGGCGTGGTGGTACATGCCTGTAATCCCAGCACTTGGGAGGCTGAGGCAGGAAGATCATGAGTTCAAAGCGAGCCTCAGCAATGGTGAGGCACTTAGCAACTCAGTGAGACCCTGTCTCTAATAAAATACAAAAAAGGGCTGGGGATGTGGCCCCGTGGTCAAGTGCCCCTGAGTTCAATCCCCAGTACAAAAAAAAAAAAAAAAAAGAATCAAGGAAAATTTCTTTGGTAGATACTGAATTGCTAAAGGCTGAAACATATTGTGCCTTGGTATCCCACATGGAGGATACAATTCCTGACCTAGAGGTCAATAACTTATGTTGTATAGATGAAAATGTACTAGCCAATATCAGTTCAAGATTTAAGTAAAAATCTAAACACAGGATTGAACAAAAAGAACCCTGAACATAGGATGAGTGTTTATTAGATTGCAAGCTCCTTGTGTTTTACAGATATAAGATGACTAGTATTTGATTTAAAAAGAAAAATTAACTCAAGAACAAATGGAATATCTGAAGGATGAATGGAGAAACCCAAACAAGTACCATTTATTAATGTGTATCTTTCCAAGGCACCAAGGAAACAGAAAGAAATGTGAAATGTGTCTTCTATACCAAAGAACATGCAATACGTTGATCCATATGTTTGAAATTCAGATTATTATTTCTCAGAGTAACTTACCTTTCTATCCCCCATTGTTTTTTCATTCTCTCCACACATGAAACGTCTATCTATACTAGCCATCAAATAGGTACCATTTTCCTAATGATATATCTACAAACTCACCCAAGCTTCTGAATGTTACTGTTTGGATGTCCTAAAGCATCACACAGAATTTTCATTCCATCATCCTGCAAGTCATTATTCCCAAGGTCTAGGCTCTGCAGGTTTGGGTTGTTTAAAATAACTGAAGCCAGATCCAAACAACATGCACTAGTGAGAACACAACCCATTAATCTGCAAAAATAGAAAAGTGAAACGAACCCTTCAGTTGTCAGGCTTAATTAACTTTGTCCTAGGAGAGTTGCCCAGACATTTGAACCTCTTCTCTCACTCTGTCTACAAACCAGGACAGACACGGGAAGGTCTAATGTTACCAGCAAACAGAGCAGAAGAAACCCAGTGGGTAAAACTCTTCCCCCCACAACAGATTGCTACCTATTAAAGCTGATAAATCAAGGGTATAAACATTTTTTCTTCAAAAAAAATAGACAAGCTTTTCCAAAAAACCTACAGATAAATTATTTATTTTTAATAATTTTTGAAATTCAAAGAGAAAAAAAAAGCTTTCTAGGAATCTACCTCAAAGCATATGAAAAGCTATTTCTTACAGGTCCTTTGCATGGCACTCAAGGGTATTCACAATCTGGCCTCAAGCTTTTCCTCCTCAGACTTTGTCACCACGATATTTTCTGACCTTACACAATGCATTTTTCTCCAAATGTACCACACCAATTGTTATTCTTTTCCTTTCTCTCTCTCCCCTTTCCTTTGCCTAAGATATCCCTACATGACAAAATTCTCATTTTTTGAGCCGAAAGTACTTCTGTGTCCACTGTGAAGTCCCACTCCTTGCTTCTTGGGCCCTTCCACCATTATATAGTATACATTATGGCTGGATTTATATTTATTTTCATGTAATCAACCTTTTGTGTTAATTGAGAATGAGAGTATCACTTTAATGGCCTTCAGTCCCCTCAGCAACTAGCTCCTATTTGTGTTAATATTGGTTGAAAGAACTGGCATGGCTTGCTTAGATGCTATAAGATAATGAAGAAAAGCAAAAAAAAAAAAAAATTGTGTTTACAGCAATACTAAGGAGAGAAGGTGGGCTGACCCTGAGTGTACAGATCACTTAGAAATTTAATCTCTGTAATGAAATGCAGGTATTGGATTTACAATAATTTCCATTAAGTAAAACTTTATCTTCCACTTAAATAATCAAGGAAATTTCAGAGAATCACACAATAATCCATATCATACATTTTCCTGAAGAAAGTAAAGGTGGTTCAATCACCTTGGTATTTATAATGTCACAATAAACTATTAAACTAATTTGGAAGTGTAGTTATCATGAGTCAGTCCACTCAAGACAAATACTTCTGAGAACTCCAAGGATCTTGAGTTTACAGTTCTGAAAACCAATTCTGGGTTCATGCCCTTAATGAATTATCCAAGCTACTAGTCCCAGTGGAGGCCCTTGTGGAAAAGTAAGCCAAGATTACTAAGTGACACCTCCAGCCTGCTTCACGCTAGCCACAATATTTATACAGTGAAATATTAAATATCATGCAGTCATTAAAATATGATGATTTTAATATATATTTAAATGTGTTTCTGAAGTAATATCAAGTGAACAGAAACCCTAAAGACATGTCTACACAATAATGTATACACACAGGCCATACATATGTATGTGTACCTGCTCACAGACCAAGAGGGGACATAGGACTAAAAATGTTGAGTGTGAAATGGAGCTATAGGATTTTTATTTTAAATATCCCTTCCAGTTTCTTTGTAATTTGTAATCATAAACCTGAGTTTAAATATAAACTTGAAAGAAAAATTAGAGCACAATTTCAGCTTTATGGCTACAAAGTGGAAGAGACACAGATTCACAATGGCACATCCAAGGAAAGAGTAAAGTGACTCCTATTCAGCCTGATGCCTCTAGATCTTACCTGAGGGAAGCTGATATAGTGACTGTTTAAAAAACAAACCTATGGACAGACTTGCTCAGCTTGTCTCAGGCAGAAAGACAGAAAATCAGCTCTATACTCTTTTCCCTGATGCTCAGATCTCAGTCTTGCTCACCTCGCCTCCTGAATCTCCTCTGCCCCTATAGACAACCTGTAATTGAAAACACCCAACAATAAAGTCACAGAAAACCCACCCCAAATTCTGAAGATTACAGCTTGACTGCCGAAAGACATCACACAGAAGCTTTGCTCCATCATCTTGAAGCCAGTTTGAACTAAGATCCAGATGCTTCAGGCTTTTATTATGCACAAGAGAAGTTGAGAGATATTCACTGCCAAGTGAAGTGAAATAGCAGCACCTCAGCCTAGAGGAAGGACAATGTAAGGAAAGATGGAATCATTCTTCTATTGCCCAGAGATTTTTATATATATTATATGTTCTAATCACTTATGTACTTGCCAACACCCAGTCTCAGATCAGACACACTGACTGGCAGACTGTCTCACATGGTACATTTATATCTACATCAAATTGTGTTACAAACTGGATTCATGTTCTTCAGTTTTTCTTACACACTAAAATAAATGTTAACCTTTTTACATTGCATGTAAATACAGTGCTGTTGCAGAATACAGCAGCAAGCAGATGGCATATAATAGGAGTAATCATAATAAAATAAGCATTGTTTGTATGTAATAAAAATGGCATTTTCAATCAATAAGGACAAGACATTGTTCCATTAATTATTTTCTACAACAGATCTGAGAAGTATAAGCCTTAAGGCAAAATCGGTAATCATTTGACATATAAGTGTTAAATTGGAATAAACTTTTCATAATTTAACATGCAAATGTTAAAAACAAAACCATTAAGAACATGAGATGACATAAGTGAATTTTTTTTAATATTTTTATTTATTTGCTTTTAGTTGTACACAATGCATTTTATTAATGTATTTTATTTGTACGTGGTGCTGAGGATCGAACCTGGGTCGCCCACGTGCTAGGCGAGCGCTCTACCCGCTGAGCCACAATCCCAGCCCTAAGTGAATTTTTAAAAGAAAGGTATTTCCAATTTTGATAAAACCTCTAGAAGTCATGAGGCAGAATTTGACCTTATGAAAAATTTAAATTTCTATATTACAAAAATAACCATAAAGAAAGCAGGAAATAAAGCAACATTCTAGGAAAATTATTGGCAATATGAAAAAGTATGTTATATTAATAACCATTATATGTATATGTGTGTGTGCATATATATATATATATATATATCAGAAAACATGCATAAGAAAGAATACATAAATCTATAAAGAAGCAATTCCTAGAGAATAAAAAGTGAAAAACATTTGAAAAGATGTTCAACATCAAATTACAGGTTATTTTTCAACTTTCTAATACTGATCAGAAAGATTGTGAATACCTAGTGGGGCATTAAAGTCAAGGTCCCTAGGCTGCTGCTGGGAATATAAAAAACTTTTCTGGAACATGTGACCCTCGCCCCCCAAAAATGAAACAAACAAAATCCAAACTTAGGCTTATCAATTCTATGTCTAGGAAATTATCTATCAGAAATTAACAGAATAATCACATTGTAATTCAACCATACAATGGAATGCTGTTATTTCTGTTTAAGAAGTGTGTGTATGTGTGTGTGTATGAAATAAAAAAAAAAACACACACACACAAATAAAAAGCTTGTTCTAAGCCCAGATGATAGAGGTGCATAGGTGGTAGACTTTAGTTCTGAATTCATCATTTTCTTGTGAGATGTTAGATAAGTTACATTATCTAAGCCTCACATTCCTGACCTATATGAGATACCTGGAACATATGTGGTCAGTTTGACACCATCAGGTACCATTGCACAGATTAACAAACTCAGCACAGTGTCAAGAGTAGAGTAAGGCTACAATAAATGGCAGTTATTATCATCATCATCATCATCAAGGGGTAATAGCAAGGAAAACAAGAGACAGAATTTGTTCCTAAGGTCTCCATTCATCTTAGCCTGGTGCTGCTGTAACAGAACAGCAGAGGAAATTTATAGATGATAGAAACTTATTTCTAACAGTTCTGGAAGCTGGGTATCCAAGATTGAGGGGATATGTCTTGTGAGAGCCTTCTTGCTACATCATGCCATGTTGAAAAGCAGAAGACCGGAGAGCAAGACTAAGGATGCCAAACCCATCCTTTCATTGGAACCCACTGCTGAAATAACCCATTTACAAGACAACAGCATTAATTCATGCTCTCATAACCTAATCACATTTGAAAGGTACCACCTCAACACTGCTGCTTTAGGAATTAAATTTTCCAATACATGAATTATGGAAGACACATTTGAAGGATAACATTATTTTAAATATACTTTATATAGGAAGGATGAAAACTAGTAGACACTTACACAAGGCTCTGTAGAGTACACTGTGGATGTTTCAAGGCATCACTTACAAGCTTTACTCCATAATCTCCCAAAATATTGTCTGCCAAGCATAAATGTGTCAGTGTCTTACTGATGATGAGAGCCAAACAAAGATCCTCACAACCATCTTCTGTGAGGCCACAGCTTTCTAAGCTGAAGGATAAACAGATAGGAAAGGATCCTTCAATTCCCACAGTCCATCTCTCTCTTCTCCTTCACAAGGAAATTTGCAGGTACTTATAAATTTGATTCTTTACTATGGAATTAATCTCAACAAACCTACTTAAATTGTGAATGTCATTGTAGCCCTGCACAGGATAGAGTGAAACAAAGGAAGAGGAAAAGTCTAGAAAAGGAATGAAAATAAGGCTGATCAGAAAGAAAAGTATCTGAAAAGTATCTAAAAATCATGTAAAAGAGGGAGGGTGGGTGGTGGTATAGCTCAGTGTTATATCACATGCTTTGCATGTGCAAGGTCATGGAGTCAATCCCCAAACACACACAGAAAAAGTGAAGTAGAAAAACAGGAGGTGCATATAGAATTTATCTAGGATTGACAAATGAGCCAGTTAAAATTAAGACTCGTGCTTTTTCCTACTTAAATTATAATGAAGTTATAAAAACAGACTCACGACAATCTTTCTAGGCAACACTTTGGATGTCTTATGGCCTCACATAACATCTTCACACCATCATCCAACAGATTATTGGTTGATAGATTCAGAAATATCAGGCTCTGGCTTTTGACGAGAGCCTTCGATATATTTAGACAACAAATTGCAGTTAGGCCACATGATTCCAACCTGGAAAACAAAATAAAAAAACAGAAATGACACATCCTACAGAAGAATTACAACCACCACTCACACCCAGCCAGAGGGTAGAGATTTGTCAGTTTGGGGGGACTTTGACTGAAATTTCAGCTTTCCTTCATAGAATCAGTTATTTAACTAAAGTATAAGGCTGTGACAGAGTTGAGGAAGAGATAGTTATTTCTTCCATCCCCAATTCCCCATGAAAATGTGTACGAAAACATTTAAAAATCTTTAATGGTAACATACATATATTTTTTAATCTGTGAGGGATTTCCCTAACTACAACTATGAAAAAGATGGATGAAAGGATGACTGTCCCCTCTCCCACACTGACTTGTGGAACAACAGAGGTGGACAGAAGTCAGGTGCCATCTCCCATGAGCTTGCTTACTCATGGAAGTCAACCCATGCTTTCTGAGGAACTTAGTCCTTAAAAGTGAAACCAAGAAGTAAATCAGAAATAAAATTGTTTCTAAAAGTAAGAGAGAAAATGAATTAAAAAAAGAAAGTACATGCAGAGTCCTTCTAAATAATCTTAAGAGATTTCTATTTGAAAATACTTTGTGCTCCATACACTGGGAGTGACACCAACTATTTGTGAGAAGAGTCAGACAGCAGCAGGGTTATTAGCAGTTGGAGCTGCCCCAGGTATTCCCTTTAATAAAGGGCTTAACAACTTGAGGCACTCAGGAATAGGTTCTCTCCATCAAAATCAGGTCACACAGAGGCAGAAATAAGAAAAGCATCCTCCCCAGTCCAGAGTTAGATTCAATGGGTGACTTAGAATATGACCAAAGACTAAAAAAAATCTCAATTTTCCCTGGGGAAAAAAAAGTGCTCTGGGTTGAATTATGTCCCTCCAAAAGTCATATGTTGAAAATCTAATGTGGCAGTAATTGGAGGTAGGGCCTTTAAGGAAGTAATTAAGGTTAAATGAAGTGAAAGGATAGGGTCCTAATGCAATAGTACTGGCATACTTATAAGGGGAAGGGATACAAAAAGTGGGCAAGTGCACACAATAAAGGCCAAGTGGGGACACAGCAAGAAGGCAAAAAGTGAGAGACCGCACTAGAAATCAACCCTACCTGCTCTTGATCTTTCAATCTCCATAACATTGAGAAGTAAGTTTAAGACACTCAGTCCATAGTATTTTGGTATGGCAGCCTGAGCAGACTATATTGAGAGAACACTGGATTAGCAGTCACACAGGTAGTTGGGGAAAAAAAGGGACTCTTGTCATTCTGTTTGTACAGAGCTCTTCTAGGTAGGAAGATTCAATATTACGAGGACCTTTGGATAAAATATTAAAGTCTTACAGAAAAATATTACACTAAGGGGCAAGTATATGAAAAAGAGAAAACTAGGGAACATGAAAAAAGGTGTGGAAAGATTTGCTTTCATTTTAAATGTATAGGAAGATACAGACTATGAAATGAATAGCACATCACAAGAAGAGAGGAGATTGAGAGAAAGGGAGCAGGTTGAAGATGAAAGAATCCAACAAAATGAAAAAGAAGAGAAAACTGCAATCTGAGTTTGCAGCAAAAAATAGTATATTTAAATTAATGAAAATAAGTTTGAGAAACTCCCAAGGAAAAAAACAGGGGAAAAGCCAAAGATTAAGCTGACTAAAACTTATATAGGAAAAAAAAAAATCTATAACCAATGACCATTAGGTGCTTTTGAAAAACAGCATGAAAAAGAGAGGAACAGAATTGAAGCCATTTTAAAAATTCAATTTAAAGAAATCCTTGCTAAATAAAAAAGAGAAAGCGATTACCTCACACCAAAAGGTATTTCATGCAAAAGAAATGAAAAATATCCTATCATCATCAATGACAAGACAAAATACTATAATCTGCAGAGGTGGGGAGAGAGATGAGGAATTTGAGTCAGGCTATTCTTATACTACTCTTTAGAACACTAAATATGTTTTTAACAATATTAAATGCTTAACTGTAATATATACTTTTTTAAAAAAAAATATTTATTTATTTGCTTTAGTTGTACACAATGCGTTTATCTTTACGTGGTGCCAAGGATCGAACCTGGGCCGCACACGTGCTAGGCAAGCGCTCTACCACTGAGCTACAACCCCAGCCCCTGTAATATATACATTTTAAATGCTTGGTTAGATCATGTCTACATTAGAAGTTTGTTTCTTAAGATTTCCATTGTTCTTAGTGCTAACTAATGAAATTTCACCTATGGAACCTCCTAAGTCCTGATGAATGAAATCTCAGCTTCATAAAATGTTCTTTCTTTTGAAGCTGCAAAGAAAAGCAGGTAGTTTATAAGTCAGAAAATATTTTATAAAAATGAATGTTTTGCTGGGCATGGTATCACACGCCTGTAATCCCAGTGGCTCCAGAGGCTGAGGTAGGAGGATTGTGAGTTCAAAGCCAGCCCCAGCAAAATTTAGGTGGTAAGCAACTCAGTGAGACCCTGTCTCTAAATAAAAAATACAAAATAGGACTGGGGATGTGGCTTAGTGGTCGAGTGCCCCTGAGTTCAATCCCCACACCCCCCCCCCCACCAAAAAGAATGAATGTTTTATTATAACTAAGGCACTCAATCACCTGGGACTTTAGAAATCATTGCTGTCTTGTGAGAACAACCCTTAACTACTAAATTTTGATTGTCGTATGAAATAATATGTAACTCTTATAACATTCAAATTAATATTTCTGAATTCCTAAATTTTAAAAATATTGAAAAGATTTTGTCAAATTTTAAAAAGATTGTTGGAATTCTCACATGCATAGAAGTAATAATAGAAAAAATTCTGTGCTGTGATTTGAATAATAAGATTTGTCTTCTTTAAAACTGACATTAGAGCTTGATCCCCTTTGGGATCTTAAGAGGACAGAAACAATCTGTATGCTTAGAAATGGGACTTTTAGGTGGTGATGAGGAAAGTCATCAGGGTAGATGAATACAAGTGATTAAATACTGGTGGCTTTATAAGAAGACTAAGACCAGAGGATATGCATCCCCATCTCTTGCCATGTTACGTCTTGCATCACCTCAGAATTCTGCCAGCAAGGAAGCCATTGGCAGATTCAACCCCTTAACCTTGCACCTCCAGAACCATAGCCAAAATAAACCTCTTTAAAATACCACTCTGGGGTATTTTGTTACTACCAACAGAAATCAGACTAAGACACTGTTTCCCATTTTCTCTAGAGTTTGGAGGAGTGTCTCATTTATATTAAGATATAACACCAATCACCACTAATTCTATGAAAAGAGAAACAGCTGAGGGATTATGGCTCCAAACTGACACCTAAATATAAACCCAACAAAACAGAGGAGCTAGATTAGTTTATACCTTACATTTAGTTTCTTCTGGAGAGCTTACCCAACTATTTCTTTTTTGGTACCGGGGATTGAACTCAGGGGCACTTGACCACTAAGCCACATCCCCAGCCCTATTTTGTATTTTATTTAGGGACAGGGTGTCACTGAGTTGCTTAGTGTCTCGCTTTTTTGCTGAGGTTGGCTTTGAACTCACAATCTTCCTATCTCAACCTCCTGAGCTGTTGAGATTACAGGTGTGTGCCACCGCGTGCAGCCCAACTATTTCTTTTTTTTTTTTTAATATTTATTTGCTTTTAGTTGTACACAATGCGTTTATTTTTATTCATTTTTCAATGTGTTCATTTTTATGTGGTGCTGAGGATTGAACCCCGGCTGTGCACGTGCTAGGCAAGCTCTCCACCGCTGAGCCACAACCCCAGCCCCAACTATTTCTTAATAGTAGCACTAAACTAAGGCTCATGGCTAGAAATTCCTAAAGCCCCTTAAAAGAGAGCAAATTATAATTTACTGTTTTTGTTGGCCTTATTGATTGTTGTCTATGGCGCTAACCAGATGTCACGGGGTACAGAGCCACAAGGTGGCTCTACAAACAGTTGAATCAGAGCAAAGGATCCATGTTCTACCTGGAATAAACTCTTGGTTTGAGAGCTGGTCAGGGTAGAATTTTATCAAATGCAAGATGTTGGGCTTTCCTTATGAGTGAAGCCCCAGTGGAGTAAGTTCTCCTGTGCTGCTAGCAGATTAAGATCAAAAAACAAGCCGGGCACGGTGGCGCACGCCTGTAATCCCAGCACTTTGGGAGGCTGAGGCAGGAGGATCGCAAGTTCAAAGCCAGCCTCAGCAATGGCGAGGCACTTAGCAACTCAGTGAGACCCTGTCTCTAATAAAATACAAAAAAGGGCTGGGGATGTGGCCCAGTGGTTGAGTGCCCCTGAGTTCAATCCCCGGTACCACAAAAAAAAAAAAAAAAAAAAAAAAAAAAAAAAGATCAGAAAACAGCCATCATCAGAGAAAGCTGCTATTCCTCAGTCATGAGGAACTGCAGCTCTGAAGATAGGCACTGCAGAAACTTCTAAGAGCTGTTTCGATATTGTTTTTCTCTTCTGAAAATGTCTGCTGCATATTTCCAGGTTGCTCAAGAATTTTCCAGTAGTTTTTTGTTGTTGTTTTGTTTTGGTTTGGTTTGACTGTGAGGTTACTTTTATGACATCATTAAAAATTCAGGGATGACAGGAGAGAGTTTTGCTGAAGCTATATGGCTGCAGAAGCTATCTTTCTCTGAGAATCAGTATGAATGTACTACAGGTGACAGAGGAATTGTGTTCCTAAGAGAAGATACCTTTCTAATAGGATAGGCCTCATGGGCCTACTCTAAATCAAGGCAAACCATTAGATAAATTAATTTTCTGCAATTTGAAATTCAAAAGATGGCTGTATGCCTTCCGATTTTACCACAGTGAGAACAAAAAATACAAACATGGTGTTTTAGTTCACATAAGGCCATATATTGTATTTAAGAGTGAAAATTGAATTTCTTAAATCTCTTATGCTTCCCTTATCAGATAATTACTTACATTAATATTTAAAAGCATGTATGTGGGAATATAATTAAAGTGAGTTAAATTACCAGCATATTTATAAATTGTAATCAGTCAATATAGCAATTATACGTTGCTCCAAGCGGTTACCGCAATCTTTAGCTATCTCCTTGATTATAGGCTCCTTCAATTATATACTATCTGGGTCAAGTTTTGAGGTGTCATTGGCTTTGATATAATCAGTTATCAAAAGTGGTTATATTTAATGTTAATTTAAATATAGTTTATAATCTTTTTAACCAATTTTGGAACCTTGGAGTTAGAACATTTTAAAAATAAGTTAGCAATTTATGTGTATCAAAGTTTCCTAGAAAAATTTAAGACCAAGCCGGGCGCGGTGGCGCACGCCTGTAATCCCAGCACTTTGGGAGGCTGAGGCAGGAGGATCGCGAGTTCAAAGCCAGCCTCAGCAATGGCGAGGCACTTAGCAACTCAGTGAGACCCTGTCTCTAAATAAAATACAAAAAAAAAGGGCTGGGGATGTGGCCCAGTGGTTGAGTGCCCCTGAGTTCAATCCCCGGTACCACAAAAAAAAAAAAAAATTTAAGACCAGAAAATTACTTTCTTACCACACAATTTACTTCCTTAACACCTATTTGTTCTTCATACTATTAAAATCAAAATAGTAAAAAAAAAAATACATTTCCTTATATTGCATGTTATTTCTGTTTAAAAAGTTAGGATTTAAAACTAAATGATGAGCCGGGCGCGGTGGCGCACTGGGTTTAGTTTAGTGGGTTTCTCACTGGGTAAAGCCAGCCTCAGCAATGGCGAGGCACTTAGCAACTCAGTGAGACCCTGTCTCTAATAAAATACAAAAAAAGGGCTGGGGATGTGGCCCAGTGGTTGAGTGCCCCTGAGTTCAATCCCTGGTACAAAAAAAAAAAAAAAAAAAAAAAAAAAAAAAAAAACTAAATGATGTTTCATGTAAACCAAGTTGGTATGATTATGAAATTGTATACATACTAATCAAGGTTACAGAAGCTAATGAATACAAGAAAAATTTTTGTAATGGAGATGAGAGGACTGATTTAGTTTTCAGCTCTCTACATGTTGAATAATGTGCCCAGGTAGCAGAACTTCTGGTTCCAAAGTGTGTACCCTTTCCAAAGGCTGTTCATATTTATGATGACTTATTTATATGCTTCATAATTGTAAATAATCATAATAAACCAGAAGGGCTCTCACTCCAGCAGAAGCAAAAATTTCTATTGATCCATATTATTTACCTGTTATCCAATACTTTAATTATTGCAGCATTGCTGTGGATATTTGCCTTTCTCAGGTATGTTTCTCTTATTCAATTATTGTGATTATTTCCCTTATTAGTCTTTTAATTAGAGTTATTTTAAGATGTGTTTTGCCTTTATACCATTTGACACTTGTCAGTATCTGGTGGAACCAAGAATTGCTCCCTAACATTGCTTGTGATTCCCAGTCTGAGAAGGGATTCTGGACACAATTTGGAATTATTGGCATGCCCCTGATATATTTAGTTTTCAGTTTTCCCCCTATTTTCTGAACATATTTTAATAACTAACCTCTATTATTGGGCCCACAATGTGGGGAAGTTATCAAGACATGGAGAACAGATCTTTCTCCCTTCTTTTCTTGAACCTTTAGTAAATATTATAGTGAAACATTTCTACGAAAATTAGTGATTATGTGCACCTTTTCAGTGTGTTCAGGTACAAAGGCTAAAATGAGTCCCTCAGTAATTTAAAGTTTTCTAAAATGTTTTATTTCTAAATATGCAAAGTTCTGATAATAACTGGGGATCATACTCTGCAGGGCATACTTACAAACCCAGTAACTTATTAACACTTTATTGCCCACACCATCTAGAATTGGGTAGAATAAACCATCAAAACACAATTCTGAAGAGTTAAGTTCAGTCTGATCTATGCAAAAACCAGACTAATGAGGACATTCATACTGCCCCTGGCTCTTATGCCATAAGATCTAAGGCAAACAGAGAACTGAAAGTTTTCCTACATGAAATGTTAAGAGGAGGCCTGGGAGACCATCGATTACTCTCCAGTGGCCACTCACAATGCAAAAACATCCAGTCCTTCCACAATGTAATGTGGAAGGTTATTGCCAAAGCATCTAATCACTGGTACAAGAAGCCCTAATAGTTAACCCAGATAGATGATTTTCCTACTTGAACCTGCTAACTGGGTCTTCATCAAGGTTGCAAAAGTTAATGAACATCAGCAGAAGACATTATTCAAACCTCAGTTGAAAGGGCTCTTATCTTCTGATCTGTCTCATGCCAAGATTTTTTTGTCTTAGTTCCACAGCTCCCACTGTAAAAATAAATCTTTTCTACCATTTAACAGGTTTTATGCTACTAATACATTTTATTTTTAGACATGGGAACCAGTGACATCCTTCTTACCTGGATTACAGACCAGAAGTGCAGGTTATAGAAACTATTCATAATGTCCTAAAACTACTTTACAGCTGTTAAAATTTTTACCCCAACCTGGCCTGATAACAATTGCAATCAATCCATGTTTAAGAATTACCCAAGAACTCTCCAGACATGCTATAAGTTAATTTCATCGTGCAGAAACCAGAAAGACTTTTTAAAAAATTCCCAGTGGTCACAAAATCCAAGTAAGACTCACTTCAGATATCAATTATCTCTCCCTACACCTTTCTTCCCACAAAGGTGGCATACCTGGCCCTTCATGCATCAAGACTCAGTTTTGGCCAACTGAACTGAGTGTAGGGATTACAAAAACTTCTAAGATAAAACCTATTGTAATGATTTTTTGTTTTGTCAGAAACTGATTTAACTTTCATTGGAAAAAAATATATTTCTTATATATTATATATTATATTATAATCTTATATAATGTATAATAATATATTTCTGTCATGTAATGTGGAGAACAAATATGTTTGCTAATCCTCTCACATTCATACAGAAAAATCAGTAGAGGGCTGCCATTAAGATCAATATCTGGTAACAAGTAAGCACCTTGACAGCTGCCACACCGTTCTTTCTTAGCCCCTGGGCTTGTTACTGAGTTGCAGTTATAAATGAGGGGGATTCATTATCAAAACTCAAGTAAAACTGAGCCTGTCCCAGCACTGCACCCTGTCATCATTAATACATTATTTGGCTGTCTGTTTGAACAGATCAAAATTTTAACAATAATATAAAAATCAAGACTTACCTCAAATTCTGTAGTTTACACTCTGGGTGTTTCAAGGCTTCACATAATGGCTTTACTCCATTATCCCCTATGTTACTCCCTGTCAGGTCGAGATGCATCAGATTCTGGTTGTGAGTCAATAAACTAGATATACCCTTACAACCAGCAGGGAAAGTGACAAATCTCAACCTTCAGAAGAAAAATATGCAGAAGGGATTACAAAATCATCTCTGTCCCTGGTTACAGCACCCCTCTCAATTCACATCCAAACTCTTGGATATTACATGAGTATTTTGTATTTTCTCATCTCACTTTCATCTTTTATCTAACTAGGTTTTTCATATTTCAGGTCAGATAATTAATCTGAGTTTCAGAGTATTGCTTAGAAAAGCAACTGTGTTACAGCTTTGATTTCCATTTATGTCCTGACACCACCAACCTTTTTTGACCTTAAAGGAAAAGGTGATAACATCAAGAAAAGAAAAGAGGAGCTTCTGGACACTTAATATCTGGAATAACTACCAAAATCATTAGCTCTGTTCCAAATACTGTAACTATAACATGAATTCACAATATTAAAATATTTCAGTAATCAAAACGAGTGCATAGTTAATATCAACTATGAGGTACACATCATTAGCGAAACACACTGTTGCAAAATATGCCCTGTAATTTTATAGATTTTTTTAGGTGTAGAGAGGCAATTCAAAGCAAAATATAAAGTTAAATTTTCCAATATTCCTTCCAACTTTCCATCTCCTAACTCAGTCAATGTCTTATTCTTCTGTAGTGCCTTTGCTGGCCCCAAATTCCTAGTCTGTTCACACTTGAATGTTTGAAACCTCCTCTTGTAATACCACCTCCCCTACCCTCTAATCACTATCCTCTCTCTTCCTCCATTATCTCTGCCCCCAGCCAATCATCCATAAGAAAATAAAGATTTTACCCACTTGTCACATTAACCATCCTCATGTAGTAAAAGTGCCTAAAGCACTCTGTAAATATAAATCAGAAGCAGTCTCACTTGTTAAGGCAAAGGAGCTACCACTAAGGTTTCAAAGACAGAATAGTCACCAGTGTCATCCCTCTCAAAGACCCTTGCATTCTAAAAGAAGAAACCATTTAACCAACAAGAAGGCATTGGTTTTTAAGATTTGGACTGGTGACATTCAGTGAAGGGACAATGTTGGACAGAGGTTTAGGAATGAGTGAAAAAACCTTCCAGAAACCCCTTAATCATAGCATATACCCTCTTTCTTCACCTCCTCAATCTGCAAGACCAACCAACTCTAGTTACTTCAAATCTATTACCAGAACTCACTAAAAACACAGATTCTGAGGAAAATGTTTAGTGGAAAGCCTCTTTCCCCTTGAAAGAGCATTCAGGGTTGATAGAAACAAGGATCCAGCATTTGTTCAGCATTCAATACATATTTCTAAGCACCCAACGGACCTTGGGCATATGACATGCACTAAAATACAGAGGGAAATAAAATCAGTTCCAGGTAGCAGAATGCAAGGGACATGCAAACAAGCACATTTTTAAAAATGAGAGCATGAGAGTCAAATTAACAAAATTTAAACGACTGACAACAGCAAATGTTGGCAAGCATAAGGAGCAGTTAGAACTTCTATATATTGCTCTTGGGACTATAAAATGGCACAATCACTTTGGAGAACTGTTTGTCAATTTCTTAAGACATGCGTCTATCAACCAGCAATTCCATTCCCAGGTATTCACCAAAGATGAAAACCTATGTCACAAAGAAAGACTTCAAAGAATATTCAAAGCAGTCTTACTCAAAACAACTAAAAAATTAGGAAAATTCCAGGGTTCCATTTACAATGAATAAACAAACTGTAGTACATACAATGAAATGCTAATCAGCAATGAAAAAGACTAAAATATGTAAAAAAAAAAGACATTTTTAAAATATTTGTTAAGCAAAATAGGATGGACACAATAAGTATATATTAGTTAAACTAGAGGATTTACAAGAAAAGACAAAGCTAGCCGTGGTGGCAGGTATTAGAAAATGATTGCCTCCGGGATTGGATGACATGAAAGGACTGAACAGAAAGGGCTACACGGAAACTTCCTGTGATGATGAAAATACTTTCTATCTTGTTTTGGGTGTTGGTGACAATTGGTTGTACTTGTCATTAAAACTGTCACATTTTATATCTGGGCATTTTATTGAATGTAAATTATTCAATAGAAAAACAATTTCAGGCCAGGTGCAATGACACATGCTTGTAATCCCAACAGCTCAGGGGGATTTTTTTTTCCTAGCCAATGGTTTTTTTTTTTTTTTTTTTTTATTGGTTTGGTTTTAATAATAGTCATTCTAACTGGGGTGGGATGGGATCTCAATTCAACTTTGACTCACATTTCCCTGATGGCTAAAGATATTGAGTTTTTTTTTCATATATTTATTAGCCATTTGTATTTCTTCTTTTCAAAAGTGTCCAGATCATTTATCCATTTTCATTAGATTACTTGTTTAAGTTTTTTGAGTTCTTTATATATACTGAATATTAATTCTCTGTTAGATTAACAGCTTTCAAATATTTTCTCCCATTCTGTAGGTTGTTTCTTCTGTCAGTTGTTTCCTTTGCTATACAGAAGCTTTTTAATTTGATGTAATCCCATTTGTCAGTTCTTGTTTTGTTTCCTGTGCTTTTAGCATCTTATTCAGGAATTCATTGCCTATAACAATACTAAAAGCATCTTTGAAAATATGCCTCGGACTAAATAGAGAAGTAACTTTTAAGACCATTGTACCATGATCAGTTAGTGTTCACTTTAGGAATGCAAGGAGAGATCATGATATGCAAATCAATTAATGTTATTTACTTATAATACCAGATAAGCAGGGAAAAGATGGAATGATATGTACTACATTAACCTTCTAATAACCTAGAGAGAGACAGAAGCTTTAGTTAGTATAGGATGTCTATCAAAGAACCTCAACATGGCTAGGGGTGTAGCTCAGTAGTATGGCACTTGCCTGCATGCACAAGGCCTGAGGTTTGATTAGCTCTGGAGGATTTTGAGTCCAAAGCCAACTTCAGCAAAAAAGTGAGGCACTAAGCAACTCAGTGAGACCCTGTCTCTAAATAAAATACAAAATAGGGCTGGGGATGTGGCTCAGTGACTGAGTGCCCCTGAGTTCAATCCCCAGTGCCAAGAAAAAAAAAAAAAAAAAAAGGGAAAGAAAGAAAAAGAATTTCAGAAGAAAAAACAGTGAATTCTAGAACATGTCTTTGAAAGTTCTTTGTTGATCTGCCTAGAATGTCTCTGTGTTTTTGTTTTTTTAAAGATGTGTGCTTTTAGTACTTTATTTTTTAATGTGTTGCTGCTGAGCTCGAACCCAGTGCCTCACACGTGTTAGGCAAGCCCTCTGCACTGAGCTACAGCCCCAGCTTCCCAATGTCTCTGTGTTCTTTACCTAGAAAATTCCTAATCAAGCCTCAAAAACCCATGTGAACAATTACCACACCCTGTAGAATCTTTCCCAGAACAAGTTATGTTCCCTAAAATGTTTTTGCTATTTGTGTTCTTAAGGGTACTTTGTACAAAGGATTTTAAAGTACCATGATGATGGATACATTTTGAGCAGTGTGTCATTAGCCAATTTGTTGTTTTGCAAACATCAATGATAGGACTCACACAAACTGAGATAGCTATGAGGTCACTAGGAGATAGAATTTTACATACCACTATGTGTCATTAACAAAAAATGTTATGTGTTGCATGACTATTTATTTACTTTTGGTTTCCCCTAACAAGAGTGGAAGATAGAAGAAAGATCAGTAACTCCATTAAATTTTCTTATGCCAGACTTACAGTAGTTTTTGTAGTTTACAATTTGGGTGCCTTAGTTCTTGATAGAAAGTCTCCATTGCTAATTCATCAAGGTTGCTATGACACAGTTCCAGTTCTCTCAAGTTTTCATTTGTGTGAAACACAGAACAGAGATGTTTCCAGCAATGAATAATACGATCACTGTCCCTTTGCCTATATATGATTGGAAAAAAGAAAAAGATAAGTAAATATTTCAGCCCAGTTAACTCTCAGAAGATGACATCAGGGTAAAAGTAAATGTGTTTTGGAAAGTGGAAAAGCATTCAGTGCAGCTTTGCCATGGGCACAGTCCACAAGTAAGTCTTCTCTGGCTTTATTTGGCATCTTTCTAGAGGCTTTATTAAATATTAGCTCCCCCATCTCCTATCCACTCCCTAAATACATACAAAATTAAAACTAGAGAGATTTCTCTTTGGAGGGAGAGGCCTGGGAGGAACAAGAGAGATCATCAAATACCTGAAGAGCCAATGTCATGAAGAAAAAAAGTATATGACCACAAAGAATAAGATTAGGATTAGTGGGTAGCCATTTAGCATATAGATTAAGAACCACAGGCTTTGAGCCCTATCATTTAACTATATACTTTAAGTCATCAATTCTGTGAGCTCTAAGATTTCTTCATTTATAAAATGAAAATGTCTTCTCTCTTTATAAATAAGGTTGTGAAGACTCAATAGTCAAGTTTAGTGGGAACACAGAAGCACTTTGCAAAAATTAAAATGCTGAATGAGTTAATTATCAGGTATATTACCAATGGACTCTACAGACAAATAAAGAGTGGTAAAGGAATAAAACAGAAGTAGTGCAGTGACTATAATAAGCATAAGCTATAGAGCGGAGAACAACTCGGCTCTTTCACTCACTAAACTGGAAAATTTACTAACCAAGTGAGCTTCAGCTTATTCATCTTGGCAAATAAAGATGAGTCTATTAGGATAACTAAAAGTTCAGCAAAACAACCTATAGAAAATGTCCAGCAAGTGTCTTAGGCTTTAAGGGCTTCCTAACAATTGTAAGCTATCATTTATATTGAAGTATTTAATAAATAAATTATATATAAAAATATTTAATTTAAATATTTGTTGCTTTGTTCATAATAGTTACTAAATAAATTGGTTCTCATACCTTAATTAGATTGGAATGAATGATACTACATAGTAACGGTCTACCACTTGAGGTCAAATTTGTGAAAACACAATAATAAAACATTCGAACATTTCCTATGTACAAATGCTGTAGACAAAATGGTGAACAAGTTTACAATAGTTATCTTGGACAGACTGAGGTCACCTACAATGCTCTTAAAACTGGGTTCTCAGATCCCTTTTACATTTTTTAGCAACAAGGCCAACTCTAGCATTAGACAACTCTGCAACATAAGTCAGGGAAGCTAGCATGAGACCTGACAATCTAGTGACCAGACTTCCTAGCATTTATTACTAGGTATAAAAGACATTCTTAGGCCTGGGTTCAATCACATCTTCTTGAAATAGAACAATGAAGTCAGACTTAAGAAAACTGACTGAAGAAAATTACTTGAACTCCTTAAGGTAAAGGTCAGAACATTCCAGCCCTCATTTTCTATTCTCACAATTCAGAGGAAAGTGAACTATATGTTCTTAAAAAAGATGACTGCCTCTGTAATTGAAAGTCCAGTGGAACAGCTGCGGGAAAGTTGGGAAATCAAGGACTCAGATGTGTGACCTCAGTCAAGTTATATGCCTTTGAGGTGTTTTTTTGTTTGTTTTTTCTTAAGTAAAATGACAGACAGCATCTACTTCATGGGGTTGTTGGAAAAACTAAATGAGTTAAAGATCTTAGAAGACTGTCAGGTATGCAACAAACACTCAGCAAATGTTTGCTCTTATTCGATGTACTTGAATCAAGAACTTATTTTCTAGGTAAACCTCTGAATCTCAGCTTTGAAACCTTAAACAGATATTTATGTATGAGATGTTTAATTTTCTTGCCATCAGCATTGAGCTGGATAACATGTTAAGTGTTTGGTTCACTATGACCAAGTAAGCTCTCAATTTTAATTAAATCTGGAACTGAATTCTGTAGTTCAATTTGACCCCCAGATTTAGATGGGTAGGTGAGAAAAGTCAACTTGAGGATGGAAATAGGGCCAGATAATATACATAAAATGCTGAAGGTGAATTATTCTTTTAAAAAACTTTTATTCAGCACCTACCATTTCTTACTAAACTCTGATAGCCCTTTAATGCCTGTGTAAAGAATAAAGCATGCATGCGCACACAAAAGGTCCACCTTCATCTAGGCAATGGGACAGTGAGCTAGGTCAGTAGAGTACAGGGGAACACTGTACGGGCAGATGACCTTTGTGTATCAGCTTCAGCAAGTAGCTTCTGGTCCCTTTATTATTATGGAAGGTATTTTTTTAAAAAATGAAATATACTTCCTAAAGTGGATTCAAGTTTGCATGACACCATATCCTTCCTCCAGAACTGAAACATTCATTCCCCTGCGTTGCTGAGCATGCTGACAGCTGAAAGTTGTCATCCCTGTTCCTTTCCTAGAACTGCCTTCAAACCAGAAAAGCCAGCTTAAGCAAGTTTTTGTTTATTCTTTACAGCAGCCATGACTGGTCAATGAGGGGTTTAAATGCCTGGCCTCCTTGCCACAGAGTGGAACAGCTCTCCAAGGACCTTGGTTAAACTCCTCCTCCCTCTGACAAAATCTACTTTTTTCATTCCCCCACAGGGCACTTACCAAGGATCAGCTGGGGGACCTGAGTTTAACAGCTTTTCAAATATCATAGTCACAGACAGTTTAATGGTCTGCAAACATTGGCAGTACTGAAGGCAGAATGAAGACACAAGCAAATGGATTTCCTTGCAAATATTAATTTCAACCTTTGGAAAATAGCTCATTGCCTGGATTACAAATGCTTCATCTTGAGTCTCATAGAGACAGAAAAACAAGTCCAGAAGCGCCTGCGGTGATGGAAAAGAGTCACTTTTTCCAAATATTTCCATCCACTGAAGTAACTCTGATTTTACCTCCAGGGATATTTTACAATTAAAAGTTTCCTCCAATTGGTTTACTCTATCTTCATTCAAAAGGCCAAACAAAAAGCATTTCATTTGCAACAAATGGGGGTCTTGAGAACTTTCACTTTCAAGTAATACCTTCAAGTCTTCCAAAGACTGGAAGGAATGGTCTCTGGGCTCCCAATCATCTTTCAACAAATAGAACATAGCTGCAAAAAACTCCTGAAAATGTAGGTGGGTGAATACATAGCAATTATTATACTCTGTGTCCATTTGAAGAATATTCATGTCCAGAAAAATTGAGAGGTCAGATCTGGTTAACCCATGTTTCCTGAGATTGTCTTTATAAAGCACATGTGTCATGGTCCATACTCCTGTGGCAGCCAAGTGGCACAGGCTCCTTAGCTGAGCTTCATTGGGCAGATTAGGAGAGTGTCCACTTACTGGTGCAAATAGGCTGGAGATATAGCACATAAACAGAGCTGTGGCTGTTTGGCAGATCACTTTGATATCACTGCCTCTCACCATTTGCTGCTTCAGACAAGTACAGATGACCCAGCACAGTAGGGGAACTTGGCACATGTTAAAAAGCAACTCATTATCTTTTAATGAACTGATTGCTTTCATGGCCCATGTCTTATCTTCAAAAAACTGGTAAATATACTCCCTTCTTGCATCCTCAGACATTCCTAGTAGCAAAGCATAACACTGACTCTTCAACACAGACTTTAGTTTCTTAGAAGCTGTGAATCTTGTTGTCACCAACAAGAATGACTCAGAGAGCATCACTTTCCTCAGCAAACTGCTCATGAGGAAGGACACCGGTGTGTACTTGGGTCCAGTCCTTACAAAGCGCAAACTCGGGTTCCTCAAAGGCAAAGTTCAGTTCCTCAAAACCATCGACAATAAAAAGAAGACAACTTGGCTGGGACAGGATAATTTCGATGGGGATTTCAGTGCTAGGCCAGTCCTCTGATATCAACTGAGCAAAGCTTCTCTCTTTCAGCTGACTAATTTCTCTCCCATTGAGATAAAAAACATAGGCAAACTTCTGCTGATAGAGATTGCCCTCTGCCCAATCTAACATCGCCTTTCTCATCAATGTTGTTTTACCAACTCCAGCAACTCCCCAGAGCACCACTGTCTGTGGCTGATCACCAGTTTTGACATCCACATCAAACAAATGCTCCAATAGGTTTCGCTCTTCTGGAATAATTCTATGATGGAAACCTGCAGATTCTCCCAGAAAGGATTTCCTATCCAATATATCACAAATTTTTTCTTTTATTTGAATTTTGTATTCTGTTCCATCACCTAGGACAGAATGGAACAGGGAAAACAACAGCAACAGAAAAGACACACATGACCAAAATAAATTTCATTAGTTGCAATGTTAAGAATACCAGAGTTGGTGCTAGGAACAAAAATAATATAGGCTAAAATCAAAGATGGTTTAGATTTTAAATGGACAAATCTAAACAAAAATAATTTTGTAGGATTAAAGCCTGCATTAGAAGCTGTTAAATTGTGGGGGAAAATAGAAATTAGATTTACTCTAGACTATTTTCTTTGTACTTTTCCCCAATAGAGAAAAAGAATATGTGGTGAACAGAATCATCATCCAGATAAAAAGTAATAGAGACAATAATAGCAACCAGGGAGGACAATGAGACAAACCAAAATCTATACCTCAAAATAATCCACTCCATACATACAGTGTTCATTTCTGTTAATGGAGTGGATTCATTTCTATTAATGAACACTGAAGCAAAGCCTGAATATTTTGAGGAACTCCCAGTGTCCATGTAGAATGCAAACATAATCTCATCTTAATCTAGAATCTTGATTTCTCCTTAGATCTCTATTCACATGATACTGTCTTGGAAAGGTCTTCTTTGACTCTCAGTGCTAGAATAGGTCTCCCTTTCATATATTTTCAAAACTCGGTGTATTTTCCATTCACAATACATATCACAAACTTTAATTATTTAAAGAAATGATGCACCTGGGTAGAGACTATATCACTAGTTCATCACATGCTCAGAGATGAACATCTCCTTGAACACAAGAAGTATCAGAAAAGAATGTAATCATATAATTGAATACTGTTCAACTTCTGAATAAAGTACAGATATATGCAAAAATGCAAATATGCAAAAGATCAATTATATAGCTAAAAAGAAATTAAATTTCGGGGAAATCTGTGTAATATGATCCTGTCCTGGAAAAAGTGGACAAACTTTATATGCCTCAAAACCTACAGGATATGCATCAAAATGTTAATACTGGTTAAATCCTTTTTTTTTTTTTTTTTTTGGAAAGGTAAAATAAAAGTATTTTTCTTGTCTTAGTGGATAACACTTCAATATAATAATCACAACAATATTTTCAATTAGGTATGCTTATTTATAACATATATCCATATATATGCTTAATTGAAATTAATGGCAGTAATGATAAAAATACAAGTTATTGTATTTGTACTAACTATGAAGAGTTATATTGTGATTTGAAACTAGACTTGGATTAGTTGTACATTTCTGATTCTAAGATATATTATAAACTAACAGAAGGTTTGGGATAGGAAGAGGAGAAAGTGAGAAACTCACTTTTTAAATATTCGAATCCTTTAAAAAATAGATTTGTTTTACTTATGGGAAGTCGAAAGCAAAGATAGAAATAAGCAAACATATGATGGCCAAAACATTTTGCTAGGTTGGAGGAGGAACTATTTACCAAAAAATAAACCCTATCATGAAACTATAATAATTCAAACAGTGTGGAATTGATATACATAAAGAGGAGAATAAATAAATCATTGCTATTCTTCATATCTTCAATTTTGTACTTACAGTATTTTACAAAGTTTCTATAAGAAATACTGTTAACTTTTATCACAAATTGCTAAAGAATAATATGTATATAATTAGCTATACTTATACAAACATCTGCACCAGCAAGGGAAGTAGAAATGGTGATGAACCAGAATGAAGAAGATCTGGTTCCAGAAATTATAATTAACATGGACTAGTTGGTCACCTGGAATTCGATTACAGCACTACCTCTGAAAGAAGGTAATAGATGTGATAGGCTGTATGTCCTATGCCAACCCAAGAAATTTTTAGTCCATAAAATACAAATGTGAATGTACCTTATTCATCAGACTATCAACTTTTAGCTGGACATTTCCAAATACCGCTCTCTTGAGGCCCTGCATTAATATGGCCCTAATTCCGACTTTGGCCAGAGAGCCATGTTGTCAATTCTTTCTGAATGATATTCAGGGAATAGGTGGATATTAAAAGATATTAACAAAAGTTGAACAATATTCCTCTGGGAGATAAGCCACCCATGATACCTCAAAAGCTCAAATGCTGACAAAAAGCCTATCTACTTACCCAGCACCACCTCCTGAACTGGTGCCTCTCCAGACTCAGCATCCTGTGGTCCCACATTCTGGGCTGTCCCTGCAACAGGTTCCAAAAGGATCATGATATTTTCCAAAATCAAAGATATTAGGTGATGGAAAGAACAGGATCCAGCATTCTACTCAGTGCTCCAATTCTGAGACTATCTGGGTTAAAAGAAACTAGAGCCAACAGAGCCTCAAACCCCACCAGCTTAGCCAAGGGAGGAAATGATATGGTACAAACAAAAGCTACCATTCCCCCTACACTGTAGGTCTAGAGCAAATGGTGTTGTGCAAGTCTTAGTTTCCTTGCCTATGCTGACCTTACAGCAAGATGAAGATGCACAAAGGATATAATGTATACACACGTAGCTATAAAGCCTTGTATATGAGCAATGAATTTTAAGTGTCTATAATACTGAGATTGCTAAAAATACTTGCTTTGTCTTGTCCCTTAGTAATTTTTAGCTCATTATTCATATTTCAGCAAATATTTTAAAGCATATTTGAGATTTCTCACAATTTAACCTGTGACTTTATTTGTAGTTTAGGCAAAGGACATTAGATGGGATAATTCCCATCAGTCAATTCCTTCAGTCATTCTAATAGGTACAAAAAATTATCCTGTATAGAAGCCCAGCTGAGTAACATTACTCAAAATCCTCCTGCTTCTTTCAGTTTTGCTCAAATGAGCTAATAAGTTCCCCATGTATGAGACCACCACTGAGCCTGTGTCCCTTAGAACAGTTTAATCCCAAGTCCCTCTTAAAGAATCATTCCGAAGAGCTCTAGGAAACACTTCCTTCTCCCACCCCCAAGATTTGTCCCCAGTATCACTCACGGTTGATCTCTGCTTTTGCTCTCTTACACAGATCCTTCAGGTTCATCTTGCCAAAGATTTTGAGAGTCACATTCCAGGCCTGCTCTCCTGGATAGTATTTGTTAATTAGGTTAGCAAGTTCCTCCCGATTAGCCTTCTTCATGGCAGTCCAGGGTATCAGACAGGGCTTGGGTTCTGTGGTCTCCTTTAGGAGCAACTTGAATTTATTTAATTCCTCTTTGTTTAGTTCCTCCAAGTACAATAGGAGCCCAAAATCAGAAAAGAAGGAAAATGATGAATCTGCCATCTTGTCTGTGGATCAGAATTCAGGCTTCAGTGGGGAAAAAGAAATTTTAAAAAACATGGAATAAATGGGACTTATGGAAAAGTATGATTCAAAAATCATAGCATTTTCTGATACATTTCCTAACATAAAACAATCTTTTCATATAGACCATTGTATTGCATTACTTTTTCTACCCTCCCAGAATTCAGTCCCAGACCCACCATTTATGAACTATAAAAATTTGAAAGTCAGTTCATCCTCTATCAGCCTAGTTTATACTTCTCCAAAGAGACGATATGAGAATCAACCTCAGAGGAATGTAGTATGAATCAAAGGAGGTAGGGTTCATGTATTACCTGGCACAGAACAGGCTCCTACTAAGTATGGGTTAGTTTCTTGATTCTTTCTCTTCCCCACAGACACCTAGCATATATCTCAGCCTATAAAAACACTGTTACTTGCCGGGCGCGGTGGCGCACGCCTGTAATCCCAGCACTTTGGGAGGCTGAGGCAGGAGGATAGCGAGTTCAAAGCCAGCCTCAGCAATGGCGAGGCACTTAGCAACTCAGTGAGACCCTGTCTCTAAATAAAATACAAAAAAGGGCTGGGGATGTGGCCCAGTGGTCCAGTGCCCCTGAGTTCAATCCCTGGTACCAAAAAAAAAAAAAAAAAAACACTGTTACTACATCCTTGCCAATACATTATAACTCTTGAAACACATGCAATTGGAACATGCCACAATCTCATCTTACCATGTCATTTCTGGTCACAAATTCATAGATAGGCTCTAAATGTCTGGTGCTTGCTCAAAAACTCCTTTCATACCCACTCCCAACATCAGTTATTGTGAGTGAAGGTCATTGTCAAAGCTTATCCCATATAGAATTCTTTTGTATCCTTTACATTAACTCCCATGACTTTATTGCACTCCAATATTTTACTTTAATGCTGTCATCACAGGCTTCAGTAGCTACTACTAAAATTCTTAAATTGCAGACTCCCATAATTCACTTTCTACTAATATCTTATAGTTAGTCGAGCATTTTCAAGCTCTGATTCCTATGACAGTTTTTCAAACACCATCAGATTCTTGTCTTTCAAGGCCTGCATTTCATTTATCAGCCACTTTATTCAGTTTTTTATTCAGCATGGGCATTCCAGTTAGCCACTTAAAGAACACACTCCCTAGTACCTTCAAGGTTCTCACCTCTTCTTCAGTGATTCTGGGAAAAAAAAAAAAAAAAAAAAAAAAAAACAGAGCTAAAAAGAGGTACAGATAGAATTCAGCTTAGATCTCTCTCAAACTCCCGTGCCCTTTGCAGTCTTTCATAATGCCTCTCCCTATTCTTGTTAATGGCATTGGGAAAGACAGGTGATGGAAATAAAAATGTACAAAAGGGACAGTTTAATCGCTTAAATGGAAAGTGAATTTGTCCCACAGTTATTGGTGAACTATCAGCAGGTTTAGAGTTGTTTTGACTACACTGCAGAAATATTCTAGATTTCAGATAAATCTGACAAAATAGGTTATATAGTGACTTTTTAAAAAGAAGTAAAAGGGAATAAATTTACAGAAGCTTTAAAGGAACACAAACTTCTCCATGACATACAGAATATGGCACGTGAGGGAAAGTAAGGCATGGAATACACTCTTGACTTCCTAACTAGAAAATTTTCAAGTGTCACTGTAAATAGGCCTTTCTCTTTTCCTATAATAAAGGGGGTTCTCCCTCTTTCTGTAGCTTATCCTTCCACCTGTGATCTGAATCTCATCAGCTTTAACAACTGTTCCCAAAGTGATCCATGAGTGATCTCTCATCTCTTGTTTTCTCCCTTCCAACTTCAACTTCTCCCTGTCTTCTAGGTCTTTCCATTAGGCTTTCTCAAATATAATTTAGTCTTTCACAGATGTTCCCTTCACACCATATACCCTTCGTATTTATAGTCAAACTTATTCAGCATCTTCTCAACCTACTACAGTTTTCAATCCACTTCAATCTAACTGCCTCCTCTATACTTCTACCGAGATAGCTCAGCCTATTACCACCCTGTTGCAAAAGCCAACAGGTATTTGGGGATTCGTTTTTCATATCTGTAAGCATGAGTGCCTATATCATAAGGAATAAGGAAGTTAATACACACCCCTAACTTACAAGATACTATTCATAATAATGCATTTTAACAACACCTATGTCTTTTTAAAATTTGTTCTTTAGATATACATGGCAGTAGGGTGTATTTTGACATATTTATATATACATGGAGAACACCTTATATCTTGATATTTTCTCTCTCCCTGACTCTCGTAATTCCACTTTCTTCATTTGTATTCCTTTGAGACAAGTTCTATGCAAGTCAGAATTCTATTGTGTTTCTACTACATTATATTTGAAATTCTGATTAGAATACAATATACTCTGGCCTCTTTCTCAATGGATTTATGTTGTTTTGAAGGGTTTTTTGTTGTTTTGTGTTCTTTTATTTACATTTTTAGGAGGAAAACAGATTATTTGGTGCCACTTTTCTTATGTGAAGTTATTCATTTATCCCAAAATGTTCTGAACCAATATGGGCAACCAAGGTCTAAGAGAATTTCAATTTACAAATAAATGACATGAACTTTTACCACCTACAATAATTAAAATATTTGTTCAAAATAAATTATTCCTTCAGCTCATATTCATAATGACTGTATTTCAGAGTACCTACTGTTCTTTATGAAAAGGTTCTCTAGTCTTTAAAACACTCCCTAAAGTTTGGTTTTACTTACATTTGGTTTTACTTTATACAGAGACTTAAAAAGTAGGTCACAGAGTTGACAGATAGCCTATCCAACTACAAATCTTACTCTGTCTCCTATGAAGTGCTGCCTTTTAACTTCATTTCATTTTTCTAGGCACTGGGAATTCATTTACATGAAATCTGTGCAGCCATGCTCTGTGATACTAGATCCTGCACTGAATGCGTGGCTAGAAAGATGACGACCTCTAAATATACAATGGCTGTCATCTGAGCTACAGTAGTCTTAGGAGAACACAAAGGAAGGAGAGGTTCTTTATGGTTGAGGGTAGAGATAAGAAGTCCTGTGGGGAAATGTCATTTACTCCAGAGAACAGCATATTCTTGTTTATTTTCCCCCTATACTCCTGCCTGATTTCCTTTCTTGATTGTTATCATGGAATCTCCAATAGCAGTTTCTCAATCTCACCATTACTGACATTTTTGGCTAGATAATTTTCTGCTGTATGTTTGTTATAGGATGCTTAGTAGCATTCCTGGTCTCTACCCACTTGAAGCCATTAAAACTCTTGATCTTTTGCAGCTGTGACAAACCAAATGCCTCTAGCTATTGCCAAATTTCCCAAGGACAGCAAACTGCCCCAGTTGAAACCACTTTCCAAAAAGCCTTAACTCATTGCCAAGTGTATCCCTCCTCCAGGAGGTGGAGCTTCACCTCCTCCCATCACATTGCACAGGCCCTTCTGCTTAGTGATTTGCTTCCACAGTATAGAATAAAGAAGCACAGCAACTTTAGAGAAATATGACAAACATTGCCTCAATCCCATGACCAAGGTTAATATCATTAGTCCCAAGTGTGTACTCAGAATGGTACATCACTGTTATTCCTCCCTCAGATCCATAATCCCAACCTAACCAAGAGTAAAACAAAACAAAAAAAACCCCAAATGGAGGGAGATGCCTCAAAATGTGTGTATTCTTCAAAATGTTGAGGGCACCAGAGACAAAGAAGCCCTCACAGACCACAGAAGGCTAAAGAGAGAATGACCAAATGTAATATAGGTATCCTGAACAGAATCCAGGAATACAAAAAGAACACGAGGAAAAAAACTTGTGAAAACCAAGTTAAGTGCAACTAAATTATCTTAATTACTGTCTTAGTTGTGACCAAAAAAGGTATACAAGAACTTTCTGTGATTTTAAAAAGCTTATTCTAAAATAAAATGGTTTTTTTTTCAACTGGAGATAGACATAATCTTACGTCCTAGCAATTACCTTTCTCCCAACTACCCAATAGAAATGTGTGTACAAGTGCTCCAGAAGTAATGCAAGAATACCTGCAACAGTATTATCTGTAATTTCTAAGCACTAGGAAAGATGCGTCCATCTACAGAATAACAAAATTATGGTAAAATTTGTACAATGAAATCCTATACAGTAACAAAAATATATCATCTGCAGCTGCATGCCACGAATCATCTCACAATCACTGAAAGAAGCCAAACCCAGTAAGATTGTGTACTGCATAATGACATTTTTAAAAGATCAAAACAAAAGACCCCACTGAACTGTAATGTTTATGGAGGCATATGTATTTTTAAAATGGAGTAGGTGTAATAAAGTACCCTAAAGTTGGGCAAGTTACAGCTGCAGGACAAGGTGTAGGAGTGCATACTCTAGGGCTCTTAGGTACTAGTAATAATGTTCTATTTCTTGATGTGATGGTTTCTATGAGGGATCTCTTGGTAATCATTTATGAAACTACACATTTGTATTTAATGTAGACACATAGTTCACATTAAAGAGTTATAATTCACATTAAAGTACGATTTTAAAAAGGTTCATATCACCTTTAATAAAGGCATGATACAAACAGATCAGGATAGAATGAAAACAAATTTATTGTGAACTGCCTATTTATAGAAGTTTAAGAAAAAAGCAAATGGCTAACAAGTGTTAAATATTTCATAAAAAGTTCAAACTTAGATACCAAAACTGATGCAAACCAGAAGATAACACTTCTCGATTATCAAAATGGCAAAAATAAACTTAAAAAAATACCATGTAAGAATGGGAAGCAGATATTGCTAACATAACTGTTAATGGCTATACTTGGAAAGCTATGTGTCCACAACTACTGAGAATGTTAAAAACTTGCATAACTTTTCAATCAGTACTTTCTTCTCTGGGACATCATTCAATGGGAAAAATCTCAAATACAGAAAAGAAGGTTTTGGGCATAAGGGTGCTTATTCAGAATAAATCTCAAGAAGTTCAATTATGATCAGTGAAAAACCACATAAAAGTATGGCCCATGCTTGTCTGTTCAATTATTACAACAGGCAATATGCAATGTGTACAGGACTAAACATATATGGCAGAAATATGAGGATTATAACTAAGGAATTAGAACTTTTGCATTCATTAAAAAAATCAAAAATGCTATGGATTTTTTTGTTGTTGTTTTTGGGATTTGTGAAAACTTTCTTTAATCAGAATGAACTCCTTTAAATTATGGAAGGGGAGCCAAAAAGGCAAAATCTTTTTTTGTCAAATCCCCAAAAGATAAATGAATGTCTGCTAACTATAATTGAATTTGGTGAGTGGGCAATTATTGGTAGCCCCTATAGAGAGAGCATTTTAGGTCACTGTTGCATGTGCTATTAGTTCTACAACGTTGCTACCAAGAGGAGAAATAAACTGGTAGTGAGGAGCACAGGAAAAGCAGCTTTCAGGTGGTTTCTTTGCTTTCAAGTCAGGACAGAAGGCCCAGGCAAGATGAGTGCCAGCAGAGCACAGGTGACAGCAATAGCCTTGAATTGAAGTAGAAACACCTGCCAGAGTCACAGAGGAGAAGGGCTTGCCTGAATTCCTTGGGGCTGATTAAAGTGGGCTATCCAGACCACTTTAAAACTTTAATTGGAGAGTTAAAAGAGGCCTGCATATGACTTACAAGCAATAGTAGGTCTCCACGTGAAAACGCCTCCTTAAGTGTGAACCCCAATTCTGGCCTCCCATCCCCGCCCCAGATGACCGCAGCCTCAGCCAGAATGTTCCCCTCTCCCACAAAGACAACGCCCATGCCTGAAAGACTGCAGCTTGGCTTTCTCCACCACCCAGGCCTGGCAGATCCTCGGGCCTTGGTCCTGGGCCGCTTTCCTCGTCTTCACACAGAATGTGGGCACTAGAAGGACCCCGAGGGGTCTACAGCATCCAGAACACACATCTAAGAAGAGACAGGGTTTTTCATACCGTGGGTCTTCGTGGGTGTTGGTGGCGAAGGGTAAGTCCCCGTGCTAAAAAGCCACGAATCAAAAGGAAACGGTTCGACCCGTACCTGCTTTCTGATGAGAAAGGAGTGCTCAACCTTTAGCCCTTTAAAGCCTCTCTCGCTCCTCTGCTTTGAGCGCAGCAAACCAGCAAAGAGGCCTGGCTGCGTGGGCTGGCGCAGAGGGGTTGGCTCCCGCTGCCCCGCCCAGCGATTGGCTGGCCAGGCAAGGGGGCTCAGCTCCATAGCCTGCCTCTCTGTGCCTCCCACAGGAGTTTCCCCACAAAGAAGACACGTTGTTTCAACATAGAGGGGATCCTCATTACTCTGCCCACCTGCGGGCACACAACTTCCTTTCCTGATGAAAAATAACCTTGTGGTTGGGAAAAAACATCTGGGAGTTGGACCCAGCCTTGAATGATTGGACTGGTTGACTCCCAGTAAAGAATATCCCTAAATTTATTCACCCATCCAAGAATCTGCGTAATTGTTGAGCCCCTACTTTGTGTCTGGCGGTTTTCTAAGCCCTCTCTAGCAGCAAACAAACTAACCAAAGTCTGTTCTCTTATCCTACACCCACATTGAGCTTACATTCTATTGGAGGAGCTCAGATTAAAAAAAATAATAATAATAGTATGTAGTGTGGTGATGGTTGCTTTGGAGAAAAATAATGAGGGCTAAGGGACTTGGTGGTGGAGATGCAGTAAGGAATGGATGGGTCCTATTTGTCTTTAAGTGGAAAGGGAAAACACTGCTAAGGGGACATTTGCAGAAAGTGAGTGTAAGCCATGCAGATATCTGGGAAATTAAAGCATTCCAGGAGGAGGAAATCTCAACTGCTGAGGCCCTCAGGCAAGAGCCTCCTTAACATAACAGAGGAAAGTGAGAATCAAATCAACAATGGTCACCTTCACTCTGTTGATTTTCAGATAGCACAACTTCATCCAAATTCCACAGCTCCAAAACTGCTCTTGTGTAAGTTTATGACCTTGCCTACCAAAGAAGGGGATCTTATTGGCTTAGAACCTAATAGGTCCAGTAACTCCAGGAATAGACTTGTCTAATTCTCAGAGATCTCTGGATCAAATGAATAAACGGGCATTCTCTTAGGATGGCTTCCATTTTCTCAGGATAACCCATACAAAAGACCTCTTTGTATTTAGATACCAAGATTTGGGAGATTCTGAAATTGACCATCTCAATTAAGATTGCGTTTCTCCAGGTGGAATCTTCACGGAGCACTTTACACTTTATTAGCAAAGGAGCCAGTATTCATTGGCATTAAGCAGATATATATGCTAGGCACCTGATGCTAAAGGGCTCAGGCATGCTAGTTAACAAGATGGATCCAACTCTCAATCACAGTTACAGATCATAAGCGTAGATTACAAAGATTCATATAAAAACTAACTCAAAAGGATAACCAACACTGTGTGAGACTAGGAAGAAGATAAACTCTCCTTCATTTGATTCTAAGCTACTATTTTAATTGGTTAAATAATGGCCTTCAAAAGTGTACAGTATTATGTTCACAAGTACATACACTATAAGAAAAACTATGGATGTTAGAAGTTTAGGTTCTGAAACCATTTTAACATGCCCATAAAATTATGACATAGAATGTTTTTATTCCCTGAAAAAAAAAAAAGAAGAAGCTAAAGAAAGTTTTAGAAGCTTGAGGGTCCTGAAACTGTACCTGAATAAAAATAAATTAGACATTTAAGATTTAATTTACATATGCCTGGCTATATTTAATTTTACATAAAGCTTAAGTATTATAATATTGTAAATTTTAGTGCAAATGAGTAATCTTTTCCCTTTGTTCATTTTTTAATTTTATTTTATTTTATTTTTTCAGTACTAGGACTTGAACCCAGGGGAATTTTACCATACATCCCCAGCCCTTTTTGTTTTATTTATTTGACAGGTTCTCCCTAAGTTTCTGAGGCTGGACTTGAATTTGTGGTCCTCCTGCCTCAGCCTCCTGAGTAGATGGGATTACAGGCACGTGCCAATGTGCCAGGCTTCCCTTTGAATTTAATTCCCATTGAAATTAGACCCTGTGGCAAAGAATATTGTGTGTTCCTTAATGCAATAGTATTAAAGAAAATTATTTTACCTCCTCTTTATTACTTTAGTAAAATTTAATTTGTAGATCTTTTTAAGTCTTAAAATACTAAATAATCAAAATGAAAATGTAAGTCTTTTTGGGCTGGGGCTGTGGCTCAGTGGCAGAGCACTTGCCTACCTTGTGTGAAGCACTGGGTTTAATCCTTAGATTCACATACAAAAATAAATAAAAGTCATGCTGTTCATCTACAACTACAAAACAATTTTTTAAATGTTAGTCTTCTTAATTAGCAACTATAGCAAAAAGGCATCTCAGAAACATTTTAAAGATGTCTTCTCACACTGATATTAGTGAGACACCATTCTTCATAAAACTAATAAGGTGCCAAGTTGAAAAGATTAACAAAATCTCCATCTTGTTTTGCTGTCTTAAAAGGCAATCTGCATGTGGGGTTGGGTCCAGGAACATAAGAGGATTAGAGGAACACTAGAAAGGTCAATGGGGAGAAAGGGGAAGGGATGGAGCAAGGGGGTATGAAGGGGGAAAAAAAAAGAAGTTGGTAGAAGGAGATAGATATCATTATTCTAAATGCATGATTGAAGACATGAATAGTGTGAATATACTTTGAATACAAACAGTGTTATGTAAAAAGTTTCTCTATATGTATATTACGAATTGTAATGCATGGTACTGTTATATATACAACAACTTCGAATAAAAGAGAAAGAAACATGAAAAAAGGCAATCTGCATAAATATTCATAGTGCCATCATCTTGTTCTATTTTCTGTTTATATAAATTTGTCCTTTGAAGTGTTATTTGTACAGAGGATGTTTATGAGATACCTAAACTGTTGAGATTGTTGCAGTGACTTGTGAAAATGATCATTACTTATCTGAAAGTTAGTCCATTCGGAGTTATTGTAGTACTTACTAATCTGTTGACCAGATAATACTTTAAATGACATCTGTGTATTATTAATGAATGGCAAAAAATGTTTAGAGTAGATAGCAACTTGTCACTTTGCTCATCTCCCACAAGCATAGAAATAAAATTAAAGTGGTAGGGGCTGGGGCTGTAGCTCAGTGGTAGAGCACTTGCCTCACACGTGTGAGGCACTGGGTTTGATCCTCAGCATCACATAAAACAACTAAAAAATAATTTAGCCAGGCACGGTGGTGCACACCTGTAATCCCAGCACTAGAGAGGCTGAGGCAGGAGGATCGAGAGTTCAAAGCCAGCCTCAGCAATGGCGATGCACTTAGCAACTCAGTGAGACCCTGTCTCTAAATAAAATACAAAAAAAAAAAGGGGGGGTGCTGGGTATGTGGCCCAGTGGTCAAGTGCCCCTGAGTTCAATCCCCGGTACAAAAATTTTAAAAAATTAAAGTGGTAGAAATTCCTTTTTCACTAAGAGTTTGCAAGACTGTTGTATAGGCCCCTGATTTCTTCCTGTCTGTAACCACATCAATCTCTCCCAATAAACAATCCACACTATACACACAAACTACTATCCAGTATATATCCATTCATATTTTCTCTGTGCCATATAAACTCACAAACACATTAAGTTATAAAATTTGAATTATATTATGCCATTTTTGTATCTTTATTTTCTCACCCAATAAATTATTTTAATTATTTCCTGGTTGACTATTGTTATTTTCTCCCCACCCAACTTTACCCACCAAAGGTATGGCTTCATACTGAATAAAGATGTTTTAACTATTCCTTGTTTTATTCCCTGAACCTGATCAGTGGATGAATCAATCAACAAGGTATCATGAATGTCAGAAGGGAGTGAAGTGAAAACAAGCAGGTCAAGTAGAAGGAACAACAAGGAAACCAGAAGGGCTAACATGGGATGAGGGAGCAGAAAAATGGAAAATGGAGTCAGAGGGGTGGGGGAGAAAAAACAGAAAGATAAGGAGAGATTATGTAAGACCATATAGGTCACTGTAAGTACTTAGACTTTCAGAGTAAGCTAGGAAGCCAATTGAGGGTTTTGAGCAAAGTGAATAATACAATTATGTTTTAAGAGAATTATCCTGGATTGTGATTAAGTAGACAAAGTAGGGCAATGGTAAAAGCAAGGAGACCAGGTAGGAGGCAATGACAATTATCCATGTGAGAGAAAATAATGGCTAGGTTGAGGCTAGCAATGCTGGAGGTGGTAAAATCAGTCACATTCTGGATATGTAAGACAGAACTTCAAGAATTTACTGACAGAACAGATATGGGATGTAAGCAAAAGAATCAAAGATAAGTCCAAGATACTAGTTTGGGAATGGGAAGGATGAGATAAAGAAGATTGTGATTAAAAGAAGCTTAGAAGCCGGGCGCGGTGGCTCACGCCTGTAATCCCAGCACTTTGGGAGGCTGAGGCAGGAGGATCGCGAGTTCAAAGCCAGCCTCAGCAGTGGCGAGGCACTTAGCAACTCAGTGAGACCCTGTCTCTAAATAAAATACAAAAAAGGGCTGGGGATGTGACCCAGTGGACGAGTGCCCCTGAGTTCAATCCCCGGTACCACAAAAAAAAAAAAAAAAAAAAAAAAAAAGAAGCTTAGAAGACACAGAATGGGGCAGGCAGTGAAAGTGTTTTCAAAAGAGCCTGAAAATGAACATCCAGAGAGGAAAACATAGAGAGTATGTTGCCTAAAAATCCAAGTGAAAAAATTATATAGAGAGATCAGCAGGGAGAGGGGAAAAATATTCAATAGATTAGCAAACGGGAATGAAGGGAAGGGAAGGGGGATAGAAAAAGGAAAGACAGTGAAGTGAATCTGAAATAATTTTTCTGTATACTTATATGAATATACCATAGTGAATCCCACCATCATGTACATCCATAAGAATGGGGTCCTAACAAGAGTAGGCTATATTCCATGCTTGTATAATTATATCAAAGTGAATTCTACTGTCATGTATAACTAAAGGAACCAGTAAGGGGAGAGAGAGATCAACTGCACCTAGTTCTTCAGATAAGACAAAACAAGATGGAAAACAACCATTGGGTTTAGCAACATGGAGATCATCAGTGATTTTTTTTTGTTGTTGTTGTTGTACAAGGATTGAACCCAGGAGTGGTCTACTACTGAGCTACACATCAGGCCTTTCTATGTTTTATTTTGAGACAGGGTCTCTAAGTTTCCCAGGCTGGCTTCAAACAGGCCTTATCCTCCAGAGTTGCTGGGATTATAGGCACCGTGCCTGGGTTCATCAGTGATTTTGAGAAGAACAGATCAGTGGAATATGGGGTGAAAACCTAATTGAATGAAGTACCTTCAAGAAAGACTGGAAGGAGAAGCAATTTGAGACAGTCTACTTTTTCAAGAAGTTTGGCTCAAAAGGAAGAGAAATGAGATGGTGATTGATGGGGGTAAGTGGGTCTGTTACAGATTGAATGTTTGTATCACCCCAAAATTCATTTGTTGAAATCTAATCCCCAGTATTTTTGTATTTAGGAGATGGAAACTTTGAAAGGCAATTAGGTCAGGAGGATTCTGTAACATATCACCATATATCATGAGATTAGTGCCCTTAGAGAAAATGCATCAGAAAACTCCCTGGTCATTTCTGCCATGTGAGGACTTAATGAGAAGTTAACTGTCTATGGATCATGCAGTGAGCCCTCATAGGACATGAAATCTGTTGATGCCTTGATCTTGGAATTCTGGTCTCCAGAACTCTGAGGAATAAGTTTCTGTTATTTGTTAGGCACTTAGTTTATGGTATTGTGATTGGCTGCCCAAACAAAGACTGGGTCCTAGAGAGTTCTTTCTTTCTTTCTTTTTTTTTAAGGATATATGCTTGATTGTTGATGTCCAGTAAAGAGGAAAAAATTGATAATGTAGGAAATGGGAGTTACTAGAATTAGGTCTATATGTAAGCAAGAATGGCTAGAATGTAATGACTAAGTGAATAGATTTCTAAGCATGGAGCACAGACTTTTCATCCATGGTAAAAGACCAAATGGGCACTGATGCAGGTAAGCATGTGGATGTGTGTGGGGCATGGGGAAGTGTGAAAGTTTTCTTTGATTTTTGTCTCAGGGCAATTGAAAACACACTAATCCACTGGGAATAAGAATGATAAAGCTCACAGTCAGTTTTTGTCAATGTCCTATGAACATAAAAATATATTCTCTATTCAAGGGATATAAATTTTCTACATGCCTCTTAATATCATTTAATTTATGTATTCCCTTTTTAAATCTCTTACAGTTAATTCTGACACAAGTGTGTTGATACTTATAACAAATTGTATTTATCAAGTTTTTAAATTTATGTATCTTTGCTGTATATATTCAACAGGCTTGACACCATTGTACTTCTTCAAAAATTGTGCCTTTTATCAGCATATAAAACCTCTCTTTCTCTTTAATATATTTTTAAATTGTCAACAAACTTTTATTTTTTTATTTATTAATTTATCTATATGTGATTTATTTATATTTTAATTTATTAATATACATTTTATTTATATTAATTTATTTATATGCTTAGAACCCAGTGACTCACAAACTAGCTAGGCAAACACTTTACCACTGAGCTACAACTCTAGCCCCCTCTCTTTTGGTTCTTAACCTTCAATTAGTTGAAATTTCCAGTCTCTTTGCCTGGTATCTTTCTTTTAGAAATATCTCATAATATTTCTTGTAAACAGTATAAGGGTAGTTTTTATTGTTTGAGTCAGTCTGATAGATTCTGCTTTTATATAGAAAAACTCAGTTGTAGGGCAGGCTACAATTAGGTTCCTTGCCAAGACTTCCAGCAAGTTATGTTTTTAGTAGGTAGTCAAGGTCATAAACACACTGATTCAGCACATGGACTCAAGGTCATAAACATCTACTTGTGAGCATGCACTTATTCATGTAACCTGTTGGCATTTTCCCTTTGGGTTGGCCTGCATATTAATAAAGGCTTATGGAAAGACCCAGAAGGCTGGGTTTGCTTCTGCCTTCAAATAAAGTGTGTTTATTATCCGAACTAACATTCCAGGATCCCAAATCTGTTTCCCAGGGCCTGAGCCCCTTCAGGACATCAGTCCTTTCATATTCAGCAGAATGACTCTTGGTTTATTACATTATTTGTGTATGTTACCTTATTTATTTTATATAATGACATTCCTCTGTTGCTCAAATTTTTTGTGGGGGTATCTGTTTTTGGTTTGTTATTTGTTTATAGTCCTTTCGTTAATTGCTTCATCATATTAGGGAAACTTGAATGAAACAGATTCAAATTTTTACAAATCCTCAAATAGTTCTTTCATGGTGATTATAGTTTGGTTGATGGACTATAGTCTGTTTAGTTTACTAGTCTGTATTGCTTTACACAGTATTCTGGCTTCTAAAACTACAAATAGGAAGGCAATATCATTTTTTTTTTTTTAGATAACTTACCCCCTTTTTAAAAGTTTATTAGTTTTTTTTTTTTTTTTAGCCTTAGAGTGTAGGAATTATACTTTTATACATCTAGTTTGCCTTTACTTATTAATCTAGACTGAAAATGTAATGAGTTCTTTAGATCTACAGATTTAGACCCTTTAAAAAATGTGCAACTAATAAGAAAGTTCCCATTATTTTGTTACTCATTTATTTCTTCACTTCTACCAACTCCCCTTTTCTCTTTCTGGAACTTCTGTGTCTATATTTTAGGTCTCACAGATCTATCTTTAAAGGCCTTTATCTTTTTTTCTTCTTGATTTCCATCCTATCTTTTTTCTCTCTGCCCTTCAGCAGTTGTAGTTCCTGAGATGCACATTGTATTTGTTTCTCTGACCACTGGGTCTTCCTAGGTTTTTTGTTAGTTTGTTTTGTTTCATTGTGTTGGCCAATTCACTGAGGTTCAAGTCTGGTTAATGGAATGTTTTAAGTAGCAGCAGTTCCACACTCAGGGGACGACAAAGAGGTCTCTGCCTTTATCAGCCATTAAATAGGAGCATGAACCTGCCAGTTTTCTACAAAAGCACATGGATAAAACCCTCTTGCTCTCTACTTTTCTTATAATCTCTCATACTCAGCACAGGAATAGTCAACCTGCGTGTCCAGCTTCTTCTTGGGGGTGTGGGAACCAAGGAATCCCTGTAAATTTGTACAATTCTAGAATTTCCACAGATCTGAGGTTCAGATGTTTTTCAAGAAACATCACATTTAAGTTCTCACATCCAGGCTCTCATGCAGTTCACATTTATATCCTGCCCAGAGGGATGGGGACCCACACTAGGTTTCAAAGTTCATACTCTAATTCCAAGGGTTTTCTCTATAAGACCCACTTCTCTGGTTTAGTTGAAGTTGATAGTTATGATAAGGCAGTGGAGAAGCTCATTCAAGGAGGCATTCCTTAGGATCTCTGCCACGTTCCATACCTATCTTTAAAGATGTTACTGACCTTATGAAATGGGAAACCCATTCACATTTTTTAATATGGAAAAAGTCCTGATTTTCCACTTGGAATGAAGGACACATTATTAGTGCATCTGGGGGCAAAAGGCCATGATTATTGTTCTTAATGAATTAGCAAATGGTCGTTTGAAATCGTAGGTTTCACTTCTCTTTCACAAAGAGTTTAAAAATGCTCAAAGTCCAGTTAACAACTCTGATATCCCCGATAAAAAAATAATTTAGTCTGAAAGCACACTATTTTTAAAAAATGAAAACATAAGTTAAACAACACCAACAGCTAATATTTGATGTTTGTATATGCCAGAAATGGCAAAAAGTTAACTACATAAATTAGCCATATTATTTTTAACAGTAATGACTAATATTCTATGGGTTGACAGTAGAGTAGTAGAAGAGCCCAACTCCAGTGTTTGTTCTTACTGGTCAGTGTGCATTCAGGACTTTATCAATTATAACTGTTTTACTACATTGAACTTCATATTACAAATGAGAAGACTGAGGGTGAGAGGTTAAATTACTTGCCCACATCACCAAGTGAATTACAAAAAGAGGTTGTGAAGTCAGTTTGTTTGTTTGTTTATTCTAATTAAGCTACACATGACAGCAGAATGCATTTCAATTTATAGTACACAAATGGAGCACAAGTTTTTCAATTTTCTGGTTGTACACAAAGTAGAGTCACACCATTCGTGTCTTCATACATGTTTTGTTAGGAAAAAAGCTCTAATTGCTAAACTCGATGTTCAAGACAGGGAGAGGTCCATGCAAAATGATTTTCCAAATGTGGTCATTGGAGTCTTAAGAAATTCAAGTGCTCATTATGGTGGGACACAGGCAGACAGAGTCTGGGTCATTTTCTCCTATTAAACATTAAATCATATAGTTAAAACTTAAAGTGCTTGCTATGTACTAGGAACTGGTTTAAGTATTTTAACTATACTGAATCATTTAATCCTAAGAGGCCTGTGTTTCAGCCAAGGTTCTTCAATAATAAGTGATTTAGTCAGATTAGAATCCAGGGAGTTCTTTGCTTTTAATGACAACCTTACCAAAGCTTACTTGCTTAGTAAAATGTTTTTAATACTACTAATAAGACCCAGGGTTGAAAGAAAGAGTTTAAGGAAGCAAAAACACTTTGATAATATAACACACTCAACTACCTAATAAAAGAGCATGCTCTTCAAAGTCTTTCTGTGGTCCCAGGACACCGAGGAGGGGATCCTTTCCACTACTTCATCTCAGTCCCACTTTCCCTGAAATCCCCAAATTAGGCAGGACAGGGGCTACTGGAATGTCTGTTCCACGAAGGGCAAAGGACAGCGGGTGCAAACACCTTTCGCCAACCGGAGCGATCCTACAGCAAGTATTTCCGAGGGTTTCGGCTAAGGGGTTCCGCATTTGTAGGCTGTGAGCGTCCCAGGACTATTCGAAGCCAGTGACCCCATTTCCCGGGACCTTCAGAGCCTGGAGATATCTAGAGCCTGGAGATACGCTCGCTCCATCCATAGTTCAAGCAGCGCCAGAGGATACCACCCTCTCGCGCGGGAATAAGGATTGCTAAGGGTAAAGCTATACTGCTCTTGGATCTTTCTGGCCAATCAGAAGCCACGTCCTCCAGAGCGCTCCTCTCCCGCCCCGCCCCTCTCGTATCCGAGGAAACGCGGCTGTGTCAACGCCAAGGAAGACACCGGACTTCCGTTTCGATCTAGCCGGGCTGCGCCATTGTTTGCGTGGACCTAGAGTTTTGGCCCATCTGGGTGTTCCCTCAGAGGCTCCGTAAGTGACGCGGACTCTCGAGAGGACCGAGCCAGGTGTGGACAAGGGCGGGAAGTGCTGAAGAGTGGCAGAAAAGTAGAGTCAGGGGCCGAAAAGCGACTCCGACTTAGAAACATTGGAGACGCGCCGGTATAGGTGGGTCCCTCATAACTCCTTTCGCCTGTTAAAGATTAAGGCGGGAAGAGGGCAACAGGCAGCTTGGCCCCATGGTCGGGGTGCTGGGTTGGGAGGTGTTGGGACGGACTCGGGCCGGGGACCTGGATGCACATCAGAGGCCTTGCGGGTCTTGCTGCAGGAGCCCAGGCTTCGCGGATCTGTAGCCCTGAGATCCGCTCCTTGAGTACCATGGGTGCAAGTGAAGGGATGCTACCCAGCTCGGCCTGTGGCGCGTTGGTGGAGCTCAGACTTGTCATCTTGGGACATGCGTGAAAGGGGGATCTTAACTAATTGCCTTATCTTTTTTCCCAGCGACTTACCCGTGATCAACAAGGAAGAACCTGAATGGTAAAGGCTCATGCCCCCACTTTACAGGTGAGGAAACCAAGGCCTTGGAAAGTGTAGAACTTGGATCTTTTTATAAAGTTCCACAAGTGGTTGATAGCAGAGTTGAGATTATAATCAGATTCTGGAAAATCTAGATCTCGATGCTTCTTCAAAGTTCCGGTTTCCTTTGTGATAATAAATCCAGTGTCTTGTTGTAGGGCAATGGAATTTTTTTCCCCTTAAGTTGATTGAACAAAATATGAGCAATACTCTAAAAACAGAAAGAAGCCATTTACATGTGCTGCTATTATTTATTTTACTGATCTTATTAATAATTTATATAAATAAACCATCTAATAATACATGTTATTAATAATAAAGCCTTAAGGTTCAGAGAGATTGAATTAAATAAAAAACATCTGCATACCTGGAGAGACCAAACTGAAATCAAATTTTGTGTTTTTATGTCTAAACTAGAGTTTTGTCCCCTGATGTCTTTAGAGGCTCAGATGCATCAAAGTGCCAAGTTTTATAGTTCTGCTTTCTAATCCTTGAAGGGTAACAGGGATGTTCCTGGGCTTTTTTTTTTTTATCTCTTTCTAGGAGATTTGGGGGTCATATTTTACTTACTGTGTGGGGAATTTAATGATTTGGGGAATTTAGTGTTATGCTCAGTTTTTCATTCCTTCTTTCCTCACCTACCTCCAGCTTAGTTGTCTCAACCTTCCATCCATTCCCAGAAGAGAAGCACAAAGGAGAAATAGTTGTATGCTGTCTTCCTCACAATCTGATCTCAGGTAAGTAGAATTGTCTTTTCTCACTTAAAAAATGCCCTGGCTGGGCGCGGTGGCGCACACCTGTAATCCCAGCACTTTGGGAGGCTGAGGCAGGAGGATGGCGAGTTCAAAGCCAGCCTCAGCAATGGCAAGGCACTTAGCAACTCAGTGAGACCCTGTCTCTAAATAAAATACAAAAAAGGGCTGGGGATGTGGCCCAGTGGTCCAGTGCCCCTGAGTTCAATCCCTGGTACCACAAAAAAAAAAAAAAAAAAAAAAAATGCCCTGATTCTTCATGGGTAGTGGAGGGTAATAGAAGTGGCAGTGAGGATGAATGGATCCGATTACTTAGAACATGTTCCTCACTTGCAGAGAAGCTTCCAAGCCTCCTATGCAGCATGCTCCTTCCTCCTACCCAGGGATTTTTGCCACCATTAACTTATTCCTTCATTCAGTCATTCAAGTTCAGGGTACATATAATTTGTATTGGTTTTGGTGTTCTGAGGTAAATATATAAGAATGTCTTTACACTGAGTAATTTAAACCAGGAAATTGATAATATATGGAGTTATCCACATTAAATAGTGCCAGAATGAATGGCACTTAAAACACAACAACAGGAGCTCAGATTTACAGGAAAACCATCATTTAGTCTCAGGTAGAATTAGAGGGGACACATTAGGTAACCAGACATATTGCTAGGGAGTATAAATGTACAAAATGAAGCCATATTGTAAAGGACTATTCATATTAAATGTGTTATTTATTCTTGTGCAACACCCAGAATTCCCTTCACGTGAACCATAAGCAGCCATTGTTGACATTTAGATGTGTTTACTTATAGCCTTTTACCTAATACTTAATATGCATGTTACATACTCACTAACCTGTTTAAACATTAATATGTATGTATAAGTATATAAAGTAGGTGTATCTAAGGTACATGGATAGAGAAGATGAGTATTTATTAAAAAAATTGAATCATAATATATAGGCTTCCGGAAGGCAGGGAATATTCCCAGTATATAGAACTGGACCTTGCATACACTAAGTATTCAGTAAATATTTGTTAAATATGAATGGCTATTTTTTGTATATTTTTTTCATTTTAACATATAATGAGCATTTTTCTAAGCATTTCTTAGTAGTATGAGTTTTAATGACTCTATAATATTTCATTCAAGGTATATACCATTCTTTATTTAAATATTCTTTTATTGGGGAAAATTTAAGTATGTCCTAATATTTTGCTGTTATAAACAACTTCTAATAAATATTCTTATAAAAAATTTATTAAGTATATGTCTTTTTTACTTTCTCAAGATATACTTTGAGAAATAAGAAAACAGTCAACAGGTATAAATATATTTTAGGTTTTTGAAACCTAAAGTTATTTTTTAGAAATATTACATGAACTTAAATTTGAATGACAATGTGATGAAAGATCCTAACTTGTTCAACCTTTGCCAGCATTGGGTATTATTTTTAAAACTTTTCTTTCATTTGCATCCTCTTTAATCTTTAGTAAGGTTTACTATTTTTTTGCTTATATTTATTGACAATTTGCATTTTTTTTTGATGAAGGGACTATTGACATACATTACCTTTTCCCCTACTAACGTTTTTGTTTCTATTTGATAGTAGGTAGTCTTATGTGTAAAAGACAAATCATTTGTTACTTATTATAAATATTTCTCTTACTTTCCATTTGCCTTTTACTTTTAAGGGCTTCTTTGTTTAAATGAGCTTTAAATTTATATAAAGCAAAATATTATTTTTATATTTATATGGTTTTATGCATTGAAATGTATTTTTATTTCCAAATCTAATACATAATTACTTTCATTTCCTCAATTATTTGCTATACTTTTAAGTATTTTAAAAGTTTAGCTCCTGAGCCTATCAGAAATTTATTTTGATGTGAGAAATGACAGAACATAACATTGCTTTTTATTCCAACTTGGTTATTTAATTTTTCTAGTAATATTTACTTTCTCTACTGAATGTGGTTCTCCCTTTTCATATGCAAAATTAGTAATTCTTTTTTTAAAGTATTTTTAGTTGTAGATGGACACAATACCTTTATTTTGTTTATTTAGTTTTAGTTTAGTTTTTTTTTTTTTTTTAATATGGTGCTGGGGATCGAACCCAGTGTCTCATGCATGCTAGGCAAGTGCTCTACCACTGAGCCACAACCCCAGCCCCCAAAATTAGTAATTCATGACAGACACGTAAATCACTTTTGGGCTGTCCTGTTTTGTGGACCCATTCCCCAATTTATTTACTGGTATCAGAGTGTTTTTATTGTTGTTTCATTATATGTAGTTAACTTAATGGGCAACTAAGAGGAATAACCCTTTTTACTTAATAAAGATAAAGAAAAGAAAGGAAGATAGATCATATGTTAGAAATATTCCTCAGAGAATATAATGCTAAGTGAAATTAGTCAATCTCAAAAATCCAAATACCGAATGTTTTCTCTGATATAAGAAGACTAGTTCACAGTATTGTTGGATGGGAGTACATAGGAGGATTAGAGGAACACTAGAATAGTCAAAGGGAAGGGAGGGGAAGGGAGGGAGCACCGGGGGAGGGAGGGGGAGAAAAGAAGTAAGAAAGAAAAAAAAAAAAAAAGGTGGTTGAATGAGATGGATATCATTATCCTAAATGCATGATTGAAGACCTGAATGGTAGGAATATACTTTGTATACAAACAGTTGTATGTAAAAAGATGCTATATATGTGCACTATGAATTGTAATTATTATAAATAAAAATTAAATTAAAAAAAAAAGAAATATTCCTCAGAATGACATTATGCTGATTTCCATTTTGGAAAAATATTGTTAAAGTTATGTATAATTAGTTTTAAATACTGAATATATTAACCTTTCAGTATGTTTTACTAGTATAGAGTATTGGTCAAAATATAACCAGTGCTATCTAGTTTGCTATCTATGCTTGTTTCATGTCTGTTGCTTCTTAGTTTTGTGAACTGGATTTGGTTACTTGACCAGTTTCTCATTTTTAAAGTAGGGAAATAAAACTTACTGTGTAGGAACAAGATGGCATATAAGGTCACACACACACACACACACACACACACACAAATAGCACAGTGTTTGACATATAGAAAGAACTCACTAGGTGTCAATTGCAATTTTATTAGCTATTGCTTAAAATATAATTCATATCTGATACAACTCTTTAGCCACTAAGCCATAAAGATTGAGGCTTAATTGTTTTCTTCCAAGTGTCTATTTAGTTGTTCAAACATCATTAATTAAATAAGCCATTTTTCCCCCACAAATTTGATGTCACCTCTGTCATGTTTAAAATTCACTGTTGTACCTGGGTCCATTTATATGTTTCTAATTTTTTATATTGTTTTCTCTATTCCTGTGTCAAACTCATGCTATTATAGAGGTTTTATTAAAGTTTAGATATGCTACTAGATTAGTCTCCCCTTATTATTCCTCTTACAGAATTTCCTTTTTTTTTTTTCCACAAAAGCACTTGAAAAACCACTATGTCAGATCTTTTCTACCCCCACATCAAAATCTTGTTAGTATCTTCATTGGATCCTATTGAAAGTAGAAGTAAATTTAGTGAGAACAAAATTATATTTATTTGTCTTACCTAAGATTGAATGGGATCTTCATGCTCTTTCAACCCTTTTTTATCCTTCCAGATTCTAGAACTATCTTTATATAGGCTCTAAGTATTTTCATCAAATTTATTTTGAGGAATTTATATTTGTATTGTTATTATAAATATCATTTAAAATAATTTGTAATAATATGTCTCTTACTCATTTTCTGTATTAATTGGATTTTATGTATAATATATAAAAAATTTAACTTTATTGTGATGTATTACATATGCAAAAGAGTATATGAAAACACATATATACAATTTAAAATACAGCATCTAAACCAATAAATACTTTTAAAGGCTCTTTAATAACTCCACATTTTCATTCCCAACAACTTGAGGAGGGACAACTCTTTGTTAAATGTTGTATTTATTATTTTTATGCCTTTTTCCTATATTTTTAGTTACACATGTTTGCATCTCTTAGAAATTATTTAGTTTTGCATATTTTTCTACATTGTACAAATGAATGCTAAATATATTCTCCTGTGAATGATTTCTTTTGCATAATGTTTTATTTTTACACTGTATCTGTGTAGTTTTACGTAGTTATGGTTGATTTTCACTACTGTGTACTCTTTCATAGTATGAGCAACTTATTTATCTATCCTATTGTTGTTGAGCCATTTGGGTCGTTTCCAGCCTTTTGCTGTTATAATAACTATTATACTCAAATTGCTCTTGTACATATCTTCCGGTATACATATGATAACTTCCATAGAATACAACCCTAGTAGTGGAATATTGAGGACATTAATTTCTTTTATAACTTCCAGTTGTTTTCAGCTGATTTTATGAGAGTCCCCAGATATTCAGCCTACACTCTGCAGATAATCTTGTTTAATTGCATTAGCATGTACTTTTTACATCAGTGGTTTAAAGATCATGGATTTGCAACATCTTTGTCAGGTTTACAGTTTTAATGGGAATGCCTTTTTTTGTTTTTGATTTTGAGATATGCTTAGGAAGTATTCTTTCTGGCATTCATTGAAATAATTATATGACTTTTCTTATTTGACATTATTAAGAAGATTTAAATAATAACTTTTCATTTTAACTCTTCCTTTACATTCTGGAATAAAGTAATATGCTATAGTATGCTTTAGAGTTGTAGGAGATTGAATTTACCAAAGATGGCCACAATATAATTTATCTTGTCCTTAATGTTCTTCTAAAAATATGACTGATATTCTTCCCCACCAAAAGGCAGGGCCTGTGTCCTTTCCTCTCAGATCTGGCAGGGGCTTGTGATTCAAACCATGGAGGTCAGTAGAAATGATGCAATGTGAACTATGAGACTAAGTCATAAAAATAATGAACATTTTCCTTGCTTTTCTTATGGGAAAATTGCCACATGTTGAGAGATAGTCCAGGTCACATGAAAGGACTAAGTGGAGAGAAACTGAGACATCCCATCAACAGTCAGTAATAATCTGCCTACCGTGTGAGGTAGCCACCATGAAAGTGAATCCTCCATCCCAGTTAAGCCTTTTGATGAGTATTGATCTAGACAACAATTCACAACAATTTCATAAGAGAATTGAGCCAAAACTGCCAAGCCACTCCTGAATTTCTGGCCTAGAGAAAATGTTAGAGATAATAAATAATTATTCTTTTTTTTTTTTTTAATATCAGAGATTGAACTCAGGGGGCATTCGACCACTGGGCCACATCCCCAGCCCTTTTTTTTTTTTTTTTTTGCATTTTATTAGAGACAGGGTCTCACTGAGTTGCTAAGTGCCTTGCCATTGCTGAGGCTGGCTTTGACCTCGTGATCCTCCTGCCTCAGTCTCCCAGGTGCTGGGATTACAGGTGTGTACCACCTTGCCTGGCCAATAATTATTCTTTTAAGCCATCAAACTTTGGAATTGTTATATGGCAGCATAACAATTTAAAATCTACAAGTGTTGCTGGATTTTTTTTTTTTTTTTTTGGTACCAGGAATTGAACTCCAGGGCACTGGACCACTGGGCCACATCCCCAGCCCTTTTTTGTATTTTATTAGAGACAGGGTCTCACTGGGTTGCTAAGTGTAGTACAGAGATAATCGTAGTACCTACAACACAGGATTGCTATGAGGACTCACTAAAATATAAGTTGAAGTCATTAGCCTATGGGTTGACAGACAAGTGCTATATAAGTATTTCTTTGATAGTGATGATATTTGATATTTGGATACATTTTTTTTAGCCATTTGGCCACTAGTATTATATCTCTCCTTATCTTGTTTTTCTTCCTTTTTTGAAGTTCTTTCTTTTTCTATGTGGTTTGCCACTTATATTACCTGCTAAATATCTTTCTTTGTCCATCTTCTCACTTAGATTTCTTCTGCCTGAAAAGCCTGATCTTTAACCAGATGGCAGTAACATTTGAAGATGTAACTATTATTTTTACTTGGGAAGAGTGGAAATTCCTGGATTCTTCTAAAAAAAAAATCTCTACTGGGAGGTCATGTGGGAGAACTACACAAATGTCATGTCAGTAGGTAAAGTTATCCCAGCTCACAGGGAATTTAGAGCTTTCTAGAACCAGTTTTGTTGAGTATTTTAGTTCCTTGTGTGAGTGCTTGTGTTGGTGTCATAGAAGAAATATTCACAATAATGTTTTAAACCAGATGACAGATACAGTTTGAGTATCTCTCATGCAAAATGCTTGGGACCAAAAGTGTTTTAGATTTTGGAATTTTTTGGATTTTGGAATATTCTTTATTCTTTGAGCAACCCTAATACAAAAGTGTTCCAAAATCTGAAATTTTTTGAGGATTATGTCAGCACTGGATTTTGGAGTATTTCAGATTTTGAATGTTCTGATCAGGGATGTTCAACCTGTAAAAGATAAGGCAAAATATCTTCCAAGACATTTAGGCTATGGAATGACCTACGTATTTGTGATTATTATTTTTACTTATTTTCTATATTATTCTTAGAGCACAAATCTCCATACATAGCAAGTTTTGTTTGGTCCTAAGGTTGTTTTTCTTCATACTATTTGTACAAATTACTTTTTGTTATATAATAAACTACCCCAAACTTAGTGGCTTAATGCAAAATTTATTGTTTTTTTCATGATTCCTATTGATTGGATTGATGATGTCTCAGAGAGAGATATGGTTGGGACTGGGTAATTTTAAGATAAGGCTGGCTGGCCTAACTCACATGTCTGACAGTTGGCTCAAAATCACTGGGGATAATGGAGATATATTAGCTATGTGTCCCTTTCTTCATGTGGTGGTGGTGGTCACAGAATTTTCAAAGGCAGCAAGAGAGAGGGCAAGTACTTTTCAAATTTCTGCTTGTGACACTTTAGCTGTCATCCCAGTGAGCAGATTATATTACAAAGCTTAGACACAGTGTGGAAGGAGAGCACCCAAAGGCATAAGTAGAGTTATTGCAGCCATTTTTCCCCACACAGTCTTCTACACTATTCTATAGCAGAAAAATAGAAACAGCATATTTTATTTCTTATAATAATGTCCCAAATAAAGTAATATAGTTAAATTTCAGTCTTCAAAACTATTTCCACATAGCAGTTGGCCTCATTCTTTTATTAAAAGTAATACCTGATAAATTGTAGATGCTCAAGGTATGTTTGTGAAATGAATGAATGAGCAAATGAATAATTATATACATGAATGTACAAAATAAATGAATTTCAGACCCAAATGGAGCAGCGAAAGTCATACCCTTCATTCCTACTCATCTTCATACATATCTTCCTACCTTTATGAAAGTCTTTGATTTAGATTATTGGAAAACTTTAAACACAACCTTCATATTATCACTAAAGAAACTGTTTATTCTTCTAGGAAACTTGAATGAGAGCTATAAGCCACAAGAAGAACCATTCAAATACTTAGAATATGAAAATTTTTCCTCCTGGCAGAGCTGGAGAAATGCTAGCACTCAGATATATGAGAATCAAAACTATAATGAAACCATTCAAGGGGTAGATTCCAAAAACATAAAGCAACAAGATCTTTCCCAGTGTCAAGAGTGGTTAATTCTCTCCACACAAGTACCAGAGTATGGAAACTATGAACTGACCTTTGAAGATGAAAGCCATAGGAACTTAAAATACAAAAAGTTTATACGTTGGCAGTCCTTGGAAACCAAAACCACCCAAGATTTTAGTAGAGAAGTCTACATGAGTGATTCATATGGTTTTCGAGGGGACAGATACCATCTTGGCATATCTAGAAAAAATCTATCCATGGAAAAAGAACAGAAATTTATAGCTCAGCATTCTCATATCCCAGTGGAAGAAGCCCTTCCTGTGTATGTTGGGGATATATGCCAGTGTGACCTACTGAGAGACTCTGTGGAGGAGAAATACTGTGGATGTAATAAATGTAAAGAAATTCATCATTGGAACTCACAGCATGTTCTCTACAAGAGAAATCAACTTGGAGAAAACCTCTGTCCATACTCCATTGGCACAGCATACTTCTCTCAGAGATCAGATTTTTACAAATATCCAAGAATCCACATAGGTAAGAAGCTGTATGGATGTGATGAAGTTGGCAGTAACTTTAGTCGTGGCTCAGGAATTTACTTTCATCAGAGAGTCTTCACAGGGGGTATACCTTACATATGTAATGTATGTGGTAAGAGCTTCAGTCAGATCTCCTGTCTTCATAGTCATCAAAGTGTCCACACAGAAGAGAAACGCTATAAATTTGAGTGTAATAAGGACCTCAGTACAAATTCACTACTTCACATTCACCAGAGACTTCACACAGGAGAAAAGCCCTTTAAGTGTGATCAGTGTGGTAAGAGTTTTAGTCGGAGTTCAGTACTTCATGTTCATCAGAGAGTCCACACTGGAGAAAAGCCATATAAGTGTGATGAATGTGGTAAGGGCTTCAGTCAGAGCTCAAATCTTCGAATTCATCAGTTAGTACACACAGGAGAGAAGTCCTTTAAATGTGATGACTGTGGTAAGTGCTTTACCCAGCGCTCAAATCTTCAAATTCATCAGAGAGTGCATACAGGAGAGAAGCCTTATAAATGTAACGACTGTGGGAAAGACTTTAGTCACAGCTCAGATCTTCGCATTCACCAGAGGGTCCACACAGGGGAGAAACCTTATACTTGTCATGAATGTGGAAAGGGCTTCAGCAAGAGTTCAAAACTTCACACTCATCAAAGAGTACACACTGGAGAGAAACCCTATAAATGTGAAGAGTGTGGTAAGGGATTCAGTCAGCGTTCACATCTTCTCATTCATCAGAGAGTTCATACAGGAGAAAAGCCCTATAAATGTGATGATTGCGGGAAGGGCTTTAGTCACAGCTCTAATCTTCACATCCATCAGAGGGTCCATACTGGAGAGAAGCCTTATCAATGTGCAAACTGTGGTAAGAGTTTCAGTCATAGCTCAGCTCTTCGAATTCATCAGAGAGTCCACATGGGAGAGAAAACTTATAAATGCCATGAGTATTATAAAGGATTTGATCAGAATTCATATCTTCATAATAATCATAAAAGAGAAACTCTATAAATCTTGTTCATTAATAGCTTCAAGTAAAGCTCAATCTTTGTACTCAATAAATGCTTCTGGAAAAGAAATCCTATAATTAATACAAAGAATTCTAAACAAAAATTAGTTTCCCCTCCTACCTCAAGAGGCGATGTTTAGAAGAATTACTATTTTAAATTACAATATATCTTCTTTATCTACTGGAAATATAATATATAATCATTACAAGATATATATTAAAGTTTAAGGAATTTTTTTTGTATCTTGTTGCATTCTAGTCTTTTTTTCCAGTGTATTTTAATGTTTATGAAATCATACTGAATGTCCAACTTTTTTTTTTTTTTTTTTTTTTTGTGGTACCAGGGATTGAACTCAGGGGCACTCGACCACTGGGCCACATCCCCAGCCCTTTTTTGTATTTTTATTTAGAGACAGGGTCTCACTGAGTTGCTAAGTGCTTCGCCATGGCTGAGGCTGGCTTTGAACTCGCAATCCTCCTGCCTCAGCCTCCCAAAGTGCTGGGATTACAGGCGTGCGCCACCGCGCCCGGCTCTGAATGTCCAACTTTTATTTTCACTGACTTCAAAATGTTTTTAATTTTTGTTTCAAAACATTTCTAATTTTTGTTTCAAAACATTTCATTTTGGTTTTAATTGAAACTGGCTAGCCATCTGTGAAAGAGCATCTCTTGACTTCCTTGTAAAGTCTTTGGGAAGCCACAAAAAAGATGGAACTTGCAAAAGTTGAAATTCAAACTGGTAGATAACCTATTGTTCAAATATGGAAAAATAAACTATAGTGGAACTCAATTGCTTATGCAACAAAACCCAACCTAATAAAAGATGAGAAAACATTGTATGACCCTATATCTAAGATAATAGATACACTAGAGATGTTATCACTGTCATACAGAAAACTCAGGAACCATTCTACTGTTGCTAGGGTGCTGTACTTTGAGGTAACCACAGTGAACTTTCATCCCTTCTCCCCAGGTTTCCATATTCATTCATAGGCTCAGAGACCAAGTAGATTTAGATTCTCTAAGAAAGATATGGATGAAGGTTAATAGTGAATTCTAGAAACTAAAGATCATCTATTGGTTCAGAAATAGAGATCCAAGCAATAGAATTTAATTTCAGTAGAACAGAATGGTAATACGGAAATATCTGCTAGGAATAGAATTGAACTCAAAGCTGTGTAGCATTGAACCCTCCAGTTAATTGTATAACAAGGGAATTGACCATTATATGTCGTAGAGTTAGTAGGAATATTCAAGTTCTATTTTGGTCAGCTTTTTCACTGCTATGCCCCAAAGACCTGACAAGAACAATTAGAAGAGGAAAAGTTTATTTGGGGCTCACAGTTTCATACATTCCTCAGGGCCTGACCATGGTAGAAAGGTGTGCCAGAAGAACACAGCTGGAAACACGGCACTAGGGAGCACAGAGAGACTCCAATCTCCAGGGACAAAATATATATCCCTAAGGCACACCTCTAATGACCCATCTCCAGCCATACTCTACCTGCATTCAGTTACCTTAGTTAATCCCTATTAGGATTAATTCATTGATTGGGTTAAGTCTCTGAACCCAATTATTTCATCTCTAAACTTTCTTGCATTGTGTCACATGAAATTTTGGTGGGACACCTAGTATTTAAACCACAAGTCCTAACTATTAATGCATAGTTATGTTTAGATATTAATTCCTAAGAGAGAAAAAAAATGAACCTATTTAGGAAAATAAGAGGGAATTGTAATATCAAAGAAAGGAATATCATCCTGAAGACTCAGAAGCCTATAGCCCTGAAAATTGGCTCTTTCAGGCTCCAGAACAGAGTTTCATAAAAATTGGTATCTTCAGTACCATAACAAAAATATTAATAGAGCTAGAATAGAACTCTGTAAATAAAGAAGAGCCTCTGAAGTAAAAAGATAAATAGACAACAGCAAGGTCTTCAGAAATTTTAAATGCTATATGAAAGTAAAAGGCTATGAGCAGAATTAACATTGTAGAACATCAAGTACTATAATGAATAAATGAGTTGATCTTTATAAGAAAAGGATAATGTGATGTAAACAATAAAAAAAAGACAGATGTAAAGATCAGGGAATGGAGATACAGTGTAAGGATTAATGTTTCTAAGAAAGATTAAAAGAACACTTGGGTGCGCCGGGCACAGTGGCCCACGCCTGTAATCCTAGCACTTGGGAGGCTGAGGCAGGAGGATCACGAGTTTAAAGGCAGCCTCAGCAATGGCGAGGCACTTAGCTACTCAATGAGACCCTGTCTCTAATAAAATACAAAAAAGGGCTGGGGATGTGGCCCAGTGGTCGAGTGCCCCTGAATTCAATCCCTGGCACCAAAAAAAAAAAAAAAAAAAAACACTTGGGTGCATCTGTAATCTCAAATGTTCAGGCAGGAGAATAGTGAGTTTGAGGCCAGAAAAACAGCAAAAACAGAATCAGTGATCAAAGAAATTAATTAATAATTTTTCCTGAGTTAAACATATGTTCACTAGATTTTAGGCAAAAATGATTAAAAAAAATCTTAGAAATAGCTTAGAAAAAGAAAAGAACTATTAATGTATGCAGAAAGAAAAATTCTGGTGATCTACAAAATCAAAAAGGGAGTATAAGTAAAGATCTCTGCAGCAGGAACTTAAAAAGCAAAGGACTGGCACTTTTAGAATTCTGAGATTAAAACAACTGACCTAAAATGTTTATCAACAAAGTTGTTTTTATATATATATCTAAACTATAAGCAAGAAATAGAGTTCAAATGTGGAAATCATGGTATAAAAGTATTGGTGATGACTTCTGAAATCAGTTAAACTTGCAGTTAAGTCTAAATAGTTAATTTGTTTACAAAACTTGAAATTTTAAATAGATGTGCAGGAAAATATACAAATGCTGAGTATAAAAGCAGCAGATTATATATAAAAGTCTGTATGGACGATTAGAGTTGTCAGATAAAATGCAGGTGACCTAGTTAAGTTTGAATTTCAAATAAGCAAAAATATTTTTTTAAGTATGTCCCAAGTACTTATACTAAAATTTTGTTTATTTTTGAAATTCATATTTACCAGGGCATCTTCTGATTCGATTTGCTAAATCTGACAACTCTTGGGAAGAGATAGCAAAACAAAGTATGATACACTTGTAATCTTAAATATCAGGAACTCAATAGCATTTTCTTCTTGATTTTAACAATTCAAGGGGACATTTTTTGGTAAATACTTAGAAAATCCAACTAACTGAACTAAAATTAAAACATATCCCTTTCATAACAGTGGATAAGATAAAAACAAAATATTTAGCCCCTATGTCAAAGACAATACAAAAGAACTCAAAAACTTTGCATTAAAAAATATATATATAAGAAAATGGAACAAAATAAAGGTTCAATTTCTCTCTTTTTTTTCAATTTCTCAAAATAGGTTAAATGCCTTATTAAAAAGTCCTTTATATATATATTTATTTATTTATTGTTTTATGTGGTGCTGAAGATTGAACCCAGTGCCTCACATGTGCTAGGCAAGCACTCTACCACTGAGCTATAACCCTACCCCCTAAAAAATTTTGAAAATACTGATTGGATTAAAAAATTTAACTGCATATTATTACAAATGGAAAAGCAACATGATACTCATTAAATATAAAAGATTAATGGCATTACAAAAACCTAAAGGGGTATCTGTTTTTAAAAGATTTTAAAATATAATTAACCCTGGCTGGGGTTGTGGCTCAGCAGTAGAGCGCTCGCCTAGCACATGTGCAGCCTGGGTTTGATCCTCAGCACCACGTAAAAATAAATAAAGGCATTGTGTACAACTAAAATAAATAAATATTAAATATGTATATGTAATTAACCCATTAAAATAGGTTAAATATGCAAAATAACTACTTTCATAAACTCGTGTAAAAATAAAAATGTAAAGAGTGGGAAATGTCTTTGTAATACCACTAAATTTTTTAAAGGATCAAATTAAATGTAGAATAAATTAATAAGATTAATGAAAATTAACTAAATAACATAAAAAAAGGACTTGAATAGAGAAGTCTTAAACATTTTCTAAAGGGAATGTACCCAAGTTAATTTGTGGATTTGTTTCAAATCTCATGAAAATTTCAGTGAGGTTTTAAATTTAAAATTCTAGCACTAAAAAGAAAATGGGCATTGGGGAAAAGAGAAAATAATTATAAGAAAGATAAATAAGATTGCCCTAACATAATATATTGCATGTTGACATAATAATAGAAAACATGATTGTATATTTGAAAAAAAAATAGAATCTGAGTCACTAAATAGTTTACAAATATACCAATATATGAATTATATAATGTATATAATGTATTTAGTAAATATGCACATATGCTTTACATATAATGAAGATCTATGGATAGAAGGAGGATTGTTCAGTAAACGTTGGTACTCAGATAATAACTCTTTGGTAAAAGACAAAATTAGGTCTTCATCTTGTGATCTAAATTATAAAATACCTGTTGGTTAAAGCACAAGTTTTTAAGTTCTGTTCCACGCACAGGAATTTAACTACATAAGAATTTTAAAACTGGGGGGAAATCATGGAAATCAGACAAAAAATAAGAAAAATATTTGCCATGCTTATGAAGGTATGAATTTTTATGAATTAATCAAATGGGTACAAAGTTTAAAATTTTAAAAAGAACATGAAACAATGAAATATTACTTTTAATAACAAAATCAATAGATATTTTTAGTAAAAGTATGGAGTGATATATATTTATGCACTACTTATGTTGAAGGTAAATTGTTACAGACTTTTGGGAAAGTTATTTGGCCAATAATGTGTTTTAAGTATGTTGCTACTTTTTGCTACAATAATTCCATAGCTAGGAATGATACCACTGTTGGGGAACTTCTAATTGTAAAGAATAGAGATCCACTTGAGTTATACCATGCATGAAATAGGGTTATATTACATCACATAATAGTAGAATCTTACAGAACCACACTAGAAAGCCATTTAGAAAGCCATTAGACAATGAAGCTACTCTTTCATGATCTTTTTTGTTTGTTTGTTTTTTTTTTGGTCATCATTATGAGTATATTCATCACTGTAAACTAGTTTAGCTTCTTTCTGATCACTTCATTTTTTTACCAATGCAAATTGATTATAATCTCTTTCATAATTGTGGCTTACTCGTGGTCTCTGAAAACACTATTTCAGTTTATGCATTCAAGAGAAGGAGTGACATTCTTTATTGAATGAAGTGAAATAAAGTTGATCTCAAGTTTTCCTTTTTTCATTTCCTAGTTTCAAAAAATATAGATTAGATTTCAAGTTAAGAAATGTTTCTTTGTTTAAATATTATTGAAATCCTGTCCTGGAATAGGATAAGAATTAGAAATAAATATATATACTTTTATGGTGACTGGCATACATCAAATACTCCTTTATTTAGATGCCAACTTGTACTGACATGTCATAGCTCTTTTTTTTTTTTTTTTAATTTCTTTTCTCTTTTGGACCTCCTCTCTTTTCTCTCTACAGTTTGACTTATTTCTTCACATGCATGACTTCTAATCTTTTCCCCCCATTTCTTTGCCTTCTATTAACTTCTCAACTGCCCCTGAGTATATATTCAAATTTCTGAAAGGAAGAAGCTAATTAACTCAGCTTATAATGATTACTTTTGAACAAGCCTTTGAGACCAGGCTAAGCCATAGGTTACTGGTAAACCTTTTGCATGGCTAGCATTCTATCCACTATCTCTTCAGAAATGGCCAGGGATGATGGAAGGCATATAACCTCATTGTTAAGGGCTCATGTACAAATAGATTGCTTCAGAAAGTAGTGGATTTGAGCCAAACATTCTCAATTATATTAGAACATATACAAAGATAGTTGTTGAATATGTTTATTGTAGCATTTTTTAATGTTGCCCTCTCAGTAAGGGAATGCTCAAATTATAATGCATCAGTATGATGGAATATTATGAAATCATTAACACTGGTATTTCACAAGGATACTGTAAAATACAGAATATACATAAGCTGGCCACAGTGGCACACACTGGTAATCCTAGTTACTTTGAAGGCTGAGGCAGGAGGATTACAATTTTGAGGCCAGCATCAGCAACCAAGTGAGGCTCTAAGCAACTTAGTGAGACCCTGTCTGAAAATAAAAAAATAAAAAGTGCTGGGGATGTGACTCAGTAGTAAAGTACCTCTGGGTTCAATCCCTATGTAAATATATTTATATTTATGTATAAATATATATACATATGCATATTTAAGTGAAAAGTATAAGATAAATAATTGTATATTGAGTGGTAAGATTACATGTATTTATAAGGCTATTTCCTTGTGGAAAATATTGGACATATATGTGAAAATTTTGCTAGAGGGTCTCATTTCTACCAGGGAACCATCAGATATGTCCATTCATTATTGTATTTATACTGTCACTCTAAATGTTCATGTGGATCTAGTTTCATTAATTTCTCAATGTTACTATAACAAATCACCATGAACTTAGTTTTAAAACAATACACACCCATTTTCTTGCAATTCTGGAGGTTGGGAGTCTGAAATTGATTTCACTGAGCTAAAGTCAAAGTGTCTGTAAAGATGGTTCCTTCTGGAAGTTTTGAGAAGAGAATCCACTTCTTGTCCCTTTCAACTTCTGGCATCCAACAATCCTTGGTGTGTGGCCACATCATTCCAATATCTGCTTCTATTGTCTCGTTGCCTTCGCTTTGGCTATAAGAGTCTCCCTCGGCCTCCCTCTTAAAAGGACATGTGATTATATTTCCCACCACCAATATTCCAGGATCATTTCTTGTCTCAAGTTCCTTATTTTAATCACATTTGTGAAGTCCCTTTCTTTAGGATTTGTACTGTATATCAAAGCCTTTTTGTTACTTGTAGTAGGTAGACAGTTCATAAAGTCTTTGTTGGGGAGTCTAAATTATCATCCCTACAACTTTATTTCACATAATACCTTGGAGTTCTTTTCCTTATTCTAGACATATGATGTTACTGAAAGAATTCATTATTGGAAAGGTTGGGTATAATACTTGATGTCTTTGCTAAGCTAAAATTATATCCCTAAAGCAATTGATCTGACAACTTCGGACCTGTTTCCTCAATAATAAAATGAGATGAGCCTAAGTTATTTCCAGTATCCCATCAATCAATATCATTCTATGATCATTAAAAACATTCTATCTTAAGCTGGGTGAAGTGGTACATACCTGTAATTCTAGGGACTTGAGAGGCTGAGGCAGGAGGATCACAAGTTCAAAGCCAGCCTCAGCAACTTAGCTAGGTCCAACCCTGTCTCAAAAAAAAAGGACGGTGGATGTGGCTCAGTAGTTACTCACCCCTGGGTTTAATCTCCAGTCCTCCCCACCCCCCACCAAAAAAATTCTATCTTAAAAATGACTCTGGAGACTAAAACTAAAATCTAGGCTAATAATTTTATTATATTGAACCATATGAAATTTCTGATTTTTTAACCCACCAAAATTGCAGTTTTATATGGTTCATATTAAAAATCAGGTTTTGAAGTATGTAAGTATTCAGTTTGTATAGTTATGGTAATTTGGCATAATATATGTAAAGACATGTAATTTTTAAAAAATTTATTTGTTTTAGTTGTACACAATGCCTTTATTCGTACGTGGTGCTGAGGATCGAACCTGGGCCGCTTATGTGCTAGGCGAGTGCTCTACCGCTGAGCCACAACCCCAGCCCAAACATGTAATTTTTAAAACAAGAATTTATTCTTGTCCAGAAGAGTGATAATTTCTTTGTCCCTGAATGAAGTTATGTCAGATTTCTATAATATGAATCATAACTCATATGAATCAATCATTTAAGTTTCTTAATCTTACATGTCAAAAAAAATCCATATTTCATATCAATGTTCTTAGTTGGGACCACATTGGGGTAATCATAATGGTTTTCCTGAGATAGTCTCAACTGTTGCTTCTTAGGTCTAAGGATGTAGCTTAATTGGGAGAGTGCTTGCCTAGCATGTTTGAGGTCCTGGGTTCAATCCCCAGCACTGAAAAATAAAGAACAAACCAGTGACTTCAGTAATTGCTTCTTGTCCTATTGCATTTATTAGTGATAACCCCTTTTGCTTTCAAAAGAATCTTGTTTCAAATGATAAATTATCTATTTACTCCTCACTGCTATTCAATAACTATAATTGAAGTAAGAGGTTAATAACAGCTGGAAGTATGAAGGGAAAATTCTGAGCTACAGTTGGTTCCTGACGTTAATGGCAAAGGGGAGATTTTGATCTTCCACCTTCTAGCCTGAAAATAAGTCCTAGTTTATGTGAAAATATTCATGACATATGAACTATTGTGGCAAGATGGCATACTATATTCTCTATTTTTTCTTTATTGCAGATATCACTTTCTTCCAACAATTCATTTCATAGATGTGAATTGAACACCTACTATGTGATCTTGTTTCAGAATGTTGGGGACATAATAGTAAACAAAATAGATGAAAACCGTTGCCTTTGTCAAAATTGCTTCCTAAGGTTGAGGCAGACCATAAGCAAGATTAATTTTTTTTTTTTTTTTTTTTTTTGGTACCAGGGATTGAACTCAGGGGCAGTTGACCACTGGACCACATCCCCAGCCCTTTTTTTGTATTTTATTTAGAGACAGGGTCTCACTGAGTTGCTCAGTGCCTCGCCATTGCTGAGGCTGGCTTTGAACTCGCGATCCTCCTGCCTCAGCCTCCCAAAGTGCTGGGATTACAGGCGTGAGCCACCGCGCCCGGCAAGATTAAATTTTAAAATAAAACAATTATTTTAAAAATTATACATGCAACTGGGTATAGTGGCACGTGTCTGCAATCCCAGCAACTTGGTAGGCAGAGGCAGGAAGATCACAAGTTTGAGGATGGTCTGAACAATATAGTGAATCCACATCTCACATTTTGTTATAAGTATATTGATAATAAATGCCAAGGAAAAAAGAATTGAAAACATCAGGTAGGTAGTGAAAAAAAGTCTGTAGTTTTAGATAGGTTAATCAAGGATAGTCTTACTGAGATAATATTTTAAGAAAGATTAAAATAAGTGAGGGAGCAAGTGAGCCATATAGATATCCAGGGCAGAAGAATTCCATGGAGAAGCTTTATCAAGTGCAAAGCTTCTGAGGCTAGCTAGCTAAGAGCATACTTAGAATGTACCATGGCACAGTAAGGAAGGAGGAAAATAGGGAAAGAGACTAAAGGTAATGTATGCCTTATAAATCATTGCAAGGACTCTTTTTACTTCAAGTGACATGAGAAGTCATTGGAGGATTTTTAGTGACATGCTCTGACTTAAATTTTATAGGTTCACTCTGAATGCTATGTTAAGAATTGACTAAAGGTGGGGACTAGGGATAAAGCAGGGATTCTGATTAGGAGGTATTACAGTAATCCCCAACAGATAAGGTTTAACAGTTGTCAACAGTGGAAGTGAGAGAAATAGTAAAATTTTGAATAATTTTAATTTTGATGAATATGTCAGAACAAATTTTTTAAATATCTTTGTTTATTTTTATGTGGTACTGAGGATGAACCCAGTGCCTCACATGTGTGAGGCAAGTGCTCTGCCACTGAGCCACAACCCCAGCCCCCAGAAAGTATTTTTAAAACTGGACTTTAGATATTGTTTTAATGGAAAGAAAGCCAACATACTTTACAGAAATGAAAAAAAAATATTGCTTGTGTAAATTTGTAGTTGAGCCCATAGGGTTTTAAGGACAGTGCAATCATTTAATGTTTTCATATTGGGATTTAAACTACTCTTAAAGGACTAAGGCTTTTTGAATAATTATGCCTTGAGGAGTCAGGGTAGGCTTTCCAGAGAGAGTGGTTCTTATCTTAGTCTGAGTAACTTGCAATAATCTGAGGGGTGGGAGGAAGTAGAAATATTTTTTAAAAACTGAGCAAAATATGCAAAGTTTTAGGAATAAATGTAGCCTAATGACTAAGAACTCGACTTCCTGAGTTTAGGTCCATTTTTAAAAAGACAAGATATATTTTTATATAATAGCTACAAACTTACAATCATCGGGGCAGTGTGAATTGGGAATAATGCACACTGAAGGAAAAGAATGAGTCAGGCAGATCCTGCCAGAAATGCCTATCAAGTAGATTGATCAAATCCTAATACCTCCAAAATATTGTACTAGGCTATGCAGAGGCTGAAAAGCTATGTGACCCAGTGCAAAAGGTGAAAAATAACAATGGTGTATTTCTGTTCATTTTATCAGGTCATAGAACTTAGAACACAGACCATAATGACTACATATGTACAGGTGCCTCTCACTGAACATGAAAATTGTCAAATGAATTACAACTTTAACACCTTTTGAAATAGTTTCCCTGATGATAGCTTATCAGCTGAAAGATCTGAAGAACTCTCTGGGGTCCGATTCAGGATGGCTATCAGTAAGAGTATGGGATTAGAATAATCATTTGACCTTTCTGAGCTCAAGTACCATTTGACTGTAAAATAAAGAGGTCGAAATAAGATGTCTTAAGACAATCTGAACATGTATTTTCTTTCTAGAATAATATCTGCCACATAATAAAGTCCTGTATTAATTTTCACAGCACATGGATTCATGGATTCCGTTTAGTCTTCTAAAAAATGTATGTCATTTTCATTTCACAGTTTCATCAAGCAAAGGCCCATGGAGCACACTTTGTAGAGAACTCATAGCCCAGAAAGGTTCATGATTTACTGGGGGACAATAAAGGGGAGAAATATTCATGTCTCTCTGGAAATAGTCACAGATCTTCCAGGAATTTGGGTGCCTCTTCTTTTCACTCATTTCATGTTCTGGTGTGATCTTGGTGACTGGTAGTTGCTTTTTAGCCTTGAAGTGGGTGGAGAGAGTAGACATGTCTAGGTCCTATATTATAGTTTGGGGCAAAATATTTCTCAAATGATCAACACATCTACATACAAGTGCTGAGTGGAATCTGATTCAAAAGTTAAGGCAGCAATGGAGATAGACACAATACGAACACAGAGATGCCAAGTCTCTTCACCCTATTCCAGTCATCCAAGTGACTGCAGGCCGAAGTAAAGAGTCAGTGTTTTCAGCAAAAGCAGCCTCCAAGTCCCTGAATAGTAAAGTAGGCAATGGTTATCATAACACACACCTCAGAGGTGTGTTACCTAGAGCAAAGCTTGTGGGAGAGTACTAATGTATTGCTGAGCTGTGTGATCTCCAAAATTAGTGTTTGGATTGTTTTTTAAAGTTAATTAAGGGCAGTGAAGCTAGAGGGTGTACATAGGTTTTTCCTGGTTAACACATAGGGGCTAGCTGAGACCCTTGAACAGTACTGACTTCCGTTCTTCATGTGGGAAGGCACGCTGCCTGGGTGACACTGGCTACCAAGCAGCCTCCAGCAAACACAGGCCACTGCTGTCTTCCTACTGAAGGTTGTTATTATTAATTTCACACAGAGTGTTTTAAGCAAAAAAAGACTGCCAAGGGCTGGGGGAATGTGGTAGATTATGAGACCAGAATCATGCTTGGACCTCTTTGTGGAAAGTGGGCTCACAACCGGGTTGCAGAGAATCGTGAGTGGGTCTGGACTCCACGCTTTTCACTGCTGCCTGGGTGGGCGGCTGGGGGTCCATCTAGGAGGGGACCTAGAAGGACACCAGACAGGGAGATCAAATAAGCCGGCAGGGAACAGTTGTACCCAGCGGACGTCCAGGCCAGTGTTTGATCCTGAGAAAAGAGTGGCTCCTGCCAGGGCTCTTGGGGTGAAGTCCAGTCAGAAGGGTGGGACGCACTGGGACCCTCATGGCTGTGTGTGTTATGAGAAGAGGGGAAGCAATGCAGGTTGTGAGCCTGTGGGGTATGAGTTGGAGTTTGAGGGCTGGTGGTGCACCAGTTCACTGCAAGGCCCATGCACTAGAGCGCCAGCCCCAGGGTGGAGCTGCCTGAGCTGGGCGGTGAAGCAGGCCCCACGCTGAGGAGCTCCAGGGAAGGGAGGCTGTGGGGACCTTCGCAGGTGTCACTCACACTGGAGAAAAGCCGCAAGCAAATGCCAACGACATACACATTTCAATCAGGAAGAAACTGGCAAAGGGGTGTCCAAAATTCTCCCAGGATTAAGGTTTGTCCAGGCCTCTGGTCCCGGCACTGTATATGAAGCCACTTTCCTCACAGGGTGAGAGAAGGGAAGCCTTCGAAAAGTGTAAAGGCAGATAAAGACAGATAAAACCAAAGGTAGATAGGATTGTGGTTACAAGTTTGTCATTAACACTACTAATGGTAACAAATGCAAAAGTTCCCAAGGTCTCCAGGCACAGAATCCCAGCGTCCATGGGTGCGCGCCAAGCTATAAGGTGATCTGTCAGTACTGAAAACTGCTGTGGGTGCAAAAAGAGATCTGTTACCTGGGTGGCCAGTTAACAAGTTCTTATCATTGTTGCTCGATTTCCAGTTTTCCTAGTATTTTAATTTTTGCAGGCATATCATAATTGTGGCTTTATGTTGGGAATGTATATCTGGTGGGGCAAAAATTCCCTTATTTTTCTTTTTCAAAATCATGTGTGTATATTTTGGGGATCTGGAATTAGTGAATTAGGTGTTAAATAAAATTTGTGGGTGGCCATTGACTTGGACTAGGTTCCAGAACCAAGCATGGAAAGACCAAACCAATCCAGGTAATTTGTAGGAGGCACTATAACCAATTAACCAGTTTATCTGTAACCAGTTGTCTGTATACCTCACTTATATTTTTCTACAAAAGTTGTCAAACATTCTACAACATTCTACATTGTATTACAAACATTGACTGGCAGTTCTTGGTTCTGATGACTGTCTGGTTCTTGGTTCTGTAATTCTCTTTTTATTTTGTTTTGTTCTGTTTTCAATTGCTTAAATAACAGTCTGTTCAAATATAAAGACAATACAGACATTCTTTGAAAGTGTATTGTTTTACATTAAACATTACCTTTTCAAAACAGGTAGACATTAATGTGGCTCTACATACAAAAGATACAGATGGGTATAAAGTGAACAGTTTCCCTTTCACTCTCAATTCTCACCTAACCAGTACCCATTATTTCCTAGTGTCTGAAGATTCTTTTTGGAAAAAAAATTATACATACACAAGCAAAGATATTTTCAGTTTTAAAAATAAAAGTGGTAGTATTATATACACAGTTCTGTGTCTCATAATTTGATCAGATATTTTCACCATTGTTATGATTTTGACACAGAAAAAATCTCTTTTCACCATTTGTCCATTAGGGCCATCCCTGAGTGAGGTTGAAGTACAGCAACAGGCTGATTTTGGCTCACACCAACATAGTGAGTCAACTCTTATGTGAACCAGGTCTGTATTTTTATTTTCTTGTCTTTGATCACAGGAAACACCCTTTAGGGTCATACATAAGGTTCAGGAAGAGCCAAGAGTGCAGCAGAGCTAGGGATACATGAGAGTCTGGGCTACCTATTTATGAAATTTGAATCCTCAGATCTCAGATAAATCATTTTTGCTCAAATATGGATTGCTGTTGTAGCCATCCAATTTTATATCTTTGGATATGATGGTTACTTTGTTGCCAACTTGACTGGATTGAAAGATGCTTAGAAAATTGATAAAGAACACTTTGGGGTGTCCCTGAAGGTGTTTCCAGAGAAGATTGGAATATGGGTCAGCTCTGAATGTAGACAGTACTGCCCAATAGGCCAAGGGCCCAGATGGAGCCAAAAAGCAGAAGGGGAAGCTCACATGATCACTTGACTCTTCTTGAGCAGGTGCTTTTTTGGGTTGCTGCTATTGCCTATGAATTTCAGATTCTTTAACTTTTGAATGCAGGCTAGCCCTAGTGGGGTACTTCCAAGCCTTCAGCCCAAAGTGGGGCTGCATCATTGCTCCCTCTTGTTCTGAGATTTTCTTGCTTTTTGGACTGAGCAGCTACTGTTTTTCCTAATTCTCCAGCCTGCAGACAGCCAATGGGACTATTCAATCTCTGATCTGTAAATCAATTTAATAAATTTCCTATTATAATTACATATATTCTATTGGTTCCATTTCTCTGGAGAACCCTGAGACAGTGGATCTGACACTGCCAAGCTCACAGGTGGGTGTGGCTGCATAGTAATTTGAAGTTGCAAATAGGAGTTCAGTCTCTACTAGGACCCAGTATTATGTCAGAAGCTGCTTTTCAAAGGGTGGACAGTTACTTTCTACAAAAAGAATGTTCTTGCTCCAGAACTCATGTCTACGTTTATAGGGAGGAGTAAACAAAGCTAGGAAATGCTGGGTTTAGGGATAAGTAGGTGGGTGATATGATCCGAGAGTTAATTTTTTCCCCCAGAGGTCTGTCAATCTTATACTCTAGAGAGGAGCTTTGTTCTGAGTTCCAATGCTAAAAGGTAGGCTAAATTTCAGGGGACTGGAGGAAGAAGTCCATTTGGTGAAGTCAGGTATTTTGTCCAGATATTAGTGAGTACAAACAGTTCAACTAATCATCTCTGAGGCAAGGAATGGGAACTTGGAGGGTCTGTATCTAGCTTTGTAAACAAGGTGGTCATCTGGTTCTTTACAGGAAGAAAAAATGAAGGGGGATTTTAAAAACTGATTTCTTGGATTGCATGGCTCAGGTAAAGTTCAACACCATCAAGATGTTATACTTACCCAGTTATCCTGAGTGTTTTGTGGTGAACATCCTTCTGTCTCATCTTCCATTTTACTAAAAACCCTAGAAAACTAATACAATAATTTTGTGTTTCCACCAGCTCCAATTCAGCTAATCATGGGGCGGGGGGATCTGAAAGACAAAGGCCAATTCAATTCTATCTTGTTCACTCTAAGATTAGTGTGATTTGAAACCCAAGTCTTGCCCTCAACAAGTTAACTTTTAAGAGCAGAGATAGCTGTTTCTTGCATTTTGGAGGAGAAAACCATATGCCAGTTATGCATGTAAGAGATAGCTTTCTCTCAGTGCCTGGATAGAAACCTGCACTAAAGACTTTATTATGTTTTTAATTAATAATTTAGGAGATTATAAAGGGAAAAGTTACATTAAAGCCTAATAGAGGGAAGACTTATTTCAAAATACTTTTCTGATCCTCATCCTACTCTCATCCAGACACAAATCAGAGCAGCTTTGCGAAAATGTGGTTGATTTCTTCTGTTAAGCTGAGTCTGCCATCCCGACTTGCTGCAATTTTGTCATCTCTTGTCCTGCTTCTTTTAGTGTCATCTCTGTCCAGGTGAGGGGGAAGTCATGGATACAATTTTATCCTAGTTAATAAGGCAGAATATGATGTCATGATTATGAATTGCCATAATTCCATATTGTTACTTAAAAATTAGATCATTATCTACCCTCATCTTTGCATTTTCAGGAACTGAAGAGTAAAGTAAAAAATGCTTAAAAAGAAATCTACAAATATCGGGGGCTTTCACTATCTGGCAGGTATATCTGTCTTTTGTGGCCTTTTTGTGAGTTTGCTTAGAATGGTCCAGTTTCCTTGCATGTTATTCCCTCAGGGAAACTTGCTAGAGGAAAAAGCATTGTGCAGGGGGCAGTGATTCTCAACAGCACTAGTGTAATACCTCTTTTCTCTAACATTTTAAATACTACCTTTATTACCCTGCAATGCAATTCAAAAATATAATCTCCTATTCATATAAAATGTTCAAAATAGGTGAATGCATAGAAAAAAACTAGATAGTGGTTGCCCAGAGCAGGAGGCAGGGTCAGGAGGGGAAAAGGTAAGATGTGGTGTGGCCCCTAATCATTATGGTCTTCTGTTTTGAGATGATGCAGATGTCCTAGGATTAGACTGTGGGTGATGGTTGGACAACTCTGAGTACTTACAATGGTATACAAAACTGTACATGATCTGGTGCCTTATATCTTGAAGATATCTCCTACTATGCTTCCCACGTTCTCACCCTACTCCTGCCAATCTGTCCTTCTTGCTGTTATTCCAGTACTTCATCTATAATACTACCTCAGGGTCTTTGCACTTGCTATCCATCTTTCCTACTTTTCCTCCACAAATTCTAATTTTTAAGCTTTTTCATCTCTCCCAGATTCTCCCCAAATGTCACCTTATCAGAGTCTCCTGCTACTTACCCTATTTAAATTTTAAAAACTTCCAGTTCTCTGAGCACTTTGAATAACCCTCCACACTCTTTTTAAAAAATATTTTTTTTTTTTAGTTGTGGATAGACCTTTATTTTATTTATATGCAGAGCTGAGAATCGAACCCAGTGCCTCACACATGCCAGGCAAGTGTGCTACCACTGAGCCACAGCCACAGCCCCCAACTTTCACCCCTTTTTAAATGTTTGCAGTTTTCTAACAAATTAGATACTTGGCAGTTAGCAGGAATATGTTTGATATTTTAGGAGACAGCGACATTCAAGGATGTGGTAGTGGACTCTGCTCAGAGGATGTTGTTACATAGGTGCAATGCTGAGAAAATAGAGGGACCTGGTCTCACTTGGTAAATTTTATTAATGGCTTATAATCTTTCAGTTAGACTATTTGAGAAATTCTTGATTTTAAGGAAAAAAAATTATTTCACTAATTTTTGTCTTTTGAGTTTAGGATCTATTTTTTTTTCTAACCATATAAGAGAAGAGGAAATAAGCAATTGCACTGTGCTGCTACTGAAGCTTGATTCTCCTATCCCTTAAACAATATGATAAACATGGGTTTAGGCTTAATTCTGGGGTGGTCTGTCAGCACAAATAACAGAGGTGTACCCTGGTAAGGAGCATAATAGCACACTAAAGATGTCCATGTCCTAATCCCAGAACCTGGGAATCTGTTAGATTCCATGGTAAATGGAAATTAAAGTTGCAGATGATATTACAATTATTAGAGGATTTAAGGAGATTATCTTGGGTTTTCTAGGAAACTCAATTTATTCAGAAGGTCCTTAAAAGTGGGAGAGGAGAGCTAGTCAGGGAAAGATGTTACTAAGGAAGAAGAGGGCGACATTGCTGGCTGTGAAGATGGAGGAAAAGCCACAGATCAAATAATCTGAGTACCTGTAGTAGTTTGGGACAGGCAAAAGAAACAGATTCTCTCTTAGACTCTCCAAGAAAGAGCACAGCCTGTTGACATCCGAGTTTAGTCCAATAAGACCCACATTAGATTTATATCCTGAAGATCTGAGACATTTGTGTTGTTTAAATTGCTAAATTTGTGGTAATTTATTATAGCAGTTGGGAGCTGAATAATATTCCTCTGCCCCAAAGATACCCACACCCCTAATCCCTAGACCTTGTGGATGATTAAGAAAAAAGCCTGGAAAGCAAAAAAATAAATAAAAATCTTTGTATGTGTATGTGATTAAGGATTTTAAGATGAAGAAATTATCTGAATTAACTGGGTGGGCTCTGCATATACTTACATGTTTTTGTAAGGGAATACTTATAAGAGGGTGATAAGAGGGAGATTTGACTTTTATGTTAGTCTAGAACTCTGACAAAAAGCCAGCATCATTGTTTATTGGGAATGTGTCCAGCATCAATCATTTGGGTAGATTAAGAAGTGCCTCTTGGCCTAAGAAATAATTTGGGACCCTGAGGTACCTTACAGTAGATGTATTTCTGGTGAACATAGTAGTACATTTTATTGACCTCAGAATGTCTGGAACAAATGACAGACATAAGGCTATGATATTTCTCTATCCTAGATTTCAGAAAGTACTTTTTTAAAAAATGCAATATTAAGACTACATATAACCAAACAAAACCACACCCATTTTCCATTGCTATTGAAGTTTCTCTCAATTCTAGTTGCCAAGGATATTGTCAAGGGTGGAGTAACAGCCTTTCACTGTACTCTTTCCCATTAATCCTTAGAAGTGTCTTCACATATCCTCAAAAGCTTGTGTGTGTGTGTGTGTGCGCGCGCGCGCGCGTTCATGTGTGACCTTTTTATAAGGACCAACAGCTTAATATTAAATCTCATGAACAATATTGCTTGGCTTCTCCCTTAATAGATACTTCATTAATAAATCAGATAAACACAAGTATGCTGTAGATACCGTTTATGGACAAGAGAAAGTTAGACAAGTGAGAGTTACATCAAAATAATCAACAACATATTACCATACTAGTCTTTGTATTAACTTCAAACCCTTATGGCTTCATTTAGGAATCTGGGAAAGATCCCTCAAACATATTTCCCTCCAATATTAATTGTTACATCATTTAAAGAATAATCCGTGACAAATATTTTCTTATATGCATGGGATTTCCTCTAGCATAAATTTATGGATACTGAATTAGTTCTACACTCTTGGACTGAAGATTTTCTAGTATTTCTTCCTCTTCAGGATTTATCTCTAGCATGAAGTTTTTGATGTTTAATAAGGTTTGAATGTCTGTTGAAGGTTTTCTTACAGTCCTTACATTTGAATGGTTTCTCTCCTGTATGAATCATTTGATGTCGAATAAGGGAAGAGCTGCGGTTGAAGGATTTTCCACAGACAACACATTCATAGAGACTGTCTCCAGAATGGAGTCTTGGGTTTTTATTATTGTCTTCACTCTTATACAAGGCTTTTCCACTTTTATTGTCTTTATAAGTCTTTGCCTCAGTATGAATTTTTTTATGTTTTATAAGGTTTGTATTTCGGTTGAACAATCTCCCACATTCACTGCATTTATAAGGTTTCTCTCCAGTGTGAATGATCTGATGTCGAATGAGGGATGATGTCCTACTGAAGGCTTTTCCACATTGATAACATTCATAGGAATTCACTGTCGTGTGACTTTTTGGGGGTTGAATAGTATGTGTATTTAGACTCAAGGCATTTCCACATTCATTATATTCTAAATGTTTCTTATCCACTGATTCTGAATTGGATTTGAAATTAGTTTTAAACTTGTGTTCTTTTGTAGGACCCTTTCCTATAGGAATTTCCTGTTGTTTATCCCATATAGAGCTAACTGACTTAAAGCTTTTCTTATTTGCATTACATTCAGAGTCTCCTCCTCAGTGCAGACAGTTTTATGAATGGAAGCCTCTTGCAGAAAGCTTATGTTCTGATCTTTCTGGGTTTCATGTAACCAGTCTTCACTTTTCCAGCCTTCTAAGAAAGAATATTCACTTTTGGTAAACCTTGTCATAATTACTTCATAGGATGATTCTTTTATAGAAGCCTTCTGCTTTGGAACTAAATCTTGATCTTTTGAAACAGTTTCCATGTCTAAAAAGAAATACAAAATTAGTGAGGAAAGAGAAGCTAATCCACATAATGGTATTTGCCTGTATCACTGGTCTTAAATGCAGAATGTAAATGAGGTGAGCATACTTATAGAAGATAGACAGTTGAATAGAGGAGCCCAGTATTCATGTTCTCTTCCACAAAGAAAACCAAAATCACCATGTAGTTGCATTCTGAGGTGAGTGACCATGGATGTAATAAGTTTATCCTATGAAATCATTACATAATGCTTGAAAAATTGGAACAACCTAAATATCCAACAGCGGCAGAGGGATGATTAGATATGTTATAACGTGTAATGGAATGTTACATGTGAATCAGAAAGCACATTTTCATAGTTTATTTGGTAAAATAGGTAACTGGTCATAATACAAAAGGTGAAAAGAACAGAATGTAAAGTGCTACATTCCTGCTGAATTTTGGAAAAAATCTGAAAACTGTTACATAATTTAGGAAAAAAAGAAATTTTCAGAAACCACAGAGACGCATCACAAAGAAATGGCTTTAAAAAATCCTAACCAACATATTAATGCTGTATAACTCTGGGGACTGAATTATATTACTCTTTATACTTTTCTATACATACTAAAATTTATATTAATCTCACAATAGTATTTTACAGTATTACAAAGTGTTAATAAGAAGAGATTATGATGATGTGGGAGTTAAAGGACAAATTAAGAAGTTTTACAAAAAAGGAAAAATGGATGACTACTAAAAGTTACTCTAGCATAAACATCTACTGTAAAAAAAGTTTTGTCTTCCTCAAAAAGAAGAATAACATTCAATGTTAGGTTGACTAATTGTTTATTTAGCACTTACCATGTACTAGGAAACATTCTAAATGTGTTACATGTATCAACTCATTTAATCCACATAGTAATCTGGAGGGATCTACTATTATTAAGTTATAGGTGAGAAAAGCAGCACAAAGGTTGCCCCAAGCCACCCAGCTTTAAGTGTGGTCCTACTTATGGCAATCTTTTGCCACACAGGAAAGAGAACCTGTGAATAAAAGGCAAGAATGCTTTTTTAGGTAGTTTTGATTATACCCAGCTAATAATTCAAAGGCAGGTCACACACTATCTCTGGGTTTAATAAACAGTAGCTTCTTACAAATATATCACATCTGCCTGGTTCTTACCACAAATGGTCCTTCTTGGGACTTCTCCCTCCATTATCCATCTTTTTTTCTTACTCTCCAATTTGGGGATCTCAACTGGTTTGGAAGGTGGATGAGCTGTACATAGGGAAAATAAAAATGACGACAACAAAAAACATATAGGGCACTTCACATATTTTTATAGGGAAGAAACACAGTAGGCTAAGCTGCTGAAGGAGAAGGCCAGAAAAGCGCCATGTCTGTATGTTTCTGGCTGTACACAGAAAAGGACTTTCAACCACACAGAGTAGGAAAATGTGCTATTGTGCCCAAAGGATATTAGGAAACCTGAACGCAGACCCAAAGGAACATAACGACTCTACCAGTTCTATAGCTTTTCACAGCAGAAAAATAGATTACTAATAGAGTAGATAAATACATAGAAACCACCTTTATGCAATGAATGCAGGTTCCTATAGTTCTCCAGCATCACATCCCTGTAAAGGTTCTTTACTGCAGGGTCCAGTTGCCCCCACTCTTCCTTGGTGAATTCCACAACCACATCTTTGAATGTCAATGGTTCCTAAAACATTTAAGTTCCTTTTTAACCAAAGGTCACCCCAAGACTATTGCCACAAAAGGAATAAATTTGGAGAGAACAGGGTAGAAATCAGACTATATAAACAACAGGATGTTTAGGGTTCTAAGTGATGAATATGAAGTTGTAGCAAGGGTCCATCAAATATATATATGGAACAAAACATTACAGAGTACAGTACCAAGAATTTATATAAAAGTTTAGGACAGGAAGAGTTTAAGGCAGATTCAAGGGAAAATTGTAACAAAAATGTAGGCTCTGCTGAAAGAGATAGGGTGTTTTCTCTAATTGAGAAATGTAGCCTAAGTCCTTATCATTCAGGTGTCACAGCTCAATGTCACCCTGACAGACTGACAAGATTGTCTGATTACTGATTTGTCTCTACTCCATCCTGTTTTTATTCTTTGTAATAATTATTACTATTTGCAATTATCCTACTAGCTTGTATTTACCTGCATATCTCTACTAGAATGTAATCTCCACAAAGCAGAGATTTTGTTTCATTTACCAATCGTATTCTCAAATACCTGTTAGTGAATAAATTCACTCTCATCTCTTCAGCACCCTCAACCTTGTTGTTATTGGCAACTTTAGTTGCAGGGAAATATATAAATCTCTTCCCTTCTTCTCCTTCAGAGTCAGTCTGTCTACATTAATTCTGTCTACTTCTTCACCTTCTCTTCTTTCCATAACCCAACACAACCTGACTTCTGTTCCTGTGCACATTAGATACTGCTTAGGTTGTATTACTCTGACTTTTTAAAGCATTTTTCCTTTAAATATTCTCATACTTTGGCTTCAGTGATACCATAGTTTCCTAATTTTCCTCTGTATCTTTGTTTTCAGTATCCTTTGAGGTTTCTTCTACTCCTGACATTGCTCAGGGTTCTACTCTTGGACCCCCTTCACTTTTGATTCTAAACTTTCTATTTTAGGCTCTTTAGCTTTAATTATCATCTATCTTCTTGAGGGAACAGATGCACAAAGAATACATGAGGCTAAAGAAAATATTTCCAGAGTGTATCACCAACTAAAATAGGTTCAATGTCCTGTGAAAGAATAAGAGACTAACACCCTTGGATAGAACCATGTTTGACAAAAGTTTAAAGACAGAAAAGTAAAAGCAGGACATATTTAAAAAGAGCATATATTTCTAGCAAAGAGTGGAAGCCTAACTCACTTGAGGCTTCCCTGTTAGTGAGTCAGCTTCCATGTTCTCCTCTCTTGTGCTCCCATTCTGAAGGACACAGTTCTTGCAGGGTATATCTGAGGAAGATGAAGGAAAATATTAGGGAGGAAGAGAAGTTCTGCCTGAGAGTAATGTTTAATGATTATAGTAGTAGTTTTAACATGTTAATTATGGGACTCATCTAAAGACCTTTGCAAATATAACGATGTTGGGCCCCACTAGCAATTAGAATCCCCAAGGGTAGAGGATAAGAGTATTGATTTTAACTTCTGAAAAATTCCAAAAGTGATTCAGATATTCCATCAGGGATTATGATCTATTGGATCAGAGCAAAGAGGGTCAAGATAGTATTTTGAGACCTTATCTGTATTTATACCAGATTTTAAAAAATAACTTTGATCCTATCATAACTAAAACCTAACTAAGGCCTAGCTACCACAGGCTGCTAATTCTACTTGGAGCTAAATATATTTTATCTAATCAATCACTCCTCAAACATACTGAGGAAAATTCTATTTAAGAGTTATTTTCAGCCAGGCGCGGTGGTGCACGCCTGTAATCCCAGCACTTGGGAGGCTGAGACAGGAGGATTTTGAGTTCAAAGCCAGCCTCAGCAATGGCGAGGCACTTAGCAACTCAGTGAGACCCTGTCTCTAAATAAAATACAAAAAAGGGCTGGGTATGTGGTCCAGTGGTTGAGTGCCCCAGAGTTCAATCCCTGGTACCAAAAAAAAAAAAAAAAAAAAAAAAAAAAAAGAGTTGTTTTCTATTAAGCTGCATAGACTAGGCAATCTGGTAATTTTGAACTACTGATTCTTTAAAGGTAAAACAATCTAAGGAAACTAATTCTCTTCTCCAGCCCTGTGGTAAGATGTAGACTCATGGGCTACTAAAGTTTCTCCAAGATCCACGAGTTATACTGGGGATCCTCAACTGTCAGACTACAGAGTTTTACTGGTCTGAGATGAAGTTTTCATTGATTCAGGATGAAATGAGAAAAAATAGAAACAATGTGGTAAGTTTGTTATAACTTTAAATTTATTCAATCCCAAGGGCTGTATTTTGATGTTAAAATGTCTTATGTAATGATAATGGCTTTTTAACATATTGTTGAAAAACAGAGTTGGCAAATAGTAGCAATAACAACGTAATACAACCCACTATAAATAATGACCTCAACTCCTCTGAAACTGTCCAAACTAAAGCTTAAAATTCCTCATAATTAACGATTTCACTAAATTTTCTTCAATACTTATTTTAATAGGAACTCTGTGTTGCACCATTGTTGAACATTTCAACAGAAAGATCATTTCTTTCTTGAAGACTATTCTTAGCTCAAAAAGCTAATCTTGGGCTGGGGCTGTAGCTCAGTGGTAGTGCGCTTGCCTTGCATGTGTGAGGCCCTGGGTTCAATCCTGAGCACTACATAAAAATAAATAAATAAAAATAAAGATATTGTGTCCATCTACAGCTAGAAAATTTTAAAAAACTAATCTTTCTTCGTTCTTTGTTTTATTATTTTTTCTAGCCTGTTTACCTGGTTTGTGTTCTATTTCTCAGTTCAATTTATATATTTTTTTCTAGATAATGACTGAATAGGACCATGATACCAAGATGACCTTCAAAATAATTCCTTTTCAAATATCCAGTCAGTTGCCCATGTCTTATAAGGTCCAGATATTCACAAGACTTGTTACATATCTTTTAAGTTTCTTTTAATCTCTAAATACTTCTGCCCTCTTAGAAAGTGGTTTGTCTTGTAGTTTCTCACAGTTTGGATTTTACTAATGACCTTAACATGGTTTAGTTTAACATGTCCTCTATCCTCTGTACTTACTACAATTGGTACTTAGATCTGGACTAGCTCTTAAATACTGATGCTCCTTGAGGATTTGTATTTCTCCTACTTCTAGCTCAGATCTATTTCCAAATCTTTCAGAACACTTAAAGTTGTACCATTAAATATATACTGCTTTTAAATTGTGGATATCCCATAGGAACCTCAAATTCAGCATATCACATAATTAATGTATTAGCTTCTCCACATACAAAAAATTCACTGCTTATTCATACAAGCAAGAGCACATGAGTATGTATTAGACCTTATCCTACTCTTATTTTTATATAGTCAATAATTCCTTTAGGCTTAAATTCTTTTACTTTGCCAATGTATCTGCATTCTCTAATACCTTATCTATTATAACAATTTAATTTGTTTTCCTATTTTCAGAACCCTCAGGTTCTATAGGTCTATCACATGAGAAGTTGGTATACATTTCCTATTCTAAAGGAATAGATAGAAATATGTTATGTTTTGCAGGCAATACAATCTCTCCCATAATTACTCATCTCAGGTCATAGCATGAAAGCAACCATAGACAAAATATCGGAAAATGGTCATGGTTATGTTCCAATAGAATTTCATTTTAAAAATATTTGGCTTGTGGGCCATATTTTTGCCAATCCCTGCTCTACATTTTTTTTTTTTTTTTTAAATTTTGGTACCAGGGATGAACCACTGAGCCACACCCCCAGCCCTTTTTAAATTTTGAGACAGGGTCTTGCTAAATTGCATAGGGCCTCACTAAATTGCTCAGGCTGGCTTTGAACTTGTGATCCTCCTGTCTCAGCCTCTCAAGCCACTGGGATTACAGGTATGCACCACTGCACCTGGCTACGTTTTTAAAGGGCAAACCGAAGAGTGTTACTCCCCTACCCAATCTGTGAGATCTAATGCTGTATTTTTATTGCTTACAGAATAAAGTTCAGGCTTCCTAATGGAGTAACAGAAAATCCTAATAGAGCAAGAGAGAACAGTTTTTCTTAATATGGGAAGGTCAATTACTTAACCTATAATTCTCTAAATTCTCACCTTTGTCTTTGAGCATTTCAATCACATCTTCTATGAGAGTCACCACATCTTCAGTGTTCTTGGGATGCTCTAAATTTATCCAAGTCCTGACTTCTTCAGGGAGGATTCTCAGGAATTGTTCCAGCACCAAAAGTTCTACGATTTGCTCCTTTGAATGAATCTCTGGTCTCAGCCACTGAAGACAGAGCTCCCAGAGGTTGCTCAGGGCTTCACGGGGTCCAGACACTTCTGAATACTTGAAATGTCTGAATTTTTGACGAGACTCCTCAAAGTCATATGTTTCCATAGCAGTAAGGTTTGCCAGCTGCCAAGACATATCTGTTCTTAAGACCTCACTTTGTTCATGTAGAGTCAGGTTTTGGGGTTTTAAGACAGCCATCAACTTGTTCAGAGGCTGAATCTTTCTAAATAGAATGCCCACTGTAGTTCACATCTGTCCTACTAGGATTCCAGTACCTTTTAGGTGTTGGCTAAGCACCTGTCAGTATAGACAGTATGATTTGAACCAGGTTACATCACAGTAAGAAGAGTTCCAGGAGCATCAGTCACAGAACCAATACTCAGCTTCCCAAGAGACTGAAAAAAGACAAATTTGACCCATAGATAGTAAACATTTATTAGCATGTTGTTGAAAGGTAAAATAGCATAAGTAAAAGTTATTCTTAAAAGTACCTAAAAAATTATGGATTCTCTTTCATTTTTGTTTTCCTTTCTTAGAATACAAAAATGAGTATGTCTGCTTTCACAACTCCTATTTAATATAATACTTGAACTCTTAGCCTGAGCAATTTGTCAACAGAAGAAAATAAAAAGGATACAAACAGGAAAGGAAGAACATAAATTATTACTGCAGGAGATATGGTCCCATACTTACAAGATGGAAAAAAACTCCAGAATACTTTTAGAGCTAGTAAAATATCAGGAATATAAAAATCAAAGTACAAAAAAATTAATAGTTTTCCTACAAACCAATAATGAATTCAGTGAAAAATAAATCTGGAAAACAATTCCATTCACAATAACCTAAAAAAAAAAAAATAAATGCAATACCTAGGAATAAATCTAATAACCAAAAAGGATAAAGACCTCTACAGTAAAAATTATAGAATACTGAACAAAGAAATTGAAAGACCTCCCACGTTCTTGGATAGGCAAAATTAATAGTTAAAATGGCCATATCACCAAAAGTAATCTACAGATTCAATACAATCCTCATCAAAATATCAATGACATTCTTTATAAAACTGCATGGTACTGGCATAAAAATAGACACAGGTATCAATGGAACAAAAAAGAGACCCATGAACAGATAGAGTCATCTGATCCTTGACAAAGGTGCCAAAAACATACATTGGAGACAAGAATCCCTTTAACAAACAGTGTGCTAGGAAAACTGGTTATCCATAAGTAGAAGAATGAAACTACATCCCTATCTCTCACCTGCACAAGAGTCAACTTGAAATGGATAAGGACATAGGAATTAGACCAGAAACTTCACAACTGCTAGAAGAAAATGTAGGATCAACACTCCAATATACTGGCTCAGATAACAATTTTCTTAAAAGGACTGCTAAAGCTTAATTAAAAAATTGGATGGCACAAAATAAAAAAGCTGCTGTACAGCAAATGAAACAAGAGTATAAAGAGAATGGAAGAAAATCTTTGCAAGCTTTTCTTCCAACAGAGGTTTAATATACACGATATATAAATAACTCAAAAAACTTAACAGCAACTCCTCCAACAACCCAACCAATAAATGCCCACATTAAACAGACACACTTCTCAAAAGAAGAAATACAAATGGCCAAGAAATATGTGAAAATGTGTTCAAAGTCTTTAACAATCAGGGAAATGCAAATCAAAACTACATTATGATTTTATCTCCCTCCAGTTAGAATGGCAGCCATTAAGAATACAAATAATAACAAATACAAGAGAGGATGTGAGGAAAAAGAAACACTTTCACACTGTTGCTGGGTTGGTAAATTAGTACAACAACTATGGAAATGAGTTTGGAGATTCCTTAAAAGTCATGGAACCACCATATAACCCAGCTATGCCATTCCTCGGCAGTTATCCTAAAGAATTAAAGTCAGCATACTATAGTGAAATATGCATACCCATGTTTATAGCAGCACAATTCACAATAGCCAAACTATTGGACCAGCCTAGGTGTCTGTCAATGGATAAATAGATAAAGAAAATGTGGTATATATATGTTCAATGAAGTTTTTTTTTTTTTTTTTTTTTTTTGTGGTACCGGGGATTGAACTCAGGGGCACTCAACCACTGGGTCACATCCCCAGCCCTTTTTTGTATTTTATTTAGAGACAGGGTCTCCCTGAGTTGCTAAGTGCCTCACCATTGCTGAGGCTGGCTTTGAACTCGCGATCCTCCTGCCTCAGCCTCCCAAAATGCTGGGATTACAGGCGTGCGCCACCGCGCCCAGCTATCAATGAAGTTTTATTCAGACATAGAATGAAATTATATCATTTTCAGAAAAATGGGTAAAACTTTAAAGCATTAAATTAAGTGAAATAAGCAGAACTCAGAAAAATCAAGGGTCCTGTGCTTTCTGTTATATGTGGATACTACAGAGGAACAAGGGGAAAAAAGGAGTGGGGGTTTTCATGAAAACAGAAGAGAAACCAGTAGAATTAAAGGGAGGAGGTGGGGGCAGGAGAAGAGGGGAAGGAAAAGGGAGATACTAGGGAATGAAACTATTGTGTGCACATGTCCATATGTAACAACAAATCCCACTATTAAGCATAATTATAATGCACCAATAGAAAAAATATAGGTTAGGGAAAAAAAAGGCAAATACACTTTCTCTGCCCCTCAAACACATCCCCACAAGACAGAGAAACAAATATAGATAAAGAGACATCTCAAAAAAAGTGATAAAAGAAATGGTACTTTGGGGCTGGAGTTGTAGTTCAGTGGAAGAGCACTTGCCTAGCATGTGTGAGGCACTGGGTTCAATCTCAGCACCACATATAAATAAAGGTCCATTGACAATTTAAAAATATTTAAAAAAGAAAAAGAAATGGTACTTTGATCTTAAGAAAACCTCATAATTTGATTGCAACAGATTGATTCTATAACAGATAACAACTTATTAAAAACTAAGCAAAACAAATTTTCAGGCAGGATATTAAGGTTAAGGCTTCAGACTAGATAGATGTCTTCCTAACCTCTCATTAAAATACCAATGAATTGCCGGGCGTGGTGGCGAACGCCTGTAATCCCAGCACTTGGGAGGCTGAGGCAGGAGGATCCCTAGTTCAAAGCCAGCCTCAGCCTTGGCGAGGCACTTAGCCACTCAGTGAGACCCTGTCTCTAATCAAATACAAAAAAGGGCTGGGGATGTGGCCCAGTGGTCGAGTGCCCCTGAGTTCAATCCCCAGTACCACAAAAAAAAAAAAACCAACCAAACAAAAAAAAAAACACCAATGAAGTTATATAAGATGAGTGAAAAACTGTCAATAGTACTAGAAATTAAGAAAATGAGGGGCTGGGGCTATGGCTCAGCAGTAGAGCACTTGTCTCCCATATGTGAGGCCCTGGGTTTCATCCTTAGCACCACATAAATAACATAAAGGTATCTGTCCACCTACAACTAAAAAAAAATTTTTTTTTTTTAATGAGACAATTATTAAAATATACTAAGAAAAAAGTTCAGAATCCATTTCATTATTAGGGATAGATAAAAAAGTGCATTCCCAACAGTCCCACCAACCTCTGTTCCAGAGCAGGAGACAGCAAGGACAGACTGGCAAACCCTGCTTGAGTCCAGGCAGGCCCAGGTCAGTCCCACTGACCTTCACCCCAGTGCGGTCAGCCCCAGGTCAATCCCGCTGACCACTGCTAGTGTGCAACCAGGCTCCAGCCAGTCCCACCGACCTTTGCCCCAGAGCAGGAGCCAGCAAGGACAGACCCGCCAACTCTGCTTGAGTTCAGGCATGCACAGGACAGTCCAGGGGACCTACATTAGAGTGTTGCCAGGCCCAGGCTCCAGCAAGTTCCGCCCACCTCTGCCCCAGAGCAGGACACAGCAAGGACAGACCCGCCAACCCTTCTTGAGTTCAAACAGGCTGAGGACAGTCCAGGGGACCTACATTGGAGTACCGCCAGGCCCAGGTCAGTCCCACTGACCTTTAGCCCAGCCTGGCCAGCCCCAGATCAGTCCTGCTGACCTTCAGCCCAGCGTGGCCAGCCCCAGGTCAGTCCTGCTGACATTCCCTGAGTGTGGCCAGGCTCAGGGAAGTTCCACCAACCTCTGCTCAAGCAGAGTGGTGGGTCCAGGTCAGCCCAGCCCACACCTGCAGAGCTCAGGCGAGTCTAGGACAGCTTCACTGACCTCTGCTCAGAGGACTACCTCTTCCAAACAGCAGAATACCGCAGGAGCTCAGACTTAACCAGTTTGACCCACACCAACCGGCATGGACCCAGCGCCAGGTAGCATACTTTGTGGGACAGCAGCAGGTTCTGAGAGCCCAACACTAAGGGGAGGCACAGACAACCTGCAAGGATATTATAAGAATATAGGGAAGAAACTGTAATAACTCATATCTAGACTGCAAGAAAGTAAGGCAAATAGACAACATGAAAAAACAAGGGAGGAAAGTACACAACAAACCAGGATTCTACAATAACAAAACCCATGCTCAGCGAAGTTGATGAAATGTCAGAGAAGGAGTTCAGAAGGTTCATAATTAAAATGATCTGTGAATCAAAGAATGACCTAAATGAGCAAATACAGGCAACAACTGACCACTACAACAAAGACATAAGAGAGCAAATACAGGTAGCAAAAGATTACTTCAAAAAAGATATAGAAACTCTGAAAAAAAAACAGTCAGAAATCCTTGAAATGAAGGAAACAATTAACCAAATAAAAAACACAATTGAAGGCATCACCAACAGTCTAGATCAACTGGAAGAAAGAACTTCAGACAATGAAGACAAAGTATATAATCTTGAAAATAAAGTTGACCACACAATGAAGATAGCAAGGAACCATGAACAGACTATCCAAGAAGTATGGGATAGCATCAAAAGACCAAATCTAAGAGTAATTGGGATAGAGGAAGCCACAGAGTTTCAAACCAAAGGAATGCACAACCTCTTCAATGAGATAATATCAGAAAATTTCCCAAGCATGAAGAATGAATTGGAAAACCAAATACAAGAGGCTTATAGGACACCAGATGTACAAAATTACAACAGTCTACAATAAGACACTTTATAATGAAAATGCCTAGCATACAGAACAAGGATAGAATTTTAAAGGCCATAAAAGAGAGGAATCAGATCACATATAGGGGGAGACCAATTCGTATTACAGCAGATTTTTTAACTCAGACACTTAAAGCTAGGAGATCATGGAACAACATATTCCAAGCTCTGAAAGAAAAGGGATACCAACCAAGAATCTTATACCCAGCAAAATTAAGCTTTAGATTCGAGGACGAAATAAAAACCTTCCATGATTAACAAAAGTTAAAAGAATTTACAAGTAGAAAGCCAGCACTACAGAACATCCTTGGCAAAATATTCCATGAAGAGGAAAAGAAAAACAATGATGAAAATCAACAGAGGGAGGTATTACACTAAAGGAAAAAACAATCAGAAGAGAAACCATGTCAAGGTAAATACCGAAAATAAACAAAAATGGCTGGGAATACAAAACACATCTCAATAATAACTCTGAATGTTAATGGCCTAAACTCACCAATCAAAAGACATAGACTAGCAGATTGGATCAAAATAACAGACTCAACAATATGCTGCCTCCAAGAGAATCATCTCATAAGAAAAGACATCCATAGGCTGAGGGTGAAAGGTTGGGAGAAATCCTACCACTCACATGGACTGAGGAAACAAGCAGGGGTTTCCATCCTTATATCAAATAAAGTACACTTCAAGCTAAAGTCAATCAAAAGGGATAAAGAAGGACATTATATACTGCTCAAGGGAACCGTACACCAACAAGATTTAACAATTATAAATATATATGCCCCAAACAATGGAGCATCCATGTTCATCAAACAAACTCTCCTGAAGTTTAAGAGTCAAATTGACCACAACACAATAATTCTGGGTGACTTTACACACCCCTTTCACCACTGGATAGATCTCCCAAACAAAATCTGAACAAAGAAACTATAGAACTCAAAAATACAATAAACAACTTAGACTTAACTGACTTATATAGAATATTTCATCTTTCAACAAGCGAATACACTTTCTTCTCAGCAGCACATGGATCTTTCTCTAAAATAGACCATATACTATGCCACAAAACAACTCTTAGAAAATATAAAAAAGTAGGATACTACCCTGCATTCTATCAGACCATAATGGAATGAAATTAGAAATCAATGATAAAATAAGAAACAAAAGCTACTCAAACACCTGGAGACTAAATAATATGCTACTGAATGAACAATGGGTTGCAGATGACTTCAAAGAGGAGATTAAAAAATTCTTAGAGCCGGGCGCAGTGGCGCACGCCTGTAATCCCAGCACTTTGGGAGGCTGAGGCAGGAGGATTGAGAGTTCAAAGCCAGCCTCAGCAATGGTGCGGCACTTAGCAACTCAGTGAGACCCTGTCTCTAATAAAATACAAAAAAGGGCTGGGGATGTGACCCAGTGGTCTAGTGCTGCTGAGTTCAATCCCTGGTACCAAAAAAAAAAAAAAAAAAAAAAAAAAAAAAAAAAAAAAATTCTTAGAGGTGAATGAGAACACAGACACAACATATCGAAATCTCTGGGACACTATGAAGGCAGTTCTAAGAGGAAAGTTCATTGCATTGAGTTCATTCCTCAAAAGAAGAAAAAGTCAACAAATAAATGACTTAAAATTACATCTCAAAACTCTAGAAAAAGAAGAACAATCCAACACCAAAAGTGGTAGAAGACAGGAAATAATTAAAATCAGAGCTGAAATTAATGAAAATGAAACAAAAGAAACAATTGAAAAAATTGACAAAACAAAAAGTTGGTTCTTTGAAAAAATAAATAAAATTGACAGACCCTTAGCCAGGTTAACAAAGAGAAGGAGAGAGAAAACTCAATTTACTAACATATGTGATGAAAAAGGAAATATCACAACAAAAACTACAGAAGTACAGGAAATAATTTGAAATTATTTTGAAAACTTGTACTCTAACAAAATACAAAACACCGAAGGCATTGACAAATTTGTAGAGTTGTATGATCTGCTCAAACTAAAGCAGGATGATATACATAATTTGAACAGACCAATTTCAAGCGACAAAATAGAAGATACCATCAGAAGCCTACCAACCAAGAAAAGCCCAGGACCAGATGGATACACAGCCGAGTTCTACAAGAACTTTAAAGAAGATCTGATACCAGTACTCTTCAAATTATTTCAGGAAATAGAAAAAGAGGGAGCACTTCCAAACTCATCCTATGAGGCCAATATCACCTAATCCCCAAACCAGGCAAAGACACATCAAAAAAAGAAAACTTCAGACCCATATCTTTAATGAACATAGATGCAAAAATTCTCAATAAAATTCTGGCAAAATGGATACAAAACATATCAAAAATATAATACACTACGATCAAGTGGGGTTCATTCCAGGCATGCAAGGATGGTTCGACATACGGAAATCAATAAATGTAATTCATCACATCAATAGACTCAAAGATAAAAAGAACCATATGATTATCTCAATAGATGCAGAAAAAGAATGACAAAATACAGCACCCCTTAATGTTCAAAACACTAGAAAAACTAGGGATAACAGGAACATATCTCAACATTGTAAAAGCTATATATGCTAATCCCCAGGCCAACATTATTCTAAATGGAGAAAAATTGAAAGCATTCCCTCTAAAAACTGGATCAAGACAGGGATGCCCTCTTTCACCACTTCTATTCAACACAGTAAATTGAAATGTTGGCTAGAGCAATAAGACAGATGAAAGAAATTAAAGGGATACAGATAGGTCAAGTTGAACTCAAATTATCATTATTTGCTGATGATATGATTTTATACCTAGAAGACCCAAAAAATTCCACCAGAAAACTTCTAGAACTCATAAATGAATTCAGCAAAGTAGCAGGATACAAAATCAACACCCATACATCTAAGGCATTTCTATATATGAGTGACAAATCCTCTGAAAGGGAAATGAGGAAAACTACCCCATTTACAATAGCATCAAAAAAAAAAAAAAAAAAAAAAAAAAAACTTGGGAATCAACTTAACCAAAGACATCAAAGACCTCTATAATGAAAACTACAGAACATTAAAAAAAAGAAATTATGGAAGACCTTAGAAGATGGAAAGATTTCCCCTGTTCTTGGATAGCAGAACTAATATTGTCAAAATGACCATAAGCACTATACAGATTTAATGCAATGCCAATCAAAATCCCAATGACATTCCTCATGGAAATAGAAAAAGCAGTCATGAAATTCATCTGGAAAATAAGAGACCCAGAATAGCTAAAGCAATTCTTAGCAAGAGGAATGAAGCAGGTGGCATCACTATACCAGACCTTAAATTATACTACAGAGCAATAGTAAAAAAACAGCATGGTGTTGGCACCAAAATAGGCTAGTAGACCAATGGTACAGAATAGAGGACACAGAGACTAACACATATAATTTCAGTTATCTTATATTAGACAAAGGTGCCAAAAACGTACATTGGAGAAAAGATAGCCTCTTCAACAAATGGTGGTGGGAAAACTGGAAATCCATATGCAACAAAATGAAATTAAACCTCTCTCTCTCATCATGCACAAAATTCAACTCAAAGTGGATCAAGGATCTAGGATTTAGACCAGAGAAACTACACCTAATAGAAGAAAAAGTAAGCTCTAATCTCCAACATGTTGGATTAGGCCCCAAGTTCCTTAATAAGAATCCTGTAGCACAAGAATTTATATCAAGAATCAATAAATGGGATAGATTCAAATTACAAATCTTCTTCTCAGCAAAAGAAACAATCAGTGAGGTGAATAGAGAGCCTACTAATTGGGAACAAATTTTTACCACACACACGTCAGATAGAGCACTAATCTCTAGAATATGTAAAGAACTAAAAATCTTAACACCAAAAAACCCAATCAATAAATGGGCCAAGGAACTGAACAAACACTTCTCAGAAGAAGATATACAATCAATCGACAAATACTTGAAAAAATGTTCAACATCTCTGGCAATTAGAGAAATGCAAATCAAAACCACTCTAAGATTTCATCTCACACCAGTCAGAATGGCAGCTATTAAGAACACAACAATAAATGTTGGCGAGGATGTGGAGAAAAAGGCACGCTCATACATTGGTGGTGGGACTGCAAAATGGTGCAGCCAATATGGGAAGCAGTATGGAGATTCCTTGGAAAACTTGGAATGGAACCACCTTATGACCCAGCTATCCCACTCCTCCCTCTATACCCAAAGGACTTAAAAACAGCATATTATCAGGATACAGCCACATCAATGTTTATAGCAGCACAATTCACGATAGCTCAACTGTGGAACCAACCTAGATGCCCTTCAGTAGATGAATGGATAAAGAAAATGTGATATATATACACAATGGAGTATTACTCAGCAATAAGAGAGAATAAAATCATGGCATTTGCAGGTAAATGTATGAAGTTAGAGAATATAATACTAAGTGAAGTTAGTCAATCCCCAAAAGCCAAATGCCAAATGTTTTCTCTGATATAAGGAGGCCGATTCACAATGGGGGTGGGATGGGGAGCATAGGAGGATTAGAGGAACACTAGAAAGGCCAACGGGGGACTGGGGTTATGGCTCAGCGGTAGAATACTCGCCTAGCACGTGCATGGCCTGGGTTCAATCCTCAGCACCATGTAAAAATAAAGGCATTGTGTACAACCAAATAAATAAATAAATATTTTTTAAAAAGGCCAATGGGGAGGGAGGGGAAGGGAGGGGGAAAAAGGGTGAAGAAGAAAAAAAAGATGGTAGAATGAGATGGATATCATTACCCTAAGTACATGTATGAAGTCACGAATGGTGTGAATATACTTTGTATACAACCAGAGACATGTAAAAATGTGCTCTACAAGTATAATATGAAATGTAATACATTCTGCTGTCATTTCTAACAACTTGGAATAAAAAATAAATTTGAAAAAACAAGTTCCCAGACTGTAATTTTCATTTGTTAAGACTTAACCATGGGCCAGACTGCAATGCCAACCAAGGGGTCTTTTAGAGTCACAAACATTTAGACTCATGAACATTATCACAGGTCACATTTGGCCAATTTACTCAAAAGGTGAAAGACAAAGCTTGGTAGCAGAGGGGCAACAGAGATTTTTCTTCAGTGACAATACTCAAAAGTATAGCTCAAAGGGGACAGGACTCACATAGGTCATACAGGAAGCATCCTGACTGAAAAGCCTTCCCCACAGGAGCCAAAATCTCCTATAATAACACTCAGAGCCCCAAAATAGCCTGCCAAACTATACTAGTGACTTCATTCAGGGAAGTCTAGATACAGTTTCCTATCTGATGCAATCCCCTAATCCAGATGCAATCTACCATTCAAGGAGTAATTTTTATTATATCTTTTAGGACAGTGGTTCTCAACCAGAGGAGATTTTGCCACCAGGGGATATTTGGCAACGTCTGGAAACAGTTTTGGTTGCCACAGCTGGAGGCTGTTACTGTCAGCTAGTGGACTGAAGCCAGGGATGCTACTAAACATCCTCCAGTCCATAGGACAGTTCCTTATTGCAAAAAATTATCTAGCCCAAAATATCCATAATTCTGAGATTAAGAAATTTTGCTATAGGAATAGAGTACATACTTTGGACTCATACCAATATGATTTTAAATTCCAGCTGTACTAGTTATGACATGTACAAACCTGAGCAAATTATTTTAACTCAAGTTTGAGTTTTCTCACTTGTACAATGGATAATGATATCTATATGATTGAAGTATAGGGATTAAAATAACTCTCATCTCACTTCTTGGCACATGGTAAGTGTGGCCCTGTATACTGGCAATGCTCACCTCAACAGATCATTATTCAACATAAATAGATTTGAGAACAGAGTTGGGGAAGGATATTGGGGGCCTATGAAAGACAGCCAAAAGGCGGGGGGACCCATAATACTTCAAAAAGGGGGGGCAAGAGAATATTTAAGAATATGAATTTCTGTTAAAGTTGGGAAATGAGTGTAATCTGTAAGGCCAAAGACAAAGAAAACATACAACATTACATTCTACTTAATAAAAAGATTGCTTATGGGGGTAGAAGCTAACAATTCTGATACTAGTAAATGTGTATATTGGAAATAAACAAATATATAGGAAGGTGATGGTAGAAGACCAGTTTCACATTTAAGTAGGAATTTGCAAATAATCAAGGGAGAGAGGCTAGGATGATTCATGGGGTAATTGATTTGAGTTGGAGACATAATGATGAACTTGTGATTAGCATAACTTAGATGAAGACGGTTACATACAGAAATATTTACAGATATATGTATATACACAGCCTAGTATAAACACACATATGTCCTTGCTCTTGCAGCTGAATAAGCCTAGAAGCAAGGATACTCCCCTCAGATCTTGGTTTCTATTACAGTTTTCCAATAATAAGAACCAGGGTTTCTTGGAGAAATGGCTGATTTAGGACTGGATATACAAGATGCACGTGGAGCATCTCAAAGTGCCATAAAAAAGAACTCAAAAGTAAAACAAATCCCAAATATTTATTGGAGCATGTCAAAGGTACCCAGGAGTTAAATGAAAGAGTTTCTAGAGTCCAAAGTAGAATAATATGAGCAAGAAATTAAATACTGGCGTACAACTCAAACTATAAAACACCCATAAGCCATACTGCTATAAACAGCTTATTGAATGAACAATTCAGGGAGAAAAGAAGAATCTTCTAAGCAGAAGAATTGCAAATAATTTATGCAGATAGCCATCCAGGAGATAAAATGTAACTCTCCCCACCTCTTATGTGTGGGCTATGCACAGTGATTTCCTTCCAAAGAGTATAGTATGGAATAGGAGAAAAGCATATTTACAGTAGAGAAATCTGACGAACACTACCTTAGTCAGTTGATTAACATCAACAGTGATAAATCATGTTGAGAGCATGCACTGGAGACAAGGTGATGAAAATGGCATTTTGCCTCTGTGATCTTCCTCCTCCAAACCCATAACCACAGTCTAATTATGAGAAGATCAGACAAATCCCAACAAATGGGCAGCTTATACAATATTTGACCAATATTTAAAACTATCAGTCATTCAGAAAAGAAAAAAAAAAAAAAAAAAGGAACGTCTGGACAACTGTTACAGCTAAGAGGAGCCTAAGGAGACATTAAAATCAAAGGTAATGTAGCATCCTGGACCAGATAATTAAAGGCCTTAAGTAAAAACTTTGAAAAAATCTGAATAAAATATCCCCTGCCTCCTCTCCTCTGTGAACATAAGTTCCCAAATGGATTCCCCACAACAAGCAGAACGCCATGGATGGAGGCAGCTGCTTTCTGGTTTGAAAGAGCCACGGGGCCAAGGCCTATGGAAGGAGAGGACAATGGTCTCCTTCCTGGGCTATTTTTTGGTCTTACTCAACAGGCAATCACTTCCAGCCATACCCAAATAAGTCCTTCCTGCAATAAAGCCCTCCAGAGTATTCCCAGACACCTCCAACCTTTAACAAAAATCCATCTTTGCACCTGCTGAAGCCAACAATTAAGAAACAGATTGAAATCTGCCACACTTGTTGACATCCATCACCTCCCTGATCAGGCCTTCTTAAAGCGGATGTTGGTTTGTTCAATTATATTGTCTCAGGCCACTGACAACTTCTAGATGGCAAGTTGTCTACCTGTTCTAAAATTACATTACTCAGTCGCTCACCTCATGAGGACACAGGAAACAACGAGGTTGCAGTTAGCTCAGCCAAATGCTCTGTAGGTTAAAAGCTTAGAGGACTTGTGGTCCCACCTGGTATAGGAGATAAATTTTTAAATACACCCCCAGCTCAAAACAAAACAAAACAAAAAACCAACCAACTAACCTACCAACAAAACCTCAACCAACTAACCTACCAACAAAACCCCACGATGCTTGGGAAAAAGGAACCATTATTGAATAAAGAAGATCTCTCACATTTAAAATATGGCTGGCAGAAAAGTCCTGAAGAGGTATAATTAAGTACAAGCAAACAAATGAACTAGGGGGTGTAGATACTCTTTTAAATTAACAGAGAGAAGGAGAGAGGAAGAGAGAAAGCTCACACACTATATATACTATATGTAAAAAACAAAACAAAGGAAAACAAAAACCAAGGAGGTAATAACAAGGATACCCATTCCTAACAATAAATGTACTGTGTTAAAATTCAAACTCAACTACATAAAAACTTGAGATATCCAAAACAAATGAATTCCAAAGCTGAGGGTGGGGAAGGAATGATCTAGAAAATACCAGGCAAATACATAATAATAAAAATTATGCAGGGATATATTGAATTAAAATATATAATGAATTGAGGGCTGGGATGTAGCTTAGTGATAAAACACTTGCCTAGCATGTGTGAGGTCCTAAGTTCCACCTGCAATAACACACATACATGCACAAAGGAATAGCACAAATGCATTAGACAAAAAGAAAAATGTATCAAACAACATACTTGAAGCATATTTATAACAAAACCCTCAGAAAGCAAGAAATGAAATCACCAATCATAGAACAGAAACAGATTAGGCAACATTTTAAATACCTAACAGATAACATAAATTGCTAGTACAGTAAATCTAAGTAATATGCTTAGTTTAATAAGTATGTAAAACCAGATGAATGTGATTTCTATTGAAGCACTTATGGGAACATTTACAAAAGTTATTACTAGGCTACAAAAAGAAGATCTAATAAATAGAAAAGTAAACAACAGAGACATTTATTATAATGCAAACTTAGAATTAACATTAATTGGAAACATTGGAAAAAAATTAAACTACTTTGAAATTTAAAGTTTTGCTTCTAAAAACAACAGAATCAAAAGTACAATAGTAAAAAAATCTAAAATTTAAAGATAATGTTTTTGCACATGAAAATCTAATGGTAAATAGAGCCTTACAATTAATTAAGCAAGAATGAGATGAATTAAATATTCAACTCACGAAGTGAAAAGAAGCAACCAAAAATACTGGAAGGAATTTATCAGTTAAAAACAAATTAATTAATTAGTGTAAAAAAATTACAGAGACAGGATGTTCAGGATGATGTGCTTGCATTTAAGATTTCTGAGGAGGAACAGTCGAGAATAGAGGTTCGAGGAATCGGCATAACTAAGTAGCTTACACCATCAGCAAGCAACAAACACTGGAATAAGTAAAACCAAAGACCATTAAGTGTAAACTTTAAAGTAACGAATAAAGAACTCTGAGGATGACCCTGAAACTCACAATAAGGACAAAAAAACAATACCACTGCAAGGGAGGGGCTAGGACCGTGCAGGAGACAGGAACCTGGAGGGTAGGATTAATATAACCAGGTGGAACAAGTTGGATGGATTTTATGCCTTCGAGGAACGTGAACAGCCACTAATTACGGGGAAAAGGTAGAACCTGTCTGTGAAGAGGCAGTACTATCTTGTTTTTAATTGAACAAGTCACAGGGCAGGCAGCTTAAGGTAAGAAGAACCTTGAGAGATTAGCTCAGATAAAGAACAGCGAGCGGTTCGAAAACTGAATGTCTAAAATACGTAAAATATTGGGAAGGTTTAGGATACGGGGGTGGTTAGGATTGACTGCGATTGCAAGGCAAGATGGGATTAATCAAAAGAAAACTCGTTTCTTTCCCAGTTGACTGAGCTGGCCGTACTTACTATTTGCCCGCGGCATCAATACCAGCCGTTCCATAACCGGCTGACTGGTGATCTGTTTACCAGGTTACGTTTCTGAAGACTGCCCTGGAAGAGAGGCGAGCAGTGAAGTTGAGTCCCTGGTTTAGCAGAACGGGATCTAAAACCCAGCCCTTCTTTTTCCCCTCTGCGAACCCCTTTATCTCGCTCTCTAACGCATTTCTTAATCTCCGCCGCAGCGCTCGCTTACATCCTCTGTTAGCCCGCGCCCACCTCCAGGATCCAGGGCAGAGACCGCCGAGGGCAGGGTGGGAACTCAGACCTGCACGTTCCGCCGGGATACCCTCAAACGGGATTCCCGGAAGATACTGGCGAGCACCGCACCTGTCCAGGGCTCACGCTTTAAGCCGAGCCTCGAAGATCCGCAGAAGTCGCCATCCTGCCGCTGCGTGTAGCAGGCGGTGGTAATCACGCAGGAATTAAGAACCCCTAGTTTCCCTCCGTCCTTGTAAAGCAAAACCGCTGGTAAAGTGCCTAGGCGCACGCCCACCAGCCCAGAAGCCCCCGCCCCTGGCGTCTGAAAGTGCACCGGTGTCTTTCCGGTCCCTCCCCTTCCCCAGGCCCCGCCCATTCCACAGACGTGCGACCTTGGAGCAGCCAACACAGTCAGGCTGTTCTAGGCGTGGTTTAGAGAAATGCATGGAAACTTCTGGCGATTCCCTACCCTCCTCTGAAAACTTCCTTCTGCCCCACAACCCAGGCTCCATTTGCGTGGAACCAGAAAACAGTGACATGATTTGCATCTGGATAAAAGCTCTTGCAGATCTGAGCTCAGTTTTTTTTTTTTTTTTTTTTTTTTTTGGTACCAGGGATTGAATTCAGGGGCACGTGACCACTGGGCTACATCCCCAGACCTTTTTGTATTTTTATTAGAGACAGGGTCTCACTGAGTTGCTAAGTGCCTCGCTTTTGTTGTGGCTGGCTTTGAACTCGCAATCCTCCTGCCTCAGTCTCCCAAGTGCTGGGATTACAGCCACTGCGACCAGCGGGTGTGTGATTCTTTGTGCTATCCAAGAAGTATGGTCAATTAGGCATTTGGATTTAAACTCGTCTGGAGCTTACAGAAGTCAGGGCAAGACTTGTAAAATCTGAGTCAATTCTTGTTTGGTAGAAATGAACACTATAAATAAGAATGTTCTCCAACTTCATCCATTTACCTGCAAATGCCATTATTTTATTCTCTTTTATTGCTGAGTAAAATTCCATTTTGTAAGCCGGGCGCGGTGGCGCATGCCTGTGATCCCAGCACTTTGGGAGGCTCAGGCAGGAGCATTGCGAGTTCAAAGCCAGCCTCAGCAATGGCGAGGCACTTAGTAACTCAGTGAGACCCTGTCTCTAATAAAATACAAAAAAAGGACTGGGGATGTGATCCAGTGGTCGAGTGCCCCTGAGTTCAATCCCCAGTACAAAAAAAAAAAAAAATTTCATTTTGTATATATACCACATTTTCTTTATCCACTCATCTACTGAGGGACATCTAGGTTGGTTCCACAACCTACCTATTGTGAATTGTGCTGCTATAAACATTGAAGTGGCTGTGTCACTGTAATATTTGCAGGTAAATGGATGAAGTTGGAGAATATAATGCTAAGTGAAATTAGTCGATCTCAAAAATCCAAATACCGAATGTTTTCTCTGATATAAGGAGGCTAGTTCACAGTGTTGTTGGATGGGGGTACATAGGAGGATTAGAGGAACACTAGAATGGTCAAAGGAAAGGGAGGGGAAGGGAGGGAACAAGGGGTGAGGGGGGGGGGAAATTGGTGGTTGAATGAGATGGATATCATTATCCTAAATGCATGATTGAAGATCTGAATGGTACTTATATACTTTGTATACAAACAGTTGTATGTAAAAAGATGCTATATATGTGCATTATGAATTGTAATACATACTACTATTATAAATAAAAAAAGAAAAAAAACACATTTTGTACAAAAAAAAAATGAGAATGTGATTGGAGAGAGAAGGGGAGGTAGGAAAGAAGCAAGGACTGGCCTCTAGGAATACCAGTAACATTGGCTGGAACAGGAAGATTTGCCGGCAGAAGGAAGAGGAGGATCAATCCAGGGTATGGGAGGAAATCTAGTAGATGTGGAAATGTAAAAAAGACAGAAAGTGTGTGTCATAAAGAAGGGAATGCTCAGCAGTATCAATGGCATGATAATATGATTAATACCTGAGTAGACGCATGTATCCGGTGTTCTAAGAGCAGAAAGAAAGAACTCAAAAGTCAGGGAAGACTTCCCACAGACCTTTAAATCTAGACCATGAGTTGACTAAGGTAAAACAAGATGGGAATTTGGATTTGTTTGTTTGCCAGTCCACTTTGGACTTCTGTCATAAGCAAACATTGATGTCACTCATTTAGTCATCATCATAACACTTAAGGTAGAGATTATCATTCCCAAATTTACTGAAATTGAAAGATGGTAAAGCTTGAGTTCAAGTTCAGATCATTTCATATTTTTCCCACTGCTACCCACTCTATACTTCATGATTTAGATGGCCATTATTAGTAAAATACACAAAGTTGTGGAATAATATTTTCTAAAATTAGGGGTGTGTTGTGTGACATGAATTGTATGTGAAGGAGTTGATCTTTATGAAAGTCATATTTAAATAGGTAGACAAAAAAATTTGTCTTACCAATGTTGACAGTAAACAGGTTAAAGCATCAGATACAATTAAAACGCAGGGAGAAGGAAAAGGCACAAAGTAGGAGGGAGAATGACCCATTTTTCTCTCATATTTATAAGACTGGCGTTTCTGACCAGATTATCTTCAAAAGTCCACTGAAGGTTTGACATTGCTCTCTTAACTGAACAAGGGTTATTTTCAAGTTGCAGTCACCTGACAGTCCAGCTATTTTTTTAAAAAATATACTTATTTATTTACTTTAGTTGTACACAATGGAATGCATTTATGTTTACGTGGGGCTGAGGATCGAACCCGGGCCGCGCACGTGTGAGGCGAGCACTCTGCCGCTGAGCTACCACCCCAGCTCCAACAGTCCAGCTATTTTTTAACGGCACAATTTTATAAGGTTTCTCTCAATAAATGATTAATTGTAAAGGTGAAAGACCCTGAAGACATGTGGAATTATAAGGTGGATTGAATTGTTTGCTACACATACTATTTCCCTTCTATCATCAAGAAATTCATCTCTTCTAAATTAGAAACTGTATTTTAGATAAAAAAAAAAAATACAGAGAAAACCTGAACTGACCCAAGCCAATGGTTTTCTTAGACCACTGATTCATTCAGCACATTTTTATTGAGAATCTGATATGTGGCAGATATTATACTAGCTTTTGGAAATGTATTAGTAAACACAACCAGAAGAGGGCTGCCTTACCAACCCAAAGAAGCATACTCTATGCTAAGCCACTGTATTCCTCCACTCAGTATTTTGTATTCTACACATCTTAGGAATAATGTGTTGTATAAACTGCGAGTTGCACTGGTCAATTTGGAACTTGTAGGTAGTTAAGACATTAGGAGGTGTGATTTGGTTTCATAGGTCATGTGTTATGGAGATTTGTCAAATTTTGGTTTCAGATCATCTGAACACCTTTTCTGTAATTATAATCTAATGTGAGTGTTGGAAGGAGTGGGAACATGCCCCCTTTCATAGAGGCTGATATACCTTAAATTCATTTTTTTTTTCCTCTGTTGCATCTGGAGCAACAACACATAACTTAGACTCAGTTGATTAGATATATCCGGTCTAGAATTTAAATTAAGAGCTAGTAACATTAAAAAAGCAAGAATAGACAGTTTCTCTTCTTTTATAAAAAAAGTAGACTTTATTTTTTAAAAAGAGCTTTTAGATTTACAAAAAATTGAGAAGATGGAGAATTCCCATATACCCTGCAACCAGTTTTTCCTATATTGTCCTCTTTAATGATTATGAAAGATGCTACATTTGCTACAACTAACAACTTTGATAACCCTATTATTAAGTCCATACATACTTCATTCAGATTTCTTTAGTTAGTTTTGTTTTTTACCATTTGTCTTTCTTCTGCTCCAGGATTCCACCTAGGATAGCCATTACATTTAGTTTTTGTGTATTTTTAGGCTCCTCTTGGTTGTGATAATTCCTCAGACTTTCCTTGTTTTTGATAATATTGACAGTTTTGAGTGTTTCTGGTCAGGTATTTTGCTGGATCTACCTGTACTGGGATTTACCTGATGTTTTACTGGTGATTATATAAATTTGGGGGATGAAGATCATAGGGATAGAGTACCATTTTCATCACATCATATTAAAAGTACATTTTATCAACATCACTAATTGTTATTGGTTTGATCTTGACCACCTGGCTAAAGTAGCACTTGGCAGCAATTCTTTTTCTTTCTTTCCTGAAGTTGCAGGAATATCCAGTTTTCACATTCAGGAGAATCAGCAGCTTTAGCAATAGTCTCCTATTGGCAGTGTAATTGTGCCATCTAGTGTTGAATGATAGTTACTATCATTACCAGAAAAAGGAGAAGTTATACTCCATTTAAGTATGATGTGTCAAAATGCATTTTACTGTCATGTATAACAAATGAGAACAAATTAAAAAAAAAAAAAGAAAAGAAAAAAACCAAGCAGAAAACCACACTATTAACTGTTTGAAATACTACATATTTAATTATAACATATCCTTGAAACACATGAAACAGTTTGCAGGTATTAAACTTAATTTTAGCCTTAAAAATACAACACATTTTTCTTGGATTTAAAAATAAATCCTTAGCATATCAAATACTAAAGACATATATTTTTGTTAAAGAATTAAATATTAAAACTGAACAATAGTTGGGAGCAGTGGCGCACGCCTGTAATCCCAGCGGCTTGGAGGCTGAGGCAGGAGAATCCCAAGTTCAAAGCCAGCCTCAGCAAAAGCAAGGCACTAAGCAACTCAATGAGACCCTGTCTCTAAATAAAATACAAAACAGGGCTGGGGATATGGCTCAGTAGTTGAGTCCTCCTTGTTCCTGTATTCAATTCCTGGTACCCAAAACAAACAACAAACAAACAACCAAAAAACTGAACAATAAAAAATGAAACAAATTTAAAATTGTTGTGATATCTAGATATGACTAATTTGAAAAACAAAAGTTTTCTAAGAAACCATGAGGAAAATATATGTAGAGTTTACAAGATAAATTGAAAAAATTCTGTGAAATAATAATATCATTAACAATATTAAAAGATAAGCCACAAACTGAGAAAATATTTGAGGAAGATGTCTGACAAAAATTAAAATAACTTTATATCATGGAGAGTTCATATGAAATACTATGAAAATTACATCCAAGAAATAATGAACCAGCAACATAAACAGAACACAAAGAAGAAATGCAAATAGCTACTCAATATTTTAAAAATTATAATTCAACAAATACAACTGAAATGATAAGAGATACATTTTTCACTTGGGCAATTATCTAAAATTTTAACAGCAAAAACAATTCAAATAATAAATAATATTTTATTGAATGTCTAACATGTAATAGGCATTACTTTAAGGATTTTACATGATTGCATCTGCCTTATAACATATTTAATCTTGCCTGGCAGATGAGGAAACAGGAACAGAGAAGTTAAGTTACGTTTCCCAAATTGCACAATTAAAAAGTGGCAGAATTTATTAGTTGTATAATAAGGATACAATGAAAAATACACATTTGTGAATGCAAGTGGTGAGAAAAATAATTTTGCCAAATATATTACAGTACTTAAATATTCATATGTTTTGACCCAGTTATCAACAGTATGGGGTAGGGAGAAATTTGCATATTACTAGCCATTTCTTCCCTATCAGGAGTAAAATATTGATTTATAACAGTCAATTTGTTGATTGGTCCATGTTTACTGCTGTGTTTTAAATGACATGCATGTTTCTGTTTTCTTTCTTTGTGGGACTGGACAGGTGAGTTGAATAAGGTTCCCCTTCAGAACCCTATTTGTTCTCTTCTCTCATTCAAACTGTGACTAGGTGTGCTAATTGCCTGCCACAAAGGCTGATACAATGTGGATTCATGCCATAAGGGGTGTTGAGGTTCTTGAAGGAACTTACACCTCGACCCAGGCTTACTAAGGCTCTGAACCTGAGGGGCGTTAGCCAAACTAATATAGAAAGGTGGCATTTCTTTTATAGAATTTTAAGAAGAGGAAGGACCAGGACTATAGTAGTAGGAATATCTGAGTCCCCCAATCCTAATATTTAATATCCTCAAATATTACCCTGATTTCTAAATCTACTTCTAGGACTCCATTCTAAACACATAATCTAAGTTGAGGAAAATATTCACAAGCAAATATATTTATGGCATTACGTAGTACAGCAATGGAAACAATTTATCTGGCCTCATATCTTACAATAGAGGAATAGTTAAATTATACGTCTTTATTATAAATACTATGCAATTCTTAAAGTGATGTTTGAGAAAAGATTTATCTGGTATTGAAAATGCTTTTCACATAATCTTAATTGAAAAATGCAGGTTTCAAAATTCTTCTATCTAGATGTAATACAATAGTTAAAAGAGGCACAATATGGGTATAATATCATAATACTGGGGAACAATATCTATTCTTTAGCTATAACTGGAGTCAACAGAACTAGGGAACATTCTCCCTGTTCAAAGGACCACTTCTGTTCTCATAATCATCTCTGAAATGCTACATAAAATAACTTACTTGTTCTCAGGAATTGTCAGTCCCAAAGTAATTTTCTTTTTTCCCTTCTCTGTTTGACTAGGTGGTATCTGATCACTACTGTTTCCTCTGGACCCTACATATAAAGATTATTAATATAATTAATAAAAATAATGACAATCATCACCTCAGTACTTACCAAAGTGGTTTTGTTATTGCCTTACAGACCAATGCTAATCTGCGTTTTCAAAGTGCATAGAAAAAACTGGGTGAAAAAAATTCTGAAATATTAAGAGTATTGACTCTGCATACTGTGACTATTGGTAGAGTCTTTTAAAAATTCCTTTCTAATGTTTGGTGTTTTGAAGAACTATATTTCATCAATTTGTACAACCAATCTGGAAAGCAGTATGGAGATTCCTTAGAAAATTTGGAATGGAACCACCCTTTGACCCAGCTATCCCACTCCTCAGTTTATACCCAAAGCACTTAAAAACAGCATACTACAGGGACACAGCCACATTAAAGTTTATAGCAGCACAATTCACAATAGCTAAACTGTGGAACCAACCTAGATGCCCTTCAATAGATGAATTGATAAAGAAACTATGGTATATATGCACAATGGAATATTACTCAGCATTAAAAGAGAATAAAATCATGGCATTTGCAGGTAAATGGATGGAGTTGGAGAATATCATGCTGAGTGAAATAAGCCAATCCTAATAAACCAAAGGCTGAATGTTTTCTCTGATAAGTGGATGCTGATCCATAATGCGGGGGAGAGTATGAGAGAAATGGAGGAACTTTGCATAGGGCAAAGGGGAGGGAGGAGACGGGTGGGGGCATGGGGGTAGGAAAGATGGTGGAATGAGATGGACACTACTACCCTAGGTACATGTATGAAGACACGAATGATGTGACTCTACTTTGTGTACAACGAGAGAAAATGAAAAATTGATCTCCATTTGTGTACTATGAATCAAAAATGCATTCTGCTGTCGTGTAAAACAAATTAGAACAAATAAACAAATTTTTAAAAGAGAAAAATATAAAAATGGGGAAATCTAAGCATCACTTAATTGAGAACACTCTAAAGTCAGTATTTTAACTGTGATAAAGTAAGTGATATAGTAGTCCTCTTGCTGAAAGTAAATATAAAACAAAATATATGGACCATTTTCAGAACCTGGAGCAACAGCCAACTTGGAAAACAAAGCTGCACAGCAAGAAAAAAGGCAAAGAAAGTCTCTGACAACACTATTATGCTTGAAGGCACTCTCAGGACTGATGTTCAGTGTTGCAGCCTTGACAGAGCATGATAGCCTTGCTGGGCTAGAGACAGATCATGATCAATTGTGGAAGAGAGCATCAGAAAGGAGGAAGCTGCACAGAGAAAGGGCTCCAGGAATCTGTCCAAGTCTTGGCTGGCTATGAAGCTATAAGTACACTATGCACACAGGAGGAGACTGCCAAGCCCCGTCAAAAAACAGCTATCAGGGAGCTCTTGTGAGGCAACAAGGTTTTGCAATTCCAGTCAACCAGCATCAAGAACAATTATTGAAAACTCCTGACCCTGGGTTGATACCGCAGAGAGGACAGGCGTTAAGAGTACAGTGTGGGGGCTAGATCATCGCAGAGTCGGAGCACGACGACCACGCAGTGTCTCCGCTGCTACCGGCGAGGCGCTGGAGTGTCCGGACAAAAGCTCCCTCTTCTGCTGCGCAGCCTGCTCCAGCCGTCAGGGCTCATCAGCTGCTGTAGCTACCCGTGAGGATCTGAGAGCCATGAAGGCCAGCACCCTCTTGGAGCACAGACCCAAAGGTCAAGGAAACAAACTACAAAATGGATCTGTATATTAAAAGGATGGATTAACTGATGATGATTTTGAACCTTGCTTGAGTCCACAGGCAAGGCCCAATAATGCATATGCTGCTATGTCAGGCTCCTACTTACCCAGTTACTACAGCCCCTACATTAGCTTCTCTTATTCTTTGGGTGAAGCTGCTTGGCCCTATCTAACTTCTTATGGACAGTTGAGCAAGGAAGAGCCCCACTTCCTACCAGATGCAATGTGTGGGCAGCCAGGCACCCTAGGTAGCACTCCATTTCTTGGTCAGCATGGTTTTAATTTCTTTCCTAGTGGGATCGACTTCTCAGTATGGGGAAATAACAGTTCTCAGGGACAGTCTACTCAAGAGTGAAGCTAGAATTACACAGGCAGTCAGTATAGATAGGTAAATCGAGTCAGTTTGGATCATGGAGGCCAATTTTGAGTGAGTCTGGCAAGTTGGAGACTGTCCCTGAGGTATTGAAATGTTAATTTCTTCAGAGTCCTTTCTCCACTCTTATCAAGAACCAGCCCTTGCTCCAACCTGTTGCTAAGGTAACCTGTCCCAGGAATTGCCCCTCTCTACAGGGAGCTAAAAGGTTGTTAATTAAGGTGTCCTTGACTGCAGCATCCTGCCCTTCCCCCTTCAGCCCACCTGTTTTCCACTTTTGGCCAGCCCACTGAGCATTCCTGGGCTAGCAAGGTAAGTAGGCAGAAAGGAGGAAGATAAGAGGAAGAGAGCAGGAGAACAAAAGAAGCCTAGGACATATAAAAGGGGAAGAACACCTCGCTTCTTGGGATACCAGGATACCAGCTATGGCCCCCTTCTTGCTCCTGGGAGAAGTCTATGTTACCCCCTTTTAAAAATAAACCCTGTTTTATATGCTTGCCTCAGAGTGCTTCTCTAAGCAGAACTCGTCACAGATAACCTGTGGTATCAAGAGCCCTGAATATAGTAGCAAGTATGCTTATACACCTACCTCCTTAGGTGGAGCCATGATTGATAGACAGTCAGCTTTGCCAATGAGACCCTCAGTAAGGCTCCTGGCATGAATACCATAGACCAAGGGATGACAGCTCTGAAGCTGGGTAGCACAGAGTTGTAAGCAATGTTCCAAAAATTGTAGGTTCTGCTGTTGGTAGTGGGTCCATAATTAGTAACATCATGGTTTCCAATAGTTTGCCTCCAGCTACCATTGCTCCTCCAAAACCGACATCTTGGGCTGATATTGCTAGCAAGCCTGCAAAACAACAACCCAAGTTGAAAATCAAGAATGACATTGCAGGGTCAAGTCTTCCACCAACCCCAATAAAGCATAACATGGATATTGGAACTTGGAATATCAAGAGTCCTGTGGCAAAAGCCCCCTCACAGGCTTTGGTTCAGAATATAGATCAGCCAACCCTGGGGTCTCCCCAGCCTGTACGTCAGCAGGCTAACAATAGCCCAGGCATCAGTAGGGCAACAGACACAGCCATTGCCTCCACCTCTACCACAGCCTGCCCAAATCTCAGTACAGCAACAGGCAGCTCAGCCCACCTCCTGGGTAGCACCTTGGAAACATGGCACAGAGCTTGGTTATAATGGGGTGGATGGTAATGGAGTAGGACAGGTTCTGGATCTACTGCTTCAGAACCTCACTCAGTGGGGAGCTGCAGTCCATTAATAATTATAACCCCAATGATTTTGACTGGAATCTGAAACATGGCTAGATTTTCATCATTAAAAGCTACTCTGAGGATGATATCCACTGTTCCATTAAGTATAATATCTGGTGCAGCACAAAGCATGGTAACAGGAGAATGGATGCTGCTTATTGTTACATGACTGGGAAAGGCCTGGTTTACTTACTTTTCAGTGTCAACAGCAATGGACATTTCTGTGACGTTGCAGAAATGAAATCTGCTATGGGCCACAGCACATGTGCAGACGTGGGGTCCCAGGACAAATGGAAGGGTCATTTTGATGTCAGATGGATTTTTATAAAGGGTGACACATTTGTTTAGAGGATGAGAATAAACTAGTGATCAACTCTAGGGTTACTCAGGAAGTGTCTCTGGAAAAGGCTAAGCAGGTGTTGAAAATCATAGCCAGCTACAAGAATACCACTTCCATTTTTGATGATTTCTCAGGCTATAAGAAAAGTCAAGAGGAAGAAGAAAGTGTTAAAAAGGAATGTCAAGGTCAAGGTCCTAGAAAATAAAAAGCAGTTCTTCACAGACCCCAGCAAGGGTTGCATCTGCATATCCTAAGAGAAAAATTGACATTCAAGAAAATTAGGACTTTTTTCTTAATTTCATTGACTTCAGAGACCATTGCAGACTTGCAGTTTGAGTATTGGGATTTCACAAAAGACATAGGACTTAATTGGGAAAAAAAAAAAAAAAAAAAGTAAACAAAAAATTCCTCTAGGTAGTTTAGGTGAAAAATGTCCCTTTTATTTTGGTTTCAGGTGTGATTTCAGACCATAATGCTTTTTTTTTTTTTTTTTTTTTTTTTTTTTTTTTTTTTTGTCTTTTACTGTTTTTTAAAATTTTTAAGTCTATAAGTGCATAGAGTTTTCTCTAATCCTTTCCTCTTCCCATTTTGACATTTGTAATTGGAGAACACTTAAGTTGAAAGGTTGGGTGTCCATCCCAGAAAGTGGGAATTAGATTTTTCCTTTCTGAGCTGGAAGAACATTTTTTTTAAAAATTAATATATATGTATATGCATATATATGTATATATATATATATTAGTTGTAGATGGATATAATATCTTTATTTATTTTATTTTTATGTGGTGCTGAGGATGAACCCAGTGCCTCACAGGTGCAAAGAAGGCATACTACCACTGAGCTATAGCCCCAGCCCTGGAAGAATATTTTTTATGAAGAATTTTTGTCTAGGATTTAACAGTGTTATCCAAGGTTGTGTCTTTAAGGGTGGTTCATTTTCTCTGATGCTTTGTTACTCAAAGTAAAGTACTAGGAGTCATAAGAAATATTCTGTTCTTGTACATTATACTGATTAAGTCAGGATTAATTTGCTTTCAAAGCTAAGAACAATGGTAAAAACTTATTTTGGAAGAGAAAAATACTGTAAAACATGTAATGAATGTTTCTTCAGTTTCTTGTTCAGCCAGTCAGAAAAGAGCATTACCTTTCTTTTTACCATTAATCACTTTTCAATAAATGTGAGATCCTGTTGAGCATAAAACAAACGAACAAACGAACGAACAAACAAACAAAAATATACACTGTGATCCACTTTGAGTTGAGTTTTTTGCAGGGTGAGAGAGCATTTTATTACATAGGGATTTCCAGTTTTCCCAGCACTGTTTGTTGAGGAGGCTATCTTTTCTCCAATGTATTTTTTTTTTTTTTTTTGTGCCTTTCTCTAGTATGTTTTTATGTAGGTTTGTCTCTGTGTCTTCTATTCTGTTCCATTGGTCTTCATGTCTGTTTTGGTGCCAATACCATGCTATTTTTGTTACTATAGATCTGTAGTACAATTTAAGATGTGGTATTGTGATGACCCCTGCTTCACTTTTCTTGATGAGGATTACTTTGGCTATTCTGGGCCTTTTATTTTTCCAAATGAATTTCATGACTGCTTTTTTCTTTTTTGTTTTCTTTCTTTCTTTTTAGAGAACACCAATTTTTTTATTTCCTCATTTTTAATTGGTGCATTATAGTTGTATATAATGATGAAAATTTTGGTTACATATTCATGCATGCAAACAAAAATTACTATATAATTTGGCAACATCACTTCCCAGTACTTCCCGCCCCTTTCTTACCTCCCACCCCTTGGTCCATTTTTCTTAACTGATCTTCCTTTGATTTGGAGGAGATATAGCCCCTTCTTAGTCTTCCTTTTTCCTCTCTAGCTTCCACATATGAGAGAAAACATATGACCTTTAATCTTCTGAGTTTGACTTTTTTCACTTAACACGATGGACTCTAGTTCCATCCATTTTCCTGCAAATGACATAATTTTATTTTTCTTTATGGTTGAATAAAATTCCATTGTGTATTTATATACCACATTTTCTTTATTCATTCATAGATGGACACTTAAGCTGGTTCTATAGTTTGGCTATTGTAAATTGTGCTGCTATAAACGTGGGTATGTGTGTGTTACTGTAGTAAGATGCCTTTAATTCTTCAGCTTAAATATTGAGAAGTGGTATATCTGGACATGTTTGCTTTTTCTGTTTCTATGGAGAATGTCATTGGAACCTTAATAGGAATTGCATTGAATTTGTATAGGACCCAGGCATTAGACCAGAGATCATGCGCCTACTAGAAGAAAAAGTAGATCCAAATCTCAATCATGCCAGCTTAGGTACTGAATCCCTCAACAAGACTCCTAAAGCGCAAGAATTAAAATCAGAATCAATAAATGGGATTTTATCAAACTCAAAATCTTCTTCATAGCAAAGGAGACAATCAAGAACATAAAAAGAAAGCCTACAGAACAGGAGAAGATCTTTGCCACCTGCATCTCCAATAGAGCATTATTCTCCAGGATATATAAAGAACTCAAAAAACTTATCACCAAAATAAATAAATAACCCAATAGATAAATGGGCAAAGGAACTGAACAGACATTTCACAGAGGAAATACGAATGATCAACAAATATATGAAAATATGTTCAGCTTACAGAAATGAAAACTAAAACTACTCTAAGATTTCATCTCACTCCAGTCTAAGTAGGAATTATTAAAACTATAATGCTAAGTGAAGTTAGCCAATCTCAAAAATCCAAATGCCAAATGTTTTCTCTGATATATGGAGGCTGATTCACAGCGAGGTTGGGACAGGGAACATAGGAGGATTAGAGGAACACTAGAAAGGTCAATGGGGAGGGAGAGGGAGGGAAGGTGCAAGGGGGTAGAATGAGAGAGATATCATTACCCTAAATGCATGTATGAAAACAAGAATGGTATGAATATATTTTGTATACAACCAGAGATATGTAAAAATGTGCTCTATATGTGTATCATGAATTGTAATGCATTCTACTGTCATATACAAAAACTTTGAATAAAAAAATACAAGTAACAATAAATGTCGGAGAGGATGTGGGGGTAAAGATATACTCACACATTGCTGGTGGGACAACAAATTGGTGCAACCACTACAGAAAGCACTATGGAGATTCCTCAGAAAATTTGGAATGGAACCACCTTTGACCCAGATATCCCACTCTTCTGCATATACCCAAAGGACTTAAATTAGCATACTATAGTAATGTGGCCACATCAATGTTCATAGCAACTAAACTATTAAACCAAACTAGGTACCCTTCAACAGATGAATGGATAAAGAAAAATGTGGTATATATACACAATGGAATATTACTCAGCCATAAAGAAGAATGAAAATATGGCATTTGCAGGTAAATGGGTACAGCTGGAGAATATCATGCTAAGTGAAATAAACTAACTCCCCCAAACCAAAGGCCAAATGTTCTAAAATGTGGATCCTGACTCACAATAGACAGGGCTGGGGAGGGGAAGAGTGGAGGTTCACTGGACTGAACGGGGGCAGGGATGGGGGTAATGGAGGGGATATGGGAATGGGAAAGGCAGTAGAATGAATTGGATATAACTTTCCTATGTTCATATATGAATACACAACCAGTGTAACCCCACATCATGTGCAACCACAGAATGGGAAATTATACTCCATGTATGTGTGATTTGTCAAAATACATTCTACTATCATATACAATGAAAAAGAACAAATAAAAAAATTATAAAAAGAGGGTACACTGTGATGAGATAAGGGTGCACATTATAATCTCCAGAATAATAACAAATATATAAAATGAGTTATAATTAATCAAAAATAGAAAATGGGATATAAAAAATAAAAACAAGAAGGCACGAAAGGAGGATAAAGAGGAAGAATGTACGGAGAAATAGAAAGTAAAGAAAAGGTAGACTTAAACCTGATTGTACTCATAATTACAAGGAAAGTAAATGGACTAAATATTCTAATGAAAAGGCAGAGATTGTCGGAGTGGACAAAAAGGGAATATCTAACAATATTTTGTCTATAAGAGAAACTTTTTTTGACATTTCATGTTATACTTATAGAGCACATTTTTACATATCTCTGGTTGTATACAAAATATATTCACACCATTCGTGACTTCATACATGCACTTAGGGTAATGATATCCATCTCATTCTACCATCTTTTTTTTTTTTCCTCACCCTTTTGCCCCCTCTCTTCCCCTTCCTCCCCATTGGCCTTTCTAGTGTTCCTCTAATCCTCCTATGCTCCCTGTCCCAACCCCACTGTGAATTGGCCTCCTTATATCAGAGAAAACATTCGGCATTTGGCTTTTGGGGATTGGCTAACTTCACTTAGCATTATATTCTCCAACTTCAACCATTTACTTGTGAATGCCATGATTTTATTCTCTCTTATTGCTGAGTAATACTCCATTGTGTAAAAATGCCACATTTTCTTTATCCATTCATCTACTGAAGGGCATCTAGGTTGGTTCCACAGTTGAGCTATTGTGCTGCTATAAACATTGATGCGGTTGTGTCCCTTTAGTATGCTGTTTTTAAGTTCTTTGGGTACAGACTGAGGAGTGGGATAGCTGGGTCATAAGGTGGTTCCATTCCCAGTTTTCCAAGGAATCTCCATACTGCTTTTCATATTGGCTGTGCCATTTTCAGTCCCACCAGCAATGTATGAGTGTGCCTTTCCCCCCATATCCTCTCCAACATTTATTGTTGTTTGTGTTCTTAATAGCTGCCATTCTGACTGGTGTGAGATGAAATCTTAGAGTGGTTTTGATTTGCATTTCTCTAATAACCAGAGATGTTGAACATTTTTTCATGTATTTGTTGATTGATTGTATATCTTCTTCTGGGAAGTGTCTTTTCAATTCCTTGGCCCTTTTATTGATTGGGTTATTTGTTTTTTTGGTGTTAAGATTTTTGAGTTCTTTATATATTCTAGAAATTAGTGCTCTATCTGATGTGCATGTGGTTAAAATTTGTTCCCAATTAGTAGGCTCTCTATTCACCTCACTGATTGTTTCTTTTGCTGAGAAGAAGCTTTTTAGTTTGAATCTATCCCATTTATTGATTCTTGATATTAATTCTTATGATACATTTTAAACATAAAAACATAATTGGGTGAAAGTAAAAGGATGAAAAAAGCTACTGGGTAAACACTAGACATAAGAAAACTGGAAGGACTGTAGTAAGTCACACAAAGTAAACTTTGATATAAGGAGTATTTATAGAAACAAAGAGATATTTCTATGTAATAAAAATATAATTCATCACAAAGACAAAACCACACTTAAAATGAGTGCACTTAATATGGAACTTCAAAATATACAAAGAAAAAACTGATCAAATTGAAAGGATAATTACTAAATCCACAGATATAAATATTTCAACAATATTACTCTTGAACATATAGAGAATCAGTGAGTATATGAAGAACCTGGGATCAACTTGACCTAATGAGTGCTTATAGAATACTCTACCCAAAAAGTATAAAGAATGCATCTTTTCAAATACAAAATGAATATTCACCTGGTAGACTGTCTATATCAGGTAATAAATTAGTCCCAATAACACAGGGTTGAAATCATGTTGGACATATCACTTGACCACAGCAGAATTAAATTACAAGTTAATAACAAAAATCCTGAATATCTACAAGTATTTGGAAGTTAACACACCTCTAAGTAATCCATAAATCAAAGATGAAATCAAGTGAAAGTATAATGAGGGAACTCTGTCAAACTCATTCTACAAGGCCAGTATAAACCTGATACCAATACCAGACAAAGACATATCAAGGAGCCGGGTGCAGTGGCACACACCTGTAATCCCAGCACTTGGGAGGCTGAGTTAGGAGGATTGCAAGTTCAAAGTCAGCCTCAGCAGTGGTGAGGCACTTAGCAACTCAGAGAGACCCTTTCTCTAATAAAATACAAAAAAGGGCTGGGGATGTGGCCCAGTGGTCAAGTGCCCCTGAATTCAAACCCTGGTATCAAAAAAAAAAAAAAAAAAAAAAAAAAAAAAAGACACATCAAGGAAAGAAAACTTCAGGGCAATATACTTGATAAATGTAGATGCAAAAATTCTTTTTTTAAAAAATATTTTTTTTAGTTGTAGGTGGACACAATACCTTTGTTTTATTTATGTGGTGCTGAGGATCGATCCCAGGGCCTCACACATGCAAGATGGGCACTCTACCGCTAAGCCATAACCCCAGCTGCGCAAAAATTCTTAAGAAAAAGTATTGGCAAACTGCATACAAAAACACACTAAAAAGACAGTGTACCGCCGGGCGCGGTGGTGCACACCTGTAATCCCAGCACTTTGGGAGGCTGAGGCAGGAGGATCGCAAGTTCAAAGCCAGCCTCAGCAATGGTGAGGCACTTAGCAACTCAGTGAGACCCTGTTTCTAAATAAAATACAAAAAAGGGCTGGGGATGTGGCCCAGTGGTTGAGTGCCCCTGAGTTCAATCCCTGGTACAAAAAAAAAAAAAAAAAAAAAAAAAAAAAAGACAGTGTACCATGTTCAAGTGGGTTTCATCCCCGGGATGCAAGGTTGGCAATCAATAAGTGTAATTCACCACATAAATAGACAAAGAATCACATGATTCTATCAATAGATGCAGCAAACATTGATGTGGCTGTGTCCCTGTAGTATGCTGTTTTTAAGTCCTTTGGGAATAGACCCAGTAGAGGGATGACTGGGTCATACAACAATAAATATTGGAGAGGATGTGGGGAAATAGGTACACTCATACATTGCTGGTAGGACTGCAAAATGGTGCAGCCACTATGGAAAGCAGTATGGAGATTCCTTGGAAAACTGGGAATGGAACCAGCATATGACCCAGTCATCCCACATGATGTTTTAAATTGCATGATTCAGACACTTCATTTACCAGAGCACTCTGCTTCCTGTCTCTGTATGTCTGAGAAATAAAGAGCAGTTTGTCAGTTTACAATCCTAAAAAAAAAAAAAAAAAAAAAATGCATTTTACTAAGTACAGCACCCATTCACGTTTAAAACACTATAAAAACTAGGAATAAATATGTGGATGCTAATTCACAATAAGGCGGGGGGCACTAGGGAAAAATAGTGTTAGATTAGGTAGAGGGAAGTGAAGGGAGGGGAGGGAGGGGATGTGGGGATGGGAAACAATGGAATGAAACAGACATTATTACTGTATGTATATATGTGACTACATGACCAATGTGATTCTGCAACATGTACACTTAGAAAAATGAGAAATTATATCCCATCTATGTACGATATATCACAGTGTATAAATGCAATCTACTGTCATGTGTAACTAATTAAAATAAATTAAAAAATTAATTAAAAAATAACTAGGGATAGAAGGAACTTACCTGAACATCACAAAGCCAAAATTATCTTTTTTTCTTCATAGATATATAAAATATTTTTACTTTATATATAATGTATAACATATATATTAATTTGTTTTAATTAATTATAAATGACATTAGAATGCATTTTGACACATCACACATAAATGGAGTATAACTTCTCATTTGTCTGGTTGTATATGATGTAGAGTTACATACGTCATAGAGTAATAATGTCCAATTCATTCTACTATCATTCCTACCCCCAAGCTCCCTCCCCTCCCTTCACTCCCCTTAGTTTAGTCCAAATTACCTCTATTCTTACCACCTCTCATTGTGAATTAGCATCCACATATCAGAGAAAACATTTGGCCTTTGGTTTTTTGGGATTGCCAAGGCCAATGTTATTCTGAATGGAGAAAAACTGAAAGCATTTTCTATAAAATCAAGAACAAGACAAGAAATAGAATTTCATCCATCAAAGACTGCTTTGCTTGACTCAAGGGACAAACTCAAGTCTCCTAAGTCCTTCTTCTGACAGAATATTTTCATTTGTGCAAATATCTGAAGTGAGGTCCATGGAGTTATGTAAACAAGGCACTCCCTGGAGCGCTCAACTGAATTAACCATTCCATCCTCTGAGACACCCAGGGGTACTATGTACTATATATAAAATCACAGACTAAAGTTGCCAAATCATACTCATCCTTTTTTCAAATCTTACATAAATGTTGTTTAAAATGGCATCAGCAGATACATGCTCAGGGCCTCACAAGTCATCAACTTCTTACTTTGTTCATTTGGTAACTAAATTCAAATGAAATGAGCATACATTGGATAAGCTGGGTGCTGACTTTCCTCATTGAGTAACACAACTTAATTTCAGGATTTGCACTTTCATTTATAATTTTTCGGGTGCTGTGTAACCACCTTAATTAGTAGGGTTCAGTTTGGTTAGCTCTATCCCAATATCAACAGGAGAATGGGGGTTCTGAGTGTGTGGATGTATTAAAATTGTCAACTTCAACTGAACATAAAGTCAAAGTCTTTTGTGGGAATAATTTACAATGGAAGTACCTTTTTTTGTTTGTTTTAGAATGATACTGTTTCTTAGATCATTATGTGCTTTGGACTTTAATCACTGTGGGTCTGAAAGATGTTCTCCTGCACATTCTCCGGAAATACCATTGTATTACTTCAACCTTTTGGTATTCAGTCAATTTAGTGTTTAGTTTCATGTGGTATGTTAAATAGAATCCAGTTTTATTTTTCTTAATGTAGAAAGCCCATTTTACCGACATTATTTACTAAACTGTTTGTCCATTCCCTAAAGATTTTTAAAATTAATTTTATTGTACTTTAAATATACACATGGGTCTATCTATGAGTTTTTGATTCTGTTCTATTTGTTTACTAATCTTTTTTATACCAATACCATCTGGCTTTTGTTTGCTTCTTGGCAATATGTCTTGATATCCATTAGAAAATTCCTTCTTAAACCCTTTTAATATTCTTATTGTGGATTAATATTTTTCCATATTTGGGGGTGGGGATACCCAGGCTTGAACCCAGGGACATTTAACCACTGAGCCACATCCCCAGCCCTTTTTTATATTTTATTTAGAGACAGGTTCTCTCTGAGTTGCTTAGGGCCTTGGTAAGTTGCTGAGGCTGGTTTTGAATTCACCATCCTCCTACCTCAGCCTCCCCAGCCTCTGGGATTACAGGCATGGTCACCACTGCAGGCTTTCCACATAAATTTATGAGTAAATCTATTGAGCTACCAAAGAAATCCATCTGGAATTGTTATTTGTGTTGCCCTTAATTTATATAGCAATTTGGGGAGAAATTATATCTCTGCAATATTATGACATCTGTTTGAAGTCATGATATATCTCCCCATTTATTCAGATCATTGTCTATGTTTTTACCAGAACCATTTTCCTCTCCATGGAGGTCTTGTGTGTTCTTGAATAGCTTCTATTTACTTTGTAATTTTTGTTACTATTTTTAGAACTATTTTCCAATTGGTTATTACTGGTATAAAAATTAGCAATTTTTTTTTAGCTCCTTTCTTGGAAAGTTGCAAGTCTTTTTTTCAACTTCTTACAGTTTGTTCATTGTGGGTGTTTTTAAATATTTTTTCCCTAGGTTTTTTTAAAACATCTGGTTCAATAATCAGCAAATGTGATCAGCATGACACAGCTTTATTGATTCTCTTCTAATTCTTCTACTTCTAATCTTTCTTTTTTCCAGGATTTAAAAAAATGATTCTCAGTACTATGCTAAATGATAGTAGTGATAGCTGCATACTTGTCTTATTCATGATACTAGAGAATGCATCTAAAATTTCTTTATTAAATAAAATATTATTATTGGGGTTTGGTGCATAACTAATTTTTATTCTATCCATAGTCTAAAAAGATTGGAAAATGTGTATCTTTAACACGTTTTTCCTATGTCACTGAGATAATTTGATTTTTTAAAATTTTATTAATTCACTTATTTTAATTTTATATATACATATATGTGTGTACATATAAGTTACATATATACATATATATGTGTGTGTATATATATATATATATATGACAGCTGATACATATGAGACAGCTGAATTCATTTTGATTCATTGTACACAATTGCAGCACAACTTTTCATTTCTCTGGTTGTACAGGATGTAGTGTTGCAACATATGTTCAGTCATACATGTACCTAGGGTAATGATGCCCATCTCATTCCACCATCTTTCCTGCCCCCATGCCCTCTCCACAGATAATTTGATTTTTATCCTTAAGTATAATTTGTGGATTCTTTGTGGGGTTCCTAATATTGAAATTTGTCTGTATCCCAGAGACAAACAATATTTCATTATTCTGTATCATCTTAAGCATATTTTTAGATTCAGTTAGCCTTAATTTTGGCTAGGAGTTTTACATTTATTTTCATAAGTGAAATAAATCTTTATTTTCCTTTTCTCACACACATGATTATATAGTTTTGTACTTGTCACAGTTTTACAAATCTCATAAAATAAGCCAGGAAGCACAAACTATTTTTTCCAAATATTTCAGGGAAAAAATGTGTAAAGAAAATAAGGTACTATTTCATGAAGGTCTAGTGGAACTCAACTATAAAACTACCCAGACCTGGAATATGCTGTAGAGTGGCAGGAAGGTCTTACAGCTTTATTTTCAGTGATGTCTATCATTTCAACTTCTCCTTCAGTTGTACCAATTATTTTCTGCACTGATTTTGCATATTATGTTTTTCTATGAATTTACTTACCTTCTTCATTTTAAAATTTATTCATACTTTGTTGTTTATAATAATCTTTCATTTAATAAAACATTTATCTAATTATTTCCCTAATATTCCATATTTTATTTGCATTTCCTCGCCTTAAAAACATCATTTTTAAAACAAAACTAGTGGCTTTTATCTTTCTCCTGAAATAATGCATCATAACAAAAAACTATTACATATAATTTGCAAGAAAGGCAATGGGTTTCATTGGTATTAAGAACTAAAACACTCTTCAGAATACCTTTGTCCTGCAGTTTAGTAAGTAAGTTTGGTTCCTGGCATTTGTATCATTTTGTGTGTTTCTTCTATTTTAATTCATTGTTTTTATTTATTTTTATTTTTATTTTTTTGGTACCGGGGATTGAACTCAGGGGCACTCAACCACTGGGCCACATCCCCAGCCCTTTTTTGTATTTTATTAGAGACAGGGTCTCACTGAGTTGCTAAGTGCCTCGCCATTGCTGAGGCTGGCTTTGAACTTGTGATCCTCCTGCCTCAGCCTCCCAAGTGCTGGGATTACAGGCGTGCACCACCACGCCTGGCTCATTGTTTTTATTTTGATAAAAATATAAAAGTAGCATTTTAACCATTTTAAAGTGTACAATTCCGTGACATTTAGTGCATTCATGATGTGGTAAAACCATCACTACTATCTAATTTAAGAATACATTTCCAATACTCTGAGGGAAAATCTTGTACCATTAAGAAGTCACTCCCCATTCATCCCTCTCTGTAGCTATAGGCAACCATTAATTTGCTTTCTGTGTCTGTGTCTTTGCCTGTTCTAAGTATTTCATATAAATGGAACCATGAGATATGTGACCTTTGTGTCTTGCTTCTTCTGACTGATGTGATGTTTTCAGGGTTCTTCTATGTTGTAGCATGTATATACTTTGTTCTTTATGGCTGAGGATTACTCTTTTGTATGGATATGCCTCATTTTTCTTGTTCATTCTAGTTGATAAATATTTGGGTCATCTCCATTTTTAGCCTATTCTAAGTAGTGCTACTGCTATGAACATTGTGTATTATCATTTTTTGGACACTTATTTACAGTTTTCATTAGTATACACCTAGAAGTGGAGTTGCTAAGGCACATGGTAATTGTATGCTTAACTTATTGAAGAACCATTACACTGTTTTCCACAACATCTGCACCCTTTTACATTCACAGCAGCAATATATATATGGGGAGGAGCTCCAATTTCTTCACATCCTTACCACACTTGTTTCCTCCTTCCTTCTTTCCTTTTCCCTCCTTCCCTTCTTTGCTCCTTCTTTCTTCCTTACTCTTTCATGTTTAAGGATGCTGCCAAATGGAATTTTTAACTTGATTGTACCAATTTATGCTCCCATAAGCAGTAAAAATTGCTCCGTATCCTTATTTATTTTATCCATTTTGATGGGGGTAAATGGAAGTTCACTGTGGTTTTAATTTATATACCCTGTGGCTAATTATGTTGCATACTTTTCATATGCCTTTTAGCTAAATATTGAAAGTTGATGTACAAGTTTTTGGCCCAGTTAATAACTGGAAATTTCTGGCTTTTCTTGTTAATATGTAGGAACTCTTTATATATTCTGAACATCATGTCTATAGCTTACTATCAAAATATTAAAATGCTATGTATAGAAATAGAGACAAATGATAAAGAAAATGTGGTAAAATGTTAATAATTGGAGAATCCAGATAAGGGAGGCATGAGAGTTCTTTGTGCTCTTCTTTTAACTTCTCTGAAAATCTAAATTTATTTCAAAATATGATATTGCAAAATTAAAGTTTACTAAGTGTAAGATTCACATATGTATTTTGATGAACTTCTTTTAGTAATTTTGAAATAATTGGACAGAAAATTATAAAGATATAAAGTTTAACCTCATAATTAACTAACTTGGCCTAAAAGAATATCCTATTCCATCAGGTTTTGTGGGTACTCATTGATGTTCAGTTTGCTCTTATGGTCATTTAGGATCTGTGACTGAAAGAGGGGTTTTGCCAGAGGCTCTCTTTTTTTCAGGCCCTGATCTCTACCCACCTACGTCCAATCCGGCATCTAGTATTCTGCTTCCTTTTTTAAAAAAAAAAAGAAATTTGTTGTGTTTGCTTTTTTAGCCTCTCACCCAGGCATTTGAGGATTCTGCAAATGTATAATAAATGTCTTAAACAATGTCACATGTAGTATCTGCTAAAACTCAAGACACTATCCATAATCTCAATCCCCTACCCCTCATTGTGATAATTAGAGGTAATGTTTGTCGAGCTCTTTCTATGTGCAGATTTCATGTTTATCACACTCATCTTAATTATGGTTATCTGGGGCACATCATCTTCACATTCTGCAAATGACCAACTTTCTCAAAATCATTCAGAGTGCATGTGGTAGATCTGAGCATCAAGTAGTATTTTGCAACAATACAACCTTTTCCCAAAGAAGACACCTAAGAAGAACTGGTGATAGGATCTGTAAACAAGATGTGAGTGCTACCTACATGTTAGTTTTTGTCCTCCTTGTAACCATTTGGGAGTATTTTGATAAGAAATGGCTCAGAATGCACACTAATGATTCCAAATTCTCCTGAGTACTTCCACTGCTCTAGAGACTGCTTCTAGTGTCCCTCATCCCCACTTCACCTCATTTAAGTGGAACAGGATATATGTTGTACTGTATATCCTGAAGTCAATGATAAGACCTTTAATGGAATAGGAGAATGCAGGAGATATGGGACTCCCCTTACTGCCTTGCCCTTGGTTTTGACTTTGGAGATTTTACTGTGCTCTCTGCCTTAAGGACAAGATGCTCACTATCTCTCCTTGGATCACACTGAAGCCAATGCACCTGCAGCACTTTCTCTCTCAACAGTTGGGTATCTTCATTGGCTTTGACATGCTAATTTGTTCCTTTTTTCCCCTAATGATGAGAAAAATCTTGGTAAGATTAGTAGAGGGAAGGGATTTATTCCCTTTGAGCTTGGTTTGGAAGATAGTAAGTGGATGTGGTAGATAAAGGATAGGTGATTTTAGCATAAAAGATCTTGGAATCCAGAAGAGAAATTTGGTATTTTTCTCTTGGTTCCCTATGGGCTTACTTAGTTTCTTCTTCCTAAAATACATGTTGGATTTAAAAATCCATGTTTCTGTCACTCTTTCATCCTGTTTCATATCAAGAGACACATTTTATCCTTAGAGAAATGAACTCACAAGTTCCTGTTAAATTTAGCAAAAGAAAAATATAAAATGACAGAAAGGCCAATGATAAAAATGATTTTCTTGCAGAAGCTTCTTGATCCTGAGGGCAGATTCACTGTCACCTAGGGGGGTACATTTTCTCCTCCACATTTGCATTTGGTTATGCAGACAGTTTGACAATTTAAAACTTTATTTCCTTTACAAATCTGGTTATAAATTACTTTTGATTTTATTGGGTAGGTAGAGTACTAAGTACAAGTGGTCCAAAGTAAGAAGACTAAAATGCTGAATCTTAAAAGAAACTAGTTTATGCACCAAACATTTTGTGCCTTGATCTAATATTAACATGATGTCTGAGTGAAATGACAAAAAAGAACCTTGTGAGTTATGCTCTATTTTCCATCATTTTGCATATCTCAGACTGCTAAACATGTTGCTTCCAAGAAGTTTGACTGAATTACTCTATATATTTGCTGCTGTACATGCCAGATATGTCATTGTTAAGTGATTTAAGTAATTAAAATAGGAAACAAAAGCTTAAGTTATTTTCCTTAGCAAAACTATGTTTCTTGGAATCTAATTTTTTTTTTATTTTTTTAATTTTTTTTGTGGTACTGGGGATTGAACTCAGGGGCACTCGACCACTGGGTCACATCCCTAGCTCTTTTTTTGTATTTTATTAGAGACAGGGTCTCACTGAGTTGCTAAGTGCCTCGCCATTGCTGAGGCTGGCTTTGAACTTGTGATCCTCCTGCCTCAGCCTCCCAAAGTGCTGGGATTACAGGCATGCGCCACCGCGCCCGGCTGGAATCTAATTACTATGATGAGCTCTGTACTCATGTACAATGGATATCTCAAGCTGAGTACACTTTAGGGAATTCCTTCTTGTTTTTCTCAACAGTGTTATCTGACCTGTGACATATCTGTACAATATACTATGTAAATGGCTAACAAGTTGATTGAAAATAAACAACATATATTAGTACTTGTTCTGAAATCTGTCCAGAATAATCATCATGATTTAAACAACGGTTTAAAAAATTGTAAGCATTACGTGTCAATCAAAACTGAAGAGGAACTAGTAATGAATCTTGATTAATCATGCTTTAGGTGTACTTCCTTTCAGATTTTTCACTTCTCCACTAATTTCACTGTACCTGTTTCATTTACATTTCCTACAACTAACTTCATTTGTGTAATTAAATAAAATTGTAACACACACACACACACACACACACACACACACACACACAAAATCAGGTTGGAGTACTGCTTCCTAATGCTGCAATCCCAGGGTCAGTGAGAGCCCCTCCCATCCCCAAGTCACAAATCACATTCATCTCTGACTCATATTCACCTCTCTGTCTTCAGCTACTTTGGCTCAGATGAAATCAATTCAAGAGTATGTGTTGGACATTTATTATGTATTACTATTGATCTTATTTACTGTGAATATAAATGATTCAGATGTGGTCCCTGGCCTGAACATCAATGGTCACAGAGTAATCCAAATATTTATCTACTGTGGAGGTAAGTACATGATGTTATAGGCACACTTGTGTATGAATACAGATTAAGTGTTTGTGAGTGGGTGTATTTGTGTGTGTTTATGTCTGTGTATTAGAGGTTAGAACAGGGAGTGGAGAAAGATATTGTGGGAGAAATTCCAGGGAGTGAGAAAAGAAGAGAGGAATCCAAGGCTAAGCACCAATGGATAAAGGTGGAGGGGTTGTTAATTAGGCTTTTGTCACATAGGTGATGCAAGGTTTAGAGTAGGTTATTTGCTTAAAAGTTTTTGCCTACAAAGTGAATAAGTAGCATAAACACCACACAGTTAAATAGAAGTCAAATGCAATATTCCTCAAGATGCCACATCCCAACTTCAATCTTAAGATCAATTATGAGTTGAAGTCTTTCATCCCTTTGACTTACAGACCCATCCAGATGCTAAGACTCTGTTACTAGATTACATTGGGTGTAATTTTGTCTTTTACATTTCTTGAAGACAATTCCTGTACTCCAGCAGTTTCTCAAATTGAATTCAGGGTGTCCTTCAATTTGGATGTGAAATGCTATTTCTATATTTTTACTTTCTTCTAACTGAAACTTTGTATTTTCTTCTGGTTTAGATACAGGTAATCAAGCCATACTAGTCTTAGAAATATATATGATTTTGTCAGCAACAGAAATAAGAAGTTGAAGATATCTCCAAATATTTAAGATCATACTTATTTTGAAATGAAGGTTGTTATTAGACCCAGCACCACATTCAAGAAATTTAATGTGTTACTAAAGACACATACTGTCTCTATTATTGTGTGTTAATAAAACACGTTTGGTTCTATACACATTTTTATCGTGGTAACTGTATTTTGATGTAACTTGTTTCCTTGGTAATCATTTATACATTTATTTTGATGCATTTTAAAACCTTATTTTGAGATATTTTCTTTTAAAATAATGTTGTATTTTGTATACATTTATTTTATTTATTTATAGTGGTGCTGAGGATCGAACCCAGTGCCTCACACATACTAGGCAAGCCCTCTACCACTGAGATACAGCCCCAGCCCCAGTTCCATTTTGTTTGTTTGTTTGTTCTTCTTTTGGCACCAGGGATTGAACTCAGGAGCACTCGACCACTGGGCCACATCCACAGCCCTTTTTTTGTATTTTATTTAGAGACAGGGTCTCACTGAGTTGCTAAGTACCTCGCCATTGCTGAGGCTGGCTTTGAACTCGCGATCCTCCTGCCTCAGCCTCCCAAGTGCTGGGATTACAGGCGTGCGCCACTGCGCCCAGCTCCAGCCCCATTTTGAGACACTTTTACCATGTAGAGAATTAGTAGCTCAACCCTTGCATAATACCCTAAACTTCACACTTTAAATTTGCCTTCCTTTTAGAACAGCTCCATGAAATTTTATAATTACTTTCAAAGTCTTTCAAGTCTCTCTGGGGAAATTGGCAGGTCTTCTAAACAATTCTGCTTAATTATGCAATCAAACTATTTTTATTTACTTCATTTAATTAATGATCATTTACTGAATGAAGTGCCATGTCATGTCTTCTAAAGGACCCAGAGATGAAAATGGCACAGACAGTTTTCCAAGGAGTTTTTACTCTTTAGGTGAGTTAAGACAATCAATAATCCAAGGCAGTGAGAGGTGCTGGGCCAGAGGTGGTAGAGTAGTGCTGTTTAAGTCAAGTAGGAAACCAGCCAAGTTTGTCTTCTATTCTGGAAGCTCATTCACAGTTGACATTTGTATTGCAAAGCTCAGAGGAAGCTGAGATAGAATTGCCAAGGGATATTCAGAGTTGTCCCCAGATCCTTCAAGGCAGGTTATTTTCCCTAATATACACATGAATTCCATAAGGTATTTTGGCCCTTTTTGAATTCTTACACTCTATTGATTGTCCTTTCAGGAAAGAGACAACTGGATCAGTTGCATGTCCAAAATATTTTTTAAATAAAACAACACAATCCTGTGATGGTGGAAATGTGACAAGAAGCATTAGACACAGGGGATTCACTTACTGAATGAAATGCTATGTCATGTCTTCTAAAGGACCCAGAGATGAAAATGATATAGACATGGAAATTACATGGCTGAACTGGAAAGTGTGATATTTAGAACATGGAAGATGATCTTTTGATCTACTCTATACTTACCAATTGAAACCAAAACAAGAAAGCACCATCTTAGGAAGTATTATTCCAAAACACTGAAAGTGTTCAAACTGAAGCAACATGATCGTCATCTAAAGGTCTTGTAAAGGGGATTTTTGAAAAGGCTCATTGGGATTGGGGTCATTCCTGGATATGCACACCTGTGTTTACAACATCGTGACTTTTTGTTGAAAAGGGAGACAGACTATGAGGCAGATAAATCAGACACAAGTGACAGAATTTCTCCTTCTGGGACTCTCTGATGATCCCCTTACCCAGCAGCTGCTCTTCATCTTATTCCTGGGTGTTTATTTGGTCACTGTGCTTGGAAATCTGCTTCTTATATCTCTTGTTCAGGTTGACTCCCGGCTTCACACACCCATGTATTTTTTTCTCTGCAACCTGTCTCTGGCTGACCTCTGTTTCTCTACCAACATAGTTCCTCAGGCCCTAGTCCACCTGCTTTCCAGAAAGAAGGTCATTTCATTCACACGTTGTGCAGCTCAGCTTCTGCTCTTCCTCATTTTTGGGTGTACACAGTGTGCCCTTCTGGCGGTGATGTCTTATGATCGTTATATGGCAATCTGCAACCCTTTGCATTACCCTAGCATCATGACCTGGGGTGTGTGTGTGTCCAGCTGGCCACAGGATCATGGGCCAGTGGCATTTTAGTGTCTGTGGTGGACACTACTTTCACACTAAGACTACCTTACCAAGGTAGCAACAGTATTGCTCATTTCTTTTGTGAGGCCCCTGCACTGTTGATCCTGGCATCTACAGACACTCGCATTTCAGAGATGGCCATTTTTCTCATGGGGGTTGTGATTCTCCTCATACCTGTTTCCCTAATTCTTGTATCGTATGGCCGCATCATTGTGACTGTGGTCAAGATGAAGTCAGCTGCAGGGAGGCTCAAGGCATTTTCTACTTGTGGCTCCCACCTCATGGTGGTCACCATTTTTTATGGGTCAGCAATTGTCACCTACATGACACCAAAGTCTTCCAAAGAGCAGGAGAAATTAGTGTCTGTTTTCTATGCAATGGTGACCCCCATGCTTAATCCTCTCATCTATAGCCTGAGAAACAAGGATGTGAAGGGAGCTCTGAGGAAAGTAGCCACAAGGAATTTCCAGTGCCAGCTTGAAATCACTCACTGACTCAGAGACACTTTTGACCTCCTACATAATAAGACTTGCTAGGTAGTCCTCTTCCTTGTAAATCTAAATATGACAAAATTCTCATTCTTGGGCCTTGACTGAGGACTCACTATCATTTGTGCAGCAGTTCATTTGTAGAAGGAGAATAATAATAATTCATGATTAATAGGATGCAGTATCTGCTTCCTTGGATTCATCCTTTGACACCTAACAGGAATTCCCCTAAGAAAAAGTAATATTTCATAGACCTGGTAAAAATCTTTTTTTTTTCTTTCCTTTGTACTGGGGATAGTACTCATGGGCACTTTGCCACTGAGCCACATCCTCAACCCTTTTTATCTTTTATTTGAGACAAGGTCTCATTAAGTTGCAGGGAACTTTGCTAAGTTGATGAGGCAGGCTTTGAACTTGCAATATTCCTGCCTCAGCTGCCCAAGCTGCTGGGATTACAGGCGTGTGCTACCACACCTGGAGACCTTGTAAAATCTTTTTAAACATGATACATATTGTCTATTCCAGATCTGTCATTGGTATTTCTGAAATTTTTTATATAATAAAATAATAAAAATTTAACAAACATTACTTATTCACTTACCATGAGCCAGGTGCTGTGGGTGTGTGCATGTATGTGCATCTATATGTGTCCTTGAGGTCAATAATGAAAAGCATGGGTACAAGGAAACAGAATATGTGACCTCTGTTGTCCCTCTTACACTTTTTTTTTTGATTTATTTATTTATTTATTTATTTATTTTTTTGTGGTACCAGGGATTGAACTCAGGGGCACTCAACCACTGGGCCACATCCCCAGCCCTTTTTTGTATTTTATTTAGAGACAGGGTCTCACTGAGTTGCTAAGTGCCTCACCATTGCTGAGGCTGGCTTTGGACTCGCGATCCTCCTGCCTCAGCCTCCCAAAGTGCTGGGATTACAGGCGTGCGCCACAGCGCCCGGCTTTTTTGTTTGTTTTAAGAGACATGAAGATCAGATCTACAAGGATACACTTTCAAATAGGTGAATACAGAGTTTTGGAACTCAACAATCAATAATGACATATTCCAGGGCTAGCAAGTATGAGGAGGTATAATCAACCCTAAGCCTCAAGGACAAAGAGGAGGGTATTAAGACTCAGAAAAGGTAGCTATATGCAGAATGTACCAGGCAAGAGCTGTGGGCTACATGATACAGAGTTGAGCAAGACATGGAAAGAAACATTTCAAGCTCATTTCTCCATCTACCTTTTGATCCTCTGCTATTGGATTATAATTAGAAGCCAGAGAACAAAGGAACAATCCATAAGAGAGCAAATGTTCTGAAACACATGGCAAGGTGAGAAAGTATAGAGGATGCATCTGAAAATGTCTAAAGAAGGTGAAGCAAAGTTCTTTTCCACTTGTTCTTTTCCCAGTGATTAATCCATGTTCCTAATGCAGGGAACATATGAATTTACATTGATAACTTTATCATAGCAGTGCAATGTCAAGTAGGTCACACTTCTATTTGATACTTAAAAGAACAGCTTCCACCAGGATTGTTTGTATAAGGAAACTGGGAAGAGAAAGGATGAAAAAGCTAATAATTAGTAGGAAACAGTACTATACTTTTATGGTCACTCATCAGACCTGAATTGATAATTATAACTTTTAAAAACCACCCTTTTATAGATTTAAAAAATTTTTTTTCTGCCTTAGGCTGTGCTTTCTGGGGTTTGTTATATGATGTAGTGACCTAAAACTTCCTTCCTGAATATTTGAGTCCTTGATGGACTCTTTTGGATTTCTTTAGTTTCCCTTTGATCGGGACCATTGTTCAAAGAAGTATATCAAGATATTCCAGTGAATTCTCTGGGTTCCAAGATCAATTTTCCTTACTGCCCATGTATTTCAGCAACCTAATGTGACTTAGAGATAGGATCAGTCAACTGCAGGCAATATAGTGACTTTATTTTTGTCTGCCCGTGAGTTCAGTAATATAAGTATCCCGATACTAGTGAGCATTCTCTGTTGCCAATTCATAAGCGCTGAATGTTTCAGGAGCATGGCAAAGGTATTTCTTTTTTTTGGATACTAATAATTCTAAACCAGTCAAGTGTGAGAATGTAGAGATGGCTAGAAAAAACTCCTCAGGGGTTATTTTATTATCTAAGGAGCTACTCCAACTGCATCCCTAGGTTTGTCCACCTTTATGTTCTGGCAATTATAGAGAGGACATCATGTTTTGACCACTATTTTAAGGCATGTACTGCATTTTATAAGAAAGTACTTCAACCCCTTAGAGGTTGTCTTGTAGCTGATGGTGAAACTGGAATGTCGGCAGGCCATTTTGCAAGTTAATTGCTTCTGGATACTGGACTGCATGGTGAGACAAGTTCAGTGGACTTAAGCCTACTATAGTCTTTTCTTTTTCACCATAAATAAAGGAGAAACATTTTTTATGGTTTAGCTCTAGAATGTTCCCCCCAAAAGCTCATATGTAGAAAGCATGGTCCCCTATGCAGCAAGATTCAGGAGTGGGGCTTTCAGGCAATGATTGGATCATGAGGGCTCTGACCTCATCCATGGATTGATCCATTTGATCAGTGGATTAATCCATGGATAGTTGAGTGAACTAAGAGGTGGGACCTAGTTGGAGGAAGTAGGCCCTGCCCCCCACCCTTTCCTGGATCCATGACATAACCAGCTTTCCTCCTCCACCACATCCTTCCACCATGATGTTCTGCCTCACCTCAGGCCCCCCAAAATGGAGCCGTCTGATCATGAATCTTCTAAAACCACAAGCCAAAACAAATATTTCCTCTTCTAAGCTGTTCTTTTCAGTTTTTTTTTTTTTTTGTACTGGGGGTTGAATCCAGGAGTACTTTACCACTGAGCCACATCCACAGCACTTTTTACATGTTATTTAGAGAAGAGGTCTCACTAAGTTGCTTAGTACCTCTCTTAAGTGGCTGAGGCTGGCTTGAACTCACTATTCTTCTCCCTCAGCCTCCTGAGCCACAGGAATTACAGGTGTATGCCACTGTCCTGAGCTCTTTTCAGGCATTTTGGTCTTAGAAAAGGTGATTAACACAAATGCTATGAATCTCTCTCTCTATATATGTGTGTGTATATATATATATATATATATGTATATATATATATATATATATATATATATATATATATATATTTTTTTTTTTTTTTTTTTTGGTACCAGGAATTGAACTACTCAGGGGCACTCGACCACTGGACCACATCCCCAGCTCTTTTTTTGTATTTTATTAGAGACAGGGTCTCACAGAGTTGCTAAGTGCCTTGCCATTGCTGAGGCTGGCTTTGAACTTGTGATCCTCCTGCCTCAGCCTCCCAAGAGCTGGGATTACAGGTGTGTGCCACCACGCCCGGCTATGAATCTATTTTTGTGAGGACAAAATAATGACTTCTCAATGACGGAAGCAGTCCAGCAGTCCACTTTAATTAGCATTCTACCAGAAATCAACTGTTTTTTTTTTTTTGGTGAATTGTGCCATGTTAAGGCTCAGTTTTAGCAAATTTAGACAACAATGTAAACACTATTGCACATGATATGAAAGATTTTCATTACTGTGAAAGGTCCATGGTATTCACTTTCAGTTAATGTATTCCTTTTCCTCCTAGTCTCTGGCAATTATTGATCTGCTCTTACTATATATTTCTCTTTTCTAAAATTTCATAAAAATTTATCCAATTGGTGTATATTCTTTCCCATTTGGCTTTTAAGTATAATAATGCTTTTGAAGTACATCAATTTTGTTGTATGTATCAACACTTCTCTCTTTTTATTGCTGAGTAATATTCCATTGTATATACATATCTCAATTTGTTTATTCATTTACCAGTTGGGTTGTTTCTAATGTATGTCAATTATGAATAAAGTTGCTATGAACATTGAATAGATTTTATGAAAATAAGATTGATTTGTATCTTGCAAACTTGCTAAGCTTGTTTGTTCTAGTAGGTTTTGTTCTTTTTCTTGACTTCATATGTGAATGATGAGGTCATCTGTGAATTGACAGTTTCTCAGTTATATGATTTTTTGTTTCTTTTTGCCTTATTGCATTATTATAACCTCTTATCACAAAATGCAGAAAGTAGACTTCTTTGTCTTTGTTCTTAGGGGATGGATGGTCTTTTACTTTTAATTATGGTATTAGCTATAGGTTTTCATAGATGTCTTTTATTAAGTTGAGGAAATTTCCTTATATTCCTACTTTGCTGAGAGTTTTTTTTTTAAATTGGGAATGATGTTGAATTTTATGAAAAATATTTTGGCATGGTAATGATGGATGGTTCCACCTGGGATCTGTCTGCTGCAGCTGGCTGCATAAGCTGTTCCCAAGCACTTGTGACAAGCTTCTGTCCTTGCAGTGGGATGACATGAACCTGCAGCCACAGCATGACTGCCTGACTCCTCTGCCCAGGTAGCCTGGCTATAGTGACTGCTGCAAGCTGCCAGGCTGGTAACCTTAAAACTGAGGCCAGATGGCAACTCAAAAAAATTGGAACAGGGGCTGGGGTTGTGGCTCAGTGGTAGAGCGCTTGCCTAATACACTGGGTTCTATCTTCAGCACCACATAAAAATTAATAAAATAAAGGTATTGTGTCCATCTACAACTAAAAACAAACAAACAAAAAAAAACTGGAGAAGCAGAGGGTGTGGCAGGGCCTGAGGGTACTGGTGAGAGAAAGGCAAACTGGGCAGAAGCAGCAGTGCTCCAGAGAGCAGCAGGAGGGCATGCTGACAGAGCTGGGGTACACGCACCAGCACCAGGGGCTGCTAGTCTGGAGCATCCTGTGCAGGGCCACTGCACTCAGCATCTGGGAGCTGCCAAGTGAGGGGGTACAGCCACCTGGAGAAGTTCTTGGAGAACATCTTGCTGCTATGGAAACAGTTGAGTAGTTAGCCTTCCAAGCCACTGGGATTACCAGTGGGTGCCAAGGCAACCGGCTGCTTCCCAGCCTTCATCCAGTAAGAACATGGATGGCTACGTTTTGCTATATTCTGAGCCTTCTCAAAACAAACAAATAAACAAACAATGAACAAACAAACAACATGCTACAAGGACCAAACCCAGAAATCAGTGACAACCCTAACTGCATAAATGGGCTTTCAATAGTGAAGGAGAAAACCTAGAGGGAGAGTAAAAAGTATTGTTTCTTGGATGGCTTGGATGCAAATAAGAAACTCAAGAAACACTCCTTCACTGGGGCGGAAAAGCAGGCCTGAGGTAGGTTGCCCGAGAGGGTCTTCCAGGCCTCTAGGTGGCATTGGTCACAGGATGGGAAACAAAGCCCAGGGCCATTGATGGGAGGTGGTGGTGGCCAAACCACTCACAAGCCAGCAGATTCCCTGCATTGGAAGGCTTCAGCAGAGGTTTCTTACCAAGAGGCCCTGAAGAGGGCCAGGAGAGGGCCCAGAGGAGCACATGGATATGTACCCCGTGCCTCAGGCCTAAGTAGTAAGCGACTCCATGTGAGTCCCTGTTCCACAGGATCGACCAGGGTGGATGCCAGTAAGAACCAGCAGAACAATTTCACCACCAACTGCTTTGGTGATAGAGAGTGAGTGTGAGTGAGGGCAAGTTCTTGGGTGAAAGCATCACCACAAGGGGACTCCAAAAAAGCAGGGCTTTCATTTGGTCTCAAATTGTGTAGAGTCTCTCCATTCAAAGAGTCACCCCCCCTCCCCCAGACCTTCACAATGTTGTAGGGACAGATAAGCCAAGGCACTGAAGATAGAAGGAAACAGTTCTAATGGCTGCGGCCAGGTTCAGAGGGCACAGCTTTCACTGTAATTAATGAATCCCCTGAATCCTGAGGTCAGGTAGTTTCAGAATTTTATACCAAGCATATAAGGGGAGGGGCTCAGAAGTTTACATGAAAGCAGTTTTTCTTTCACTGTTTTTGGAAAGTTAACCCTTCAAGGACAATACCTGAGAAGGGGAGAGTTTCTTCTCCTCTTTTTTTCCTTCCCCTGCCAGCTATTACCATGGAGCCCAATTGGTAACCTCTTATCTTAGAAATGTAGACATCACTGTGAAGCTCCAGCTCAAGGCCAGAGGTCTTGTTAAAGCATTTGTCTTTTTATTATCACATTATATTTGCAAACACACTTTTTTACAAACAACTATACTGGACAAATGTGAAAAACTAGTAAAGTTTTTTGGCACCTAGAGTGCTGATTTCTCCCAGGCCACTGGCCAAGTAAAATAGAGCATCAGGAAAATAGGAAGTTTACCTATATTGAACTCTTTTGTAGAGACTCTTTTGCTGATAGTCCTAAAATTAATTATGGGGAAGATTTCTGGAGAAGCTTAGTTAAGATTTTCTGTGGAGAAGGGGGTGCCACTACAACAAAAGCTTCACAAAAACCTCTGTCAAAATAAGGCTTCATATAACCTCAAGAAAATCTGCTTTCTGTCTGGCTCTTTGAAACTGATGATGACAGTTTGAGTAATATCACTGGCATAGATCTTCTTCTCCCTTGCATCCAGTTTCTGGGATAAAATGCCATGTTAATTTTTTGTGTAGTGTTTCCATGGAATGCTTTTCTTTTATTAAGACAAAACCACAGTAAATTATGTCTCATCATGTATGAACATAGTAGATGTAGGTTTTAGTGGTGACAATAGTGCATGAAGTTTATTTGGTATAAGCTGATCTTCATTTAAAAATGAAGCATCTGCAAGGTACAGGTTTTGATGTTCAGGTTTTATTGGGATGAGACCTTTTGATTCCAAGGTCAGTGAATGGAATGTCAGGGTATTCATCTGCTCCCAAAGTCTTTAGGGCAGTGTCTCTGTAAGGGCTTTCGTATTGGGAAGCATTACATACAATTGTATGAAGTAGGTATGAGAGGCAGTCATCATTATTCTCTATAATTTTTTAAATTATTATAGTCTACATTTTTCAGATGTCTCCCCACCTTGTTTTCTTCTCAGAACTCTTTTGTTTACTGTACTGGGAGAACTTGTAAGTCAGAACCTAAATCCAGAGAAGGCAACCTGGATAGGAAGTCTGGTAATACCTTAAAAGGATTTACAAAAACATTTGCCACACTTGGTGCCTAGGCCCTGGGCCTTACATCCAGCACTTTGATGGCCTTTGATTTCTAATTTGCCACCAGTCCAACAATTTGTCCCTTGGAAGATTTACCTTTGTGACAAAATTTTGATCCTCTGGTACTGAGAATTTTACACATAATGAAATAACTTTTGGGCATGACTCCAAGTGAAGAGTTGCTCACTGAGCACCTTGCTACTTAAACATTGGCCTGAAGATTAGTGCAATCCAGTCCAAATCAGAACACTGAACCTATCAGTAGTATTGTTTTTTTTTACATTCTTGTTGTTAAATTACTATATAATATAAATAGTATGTGTTTATATATGTATGGTTGTATAAATTTAATATGACACCTTATGTGCTATAATAAATGATTTGTTGTCCTGCTGTTAAATTTGTCATTTGGGGGCTCTTGCTACAAGAGAACTAAAGGACACCTTGTATGGGGAATGAAATATCCTGGTTCCTTGATGGCACACAAAGGTAGGGTTATTTATAGAGTCGGTGGAGGGACAGGCTTGTGCAGTAAATACTGCTTGACCCTGTGATTATCAATGAAATATCAGGAATATGTTTGCACACAGATTTGATGCCTGGACCCCAAGGCTGCTGTGTGCTGAGAGTTCAGAGTCATACTACTTCTCTAGGAAAAACTGCAGAGTCTGCTATGTTGACTGAGTAAGAAGCCAGCTTGAAAAGGACAATTGATTTCATTAAGATTACAGAAAAAAAGTTGAGTACACAAAGAATCATTTCAGTTACTTACAGCATGTTCCCATAATCTCTCTACTTATCTTTGGGGAGTTCTTTATGTCAAGCAGCTTTCATATCCCATGGGGCTAATGTGAGATTTAGTATGGAGTCTTTTTCCATATAAAACTTAGGCCACTATAGCAGAGGCAGAACTCCTTAGGTGCTAGCCACCTAAACTGTGCATTCTAAACCCCTGGGGCTTTTAACCATCCTTTCATTGTCTGTCTTTCTCACTAGAATATAAATTCTATGAAGCAATAAATTTATCGATTTTGTTCACTCACTAATGTGTCTTTAGGGCCTACATAGGGCCTGACATGTACAAAATGCTGAATAAATTTTTTTTTTGAGATTTTGGATGCAAACTCAATTTTTTTTTTTTTTTTGTGGTACTGGGGATTGAACTCAGGGGCACTCAACCACTGGGCCACATCCCCAGCCCTTTTTTGTATTTTATTTAGAGACAGGGTCTCACTGAGTTGCTAAGTGCCTCGCCATTGCTGAGGCTGGCTTTGAACTTGTGATCCTCCTGCCTCAGCCTCCCAAAGTCAAACTCAAAATTTGTTGAAAAAAAATGAGTGAAAGAATGAAAAATTCAGTTATTTATTATCATTAGTATAATTACTTTATTACTTTGTAAATAAAAACACCCTGGAAAATATGCAGTAGGGTTTTTGGACAAATAGAAGAAAAGTAAAGTACAAAATCATAAAATGAAATGGATGAAGAAGCTCAATGTTAAAACATAAAAAAAAATGGTGTATTGTAATAAAAATTTCAATCTTCAGAGGATCCTCATTTATAAAGAGTCTGCTTTACCATAGCTTCACAGCATACTGAGCGTGCTATACTAATTTAATTGTTCAGGTTCTTTCATTCAAAAGTGGATCCTAGTCAAAAGACCCCAATCCCAGTGGGCACACACACACTGTATCTCCTGGGAAGAGTAGAGACCAAAACCCATTTGAGGAATTCAATTCTCTTTCCTTTGTCCGTATATGCTTACTCCTTCAGCTTCTGTCAGTCACAGTTTCTGAGGGCCCAGGGTCCTACGGACAACCCGCCTCAGTGCAGCCTTCACTTCATTATTCCTTAAGCTGTAGATGATGGGGTTCAACATGGGAGTCACCACAGTGTAGGAGAGTGACAGCAGCTTCTTGTTCTCAGGAGAAGTGTTAGATCGGGGTCGGAAGTACGTGAGGATTGCAGTACTGTAGAAGAGGGAGACAACCAGGAGGTGGGAGGAGCAGGTGGAGAAGGCCTTGCGTTTTCCCTCAGCCGAGGGCATCCTAAAGATTGTGGAGAGGATGCGAACATAGGACCCCAGGATCAGCAAGAAAGGAAAGAGGATGAATAGGACAGTGGCTGTCAGGGCCTCCAGTTCAAAGAGAGAGGTATCAGCACAGACCAGGGCAATGACAGGGGGGCTGTCACAGAAGAAGTGGTTTACTCTGTTGGGACCACAAAAGGGGAAACTGAAAATCCATGTGGTTTGCACAGTGGCCACTGGAAACCCTGAGAACCAAGAGGCAGCTGCCAGCTGGGCACAGGACCTACGGCCCATGATGATTGGATAGCGCAAGGGGTCGCAGATGGCCACATAACGGTCATATGCCATTGTGGCCAGGAGGCAGCACTCAGCAGCCCCAAAGAAGAAGAAGAAATACATCTGAGTAGCACAGCCAAGGAAGGAGATGGTTGTGTCTTGGATGATCAGGGTTCCCAGCATCTTGGGCACAATGACCAAGTTGAAACCTATCTCCAGGAAGGACAAGTTTCTGAGGAAGAAGTACATAGGACTTTGCAGGGCAGAGTCAGCTGTAGTGACCAGGATTATGAGGATATTGCCCATTAGGGTAATCAAGTAAATGGTCAAAAACAGGAGAAACAGTACAGCCTGTAGCTCAGAGGAAAGGGTTGAGAAGCTCACAAGAACAAACTCGCTGACAGTTGTCCAGTTTCCCCACGTCATTCTTCTGCCCAAGATTTCACTGGGCATTTAAACTCTAGAGAGGAAGAAATCTCCATGTTATTTGTACCCTGGTATACTATAAGAAAGGAAAACTTCTGTGTCCTCATTCTCTGCATTTCTTGTTATAATTGTTGAAGATCAAATATCTGTCCTCTTCAATACATAAAAAAGAAAATTTGATCATTGGATTTACACATTTTGGGTAGTATTTCATTTTTTTCCAGACTTCATTGAGATGCATTATGACTTTTTTTTTTTTTTTTTTAATGGAGAATGGCCAAAGTCCCAGATTCATGCTGTGTTCCTATTCTATCTATCTTTGACAGTGGTGTTAAGAAAGCTCAGTGAAATGTTTCTGGAGAAAGGGGTCTTGATGCATAATGAAAGGTGGTGAGATCAATCAGGACATCTTTTCTGTAAAACAAAAGGGTGGGAAGGAGAAAATCAATAACTATGAACTGACATTATCAAATGATATCTGAAGAGGAGACCTAAATAGGTCCAACTCAGGAGGCCCATACTTGGGAAGACTTCACTATGTTGTAGGAACTTCCATTTTTAAGCTCAGAAAATTTTAGTTGAAACAGAAAGACACACAACATAGAAATGGGTTTATTTTTATGGCGGGGCTTAATGTTCTCCATGTGGCTATATGTGGCCCAAGGGAACACAGACTGGAGAGAGTGCCAGAACAATGGACAGAATCTAGATGTGTTGAGTATAAAGCTTTTCTTCAACTGCTCTTGGTTAATTTGTGTCTTGATTCTCAAAAAATCTGAGGTTCAGTTTTTACATGTTAGTAAAGAACAACTCAAATATGCCAGTATGACTAATAAGATAAAATCCTATGAAAAAGAAACAGAAGATTTTGTCATTATATCAATAACTAAGTTTCAACACTGGGACACTGAAAACTTAAACAGAGGACTAAATCTAAAGCATTTAGCACGTTGTTATGTGCATTAAAAATGTTCAATAAGTGCTAACCATTATTATTGTTACTATCATGATGATGATAAGGCTCACTCTCCTTTCTTTCTTTCTTCTGCTTCTCTTTTGGTACTAGGGATTGGACCCAGAGGCACTATAGCACTGAGATATATCCCCAGCCTTTTTTATTTTTTATTTTTAAGACAGTGTCTCACTAATTTGCTTAGGGCCTGGCAAAGTTGCTGGGATTATAGGCATGCACCTCCATGCCCAGCTGAATCTACTTTCCAAAACCTACTTCTTATCCAAACAATTGCTCAAACAGCATGTAGGCCCTGCTACTCAATCCCTAAGATGAGATATTAATTATTCAATAAATATTGATTAGCTGGGCTCAGTGGCACATACCTGTAATTCCAGTGGCTCAGGAGGCTGAGGCAGGAGGATTGCCAGTTCAAAGCCAACTTCAGCAATGGTGAAGCTCTTAGCAACTCAATGGGATTCTGTCTCCAAATAAAATACAAAATAGGGCTGGGGATGTGGCTCAGTGGTTCAGTATCCCTGAGTTCAATCCCTTGTACCAAAAAATAATAATAATAAATATTGATTATCTTCTGTAAGCCGGGTCCTGCTCTAGATACTGAAGATGATAATAACTCATACAAAAATCTCTGCCCTCACAGAACTTACTTTCTCATAGGAAATACAGATTATAAACAAATTATTTTAGTAGAACATATAGTATATTAGATGGTGATCAGAGCAGCAGAGAAGAAAAAAGTAGAGAATATGGGCATTTGGGAGGTGGAAAGTGTCAGGGAAGGTTTCACTGAGTAGATGACATTTGTGTATAAAGCATATGCAAGAAGAGGAGTAAGGGTGGTGAATGAAGGAGGGAGGTAAAGAGAAAATAAAAGAGGAAATAGTTTAAAAATATTTTGCGGCTTTCTATTTATTTGTAAAAGCTTAACCATGCATCACTTCTTTTACAAAAACTTCATTGATGCTTCATCTATTTTCATAGTAAGAATGGACATATATGAAGAAGAAAATAAATGTTACATCCTATTTTAAGCGTTTTGCATGTATTATTTAATTTTCATGACTTCTTGAAAATTCTGGTACTACTTATTAGGAAAACTTTACAACAAAGCAATCTGAGGTACAGAAAAATGGAATAATATGTCTAAGGATAAGCAGTCAGGAAGTGTGGGCATTAGGAAGGTATCCAGATGGTCTGACTCCATGTCATTAATTTAATCATCAGTTGACACTTTCACCCACTTTTTCGGAATAGCAATGAGTCTGAGCCCGTTGCTGAGGACAAACCAGAGCATTTGGTATAGAGTGGCAGTATAAGAGCAAAGGAAGAAAATTCTGAAGATGGGTGGAAAATTCCAATACAGAAGCAACACTGGAGAAGTGGAATACCATTTTCATTGTCCTTATTTTAGAATAATCATTACTTTATGACTATTTTATACTCTAGATAGTATGTTCCTTTAGAATAGAAATTGCATTATTCACATTTTTACCCCAGTGCCTAGAAAGGCAGATGCTCAGTATACTGTTATTGAATGAATTAATGGAAAATGAAGAAAACATGAGAAATAATCAGGGAAACTTCTATGTAGACGTAAGGTAGTTACAGTATATCCATTCTAAGGAATTTAGACTTAAACACAAAAGAAAATTATATAGTATCATACAATCAGCAAAGATATAAAGAAGGAGAAGAGAGGAAAATCCTATTCATCCTTTTTTCCCTCCCCCAAACTTTCTCCTTGTATCTACACCATTTCAGTAAATGGCATTACCCAGAAGTACAGGTCAAGAACTGGGATGTAATCCTTTAATCTCTCTTTCAAACTTGATTTGTTTTTCCTCCCAAACACTGCTTCAGTGCTCCCTTTTCCATCTCTACCACCTCTGTTTCAGGTTCTGGCTTTCATTTTCTCTAGTCTGGAATACCATAGGAACCTGCTTCCAGTCCATTCTCTTCAAAACATCCTGGGCTTGTGTGTGATCTGATGGCAACTCTGATTAAGTCACTAATCTGCTTACTGTCTTTTGATCACTCCCTACTGCTCCTAAGTACAAACCCTTTAACAATCTTTTCTCTGATCTCTTGCGCATTTTCCCAGCTTCCAGTCTTCCACAAAGCTGATGCCACACCAGAATACTTTCTGTTTCCTGCATATGACAAACAATTTTTACCCTGTTTTTGCCTTTGTGCATGTGGCTCTCTTGGAGTCTTCTCCATAATTACACATAACATTCTGCTCACCTCATGAATCTCCAGTGAAATCCTCATTTTCCCTGTGAGATTTCCTTGCTCTTCCCCAACCCTGGAAGAATCAAGGAATTATTTCTTTTACTTTCTCAAAGTATTGTGCAAACCTCTCTTAGAGAACTTTTATAATTATGTATGCATCTATCTTATCTATTTATATTAATTGTTGACACATGAGGACAAAGGAATTCACTGGTATATTTTGCATCTAGCAGAGGGCTTAATTCCAACTGCTCAGTATTTAATGTAGACCAAGATTTAATTATTTTTAAAGTAGTTTGATGTCACTGTTGTTTCTTTAGTTGAGCCACTCAGGTCAGACTGCAGACTGTTTTTTGTTTGTTTTTATAGGTGCTATTTTAGGTTTTGTCTTCCAAGGTAAATTTATTTTCTTTACAATATTTGCTATGTTCTGAGAAAATATTTTCAAAAATTTATTATAACAGCTTGGCATCACTTAGTATGCCATGGAATCCACTTCCCTCAAATATTGAATCAAAATATTTCATAGGACAGAGTCAAGATCTTGAGGCCTATCAACTAAGTTATATTCTAAAATGGGTTCACACGAATTTTTACCTCTTGGGCAAAACCGTTTACTTTTTATACCAGCAAACTTAAATCATTTTAGACACAGGTTGGGTATAAAAAAATACAATTATATGTACTGCCACCTGTAATATATCTCTTTAATGTGCAGCAACAATCTCATGGAAAAGTTCACCAAGCGCCTTAGTGAAATGCAGGTAAACCATAAGCACTGAGATCTAATGTCAGTTTCCTCCAGAAGCCTTTTTGGTCATCCCCATCTCTCACATGGTTATAATTAATCACTTTGTACTTCTGTTCATTGTAGCATTTTAAAATACCTTTATCACAATGGTTTAGTATCATATTTACAAGTGTGTCTTGCAACACTTCTTGGAAACACAAATCATTATCGTATCCATATTACATTGCCTAGTAAATAGTAACTAACATCAAATTCTTGTAGGATTACTACTTAACTTTTTTTTTAATTTTTTGGTACTGGGGATTGAACCAAGGGATACTTAGCCACTAAGCAACATCCCAACCCTTTTTATTTTTTCATTTTGAGACAGGGTCTTACTAAGTTGCTTAGGGGCTTGCTAAATAGTTGGGTCTGCTTGGAATTTGCTATCCTCTTATCTCAGTCTCCAGAGTTGCTGGGATTTTAAGCTTGTGCCATTACACCTGGCTTAACATTTATTTTAATGATATTACTTAATTGGTCTATCAATTTTTGCTATTTGTAAAAATAATTATGATACAAAACTATTGTTATAAAGGTATTTTAAAATGGTATGATGAACACAAGGACATAGTAATTAATTATACCCATGTGAGGGATGGGGATGACCAAAAAACCCCTGGAGGAAACTGACATTAGATCTCAGTGTTGATATAGTTTATCTGCATTTCACTAAGGCATTTGGTGATTTTTTTCATGAAATTGTTGTTGCCACATTAAAATGTCTTAAAATGTTCAGATTCTTTGTCATGAAATTCTTAGTGAATTCATAATGGGTTAAAGTAATCACTATTTTTTAAATGTTTGCAAAAAAAACCCTTTAAACATGTTTTAAATTATTGTCTGGTAAGAAAGTTGGAAATAAATGTAGAATTGTACAACACTATGCAAACTTAAATTCTTATTGTCATAATTATTATTTTGATATTTCTATACTTCATAAAAATTCTAAATCAAACCTCCTGAGAAAGTGGTGTTGGATAAATATAAAACAATGTAATAAAGTATAGCATAGACCTATAACAGTTGAAAGTGAAAAAAAACCTACAAGCATAACAGGGTTTAAGAACTTTTTAAGGACAGGCAACAACATGAATCTAGTTAGACACTGACCAACATATTAGAAAAGGCTTGAAAGAAAAAAAAAAAAGATTCTCAGATAAAAAATCCAGAAAGTATCAGAGTATATCACTGTCATTGTACAATAAGCTAATAAAGCTGAGGGAACTTTCATATGACTAATAGGAGTTTTCTGATTTTCCAAGCAGAGGTGTGATATTTTACAGGGAACGGTAATTCTTAAATTCAGTGAGGATTTGGACTTAAGGAAGAGGCAGGGGCTCAGAACTCCAATTGCCTGGCTTTTGCTTTTCTCCTTTGCCATGAAATAGACCCTCATGTATCTTCTGAAGGCCTAACGGTTGTAAGAAACACACTGTGAAACCTGATTCAAGACTTTGCATCTGCCTCCTTTTCCATAGTGTTTAATAGTATATTTTCCTTCATTTGTCTTGATCCCTCTTTAAACATACCTTTCATACTTTCTTCTTTAGAATTATCTTTCCCTTTATTTCTCTTCCATACCTTTCATAATCTCTTCTGTTTCCAATTTTCCTTGTTTTTCCCCTATTAATAGGTGAAGTTGCTGGGAAGATTTTGAAGAACTGACTTTCCTATAACTGCATGAGTGTGGTTATGGTTTGAAGCATAATTCAGGTATTGTTCTAAGTTCTTGTGCAGCATAGAGCTTTTGATGATTGTGATTGTGACTGTAGCCATCAGAGAGGGAGAAAGACTGCTAGGGAAAGAGAAAGTTATTGGGAAACAGTTGAGGTTGTCCAGTCAGGAGCATCTCTGTCCAGAGTGTCCCCTTCTAGGCATAATATCTAGAGATTCTGTGTTTCGTTTCAATAAAGAAGAACTAGATAATCTATTTAAGAGAATTATTTGAAACTATAGCATAAACAATTATTTGAGACCACATAGCTATAATGGCAAGGACTCTGGTGTCATGAGTCCAGAGCTCAAGTTTTGGATGTTAGTTTTTTAAGCTGTGAGACACTTTACTGAAATAACCTTTTCTGAGTTATTGCTTTCTCAATTGTAAAATGCTCATTATAATAAATGCCCTCCCTAACTGACAGGGTGATTTATGAGAGTGAATGAGGTAATATATATGCAAACACTTTGAGCTTTCTAAAGCATAGTATAAATATATAATCATTGGTTCTATCCTTCCCCAATTTCCCTGATTTTTTAAATCCTGTAAAACTCCACGTCCTTTGCATGAAATCTCTAATGCCTTTCCATGTCTCTCAGAAATGTGTCAGAGAGGATATATTTTTGGTGGTGAGCCATTCTCTTTACAAGAAATTTCAAGTCTATGCCCCTTTACTCACCTCCTGCAAGTGACATCTATGTAAATTCCAAAGAAGCCCTGGTCTGTGTCAGTCACTCTAAAGTAGCCTTGGAAAATTTCTAAATGAGTGACTCCAGGGGAGTCTTAAATTATGGCTCTTCTATACAAGTAAGCCATTCCAGAGAAGCCTTTGACTGTGTCTTTGTCAGTCATTTCAGAGACCCTCCGGGTTCTGCTCGTCTCAGTCCACATTGCTGGTGGATTCTGAGTTGTGCCTTTGTCACATTCTCCAAAAAGCTTGGTCCCAGGGCAGTGCCAGTCATCCCAGGTAAATCCTGGGCTGTGGCTGGGTTAGTCCCTATAAAGAAGCTCTGAGCAGTTCAGTATTCGTCACTCCAGAGATGATCTGGGTTGGGCCTTCATCAACTACTCTAGGGGATTCCAGCCTGGGTCTCAGGGCTATTTCATTCCCTGCTGTTTACTAGAGGGAAGTGATTCCCCCAATGTTTCTTCTTCCTCAGGTAGAATCATAGATTTAATTTCTGACAGTGTGAGTTTTGGAGAATTCCCAGGAGTGCAAAAATTCATGAAGATTCTGCATTCCTATAATTGGAGGGAGGTCTTTATTTCAGCTCCAACTTTTCTAGTAGATGTGAGGCTACAAGAGCAAAGGGACAAAACTCAGTGGTCTGTTTACCCTCTAGGGTGTGGACTCCAGAGAGATTAAAGGAGCCTGCCAGTATTCTTTTATGTATTTCCCTCACTTTTGATCCTTATTGGCTGGTTCTCAGGAGTGTTTCTGACCTGAACACTGGAGAAGTTTTCAAGCACAAGGAAGACAACTAACTATTGTTTAAACCAAGTGAAAAATATTAACAAGACAATAATCAGTTGGGGAGGTTATTAACTCTAGGTTAAGATGAGGAAAGAAAGTCTAATGGTGTTATAATCCAAACATTTCTGGAATAGGAATCGAAGTCAACAGAGTAAGATGTGGTCAATGTTTGGGACACAATTTCCTCCAGAAGATAAGGGGTTCACTTGTAGGCTCAAGTGGATATCTGGACATTTCTCACAATGCTTTTGAAGTAGTTGTTTGATTGTATGTTTCTTACTGAAAGCAGTAACCACATCTGACTCGTTCATTTTTACTTGCTTGTTATCGAGCACAGTGCCTAAATACATGTGGTTTAAAATGTCCACAAAGCATATTCAACATAATTTTTGTCTCACTCCCATCTAAAAAGTTTGAGATAGTTTGTTTTGATTAAGATGGCACTTTCAAATCAATACCCATAAGTCAAAGGCATTTTTGTACATCAGTGACAAAGACTCTGAAAGGGAAATAATGAAAACTACCCCATTTACAATAGCATCAAAGAAAATAAAATACCTGGGAATCAACTTAACAAAAGAGGTGAAAGGCCTCTATAAGGAAAATTATAGAAAACTAAAGGAAGAAATCATAGAAGAACTCAGAAGATGGAAAGACCTACCTTGCTCTTGGATAGGTAGAATCAATATTGTCAAAATGTCCATACTACCAAAAGCATTATACAGATTTAATGCAATTCCAATCAAAATCCCAATGTCATTCTTCAAAGAAATAGAAAAAGCAGTCATGAAATTCATCTGGAAAAATAAGAGACCCAGAATAGCCAAAGCAATCCTGAGCAAGAAAAGTGAAGCAGGGGGCATCACCATACCAGACTTTAAATTATACTATAGAGCAATAGTAACAAAAACAGCATGGTATTGGCAACAAAACAGACTGGTAGACCAATGGTACAGAATTGAGGATACAGAGACTAATACATATAATTTCAGCTATCTTATATTAGACAAAGGTGCCAAAAATGTACAGTGGAGAAAGGACAGCCTCTTCAACAAATGGTGCTGGGAAAACTGGAAATCCATATGCAACAAAATGAAATTAAACCCTTATCTCTCACCATGCACAAAGCTCAATTCAAAGTGGATCAAGGACCTAGGAATTAAACCAGAGACAATACACCTAGTGAAGAAAAAGTAAGCTCCAATTTCCAACATGTCAGATTAGGCCCCACGTTCCTTAATAAGAATCCTGTAGCACAAGAATTATTATCAAGAATTAATGAATGGGATAGATTTAAACTAAAAAGCTTCTTCTCAGCAAAAGAAACAATCAGTGAGGTGAATAGAGAGGAAACTAATTGGGAACAAATATTTAATATGTGCACATCAGATAGAGCACTAATTTCTAGAATATATAAAGAACTCACAAAACTTAACACACACACAAAAAATAATAACCCAATCAATAAATGGGCTAAGGAATTGAAAAGACACTTCTCAGAAGAAGATACACAATTAATCAACAAACACATGAAAAAATGCTCAACATCGCTGGCAATTAGAGAAATGCAAATCAAAACTACTCTAAGATTTCATTTCACTCCAGTCAGAATGGCAGCTATCAAGAACACAAACAACAATAAATGTTGGAGAGGATGTGGGGAAAAAGGCACACTCATACATTGCTGGTGGGACTGCAAAATGGTGCAACCGCTATGGAAAGCAGTATGGAGATTTCTTGGAAAACTGGGAATGGAACCACCTTATAACCCAGCTATCCCACTCCTGGGTCTATTCCCAAAGGACTTAAAAACAGCATATTACAGTGACACAGCCACTTCAATGTTTATAGCAGCACAATTCACAATAGGTAGGTTGTGGAACCAACCTAGATGTCCCTCGGTAGATGAGTGGATAAAGAAAATGTGGTATATATACACAATGGAATTTTACTCAGCAATAAAAGAGAATAAAACAATGGCATTTGCAGGTAAATGGATGAAGTTGGAGAATATAATGCTAACTGAAATTAGTCAATCTCAAAAATCCAAATACGGAATGCTTTCTCTGATATTAAGGAGGCTAGTTCACAGTGTTGTTGGATGGGGGTACATAGGAGGATTAGAGGAACACTAGAATGGTCAAAGGAAAGGAAGGGGAAGGGAGGGAGCAAGGGGGGAGGGAGGGAGGGAAAGAAAAGGAAAAAAAAAATTGGTGGTTGAATCAGATGGATATCATTATCCTAAATGCATGATTGAAGATCTGAATCGTTCTTATATACTTTGTATACAAACAGTTGTATGTAAAAAGATGCTATATATGTGCATTATGAATTGTAATACATACTACTATTATAAATAAAAAAAAAGAAAGAAAAAAAGGTGGCACTTTCAAATAATGCTTTGATTTATAGAATACTCTATAGTCTCAACACAAGTGATAATAGAGAGGTGGATCCATGGATGAAAAAGAATAGCTATTTATTGTTTCCCCTGGTAGCCCTTTTCTTTGTCTAGTATATACTCCAAATCCTTGTTAGCGCCCATGCTTAGTTGAGATTGCATCTAAAGACAATGAGTAGATACAGCTCCCTGACCAATCCCTCTCATCCTTTTCTTCCCCCTCAGTCTTTTTCTAGAATTTGCAAGAGAAGCAATGTAACATGGGTTCCAATGGCAAGAAAAAAAAAAAAGCAAAGAGCCACTTTGAATGTTTTTCCTTTATTAAAAAAATTCAGGGGTGGGGTTATAGCTCAGCAGTAGAGTGCTTGCCTCGCACGTGTGAGGCACTGGTTTCGATTCTTAGCACCACATAAAAAATAAATAAAGGAAAGATATTGTGTCCATCTTTAAAAAATTCACTGGGTGCCTAACATGTACTAGGCACAAAGGATTTAGTAGTAAATGCCCTTTGTCTAATTGATATAAACTTAAAAAGAAAAACAAACATCAAAGAATCATATTAAAATTTGAAATTACAACTTCAATGAACACGTAACTTGAAGAAAAGAGTGTAGCTGCAAAAATAACAGCACTACTTTCCTTTACTCAGGACATATATCTGGACATGAGGGGCCTAGATAATGATGTTATTATGAATAGCAACCTCAAAGGTTCAGATATGTATTTGGATAGCCAAGATAGAAGGCTTTAAGAGGTCAATCAATAATTGTGAGTTACTTTCTGAGTCCTATCAATCTCAAAGGGGGTTACTATTTAAGTGAGAGATAAGAACTATCACTGCCCTATATCATGATGTGCCATTTTTAGTCTATTGGGAAAAAATAAAGATGCCTTGAAAATGATGTATTCAATATATGTCTGACTATATTATCTGATGATTAATTCATATCCTTGAGGGAGGGTTTGAATATTTGTGTTTGGTTCAAATTACTCATGAAAAATCTGAGGATGGAGTCTTGGAAAGGGGTGTCATTTGCTTTGTGCAGCTTATGGCCCTTGAAAAGTAGTACTGACTCCCATGACCATCTATGGGCTGCCCCTCTGGTTCAGACTGTCACATTCATCTGCATCATATTAGTACTAAACACTGTTATTCTAACTAAAGCACTGCTGGCATTTTTATTATTCTATTATTATGCATGTTAAATACCCACCGTGGCAAGCTTCAGTCTCACTGAGCTGTCTGCCTGGAAGGTCTCTGTTGTCTCCCTAGTTACTAGTTGTTGTTTCTGGTAATACTCTGGTTTTAAAGATGGCATTTATTTTGAGTCTGACCCTGTTACTCTATTTTCTCCTAATATTTTTAGTGTAAAGATTTGCAAAACATAAGGTATTCAGGAGTGTTCATTTCATATTAAAATAGAAACACTTGTGCAGGTATTATTTTGAAAATTATAGATACTCTGGTGGACAACAAATATAAAAATAAATACATAAAAATGTACACAAAATTTAAAATTTTTTAAAATTATAGATACTCTGAAGGACAACAAATATAAAAATAAATACATAAAAGTGCACACAAAATTTAAAATTTCTATTGATAAACTTAGAAGAGATGTTTATAGGAGAGAGAAATACATGCTGTGTACAGAGCCTTGGTTATCGGCTGATCCTGTGGTGTAGGCAAAAGCCAAGCCTGGGAAACATTCCTTGTCAAAATGCAAGGATGTGAACAGCCTTGATACTCAGCTGTGCAGCTAGTATAGTTATCAGATGATCCAGTACAATGGGTTTTCTGGGTACAGCAGTGTATTTTCAGGACATTCCTGACACTGTAATAGCAGAATAGTTACAGAAATGTTTCTAGCTCTGTAACTTTTTAGTGCACAAAGAAGCCTCTTGAAAACTCACAAGCCTTGAACAATTTACAATGCCTCTATGGTTAAATTTTCTGATTATGAGATCCTATAAAATATACTTGTGGAGCTAGTTCTGGGTTACTGTTCCTCCATCAGTGGGCAGTGTCCCACCTGACCTGAGCTTTGCTTAAAAAGGTCTCTCTGTTCTTCTCCAGTCACCCCCACTCGAGATCCTTTGTTGTTGAGGGCTCGAGTACAGGGGAACTTTAAAAAGAAGAATCAGATGAGGAGATTCTCCTGGGAGACGCACATATACAATTTTGAGATCCTGACAAAAGAAGATGTCACTGTGTACAATAGCAAAATTTTGAGTGCGGGGGCGCCTGGCAACCCAACCAGTGTTTGACAAGGATCCACTGGGAGAATGATGTTTGCAAGGACTCATCATCTCGGGAAAATGCCAGATGTGTGCCTCTGGGCTCTGGTGCCTTTTGTGCACTATTTTCCTAATAATATATTACTCATACTATTCTCTGGTGTTGATCACTGAGGGTGGAAGGAATGCTATGGTATTTTCTAAGAATATTAATAAAACATTAGAAACCATGACCCCTTCCCTACCACAGACAGTAAATAATCTTCTGCCACCGTGTGATGTGTCTTCTTCCTGGAGTGATTGTTATAAACATGTATTGTTATATGTGGGAACATTCACAGAGCCACCTGTTTCTCCAGTCATGAGTATGCAAAAAGCACATAGTCCTGTTGTTAGTAATCAGAGACAGAATAAAATTATAGTGCTTCCTACTACTGAGACCCCATGGGAAAAAAGTTCTTTTGGTGCCTGCAATCCTGCTCTAGTAAGATTAGCTTTGCTAAACAATATAACAGATTTCTACAAAGAAATTGACCATAAGAACTACTGAAACCACTGCCCTCTTGCTAGCCCGAACTTAAAGTTTAACTTAGGCTAATTTAGTCATTAAATTAGAACAATAGCAAGAGATGTGGTGGGGGTGTTATTATCTCATACAATCACTTTTTCCAGTAAGCCTGTTCTGTACAAAGAATTCTATGCGTCTTATGCTAACCACATTCTTGACATGTTAAACTTTAAAAAATGTATAAAAACTGTGTGTGAACTCAATAAACTTGTCAGCATTCTACACTGGCCTTTGAGTCTGTGTGGTTGCTGTCCATCCATCGCTGACGCTGTCTAGCCATCAGAACCCCTTGACCAGGAAGATCCCCGACCCTGCTGGGGCTGGACCCCGGCATTTGAGGCAGCAAAAGAAGAGATTACAGGTAAGGAGTGCCTATCACTTGTGGGATATCACTAGCTGGGTGTAAATCATGGGAAATTCAGGTTCTCAAGAGAGGACCTTTTATGTGCAAGTGCTTAGAATAATGATTAAAGCTCAAGGGTGTCTCATTAAAAGCCATCAACTTGCTGAATTTTAAAGTTTTGTCAATGAAACTTGTCCCTGGTTTTCAGAGGAGGGCATTTTAAATTTAGATACCTGGGAGAAGGTAGGAAAGCAGCTTTGAACTCGCTATACTAATGAGGGTCCAGATAAAATTCCCATGTCAACTTTTACTTTATGGTCATTAATTAGGGACTGTTTAAGTCCTAATAAAGAGGAATTAAGATTACCATCTTCTACCCTGGCAACAGATCTAAAACAAACTTTGCATGGGTGTCAGACCTGAAAGTCTTGTCTGCCCTCTGCCCCATCTCCCCCTCCGCTGGTTGTGGTGGTAAACTCAGCCACGAGTGGTAAATCATTGCCCTTGCAATATGAACAAGAACTAAAATTTGAGGTAAATCGAGATCAGCATCAGCGGGCAAAGAGAGATGTTTCTGATAATTACAAGGACATGACTAAAAACTTTGCTGCTTTGACTTTAACCATACATCCAGCACCCTCTACCTTGGGTGCCAAATCAAGAATATAAACTGTTTCCTGGCCACTGGCTTTGTCCCCAATCCAATCGATATTACAAGAGGCTAGACAGGCTGGGGAAGATATTTCAGGCTTTTGAATTTTTCCTGTATTTGAAAGGGCTGATCCCAATAATCCTGGACAAATGTTATACATGTGTGAGCCTATTCCTTTTAAGATCTTAAAAGATCTAAAAATAGCTTCTAGGGCATATGGGCCAACTTCCCCATTTGTCATTAGCTTGCATGATACTATCTCTAATGAGGCCCTGACTCCATATGATTGGCAGGTTCTGGCTAAGGCATGCTTGAGTCCTGGAGATTACCTAATGTGGAAGTCAGACTGGGTGGAAGCCAGTGGTGAACAAGCAGTTCAAAATCAGACACATGATGTAAATATTACTACAGAGATGTTAACAGGGACTGGAGCCTTTCAGGCTTTACAAAATCAGCTAAGTTATACACTACAAGCTTATTAGCAAATAAATATATGTGCAACAAAAGCATGGAGAAGTTTGCCAACAAAAGGAGAAAAAACAACAGATATCAGCAAAATTAGACAAGGACCAGATGAGCTTTATGCTGATTTTGTGGCTCGCTTATATCAGACTACAAGTAGAATTATTGCAGATCCTGATGCTGGAAATCTTCTGGTAAAACAATTGGCATTTGAAAATGCAACTAAGATTTGCCAAGATGCATTGTGCCCTTATCGAAAGAAGGGTACTGTGGGTTACTTTATTCGTATATGTGCAGACATTGGGCCATCATATATTCAAGGGGTGGCTTTTGCCACAGCATTAAAAGAGGTTTTTCGTCCAGACAAGCAAAAAGATAAGTTCAAGGGACTTTGTTTCAATGGTGGTGAGTCTGGGCATTATGCCAAAAATTACAAACAGTGCTCTGTTCCTATAAGGGTTAGTAGGAGTCAGGGTTCTCCATGGCAACTGGAGATATGCCTTCGATGCCAGCCGGGTAATCACTGGGCAAAGGAATTAAATCACGCACAGACATACATGGGTATCCTTTGGTCCCTCAGCAGGGAAACTGCTGACCTGGCCAACCCCTGACCCGGCAAACAGTGGGGGCACTGTCACTTACTACACCACAGCCGTATAGGCTGGGGCAACCTGCAAACCCACAGTCAGGGACCTCTACCATGCCAACTCCTGGAAGCACAGGATTGGATCTCTGTCCCACCTCCATATTTGTACTGACCCCAGAGATGGGCCCCCAGGCTATTCCTACAGGAGTTTATGGCCCCCTGCCATGGGGTGTTATGGGACTTATTTTGGGAAGAAGTAGTCTAACAATGAAATGTTTTCAAGTGTTACCAGGAGTCATAGATCCTGACTATGAAGGAGAAATTAAGGTCATGACACAAGCAATTAACACTACTGTTAAAATTCTTTCTGAGACTAGGATAGCACAAATTGTTCTGTTGCTTTATAGGTTGACTGGTAAAATTCTTTCTCTTGAGCCCAGAAAAGAAAGAGGTTTTGGCTCCTCTGATCGGGTGTACTGGTCACGATTGATTAAACAGGGGCATCCAGAACTTGATTCATGGCCTAGGGGGTTCTCAATCCCCTGTCCTGTGGGTCAGGCATTTGGGGTTCTGCCAAAGCCATTACTCACTATCCTGTCCAGGTTTGGAGCACTTCTGGCATGAGTACACAATGCCTCTAATCCCAGTCTGCCTTGGATGTGTGGAGATGAACAAAGAATTGGAAAAGCTGTGAGGTTCTGGCTGGGGCCACTCCCAGTGAACCTCAAAGGTTCCTTCTCCTGACTCCTCCCCTACTGTCCCTATGGGGTATCTTGTGGCAACTGGCCAATTAAGTGACACTGTAAAAGCCCCAGTAACATGTGCATCTGGATGAGCCATACTGCACTCTCCTATGCTCACTTCATCCAAGCACCCGACCTCCCCCCCATTGATGGAACATTAGCCATGGAAAGGGACATTTTATAGGGTGTGGTTCATAAAGAAATGCCTGGGTTCTCTTTGTTTCCATAGTAAGCCTTTATAAACCTGTAGGGATTATTTCCATCATTGCTTCTGTGCTCCAGTCTGCTCCACAAGTTTCTTTGGCTACACAAGGGAGGCATTTGCAATTAACCCGTTCCATAAACGCCTTTGAGAAAAGAGTGTTAAGCATCTTAATAACCACTAGATATCTTCCGTACCTTCCGGAGATCAGAATGTACCCCATCATTGGTGTTTTTCCAGTGGATCATCACATTTGGAAGTTTATAGTGGCAGGATAAGGTAAGTTATGCCTCTAAGTCTGATTTCTCCTGGGTCTTTGGCATGGGGTGAACAAAGTTCCTAGCATTCTGCTTGACAGCAATAGGATTGTCAGAACCATGTGGTGAGAGTTGGATGTGCTGGACCATCAGAAGCTAATGGGGAGAGGTCCCTAGTGAAATGGACAGTTTTCTCTGTTATGAGCCCTTGAGTTCTGTTTTTTTTTTTTTTTTTTCCCCCTTACTCAGAGGGGAGCTTTGGTCTCAACAGTTATGCCAGGTTCACCACTAGCTTGCATACTGCAAAGTTGGGATAAGTTTGACCCACAGATGCTCAAGAAAAAATGTCTCATTTTCTTCTGCTGCCAGGCCTAGTAAATGACCTAATCACAGTTGGAAAAAAGGAATATCTCATAATTTTCTGCATCCAACCTGAACTGATTATCAACTGGGGGAATAGAAATTAATCCCTGGAGGAAACATAAATTATAGGACCACACTTTAAGAGACTGATTTTACAAAAGAAAAAAGTGGTTAAAATGACAGAACCAATTAGGCATCAATACCCTAAGTACATGTATAAAAACACAAATGGTATGAAAATACTTTATGTAAAACCAGTGACTTGAAAAATTGTGCTCTTTATATGCAATATGAAATGAGTTGCACTCTGCAAGCATGTGTAACAAATTAGAATAAAAAAGAATCTATGTAAAAAAATTGCCCTATACATAAGGCTTTGCCTCTCAAGCTCAACAGTAGCTTCTCTTACTTAGTTTCTGCCAGATCTCTCTCTCTCTCCAAGGCTTGCATTTGAAATGTAAATTGCAGAGGCCTACAGGGCTTGCAAAGCTTACAGAGAACTTATTTGGGACTGAAGAAAAAAAAAAGTCACTTTTGAATTCAAGCTGCTTGTGCAACCTGACTGGCTATTTTACCATCCTTCTTTCTCAACAAGTTCCTCCCTTAAACACTACAGCACAGGGAGGGATAATAGAATGATCTCATATATACAAGTCTTCTTTACCTTGAGAATCTTTACCTGAGGATTTCAGGACTCTTACATTCTTTAGATATCTAAACTGACTCTAATCTGAGCCAAAAAGTGCACTCTGATCTGATAAAAATGTTCTGCATGCTCCTTTATGAGAGTATTTATGGCCGTGTTTTTGTTTTTTAACTCCTGCTTTTTCTTTTTTTTAATTCTGTTTTTGAGCTCATGGTTGTATAGTGAATTCACATTTGATCCAGTGTGCTCAAATTAATATCAGTCTTATTTTATCTAACTATAGAGGCTTTTACACTCTATTCAGAGGCCAATTTTTCAAGGGTTAGCTCTCAAATACATTGAGAAAAATTTCCTTTTACATAATCCTAAGAAGAACATAGATATGGTGATGTTGGGAATAAACCTGATAGCCATTGAGGACAAGTGGCCACCTGAACCTTTGATTTCAGTGTCCATCATGTCTGTCAGACTTTATGTGCAAATAGTAAAAGAGGTTTCAATTAAAGTATTATAAAAACATAAAAACATTTCATCTTATCAAAATGGAGTAATTTGTCTAAATTCAAAAATTTTATAAGGGTTGTTTCAGGATGTGAATTTTAAAACAGGGTTCAACAGCTAGAAAAGAAATATAAGAAGGTTCTAGGTATGAAAATATATTTTAGTATGGAAAGTAGAAGGAAAAATTGTTTCTGGATGAAAAAGTGTTTTGTATGGTAAGATAAAAAGTTGTAGAATGTCTAAGTTACAGAAGGTTTATGGAGGGCAAATTTCAAAAATTTGTGTTTAAATAAGTTGGTTATATATAAGTAGCATAATCAGTTAAAGTTATTTAAGGCTTTTTCCTAAGGTCAAATATTAATGCATTGGGCTGGGTTTATAGCTCAGTGGTAGAGTGCATGCCTCACACATGTGAAGCACTGTGAGGCATCGGGTTCAATCCTCAGTACCACGTAAAAATAACCAAATAAAGATATTAAAAATGCTTTAAAATATTAATGTATTGATATAAATGAAAGTTTAATCCTCTATGGGTTGAAGTAACAAATATTTCTTAAAATATTAATATGATCTTATTTATCAAGACCATTTCTTGTGTCTGCTAAGTTTTATTATTTAGAGGAACTTGTCTTAAAGGAATTAGGTTTTTCACTATTCTGGTTAAACAACAACTGATATTTTAGAGTATTACACTACATTGCTGAGTCTAAAATTTTCTTTAAAAGCTAAACCTGACTAATATAAGAACATCAGTATAATTGTGATGCTACTACTTGCTTCTTGGTATAATAAATGTAGTTATATCTTCCAAATATACAAGTCTTTAAAATATAAGGTTTAGAAGAACATTTTATCAAGCTGGTGTTCTTCAAACTAAAGTTTAAAATAAAGATTTGGAATATAAAAATTGTGTTTCTTGGTCCATAGCTATTATTTGAATTGACTATGTTTTTACTCTTGTTAATTTCATTTTATATTTTTCTTGTAAACTTTATAACTCTTGTTTGTTAGTACTTTACAGAAAACTTCTGATATAACAACCTGACTTAATTTAAGATAATATGCCATCATCTATAAGACAGAAAGGATGTAAGGTCGACTTCCAGTACTAATAATGACCCAAGTAAACAGAAGGAGAAAAATAACTGTAAAGTTAGAGACATTAAAGCTAAAACCCAGTAAGCTTACTTAAGACTGGTGAAACTGGCTTGCTGGATGTCTAAGCTTAAAAACTAAATTAAGGAAGTAAAAGGGACAAGGAAAAATTGCCAGTATTTGGCTCTTGCCCTCTGAGTCAGCTTAAACCCAGGGAACAAGGGGACTTCTTTAAGGGCTTTGCAACTCTGGGTCACATGACCTCCCAATCAGGGGGATCACTGAGATCCTAGAGAGAGAAAGCCAACCAGTGCACATACTGCAAAGAGGAGGGTTGTTGGAGAGGGAGGTGTCCCTGATGCTTCCAAGGGAAGCCACATAGTCAGGGAGACCCTGACCCATTCTGGCAGATGGCACTAACTGAGCTAAGAGGCTGCTCTCAAGTTCCCAAGAGTGACCCCCTGTGGGTAATCAGCTGACTCTTAACAATAGATAGGAACAACATCAGTTTGACCATCTCTGTATTAAACACCTAGCAAAACAGTTATTATCAAAACAGAGCCATACCTTGACATTTAAAAGGAAAGACAACTGCTCTTTTAATGTAACTTAAGATGTACACTTGTATTAGCCCCACCAAGAGCAAATAAGACTGGAGGCTACAAAAGAGGGATTCTTAGACAGGAGTGCCTGATAACTATCAAAAGAGACTATCAAAGTCAGAAGTTTTATTAGTCAATAGTCATTTTAAGGCTTACAAATCTTCCTAACCCCCTACACAGGTAGGTTTGATCTGTGTTTGCCTAAGTAACAGAAATAAAGGGATCTCTACTAAACACAGAGGTTATGCCAATAAAGAAATATTTTACAAAAATCAGATGACATTAGATATCTTAAATACATCTTATGGGGACATCTGTGACATTGTTAAAACTAAGTGTTATGTTTACATTCCTGATAACTCTGTCAATGTTAAAATTTTACTTTCTCAAATAGAGGCCATGTCCTCACTGGCTTTGTTAGGGGAATAGCATTTTAGCTCTTGTACTTCCTGGTGAGAGATTACTGGTTTCTATTATCATCATGATATTCATTGACATGTTCCAGATGCTACAACATTTATTTTGTATCAATCTCGTTCCTGTACTCATATCTTTTTGTTTCTCTCATAGAAGCACCCACCTCCATGATGACTTTACAACCTGTTGCTTCCAAACCAGACTTTTGCCATAAACCCCTCAACTGACCCAAAACATTCTTAAAAGGAAAACCCAAACTGCTTGCCCCACATTGCCCCTTCCCAGCTTGAAGCAGCCAGAGTGCTCATCATCCATTTTCCTGTACAGCAGTAAGGGTTTCCTTCTCAGAGAGGGGTTTAGGCTCAGGGGCAAAATGACAGTTTGTGTAGATAATGAACGATTAGGTTGAGTTAGAAAGTTGGAAGCTGATTCAAAGGGAATGGAATGTGAATACCTCCCCTTCCTCCAAGGTTACCTGCCTCAAGGGAATTATTTCTCCCTCCAAGGAGTTAATGAGTAGCCTCTGCATGGCTCCCTTCCTGCCTGTACCCCTAGGTAGCTTTGTTCCCACCCTTAGGTCACTCTACCTTTTGGGTCATGTATACAGGATGGGAGGAGTGAGCATGAGAACAAAAGAAATCTAAAATGTATAAAAGGGACAGAATATCCTCACTTCCTTGGATAACCAGCTCTGGGGGCCCCTTCTTTATGGAGAAGTCTGTCTTTGTTTTATCCTTTAAATAAAACTTGCTTTGTAAGCTTGCCTTGGCATTTCTGGGGTGTTCAATCTTCTTCTTCTTTTTTTTTTTTTTTTTTGGTACTGGGGATTGAACTCATGGGCACTTGACCACTGGGCCACATCCCCAGCCCTTTTTTTTTTTTTGTATTTTATTAGAAGCAGGGTCTCACTGAGTTACTAAGTGCCTGGCCATTGCTGAGGCTGGCTTTGAACTCGCGATCCTCCTGCCTCAGCCTCCCAAAGTGCTGGGATTACAGGCGTGCGCCACCGCGCCCGGCTTGGGGTGTTCAATCTTCAACACTTGGGGAATGAGACTTGGTTCTGTTTCTCATCATTGTTATCAACTAGACATACTAAATGCTGAGGAATTCGGCTTTTTAAATCTTTACAAAGCACTATACAACAGTGATATTACCCATGTTTTATTGGACACTTTCAATGCTCATTCAGGTGTTCCAGGACCTTAGTAGAAGGAAACAATGTTATAGATCATTTTGTTACATCATTACAATGTGTATCACCTTATTCTTTAGCCCAAGCATTACACCCTACATCACCAAAATTATTTCGGTTTATGCAAAGACTTTCATCTTACTTGGAAAGAGGCCCAGACTGTAGTCAAATAATACTCCCAATGTGTTATTCACCTCCCAATCTTATCAACTGGCATAAATCCTTGAGGCCTTAAACCAAATCACATTTGGCATATGGATGTTATGTAGGAGCAGGAATTTGAAAGACAATGGTGGTACCTATGTCTATTGACACATATTCTCTCTCTCTCTCTCTTCTTTTCTTTCTTTCTTTCTTTTTTCTTTTTCTTTTTTTTTTTTTTTTTTTTTTTTTTTTTTTTTTTTTGCTACAACACAAATAAGAGAAAGTGCTAAACATGTAGTTAATCATTGCCTGGCTGCTTTTGCAGTCATGGGCAAATTCCAAGAATTCAAAACTGATAATGGTCTGGCTTATGCTAGCTCTTCTTTTCAACACTTTTGTGCTTCCTATTATATTATTCATAAGACAAAAAAATTCAAACAATGCTAAAGGACAAGCAATAGTAAAAGTGTGCCAATAAAATGTTAAAGATTCAACTTCAAAAAGAGGGAAAGAGATATTATCCATTTCCGCAGAATCAATTACATTATGCTGTTTTTACTTTAAAAATGTTAAACAAACAACCAATGGAAGGCACACTAAGTACAAATCGCCTGACTTGGGGGTCAGATCAAGAAACTAATGAATGTATGTGGTTGAGAGTCGAGGGGCCTCTGTGACACTGGCTACTATGTTTATGGCAATGCTGACCATTGTAAGTTGCCAGGAATGTATGATGACAGGAAAAACTTTCTGGACATATTTTCCAGACCCTCCTGTAGTTATCCTACTTCCTGGGCAGGAGGATCTATTCCAGTGTTCACAAATCACTCTGCCATGGTGGTGGGTTAATCTATCCTATTATTCTTTCTCATTAATTTAATTATACTTATCCTGGATGTAGTGCTCAGGCCCCTATTTGTCAAAAACAAAACAAAACAAAAACAAAAACAAACAAACAAAAAAAAAACTGGGTGCTTACAAGTGTCCCAGGAATATAAGATATCCAGTGGTTGCACTTGTGTTGCCACAATTTCTGGTCCTTGGGATTTTAAAAAATATATACAAACCATTATTAAAATAGGGTTTCCTAATTCCAGTGATAAGAACTCTGTCAAATACCCTTTGCTTCCTTATTGCCCTAGTTCCACCTCCTTAGAATTAGGGATTCCCTCCACCCACCAATGGCTAGCTTGTGCTAAGTTAGTTCCCATAAGACATTGCCCAGTGTGAGTCATTTGTCCTGGACTGCTCTCATAGATTTGATTCAGTGCATCTCATAGTGAATTCATGACTCCTGGAGGGTTTGTTAGTAAAATGTTGACCACAAGTTCAGGAAATATTTAGAAAGATTTATGGCTTCTAGCTGCTGCTTTAGATTTTGTTATCTTTACTAGAGAATCACTAACAGATGTAGCCAGTGGTTGTACTGCTAGCTCATGTTATGATTTGTGGGCATGTGTTTGTTTTCCTTATGTATTATTAGTAGGAAATGCTACTATCATAAAAATTGACAGTGACTGATATTTTGTATAGTGTACTAATTGTACTCTCACTAATTGCATGACTAGACATAACAAAGATCAAGATATTTTGGTTTTATAATAGCCTTCCTTTCTTATGCTTCCCACTAGCCAGGGCTGCAAGTTCTTCAGGAACTTCATAAGCAGTTGAATTGAACATGTTGTGCCACACGACTTGTAGTCTTTGGTATTGTTATCCTAAGTACTGTAATTACTTCTGCAATCACTGACTCTGTTGTTCTGGTAGGAGGCACCCAAATGGCCCATTTTGTCAATACTCTGGCACAAAATAATTTAAGAGCATTTTGAGATCAGGAGGCTATTAATAATAAACTTAAAGCTAAGTTAAATGCTTTAGAAGCTACTGTAATGAGCTTAGGTGATCAGATACAAAGTCTTCAGGTCACACAAAAATTATGATGCCATGTTGCTTATCAATTTATTTGTGTAACAACTGTTCCATATGATAGTTCCCAATGGAATTGGGAAAAGATAAAAATGCATCTATTAGAAATTTGAATCATAACAATGTTAATTTACATTTCTTGCAACTGCATCATTACATCCAAGCCATGGGGAAAGTCAGATTCCCATGTAATCTCCTGCCATTTGCAAAACACCTGTTAGATGACCTAACTGGTTTTGATTCTTGGAATATGCTAAAATATACTACATGGTATCTCATAGGGTTTGTTTTCTTTAATTTTGTATTGGTTTCTTGCAGTCAGCTGCAAGCTCATCAGATCCCAGTTCAACACCTCCAAATAGACATGCTTTGGCTGTAGTTAAAAAATATAAAGGGGGGTAGATGTGGAGAGTAAATGAGCCTGGTTGTTGGCTGATCCTGCAGTGTAGACAAAAGCCAAGCCTGGGAAACATTCCTTGCCAAAAGGTGAGGATGTGAGCAGCCTTGATATTTGGCTCTGCCAGTTAATAGTTATAAGATGTTCCAGTACAATGAGTTTTCTGGGTATAGCAGGGTAGTTGCAGGATGTTCCTGAGGCTGTAACAGCAGGATAGTTACAGAAATGTTTCTAGCTCTGTAACTTTTTAGTGCACAAAGAACCTCTTGAAAACTCACAAGCCTTGAACAACTTAAAATGCCCCTATAGTTAAATTTTCTGATTGTGAGATCCTATAAAATAAACTTGTGGAGCTAGTTCAGGGTTACTGTTCCTATATCAGGGGACAGTGTCCCACTTGGCCTTTGTTGTTGCTATGCAGGTTGAGGCAATGCTGTCTGAAGAATCACAGCAGGACATTGAAAGATGAGATGAATTTGGCTAAAATAAAGGCGAAAAGAATCTTTCAAGAAGCAAAATAGAATGCCAAAACATCACCAATGCTAATTATATGAACTATGAATTTAGAAGTTTGAATGAAAGGCATAACTTTCCTCTGACTTACTTACCTATATTTTTCTTATTCTTCAAAATTTATTTCATTCAACTTAATATTTCATTGAATTTTTTATATACTAAATAGGGAAATTTCCAGGTGTTTCATGACAAATGTTATTGATGAGACTACCAGAAAACAAGCATACTCATAAATTGCTGGTGAGAATTTAAAATGGTGCAATCACTTTGGAAGGAAATTTTCAAAAATATAACATCATAAGTGCATTTACCTTTTGCTCAAAATTTCCAATTTTTAGACTTACATCTGTCACATGCACAAACAGAACTATAAAAATGCATATGCATAAAGCTATTCTTTGTAGCATGGTCTTTAATAGTAAATGATTGGTTAAATAAATTATGGCATGTATTACAAAATAGGAGGTTGAAAAAGAGTGAGAACTATTTTTGTGGTTAAAGAATACCTATACTGGAATTAGGATCTATTTTAGCTTCAATGAAAGTGGCACCATGACTGAAATTAATGATATTACTTTAACAAAGTATAAGAACCTAAACAGGGGACAGACAACTTAACGGAGCTCAGTTCATTCTTCCTGGGAAAAATCTAGTGAGGAAGGAAATGATTATTGAGGTTATAAATGCGGGGGCACCTGGCAACCCAACCAGTGTTTGACAAGGATCCACTGGGAGAATGATGTTTGCAAGGACTCATCATCTTGGGAAAATGCCAGATGTATGCCTCTGGGCTCTGGTGCCTTTTGTGCACTATTTTCCTAATAATATATTACTCATACTATTCTCTGGTGTTGATCACTGAGGGTGGAAGGAATGCTACAGTATTTTCTAAAAATATTAATAAAATATTAGAAACCATGACCCCTTTCCTACCACAGACAGTAAATAATCTTCTGCCACCGTGTGATGTGTCTTCTTCCTGGAGTGATTGTTATAAACATGTATTGTTATATGTGAGAACAGTCACAGAGCCACCTGTTTCTCCAGTCATGAGTATGCAAAAAGCACATAGTCCTATTGTTAGTAATCAGAGACAGAATAAAATTATAGTGCTTCCTACTACTGAGACCCCATGGGGAAAAGTTCTTTTGGTGCCTGCAATCCTGCTCTAGTAAGATTAGCTTTGCTAAACAATATAACAGATTTCTACAAAGAAATTGACCATAAGAACCACTAAAGCCACTGCCCTCTTGCTAGCCCGAACTTAAAGATTAACTTAGGCTAATTTAGACAAGAATAGAGTTAAGAGTCTAACACGTTTACCACAGTTAAGCACTAGGTGATAAATTATGAAGAAATAGAAACTTAAGATCAACTTTGTTGATTTTTTTCATAAATTTAGACATTAAAAATAAAACAATAGTAGGGGACGTGGTGGGGGTGTTATTATCTCATACAATCACTTTTCCTAGTAAGCCTGTTCTGTACAAAGAATTCTATGGGTCTTATATTAACCACATTTTTGGCATGTTATACTTTAAGAAATGTATAAAAATGGTGTGTGAACTCAATAAACTTGGCAGTGTTCTACACTGGCCTGTGAGTCTGTGTGGTTGCTGTCCATCCATTGCTGACGCTGTCTTGCAGTCAGAACCCCTTGACCAGGAAGACCCCCGACTCTGCTAGGGCTAGACCCCGGCATATAAAGACATATATGAGGGTTATGGATCCACTTTTCTCTATCCATATTGTATACCAATAAGCTGAAAAGAACTAACTAACACTACTTCAAGGGCATGAGAACTGAAGTAAAATAGTGAGAAAAGTTTTGTACTGGGAGGGATTACAGGATTTTCCATCCAATAAACAGATGGTCAGATTTGGCTAACAAAGAGAAAATGGCAAGATAATTTGAGAGAAGATTTTTATTCTTTTTCTATGTATGTACCCGTGTTTTAAAGTTACTAGCAGTTTCATGCTGTCAAAAATGTATGTAACACAGGAATATGAATATCTGAAAACATTTGGCCACAAAGGGCTGTAACACCAACACCACCAATAAGGAAAAAATGTTGACAATGGGTAGGCAGAGAAGCTTTTGCACTGCTGTGTTCCTTCCTCTTTATATTGAGCTATCCAAAGGCCATTTCAGGAATTCAGTTTCATCCCAATGGACATGTGAAAAGAGGCAGAGAGGAAGCTCAAATATGAGACTGATTGTGCTCCATTTGATGAACTTTTACATCATAATGTTTATAGGATGTGGCTTCTGAGAACTAGGGCCTTGTGGAAGGTCCTGGTGAGGGCATTCTTCACCTCATTATTCCTCAGGCTGTAGATGATGGGGTTCAACATGGGAGTCACAACAGTGTAGGACAATGACAACAATTTCTTGCTCTCAGGAGAATTATTTGATTTGGGACGAAAGTAGGTGAGGCTTAAAGATACATAGAAAAGAGAGACAACAAGGAGGTGGGAGGAGCAGGTAGAGAAGGCTTTATGCTTCCCTTTAGCTGATTGGATCTTGAGGATGGCAGCAGCAATGCGAGTGTAGGAACATAAGATGAGCAAGCAGGGAATCATGATGATCAGAATGGTCCCCACAATGGCATAGATCTCAAACCGTGCTGTGTCTGCACAAACTAGCCTCAGCACAGGTGGGCTGTCACAGAAGAAGTGGTTCACCTTATTGGTGGCACAGAATGGAAAACTGAAGAGCCACATGGTCTGCACAGTAGCCACAGGAAAGCCTGAAAACCAGGAAACAGCAGCCAGTTTGGCACGTGTCCTTTGGTTCATGAGGACTGGGTAGTGCAAGGGACTGCAGATGGCTACATAGCGATCATATGCCATGGTGGCCAGGAGGAAGCATTCGGCCACCCCAAAGAAGAAGGAGAAATACATCTGAGCGGCACAGCCAGGGAAGGAGATGGTTGTGTCCTGGGCAATGAGGGTCCCCAGCATTTTGGGCACAATGACTAGGTTGAAGCCAATCTCCAAGAAGGACAAGTTTCTGAGGAAGAAGTACATGGGACTGTGCAGCATGGGGTCAGCCAAGGTCACCAGAATGATGAGGCTGTTTCCCATCAGAGTGACCAGGTAGATGGTTAGAAATGTCAGGAACAGCAATGACTGTATTTCAGTAGGTAGGGAAGAGAAGCTCATGAGGATAAACTCACTTACTCTTGTCCAGTTTTCTGTAGCCATAAATCCCCAGTGTGGTCATGAAGAGAGATTTTTCATTGGGAGTTTCTGTATTTGTTTTTCAAATCCTCTTTAGTTTCAGGAAAAGCAAGATCAGGTTCTCTTGGAAGAGGATGGGTAATTTGCTAAGAATAAAGATACAAAGAAGAATACCATGCCTAAGCTTGAGAAGGGCCTATGATACGTTCCTGTTTGCACAATAACATATTTAGAAAGGCCATGCAATGTCAGACTCATGAATCTCTGAAGGAGACACTAAGGAATACATTTTAGGAGACAATGGTGTTCCTGGCAACTCCTGAACTTTTGAGAAACCTATCTAATGTTCATGATCTCATTGAAAAACACATAAATGTGAATTTATCAAATCTCAAGAAATGTAATTATAATGCAAAGTAAGGCAACTAATTTTTTTTCTAGTGTTCATAAATCTTTCTTGCCTGGGTAGAATTTGAGAGGTGAATGAAGGATTAGCATGTATTGACAACAGATTACATGCATATCTTTTTCTAGTTATAACTCTATTCTCTACATGAAAACATGAATTTCAGAGAAGAAACAGCAATTAAATGGCAGATCTTGAGTCCAACCCACATCTGTTGAATTCCAAATATCTTTTGATTTCTACTAAACTCGATTTTGCTTTGTTGGACTCTTCTACCTTGATCTGAGGACTAAATGCTTGGGATATAGGAATGTTCAAATTTTCAGTTGAGTATCAAGAGTCTCTTCTTATTATCTTGGTAATCTAGAATAACAAATTCTAATGGAGAAATAGTGGGTGAAGTTGGCCAATGAAATTGGTTGACAGTCTGGGATAAATGAAAAAGGAATTAGGGTGAGGGAACTATCATAAGAAACACTAAAAGTTTAATAATTAAAATAAAAACATTATTAGGAACAGTAGAAAACAGATGTAACACAAAGTATAAAAACAAATAAGAATCCAGTCAGTGTTTTGGATATTTTCCATCAATATGCTTTTATTTCATGCTAAAGAATTTGGACTTTATTCTCTAGAGAACACAATTAGCCCAGATATTCAGAACAGTGGAATCATATTTTCAAATACACCATGTAGAAAGATCACTCTGGCATTTTTGTGAGACTAGATGGTAGAGTGTGGAAGTAGGGAGGGATAAAAAGTTGTATGCTTGGGATCAGGAACACCAGGTGAAATGTACATCATTGCTACTAGTGTTCAATAATAATTTATTTTCAAGGAGCACATAATTTTTTAAAATATTTATTCATTTTAGTTGTACACAATGCCTTTTTATGTATATGTGGTGCTGAGGATTGAACCCAGGTCGTGCATGTGCTAGGCGAGCGCTCTACTGCTGAGCCACAACCCCAGCCCCAAGGAGCACATAATCTTAATGAAGAGAGGCTGAATATTAGTCAATGACTAATTTGTATTTCAAGGTTATATTCAAAATTTCAAACCATTTGAATCTAAGATTTCTTTGAAGGACATAATGTCTACAGTTTTGTTCCCATCTTCAGAAACACTAAATATGATTTTAAAAATAATAAAGGATCATTGATGCAGCAGAGACTCTCAACTAGACTCTCTTACTAACGTTGAAAGACAAGGTAGTCCTCTGTGTTGCAGATTTAGTAAATAGAACTCATATGAGATATGAAGACACAACATTTCACATTAATGAGATAAATCCAAGGCATCAGAGCAGTTGTTATACTTCTCAAAAGAGTCTGGAAGAAAATGGAGAGCCATCAAATTGTCTTAAAAAAGTCTTAAATATTGAATGAATAGCCTTGAAAATTAACCCTAAACTCAAAAAAAAAAAAAAAAAAAATCACCAAAGGGGGAAACCATGATTACAGAATTAAAAGGCTATAGATCACAGTGACAAAAACTTAAAACCCAAACAACCAAAAACTGAATTTGCAGATTAGGGTGCAAGTTTGAGAAATCATAGCAAATTACAAAACGATTGAAATTATGAGAACAATGTAGTAAAATAAAGGAAATGAAAAATCTACCTAATAGGCAATCCTAAGTAATAGAACAAAGAAAAGAGCAAGAAAACAATATTTGAAGAAGTATCAGGGGAAGAAAAAACATCTCTGAGGTAAGGGAAGACCTGACTTTTTGAACTGAGAGAATCACTAAGTAAAAAACAACAAATTTTAAAACATTCCTAAAACACATGATTTTATGTTAATGGAATTTTCTTTTAATTTTTAAAAATATTTATTTATTTGCTTTAGTTGTACACAATGGAATGCATTTATGTTTATGTGGTGCTGAGGATTGAACCAGGGCCACGCACGTGCTAGGCTAGTGCTCTACCGCTGAGCCACAACCCCAGCCCTTCTTTTAATTTTTGAAATAGTGAAAATTACTATTAAGTAATCAGATTGGAAAAATGATTGAAACATCACAAAACAAATTAAAAATTCCCCTATAATTCACCACTGAGCCTACCTCCAAAAAAAAAAAAAAAAAAAGTTTCACCATCATTCCCCTACAAGGAAATGCATATATGCACATCAAGATCACAAGGATACATCATTACACATACATTAGAGTAGGTTAAAAAAAATAGTGACAGCACTAAGTACTGTGAAGATTTGAGCAACTGGATCATTCATACATTGCTGTTAGGAGTGTATATGGTTACAACCAGTCTAGAAAACTATCACAGTTCTTTAAGGGTCATATTCACATTAATAAATTATAAAAATATGAAGAGAATATTTTTTAAATTTAAATTTATTTATTTATTGTTTATTCAAAGTTGTATTTATAATAGTAGTATGCATTATAATTCATAATAAGCATATACAGCATCTTTTTACAAAACACTGTTTGTATACAATATATATTCGTACCATTTAAATCTTCAATCATGCATTTAGGATAATGACATCCATCTTATTCAATCACCTTTTCTTTTTTCCCCTCCATACCCCCTTTACTCCCTTCCTTCCCCTCCCTCTCCTTTGACCTTTCTAGGGTTCCTCTAATCCTCCTATGTACCTCGACCCAACACCACTGTGACTCAGCCTCCTTATATCAGAGAAAACATTCAGTATTTAGATTTTTGAGATTGACTAACTTCACTTAGCATTATATTCTCCAACTTCATCCATTTACCTGCGAATGCCATTATTTTATTCTCTTTTATTGCTGAGTAAAATTCCATTGTGTATATGTACCACATTTTCTTTATCCATTCATCAACTGAGGCACATCTAGGTTGGTTCCACAATCTAGCTACTGTGAATTGTGCTGCTATAAACATTGAAGTGGCTGTGTCACTGTAATATGCTGTTTTTAAGTCCTTTGGGATTAGACCCAGGAGTGGGATGGCTGGGTCATAGGGTGGTGGTTCCATTCCTAGCTTTCCAAGAAATCTCCATACTGCCTTCCATAACGGTTGCACCATTTTGCAGTCTCACCAGCAATGTATGAGTGTGCCCACATCCTCGCCAACATTTATTGTTGTTTGTGTTGAAGAGAATATTTTTGTAGTAAAATAAAAGATCCAACCTTGAATTGAAATATTAAAATAAAAGTGGAAGGCATTTCCACCCAAATCATGCAACCAAAATAGTCCTAAGCTAGCACAGTTATGAGAATGAGTTGTATTCAATTTTCAATAAACAGATAGTCCTAGGGTCATTTAAATTTCTTCCAAATGAAGAGACCAATGTTTATTCTGTAATTATAATAATAACAACAAATGCTGTAATTCAGAATTTGAAAATATAACATATGTAAAATTCTCCTTGGATCAATCTTCCCAATTAATAATAGATGTAAAAATTTGAAAAAAAGTTTCATTTACTTATATCCATCCAAATCTATATTTCAATAACACATTATGCTAAAGTAGAATTTGTTTCAAGGATAAAAATGTAGTTCAAAATTGAGTACTCACGTGGAATTTATCCCACCAAAAATTCAATTAAAAAAGTTAACCTCAGTAGGTACTGAAAATATGCTATGTAACTCAACATTTACTCTGATATTAAAAATACATCAAATAAATTTGCAGTCAACCAGTTAAGACAATTTTCTTAAGACAACCTGAATATCTACATAGAAATAATAGCCAACATTATACTTTTAAGTAAAATATTAGAACAGAAGTTCTTATGTTTGGGGATCATGGAATCTTTGAGAAGCTGACAACTATAGAATCTCTCTCCTTTGAAAGTTTTATGTATCTTTATATCTGTCTACACATCCATGACTATATTATATCCATACACAAAAATACTTTACTTTTTTGGGGAAACTCAGATCTTTTGAAGGCCCTGGTTAAACCCACATTGGAGTTTAGTGTCACAAAACACTCTGGGAATTTTGGAAAATTCAATAAGACAAGGAAACTAGATATAACATAAATATTGGAAAGGAAAAGAAAATATTATCATTTCAAGAAGATGAAAAGATAGTAATATTAAGAAGTTCAATGAATTGTCCAGTTACAGAAGAGGTGTACGAAACAAGTAGTTTTCCTATATTCATGGAAAAAAAATAGTTAAAAAAATAGTTTTGCTGTATTGGTATCACACAGAATAAGCATGTCAAAAATTGATATGTTCTTATGCAATGCAGTTCACTTTCATGTTAGAAGAATGTCTTGGACTGAACCCAATATGCAATTGAGTTTCATTTTGTGTTTATTAAAAATTACTAACAAACTAATAAGTATTTTAGTGTATTTCCAAAATCATTAAGAAAAGTATATCAAGAAGTATACACACACAAAAAATTAAACCATTTTATAATATAACTTCATGATATTTAATTATCTTCCTCATACTGTCAAAAATTTTTACATCTATTTATATTTTTTCTTGTGCTTTAGGGAGACAATTTATATACAGTGAAGGTCAAAAGCAGGGTATATATAAAAGGTTGGGGAAGAGCAAGGAAATCTCACAGGGAAAATGAGGATTTCACTGGAGATTCATGAGGTGAGCAGAATGTTTAATGTAAATATTTGTTGTAAAAATTTTATATATCTATATACACATATATGTGTACATATATCTTATATATTATATATGCATACATGAATGTTTTATAAATATATATACACACATATACAAAGCCTGTAGTTTTATTCCTTTGTTAACATTTTAGTGGTACAATTGCAAGTGTTTTATACTTATTCTTTGTAATTTATATTATTTGCATTATGCATAGTGGAAATACATTGTTTTTTATTTAGAAGAAAAATACTTGTATATTTTTAAAAATAAAAATACTGAAAACACAAAATAACCTACAAAAAAAAAGGAAAGATAAGTGACAAATTTCAGAAAACATTTGTAATTGTGGAAACAAATAATAAAATGTGATTTTCTACCTAACATATAATAAGCCATTGAGATCATCTTAAAATAGATACAATCTGTCCAAAAGAAAAATAGTAAGAGGACATAAAGATTTAATTCTCAAAGAAATCTAATAACTAGCAAGCATGTGAAAACTATTTTGTTACTGATAACAATAAAATTAAGTAAACAGAGATTAAATTTCTTTATCAGATTTGAGATGTTTAAAAATATATTATTCACTACACATAAGGGATGGTGTAGTAGGCAATATCTTATATTGCTAAGGATGTGTAAATGAGTATAACTTCTTTGAAAATCAGTTTGTCACAACTATGTGAAGATAATTTAAAATTCCTACATTTTGCTGAAAGAACCCTTTCTGATGAAAGAGGTACAGGCAATGATTTTGTGTGTAAGTTTCCATGCTGACCATTACTGTGATAAAGTGATGAATAATCATCAATACAGATTAATGCATGGTTCAATTATAAAGTAAGTATTCAATAAAATGCCCTCACTCATTAATCTTTGATAAATATTTAATGCTGTTGCATAGTAATTGCTATATAATATCTAATGGAAAAAACCCCACAACACTGCTCACTGTGATACATTTCCAATTTTTAAAATGGATGCTGTATAGAAAGACTGAAAGGGTACATGTAAAATTAAAAGTGATTTAGTTCAAATAGTAAAAAGAGGGGATTTATTTTCTTATTTTTCTTTTTTTGGATTTCTCCATTTTCTAGAATGAGCTGCATTTGTTATATGTTAGCAATAAAAACATTAACATGAAAATGATGATCATATAGGATAAGGCTGGCAGTATTTACTATGTAATAGATTTATGCTTTGTGCTTTACGTTCACTGCCTCATTTACTTCTCACAACTAGTGCCATTGTTCTCCTCCCCATATTAAAAATGAATAAGCTGAAATTTAGAGTTGATACGTAATTTCACAGTTAAGAAACTTTGCGATATTTTGAAAATTGGGTTTGAAATGATCATAAGTTATATCTCAAGTATCATCTTGAGTCCATATCATATCTCCTCTACCATAATATTGAACATACAAGTTCAGTTTTGTGTTTCTATGCCTTTCCATGTGACATTGCTTCTGCCTTCCCACACCCCATCTTCTACCCGTCTGACTCAAAACTTAGCTCTATTATGTGATGCTTCCAGATAGGATTAGTCTTCTTCTCTGTTTTCCTATATCCTTTAAGATATTTTAATCACTTCAGATATTATAATATTTATATCAATCTGTAGACCGCATTGGAGTATTAATTGTCTTTGTTATCTGTTTTATGGGAAGTAGCCCACTGTCTGTCTAGAATAAGCTATTTATATGTGTTTTGGGACAACTAATTAGAGAATAAATATATGAATTTGACAAAGTTCATTTTTAATGGAGTTTCCACTCCTCACTAGGGTTCTTATTTTCTCAATGACTGCCATTCCTTTGTCAGAGCTCTGCTTTCACTAGAAGCCCCATTTCATGACAGATGTTGTGTGTGGTGCTAGTGAAGAGGATTTGGGAAGGAGAGGAGAGCAGAGATAAAAGGGATGGCTAGCTTTCCCTTGGAACTCCTGGCAACTACTGGGGGAAAAGAGCTGCACCCTGTCTCTGTTGTGGGAAATATTGCAGAAGCCAGTATTCCATGGCTGGCCCACAGCTTCCTTGCCAGGCCTTCCAGGACTTTCCTGGGAACATACTTTGCTAATCATTTCTCTGACTGTCCCAGGAATAGGGGCCCATTCTTCTAAGACTCCTATACTCATAGACTTTCCCTAAAGAAGTAGCATGTCCTGATGTCCTGCTCCTCATGAAAGTTCACCAAGGCAAATCTTCCCCAAGTTAATCAAAGGAAAATAGAGACCTAAGGAAGTGTATGTCCTATTGAGGCTTCAGGGCCTGGAAGCTTCCTGACCCAGAAAAAAATATGAGAGAATTGGAGAAAACCTGGGTAATATAAATTTTCTTGTGGCCTCAGGTCCTATCTTATGACATAGAAAGGGGAAACTGAGGTCCAAGAAAGAAAGGAACAGATGAGATCTTTCCAGTGTAGACATTGGATTAGAATTTAGGTGTCCCACCAAAACCTGCCCAAACCTTGCCCCATTGAACAAATGAACCTCTAGATGGGTCACTCCTTGTTTTGGCCTTTTATAAAGAGTCTTACCTGTATCCAACAGGGACATCTTTCTTCATTGGCTCTGCCTGACATTCATCTAAGAGCTCTATCTGTTTCTTCTAGAAAATCCAGAGGAGGAACCAGGCAGATCTTACTCTCTGTCCTGGCTGAGTCAGTAAAGGCTGCAGCCACAGCCAGTTCACTGCTGCCTTCTGTGTCAGATATGAGTGAGCACAATGTGTGGGGCTGGCCCTGCTCCCAGTCCTGACTTTAGGAAAGCTATTCCCAGCTGTGCCTCTTTTGACTTTAGGGCTAGTGGAATGGCTGGAATCTGTATTTCCCCCAGGTGTAATCAGGCTCACCTAAACTCCTCTTCCTTCCATGTCCTCATGGGGACCTGACCTTTGTTTAATCTATTGTCCTTTGAGAATGTGATGAATTTTAGAGCCAACAAGGAAAACTTCAAGAATGGAAAACCAAACTCTAGGTAAAGGGAAGTAGCTTGTGTAGAGAAAATGCAGCAGTTTGAAGTCAAAGTAACCTAAATTTAATCCAAGCTCTGGAACTCTCTGGCTTTGGTACTCAGCAAGTGCGGGGGCACCTGGCAACCCAACCAGTGTTTGACAAGGATCCACTGGGAGAATGATGTTTGCAAGGACTCATCATCTCGGGAAAATGCCAGATGTGTGCCTCTGGGCTCTGGTGCCTTTTGTGCACTATTTTCCTAATAATATATTACTCATACTATTCTCTGGTGATGATCACTAAGGGTGGAAGGAATGCTATGGCATTTTCTAAGAATATTAATAAAACATTAGAAACCATGACCCCTTCCCTACCACAGACAGTAAATAATCTTCTGCCACCTTGCGATGTGTCTTCTTCCTGGAGTGATTGTTATAAACATGTATTGTTATATGTGGGAACATTCACAGAGCCACCTGTTTCTCCAGTCATGAGTATGCAAAAAGCACATACTCCTATTGTTAGTAATCAGAGACAGAATAAAATTATAGTGCTTCCTGCTACTGAGACCCCATGGGGAAAAGTTCTTTTGGTGCCTGCGATCCTGCTCTAGTAAGGTTAGCTTTACTAAACAATATAACAATTATATACAAAGAAATTGGCCACGAGAACTATTGAAACCACTGCCCTCATGCTAGCCTGAACTTAAGTTTAACTTAGGCTAATTTAGACAAGAATAGAGTTAAGAGTCTAGCACATTTACCACAGTTAAGCACTAGGTGATAAGTTACGGGTATATATGAAGAAATAGAAACTTAAGATTAACTTTGCTGATTTTAGTATTGGTTAAGTTCATAAGTTTAGACATTAAAATTAGAAATGTAGCAAGGGATATTATTATCTCATGCGATTACATTTTCTAGTAAGTCTGTATGGAGAACTTTATGGGAAATTTCTGTTTTAACCACATTCTTGATATGTTATACATTAAGAAATGTATAAAAACGGTGTGTGAACTCAATAAACTTGGCAGCATTCTACACTAGCCTGTGTGTCTGTGTGGTTGCTGTCCATCCATCGCCGACGCTGTCTCGCAGTTAGGATCCTCTGACCAGGAAGACCCCCGACCCTGCTAGGGCTGGACCCCGGCAAGCAAGTTTATTAAGTTTTGGAGCTTCAGTTTCCATATTGCCTACTTAAAAATAAAAATGCTTATTTTATAGGTTTGATATTATGATGAAATTAAATGATTTGTATTTATAAAACCTATCACATAGACACTAATTATTCATTCATTCAACAAACATTCATTGAGTGTCTTCTAGATATCAGTACTCTTCTAGGCATTAGATTGTGTAAGTAAAGCAAACAAACTAACAAAGAAGCAAATATATATTGTCCCTGCATTCATAAAGCTTATATTTTAATGGAGTAGTCAGCTAAAGAGCCTATGGCCAAGTGACTCTTATGAAATGCAGGAGGGAGAAATATAACTGTAGGTAAAAACATTCTTAAATACATAGACTTTACCATTGGAATTATTATTTGTAGTCCTGTGCTGAGCATTGCCAAGGAAAATGTAAGAAAAGGAGAAATAATTCTTGATTCTTAGTTGTTCGGGTGACTTAGATTATTGGACTTTTAAATAGCTATTGAACAGGACAAGAGAGAAATAAAATAGTTTAAATTATTTAACTCAGGCTTTAAAATTATAATTTGTTTTTTAAATTGTAGCACCATTTAAAATGCCAAACATTGTGGAAAATACCCTAATTTCATCAATAGGGGACAATTAAAATTGTGAATTTTTTGTGACATACAATGAAATGCTATATAACTATGAATGTATATTAATATTCATGCTAAAAATTAAGAAGAACATCTAGCATCCAGACTTGCCTTTCTAACATTAATTTCCAAAAAAGGAAACAGTACTCTTTGGAAAATGACTAATTCTAGGACTGGAGTAGGAAATATATGAAATGAGCTTGAAGCTTTGTATAGTGCAGAAAACAAATGCTAAAAACAAAACAAATAAACAAAGAAAAGCACAACAACAACAAAAAAGAAAACAAAAAAAGCTCACTATTAGATTATGTAAAAGAGACATTGAAGGCAAATCGAGAAGCTTTCATTAGCTAAAGCTGTAATAATTTGGGCAACAAATTAAGTAGGATTGGATTATTATCCAAAATATAAAATAAATACCATCTGAGTACATATTGATGAACATAAATAATTGAACAAAGACAAAAATGTAATCAACAGATCTCCTGGGGGAATTCCAAATAATTTATCTAGATTCCTCTGTTTACAGGCAGTTGGGGGATAACTCCCCACCCTTTAAGTGTAGACTCAGCATGGTGATTTCTTTCCAAAGAGTAAAATATGGGAAGGGGTGGAGGAATAATTTCATGTTAGAGTGTTTTAATCAGCTTTTTTGCTGCTGTGATGAAAAGGACCCTCCCAGAACAATTGTAGAGGAGGAAAACTTATATTGAGGGCTCAGTCCATTGAAAGCCAGGTCCATTCCTCTAGGCTCATGGTGAGGCTGAATATCATGGTGGAAGAGTGTGGCAGAGGGAAGCAGCTGACATGGTGATCAGGAAGCAGAGAGAGAGAGAGAGAGAGATCTCTACTTGCCAGATGCAAATATATACCCCAAAGATACACCCCTAATGCCCTATTTCCTCCAGCCATATTCCACCTGCCTTCAGTTACCACTCAATTAATCCCATCAGGTGAATAATTCACTGATTGAGTTAAGGCTCTTGTAACCCAAAACTTTCTTCTCTGAACCTTCTTGCATTGTCCCACAGGTGAGCTTTTGGGGCACACTTCACATCCAAATCATAATATAGAGGAACTTGACAAACATGACTTCATCCAGGTGATCAAATTAGACCATGGCTGGTGCTAAAATACATTGACATTATGTGTCCTTGATAAGATGTGATGAAAATGACACTTCACTCCTATAATTATTTTCCCCAAACCACAACTTCAGTCCAGTCATAAGCAAAACCTCAGATAAATCCCAAATATGGGATATTATTTAAAATATCTGGCCCGTATTCCTCAAAACTGTCAAGGTCATGAAAAACAAGAAAAGTCTGAGAAATTGGCATGACAAGAGCAGCCCAGCAGAGACATGAAGACTGCATGTAGGGTGGTATCCTGGATGCCATTCCAGAGCACAATCACCACATCTGGTAAAAACTAAGGAAACTTGAATAAAGTATGGGCTTTATTTAATTGTGACAAATGTATTATATGAAATGAAAGTGTTAATAATAGGGGGAATTGTATGTGGGATATATAGGTACTATGTGTACTATCACTCCAACTTTTCTGTAAAAATAGTGTTCTAAAATTTTTAAAATTTATTTTGAAATAGCAAGGTGAAGAATGTCCACAAAATTACATATATTTTAAAAATATTATGAATATATAAAAAATTTATTATTAGAAAAATTCTGGAAAGCTATATAAGAACTTGTAATAGTTATTACCTCTGGGCAAAGAAATGGAGGGGCAAAGAGGTTAGCATTGAGAGGACAATTTACTTTTGATTAATTGCATACTGATTAAACTTGAACAAACATTTTTATTTTGAAATCATTTTAGATTTGTAGTAGAATCACAAAATGATACAGATAGTTCCTCTATTGTTGCATTATTATTAACTGGAGTATAGGCTTTATTTGAATTGGAACAGCTTTCCCACAAAGGGCTTTTCTTTTCCAAGATTCTATCCAGAAAAGTATAGTGCATTTAGTTATCACACATGCTTACTTTTCTTCAATTTGTGACATTTACTTAGAATTAATTTTCATGACCTTGGTACTTTTTAAAGAGTGCTATCAGGTATTTTGTAGAATGTCTCTCTAAGCTGTATGTAGGTTTTTTAGTGATTAGATTGGAGTTTTTTTTTTTTTTTTTTTTTTATTATTTGGTGTTAAGGGCTGGAGGGGTAGTAATACTGTGAGTGTGAGGTGCCCGTGTCATCATGTCATGCCAGGGTGTGTATGATACCAACATGATGTGGCACTAATCATATTAACCTTAATCCCTGATTAATGTGGTATCTCTCAGATTTTCCATTGTAAAGTTAATCCATTCCCTTTTTCATACTCTATATCTCAGAAATTAGTTTTTTGGTCCAACCTATATGCAAGAGAGAGGAATGAATCTCTGCCTCCAGAAGGAAGGAGTTGTTGAATTTTTATCATGTATAAGTATTCATCTTTTCATTAAAAAGACAGATATTTGAAACAAAACTAAACTTAGATTCTAGTTCTTCTCCACTGATTCCTAAACTCATGATCTGGGGGAAATTATTGCTTGTCTCATTTTCTTAGCTGTCGAATGCCCAAAATCTGTTCTGAGAAGGAAACAAAATAAAGTATAGGAAATATGCTGAGCCCTGGTGAATATTATATATAACCAGGTGTCATCATAATGCTATTTGAACTGGGACCTGAAGTTGTCATCAAGGAGAGGAAGGGGCACTCCAGTACATTATATGATGACTATCACCACTAGCTTTATTTCACCAACACCTTTCCTGCAATTACTGCCTTATAATTTTTGTATGTATAAATCCTTTTTTATCAGTTCTTTTTAGTTATAAGTGACAGTAGAATCTGTTGCCGCCTTGAAGCGATGGCCACTTGGAGCAGCAAAGCCGCGGGAATAAGTTCAGAGGCAGACTGGAAAGGCTTTTTTTTTTTTTTTTTTTTTTTTTTTTTGGTACCGGGGATTGAACTCAGGGGCACTCGACCACTGGGCCACATCCCCAGCCCTTTTTTGTATTTTATTAGAGACAGGGTCTCACTGAGTTGCTAAGTGCCTTGCCATTGCTGAGGCTGGCTTTGAACTCACGATCCTCCTGCCTCAGCCTCCCAAGTACTGGGATTACAGGCGTGCACCACCGTGCCCGGCTGGAAACAAACAGGCTCTTTATTCTGTCAGCGTCTCTCTCCGGCTCCAACAACACACCCACACGCCATCCACGCTCCTCCAAAAACCAAATGGCTCTGACCCCTCCAATCTCAGCTCAAGTCTCGTGAGATCTCGGGCCAAGTCCCGTGAGACCACGGAAGGTGGCAATGCCCAAACTTCTCCATGGCCCGCAGCCAAATGCAATCTCATTCATCTCCCCAAACAGGGCTCATGCAAGAATCCATTTGTTTGAGTATTTTTCTTTTTTTAACGTGGTTACTTCCTATACAATCCTCTGATACTACTTTGTATTCCACTTCTTCAATGACGTCTTCTCTGATTCTGAATGTGTATTAGGACCCCCTCCTTTTGTTGCTCAGAGCACTGTCCTTTTCCTTCATAACAACGATAGGTGTTTGTAATTGTATATATGTTTATGCAATCTGTTGTTGACATTCTCTTCTCCCTTAGATTGTAACATCTCGAGGGCAGGGGCTTGGTTTTGTTCATCACTGTAAATACAGTACCTACCAGAATGTGTAAAAGATTGGGAAATGAGCAAGAAAGAATGAAAACAGCGAGAAGGCTCTTGAAATAGTACTTTAGAGGTAAGAACCTGCCTAGGATAATGGCAGTGGCAACGAAAATGTGGTATATCACACACTGGAATGTTACTCAGACATAAAAGAATGACTCCGACATTTGCCAGAAAATAGATGGATCTGGAGACTATGATGCTAAGCAACATAAACCAATCCCAAAAAACCAAAGGTCAAATGTTCTCTCTAATATGTGGTTGCTACAAGGGAGTGGATAGGAAGAATAGAAGTTCAGTAGATTAGAAAAAGGGGAATGAAGGGAAGAGGGAGGACAGGAAATAGGAAAGGCAGTGGATTAAGTCTGAAACAACTTTCCTATGTGTATGTATATGTATGTGTACACACACACACACACACACACACACACACACACACACACCACAGCGAATCTCTACATCATGTATAACCACTAGATTGGGATCTAGTTAGAATAAGATGTGATCCAAGTTTGTATAAATATGTCAGATTATACTCCACTCTCATGTATGACTAAAAATAACAAATAAAAAAAAAAAAAGAAAATGGGAATTGATTCAAGTTCCAGTAAGAAGAATTTTGCTAAGGAAGATCAACAGGAGTGGACGGCTGCTTGAATAGTTCTACAGTGTACTTCCCAGTCAGTTGTTATGATTTAGATATTAGGTGACCCCCAAAAGCTCATGTGTGAGACAATGCAAGAAGGTTTAGAGATGAAAGGATTGGGTTATGATAGCCTTAATCTCATCAATGCATTAATCACCTGATAGGGATTAACTGGGTAGTAACTGTTGGCAGGTTGGGTGTGGCTGGAGGAGGTGGGTCATGGGGAGAGTCTTTGGGGATATATATTTTGTCTGTGGTGAGGGGAGTGTCTCTCTCTCACTCTCTCCCCCTCTTTCACTCTCTTGCCACCCACTCCTTGCTTCTTGGTGGAGATCTGCTTTTCTCTACCACTTTTATGCTATGATGTTCTGCCTCACCTCTGGCCCAGAGCAACGGATCTAGCCATCTATGGATTGAGAACTCTGAAACCATGAAACTTCTCTAATTGTTCTTTTCAGGTCTTTGGGTTACAGCAGTGAAAAGGCTGACTAAAACACCATATAGATATGTAACACAGTAAAACATTTTGCACCCTGCTCTCTTGTTCTATAGCTGCTAATCTTCTTGTCTGACTCAGGGATCTAGGAACTCCTAGAGGGCAGCACCTTTTTATTGTTGTATTCTCAGGATTCCTAGTTTAAATATTCAGGATATGATAATGCAAAGTGGGGTCAAAAAAGGGAATAAGTACCACAATTTTTTTTTTTTTTCACATTTGAAGATTATGATAAAAGTTTGTTTGAGAGCTTTCTGTTTCTGGACATATGCCTTGATACCTAAGCAGAAACACGTTTGACAATTGGAAAGTTACAACAACTCACATTTCAGAGCTAGAGAAACATTTTGGTAACTATTCACTAATTTACTCACTTATTATGTACCTACTGTATGTCAGGCACTGGACTCTGGTTCTCAGAAATACAAACATGAATGATAAACTCTCCTTGCTGTGTCCTTTATGCATATAAAATACAAATGCAATACATTTAATTCTTAACAATCAAGGACCATCAACTCTGATTTGCTGAAAGCGATAATCCAGAGTTTCATGAAAGAAAAAAATATTAAAGTTGAAACTTAAGTGATATGTAGGAATTAATTTGGTATGGGGTGTATGAGGTGAGGCATAAATTATAGAGAGAGGAGTTGAACAAAGATGTAAATAGTATCGACCTTTGGTTGAAGACTTATTCTATTCTAAGTAGTTTTTATGTAGGAGTAAAAGTAATTTTTTTTTTAAGCTGGTCATGTGACACACACCAATTATCCCACAAAATAAGGAGGTTGAGGCAGGAGGATCACAAGTTCAAAGGCAGCCTCATAACTTAATGGGACTCTAAGCAACTTAAGGAGAGCCTGACTCAAATAAAAGTAAATAAATAAAAAGGCTAGGGACATGACTCAGTGGTCAATCCCTTGTACTGGGAAAAAAAAAAGAGTAATAGTAACAATTTTTAGTTCTTTCAATGATACCAAAGCAACAGTTCATTATATATAATAATAGGTCATTCATTTTTATTTATTGGTGTCAATGTTATTTTTTTTCTCTTCAGAATTCCTGAAGCCTTTGACCTTTCATTTATTTTCATTTTCTCCTAGTTTCTTTCTAGTTTCTATCAGTACAATTTAGAGAAGTAATATACTATTCTGAAAAGATAATGATATTGAAACCAGAGAGACCTGAACTCAAACCTAAGCTTGCCACTTATTGGTTGTTAGTTTGCCTGTTCTATACCCTTAAAATAACCATGAAGAGCACTTCACTAATGAATAGGTAGCTCATATTTGGCAGTAATTGCATATTAGTGTCTTTCTTCACCCTGCTCCCTGGGAAAAGGAGGGGATTTAATAATTTACTTACTGACAAATAGTAGCAAATACCTATTTGAGGATTCTGCAGAAGAGATCTACTCTAAATTGGAAAAAAATGCTAAAGAATAGAATCAGAAATTTCTACAAGTGGAAGTGGTTGCTAACACTAAGTAAATAATGTGATTAGTTTACATTGTACCTCTGCTGCCATAGGACAAATGGGATTTTTAATGCTCTTTGACAGTAGGTTTCTTGATCCTCATTTTATCTTTATGTTAACCTCATGAGGTGTTATTGCACCAAAGATGAGGATATAGAAGAATAGAAATTTAAAGCAATTTGTGTGAACTTCTATAGCTGGTAAATAGCCAACACAGGATTTAAACTAAAGTTTTTCAATTCCAAATTTTTGATGGGAATAAAGAATGCTAACTAAAAATTTATGATGTTCAGGGAAAGAAAATAATACAATAATAGTTGTATATTTATTTAACCATGTGGCTGGGAAATGGAAAGATCTGAAATTACAAAGAGAGCCTAGAGCTGAACTCTATGTAAGGGTTTTTTTTTTTTTTGTTTGTTTTGTTTTGTTTTTTTGGTACCAGGGATTGAACTCAGGGGCATTACTACTGAGCCACATCCCCAGCCCCTTTTTGTATTTTATTTAGAAACAGAGTCTCACTGAGTTGCTAAGTGCCTTGCCATTGCTGAGGCTGGCTCTGAACTTGCAATCCTCCTGCCTCAGCCTCCCAACGTGCTGGGATTATAGGAGTGCACCACCGCACCTGGCACTGTAAGGGGGTTTGTATTATAAACTAGGAACATTAATTTTATTCTGAAAGTGAAGGTGAATCATAAGGGTTTTAAGCATGATTAATAATCTATAATCTATTATTATAGATTTGCCATGTGTAAGTTTAGAAACAACTCTGAGGAGGATGGATTGGAATCTGCAGCATGACTAGAGGCAGGGAGGCCAATTAAAAAGCTCTGGCAGTAATCCTCAAGGGAGATATGCATTAATGGCAGCTTCATCTCCACAGTAGTGATTGTTTTTGAGAACCTGGGAGTGGGTGGAATGTCTGAGAGAGCCTACACATGGAGGAGAGAAGGCTCAACAACTCTACATAAGCATACAAGAAAATCTGAAAAATGTTTGATTTCCCTAAGGCTCTCTACCAAGAGCTGGGATGAGCCTGGGATCACTTGGCTCTGTTGTCACTTCCTCCCACCAGGGTCTGGTCCCTTGAGTTTTCTTTCTCTAGAATCATAGTGTCTGGAAGGGACCCCGTAGGCCTAACAGTAAAAGCCTAAGCATCTCTGCTAAGAGGAGCTCATTTTTCCTCTCTCCAGTGCAACTACTCTTGGGCTGAGCTAAACTGTCACAGACTTCTGTCCTCAGTCACTTCTTCCTCCCCTGGGTTTGCAAACTAACCCATCCATTGATGAACAGTCACTGTCTGTGACCTCATTAAAAAATTATTAATGAGACACTCTGCTGTTGAGGGAGCACAGTTGACTGAGGCTCCCAGTGGCCTATGCTGGGGCCTGGAGGGGAGGGGTAGGTGAATAGACAGGCTCAGATCTGGGGAGGGGGCTAATGTCCCAGGTGACACAGTCACACCTCCTAATGACCATATCTTGGCAAGGGGCCACCTTTGAAGCTCAAGTCTCTGCTAGCCTGCAGGTTTCCAGGAGCACCTGTTGTCTAGAGCAGGAGCACTTTTCCTCTGAGCCCTCTGCTCTGCTTAATGCCTACTCTGATGACCTATTTAACAGAGGGCTACAGTTTTTGAGCTTTAAGAAGTGGCTTTCCTTGTACTTATTTTTTTTTTTTTTACAAGTCTTTTTACTTCTATCTTATGGATTATATTCTCTTGACATCTGATTTCTACCTGACTGCCACAGTAATGTTCCAAATACCAATCTAATTTTTTTCTTGTTCTGAAAACCTTTATTACATAGTTCAAAAAAATAGTGTTCAAATATCTTAGCATAGATGGCCTTTCAAGATGAGATTCCTACCCACCTCTCCATCCTAGTCTTCTGCCTGTTTTCTCTCCCATGTCATAATTTCTATCATTCATACCATGGTTCATGCCACTGTCATCAGCATCATCATAATGGTTAAAATTTCTATAGAAATTATGACGTCCCCTACATAGTTCTTTCGTGATTTACATTTATTAACTGAGTTAACCCCCTCATTCAAGCTGTGATAGAGGTGCTATGATTGTTCTCATTTTTTAAAAGGAGAAACTGAGGCACAGGAGATCGTAAGTAACTTGCCCAATGTTATAGAGCTGTTAAGTAAACAGGATCAAGGTTAAAACCCAGGCATTTTAGTGTCAGAGCTCATGCATTGATCAGGTGTTGGAAAACTGTAGCCTATGGGCTGAATCCAACACTCCACAAGTCTTTATATTGTTCATGAGTTAAGAATTTTTTTGGCATTTTTAAATGGTTAGAAAAATCAAAAGAAAATTATTATTTCTTGACATGTAAAAATTATATGAAATTCAAATTTCAGTACCCAGAAATAAATTTTTGTTGGAGCACAACTATACTCATTCATTTATGTATTATGACTGATTTTATGCTACAGTGGCCAAAGTTGAGCAGCTGTGACAGAGTTTGTCCATTAGTAATGCTTGCTACTTCTCCTTAGGACATTAACAATCACAATAATGCAGTTTTTATTTGTCAGTGTTTTGAGTTTCAATGCATATCTCTGTAGTATAGCATTATGGATTCATTTTTATTTTCAGTGGATACACATCATGCCAAAAATTAAAAAAAAAAAAGTGGATTTCAAATGCCACATTTGTAGGAGCAGTGGAGTTTAGATCATTTTGCAATCCAATTAGATGGCAGAACATTGCGTTTATCATGCAATGATACCTGACTATGCTGACATAGATACCACCTAAGCACTTGTGCAACATTTTCAACTCACAGAATACAGCAGAAAAAATTTGAAATTTTAAAGTGGTATATCTTATCATAGCAGGATTTCATCATAAAAATGAAAAGTGAGTTCTTTAGATATTCAGAATATAAATGTCCTATCTGAGGAGTAGGTGACAAAGATCTTCTCCCATTCTGTAGTCTCTCTCTTCATTCTGTAGTCTTCTGTAGACTTTTTAAGTAGATGCCAATCCACTTATTGATTTTTAGTTTTATTTCTTGCACTTGTTGTTAAAGAAACCAATTCCTGTGCCAATATGTGGGAGTGCTGATCCTACATTTTCTTCTAGAAATTACAGAGTTTCTTGTCTAATTCCTAGGTCTTCTATCCACTTTGAGTTGACTTTTGTGCAGGGTGAGAAATAGAGGTCAAAATTTCTTTCTTCTAAAACAAATAGCCCAATCAATAAATGGGCAAAAGAACTAAATAGACACTTCTCAAAAGAAGAAATACAAATTGAAGGGCAAAAATCACACCAGAGACAACCTTGCAGCCAAGAGATTTATTCACCAGCCTTTATATCTGGTTGGAGATAGAAGAAGTAAGGGGAGAGAGGAGTCAGGGAGAGGGAAGTGTGCAAGGTCTGGACAGAGGGTTGATGCCTGGTCATGCCGGCTGTGGTCTCTGGAGCTGTTGGCTGGAGCAGCTGCCCTCAGGCTGGAGATGGTGAGTCTGAAGCTGTTGGAGCAGCTGCTTCCTCTCCGCATGGATGAGCTGTTGTGTCTAAGCTCCAGGCAGGCAGGAGCTTTAAATAGGGATTTCTGGTGGGGGTTGTACCAGAGCGACCTTTAACGCTATTGGCTCTTTTCCCAGGGAATAGGGTGACCTTTAAGCCAATTGGCTCCTGCCTGGGGAACATAGCAACCTTTAACCTGATTTGTTCCTGCCTTGGGCAAATGAAACCAGGTTTCTCCTAATGGAAATTTCCATGGGGGAGGTGTCCTGTCGGCCCAAGCCTATCTATCACAAATGGTCGACAAATATATAAAAAATGTGTGTTCTACATTTTTAGTAATTGGAAATACAAATCAAAACTACATTGACATTTCATATCACTCCAATCAGAATGGCAATTAGAAAGAACACAAATAATAAATAATAATAAGTGTTGGTAAGGATGTGGGGCAAAAAGGTACACTCATACAATGTTGGTGGGATTGACAATTAGTGCAACTACTCTGGAAAGCAGTATGGAGATTCCTCAAAAATTAAGAATGGAACCACCATATGACCTAGATATCCTACTTATCAGTGTATATCCCAAAGATCTAAAATTAGCATATTTAAAGATATAGCCACATCAACTTTTAAAGTAGCACAATTAATAATAGCTAAGCCATTAACCAACGTAGGTGCCTTTCAATAGATGACTGGATAACAAAAATGTGGTATATACATGCAATGGAGTATTAGTCAAAAAGAAGAATGAAATGATGTCATTTTCTGGTAAATGGATGGAACTAGATACTACTATGCTAAGTGAAATAAGCCAGACACAGAAAATTAAAGGTTGAATGTTTTCTCTGGCATGTGAAAACTAATCCAAAATGAGGGGGAAAAAAAAAAAAAAAGTATGAAGGATTCCATCAAAATAGAAGAAAGATCAGTGGAGTAGACTAAGGGGATTGTAGGAGAGGGAGGAGGGATGAAATAAGGAAAGAACAGTGGAATGAATGTGACCTAATTTCTATGGGCATATATGAATTACCATAGTGATTTTCACCATTATGTATATTCATGAGGTAATTAAAAAGACTTTAAGTCAACAGCAGAAAGATCAGTAGAGAAAAAAGAAACAGGGGGAGAGAGGAGGGAAGGGAAAAGGGAAGTATTTGGGACTAAAATAGAACAAATTAAATTCTATGCTTTTATAATCATGTCAAAATGAATCATAATGCTATATATAGCTAAAAAGATCCCATAAAAAATGAAAAGTGAAAAAGAGGCTGAAACCAAGTTAAATTTCCAAGTGACTCACTGTTAGCCAAATAAGGAAAATCCTTCCTAATTATGTGCTAATTAAATCATAATTTGATTGCAAGAACCAGAAGAATGTGTCCAGAGAAAAAAAAGTCGCTAAAACCACCAGCCTTTTGATAAGAAGTGATTTTTAATAATTGAAGATATTGGAAACAGATCAGTATTCAAGTAAAAAAAACCCAAGTTATTGGAATGTTTTCTGTGGCTCAATTGATCAATTGAAGAATGTTACTGAATATTAATTATTTGTTGTTTTTTACTTAAAGAGTTAATGTTCTATTTTAAATGATAGAAGAATTAGCCTCTATGGAATAATGTTCTGTGAAGTTGAGGAAATACTAATTCAGTTTAACTGGATATAAAATCTGTTAACATGTGTTACAACTGATGGTGTTAAAAAATATAAGCAGAGTAGGAAAAGGCTTAGTTGGGAAATTTTATAAAGTTTCTGAAAATTTAAAGTAATGAAAGCATATGGTTATTCATTATATTATTTGTCATTGTGTACTTAGAGGAGACTATTTGAATCTTTCATTTGTTATTAAGTGCTGATAGTGAATGGCATTTGCAGACATGTGTGGATGTAACTATTAGTTCTGTGAATTTTGTCAGAAATAGATGCTGAAAATCACAAATTGCCTTACCACAGGATAATCTGATAGTGTTATTAGCATGTTTTGAGTGCAGGGTCAAGGCTGAAATTTTTCTGAGCAAGAAGAACTGTCCTCTATCATTATTGCTGAAAAGTACATAGGTTTAGAAATAAACTTTGGAAACAGACTTAATATTGTTTCTTAATGAATTCAACCAAAAATTAGAAGGCCAAATGAAACATATGTGAAAAACATATTCAGTGGTAAGATCATTTTTGATGGCATCTAACATTTGAATATCTAGTGGTTTTATATACTTCCCACACTGTCAAAGTTAAGACAAAAGGGAGATCTTCCTTCTTACACAAATTTTTAGCAAATATATTCACTGAGAAAACTAGAATTTAGCAGTGTTTTTAAACCTTGATGTAACAGCAAAGGTTTCCATATTCCAAAACACATTTCACTAAGAAATTGAGGAGCATTTCATTGATTCTTTATTGAAAATGATTAATCTGCAATGCAATTCCATGCTTAAAGCACACATCTGGAGAACAATCTAACAGAATTTAAAGATGTCTTCCAACTAGTGAATAACACTCAATTAAAATCATTTTAATATGTTCAGTATATTCAATATTTTGAAACATGTATAATTCTGAAAGACATTTTAAAAAATATGTTTTAGTTGTTGATGGATCTTTATTTTATTTATTTGTATGTGGTGCTGAGAATTGAATGTAGTGCCTCATACATGCTAGGCAAGTGCTCTACCACTGAGCCAAAACCCCAGCCCCTGAAAGACATTTTCAGAGATGAAATATGTAAAAATCTCATTACAAATCAACATTAATAGATGAACACTACAATCAATTTTGATGAAAGAAAACAGTTTGAATCTCAATTAAGTGAAATGTCATCCCTTCAAAAATGAAACACATTCCTTTCATCAGTAGATCTGTGCTAAAAAAATTGTACTCAATTTATTAGTAGTATGCTTTAAATTTCATCAATAAAAATTTTGAAAAATTGTTTTCGTTTTTTAAAATCATTTTTAGTTGATGAATACAACACTTTTATTTTATTTATTTTTTTTTATGTGATGCTGAGGATTAAACCCAGTGCCTCACAGGTGCTAGGCAAGCGCTCTACCACTAAGCCACAACCCCAGCTGTATGCTGCCTGGTACCGAAACCCGGGCGGAAAAACTCTCGGAGGCAGAGTTAAGCTTTTACTACTTTTACTTCTACTTTCTTAGAGTTTAGAGAGGGAAAGAAAGATAGAGCTTCTTCTTAGCTTAGAGTAGAGAGAAAGAAAGATAGAGCTTCTTCTTAGCTTAGAGTCTTAGTTCTTCTCTCTTCTTTCTTCTTAGCTTAGAGTCTTAGTTAGAAAGATAGAAAGATAGAGCTTAACTTAGAGAAAGATTAGAGCTTCTTTCTTCCTTCTTCTTTCTTCTGTCTTCTGTCTTCCTTGGGAGCCTCGGCCTAACTCTGACCAGTCATTACTTCTTCTATCTGATTTCTCTTCTGTAACCGCTCTGCCTACGTTCTGGCCGCTCTGATTCTTCTGACCGACCGAGTGACTGCCCGACTGACCGAATGAATTCGTTCTCCTAACTCGGACCGCTTTCACCCGGTTATATACCTTCAGGTTTGCGGGTGCCTACAGGTGCGTCACATACATATCAAGTGGAACTTATGGCTTCCAGCTAGCTACAACAGCCCTTCCTAATTAGGGCTCCTTCACCCAGCCACCTGATCATAAAAATTTCCTTGATTTTCCTAGGCTCATAAAGCTAATGGGATGACTTCAGATGTATACCTGACACATTGTAGTAGTTTAACCTCTTAAAAATCTCTTTCCACACATGACCCAAAATCTCTCCTCAGTTCCATCCAACACTTTGGCACTCTATTATTTTCATCACTACACACACATCATTACTTGGAATCCTAATTCTGTCTCAACATTGGACTGCACTCTTTATGTCTATTTTAGTGCTTTTATTATGTACATATTATCTATTTTGGTTGGTTTAACATAGTGGCATTCATATAATGAACAAAACCCGCCTCTCAGATAAACTGGAAACAATTTCTTGTCTCTCTACCTGCCATAGCCAAATCATGGACATAAGCTCTTTCTCAACCTTTCCCATCTTGAGTAAAGGGGGGCCTCTATCAACTTGGTTCCTAATGATAGAAATGTGAGTGGAATCTTTCATACTCCTTCTCCTCAATTGTCATATACAATCTATTCCACCAAGTCTTGCCAATTTTATATTCCAAATATATTTAGAATCTGAACTGTCATCTCCATTGCCGCCATCCTAAACTAACTCACCACTATACTAGTTTGCTTATTTCCACTCTTGCAACTTAAAATACATTCTCTACCTAGCAGTATGGTTACCTTTTAAAAAATATTTACCAGCAGTAGAGGGCTCACCTAGCGTATTAAAAATATTGTGTATGTACAACTAAAAGCAAATAAATAAATATTTAAAAAAAATTTCAGTGGTGACCCATTGCATGTAGGTTGAACATGATCAAAAATAGTTTCTGTCTGATTAACCTCTGCCTACCTATCAAGACCATTTTTTACCTCACTTTCCCAAATTCACAACATTTTGGCCAAAATGGGCTTTCTTCCACTTCTATGATACACCAAGTTCTTCTTCACTAGGAACTTCTGTGATCTTCCTCAGTCTGGAGAGCCATTCCCCTTCTTAACCTTGTTGTCAAAATTAGCTTAAATACCATCACCCAAAGAACTTTAAAAATATCCTTTGTTATTATTTGTTTTGGCATTCTTTTTTTTCTCCCCATGGCAATTTTTGCAATGTTTTTTCTATATGTGTGATGTAATTCATTTAAATATTGCCTAGTACATCCACACAGCTGTAAAATTTTCCAAAAGCCAATTTTCTGAATAATTACTTGTTCAGTTTTTCTTATTATTTATCAAGTTGGAACAATACAGTTGGATGAATTGCAATTATTTTGACATCTTTCAAAGATTCTTGTGAATTGTAGTTTATAATTTATAAATTTTTTCTTCATGGCAATAGTACAGTATTGATTAAATTTCTTGGAAACATTCAAAAAAACTTTAAACTTTCAATGTTTTAGTGTTGATTGTACTTCATAGGCATAGTCTTTGAATATTGTGACTATCTACAAGAGCATTTTAATGTTTACAATTAGTATGGGAAATAATAGATTATTAATTAAATGGAAACTGAAGTAAAGGGCAGGCAATTGACAAAAAAAATAATGCTTCAGACTTCACACCAGATAAATTTAAGACTCTAAAATATGTAAATATAAAGCAACAATGTAAGTTCTGATAGAAATAATGAAATAATATTTTGTGGACCCCCAAATAGCCCCTCTCTCTGAAGGATAAAGTAAAACCATAAGCAATGAAAAGACAGAAAGGTCAAAGGGGTAAAAAATGTTCATTTCAAAATATCTGATCTTTATTATGTATGTAAAGATTTTAATTATGCACTATTAAAGATATATCATTTGATAGAACTATGCACAAAGGATGTAGATAGAGAAAATTAAAATAAATAAAATGACTTTAAACATGAAAGGAAGGTAAGATAAAGTAAAATTAAAACATAGGTAGATAACGTTTTTAGCTATCTAACTGGCAAATATCTGAGATTTGATGGCAAATACTTTTGACAGAAATGAGACATAACCATCATTCATAGGAATATAAGTTGGTATATCCTCTCTGTATTATGTCAACAATGTTTTTTAGCATTTATTGTCATGGGTAACAACGTAAGTGTGTATGGTTCATCTACTCCATTAAAAATTATAGTTGAGGGGCTGGGGTTGTGGCTTAGAGCGCTCACCTAGCAAGTGCGTGGCCTGGGTTTTATCCTCAGCACCATGTACAAATAAACGCATTGTGTACAACTAAAGCAAATAAATAAATATTTTTAAAAAATTATACTTGAGATAATTCATATAGTACATGAAGACAAGAAGAAGACGGAAAATGCATGGTAATTATAAGGGGAAAATAAGGCTATTTTGGGCACATGACGTGATTATGCAGAAAATTCTGAAGATTTTATTTAAAAAGCAACTAGAATTAATAAGTGAACTTAGGAAGATCATAGGCTACAAGGCTTAAGTACAAAATTTACTGTATTTCTGTATACAGTTGACCTTGTGTATCTGTGCATTCTGCATCCATGCATTCAACCAATGGCATATAGAAAATAACTCAGGAAAAAATGACATCTGAATTGAACATATAAAGACCGTTTTTTCTTGTCATTATTTCATAACAAGATATTTTAACAACAAATTATGTAGCATTTACATTGTACTAGGAATCGAATCAAAGTAATCAGATTAAAGTAAATTGGAAGCTTTGGAGCTTATATGCAATAATGTGCCATATTATATAGGGGAACTTGAACATCTATGAATCTTGGTATTCATGGTGGCATTGTGGACCAAATCAAGGATACTGAGTGGCAAGTGTACTGGCATTGAATAATCAGTTCCACATACACTTAAAATATAGTAATGGTATCTGCTGTTGTTTCATGGTGTCCTATATTAATATCATTTTGGGCAAATTCATCTTAGTGTCCCTCAAGTCTTTTCTAAGCTTATTGATGTATTTTACTTGTCCTACTGGTTAATGAGAAATGAATTTAGAAATCTTCCCACTAAAAAGTCCTTGTGTATTTTCCCCTTCAGTTCTATTAGCTTTTACTCTGTATTTTTTAATTAAATTATTTATTTATTCTAATTTGTTATATATGATGGCAGAATGCAATTCATTTCATATTACACTTGTAGAGCACAATTTTTTAAGTCACTGGTTGTACACAAAGTATTTTCACACCATTCGTGTTTTCATACATGTACTTAGGGTAATGATGTCTAACTCATTCCACCATCATTTCTACCTCCTTGCCCCCTCCTTTCCCCTCCCTCCCCTTTGCCCTATCTAAAGTTCCTCCATTCTTCCTATGCTCCCCCACTTATTCCCACTAGGAGTCAGCATCCTCATATCAAAGAAAACATTCAGCCTTTGTTTTTTTGGGATTGGCTTACTTCACTGAGCATTATATTCTCCAACTCCACCCATTTACCAGCAAATGCCATGTTTTTATTCTCTTTTAATGCTGAGTAATATTCCATTGTGTATGTATACCACATTTTCTTTATCCATTCATCTATTGAAGGGTATCTAGGTTGGTTCTACAATTTAGCTATTGTGAATTGTGTTGCTATAAATATTGATGTGGCTGCATCACTATAGTATGCTGTTTTTAAGTCCTTTGGGTATAAACCGAGGAGTGGGATAGCTGGGTTCAAATGGTGGTTCCATTCCCAGTTTTCCCAGAAATCTCCATAGTGCTTTCCAGATTGGCTGCACCAATTTACAGTCCCACCAGCAATGTATGAGTGTGCCATTTCCCCCACATCTTCGCCAACACTTATTTTTGTTTGTATTCTCAATAGCTGCCATTCTGATTTACTCTGTAATTTTAAAATCCCTTATGAGGTGAACATATAACTTGATTGGTAATATCTATTTGATGAATTAACCTCTTTACCTCTAAAAGCTCTACATGTTCACCCCTGGAAATACTCATAACTACAGTGCTTGGCTCATAGTAAATGCACATGGATAAGAAAAAATATATGAACTCTGATACTTTTGTATCAGTGCACTGACTCACACAATAACAATCTTAAAGTACAAAAATGTTCACTGCATTATTATTTATACTGGACTCCTCACAAAAAGTAACTGAATTATAGGATAGTATGTAAATTAAATATGGCACACCTATGTTCAGGTATTTTACATGTTATTACATGTTTAATCATTATTACATATTTAAATATTATCTTTATAGTTACAAAAGCACAAGATGTAATTAGTGATTGGGGTAAGAGATTTATTATACTCATTACCCAAATTAATTATCACAATTCTGTGTGGAAATTACATTAGTTATCTCCAGTTTTAGATGGGAAACATACTTCAGAGTCTTAACTTGTTTAGTGCCCAAACTTGCAACCCTAGTTATGATATCAAGTGATAAGAAGTATAAAAATGTATATATGCTATGACTACAACTGTCAGAGAAATTAAAAATAAGTAAAATTTTATCATTATTTGTAATGAAAATTTGGTGAAAAACTTCTTTTTTCTACTTTTCAGTTTTTTCCTCAAAATTTTTTTTTTTTTTTTTTTTTTTGAGTCATTTGTTTTTTGACAACATAATGTACTGATAATCCTCGCCATTATATAACTCGCAATTATATCAGAGATCATCAAATTTTTTGAGTCAGACAACATAAAAATAATCTTTTAAGAATATCCTCATGATAATCCTTGACGAGTGGTTAAGAAATTTCTTCCCTTAATTCTTTTGCTATAAAACTACACATTTAATATTTTGAAAATAAAGTTCTTTTTAGAAAGCTGATTATTTCATTTTAAATTTACAGTTAAGTTGTAATGGGAGAAAATTATAGTTGGTGTCAGAACATCAGCTTTAAATCCACCTCTACTGATGGTGTGGTCTTTGAGTTATCTGAATCTGTTTCAGCATTTAAAAATCAGAATAATACATATGTATATTAACAGAATTATGTCAGGATTAATTTAAATAAGGTGTGAGGTAGCTAATGAATATTGGAGGAAAAAAAAGGGGAAATAAAGTAGAGGGAAAATTGTATGTATGATCCAAGTATTTATGTCTAAGGAAAGTGAAGGGACTTGAAGCAGTGTACTATTGGATCCTGGGACTTTAACACTTATTTTCTGGAGTTGGTGAATTGAGTCACAGTTGGTTTGTACCTCAGTATGGTCTAGTTTAGGTTATACAACCTTGTGTATGAGGAAATGGGGTAAGATCAATTCCTGAGTAGAACCTGATGGTCTATCATATTTCTAGTCCCTGAGTGAATTTTCATGTATTGCCTTCACAGGTGTTTAAAGTATGCAGGCTCATAGCCCAATTACTATAGGAGTGAAAGAACTGACAAAAGGTTTTCTCCATGGTGTTTGGCATAGAAGAGCCTTAAAAAGTAAGGATTTATTGAAAATAGTTCTCTATTAATTTTCCCATTCATTCTATCTCTGGCCTTAAATGAAAACCCTGAGAGGTCTAGTTTTTGATTCTCTGTCCTCTCTTAGTCTCTGAAGACAGCAATACCATAAGTTATTTTCTTAAAACGAAATATTGAGGGCTGGGGGTATAACTCAGTTGGTAAAGTGCTTGCCTTGCATGCACAAGGCCCTGGGTTCAATCCTCAATACCACAAAAAGAAAAAAAAAAAAAAAAGAAAAAGATATCTTGATAAAAACAAAATATTGCTTACCTCTTTATTTCAACTCTTACACTCTCAAAGTCTAGATTAACCTTCTGTAAGACTTTCTAGTTTTCCAGTTTACCAATTTCTACCTTAAGTTGAAGATATTCCAAATGTGGCTGAATCACTATAGCAAGGTGTGAAGCTATTTGTTGATTTGTTCTTAAAAGTCAAGTTATATTTCTACCAACGCAGTTTAAAATTGTTTTAAATTTATGTTCCTCACATCTTTCTCACATATACAAATACCCACTCAGCTCTCCCCCATTTGACTCTTATAAAATGTTCTTTTGCCATGAGTTTGAATTAATTAATTAATTGTTATACATTGCATAGTACTTAAGAAAAATGTTGAACTAACAGTCAAGCACCTGAATTTTCATTCCAACTACATATGACCAAATGGCTTAGAACCTTGTTTTCCAATAGCTGTAAAATGCATTTGCTCTAAGAATTAACTCATCTGAACCTCTCACTTTTGATGAAATTATTAACTTGTGATGGTAACAACTGTGCTTTATGGTCTTTTGTATTTTCACATTGACAATGCACAGAATTTTGAAATTTAAAGGCATTAAATAAAATATAATGGAGTTGTTAAAAAGAACCAATATTGGAATCTGCTAATCTTAAACATCACTACAATAGAAATTATGTTACTCGTATTTTGAAATTACTTTGACAAGGGTTAATAACCTGCAAATGGAATTGAGAGAGAGCTTGTTTGACCTGGGAAGAATAGCCTGAGGATGGAGTTGGTTAAAAATTATTAGGAGCCGGGCGCGGTGGCGCAGCTGTTTCCCAGCACTTTGGGAGGCTGAGGCAGGAGGATTGTGAGTTCAAAGCCAGCCTCAGCAATAGTGAGGCACTTAGCAACTCAGTGAGATCCTGTCTCTAAATAAAATACAAAAAAAAGGGCTGGGATGTGACCCAGTGGTTGAGTGCCCCTGAGTTCAATCCCTGGTACAAAAAAAAAAAAAAAAAAAAAAAAAAAAATCATTAGGGTTTAAACAAATACACATAGGAATTAGTGATGCCCTTTCCTCTCCTCATGCTAAACATTAACAAACGTAAGAGCCAATATTGTCTCAGAGATATGCAAACTGATATGAAAGAATAAGAAGAAGTATGTACTAGAAGGATATATTGTAATTTTTCCTTTTCCTGTGGAAGTCAGACTAGTCCAAAGCAAGATAAAGGGTCAAGATGATGACAATATGATTTGCTTTTGCTGTTTTTCCTCATGTATGTCCCCAAGTTCACACAATAAACAGTTTCATACTGTTTGCAATGTATGTCTAGTTTGTGTCCATTAACAAAAGAAATATATTCAATGAATTGATCACCGAAGGGTCAAATGTCAATTGCACCAATAAGAAAACAATGTAAGCCTACAATGGGAAGATAGAGAAACTGGCAAGTGGTAATGACAGGTTTTAACTACCTCTGTGCTCTTTTTTCTCCATTGAGTTTTACTGTAGCCATTTCAACAACTAGATTTTTCTGCCATGGAGACTTGAAGTGAAGAAGACAGATGTCTATAGGATGTGGCTTCTCAGAGCTAGGGCCTTGTGGAAGGTCCTGGTGAGGGCATTCTTCACCTCATTATTTCTCAGGCTATAGATGATGGGATTCAACATGGGAGTCACAACAGTGTAGGACAATGACAACAATTTCTTGCTCTCAGGAGAATTATTTGATTTGGGACGAAAGTAGGTGAGGCTTGAAGATACATAGAAAAGGGAGACAACAAGGAGGTGGGAGGAGCAGGTAGAGAAGGCTTTATGCTTGCCTTTAGCTGATGGGATCTTGAGGATGGCAGCAGCAATGCTAGTGTAGGAACATAAGATCAACAAGCAGGGAATCATGACAACCAGAATGGTCCCCACAATGGCATAGATCTCAAACCGTGCTGTGTCTGCACAGACCAGCCTCAGCACAGGTGGGCTGTCACAGAAGAAGTGGTTCACCTTGTTGGTGGCACAGAATGGAAAACTGAAGAGCCACGTGGTCTGCACAGTAGCCACAGGAAAGCCTGGAAACCAGGAGGCAGCAGCCAGTTTGGCACGTGTCCTTTGGTTCATGAGGACTGGGTAGTGCAAGGGACTGCAGATGGCTACATAGCGATCATATGCCATGGTGGCCAGGAGGAAGCATTCGGCCACTCCAAAGAAGAAGAAGAAATACATCTGAGCAGCACAGCCAGTGAAGGAGATGGTTGTGTCCTGGGCAATGAGGGTCCCCAGCATTTTGGGCACAATGACTAGGTTGAAGCCAATCTCCAAGAAGGACAAGTTTCTGAGGAAGAAGTACATGGGACTGTGCAGCATGGGGTCAGCCAAGGTCACCAGAATGATGAGGCTGTTTCCCATCAGAGTGACCAGGTAGATGGTTAGAAATGTCAGGAAGAGCAATGACTGTATTTCAGTAGGTAGGGAAGAGAAGCTCATGAGGATAAACTCACTTATTCTTGTCCAGTTTTCTGCAGCCATGGGTGTAGGCATAAATCCCCAATGTGGTTATGAAGAGAGATTTTTTATTGGGAGAGTCAAAGTGTTCAGAGTCCTCTTACTGTCAAGGAAAGAGGGAAGATCCGGATCTCATCTGAAGAAGAACATTTTGCTAAGAATAAAGACACAAGGATGAATACCCAGTGCCTAAGCTCTGAGAGGAGCAATAGCTTGTTCTTCCCTAATATTATTCTTTATATGATCCATTTTCTATTTTGTGACAAAAAATAATTTGTTTTTCTAAAATAAATTGGAGCCTTTTCACACACCTTTTTCTGCTGCACACTTAAAATACTTTAGTAATAGGAGTAAGGCAGTAGGGTTCTGAGGCAAAGCAGTGGAATCAGATGGAAAAAACAGTTGGAATTTTCTATTCATACCTTCATTAAAGATTCATTGCTTTCACCTAGGGTCAAACTTAATAGTTACTTTTCTTATATATTTTGGGACTATACTTCCAAAACTATTTCACTGATTATGTAGTAAAATAATTGTATTGTCTTCTTATATTTTGCTTTGAGGTTATTCAAAGCAAGAAAATGAAGAAATGTGTGGAGGCAATGTCTATGGGATGTGGACAGTTTAATGTGTTCTCCCCTGATGTAGAACTGTGGATTAGGGCTGGGGTTATGGCTCAGTGGTACAGCACTTGCCTAGCACATGTGAGGCACTGGGTGTGATCCTCAGCACTACATAAAAATAAATAAAGGTATTGTGTCTGTCTATAACTAAAAAAATTATTAAAATAAAGAACTGTGGATTACTACAAATATCATCATAATTTTTCTTTCTTGCTACACAGATTATGGGGAACAACCCTAGGAGCTTCTTCTCCAGTCCGGCAAAGCTATTCTTTGACAATTGATCATCAGTATTCTATCATCCACTGGTGCTGAAGCTGGCCTTCACTGGCTCTTGAAATTTCTCAATACTGAGAAGTATTTAATAAAACTAAGTGGAAAATTAATGTGTTCAAGAAAGTTTCAATTACTTCTGTTTCAAGAATAGGCAAATAAAAAACAGATTCAGATTCCAAGAAAATTTTTATAAGAATTATGAGAAATATTAGCGTTACATTTTGAGGAAAAACATTCATAAGCTAATGTTAATATGGGCTATATAAAATAAGAGATAGAATCTTTAACAGCATGAAAAAAATTCAACATTTATCACTCCAAGAGGCACGAGAGAGAGAGAGAGAGAGAGAGAGAGAGAGAGAGATGACCAGTGAGGCCTAGATTCCAACGAAGGAGATAGTTATAAAATCAAATGTAATAAATTACAATGAAGGTCATCCTGTAAGAAATATACAACCAGGCCAACCAGGCGCAGTGGTGGTGCACACCTGAAATCCCAGCAGCTCAGGTGGCTGAGGCAGGAGGATTGCAAGTTCAAAGCCAGCCCCAGCAATTTAGCAAGGCCCTAAGCAACTCAGCAGGACCCTGTCTCTAAATAAAATATAAAAAAGGGCTGGGGATGTTGCTCAGTGGTTATGTACTCCTGGTACCAAAAAAAAAAAAAAAAAAAAATAGAGTAACATGGGATATATAACAACCAAGGACATAATATAGTTTACAAATTATTTCTAGGCAACAGAGATGAAAAAGAAGTTTGCTAAAAGATAGGCATAAACGTTAGACTTTTATATGTAATTATGAAAGTATTGTAATGAAACAAATTGCAATAGTAAAAACAAAAAAAATTATTGAAAGCAGAAAAGAACAGATTTGATTTTTCCCAAAGGAGACAAATACATTAGCAGGCTTATGGTGCTCCCTCACAAGGTAAAGAATATGGGGGAAAACTGGAAAATAGCATAAAGCAAAGTAACAAAATAATTAAGCATTCCTGAGGAAGAAAGGAAGCAAATGGAGAAAAAGTAATGTGTAGTAAGAAAAATGAAAATATTAGTAACCTAAGAAAAAATCAATTAAATAATAACAATGACTCATTAAGCAGCAGGCAAAATTAAAGAGGAAAGGCTAACAACCAATTATGTCCTAGAAGACAATTTGTTTTGCAAAATGTATTCAAAATATTATAGCATTTATAGAGGGAAAACTCATTTTTTTTAAAATCAAAATATTTTAAATGTATTTTAATTAATACATAAAATATAAAAATTGTTTATATTTCTAAGGTGCCATGTGATGTTTTGATACTTGTATTACATTGTGTAATGTTTAAAAATAATTTTTTTAGTAATAATACCATGCTGAACTTGGAATTCTCTGTAGCACTAAAACATAAATGAAACAAAATGTATGATTTTGAGCCAAAACATTAATTGGAGACTTTAGTAACTGTATTTTACTGTAACGCCCCCTCCATAATTTTTCAATAAAACAAAAGACCAATGATATGATTAGTACTGCATGCTAAAGAGAAGCTACTCTCATCTATCCAGCCCTCTGTTTTACAGAATATGTTAACAGAGTAAAATCATGAAATATATGGAGACAGCAATTTAAATTAAAGGAACATAATAATAATAAGGTTGTGTAATAGATTTAGAAAGAGTTCATATAAATCATTAGGGGAAAAACATCTCTCCTTTTCAAGATAGAGGGTGCAAAGGCTCAATTCAATAAAATTGCTAATAAGAATTTGCATATAAAATTATTCAATTATCCCAGTAGTAAAAATTGAACAAATTGAACAAACTGAAAAAATCAGGAAACAATACAGAAATTAAATTTTGCTTATCAAATTTAGAAAAGAAAGAACAATTATATTATCCAGAGTTAATAATTTTGGTTATAAATTAGTATAATTTTTCTGCAAAGCAATTTAGAATATTTGTGTAAACTCCCTTAAAGTGTTCACTCATTGTTTTGAGAATCTCTTGAGGGTCTGTAATTTAAGGCAACAATCAGAGCTATAGACAATAATTTCATATAGAAACATGTTCAGTGATGAATCATTATTGTGTCAAAATAGGAAATAGCCATTGATCTATGAATGAGTAGGTCACTATGACCAGTGTATTTAAGAAAATAGGTAATCATTTAAGTCACTTTTGGAAAACATTTCTTGCTACTGAATAATACCCACTTTATAATATTAAATGAAAAACAAAAATAGGTATGTAAAATATTAATTTTTTGATATTATTACAATATTAGGAATATGTGAATAGGAAAAAGACTGAAGGTGTACATAAAATTTTAGCAATCATCACACTCAAGTGGTAGGAGGAAGGGCAGGGCTATGTTGTTAATTTAATTTTGTTTTCCAAACATTCTACAGTGAGCTACATTTGTTATATAATAGCAAAAAAAAAAAAAACAGTAATAATAAAGATGAAAATCATGACCATATGTTGATAATATCTACAGAATACAACATACAATTATGCTATGAATTTCTTTCAATTTTTTTATATCACCTGTCTGATTTAGATACTATTATTATCCTCCCTTATTGCCAGTGGATGAACTGAAGTTTAAACCGGTTAAAGAATTTGGTAGGTAATGAATTTGGTAACTTGTTTACACTGGCAGTAAATGGCAGAATACTCAGAACCATGATCAGAAAAAATAAAGGAAATTTTGGGGTTTCAGCAAGGCATACAATATGAATATAATATATTCCTTGAGCTTCATTTTTTGTCTCCTTGTCATCCAGCTACCTTAATCTCTAGAAGTGCTGAGCAACTTACCATTGATTGAACAAATTACTTCCTTTCATAATTCTATACGAGGGGTTCTCAAACTTTTTCTGGTAAAGGCCAGATATAAAATATTTTGGGTTTTGAGGATTTTGTGATTTCTGTCACAAGTACTCAATACTTAAACAAATACACATATATGTTTGTGTACTTAAATACATATACAGCTAATACACATATAATATTCATATATATGATATTGGTATATGAATGATCATATATATAAGTATATACTATATTTGGGCAAATGAGCATGACTGAGTTCCCATAAAACTTTACAGACATTGAAATTTCATATAAATTTTAGGTGCCATGAACCATTGTTCTTTTGATTTTTAAAACCACTGAAAAATACAAAAGTCAATTTTTAGCTCATGGGTCATATAAAAGAGGGTGATGTTTAGATTTGGCCATCTGTCTCGTAGTTTAGTATGTCATGGTCATCAGTAACTGCTTATTTTATTTATGGGAATAAGCCCAATGCTAGTCCAGATTATGCCAATTATATGTATTTTTGGATAATGAGCATTAAAAATGAATATGTGAATTTCTAAAGTGCATTATTCCTGAAGTTTTCATTGGATTCCATATCCATTCATTTCCTTCGGCTAAACCCCATTTTGTGGCAGATGTGTAGTATGTGGTATTGGTGAAAAGGATTAGGAAGGAGGAGGGAGCATAGAAAAAAGGGCTGGCTGGGTTTCTCTTAGAACTTCTGGAAACTGCCAGGGAGTAAAAGTTGGCACTTTTTTCTAATGTGCACTACAGAATCTGATGCTCTGTTGTTGGCCAATGCCTCCTTGCCAGGCACTCCAGAATTTCTCCCAGAGCTTCCTTTTGCTAATCATTTGACCATGCCAGGAATAGAAGCCCACTCTTCTAAAACTTCTACAATAGAATTGCCCAATAAAGCAGTAGCGTGCCCTGATGTCCTCTGCCTCATGAATGCTCACTGAAGCAAGTCTTTGCTGAGTTAATGGAAGGAAAATTAAGATCTGGAGGGGGGTGTGTCTTGTGGAAGCTCCATAGACTGAAATTTTTCTAGCTCAGAGAGCTTTAAAGGACAGAATTTGAGAAAAATATACTAAGTATTTTTTTCTGTGGCCTTACATTTTTCATTCTAAGACATAGGCAAAGAAACCTAAGAAGAAAGGAACTAATGAAATCTGTGTAGACACACAAATAGGTGTCTCACCAAAACCTGTCCGAACTTTGTGCAGTTGAGCAACTGAAACTAGAAAGGGACTTGAGGTTGATTTGGCCCTTGGTAAGGAGCCTTACCTGGGTCCAATAGAGCTATCTTCTTTGATCACTTTTACCCAGCATTCATGATTCATCCATGTCCTTTGGTAATTCAAGAGCTCTAAATGTGTTTCAGAAAAACCAAAAGAGGAAGAAGAGATGTCTTACTCCCTGTCCTGGCTGAGCCATTAATGGCTACAGCTCTAGCCATGTCACGCTGCCTTCTGTGTCAAATGTGTGCAAGCACACTGTACGGGTTGTCCACGCTCCCAGTCCTGACTTTAGAATTATTCCCAGTGTGTCCCTTTATCCTTGGGGCTGGTTGAAGGGCTGGAACCTGTATTTTCCCCCAGGAGCTCACCTAAGTTATTCTTCTTTCCCTTCCTCATGAGGACCTGACCTCTCTTGAATCTACTGTCCTTTGGGGCTCTAAGAAATGTCATACAGCAAAAGGATGAAGTTCAAGAAAGGAAAACCATACCCTAGGGATGTAGGAAGGTGTAGAGAAAGTTCAGGATTCTAAGTAACTTATGTTTAAAGCCAGTTCTGAAACTGACAGATTTGTGATGTTTAGTGATTTGTTGAATTTCCATGTCGTTTAGATGAAGATAATTAAGTTTGTTTTAGAGGGTTGAAATGATGATATTGGACATATTAATATTAATGTTATATTATAGCATATATGTCATGTTACTATAACCTATCATATGGCAAATAATCGTACACTTATTTAACAAATATATATTGAATGATTACTACACATCAGGCATTGTTCTAGATGCTGAGATACAAAAATGAACAAAACAAAAAATTCTTTGTGTTCATAAAGCTTACATTTGAATGTGGGAAGCCAGGCATTGAATGAATAAACCTGTAAGTACATAAGACAAAGTAGTTGCTATAAACGAAACCCAGGAATGGAGAAATAGGAAACTGCTGAAAGACTCTATTAAGTAGACTTCCTTATATAGAATTTTTATATTGACCAGTCTTAGGCTAGTCATGATTTCAGAGGCCTCAGTCTATAGATAGTTGACTCCATTGCTCTAGGCCTAACTTGAGGCAGCACATCATGGTGGAAGGGCCCAGCAGAGGAATGCTGCTCAGCTCAAGGCAAGAAACAGAGAGGGAGGGGTGGTTGAGAGGATGTGGCCACAGGCAAGATGAACCCTTCCAGGGCACACCCACAGTGACCCACGTCCTCCTGCCATGCCCCACCTGCCTAGAGTTATCTTCTAGTCAGTCTATTTGAACTTGGATGGAATAATTAGTTACAGTCTCATGATCCAATCACTTTACCTCCAAACATCCTGTATTAACACAGGAACTTTTAGGGGACACCTTACATCCAAGCCATAACACTCTTCCTGGCCCACAAAAACTCATGTCCATCTCACAAGACAGAAAACATTTAGTTCATCTACAAGAGTCCCATAGTCTTAACAGTTTTAGCATTGCCCAAAAGCCCAAATTAAAAGTGTCTTCTGAGATTCAAGCCAAACTTTTAGCATAAGCTTCTGTAATAATCAAAAGCAAGTTATTTATATCCAACGTATAGTGGCACAAGGTGACCATTCCCATCCCAAAAGTGAGGACTAGGGGAAGGGAAAGAAGAGATGGGGCAAAGCAAGACTGAAACCCAGTCAGGCAAACCATTTTGGCAACTCTGCTTACAGCATCTAGGACATGTGGCAGGGAAATATGCTTTCCAAAGGCCTTGTACAGCCTGACCCCTCTGGCCTTGCCAGGTTGTACACATGGGCTCTCTTTTAGCTTGGTCTCTCCATGTCAGCAGCTTTTCTTGGCAGATCATCCATGTTACTGGCTTCTCAGTCTCAGAATTCTCCATTGCAGTTTTGGCTTCCTTTTCACATCATCATGCATTACCCTCTCAGGAGCAGCCTGAGGGACTCTGACCCTGCTATACCTTGCCTGGCCTCCCAGATCTTACTCTGAAATCTCAGAAAAAGTCTTTGTGACCCCTTAACTTCAGTATCCTGTATGTCTGCAGAACCAGCACCATGTGCATGAGTTCAAGGTCTTCTGCGAGCTTCAGTAGTACCCGAGTCCCCAAAAATCACAGTAGCAGTGCCTCTTGAGTGCCTGAATGGCTCAGCATGTTGAAACAACTTCCCAAACCCCATTTCAAGCAGAGTGCTCCCATGAAATTTCTCAAAAGAATTTTCCCTTACATTCCCTTAAGTCTGTAGTAGGTGTGTCCTTGAAAATTCCTAAGATGCTCTCAAGCCAACTTTCCTATTGTCTCTGTGCAAAGCAGTTAGCATATCTTTAGCGGGCTGTGATCTCTTCAAAGAGCATAACTTCTTTGGTCCCAGTTTTACATGCACTTTTCTGGCCAAGTTTCAATTGAAAAAAAAAAAAAAAATCCAGTTTTGTTTTCTGATTAAACCATGCCACTAATTGAATGTGCCGTGCTGCCTTGAAAGTGCCTCCATCAGCTTTTCTTCTCCTTCTTTTTTGGTACCAGGAATTGCATCCCGGGATGCTTAACCACTGAGGCACACCCCAGTCCTTTAAAAAAATTTTTTTTTCTTTTTTTAATCTTGAGACAGAATTGCATTAAGTTGCTTAGGGCCTCAGTAGATTGCTGAGGCTGGCTTTGAACTTGTGATTTCTCTGCTTCCTAAGCTGTTAGCTACCACCAGTTTTATTAGTCTATCAACTTTAAAGTCAGCTTCATACAAAATCTCAGAACACGGGCAAAATGTGTAATAAGCAAAGGTGACTTAAACTGGACTTAAACTGTCTCCATCCGATGGCCCATTAACCCACCCTTGATGGCCCATTAACCCACCCTTAAACTGACTCAACCTGAGGGCTTGAGGGCGTATTAACCTGTGCTTTATAAACCCTGCCCTTGCTATGAGCGGGCGCCATTTTCTACTATCCTGCTTTGTGCTGGACATAGTTGGTGGCCCCGGCCAGATTAAAGGCTTCATTGGCTATTATGTGAGTGGCTTGTGAGACTTTTTTCCTGCAAATTGGGTACAACAAATGTAGTTAAATTCTTTCCCAGACTATAACATGAGTAGCTTCTGGTACAATTCCCAGTAGGATCCTTAATTTCCTCTGAAACCTCAAGAGCATAGTCTGCATTCCTATCAGCATTCTTGTCTTCTAAGCTCTCACTAAAATTGCCTGTTAAGCTCTGCTTATGACATTCTAAAGCTTTTCCTGCTTGCAACTCTAAACTTTAAAAATCCCTTCCACAATCCATTTTCAAAGACTTCTAACTACATGGTCAGTGTACTCACATCCATGAGCCCTACTTGTTGATACCCAAAATTGATACCTCTCATGCTTTTTAGTTTGACAGTACTGCATTAGGCAGATACCTTGCCAATTAAGCAGAAATGTCTTGGGAGGATTTGTAAACGTGACATATTTGGGTGAGATGTCACTGCTAGAGATAATAATTTGGGGGTTAATCATTCATTTAAACATTTATTGAGTGAAATTTGAGTGCCAGGCACAGGAATATGAACATGACTGAGAGGTTGTCCACATACTCAGTTGATATGATACTATGTGTTAAAAGGTGAATGAACTCAGGTTTGTCTAGGGGAATCAGACTTTCCAGGAAAAGCATTCTAGAATTGTATTCCAAAGAATAGAATCAAAGTTGAATCTTGTAAGGTTAATGCAAGTCAATTTATTATGAAGAGAATATATTACAGGGAGGAATTTCAGAGAGAAAACTTGTGTGAAGTTATAAAGGCTTAATACTTTCTTCCCTTTATTGAACACTTATTCTGTGCCAAATGACCTTTTCATTCAGAGAATAAAAGTCACTTTATAAGTATTGTAAATTACTATAAATAAATACATAAAATAGTTAAGATCATTTCCATTTAAGTTGGTCTCAAGATCATTTTCTTTCAATTCTTCCTATCACTCGCCTAAGGGCTCCTTTAATTTCTAGAACTTTATTCTATTTCCCCCTTAACTCATTCTCAGATTATAATTCTAAATTTTAGAGAAGACATATGTAGTCCTTTAAAAGTACATGATATTTAGGATTCAGACATACACTAGAATATTAACTCTGGCACTTAAATAATTGTTACTGTTGAACAAGTTATTTATGCTTTGGAAGCAAGTATCCTATTTCATAAACAGTGGTAATAACTTGAAACTTTATTCAACAATATTTAAAATTCATATTCACTTGTCAATAATTGTTACTTATTTAGTTTACTCTGCTTTCCTGGAGCTCACATATATTTCTTTTGTTACAATTACAGCAAATATACTTGAGAATTCTGTATAACTAAACTCCCAGCCTGACTTATAAGAAATACTAGTTGTTTTCTACAAGTGGAATTGATTTGCTTTCATTATTCTTATTTTATTATATATTATCTTGCATAAAGTATTAGCCTGTATATGTTATATAATTTTATTGTTATATTATATCTCAAGTGCAAATTAAGAGTAAATGAAAGTATAGAGTTTTAGAGTAATGGTATGAACTTGCATAACTCATAAGTAGTAGACACAGGCATTTTAGACTCTAAATTGATAAGGGGAATTAAAAAAGACTATGTTTAGACAGATTAACAATGCATTGTGTAAGGGGAAAGAAAATAACTCAGTATAACCATAATTGAATGGATGAATGAAAGGCAAGAATTGAAATTGGAAAGGTGGGATTTCATAATAAGAGGGCTTATATGACATGCTAAGAACATTAGTTTTATTTTGAAGATGAAGGTGAATCATAAGGGTTTTAAGCATAGCAATGATAGATTGTCACATGTGTATTTAGAAAGAACTCTTGGGAGACTATGGAGGATAGATTAGAGTAAGGTGTATTTAATCTGCAGCATAACTGGAAGCAGGGAGTCCAATTAGGAGGCTCTGGCACTAATTCTCAAGGGAGATATAGACTAATGCCTAAGTTTCATCTCCACAGCAGTGATTCTTTGAGAACCTGGGAGTGGATGAAATGTTAAGAGTACAAAGGGAGGAGAGAAGAGGGCCAATGACTCTTAGGCTAAGTATAGTTTAAAAGGATTTGAAATATAACACAAAAAAATCTGCACGTGGATATTTAAGGTAAGTAGCAAGGACATCCATGGTTATGGAAGGCAAGAGGATTTAAAATTTCAAGAGCAGTATTTTATCTACACAAGTGTCCAAAAAAATCTGAATGTTTGATTTTCCCCAAGACTCTCTACCAAGAGCTGGGAGAGCCTGAGATCACTTGGCTCTTCTATCACTTTCTCCCTCCAGGCCTGGTCCCTTGAGTGCTCTCTCTCCAGAATCATAGTGTCTGGAAGGGACCCCAGAGGCCTATCAGTAAAAGCCTAAGAGTCTCCGCTAAGAGGAGCTCATTCTTCCTATCTCCAGTGCAACTACTCTTGGGCTTAGCTCTACTGTCACCAACTTCTGTCCTTAGTCTCTTCCTCCCCTGGGTTTGCAAACTAATCCATCCATTAATGAACAGTCACTGTCTGTGACCTCATTAAAAAGTTGTTAATGAGACACTCTGCTGTTGAGGGAGCACAGTTGACTGAGGCTCCCAGTGGCCTATGCTGGGGCCTGGAGGGGAGGGGTAGGTGAATAGACAGGCTCAGATCTGGGGAGGGGGCTAATGTCCCAGGTGGCACAGTCACACCTCCTAATGACCATATCTTGGCAAGTGGCCACCTTTGAAGCTCAAGTCTCTGCTGGCCTGCAGGTTTCCAGGAGCAGCTGCTGTCTAGAGCAGCAGTGATTTTCCTCTGAGCCAACAGCTCTGCTTAATGCCTGTTCTGCTAACTTATTATGACGGAACACTTCAAATTATGAAATTAAGAGTTGGCTTTATGTTGCTCTGAATTTGTGGCTCATGAACAATTATATCATCTTTTTGATTGGCCTCTCTCCCACTGGCTGTGTGTCCTTCTCATCTACTCTCTACACTGCCATTAGGATGAGTCTTCCAAGGTATGATTGACCGTTACTTCATGCTCATTGATTGTTACTTCACGTTCAAGCCCTCTTCATGGGAATATATTGCAACAAGATAATATTCAAATTCTTTAACATACAAGGCTCTCTACCCTTCTGTACTTCCAGACGTCTGTCCTGATAAATGCTATCATTTTAGTCATGATTGCCACTACTATCAGCATCATCATTATCATGAATATCATCATCATAATTAACATTTCTGTAGGGCTTCTTAAATATCCTGTAGTGTATTTAAACCCCACAACAATGCAATAAAATAGGTGTTGCAGTTATCTCCATCATATGGTCAAGACTGAGGCAAACTTGCCCAGTTTGTCAGAGGGATGAAAGTAGAATTATGACCCAGACATTTGGCTTCAGAACTTATGCTCTTACTCATTATTGTGTACATCATGAAGATGCAAGCTTCCACACTTTTTTCGCTTTACTTATTTATCCTAGGGTGCCTATCTCACACACAACCTGCAAACTGGTTCCCATTTTTTAAAAAAAATATACTTCTTGATTTGCTACTACTTCTAAACATTTTACACTAGAACTCAGGGTCCTAATGTTTATATATCTTTCCCCCAAATGAAAGGAGTGTTTTTGTACATTAACTATTGATTTGGGTTCAAGAAGTTATAGTAGTTTATTGAATCTGTTTGTATACATTTGTTTCAACATAAAATATTGTATCCTCTTTGAGAAACTGGAAAATGAACCCTTAACCACTCTCTTGCTGCCATGCCTCTACTGACATATGTATGCACCCATCTCAATAAAAGGAATCCCTATCATACAGGTTGCTTGTGCCAGAAATATGAGTGTAATCTGACACCTATCCAACTCTAAGCCATTGTCAGTTGTCACTTGGTTGACTGTGATAGTCTCCTACACTCATTATAATTGTGTCACCAATAATATACTATCTACACAATAGATATGGTTATCTTAAAAATTATCTTCTGCTCAAAATGTTTCATAACTGTCATTGTATATATTAAAATATAACATCTGTAGGATTGTCTAAAAGAAGCTTTCGAACAGTATGACATTTTCATACCTGTGCAATCAATTTTTACCTCTTTCATATTTATCCACAAAATTTCAAATTGATTTTTCTGGTTTCGGTAGCATAGTGTATTATCCTCACAGAGTGAATTAGAAATAGTTCCAACTTCCTCAGTTCTTTGGAATATTTTCTGCAAGAGTGTTGTTAATTTATTTTTAGAAATATGGTAGAACTTACCAGTGAAGGAAGGCATCTTTCCCTGGGCTTTTTCGTGAAGGAAGTTTTCTATTATTAATTTCACCTCTTTTTATAGGTATGCTGAGATTTTCTATTTGATTTTAGGCAGCTGGTTCTTATATTATTTTAAGAAAAATTTCCACTTCATCTAGCTTATCTGATTTGTTGACATGCAGTATTCATACCTTACTCATAAACCTTTTTATTTTGGAAAGGTCAGTTATAATGCTCCTCTCTTTCATTTCTGAAATTTTAGTAATTTGAATTATTTTCTTGATCAATCTAGCTAAATCTTTGTCAGTTTTGTTAGTCTTTTCCAAGAATCAACTTTTTTATCCATTTATTCAACATTTAAACTGATACGTAAGAACATAAAAATTATACATATTGATGGGATACCATGCCATGTTTTTATACATGGACACATTGTACAATAGTTAAAGCATTTAAAATCCTTTCTTTCTAGACTTTTGAAATACATGGTACATTGTCATTGTCCATAGTCACCCTACCGTGCAATCATCTAACTTTGACTTAGTACCAATCTTGCTTCACTTTCCAATAACCACATATAGGTTACATTGATATTTATCTTCTGTTGTCTAATGTCTGCTATAATTTTTGATTATTTTATGGAAATATTTATCATTTTGTTCCTTCTGCTGGCTTTATGTTTAGTTCATCCTTCAATTTCTAATTTCTTAAGATAGATTGTTAAGATTTTTCTTCTTTTCTGATATACTTACTTACAACTATAAATTTCCCTTGAAGTACATATCAGGTGTATCCCATTTAATATGTTGTACATTATTTTTCCTTCTCATAAATCATATTTCATAGGCTTCCTTGTGATTTATGCTTTGGCCCATTGGTTATTTAATTTCATATTTTAAAAAATTTCCCATTTTTTTGTGTTTTCTGGTTTTAACCAATTTGAGTCAGAGAACACCCTTTATATGATTTCAATCCTTTTCTGATGTTTTTCAAGTTTTCAAGTCTTCTTTTTCTTTTATCTTCCAATTATTATTATATTCATTGTTGAAAGTAGGGCACAGAAATCTCCAATTGATATTATTGAATTGTGTATTTTTTCCAACTTCAAATCTTTCCCCTTCTGTTTCATATTTGGGAGCTCTTTTTTTTCAGGTACATATTATTGCAAATTCTCTCAGCTTTGGTTCATCTAGAAATGTTTTAATTTCTGCTTTATTTATTTATTTTTAGGTACCAGGAGTTGAAGCCAGGGTGGCTTAGTCACTAAGCCACATTCCCAACCCTTTATTTTATTTTTAAATTTTGAGACAGAGTCTCACTAAGTTCTGCTTTATTTTTGAAAGTCAGTCTTTCTGAATGTCGAATTCTTGGTCATCAGTATTTTTTGTTTTTTAAATTTGGAATATGTCACACAGTTGTCACGCTGAGAAATCAGGTGTGGATGATGTTGATGATCCTTGTACTGTTAAGATAGTAACCCCGCCCCAGGCGAGCTAGGAAGTTAAGCCTTGAGGCGGGCTATTTGAATTTCGGGCATGGGCTATTTGCTCCAACCAGGATGTAGGTAATGCTATTTAACCTGAGACTTTCCTTTGTCTGGGGTCTTGCCCTTCCTGCGTGTCTGTGGGAAAGCTTGACCCCAGCTAGCTGGCTCAATAAACTCCATTTGTATATTACATACTGTCCGGCTCTTTGTGGTTAGTGGGAAAAAGTGAAACTGGACCTTAACAGTACATGATAAGTCTTTATATATATATATATATATATATATATATATATATTTTATTTCAACATTATGTCTTTGTCTTTCCCTACTTACAATTTCATTAATGAAATCTGGATGTAGGTTAGAGTATAACCCGTTGGAATTTGTTAAACTTCTTGTAGGTGTAGATTACTTTTTGTCATAAAATTTGGGAAGGTTTTAGTGATTATTTTTGTCCCTTTATTTCCTTCTAATAATCTCATTATGTAAATGTTACTATGTTTGATGGCATCGTACAGTTTTCTGAGGCCTTGCTCATTGTTCGTGGCTATTTTTTCTTTGTGTTTCCAAGAATGATTTAATCTTAGCTGATTTACCTTTAAATTCACTTTTTTTTTTTTCTAAGACCTCATATCTGTTGTTGAGGCACTTTAAGGTTTATGTGTGTGTTGAGGTACACTATTAGTGTTCATGTTGGAAGTTTACAACTGTGTCTAAGCCTTCACTTCCTGCTTGCATAGAACCTCACTTGAAAACCTGAGTTGAGAGCTGCTTGCCTTCTCACTGGCTGGTACAGAGACTCTGGCAGGCTTAACAGATGAACTTTCCCTTATGAGGGCTGGCCTGGGTATACTAACATGCTAAGAGAAAAAAAAATGAAATGACTTCTTTTTACAAAATCATAAATCTTAAGGGATTCATAGCATAGAAAACACATGACACAGGAGTCATACTACTCTTATAGAACTACGTAACATTTATGAAGACAGGGTGAGAAAGTGGGAAACCAAAGATAACACAGTCACTGCAGTCCTGAGAAATATTGTGAAGGCTCACCTTTATTTTACTTAAAATTTAATCTTTTTAAAGGATGAGTGAATAAGAGGACTTTTAGTTTATATGGTGATCTCAGAGCTCTCAATCTTTGCTAGAATCAGGGAAATTTGTAACTCTTGAGTTTCCACATAGGTAACATGACATGGTAACATATCTTGTGGTTTATCTGGACAGATGGGTTTGATACAGATTTATATAGGTCTCAAAAATAATGTAATGCAAGTAGAACGAGTCTCAGTGCTTAAGAGTTCTAAAAGCAGTTTTCTGTAATTCAAAGGGTTGCAGTCAGGTCTAGCAAAATTCTCCTTATGACAAGAGAGAGGAAGGACTGAAACTAGAATGTGTGGAGAGTCTTAGGAATAATCTCATAAAACAAAATTTGGATGTTATTTTGGAGTTTACCTGTGTAAGGTATAGAACCACTTACGAAGGTCATTCTATGTTTATGATGCTTTGGCATGCTGCAAGTCCCTATGCACTAGGTATCTCTGGTGAAAAGGAAAGAATCTGAAGTGAAACTTAATTTCTATCAGTTTCACAGAAAGGGATCTCATAAAATATTATGTTCCATTTTAGAAAAATAAACCACAAAATTGTATTTGGGGATTTCTGGTAGATTTGGTCAAACATACATTTAACCTTGTATTTTCTTGAAACCACATCTTGACAACAAAAGGTTTTTTTTTTTTTTTTTTTTTTTTTTTTTCCAACAGGCACAAACACCCACGGAAAGAATACAAAGAAGTTCAGATAACAGCAATAAAGTTTTGGAAGTTTGAAAAAAGATGCCAGAAAATTCAGAGAAAGCAAGAGGAAGTAAAAAATAAATTGCTAAAATGGAGGCTAGAATGGCAGATGATGTCTGCTTCCCTCCCAGTCCCCATGAGTATTGTAGCAGTCCCAAATTACCTAGACTACCAGATCCTTTCTCTAATTGGCACATCAGTAAGCTGTTCAGTTCTGATTTTAGCTTACTTTTATATGGAGATTAGTTCATGACCAAAAATGAATTTCTGGGTTTTTGTCATTGTTAAATATGTGTTAATTTTGGATAGCTACATAAATACAAAGTTTAAAAATAAAAGAGTAGACCTGTGTCACTTGTCCGCATTCTTTCATTACATACGCACACACACACAAACACAGACATGAACTATATATTAAGTATTGACCTCTAAATTTCTAAATAACATGTTCAAAATGTTATTTCTTGATTCTTAAAATTAAGCATACTTCAGTAAATTTTTTTACAAAAAAGTTTTAAACTGATCAGATACAAATATTTTCCTTAGCAGTTTTTATTGATAGCAATGCAAATAATTTGCAACCCACAGAGAGATGAATAATTTCTCTTTGGGAGAGAAGATGAATCCAAAGATCCTTTTGTATTTAATTCAGCAATCAATTGTAGAATTTTTTTTTTCCTGTTGCTGACTACTCAGGATTTGTAATCCCACTCATTATCTCATTATTGATGTAAATAAAACTGACACACATGTTGAATGAAAATTGGATTTTCTTTCTTTTTCGTTATATTTCATACAACAATAACACAAAATATGAAATACAAAGTACATATACTGGAAAATAAATTATAAAAATTCCATTCTTCTAATAGTGTACTGGAAATAATCCAGGTAAAACAGGAAAAGCTACTAGAGGTAAAAAATAATGCAGCATGAGGCAGATTCAAGATGAATATACAAAAGTATCAGTAGTTTTGTAATGTTCAAATGCAGCTTTTGTCTGCAGAAAACTTACTTAAACAGAATTTTTAACTCTTATTTTATTTATTATTTTTAACCTTTTTGACAAACCTTAAGATTTTATTATCTTATTTACAAACCTAGCAACTTTTTTTTTTACAAACTATAAGCACTGACTTATTCTTCTGTGGTTGAAATTCTATTAAAACATCTGTTCAATGTACCAAATTTTCTTAAAATTTATCTCGTTTACGAAATTAATTAACTATATTCTTTATTAGTACTTCTTAACAATTGATGGGATTCATTGTGATATCTTTATACCTGTGTCGGGATATTATAAGGGGTTGAGGTCTTTAGCCCCCCCCCCGCCCCCCCCGTACCCGGGATGGACCTCTTTTGTCCAGCAAAAGAGGCCAGAGGGGCCTACCTCAACGATGAGACTAGATTGGGAAAGTAAAGGCCTCTGACATTCCCTCCCCCACCTTTAGAAGGCCCAGGAACATACCAGGGAGCCCGGTCACTGGTCAGTGCTGGAACTCGTTTATTAAAAAGGTGGACAACGCTTTATAGTGGACATCAGCCAATCAGTAGGGTGGTTTCGGTTCTCATGATAGGTCACAGCCACGCCCCCTGCTTAGTGTAGGTCCATAACAGGGCCTGGCAAGCAGCCAGAAGGCCAGAGCTTTCCATTCCCTCGGCTGACAGTGTCCTGAAGGCCCGACATACCTGCATACATTGTGCACTTTTTGCATCCGACCACCCTCTCTGTTTCCCCTTCCCTTCAACAACCTTCCCAGTCCCTAAAAGCCCCTCTTAGTTTCTGTTTCCTTCCCTTGACTTTCCCTATCTAGTGAATGCTACTATGTTAACAATTATATACAGCAGATTTTCTCATAAATATAAATGCCCCAAAGGGAAGAATAACAGTCCTATATAAATATTTCTTAATAGTTCAGCAATTATTATACATATAATTAAATAAACTTTTAAATGTAGTAAATAAAAGAATATTAAATATTCAAACTCTTTTGGGAAAAAAATCAACTCAAATCCTTAAACTCAATAGAACGATGGCCAAATATATCAAATCACTAATTAAATCTACAACTCCTATTTTAAAAGAAAATGACTCTCAAGTGGCCAGGAGCACAATTCAACTCTAAAACATTTGTAAGAAACACAACTAATGTATTAGGACATTATATTAAAACAAAATGAAAAGATGAAGCAAGGAGGATTTCCAGTTCATGATGGCCAGCTGATAACACAAATTTATTGCTTTTATTTTCGAAAATACCATAAAAGAACTTAAACACTATAAAAATAATTACATTATATTACCATGAAACAACAAATGAAAGGCAAAAATATATGAGAGCTCACCATCATGTATACACACAAGACACACACATGCACACCCCCCCCCCAAAAAAAAAAAAAAAAAAAACTAAAAGTAAATAGCAGAAAAATCAGAGGGAAGAGAACAGGAAAAATAATTTGTTAGCTGGAATCCTCGAGTCTCTATATACACAGCAATCCTATACCTGTTGAAATAATTCAAATTAATCAGCTACTAAACAAATGAAGTCAATAACAAATAAATGATCCTCTGTCGGAACACCAAAATATCAGGTTATATAACATTAAACATATTCACAGCTGAAGAGAAGTCCCGGAGACAACTATAAATCGAAATTGATTATCATTATAATTGATTATCTAAAAATATTCTGAACTTATATAAATATCTATTTATCTATCTATCTATTGATTATCAAATTAGAATATTCTAAGCTTAAATGAATTAACGTTATTTGTTATTTGGATCTATATCTATCTACCTTTTTTTTTTTTTTTTTTTTAAGCGCTTAATTATTTGTGACGTCACACTAGACAGACGCACATATAAACATATTTGTGACATCACATTAACATGAAATTTAGACAAATGCACAGACATAAAGACATATATAAAAGAGAAAAAAAAATTACAATTGTGTATACACTGAAGAGAGATCTTCTTGTCCCGGCCGGGAAGAATGAAATTTTAAGTTGTAAATTTAATGGAGAACTCTTTTAAGGGAATCACTCCATACCTTCATTTTGGTCCTCTTGACCTTGCACTTGTTTATTCAATCTAGACTCCTCAATAACTTCGTCTTGATCCCTTTGACTTTGTACCTGCTTTATCAATCTAGATGGTATCCATATTGGAGAAAACTCATGCTTTGGAAAAACACAAACAGATCCTCTCCCCCAAATTAATACTGGGTCTGGACCCTTCCATGTACCTGAGAGAACATCCTTCCAGTAAACCAAAGGTTTATGATTTTGAGTTACCATGAAGGATCCACAAGAAGTAGAGCATCTAGCTATAGCCCAATCATTATCATTGAAGCACAAATATTCAACCTGTGACGATGAATAAGGAGTAATAATAGTAGCGGGATGAATTCCAAATATATTTTAGTAGAGGTTTTAAGTCCTTGAAGAATAAGTTTAGCTACCATGGAGGTATAAGACTCAATTGTACTTTTAGGAGAGACAGGCAAATGTATCCATAATATAGGTCCCTGTTGCCAAAATACTCCTGTTGGAGTATATTGTGTGAAGGAATAATAATCAATATTAGTGGTTGTGCAAAATCAAATCTATCGCAATGGGATCTTTCAATGGCCTGTTCTACTAATTTTAGAGCTCTCCTGGCCTCAGGAGTTAATGTTCGAGGTGAGGATGGGTCAGGGTTCCCACGAAGGATGTCAAATAAGGGTTTTAATTGTCCAGTAGTGAGGCTTAGTGTAGGGCGAAGCCAATTAATGTCACCCAGTAATTTTTGGAAATCATTGAGGGTGGTCAAATGTTCTTTACTTATTAGAATTTTTTGGGGTTTAACAAAAGTATCCATGATTTTAAAGCCTAAATATAGTATAGGTGATCTGCTTTGAACTTTTTCTTCTGCTATATATAATCCATATTTTTTTAGATTTTTTGTTATTTCACTAAATATATTAAATAAGATTTGTTGATTAGGGTGAGCTAATAAAACATCGTCCATGTAGTGTAGACACATAAGGTCTTGATATTTGTTTTTAATGGGCTGTATAGCTCTGTCCACATATAGTTGGCACAGTGTAGGGCTATTTGCCATTCCCTGCGGCAATACTTTCCATTGATATCTTTTATCAGGGCCATTATTATTAATAGAAGGAATTGAAAAAGCAAACCTGGGGGCATCCAGAGGATGTAGGGGAATGGAAAAGAAACAGTCCTTTATATCAAGGGTTATAAGGTAATAGTTTTTTGGAATAGCTACAGGATTAGGAAGTCCAGGTTGAGTAGGGCCCATAATTTGCATTGTTTTGTTAATTTGTCTTAGATCTTGTAATAGTCTCCATTTTCCTGATTTTTTCTTAATTACAAATATGGGAGAATTCCAGGGAGAGGTGGAAGGCTCTATGTGTCCTGCTTCTAATTGTTCTTTAATTAATAAATTTTCTTTTTTCTTACCTTGCCGCCGAATTCCCCGTACGGGCCGCCACCTGTTGCTGCCTGAAGCGGAAGTCGCTTGGAGCAGCGAACGCCACAGGAAAATTCGGAGGCAGGTTGAAAATGAAAAAAGGTCCTTTTATTCTTCTCCTCTCTCCAGCTCCAGCAATCACTCCAAATGCTCTAACTCCAACCACCACCTTCTCTTCCCCACACACACTAACGAACCTCACCCAGTTATATACATATAGCTTTAACAAGGACACGTGCTTACAGCTCGAGCTTACAGGTGCGTCACGCAGTGTTCACGGGCATACAAAGATTCTTTGAATAATGTATCAACATCAGGTGGAAACTAGAACATAGGGAAAGGGAGGAAAGGAGGAAAAGAGGAAGTACTGGGGACTGAATTAGAGCAAATTGTATTTTATGCTTTTATAATTATGCCAAAATGAATCTTAGTGTTATGTATAACTAAAAAGAACCAATTAAAAAAAGAAATATGATTGTATACCAGTGCTATGTAGGGCCAATAAAAAATAACCTATACATAAACTAAAAAAATATTAATTTTAAGAATTAATTAGAGTGGGCTAAAGTTGTGGCTCAGTGGTAGAGTGCTTGCCTAGCATGTGTGAGGTACTGGGTTCGATTCTCAGCACTGCATATAAGTAAATTAATTAAATAAAGGCCCAACAACAACTAAAAAAATTTTAAAAATTAAAAAAATAATGAAAATGTGTAGAAAATGTCATTTGAAGTAAAAATATAAAACCAACTCTATGTTATTTGCAACACAAACATACAAGTTAAGTGGTGTTTGAAAATACAGGGAAGCAAAAGTTATTTTATAAAAAATCTTATTGACAGTTCTAGAACTTTTATTATTAATATCAATGTAAAATGTGTATATTTTAAGTGAAAGAACCTTTAATAAGACAGTAATTGTGTTAATTAAAAATGAATATAAAATGTTAGATGCAAATATGTTTTGTTTTTATTCAACGACGCAATATTAAATGTTTGAAACATGATTTTAAGGAGAACTATACATGCCACAACCAGATTTTAGGCATTTTGGAGATACAAAGATAATCAACTTAGAACAATTGACTATGATAAATGAGTTTATTTTTTATAGAAAAATAGAATTTTCTGTCTGGAGATTGGGCACCCCTAATCCCCAAATCCAAAATCCAAGATGCCCCCAAATCTGAAGTGTTTTGAGTGCTGCCATGCAACAAGTGAAAAGTCTGATACCTGGCTTCATTTGACAGGTTACAGTCAAAATACAGGTGTACTAAAAATATTGTATAGATTTTCCTTCAGGCTATGTGTCTAATGCATGTATGAACTATAAATGAATTTCATATTTACACTTGAGTCTTATCTCCAAGATTATGTATGTGTAAGTATTCCAAAACTCCAAAAAATCCAAAATCTGTAATGTTTCTTGTTTTAAGCATTTTTGATAAACAGTACTCAACCTATATACAATTGTTTTCCCTACAACGAATAAATAAACAAATAAAGTTAAAAACTTTCCAAAGATAAAAATTGAACAGACCACAAAATAAATAAATGACACATGAAAGAATAGACAAATTTTTGATGGCTTAATGACTGGAAACCATTTCATTTAAATTGCCTTTAGATCATAGATAAACTTCAAAATTAGCTTTTGTAAGGCTATTTAGATAATAATTAAAATAATAATAATTTACATAATTAAAATAATTTTTGACAATATCAACCAACAGTGAAACTTGAAGTAGACTCCTTCACCATAATTTTACTTCTTTGGAATTACCTCATCAAAAAAGGACTTATAGGCTCTCATTAATGCAAAATAAAAATGGCACTATTGATGAGCTTCTCTTTTAAAGATCTGAGAACAGCTTGGCAGATAGCACTTCCAGCAGATGAAACCTCAAAGAAGGAAAGGGAATTTAGAATGAGTACGTATTTTTCTTTTTTTTTTTTTATACATAAATAATTATTTTCACTTAATTGGTAAATATTTTTTAAAGAAAATAATTCTTAAAGAAAATAAATTTGACATTATTTGCTGTTATGACTTTTATAAGTTCATTTGCATTTGGTGAGTTAAAAATGATATGAAATGACATCCTATCCCCTCCCATACCACCTTCTTTCCTTTATTTTGCTCTAGCTTCCACATATGAGAGAAAACATTCAGCTCTTGATTCCTGAGTCTGGCTTATTGCACTTAGCATGATGTTCTCCAGTTTCATCCACTTAGCAGCCCATAACATTATTTCATTCTTCTTTATGCCTGAGTAGTGTAGATCAGTGGAGTAGAAGAACAAGAGGGAGGAAGGAAGAAGGGCAAGGGGTAGAAATATGAAATAAATTTAACAATATCATGTCATATACATATATTAATGCAAAAAAGAATTTCACCTGTATGTATATATAGAAAATACCAATAAAAATAAATAAATAAAGGAATAAAAGGAAGATCAATAGAGGAGACAGAATAGGGGGAAGGGGAGAGAAGGGAAAAGGGAGGGAAATGGGGATTGAAATTAAATTTCTTGCATGTATTATTTTGTCAATATGAGCCCAAATACTATGTATAATTATAATATTCGAATAAAAAATGACATGAAATGTACTCAGATATTTAACCAATATATAAAAGTGGTTAATATAAAAATACTCAGATGTTTTACTAATTTATAAAGATGACGAATATAAAAATTAATGATAGTTTAAAACTACATCTGTTGTTATAACTTTGTCAATAGTAGATTTGCAATGGTTTTAAGACATGTTATAAACAAATTATATAAAGCCAATCTGAATGAAACCTAAAATGAGTAATAATAATTATTTTATTTTTATTCATTTTGAATAATTTCTTAATTCATCGATACTTTCAAACTTAACTTGCTTATCAATGCTCTCAAGTTCCATCCATTTCCTGCAAATGACATAATAAAGTTATTTTCATCCTTTACATTTATTTTTCTATCTTCAATAAATTTGAAATAGGGACAAATTGCATAATTCTTTGAGGAAGCATGAAGTAACTAAAAATTACTACACACAACAATAAGTGCTGGTGAGGATGTGGGGAAAAAGGCACACTCATACATTGCTGGTGGGACTGAAAAATGGTGCAGCCAATATGGAAAGCACTATGGAGATTCCTTGGAAAACTGGGAATACAACTACCATTTGACCTTGTTATCTGACTCCTCGGTTTATACCTAAAGACTTAAAAACAGCATACTACAGTGATGCAGCCACATCCATGTTTATAGCAACACAATTCACAATAGCTAAATTGTGGAACCAACTTAGATACTCTTGAGTAGATGAGTGGATAAAGAAAATGTGGTATATATACACAATGGAATATTACTCAGCATTAAAAGAGAATAAAATTATGGCATTTGCAGGTAAATGGATGGAGTTGGAGAACATAATGGTAAATGAAGTAAGCCAATCCTAAAAAAACAAATGCTGAATTTTTTCTCTGATATAAGGATGCTGATTCATAATGGGGATGGCGGGGGGTGGGCAGCATGGGAAGAATAGATAAACTTTAGATAGGGCAAAGGGGAGGGAGGGGATGGGAGAGGGCATGAGGGTAGGAAAGATGGTGGAATGAGACGGACATCATTACCCTAAGTACATGTATGAAGACACAAATGGTGTGACTCTACTTTGTGTACAGAGACATGAAAAATTGTGCTCTATTTGTGTAATATGAATTGAGTTGCATTCTGCTGTTACATTTAACAAGTTAGAATAAATAAGATAAAATTAAATTTAAAAATTTACTAATTTGCCCATCATTTGCAAGGATCTATGAAAAACTTTCCAAAGTTTCTTATAAATGATAATATGCTAGATTGTGTTGCAGCAAGGAATTATCCCAACTTTTCAGGGCTTTCAAAACTCATAATACATATTCATTGTAGATTGATTAAAGTCTGTTCCATGCATTTGTCACTCTGAAATCAAAGATGATTGAATAACGTTATATGGAAAATTATTAGATTTATTAAAGTAGGTAAAAATACCCTTGGAAAAGCACATTCTAGCTCTTCCACATTGTACTTAGAATTGACACATCTGTGGCTTTAAATGTAATTGGTCAATGATGATGAATGTAAAATCTTCCACCAAGATGGGTGATGAATACTTTGAACAAAATGTAATATATGGCAGTGTATCCATTATTGGTACCAATAGTTACCTTCCTTTTTATACTTAAAAGGTACCTCTTGTCAACAGCATATACTTAATCCAGATGATAATCCAGGATGATAATCTCTGCCTCTTAATTAGAATATTTAGTCTTCTAATTCTGGTTAGGCTTATATGTTTGTGTCTAACATCATTTTCTGTTTCATTTTGCTGTATTTTTATTCTTTCTTAGTATTTTAAATATGTCTGTGAATTATTTGTTAATTAGTTTGATTTTTTATTTATGTGTTTCTTCAAGAGATTATAATGTACATTCTTGATATATACCAGTCTACTTTAAAGTAATACTGTAATTTTTTCATACGTAATAGGATGTTCTTACAAAAGTAAACTTCTATTTCTTCTATGTCTTTTGTGCTATTGCTGTCATACTTTTTACTTATGCATATTCTGTAAATTTCATGACATATTATTATTTTTGCTACAAAAGTTGATCATGACGTTTTACTGATTATGTCCACTAAGCACATCTGGAAACTCTGAACATAATATAAAACAAACACAAGAATGAAAGATGAAAAAAAGAAAAAACCTGCCTTACAAGGGACCTTGTGAAATAAGGAATTAAATGATAATAAAGTTCCTGGGTTTGCTTTGGTTTTATATATCCCAGACTTGATATTAGAAAAAAACAGAGTCAGGATTCAAGATGGTGGATTAGAGGAAGCTGCTTTTCAGGGCTGCTCCGTGGAAAGAATCCAACAAAGTAGATAAATAGCTTTTCAGCAAGTATATATAGACTGAGGAAACTCAACTCCTGGATGATTTGAATACTGCGACTGGAGTGAACAAGACAAGCTGAGGGCAGCACCTAGTGCCACGTGGCTTCAGCAGCACCACTGGAGCACTGACGGTGCAGAACAAAGCCAGAGCTGGGAGACTGCCTGCGACTGCAACACCAGATCAAATCCACATGGCACGCCACTACCCTCAGCAGTGAAAACAGTGCGATCAGAGCTGGGAGACCGCGGGAGTCCGCTCGGTAACAATGCCAGTTCAAATCCACACTCGGCTGGACACGACCCTTAGCAGTGAAGCCAGAGAGATAGCTGCATGGAAACCTTCGAACAGGCAAGGAGGAACATGTGACTGGGAGGACTGTCAACAGCCAGCGGGGGAATGCGTATCTGAGCCCAGCGTGACAACCCCCTGTGACTCTTCAACTGAGGAAGAACATGGAGAGTAGACACCATCCTGACGGATCGATTTTCAGGGCCAGCCACACAAAGCCCTATCCCCAGCATCACTCCTTGCTAACCAGGTACGCAGACTTGACTCCACCCACAAATACTCCGCATCAGCCAGGGCCATTCTGCCGACAGCTAATTTAACCAGCTGAGAGAGGAAGAGAAAAGGCTGCCTAATTGAGACTTGTGGGTTCGACTTTTTTTGTTTTGTTTTTCTTCTCTCTTTTTCTTTCCCTCTTTTCTCTCTTTTCTTCTTCCCTTCTTCCCTCATCTTTCTTTCTTTCTTTCTTTTTTTTTTTTTTTTTGGTACCAGGGATTGAACTCAGGGACACTTGACCACTGAGCCACATCCCCAGCCCTTTTTCTTTTATTAGAGACAGGGTCTCACTGAGTTGCTAAGTGCCTCGCCATTGCTGAGGCTGGCTTTGAACTCACGATCCTCCTGCCTCAGCCTCCCAAGTGCTGGGATTACAGGCGTGCGCCACCGTACCTGGCCCACCCTTTCTTATCTACACCCTGCCCCTACATTCTCAACAGAGATGAAAACAAGTTGTATACAAGAATTAGGAATTTTAGATCTGGGGCAACTGAATAGTACATCAAAGGGGGTGTTTTATATAGTCTCCTCTCTCTCTCTCTCTCTCTCTTTTTTGACTCACCCTGTCTTGTCTCTTTTACTAATTATTACTACCTGGATTTTCTAATTTCTCTCAACGTTTGTATAAGCGTGGCTTAAATATACATCGGTCTTCACACTAAATTGTTCACTCCAATTCCTTTCCTCTCTCTTCTGCTATTAAACTACTTCCATAGATTTCTATCTTTACACTTTCTAAGCGGGGTTGGGGGGAGAAGCAATATCCTTCCTTCCTTCCTCCTAAGCATATCACCTTTGTACCCAATATCTGAAATTATAAACCCCATTACAATCATTCAGAGTACATTGGAGACAATATCTAAATTCTCTAACTCTGTACATTGTGACCAAATTGTTATTAACTGAATATAAAATGTCTGGTTTTAAGGTGTAAAGTATATATAAGGGGAGCTGATAGCATTGTATAACAGGAGCATCATTAGGCCTTAAGGTAAAAACACAAAAGTCAAAGTTCCACAGTGCTAAAAGAAAAGACAAATAAGCAAAATGAAAAAACAAGGGAAGAAAATGTCCCAAACAAATCAAAATACCTCCTTAGCAGATTCCCTGGCAAGCACAGTAGATCTAATGTCAGAACAGGAATTCAGGAAATACATAATCCAAATGATTATGGAGCTCAAGGAGGAATTCAAGAAGGAGGTGGGAGAGCAAATACAGGTAGTAAAAGATCACTTTGACAAAGAACTTCATAAAAAAATACAAGAAGCAAAAGACTACTTCAATAGAGAGATAGAGGTTCTAAAGAGAAACCAAATAGAAATTCTGGAAATGAAAGAAGCAATAAACCAAATTAAATACTCTATTGAAAACATCACCAATAGATTAGACCACCTGGAAGAAAGGACTTCACATAATGAAGACAAAATATACAATCTGGAAAAAAATGTAGAAGACACAGCAAAAATGGTAAAAATATCAAGAACAGAATATTCAAGAAATATGGGACAACATAAAAAGGCCAAACTTAAGAGCGATTGGGGTATAGGAAGGTGCTGAGTTCCAAGTTAAAGGAATGAGTAAATTATTCAATGAAATAATAGCAAAACATTTTCCAAACTTGAGGAATGAATGGGAAAACCAAGTTCAAGAGGCTTATGGAACACCAAATGTACACAATCACAACAGATCCACACCAAGGCACATTATAATGAAAATGCCTAATATACTGAACAAGGAGAGAATATTAAAAGCCACAAGAGAAAGGAAGCAGATTACATATATAGGGGGAAACCAATTAGACTATGTTCAAATTTTTCAATCCAGATCTCAAAAGCTAGAAGATCCTGGATTAGCATATTTCAAGCTCTGAAAGAAAAGGGATGTCAACCAAGAATCTTATATCCAGCAAAACTGAGCTTTAGATTTGAAGATGAAATAAAAACCTTCCACAACAAACAAAAGTTAAAAGAGTTCACAACTGGAAAGCCAGCACTTCTGAACATCCTGGACAAAATATTCCATGAAGAAGAAAAGAAAAATAGCAATGAAAATCATCAAAGGGAGATATTAAACTAAAGGAATTACCAACCAGAGGAGAATCCAAATCAAGATAAATACCATAAACAAATAAAAATGGATGGGAATGCGAATCACATCTCAATAATAACCATGAATGTTAATGGCCTAAATCTACCACTCAAAAGACACAGATTGTCAGACTGGATTAAAAGAAACGACCCAACAATATGCTGACTCCAAGAAACCCACCTTATAGAAAAAGACATCAATAGACTGAAGGTGAAAGGCTGGGAAAAATCTTACCACTCACATGGGCCACGGAAGAAATAGGTGTTTCTATTCTCATCTCAAATAAGGTAGACTTCAAGCCAAAGTTAATAAAAAGGGATAAAGATGTATATTTCTTACTGATTAAGGGAACCATTCATCAAGAAGATATAACAATCATAAATCTATATGCCCCTAATAATGGAGTACGTACTTTCATCAAACAAACCCTTCTCAAGTTCAAGAGTAAAATAGGTCACAACACAGTTATCCTAGGGAACTTCAAAACACCTCTCTCACCACTGGATAGATCATCCAAACAAAAGCTAAATAAAGAAACTTTAGGCCTCATTAAAACTATTAACAACTTAAACCTAACAGACATATATAGAATATTTCATCCCTAAGTAAATGAATACACTTTTTTTCTCAGCAGCACATGGCTCCTTCTCCAAAATAGGCCATATATAATGCCACAAAGCAACTCTCAGCAAATATAAAAAAGTAGAGATACTACCCTGCATTCTATCAGACCATAATGGGATGAAATTGGAAATCAGTGATAAAACAAGAAATAAAAAAAGCTACTCCAACAACTGGAAGCTAAAACATGCTACTGAATGAACAAGGGGTTGAAGAAGACATCAAGGAGGAGATTTAAAAAATCCAAGAGGTAAATGAGAACACAGATACATCATATAGAAATCTATGGGACACTATGACGGCAGTATTAAGAGGAAAATTCATTGCACTGAGTTCATTCCTTAAAAGGAAAAAAACCAACATATAAATGACTTAACATCACACCTCAAAGCACTAGAAAAAGAAGAACAGACCAACACTAAGAGCAGTAGAAAACAGGAAATAATTAAAATCAGAGCTGAAATTAATGAAATTGAGACTAAAGAAACAATTCAAAGAATTGACAAAACTAAAAGTTGGTTCTTTGAAACAATAAATAAAATTGACAGACCCTTAGCGATGCTAATGAAAAGAAGAGAAAAAACTCAAAATACTAACATCCACGATGAAAAAGAAAATACCACAACAAACACATCAGATATATGGAAGATAATTAGAAATTACTTGGAAAACTTGTACTCTAATAAAATAGAAAATATTGAAGACACTGACAGATTTCTAGAGTCATATGAATTGCCCAAACTGGAACTGGAGGTTATACACAATTTAAATATATCAATTTCAAGTGAGGAAATAGAAGACGCCATCAAAAAACTACCACCTAGAAAAAGCTCAGGACCTGATGGCTTTACAGCTGAGTTCTACAAGACCTTCAAAGAAGCACTAATATCAATGCTCTTCAACTTGTTTCAAGAAATAGAAAAAGAGGGAGCTCTCTCAGACTCTTTTTATGAGGCCAATAGTACATTAATTCCAAAGCCAGGCAAAGACACAGCCAAAAAGGAAAACAAAAGGCCAATATCTTTAATGAACATAGGTGCAAAAATTCTCAAAAAAATCCTGGCAAATCGAATACAAAAACATATCAAAAAGATAGTACATCACGATCAAGTAGGGTTTATCCCAGGGATGCAAGGTTGGTTCAACATATGGAAATCAATAAACATAATACATCATATCAATAGAATTAAAGATAAAAACCATGTGATCATCTCAATAGATGCAGAAAAAGCATTTGACAAAATACAACACCACTTTATGTTCAAAACACTAGAAAAACTAGGAATAACAGGAACATGTCTCAACATTATAAAAGCTATTTATGCAAAGCCCCAGGCTAACATTATCTTAAATGGAGAAAAATTGAAAGCATTTCCTCTAAAAACTGGAACAAGACAGGGATGCCCCCTTTCACCACTGTTATTTAACATAGTACTTGGAACTCTGGCCAGAGCAATTAGACAGACGAAAGAAATTAAAGGGATCAAGATAGGAAAAGAAGAGCTCAAATTAGCACTATTTGCCGATGACATAATAATATACCTAGAAGACCCAAAAAACTCTACCAGAAAACTTTTTTTTTTTTTTTTTGGTACTGGGGATTGAACTCAGGGGCAATTGACCACTGGGCCACATCCCCAGCCCTTTTTTGTATTTTTATTAGAGACAGGGTCTCACTGAGTTGCTAAGTGCCTCGCCATTGCTGAGGCTGGCTTTGAACTCGCAATCCTCCTGCCTCAGCCTCCCAAAGTGCTGGGATTACAGGCGTGCACCGCCGCGCCCGGCCAGAAAACTTTTACAACTAGTAAATGAATTTGGCAAAGTAGCAGGATACAAAATCAATACCCATAAGTCAAAAGCATTTTTGTACATCAGTGACAAATCCTCTGAGAGGGAAATGATGAAAACTACCCCATTTACAATATCATATATATATATATATATATATATATATATATATATATATGCCTGAAAATCAACTTAACAAAAGAGGTGAAAGACCTCTATAAAGAAAACTATAGTACACTAAAGAAGGAAATTATAGAAGACCTCAGAAGATGAAAAGACCTACCTTGTTCTTGGATAGGCAGAATTAATATTGTCAAAATGTCCATACTACCAAAAGCATTATACAGATTTATTGCAATTACAATCAAAATCCCAATGTCATTCCTCAAAGAAATAGAAAAAGCAGTCATGAAATTCTTCTGGAAAAATAAGAGACCCAGAATAGCTAAAGCAATCCTTAGCAAGAGGAGTGAAGCAGGTGGCATCACCATACCAGACTTTAAATTATACTACAGAGCAATAGTAACAAAAACAGCATGGTATTGGCACCAAAACAGACTGGTAGACCAACAGTACAGAACTGAAGATACAGAGACTAATACATATAATTTCAGCTATCTTATATTAGACAAAGGCGCCAAAAATGTATAGTGGAGAAAGGATAGCCTCTTCAACAAATGGTGCTGGGAAAACTGGAAATCCATATGCAACAAAATGAAATTAAACCCTTATCTCTCACCATGCACAAAACTCAATTCAAAGTGGATCAAAGACCTAGGAATTAGACCAGAGACAATATGCCTAATAGAAGAAAAAGTAAGCTCCAATTTCCTACATGTCGGATTAGGCCCCAAGTTCCTTAATAAGAATCCTGTAGGGCAAGAATTAATACCAAGAATTAATGAATGCGATAGATTTAAACTAAAAAGCTTCTTCTCAGCAAAAGAAACAATCAGTGAGGTTAATAGAGAGCCAACTAACTGGGAACAAATATTTAATACATTCACATTAGACAGAGCACTAATTTCTAGAATATATAAAGAACTCAAAAAACTTAACACCAAAAAAACAAATAATCCAATCAATAAATGAGCTAAGGAACTGAAAAGACACTTCTCAGAAGAAGATACACAATTAATCAACAAATACATGAAAAAAAATGTTCAATATCACTGGCAATTAGAGAGATGCAAATCACAACTACCCTAAGATTTCATTTCACTCCAGTCAGAATGGCAGCTATTAAGAACACAAACAACAATAAATGTTGGAGAGAATGTGGAGAAAAAGGCACACTCATACATTGCTGGTAGGATTGCAAAATGGTGCAAACGTTATGGAAAGCAGTATGGAGATTTCTTGGAAAACTGGGAATGGAACCATCCTATGACCCAGCCATCCCACTCCTAGGTCTATTCCCAAAGGACTTAATAACAGCATATTACAGTGACACAGCCATATCAATGTTTATAGCAGCACTATTCACAATAGCTAGGTTGTGAAATCAACCTAGATGTCCCTCAGTAGATGAGTGGATTAAGAAAATGTGGTATATACACAAACAGAATTTTACTCAGCAATAAAAGAAAATAAAATAATGGTATTCGCAGGTAAATGGATGAAGTTGGAGAATATAATGTTAAGTGAAGTTAGTCAATCTCAAATATCCAAATACCAATTTTTTTTGCTGATATAAGGAGGCAGATTCACAGTGGTGTTTGGTGTCGGGGTACATAGGAGGATTAAAGGAACACTAGAATGGTCAAAGGGGAGGGAGGGAAAGGGAGGGAGCAAGCGGGGGATGGAGGGAAAAAAGAAAGAAAAGGTGGTATAATAAGACAGATATCATTATCCTAAATGCATGATTGAAGACTTGAATAGTGAGAATATACTTTGTACACAAACAGTGTTATGTAAAAAGAGGCTCTATATGTGTTATGAATTGTAATGCATACTAGCATTATAAATACAACAACTTTGAATAAAAAATAAATACATAAATAAAAAAGAAAAAACAGAAATCTGGAAATGATAATAGGTACAGACAAAAGAACCTCAAAGAACAACAAAAGTATATTTTCTCTTGCTGAACAACCAAGAGGGGGGCAACCAGAAGTATTTTAAATAATAACCACTATATTCCTGTCAAATACAATAGGAAAAACAAAACTGTGGTCTTATACCCACCCTTACTAACAAAAGTTAAGTGGGGTGTAAAACCTACCCTCTCCACATTGGGTTGGCAATTGAGACTTTCATCTCTACCGGAAAGTTATGAGCTTCTCCGACCAGAACCACCAGGTGTCAGTGGAGACCATATGGAGTACTTGTACTTCCACCCCATTCTGTCCTTTGCTCTTCATACTGTTGAGAGGATGCCTAATGGAGGTTCAGAATGTTCACCATCATCCAGTAGAAATGTGTATTAGTGCATATCACATATGGAGCAATAACGGGGCGCTCTTACTCTTACCAGGACACTGTCAGTGAAAGACTAAGGATTGGGACTTCCACTCTTTAGCCGCTGTAATGAGAAATACCACCTTTTTTAGGTCATTGGAGAGTGAATGATGAACCTGGGCTTCTAGTCCCACTTTCCCATATATCCCCTTCAAGTTTGGAGCAATGTCAAAGAAAACCAGATGGGATAGAAAGTCTTCAATTCAAGTGTAATAAGTGAATACCCATTATGTCTTGGTTTCAGTAGAAAATTATTCACCCTAGTTCCAGGGGAAAAAATTCAAACCAAATGATAAAAGATAACCAATAGATAACAACACTGAGATTATGAAATGTTAGAATTGTCTAATAAATATTTTGAAGCAGTCATTGCAAAAATACTTCAAAAAGGAATTATTAATACATTGGAATAAATAACAAAACAGAAAATACCAGAAAAGAAATATAATATAAAAAGAAGACACAAATGGAAATTCTAGAACTGAAACATAAAATAACTGATATAAGTTCAGCAGATGGACTTCATGGCTGAATGGAGAGAAGAAGGGAATGTATCACCAAACTGGAAAACAGAACAATAGGAATCACCTAATCAACACAACAGAAATTACCTAATCAGAACAACAGAAATAAAACAGACTGAAAAAAATGAAACAGAGATCAAACACTGTTGGGACTATAATGACAGCTCTTAATTTTCAGGTTGTTAGTATCTCAGAAAAAGAGAAGCAAGAGAGTGGACTCCAACAGAATCTAATCAACATTATAGAACAATCCTTCCAAAACTTCCAACAATAGCAGAATACATTTTTTGTTCAAGAGCCCATGAAAAATGTAACAAGATAGACCATATCCTTGGCCATAAAACAAACCTAAATCCATTTAAGAGAATAGAAATAATAAAATGTATGTTTTTTAACCACAATGAGTTAGAACTAATCTCTATGAGTTCAACTTTTTCAAGAGTCTGCCTAGAAGGTGACATCTTTCTTGCCTCTATGTGTCTGGCTTATTTCACTTAACACTGCGATCTCCAAATCCATCCACATTGCTGAAAATGACAGGATTTTGTCCTTCATAAAGGATTTTCAGACATCCTACATCTCTTGAATACAGGACATGTGCTCACAGTATGTGACATTGCTGAATTATTGTATACATTGCTGAATTATTGCTGATTTATGTTTTAATATTTTGTTTATATTAATAAGAAATATTTGTCTATAATTTTCATTTTTGCCCTTTTTTCAATTTTTATATCAGAGTAATATCAGATTTATAAAATGAAGTGGAAAGTGTTTTCTGGAAGGGATTGTGTAGCGTTAGTATTCTTTAAATACTTCCCTGGTGAAACCATATAGGCCTAGATATTATATTTTTTAGAGGGTTTTTTTTTTTTTTTTGATACTGGGTATTGAACTCATGGGCATGTGACCACTGAGGTACATCGCCAACACTATTTTGTATTTTATTTAGAGACAGGGTCTCAATGAGTTGCTTAGTGCCTCACTTTTGATCCTCCTGCCTCAGCCTCCTGAGCCTCTGGGATTACAGGTGTGCACCACCGTGCCCAGCATCTTTTTAGAGCTTTTAGACTAAGAATTTATCTTTAATAATTATCAGACTTTTCAAACGGTCTATTTTATATTGAGTGAATTGTGATAGTTTGTATTTTTAAAGGAATGGGTTGATTTCTTCTAAATTGTTAAAGTGGTGTATGCAGAACTGTTCATAGTATGCACTTACTATCCTTTTTATTTATTCAGAATTTATGTTGGTCATATTATTCATCTTGCTTCATTCCTTAAATTGGTAATTTGTGTCTTTGTTTTTTTCTTTGTAATCTTTTTAAATGTTTGTCAACTTTATTCTTCTTTTCATAAAACCTGCTGTTTGTTTCATTAATTTTCTCTTTGTTTTTCTACTTTCTACCTTCATTGACTTCTGCTCTTTCATGATTTTTTTTCTTTCTGTTTGCTTTGGGTTGATATTACTCTTCTTATTTTTCTAAGTTCTTAGAGTGTCAGTTTCAGAATTTCCATTTTTCTAAAGTGTGTTTTTTTAGTGCCATAAGATTTTTCTTGGCATTGATTTAGCTATGTCCACAAAATTATGACTTTTATCCAATGCTACTTTCATTTTCATTCAATGTATTTAAAAATCACTTTTGAGACTATTTCTATGATCTATTGATTACCTAGAAGAGTGTTATTTAGGATCCAAATGCAAGTGAAACCAAAAGATATCATTACATTCTTATCAAAAAAACACTAAAATTAAAAATAGTGACAACTCTAAATGATGGCAAGGATGCAGAAAAACTGTATCACTCATACATTTCTGGCAGTGATGTGAGATGTGGTAACCACTCTAGAAAATAGTTTGAGAACTTGTTTTAAAAACTGCCAATTAACATATACTTTAGCACTTGCACTCTGTGCATTTATCCTAGAAAAGTGAGAACAAATGTTCACATGAAAACTATATATGATGTTTATAGTAGCTTTATTCACAATAGTCTCAAACTGAAAACAACCCTGATAATTTTCAACTGGTGCATAATTAAACTGAAGTATATTAATAGAAAGATGCTACTCAATAGTTTAAAAAAGTCAGATATTGATGCAATCAATTGTTTTTAATTTTCTTTTTTTATTTTTTAAATTTTAATTTGTTACATATGACAGCAGAATGCATTACAATTCATATTAAACATATAGAGCACATTTTTGCATATCTCTGGTTGTACACAAAGTAGAGTCACACCATTTGTGTCTTCATACATGGTCTTAGGGTAATGATGTCCATCTCATTCTACCATCTTTCCTACCCTTCATATCCCCTCCCTTCCCCTAGTTTTAATTTTCTTTGTGAGAAAATGCTGGAGAAAAAAAGCAACATCCTGAAAAAAAAAAAGCCAATTCCAAGATTACATAAAGTATGATTCCATTTATAGCATTCCTAAAATGGCAAAATACAAAAATAGAGAACAGATTAGTGGTTGCCAGAAGTAAAGGAAAGGTTAGGGGCAGGAGAGAAATGGGACCCCCATCATAGTCCACACACTTTATGTCTTATAGCATTTACTCCTCAGTGACTCTGTGAGGCACGTTAATCTCATTATGTAGATTAGGAATCTAAGGCTGAAAGAAGTTAAGTAAATTGCCCGAAATTATTTTACTGAATCAGGATATAAAACCAGATTGTCCTGGTCCAAGTCTGTGGGTTATTTTCAGAAAAGGGGAATGAAGTATGACATGACAGAAAGAAATGAGGCTTTTCAAGGAACGAGAAGGCAAAGTGGAAAGTTATGAGGTGGTAAGGGATTTTGTTACTCCATATAACTCTCCTAACAAACCTCTATTTTCTGAGTTTCCCAAACATTTCACTTGTATCTCTTTTTGGTCTCTTGGACTCCTGCCTTGGAACCATCCCAAAGCATCAGAGGGAGGAGGAGAAATTGAGGGCCAAAGGAAGTAGGTGCAAGATAAAGGAATCTTGCTTGGTTTGGCAGAGCTCTTTGACATGGAAGGAAGAGAAGGTGGAGTCTCTTTATCTTTCTTTGTCCTGATGCTTCAACTTTCTTTTAAATACACTCCTTAAGTCCTCTTCTAACCAGTCTAGCTGTCTCATCTAAAAGAGTGAGTAAATTCTATTATCTTCTGATTTCTCTTCAAGTGGTCAGTTCTCCCATGTTTTCTTTATTTTGCTCAATACTTCAATTTTTCTATTCCTCTCTACACCTAACAAAACTCTTAACTTGCATTAATATTGTCCACATCTGGTCCATTCTGTTGATACTCAGACCAATATCACTTTCTTCATCTTTTTCACTCATATAATTTATTCCTATACTGCCTGTTCACCCTGTGTCCTTTATGATCTTCAATTACTAGTCCATTCTTTCCATATACTATATCTTCACCTAATATTCTCTCATTGAATGTACATTTTATACTGCAAGTTCATCTCACCCTAATACCATAACTTTTATATAGATAGTCCAATCTTCCTGCACTTAGTCTAACTTCCTCATGATTTTTCTGATACCTGAAGATTTACAATCAATGTGTCTTTCCAAATCTATCAAACTTTTTGGTAATCTATTGAAATCCTCCACTTGTGATAATTTTTACTCAAATACTTTTTGCATTCTGCCTTCATTATATTTCATTCCTATTATCTGCAGTTCATCTCTTTTGTGAATATTATACCTTTCTCCACCTTTCCATCCACCTGTGCATCCATGTAGCTATTATAGTGTCTTTGCTAACTAAAGAAGACCCTCTAACAGGAAATACTGTCAGGAGAGACAGATATACCAGTGAATAATCTCTGTCTTCAGAGTATGGATGGTTTGGGAGGGGTGATAAATAAAGAACTAAAATATGAAAGATAAATATAAATTTCTGGGAGCAAGGTGGGTTTTGTTGACAGGGAGAAATATATGCGCCAAGTTGTAGAGTGTGAAAACATCATGGAATATTTAGGGAAAAAAGTGGGCAATGACTGCTATGGAACAGTTAAATGAAACACATTTTGATGACTTATTGGAGGATTTCATATGTGTTTTCCAATACTGGATGCTCTCATGGTCACCCAAGAAACAAGTGGAGGAATAGAATGAGGAGAGCTCAGTCTGTAGAAAGAATGACAAGGTAAGAAAACTACTGAAATCACTAAGTTAAGAAATAGCAAGAACCTGGTATAAGGGACTAGAGAAAAGGCAGTAGAAATAGGACAGGAGAAAGGAGACAGACATGAGGAATAGTTAAGGAGACAGTTTAGATAGGATTTAGATTACTGTGGGTGGGATGTGGGGTAGGAGGAGGATGAGTATGAAAGATCTAGGAAACTTCCAGATCTCCATGTAGGTGACTGCATGGAAACAAATGCCATTCATTGTGATAGAGGAATTATAGGTTTGGGAAGGACTTCTCTAGAACACATTTTATTTGAGAAACTATAGTGACTTCTGGGAAATTATGTCCACTCCTTGCTATACCAGTAACAATATATGGGGCTACTTCAACTACATAGCTTCTCTTTTATGTCTATCTGAGTAATGGCAGCAGAGATACAGCAAATAAAATGGTATGCAAGCTTTTACGTTATTTAATGGGAGCAGTAATGAGGAGAAACTCACCAAAACTACAAAGGTGAAAGGAAGAGTAACTGATGAGGGGGTGCCACATGAGCCAGGACTTGAAGGAATCAGCCAAGCTCAGGAAACGGCAACATGAGCAGAGTTAGGTGGTGATAACGTGTCCTTAGAGCTTCAGGGCTTACAAGACAATGTGGACTGTGGCAAGAAGTGAAATTTTGGCAAAAGTAATGGCGAATCATGAAGTGCGTGTAGGTCTTGTTAAATAGGTCAAACATTATTGTGTAGGTAATGGGGCATTGTGGATGAATTTTAAGTAGAGGAGTAGAAGAAGGAGATTTGAGTGTGAGGGTGAGATCACAGGCAGAGATACCAATTAGGACTTCACATGTGAAAGTCTTATTATTTTCAAGTTTGCAGAGCATCATTAAGGTAGTTTTCACTGGGGATTGAACTCAGGGGCCCTTGACCAGGGCCACATCCCCAGCCCTTTTTTGTATTTTATTAGAGACAGGGTCTCACTGAGTTGCAAGTTCGCCATTGCTAAGGTGGCTTTGAACTCGCAATCCTCCTTCAGCCTCCCAAGTGCTGGGATTACAGGCGTGAGCCACCGCGCCCGGCTAAGGTAGTTTTCTTATCCTATTCTATTAAAGAATAAGCATGCAGGTCTTAGACCTTGGGATCTAGTGTCATTTTACTTGGAGTTTCTCAATACATGCTTCCCAAAGAGCCAGAACCAACTTTTATTCTGTCTCCAATACAAACCTAGTTTTGTCCATGCTTGTGTTATCTTATTTCTCAGTTCAGTGATTAATTATATGTACAATATATACTACATCTTATCAACATAAACCCACCAAGAGAAAAGCTAGATTCTTGAATGGCATACAATGAATGGCATACAAATCAGTTATTGAGGAGAAAGGACCAAGGCTAAGGTCAAAAAAGACAATTGCAAGTTTGAGGTTCCCACTTAGGAAGCTAGTGCATGGTGCAGAGATGGACATGGCAGTGTAAACTTGTATGTGTTAGAATATGAAGATACATTCCCACTACTAGATTATGAGCTTCTTTTTTTTTACTTATTTTTTAATTCTAATTTGTTATACATGTTTGCAGAGTACATTTCATTTTATATTACATATGAAGAGCACAATTTTTGAAGTTTCTGGTTTAATATAAAGTATTTTTACAACAATTGTGTCTTCATACATGTATTTAGGGTAATCATAGATAACTCAGTCTGTCGTTATTCCTATCCCCTTGTCTCCTCCCCTCTCTCCCCCTCTTTGTTTTATTTGAAGCTCTTTCATTCCTCTCATTCCCTTGCTCTTGTCTTTATAAGTTAGTATCTTCATATCAAAGAGATCATTTGACCTTTAGTTTTTTGGGATTGGCTAATTTCACTTAGCATTATTTTCTCCAACTCCATCCATTTACAGGTAAATACCTGTAAATGCTATGATTTTATTCTCTTTTAGTGCTGAGTATTGTTCATTGTGTATATATACCAAAGTTTCCCTATCCTATCCGGCTGCGACATCTGTCACCCCATTGATCACCAGGGTTGATTATAAGCTTCTTAAAGGCTATTAATCCTTTATGTACTACAAACTCTTAATTTATGGGTAATCTATACCATAGTTGGTCCATTGAAATTTTGAAACAAACAAAATTATGGGTGAAGATGGTAAGAATGGAGGTGATGGATAATGCAAGTCAGAGATATAGGGATTTTATAATTGCATTAGAGTACCCTCGTACTGAGAGAAATGTCAAGGGCTCAAGTAATGACAACAGAGTATAAAGAGATGAGAATCTCAGGTGTAAAATTATTAGCAGGTTAACGTTTGCTTTGCGAGCACATTTTGCCTCTGGTACTTCATAGACACTAAGAGTAAAGGTCTTCTTGGTCTAAGAGTAAAGAGAAAGAAAATTTCTGAGAGGAAATAGCACTGAGATATTCAGCTGACTGTCTAGCCCATTCTCCTTTCTAATATGTGCATTCCTCTCAATTTATGACCATACAGGGCATGGGGTGACAATAGTCCTTTATTCAAATCAACTATCATGTGGAAATGCTAACTTCTATTTCACATCAGGCTCAGAAAAAAACTTGAGGTTTCAAAAGGGAAAACTTTTTCTTTGATATCAAGGTAAACAGAGAGTGGTCCACCAAATGTAAATTGGTCTTGATGCTAAAAGAAGATGATCTACTCTCATTTCAAGAGAGTTAGCACAATTTTTACAACTGATGGGATTGTTAGTTCTTCTGTCATCTGGCATCCATTTCCTAGCCTGATTTTCCAGTGTGTCCCATGTCCTCCCCTTGAGTGCTGAGCTTTGTGGGACTGTAATCTTGATGTTCTTCTTTTGTCTCTTTTCTTTGCAGGTGGGAACTGCTTGTCTAGCTGAACCCCAACAATTCCCTCTCCTATATGTGAATTTAGGATATATCTTACATTCCATCCTCCATATCACCTGAATATTTTAGAAGCACCAAGGTTCTGACTTCCTGGTCTTACTTCTTACCATCTATGTGACCCAGAGCATATCTCTTAATCTCTCTGTACTTCAGTTTTCCTAGGTATTAAGTGAGGCAATTACTCAGAGTAACTGAAAGATTTTTCTGAAGATCAAGTGAACTAATACTGCAGTGCCCACAATAATAATGCATAGTAAATGCTCAATTGTGTTATATAGTACTGTTGTTCCTCAACTGTGTAAATTATTTCCTCAGAATGGAATCACAATCCAACTCATGACAAATTCTCACTTTAGGGCAACTGAGACTCACCATTTTTGGTTTATTTTTATTTTGTTTTGCTTTTGAAAATTTATTACTACTGTATTTTCATTATCAAAATTGATGATCTTAATCATTCCCTCTTGCTTTTGTATAGGACCAAAGAGAGACCTTGGGATCAACTAGTGTCATTTTACTTGGTGTTTCTCAATACATGCTTCCCAAAGTGCCAGAACCAACTTCTATTCTGTCTCCAATACAAACCTAGTTAGTTTTGTCCATGTTGTGTTATCTTATTTCTCAGTTCAGTGATTAGTTATATGTACTATACATACTGCATCTTATCAACATAAACCCACCAAGAGAAAAGCTAGATTCTTGAGGCTGCCTCCTGAAGACACTCTGTTTTCATCTTTTGAAGAGCAGTGGACAAAACTGACATCATGGAGCGGAGGAACCACAGTGGGAGAGTGAGTGAGTTTGTGTTGCTGGGCTTCCCAGCTCCTGTGCCTCTGCGGGCACTGTTGTTCTCCCTTTCTCTGCTGGCCTATGTGTTAGTGCTATCTGAAAACACCCTCATCATTGTAGCAATTAGGAACCACTCCACCCTTCACAAACCCATGTATTTTTTTCTGGCTAATATGTCCTTCCTAGAGATCTGGTATGTCACTGTCACTATTCCCAAGATGCTTGCTGGCTTCATTGGGTCCAAGCAGAATCATGGACAGATAATCTCCTTTGAGGGTTGCATGACCCAGCTTTACTTTTTCCTGGGCTTGGGCTGCACTGAGTGTGTCCTTCTTGCTGTTATGGCTTATGATCGCTATGTGGCCATCTGTCATCCTCTCCACTACGCTGTCATTGTGAGTGGCCGGCTATGTGTGCAGCTAGCTGCTGGCTCCTGGGCTGGAGGTTTTGGCATCTCCATGGTCAAAGTGTTTCTCATTTCTCGCCTTTCTTACTGTGGCCCCAACACCATTAACCACTTCTTCTGTGATGTCTCTCCATTGCTCAACCTTTCATGCACTGATATGTCCACAGCAGAACTTACGGACTTTGTTCTGGCCATTTTTATCCTACTGGGACCACTCTCTGTTACTGGAGCTTCCTACATGGCCATTACTGGTGCTGTGATGCGTATCCCCTCAGCTGCTGGACGCCATAAAGCCTTTTCCACCTGTGCCTCTCACCTTACTGTTGTGGTCATCTTCTATGCAGCCAGTATTTTCATCTATGCCCGGCCTAAAGCACTCTCAGCTTTTGACACCAACAAGCTGGTCTCTGTACTCTATGCTGTCATTGTACCATTGCTCAATCCCATCATTTACTGCTTGCGTAACCAAGAGGTCAAGAGAGCCCTACGTCGAACTCTTCAACTGTACCAGGGACAGGATGCTAACCCGAGGAAATCTGGCAGAGATGGTTAGTGTGAGATGACAGAGATGGGAAGTGTGAAGTCTGGTTGAACTGGGATTGATGTCTTTTATGAAGTCCTGTGGAGTTCCTGGGGCCCAAATCAGAGGCTAGCATTTCAAAAGCATCTCCCAGGAATCTCTGCAGGGAATACCTCCTATGATTAGTCCAGGAGATGGAAGAGGAATGGATTGCAAGCCAGAAGCTAAATTTCTACAGGACTTTTCTATAAATTATAAGCTAGAGACTAGTCTAGTATTGTGTCTACTATTGAATTTACACAGACCCAGTTCTATCCAAGGAAGTACAGGCTGAATTATGGAAAAACAACAGACTTTATCATGAGCTCTCATCTAATCAGAGCCCACTGACTGTTACCTATGAGGTAACAGAGGTTCAGGAGGTGATCACTCTAGTGTGAGTTAAAAAGCAAGAAGATAAGAACAGACATTTTGTATTGACAATATATCATTTCCTAGACCACAGGGGTTTCTAGTTTCATTTCTAATTTACCAAGGTCAGTGTCTACATTAAACTAGTGACTGAAAGCAACTGTTTGTCTAATCTTCTGTCTTCCTAATTAGGCTATAAGCATCGTGGAAACAGGATCGCATGTGCTTACAAGCCATTTTATTATGATGGCCCACAACAGTACCTAATACGTAATGGCTATGCATAAATATAATAAATTAATGCAGCTTGGCATCATGGAGGCAAGGAACATGTGTCACAATATAGACTGGGTTGGCAGGTACAGGAACTAAACCCGTTACTAGGATATGGGAGGCTTCAAATTGACTCAGTCTTGCTGAAAGGAAATTTGAATACATATTACAAAGTCTAAAAGTATTAAAACCATTCTGATTCAAAAAGACTTGTGTAGATAGATATTTTTATTTATAATGACAATAACATGGAAATATACTTAACTTTTACAAATAGGGCATTATTTAAGTGAATTGGAGTCCATACATTAAAAGGAATATTATGGAGATATGAAAATAACACAATCTAAATAGAATTAATGACAGAAAGTCTATTCTTAATATTCTTAATGTGTGAAAAGGTTAGGCTACATAAGAGTATCAAAAGAATCAGCCTTATTTATTTGTTTAAACCTGAAATAGAAAGAATTTTAATAAAATGTTAGCTATGCAATGGACCTCTTACTCTTATAAATTGTATCCTGTGGCAAAGCATTGTTCCCAACAAATTTATTTAAATAAACATTTCTTAGTCAATAAGATCTATATTTTTTTATCTGGACAAAGATATAGTTAGAAGATATGTCAGTATAATTTTCAGAAATTTAGCTCCCTACCGTTTTGTCCAAGACACAGAACCCTGAAGACAAGGAAGCTTCTACCTCTAACTATGGCATCTGATTATTGCTGCTGTATTTTTTTTATAGTTTCTGCTTCTTAATAAAATTTGTGAAAGGCTACTAGCAAGGATATTGGGCATTGTTTGCTAGTCTATATTATCACAAATTTTTAAAAAATAAATATATCTGTGCCAAAACTTTTATATAACATTATAAGTGTGTTATTAAAGTAAGTTTAAAGATGACTGGATATAAAGTTTATCAAAAGTCTATCCCAAACTATCACCCCCTGAACAAGTTTCTGAAGTGTATAATGATCTGGGAGGGGGGGTGTCTTTGTCTGGGCATCACTATTATAAGTTAACTTTAATTAATAGGAAGTACAAAAGAGATGTTGGACTTCTTCCTTGTGCTTTTCTTTATTTTCCAAGCCTTTTATAATAAAACATGTTACTTTTTCAAGTTAAAAAAAAAACAACAACAACTCTAATTTTGACTTCAAGTTTGAGTCCAAACACTTCAGGTATGGAAACAATATTTAGCACAATGTTCTGAATATATTCATATTTTGATAAAAAGTGAATGAGAAGAGGTTTGTTTCTACATGAACTATGACAAGATTGAGTCCTCTATTGACTTGGACAGTATTTCAATAGTTGTATGTCCCTCATGGCTTGCACTGATTTTAAGGTCATAAAACCTCCTGAGGTTTTTCAAAATGAATCATTAATATCTGATAAAGTTTTCTCCATTCTCCATTGATTAAACTTATTTCTCACTTTAATGGGACTTTGTTTCATCCCTGTTCCATTTGGTCCTGTTTGTTTCAAACTATCTTTTTAATCTTCCAATCTTTCAAATTGTTGCATAGATGATGTTACTTTTGGGGAGGTCACTATTCTCTTGCATCAGTACAGGAGGCAGAAGTACTGGATCCAGCTGGGTCGTTCAGACAGGAGTGCTATTCAGAATTGCCCAAGGCAGCTAACATCTACAGGAAAGTGAGGATCAATACAGATGATTTTTTTTTGTGCTCAAAATGTTGGGTGGTAGCTGCGGATGTGGCTCAGTGGTGGTGTGTTTACCTAGAATGTACAAGGCCCCAGGTTCAATCCCCAGTCACCTCCTCCAAAAAGAGTTGGGTGGTTCCCACCAATGTTGAATAAAAGTCTGCCTTTCAAATTTCTTCACACCATGTTCTGATTTTCCTTTTGGACTTTATTTTAAATTCTTGTTCACTACAAACCTTGTACACATAGATTTTTTTATTGCTATTAACAGTATTTATTTTATATTAGAAAATATCCCCAAAACCTTTCTGGATGAATAATATTTTAAATATAACAATCATCCTGCAGTTCTGCAAACCCTATTTCCACTATTAAAAAACTCTTGCAAGCCGGGCGCGGTGGTGCACGCCTGTAATCCCAGCACTTTGGGAAGCTGAGGCAGGAGGATCGCGAGTTCAAAGCCAGCCTCAGCAATGGCGAGGCACTTAGCAACTCAGTGAGACCCTGTCTCTAATAAAATACAAAAAAGGGCTGGGGATGTGGCCCAGTGGTCTAGTGCTGCTGAGTTCAATCCCTGGTACCAAAAAAAAAAAAAAAAACAAAAACAAAAAAACAAAAAACAAAAAAAACCAAACAAAAAACAAAAAGCAAAAACAAAAAAAACCTCTTGCAGTTATGAAAAATGAGTAAAGACTGTCAAATATTAGAAGCAGATGAGACTGAATTGACAAGATTCCTATGTGCAGCATAGTATATTGCATTAGATCTTAAAACATAAAAATAATTTTAATGGAAAAATTTTAAAAATGAATAAAATGCTAAAATTTAAATAGTAGTAATGTGTTAATTTTTATTTCTTAGGTTTGACAATTATACATGGAATGAAAGAGGATTATATTAAGGGAAAGAGATTGAGGAATATATGAGAACTCTTTTTATCATCTTCGTAATTTTTCTGTAAATCTAATATTATTCCAAAATAAAATGAATATTAAAAAGTATTACTAGTACTTTTAGATTTAATAATTTAATAGAAGTTTGATTATTTGCAGTGGTTTCCATGAAATGAAATTATGATCTGCTTTCCTTCATGGTTACAGTGGTATATACAGCTAACACTTTTCTTTTGTGAAGATATTTAAAAAAATTTTATCTGAAGTTTTAATTCACATGACATTTATTCATCAATACTGAATTCCTAATTCAGCTAATTCATAAGAGAGAGTTAAAGAATAACCTACACATGGTTAACTGCTTTATACATTTATCACTCCAAGTATATCAGCTCTTGTAGAAAGCATTCTTAGGTACTGGCAAGTATAGGACAATTACAGGAGATATGGATGATGACAGCCTAAAATACAGGCATCTTTATTCCTCAGCACAAGATTGCCTTTCCTGATTTTTACATTCCAGAGTCTCATTTCATAAAGACTAGTAGTCCCAGCCTTCCCAGAATCAGTGTCAACTCACAATATGCCTTTAGACAAAGAGTATAAGAAGAGGAGAAGGAAGTGGAAGGAAGGGCTAGATCCTCTCTCCCCCACCAAGTTCCAACTAGTCAGTAGTAGTCCTTCATATCCTCAAGAGCTGGACAAAGCTTCTCAGGCTTTTGCTTCAGCTCTATTCAGGCACCTTTGATTATAGACCAAAACACAAATGCATCAGCTGAACTTTTGTTCTTTCAAAACTTCTAGCAATCAATTCTAGAGTTTATGGTTACTTGAGGCACACCTTATAGCAGAGATCCTGAAAGCTCCCTACACTATGGTCAACTCTACAGACAAGGGGGCTGCTGCTTCCCCTGTCCTGAGCACATGGTGCACACTTTGAGAGAGTGTCCCTTCAGTGACTGCACGCTCCCAGGAATCCAAGGCAGTGCTTATGATCTCTAATCACTGCAGAGGCCTCATTAGTCTATTGTCGCATTGTTTTAGTCAGTTTTTTCATTGCTGTGTACAAAAGACTTGACAAAAACAATATAGAGGAGGAAAAGTTTATTTTAGCTTATTGTTAAAGAGGCTCAGTCCATGGTGGGCTTAATCCAGAGCTCTGAGCCCAAGGTGAAGCAGAACACAATGGTGGATGGAAGGGCATGGTGAAGGGAATCATCTCAGAACATGACAGCCAAGAAATAGAGAGAGCTCCACTCATAAGGGACAAAATATATACATCAAAGTCATGCCTCCAGTGACCCACATCCTTCAATCACAACCTACCTGCCTGTAGTTACCACCCAGTAGATCCTTATCAGTGGATTGATTCACTATTAGGTTACAGCTCTCATAATCATTTCAACTCTGAATCTTTTTGCATTGTCTCACATATGAGCTTTTGGAAGACACCTGATATCTAAAGGCATAACAATCACCTTTTGCTGTCATTCCACATTCTTTTGAAAGCCCTTTCACTTCATTCCTACTGATCACATCTGGGCCATCACTCTTACTGTAACACTGGTGATATTCCACATTTGCACAAAGCAGTGTTAGAACTGTTAATATATTTTACTTTGATCCTTTTATCAATGATAGAATATTGATAAGGAAACTATTTTTTATTTCATCTTATAATGAATAAACTGAGGAATGAAGAAAAATTTCTAAATCAAAGGCTTAAAAATTGGTTGAACCTATATTAGGAACCAGTTCTGACTGCAGAACCAAAATTATTTCTCATACTACTTTCAAACTATCTTGTTTTCATGAATCTTGGGTGACACTTTTTGATGAAATCTTTTCTAGGTACCTAACTTAAAAAGCATATCTTCCTCCTTGTAGTTTCTAGAACACTTTGTACATGTTGTGACACATGTAACATTCTATACTCATCATAGTACATACTTCTTATTTTACCAATAATATCATATAAGTTTGCAAAGGGAAGATACCATCATGAACGTATTTTTATTCTGAAGACTGTTTAACATAGCATCCTATATATAATAAGAACTCAATACGACCCTTCTGAAATGTCTGTTTGTACCAACATCAGGAACTTGATAGCAATTAATCAAAATAGCAATTAAGTCTTGTCACCTAGAGCTAAGTACCAAAAACAGAGAACGGTAGTGCCACGAAACCCAGATCATGTAGTTGAACCATGCCGATGTTGTAAAGGCCTGTGATGTTCCTGGGGAATTGAATTTTTAATATATGATATACCTCTTCTTATCATGGGATACTCTCCTGGAGGAAGTCTTCGGAAAGTACTTAACAAACCAGAAAATTGTTGTGTACTTAAAGAAAGCCAAATGTTTTCTTTACTGAGTGACATAGAGGTCTGGGATTTCATATTTACATGAAAACAAAATTACACATCAAGATCTAAAACCTGAAAATATAGTTCTTCAAGATGTTGTTGGAAAGATAATGCATAAAATAATTGATCTTGGATATGGCAAAGATGTTGCTCAAGGAAGTCTCTGTAAACTTTTTGTGGGAACACCACAGTATCTGGCCCCAGAGTTCTTTGAGAATAAGCCTTACAGTCACGGTTGATTATTGGAGCTTTGGGAGCCCTGGTGTTTGAATGTATGGCTGGATATAGGCGTTTTTTGCATCACCAGTAGCCATTTACCTGTCATGAGAAGATTAATAAGAAGGATTCAAAGTGTATATTTGCATGTGAAGAGATGACAGACAAGTTCAGTTTAGTAGCCATTTACCTCAACCAAATAGCCTTTGTAGTTTAATAGTGGAGCCCATGGAAAACTGGCTACAGTTGATGTTGAACTGGGACCCACAGCAAAGAGGGGGACCTGTTGATCCTTACTTTGAAGCAAGCAAAATGATTTGTATTAATGGATCACAATCTGAATTTGAAGATAGTAAACATCCTAAATATGCTTTCTGCAAAGATCATTTCTTTTCTGTTACCACTTGAAAGTCTTCATTCAGTTCCATCTCACATTGAGCATGAAACTGGAATGAATACTGAAACTGGAATAAATACTGATTTTCAAGAACTTTTTTTCAGAGACAGGAATTTCTTTGGATCATCAGAAAACAGACTCTCAATGTGTTCTAGATGGAGTTAGAGGCTGTGATAGCTGTATGGTTTATTTGTTTGGTAAGAGTAAGACTGTATATGAAGGAGCATTCGCTTTCAGAAGTTTATCAGATTGTATAAATTATATTGTACAAATGAGCAAAATACAGCTTCCCATTATATAGCTACATAAAGTATGGATTGAAGCAGTGCACTATGTGTCTGGGATAAAAGAATACTACACAGGCTCTTTCAGGGACAAAGAGGAGCAATGTTAAGTCTTAGATATAATGCTAACTTGACAAAAAATGAAGAACACTTTGATCTCAACATCATAGCAACTGAAAGCTAAATTAGAGTTTTTTCACAAAAGCATTCAGCTAGACTTGGAGAGAGATTGTGAACAGTTGACTTATGGGATATCTTCAGAAGAAATATCCTAAAAGCATGGAAAGAAATGGAAGAAAAGGACACTCACTATGCTGAGGTTGGTGTCATTGGATACCTCGAGGGTCAGATTATGTTTTTGTACTCTGAAATCATGGAGCTACAGAAAAGCCTACATGGACTACGTCAGGGAGATTTTGAAGGAATCTCTGGAACAACATGCAATTTAAATATATATATATATATATATTAAAATATATATATATATATATATATGCAGTTACAGCATAGACCTGCACTATTATTTGTGAGGTAAATGAGGAACAGAGCAATAGTATGATGAATCTCAGTTAGAGTTGGCTAACAGATGTTGGAACTTGACTTTTCCTTCATGAAACCACTCTTCACATGCCAGTCAGTGGAAGCAATGACTGTAATCAGAAACTACCAAGACTTTACAAGCACACTACCCTGATTTTTGAATAAAGTTGACTTCCAAACAGGATTTTATTTAAAAAAAAGTCACTGGACATATTTAAATATTTGTTTTAATATGGTATCTACTTTGAAACATCATTGGAGCTTCTTCAAAACCTGGTAAAACATTACTTATTTAACTGACAGTAATACCTTCTAAAGTTTTAATTTTTAGGTATAAGACCATAGTATTGTACATAGAAAAGAAAACCTCGTTTATTGTACATTTTTTTTTCAGCTTTCAAAACAAAGTCTATTAAATTTACCCATCATTATTGTGGTCTAGGAAACACATGGCTTTACATAAAAATAGGAAAATAATTTAGAAAATATTTCAAGGACTCTTTCATCATTCTAATTTCTTTTTTTTTTAAATTTTTTTATTATTTATTTACTTATTCATCATGCACAAGTATAGTATCTTTTTACATACAACTGCTTGTATACAAAGTATATAAGTACCATTCAGATCTTCAATCATGCATTTAGGATAATGATATCCATCTCATTCAACCACCAATTTTTTTCCAACCCCCCCCTTACTCCCTCCCTCCCCTCCCTTTCCGTTGACCATTCTAGTACATTTTAAGTAAAAGTGTTTACCTATGTTTCTGTGGAAGAAACTGCTAACAAGTAAAATTATACTTTGTGAAGAATAAGCCCTACTCCCTTGTGTTGGACTCATTAAATGCTTTTCCTGGCATAAAGAGTTGTCTCAATCCCATTTTTAATTTAATACACATTTAACAGTGTCCCCTTCTTATAGAAAGGATTGTGCATCTGTGCCTTTCATACCAATTGAATCATAAAAGATGTTGTATGCTATGTGTATATGTATTTAAGACGTACATTTAATAATATAAAAGAGATGCCTGTTAATTTATTATGTATTTGAAAACTCATGTGTTTTTTCATTTGTAAAAATGAAAAATAATCAAGTCTTGTCATACAAGTTTATAAATGTCTACATTCCCTTATCTCTAATTGTAATTTCAAAATCCAAGAAGCATTGAAAACAAGGTTTTCAGAAGTTTGGCGACAAAATTTATTTACTTACAAATCTAATCTGAACTTATATTGAATCTATTTATCCCATTTAGTATGAATATTAATGTATTTTGCTACAGAAATACTAACAAGTTTGATTGGTGGTGGGCAATTGTGCCGTAGACTCTGAGGATTAATGTAGTATGTTATATGTACTGAATTCCTTTCTAAAATCTGAAAATTTCATAATTCTGAAATATCTGGCCCCAAGGGTTTCAGATAACTGATTATGGATCTCCATCTTCTGTTAGATAATTTATAAGGCATTATTTATTTTTTAAAAATGTGAAGTTCTTTTGTATTCTAGTTTTTCACTTTGTGTATTACATGATTTTTAAATTCCAAAAAAAAAAAAAAAAATTTACTTGATCTCTCTAACTGTAACTTGGTAGCCCTTGATCAACTTTTCTCCAATCCTCCTCCCCCACCTCCTTCCCCAGCCTCTGATGATCACTGTTCTACTCTTAGATTCTATGAGATTAACTTTTTCTAGTTTCCATATGTAAGATCATAGTATGTACATTTGAGTAAAGGTAGAAGAAAGGAACACAAAGAAATGATAAATGTTTCAGTATATGTATATACATATGTATATATTTTCTCAGATTTGGACATTATATAATACATACATATATAAAAATATCACATGGTACCCCATAATAAATATAATTATTATGTGTCAATTAAAGATATAAAAATAATAGAAAAACAAATCATTGGTATTATCTTAAAGATGGACACATGAATGTATCTGTTATTTTATTAACCAAACTAAGTTATTATACTGATTTTTAAATAATTTGATATTAAATCACCTTGTAGAAGATAAAAGGATCACACTGTATCCACAGGTAAAGATAAACATGGTCCAGGTATAAACAGGAATTTATAAATTTTTAAATGTAGATGGAGATTCATTTTTCTGTCCAAGTCCCATGGACATAGACTTGGCAGTGCACAAAGAGTTTCCCTAGAGCCAGGAAAGACCAAGTATAAGTGAGTCTCCTGGGGAGGAGGCATGGGCAAAAGGTATGCAAGTACTAATATGTTCTCCTGTCTCTGCTTTTGTCTTCCTGCTTTAGTGCTGCTATGCTTATTATGCATTCTAAGCAAAGACCATACACTTCAGAGAAGATAAAAATCTGCATAACAGTCAAATTTTCCATGATAAGTGCAAATATTTGAAGAATTTTTTACTCAACAAAATAGAACAGATGGAGTATGCTGAATGGTTAAAGTACTAGGGGAGACTGGGTGATGTCTAAAGAAAGCTCCACAGAAAATGAAGACAAACTTCAGAAATGTCAGCAGGCATTATTCCTGGGCAGAAAGGTATGGGATTAAATTAATAGGAAAATGAAAATTCAGTGCACAGTGCATATTTATCAAGTTTGAGGAAATTCGGGCAGGTGAAGGATTATTATGTGTCGGACAGGGAGACAAAAGATATGTTTCTTATTCTAGAGGAAATTTATTAGTATGTGTTGTCTCTTAAGAACAAACACCTAAGACTGGAAAAAGTAGTTTTGTAGCACAATTAAATGATTCCTTTCCTCAGATACCATAGAGATCTCAAGGCTTAGTGCTTTTGGTTCTAAAAATAAGAGAATAAGGAAAATGAAGAGAATTTTGCAACCCTACATTCTTCAAAAGAGGGCCTGCTGAAAGGCACATTTATGGCAAAGAGAATAGAGAAAAATATGAAGCAACAGGCACTTGCTTAAGTCTATGAAAGTAGTATATTAAAAAGAAGATAAGGAAGAAGGCATTAGTGATCTGCAACTTAGAGCTTTTCAAAGATGTTATAATCTTGTTCTCCAGGAAATTGGAATTACCTTAATCTCTAGATTATAACAGAAAAAAGTAAGTAAAAGCAAATGAATGGTTATGTGTTTATATGAGCATATATGATTGAAAATATAAGTGCATATGATTGAATGAGCATGTATATATGTAGTAATGCATAAAAAAATAACAGCTAACACAGAGAACAAACATGGACCAGGTCCTATGTTATTTCCATGCATCATCACATTTAATTCTCACAGCAAACCATCAAGGTAGGCATTATTATCAGTGTTCCCACTATACAGAAGAGGATATTCAAGTACAGATTTGCTAGGTACTAAGTACTCTATTCAGGATGATATTATCAGTAGCTTTGCTCTAACCTGAAGTCAGTTCTTTTAAATTTTATGAAAGGTGAATGAATGTGTGGGACACTGTGTGACTGATGGTTAAAATGTAGAATGTTGTACAGTCGCGAAGAGGAGGGTGTTTCTACAGTGGTTCTGCTTCCTATGGGTTTAGAATATGGGAAAACTCCCTACTCTGTTCTTAGAGCCAGTTTCTTTTTCCCAGAAAAATCATGTGGTCAAAGACAATAAAAAAAAGGACCAACTACATATTAATGAACTACCTCAGTGGTGAAGGTGTAATTGGATGCTGGAGATGGAGGGCAAGGGACAATGTCCTTCCAACTAGTAGGCAAAGCTGAGCTCTGGCTATGAGTTCTGCGATTTAAAGGGATAGGGGCGCATCTCGTCCCATAGCCTCTTGGCATGAGGCATGGCCATATCTCTATTTCAATGGATAAGAGATGAATATTGGTTGGCCTGCCATCTTCCTTGGTGGAAAGTGAACAATGCATGGACAAAAAATTGGGCAGAAGGCATGGGCAATGATCTGAAGGCAGGATCTCAATCCAGTCTTTATGGATGAGGGTGGTATTTAATAGAGATACACATTCATTCATAATATTTTAAGAGATGACACTGTGAAATCTGTTTACCTGACCAAAGACTAAAATAGTTGAGATGGTTCACAGAAATGCTCTGCCATCCTTCTTCACAAGGTCTATCTGTGCTTGTGCTGCACTCATGTGCCCTCCTGCTTCTCCCCATCACTGTGGACCAGAGCCAGAGACAATGGCTAATATTTAGAAATACTGACTTAACAAGTGAATGGAGAGCAGGGCTCAGATGTAGTGTTCTCAAACCTTCTATATATGTTTGTCATGAAAGTGTACTGAAAGTGCAAACTCTGAGTGTGTTAAAGATGTGCAGCCTGATAGACATGTGCCTTCTGCCAGGCAAGATCTGGAGATCTCTCTCCTCTGCCCCTAACCCATTTCCTGTGGATTCCAAAGTTATAATGGATTCATTGATTCACTTGTTAATCCACATTCAGTCATTATCCATGTGTCTTCCAGTCATTGTCCTAAACATTCTGGTCACAGTCATGAAGGGTAGCATTTTGAGTTTTGAAAGATTGCAGTGTAGTAGACAAAAATTTCAATGCAGGAGGGGAGCGTGCATTGAGAAGCAAATGCTGATGAGGCACTTGACCCAGTTTTTGTAGGTGACTTCTAAATGTAATCTTGAACCTTGAATCAACAGATAGAGATTAGAAAAGGATGTAATAGGAAGATGGAATAATATGTGTAAAGTCATAGGGACAAAAGTGACCATAATAAACCTGGGGAGCAAAAGAAGTTTGAGTCTGTGTGGAGCATGGAGTATTATTTACAGGGTCATGAGGGATGAAACTGGAGAAATAGGTAAGGATTGAACTATGAGGTACTTCCTATGTGTGGTGATTAAAATGTTATATTTCATTCACTGATGTGAAGTCAATGCTGGAGTTAAGGAATTTTTGAACAGCTATTATTATTTTAAAATTTCCATGAACTATACACTGAAAAAATTAGGCTGGATCAAAATATGTCAGCTAACAGATCACTCAAATACTAAACTTTTAAAACTTTATCTGATCCCATGATATCTTGTGTCTCCTTTAAGAAAGGAATACATTTTGTGCACAGAGTTCCTAATTGATCAAAGTCATTGAACCAACAAGAGACACAGACAGATAGACAGAAATGGGGTCCATGATCATTGAAAAGGAGCTATGAATGAGATAGGTCATGATATTCAAATCATTATCTTCAGGTAAATGAGAGGTGGGATGGAAGGCAATTTTTGATCCAGGAAGAGTTTCATAAGAAAAAAAAGAGAAAAGTTGATGGAAATGTGTGCTTCATATCTGAGGAAGAGTGCCTATTAATAAAAATTATTTTATGACTCTTATTAATAGGAAGACAGAATTGCTAACTTATTTTGGTATTTAGTCTGATGCCAGAGACATCTTCATTTTTGTGGTGTTCCTATAGAAGACTTTAGCATTTCCAAGTGCTCTCAGTCATGCAGCAGATGAACATCACTCTGGTCAGTGAGTTCATCCTGGTGGGCTTTCCCACTGCCCCATGGATGCAGCTCCTGCTCTTCTTCCTCTTCCTCATGGTCTACTTGTTGGTGGTAGCAGAGAATCTTATTATCATGTTCACTGTTTGGGACACAGTCTCCCTCCATAAGCCCATGTACTATTTCCTGAGTAGCTTATCTTTCCTGGAGGTCTGGTATGTCTCTGTCACAGTCCCCAAGATGCTGGATGGATTCCTCCTGCAGAGACGGCGCATCTCTTTCACAGGTTGCATGACCCAGCTCTACTTCTTTATCTCTCTAGCCTGCACAGAGTGTGTGCTTTTAGCAGCCATGGCCTATGACCGCTATGTGGCCATCTGCCATCCTCTCCGATATCCAGTCATCATGACCACAGGTTATTGTGTGCAGCTGGTGGTTTTCTCCTACATGACTGGCTTCATGATCACTGTGATCAAAGTCTATTTCATTTCACATGTCACCTTCTGCGGCTCCAATGTCATGAACCACTTTTTCTGTGATATCTCACCAATCCTCAAACTGGCATGCAAAGACATGTCCACAGCCGAATTAGTGGACTTTGCTTTGGCAATTGTCATTTTAATCTTCCCTCTCACCATCACTGTCCTTTCTTATGTCTACATTGTGTCCACCATTTTGCGTATATCTTCTACCCAGGGAAGGATGAAGGCCTTCTCCACCTGTGCTTCCCACCTCACTGTAGTCATAATTTATTACACAGCCATGATTTTCATGTATGCCAGGCCAAGAGCTATTGCATCATTTAATTCCAACAAACTAATCTCAGCTGTGTATGCAGTCCTCACACCCATGCTAAATCCTTTCATCTACTGTCTAAGGAACCAGGAAGTCAAGAATGCTATCAAGAAGACCTTGGGGGGAGGTCAATGCCTCCTGCTCAGCTGATCTCTACTGCCTTGAGGAGGAGACAATGTCCCATGCAGGATGTTCTTTCCATGACATCTGTCATGGTCCTGTTTATTACTGGCACTCTGCTACAACCTGGATTCTTAAAAAAATTATAGCATGGAAAAAGTTTAAAGGAGGGACTCTTGCTATGAATTGTTTGAACCATGAACTATGAATCATGCTTTAACCATTTTATACCATAGACACTTAGATATTTTACAACAATATAACATATTCAATTTTAATACATATGCTTACATACATAATTACATATTTAATGTATGTTTGAAATATGCATCATGATTATATATTTAATGTATGCTTGAAATATGCATGGTATCAAAATACAGTTCCTATTCTCAAAAATATTTACTGGTTCTCACTAAATGAATAAACTTAGTTCTATTGTTTGCTTTTCCAATTTCTCCACTGTACAGTTTTAATTATCTTTTTGTCTTTAACTTCATATCTTACTCACGATGAACCTGTACAGATTAAATATTAGGTTGTGATTATTATCACTTTTTAAAAGTTTGCCCAAGGACCTAAAGGACAAGTGTCTTGTTTTCACTTAGAATCATTTATCAAGACAAGGTTGCTCTCCCTGATTGTTATGTCCCATAGTTTCATTTTATGAAGACCAGGAGTCCCAGCCAGTAGTGGCACACCCTCCTCCACAGAAAATCTTAACTAAGCTTCTCCAGAAATATTCACCATAATTTATTTTAGGACTGTCAGCAAAAGAGTCTGTACATAAGAGTTCAATGTAGGCAAACTTCCTATTTTCCCATTGTTCTATTACTTGGCCACTGGTCTGGGAGAGATCAGTGCTCCAAGTGCTGGACGTCCCTTTACCTGTTTTTCACAAACATTTATCCAGTATAGTGGTTTGTAGAAGTGTGTTTGCAAATGCAAAATGTGATTTAAAAAAAGAGGTAGATCCTTTAACAAGCCTCTGGCCTTGAGCTGGAGCTTCACAGAGATGTTTACGTTTCTAAGATAAGAGAAGTTACCAATTGGGCTCCATGGTAACAGCTGGCAGCAGGAGGAAAGAAAGGGGAGAAGAAGCTCTCCCCTTCTCAGGTGCTGTCCTTGAAGGGCTAAACTTGCTCAGAACAGTGAAAGAAAAAGCTGCTTTTATGTGAACTTCTGCAGATGTGAACTTCTGAGCCCCTCTGCTTATATGCTGGGTATAAAGTTCTGAAACTACCTGAACTCGGGGTTCAGGGGATTAATTGATTACGGCAAAAACTGTGCCCTCTGAACCTGGCTGCAGCGAAATAAAACTGTGTCCTGTTATCTTCCGTGTCTTGCCTCGTCTGTCCCCTACAACAAGCCTTCCCAGAATCTGTTCAACTCACCACTTGCCTTTAGACAAAGAGTAAGGAGGAGGAGGAGGAGGAAACTCCTCTAGGATTCCTCATTTTCTCAGGCCTTTGCTTTAGCTCCTTTCAGCCACATTCGCTGTTTCCTCAGACACAAGTACATTCTTGGGTTTTCATTCTTGCAAAACTTCTAGCAACCTATTCTAGAGTTTATGGTTACTTGAGGCAGAATTTGTAACCGAGACTCTGGGGGCTCCCTAGGCTGTAGTCAACTCTACAGACAGGGAGGCTGCTACTTCCCCTGTTCTGAGCACATGAAAGATGAGAAAATGCAAAAACTTGTGTAAACACAAGTCCTTTCCAAACTGTCCTCAGTTTTCAGAAAAACCACAGAATGTTCCTGCTCTTTATTTTGTCTATTTTGCAAAAGCCGGGTGGCCGACCACCCTACCCCTTGCGGTCAGGTTGATCCAAAACATAAAAATAAAATGCTTTGTATGAAACTTTACATGTCAACGAATCAGAAGAACGCTGCAACCCCCCCCCCCCCAACCTGTTTGTATTTCATCATAAAAACCCTGCTAAATCTGAGCTAGGGGCCTCTTAGCGTCACCGGTTACCAAGTGCGCGGAGGACCAAGCTCGAGCTTGCTAATAAATGACTCTTTGTTGCTTGCATTGACCGTGGTCTCTGGTGGTCTTTTTGGGGGTCCCAAGCCGCGGGGCACAACACACACAGCGCATACTTTGGGAGTGTGTGTTCCCTGCCTGCTTCCTGGGGTCCAAGGCAGCGATTATAACCTCTAGTCTTTGCAGAGGCCTCATTACTCTGTCCTCTCACCTTTTGTTCTCATTATTCCACATGCTCTCCTGTGCTAGTCTCTCTACACTGAAAGTCTTCTCACCTTATTTCTATTGATCACATCCTAGTCATGGATTGCATTCTAGCACAGGCAATATTCCATATTTGTGTAGTTAATGAAAAACATTTTTAGAATTCTTTGTCATTGTTGTTTGATTTTAAGAAGTTTTTCATGTTTATTTGTAAATGTAACCTGCCCACAGTTTTCTTTTCATTCCCAGCTTTATTGAGATATGGTTGACAAAAATCATATTTATTTAACTCATTAAGTTTCAAATTTTCAATTCTGCTAATATTTCAAGGATATTGACCTAGTGCATTAAAATAGGTTGAAAATCATAATCTAGAGCTTTATATCCTTTATATATATTTTTTTATAATATATATGTATATATACATACATATACATATATGTATGTATTCAAAGCTCTGATCATTCATGTGTTACTTCTTAAAAGAATAGGCCTCTAAAAACACAATAACTAATTCAAAGTTACCAGTAAGTGGAGTATTTGTTGCACAATTTAAATCTTTATATATGTTCCACATTTGGAACTTGGGGACAAAATGGGGTTAGTTGTACAAAATGATGATTTCACATATGTATACATTGTGAAATGATTACCACAGTCAAGCTAGTTAACTTACCCATCACCTTGGATAATTACCCTTCTGTGTGTGTATGTTGAGAACACTTTGTATTGACTCAAATGGCAAATGTCAAGTACACTATACATTACTATTAACTGCAGTAACCATGCTATAGAGTAAGTAGATCCTCAGAAATTATTTTTGTTGAAATTGAAAATTTGTACCATTTGGCCAATATCTTTAGTTTTTCCCAGCTACCCCATCCCCTGGAAACCATTATTCTTCTTTCTGTTACTATGAGTGCAACTTTTTAAGCTTTTGCAGATAAGTGAGAGCAGGCTATATTTCTATTTGTTTCTGCCTTATTTCAGTTAGCATAATTCTTTCTTTCTTTCTTTCTTTCTCTTTCTTTTTTCTTTCTTTCTTTTTCTTTCTTTCTTTTTCTTTCTTTCTTTCTTTCTTTCTTTCTTTCTTTCTTTCTTTCTTTCTTTCTTTCTTTCTTTCTTTCTTTCTTTCTTTCTTTCTGGGGATCTAACCCAGGGCCTTGTGCATGCAAGGCAAGCACTCTACCAACTGAGCTATATCCCCCGCCCCAGCATAATGTTCCCTTGTTGACCCAGGTCATCACAAATGACAGGAGGTCCTCCTTTTTAAAGAGTGAATACTATTCTACAATGCAGATAAACCACATTTTCTTTATCCATTAATCTGCTAACAGATGCTTATTTCATTGGTTTTTAAAAATTATTTCTCTAGTTTCTATTTACTTTTATTTTTGCTTTGATTTTTTTAAAAATTGCCTTGCTTCTATTGACTTTAGTTTTAGTTAGATAGTTTGCTTTTCTTTTTAGTTCCTTGAGATGTAGAGACAGTGTGCTTCTTTGTGATCTTTCTCTCTCTCTCTCTCTCTCTCTCTCTCTCTCTTTTTTTCACAATATAGGCATTTATTGCTATGAATGTCTCTCTTTGAACTGCCTTTGCTGCATCTTTTAATTTTTGGTATGCTGTAATTCCATTTTTGCTTATGTCAAGATATCTTTTATTTTCTTTTTAACTTCTTTATTTGCCTATGGGGTAATAACACATTGTTTAATTTCAACTAATTGTGAGTTTTCTACTTTATTCCTAGTATAATTTTTAGTTTCAAACCATTCTTGTCAAAAATGTTGTTTGGGTCTGGGGTTGTGGCTCAGTGGTAGAGCACTTGCTTAGCATGTGTGAGGAACTGGGTTCTATCCTCAGCACGACATATAAAAATGAAGATCCATCTATAAAAACAACAGAAAAATTTTTAAAAAGAGGTTTGATATGACTTCTATCTTAAGTTTGTTAAGACTTGCTTTGTATTTTTCATGAAAAAAAAATTCTCTCTCTCTCCCATTTTTGAAAGACAGCTTTGTTGTGTAAAGTATTCTTGGTTGGCCATTTTTCTTTTAGCACTTTGGACATATCATCCCATCTCTCCAGACTTGCATGAGAAATCCATCAATCTCCTGATAGGTGTTTCCTTCACATGACAAGCCTTTTTTCTCTTTCTGCTTTCAAATTTCTTTCTTCAGCTTTGATTTTTGACAGCTTGTTTAAACCTTTTCTGTTATGGTTGCTCTGATATCATAGTATAAACTGGATATAAAATAACAGAAAACAACTTTTCATAGTTCTGAAGAAGATCCAGGTGCTGCAGATCCAGTGTCTGGCGAGGACCTTCTTTCTGGTGAACACAGGATGCTTCTTGTTGTGTTCATACATATTTGTTTCTGTGTGTGTATGTTGAGAACACTTTGTATTGACTCAAATGGAAGAACAGTTTGTATTGACATGATGAAAGTATGAGGCTGCTCTCTGTGGCCTCTGTTCTGTGTGTGCGTGTGTGTGTGTGTGTGTGTGTGTGTGTGGTACTGGGGATTGAACCCACGGGTGTTATACCACTAAGCTACATCCTTAGTCATTTTTTCTTTTGAGACAGTCTTGTTAAATTGCTGAGGGCCTCACTAAGTTGCTGAGGCTGGCCTTAAATTTTCAATCTTCCTGTCTCAGCCTCCAGAGCTGGTGGGATTACAGGTGTGCACCACCATAACCTGGATTCTGTGGTGTCTTTGATAAGAACATTAATCCCATTAACCCAGGAAGGCTGAGTCTTAATAACCTAATTACCCTCCCAAATCCCCACATCCTAATATGTTTACACTGGTGATTCAGTTTTCAACATATCAATTTGGAAGAGGGAGTTTAAACATTCAGAGTATGGCAGATTGTTATATGTCTCATTGAAGCATCTTTGGGAAGAACCTATTTAGGGACCTTTGAGTTTCATGTACTTGGATGTTCATATCTCTCTCCAGATTTGGAAAGTTTTTTTTTTTTTTTAAAACAATTATTTCTTTAAATAAATTTTCTGCCCATTCCTCTCTTTCTTCTTAAACTATAGTATTAAAAATGTATTCCCCTCTGCATTGTGTTCCATAAATCCTGTAGACTTTCTTCATCTTTTTCTGTTCTTTTCTTTCCTCCTCTGACTGAATAATTTTAAATGATTTGTCTTCAAGTTTGCTGATTTTCTTCTACATGATCAAGACTGCTATTAGAATCCTGTATTTCATTTTTCATTTCAGTCATTGTATTATTCATCTTCAAAATTTCTGTTTGGTTTTTTTTTATGTTTTTATCTGTTTCTTGAACTTTTCATTTTTTCCTTATTATTTTTTTCTGAATTTATTAAATTATTTAGCTGTTTTCTCTTGTAGCTTACTGAACATCTTTAGAACAATTATTGTGAATTTTTTGTCAAGCAGTTGATGAATTCTTTTTGGGGGGTTGGTTACTGGATATTTGTTGCATTTCTTTGATGATTTACAGGCTTTCCTAATTCTAATGATCTTGAAGCTTTACAAATTTGTTTGCATATTTGATGAGTAGCCACCTCTTCCTGACTTTGTGGACTGGTTATGGTTAGGAAATACTTTTACCTACTGGAGGAAATACAATGAGGTAAGCTATGCGTCTGTATCTAGTGGCACAAGCCACCCATATCAGTATGTGTAGAAGCTCTGGGTTCAATGGAGTGCAGTTTCTGGTTGGCACAGGCAGCTGATATCTGCAACATCAACAATTTCAAGGTCCTTGGTTGTAGAACTGCAAGAGGCCTACAGTGACTGTGAAGGGATTTGAATACTTAGAGTTACATCTTTGTCCGGCATCAAGGACCCGGACTGTAGGCAGGACCAAGACTGACCACAGGCACATGCATGGAGGACTGCAGCATGCATATATCCAGTTATAGGGTCTGGGGATAGTAGTGTACCTGTTTATGGCTGTAGGGACCAGCTTCATGTGCCTGCATGGTGGTTGGGACTGGCACAGGGGCCAGAACTAGAGATCAAAATTACTTGCCATAACAGTCTATGCATGTATAATTTTATCAAAATGGACTCTACTGTTATGTATAACTAAAAAGAACCCCGCCAAAAATTACTTATCATGATAGTGCTTTCAAATATTTACTTTTCATGAGTCTAGAAAGACATCTATTTGATGAAGTATTTCTAGGTTCCTCAAAAAGGATTTCTCTCTCCTTGGAGTTCTTAGAGCATTTTGTTCATATATGACTTATGGCACATGTCACCTAATTGCATGGTTTACTTTTTATTTTAGGGTAGAGCTCAGGATCTGTGTATTTTTATTCCAGGGATCATATAACACAGCAATCTGTACATAGGGAGAGAACAGTAAGAGCAGAAAGCATATTTTTATTAATATTCATTTTTTAGTTTTAGGGGGACACAATATCTTCATTTTATTTTCATGTGGTACTGAAAATTGAACCCAGTGCCTCATGCATGCTAGGTGAGCACTCCACCACTGAGCCACAACCCCAGCCCCAGAAAACATATTTAATATAAAGTATGAAATAAAAATAAGTATAGGTCTGTTATCTTGAATCCACTTAGGTTTCTTATTCTGGTTTCTGAGTAATTTGATATTATATCAGCTTGCATATACTGATAAGTGAAAGGAACACACCATATTCAGAGACATAAATAAATGGGATCCATTATTTAACAGAAATTGATAGGTGGCCAGAGATTCAGCTTCCCAGGTCCCCTGGACATAGATAATCTTGGCAATACACATCAAGTTTCCCTAGAGCCAAGACAGGCTGAATACAAGTTGGCCCTGGGGAGAACACATGGGGGAAAAAAAAACGACAGGGTAGGCAAGTGGTGCATATATTATCTTGTCCCTGCTCCTGTCTTTTTGCTTTGCAGCTGCAATACCTACTATGCAGTCTAGGCAAGGATGCTGCACGGTTCTCTAGGGAGTATGATAATCTGCAGACCAGTTTTCTTTCCCATGATCAGTATAAATGTCTGAAAAATTTTCTATTCTCAGAGTAAGGACGGATAGACCTGGTGAGTGGATGGAGATACCAACAAAGATTGATCCCTGAAGAAATCCCCAAGGATGATGAGGAAAGACTTGGGGAGATGGATGCAGGTACCATTCTTGAACATCAGAAAGGGTATTTGGGGGGGGGGTAACATGGGAAATGAAGATCCAGTACATCCGTACTCAAAGTTGGAAGATTAGGGAAGATCTGAATCTGTTGGGTGTTAGGGGCATGAAGGATATGTTTCTTGTTCCAGAAGACATCAGTGTTTTGACCCTTTAGGACGGCACATTAAGGACTGCAAATGAAGAAGTCCTAGATCATAATGAAAAATTTATTTTCTAGGATGCCATAGACAGACCAGAACCTAATGCTTTTGCTTCTACAACAAAGAAAGTAGAAAGAGATGATTTTGCATTTCTACATGCTCTATACTAGAGAATATTAGAGGTACATTTGTTGAAGAAACTGGGTGTGCTTGAAAAACAAAATATTTCATTAAAGAGTGAATTAGGAATAAGGCATGAAAGATCTGCAACTTGGAAATTTTTACAGATGATGTAATCCTATTCTCTAATAAGTTTGGGTCATTTTGTCTCTCAGAATATAACAGGAAAAGTGCAAAAAGAGAATGAATGACTGTGTTTATGAGTACACAGAAGTGAAAACGAACAACTGAGTAAACCTGTATAAGTCTAGTGTAACATAGCAGCTAATGCTTATAGAGAATAACTATGAATTAAGTCCTATGTTCAATGATCTCTATGCACCATCAATTCTCACAAGACAGTCCAATAAGGAAGACATTATTGTAACTGTTCCTATTTTATAGGAGAGGGATAGAAGTACATCTCCTTAAGTAATCTGCTCAGTATGATACAGCAACTAGGTGACGGAAAAAACACTGAAACCTTGTTCTGACTCTAAAGTCAGTGTTCTTATCTTCTGTGCAGAGGTGAGTATAAGGTCATTTGTGTGGCTGAGGAGGGAGTCATGCATTGTTAGCACACGATCTAATGAGTAGCAGTCTCTGTATTGGTGATGACTCCTAACGGGGCTAGACCATGGGAAAAAATAGTCATTCTCTGATACCAGACAAGTTTCTTTTTTCCATCAAAAGTATTTGACTAGTGATTAAAGCACTAGGCCAGGAGCTCCCTATTAGTCAATTTCCTCAGAGGTGAAAGTGTAGATTGGAGGTTGAGATTAAGGGGCAATCTTCTACCCAGCAAACAGTGCTGAGCCATGCTAATGTATGCAACTATGGAAAGGAGGTAGTGGTGTCAATAATATATATTTCAGCACCTTATCCTTCAGCCTCTTGTCAAGAACTATGGCCAGAAGATCTCTAGCTGGGGAGCATATCAGAGCGAACTCTGAATGGCCTACCACCTTCTCTATGCAAAGAGAACAACACATGATGGACAGGAGTTTGGCAAAAATAGTAAGCAATGTTTTAAAGGTAGTATATAAGTAAAGGCTTTAAGGATAAGTGAGTTCTTTAATAAAATTAATGGATAAGATATTTGAGCTAGTTCAAAACAAAAACAAAAACAAAAACAAAAACAAAAATAAAACATGCTGACCTTCCAGCTTTACAAGATCCATCTGACCTTGTGCTTCATTCATCTGCCCTCCTGCCCCTCCTCATCTCTTTGCATCTAAGCCTGAGATAACACTGGGTCTTTAGAAAGAGGACCTACCAAGTTAGTGGTGACCAGAGCTCAGATCTATCAAAGGATCCTGAAAGTACAGGCTCTAGATGTGTCAAAGATGCCTGATAGATACTGTCTTGCCCGTGGATATCCAGTGATCTCTCTCTTCTGCCTTTGAATGATTCCCTATGGATATCAAAGTTGCAAGGGATTCATTAATTTACTTGCTAATCCATATTCAATTAACATCCATGTGTTTGTCAATCACTGTTCTAGCAATTGGGTCACAGTCCTGAAGAACTGTGTATAAGATTGAGTGTAGCAGGGAGAAATTTCCATGCAGGAGGGGAGTGTGCTTGGAAAGCACATGCGGCTGGGGCACTTGACCTGGTTTTTGTATATGTGGAATTTTCCAATAGTTATTGTAATTTAAAATTTTCTTCAGATTCTAATTTGAAGAAATTGTGCTGAATCAAAACACTAAAGTGGAGAAATCCCAGAAATATTAAACTTTTGGAACATTTTCTGACACAATGCTTACCTCCATGTTTTATTTCAGGTGGAAATAAATATTTGTTTGGTAAGTTTTAATTAAATAGAGAAATGGAATCAACATGGAAGAAACAAATGGGTCTATCTTCATTAACAAAGGAACTAAGAATAACATGAATGTTGACATTCCAATTATTGTCAATAGGCAAATCACAACCACCATCAATAATTGGACTGGAAGCGTGTTTTAATTCAGGGAAACTTGTTAAAACCGAAAAGCTTTGAGGGAAACATTTGCATCACATTTGAAGAAGAATACATTTAACAGAAATTATTTGATGACTCTGATTAAAAGGAAGACAGAATTGCTAACTTATTTTGGTGTTTGGTCTGATGCCAGAGACATCTTAATTTTTGTGGTGTTCCTATAGAAGACTTTAGCATTTCCAAGTGCTCTCAGTCATGCAGCAGATGAACATCACTCTGGTCAGTGAGTTCATCCTGGTGGGCTTTCCCACTGCCCCATGGATGCAGCTCCTGCTCTTCTTCCTCTTCCTCATGGTCTACTTGTTGGTGGTAGCAGAGAATCTTATTATCATGTTCACTGTTTGGGACACAGTCTCCCTCCATAAGCCCATGTACTATTTCCTGAGTAGCATGTCATTCCTGGAGGTCTGGTATGTCTCTGTCACAGTCCCCAAGATGCTGGATGGATTCCTCCTGCAGAGACGGCACATCTCCTTCACAGGTTGCATGACCCAACTCTACTTCTTTATCTCTCTAGCCTGCACAGAGTGTGTACTTTTAGCAGCCATGGCCTATGACCGCTATGTGGCCATCTGCCACCCTCTCCGATATCCAGTCATCATGACCACAGGTTATTGTGTGCAGCTGATGGCCCTCTCCTATATAAGTGGTTTTACAGTCTCTGTCATCAAAGTTTATTTTATTTCACATGTTGCTTTCTGTGGCTCTAATGTCATGAACCACTTTTTCTGTGATATCTCACCAATCCTCAAACTGGCATGCAAAGACATGTCCACAGCTGAGTTAGTGGACTTTGCTTTGGCAATTGTCATTCTTGTTTTTCCTCTCATCACTACTGTCCTCTCCTATATCTACATAGTATCCACAATTTTGCGTATACCCTCCACCCGGGGAAGGAAGAAAGCCTTCTCCACCTGTGCATCCCACCTCACTGTAGTCATAATTTATTACACAGCTATGATTTTCATGTATGTCCGACCCAGAGCTATTGCATCATTTAATTCCAATAAACTAATCTCAGCTGTGTATGCAGTCCTCACACCCATGCTAAATCCTTTCATCTACTGTCTAAGGAACCAGGAAGTCAAGAATGCTATCAAGAAGACCTTGGGGGGAGGTCAATGCCTACTGCTCAGCTGATCTCTGCTGCCTTGAGGAGGAGACAATGTCCTATGCAGGATGTTCTTTCCATGACATCTGTCATGGTCCTGTTATTACTAGTACTGTTCTACAATATGAATTCTTACAGAAATTGCAGAATAAGAAAAGGAGAAAGGAAAATTATAGGAAAAACGGGAGAAAATGTAGGAAATAGTGCGTAATATTTGTCATACTAACCATGGACTATTATTAATAAACAATGTAAATATGTATTAGTGCCTTGAAATCATACAGTTACAATAAATATTTTGTGTATGCAAGCCGTTATTCTTAGCACTTTAATCATAATAAACCATTTTATTCTTGTAACATTTTATGAGTTAATTATTGTTATTGCAAATCAGGAAAATGAAGAACATAGTAAATAAGTTGTTCAGGATTTCAATGTAATTACTATCAATTTCATTATTTGAGCCCAGTAAGTCTCACTCTAAAATCCACTGTTTTAGGTTCTCTCTCTCTCTCTCTCCCTCTCTGTCTCTCCCCTCCCTCCTTCCTTCTTCCCTCTCAAGATTCTATGATAGTGGCTCTGGAAGCAAGTTAGCTAACAAACATTGATGTGTTGAAGGCAGTCCAGTTGTTAAGATAAATATAGATGTGGTGATAACTGATAATGGTATAGTGATAGTGCTGGTTGTGATTCCTTCTGGTTGTTGATAATGGAATACTATTGACATTAATAATAATAATATTGATATTTTATGACCCTCTTCCAATTTTAGCTTCCTGCTAAAGTGACTCTTACAACTCATTTCTCCTTACAGAGGTAAGAGCAATAGTTTCACAAGACATGAAATAATTGATATTCCTGGCACATTTGTAGGTGGTTGTATCTCTCTTAAAACTCTTTCTTTTGAGTTTTTTTTTTTATTCTTTTGGCTTTTCAGGGTGTATCATGCTACCACCAACAAACTAATGGGCTGTTGTTACTTTAATGTAGATCTGAAACTCTCAACATACCATTATAAAATAAATGCTACATGCAAATTAATGAAAGACAAATGCAAAATTTCCCAAGACAAATGAGTGTAATATATATCATTTTGGCATCTGCTAACTAGGTAAGGAACTGTAGTATACCAGACAGAATTCTACAAATCTCATTAAATTGAGACTAAATATAGAAGAAATAATCAGGAAGAGCTATTCTAACCATGTATCCCTACTATTTAACTGACACTCCACAATTATTTATTCTAAGTCATTCTCAAAGTTATTCAAAATATGTCTAATTTATTACATATTGCTCTTATTATGTTATTCTACTGGTTAAGAATTCTCAATATGATTTAAATAGAACATACTCTTTGTGTTATTATTATAATAGCTATTTTGGAATAATTCTATTATCTATGAACCTTAATAATATCTTCTCTCTCCCCATCTTCATGAAGTAAACCTTATATTTTACTTATCCTGAATGTGAGACATCCATTCTGATATTAGCCACCTTAAAGTATTCAATAGTTACAACAAATAAATTCTTGCCATACTTATTTATTCATTTATTGAGTATTTCTTATGTCTCCTTTCCATGCCAGGTTGTGGTAGTGGTGTTTGTGATTGCATTGGGTACTGATGATGAAACACCATTGATATGAATAATAATATTGGTGATTTTATAATCCTCTTCCAATTTTACCTTTATTCTAAGACCATTACCATGATAGTCTGTGAGAATAAAATGGTGAAAAAAGCAAAATAAATTATTCCTTTGATTAGTTTAGAGATGAATAGTGATAAGAGCACAAATATATTATATGCTGTAAGTGTGATGATGCAAATATGGGTATTGTGGAAGCAAATGGTAGATAGATGGCCAAAATGATCAGAGAAAATATTCTAGCATAAGTAGCATTTAGGCTAATGCTTTAGTTGGGTTAGAAATTGTGGGTAGCAGTGAGTCAAGATTGTGGGGAGAGGAAAGACCAAGAGTCAAGAGAGATAGTAACATACTCAAAAAATTAAAAGATGGTTAGCACATTTTTAAATTAAAGAGAAATGAGGAAGAAAGGGATCACATGAAGAAGAAAATTCATCTTTACCAATTGAAATATTGAAATATTAAAATTTTCTCATAAATTTATGGATATATAATAAGTTCTATAATGGCATTTTTAGTTTCTGCAAACACTAGGTCTTCAGCTTGTGCTTCTACCAGATGAATAGTAGTCACTGATAAAGTGAAGCAGGAACAAGGAGAGTTGATCAAACATTCAGCTGTAGCACATTTTTACTCTGAGTCACAGTTAACAGTTTATGTGTTTTACTTTGCCACTATCTTGAGAGTTTCTGTAGAGTAGGAATTAACCTTATTCATCTTTATATCTATAATAGCTTCCACAGTGCTTGATATTACAGGCCTTATACTAGTTATTACTACTTTGCACTCTTGACCCTCAGTTTTTATTCTCTGCACTCCCTTATTCCTTTGCATACCCCATCTCCAAGGAGATGAGAGGAATTGATCCTATGGACCTCTGGCTTCCAATTTGGTTCAGCCAGGCGGAAGCACCAGCTGGAAATTGGAGAATGCAAACGACTTTGTTAATGGCTAGAACTCCTGAAGCACAGGTATCCCCCCATCCCCTTCCCAGGCTGCAGCTGTCTCTGGGTTTTTGCTCTGCTGGGCCTTACATGGCTCAATATCCCTGAATGGCTGTTTTCACCTTGTCCAACTTCTGTGGAGAGTCATAAGATGTAATTCTGCTCAAAAATTTTATCAGAGATTGTTTTCTTTCTTTCTGGGATCTTGACTGATATGGGATCCAACAATTATTAGTTAAATTGAAATAAAGCATTGTGAGGATCCCCAGAATAAACATGCCACTTTAAAAACTCACATATGTTTACATTTTGAAATCAATAACATGGCATAAGCAAACTTCATTTTCTCCTTAAGCATATGTCAAAACTTGAAAAAAATACGAAACGGTTTGTTCCACAATTAATTTTTCCATAAATAATTTCTACTTTTCTTGCACTCACATAATGCTACTGTCAAATAGAATGGATTTTGAGAATCAGCAAATTTAAACTCAAGTGTTAAATATATTGTGCCATTTATTATAGACCTCCAGGTGCCAGTAGGAAGCACTTAGTTCCTCCAGAAGGAGTTTCAGTTTGCTGCACAGAACCCCTCCTCTGCTTTTTCCTTTTTAGTTTGCTCTTTCTCTCTTATCAGAATAAGTCGGGATGTATTTTAAGATCAGGACCTAAAAACAGCATACTACAGGGACACAGCCACATCAATGTTTATAGCAGCACAATTCACAATAGCTAAACTGTAGAACCAACCTAGATGCCTTTCAGTAGATGAATGGATAAAGAAAATGTGGTATATATACACAATGGAGTATTACTCAGCAATAAAAGAGAATAAAATCATGGCATATGAAGGTAAATGGATGAAGTTGGAGAATATAATGCTAAGTGAAGTTAGCCAATCCCCAAACTCCAGATGCCAAATGTTTTCTCTGATATAAGGAGGCCGATTCACAGTGGGGTTGGGATGGGGAGCATAGGAGGATTAGAGGAACACTAGAAAGGCCAATGGGGAGGGAGGGGAAAAGAGGGGGCAAAAGGGTAAAAAAAAAAGTTGGTGGAATGAGATGGATATCATTACCCTAAGTGCATGTATGAAGACACGAATGGTGTGAATATACATTGTATACAACCAGAGATATGTAAAAATGTGCTCTTTAAGTTTAATATGAATTGTAATGCATTCTGCTGTCATATGTAACAACTTAGAATTAAAAAAAAAGATTTGTGGAAGAGTTTCCTCAATATACTTACTTTCCCAGTTGCTGCTAATTCACTCACTGTGGTTTACAATCTTCTAACAATCAACCTATTTTGATTTTTAAAACTACCTCATTGGAGAATGAGTAAGGGGGAAAATATTGGGAAAGTAGATGAGCTTTGTAGCCAAATATTTAGCTTAAAACTATGTTGTTACCAGTTGTTAGCTTTGTGTCTTTTATGGGTTATTAGAGCTTCAGTTTCCTTATCTATAAAATATGTGCCATAATATCTACATTCAAAAGTTGGTGTGAAAATTAAAAGAGAATGGATCTATGTGAAAGCATCTGGCACAGGGCTGGATGCATGCTTTTGTAAATTATTTGACAAAGTACAAGATGAGCAGGATTGTCATGATGCTTTAAAAATCAACACAAGTTCTAGCTCCTCCATGAAGCAATCCTGTTTTTTTGTTTTCCCCCAGTTTATAGACTGTGTTGTTTTATCCTGAAACCTATCAAGAAGCAAGGATTTCTGGCTGCGCCTAATTTCTGTTCAAAGTGACAGTGTCTTGGTTATAATACTCTTCCAAACTCTTCCTTGTACTGATAATGATTTAAATGCACACTTTTTTTTTTTTTTTTTTTTGTGGTACCGGGGATTGAACTCAGGGGTACTCGACCACTGGGCCACATCCCAGCCCTTTTTTGTATTTTATTTAGAGACAGGGTCTCACTGAGTTGCTAAGTGCCTCGCCATTGCTGAGGCTGGCTTTGAACTCGCGATCCTCCTGCCTCAGCCTCCCAAAGTGCTGGGATTACAGGTGTGCGCCACCGTGCCCGGCTAATATTTCTTATTCTATAAGTTTCTTTTGTTATATGTTTATGACTCTGTTCCTAAAAATAACCTCCACTTATTATATATTCTTGGTCAATAAATACTTTTAAATGATTTCTTGTCAATATATATGATGCTCTTAGTCTATAGTCATAGTAATGACACCTTCAAAACCTCCTGGTATATCCTGAAGCTGTTCTTTCCAGCTTTTCCAAGTTTTAGTTCTGTGACTGAGACAAATGTCATTGATTAGCTCTTCATATCTCTTTCAATACTTTCTCAAATTCCAAGGCTAGAAAGCTTAAACTACAGGGCTGAGGCTTTCATATAAGTTCCAGTCTGTTGTATTTAGCTGAGATTCTTTGGATTTTTATGTTTTAAGTTTTATTTTGATTAATTGATAAATGGTAATTGTGTATATTTATGTGTGATATTTTCATATATAATTACAATGTGGAATGACTAGAGCAGGCTAACGAATAATTCTATCACCTTACTTACTGATCATTTTTGTGTGGTTGAAATTTAAAATTTACTCTTTTAACAACATTGAAATACACAATGTATCATTTTGTTGTTGTTGTTGTAGTCACCATGCTGTCCAATAGATTACTAAAACATTTATCTGCCTGTACAGCCATTAGAAAGGGGGAAATCCTGTCATTTGTGACAAAATGGATGAAAATATGGGACATTATTCCCCCTGAAATAAGCCAGGTACAGGAAGACAAATCCCACATGAATTCACTTATGTGTGGAATCTGTATAAGACTTTGAGTCCCTTACAAGTCATAGGCAGAGAAGGGCAGGGTATGAGCATCCGTTCAGCTGATGTGAATGATGGCAGAAGTTCTGAAGCCAGTAGCTTCTGATTCATCAACCCTGCAGTAGCAATAGCAACTTTCTCTATTGTCGCAGGGACAGGTGATTCTGGTGTTGACAGTTGTCTCTGAGGTTCAGCCTCAAGCATTTCTTCCAGTCCTCTCAAAAAATTTACAAGAACCAAATTCCCTTGCTGCTTAAACTAAATAGAGTGGATTCTACTATATAATACCTCACCATAAGAAAATTATTAGTTGTTCTTAATATTTATTTTCTTGTTTGTAAACTGGAAAATATTAATAACATTCTATAGAGTTATTGAAAGGGTTAAATTAGAAAACACTAGTGAAGACTTTACAATGGGGCAGGCACACAACTTACTGATGTAGTCCATTTTCTGTAAATAGCTTCTCTGATGTAACCATAGATATCATTATGGCCTTATTCAAGACAGTCTCCAATCTTTCAAACATTTACAGAATAATTTAAGGTAAACAAATTACATGTTATAATAATTCAAAGATTTCTTTTTTATGAACATTTAATTAGGTCTTCTTTGTTTCTTTCTTTTAAATAATTTTTAATATGTACAACTCATAGTGCATGTATTTAGCATCTTTTTACATACAACTGTTTGTATACAAAGTATAATCGTACAATTCAGGTCTTCAATCATGCATTTAGGATAATGATATCCGTCTCATTCAACCACCTTTTCTTTTTTTTTTGCCTTTTCTCCCCTCCCTCCCCCCTTACTCCCTCCCTTACCCTCCCTTCCCTTTGACCATTCTAGTGTTCCTCTAGTCCTCCTATGTACCCCCCCATCCAACAATACTATGAACTAGCCTCCTTATGTCAGAGAAAATATTTGGTACTTGGATTTTTGAGACTGACTAACTTCACTTAGCATTATGTCTTCCAACTTCATCCATTTACCTGCAAATGCCATTGATTTATTTTCTTTTATTGCTGAGTAAAATTCCATTGTGCGTTGAAGTAGCCCTAATTAGGAAGGGCTGTTGCAGCTAGCTGGAAGCCATAAGTTCCACCTGATATGTATGTGACGCACCTGTAGGCACCCGCAAAGCTGAAGGTATATAACCGGGTGAAAGTGGTCCGAGTTAGGAGAACGGAGAATTCAGTCAGTCGGGCAGTCACTCGGTCGGTCAGAAGAATCAGAGCGGCCAGAACGTAGGCAGAGCGGTTACAGAAGAGAAACCAGATAGAAGAAGTAATGACTGGTCAGAGTTAGGCCGAGGCTCCCAAGGAAGACAGAAGACAGAAGAAAGAAGAAGGAAGAAAGAAGAGAGAAGAAAGAAGCTCTAATCTTTCTCTAAGCTAAGCTCTATCTTTCTTTCTCTCTAAGACTCTAAGCTAAGAAGCTAAGAAGAAGCTCTATCTTTCTTTCTCTCTAAGACTCTAAGCTAAGAAGACAAGAAGAAAAGCTCTTTAATCTTTCTCTCTAAAAATCTTTCTTTCCCTCTCTAAGCTCTCTCTAAGAAAGTAGAAGTAAAAGTAGTAAAAGCTTTACTCTGCCTCCGAGAGTTTTCCTCCCGGTTTTCGGTACCAGGCAGCTTACAGTGCGTATATACCACATTTTCTTAATCCACTCATTTACTGAGGGACATCTAGGTTGGTTCCACAACCTAGCTATTGTGAATCGCGCAGCTACAAACATTGAGATAGCTGTGTCACCGTAATATGCTGTTTTTAAGTCCTTTGGGAATAGACCTAGGAGTGGGCTGGCTGGGTCATAGGGTGGTTTCATTCCCAGTTTTCCAAGAAATCTCCATACTGCTTTCCATAACGGTTGCACCATTTTGCAGTCCCACCAGCAATGTATGAGTGTGCCTTTTTCCCCACATCCTCTCCAACATTTATTGTTGCTTGTGTTCTTGATAGCTGCCATTCTGACTGAAGTGAAGTGAAATCTTAGAGTAGTTTTGATTTGCATTTCTCTAATTGCCAGTGATGTTGAACATTTTTTCATGTATTTGTTGATTAATTGTGTATCTTCTTCTGAGAGGTGTCTTCTCAATTCCTTAGCCCATTTATTGATTGGGTTATTTATTTTTTTGAGTTCTTTATATATTCTAGAAATTAGTGCTCTGTCTGATGTGCATGTATTAAATATTTGTTCCCAATTAGTTGGCTCTCTATTCACCTCACTGATTGTTTCTTTTGCTGAGAAGAAGCTTTTTAGTTTAAATCTATCCCATTCATTAATTCTTGCTAGTAATTCTTGCGCTACAGGATTCTTATTAAGGAACTTGGGGCCTAATCTGACATGTTGGAAATTGGAGCTTACTTTTTCTTCTATTAGGCGTATTTTCTCTGGTCTAATTCCTAGGTCCTTGATCCACTTTGAATTGAGTTTTGTGCATGGTGAGAGATAAGGGTTTAATTTCATTTTGTTGCATATGGATTTCCAGTTTTCCCAGCACCATTTGTTGAAGAGGCTATCCTTTCTCCACTGTATATTTTTTTGCGACTTTGTCTAATATAAGATAGCTGAAATTATATGTATTAGTCTCTGTGTCCTCAATTCTGTACCATTGGTCCACCAGTCTGTTTTGGTGCCAATACCATGCTGTTTTTGTTACTATTGCTCTATAGTATAATTTAAGGTCCGGTATGGTGATGCCCCCTGCTTCACTTTTCTTGCTCAGGATTGCTTTGGCTATTCTGGGACTCTTATTTTTCCAGATGAATTTCATGACTGCTATTTCTATTTCTTTGAAGAATGACATTGGGATTTTGATTGGAATTGCATTAAATCTGTATAATGCTTTTGGTAGTATGGACATTTTGACAATATTAATTCTACCTATCCAAGAGCAAGGTAGGTCTTTCCATCTTCTGAGTTCATCTATAATTTCTTTCTTTAGTGTTCTATAATTTTCATTATAGAGGTCTTTCACCTCTTTTATTAGGTTGATTCCAAGGTAATTTTTTTTTTGATGCTATTGTAAATGGGGTAGTTTTCATCATTTCCCTTTCAGAGTCTTTGTCGCTGATGTACAAAAATGCCTTTGACTTATGTGTATAGATTTTGTATCCTGCAACTTTGCCAAATTCATTTACTAATTGTGAAAGTTTTCTGGCAGAGTTTTTTGGGTCTTCAAGGTAGATTATCATGTCATCAGCAAATAGTGCTAATTTGAGCTCTTCTTTTCCTATCTTGATCCCTTTAATTTCTTTCGTCTGTCTAATTACTCTGGCCAGAGTTTCCAGTACTATGTTAAATAGCAGTGGTGAAAGGGGGCATCCCTGTCTTGTTCCAGTTTTTAGAGGGAATGCTTTCAATTTTTCTCCATTTAAGATAATGTTAGCTCGGGGCCTTGCATAAATAGCTTTTATAATGTTGAGATATGTTCCTGATAGTCCTAGTTTTTCCAGTGTTTTGAACATAAAGGGGTGTTGTATTTTGTCAAATGCTTTTTCTGCATCTATTGAGATGATCATATGATTTTTGTCTTTAAGTCTATTGATGTGATGTATTATGTTTATTGATTTCCGAATGTTGAACCAGCCTTGCATCCCTGGGATAAACCCCACTTGATCGTGGTGCACTATCTTTTTGATATGTTTTTGTATTCGATTTGCCAGGATTTTGTGGAGGATTTTTGCATCTATGTTCATTAAAGATATGGGCCTGGAGTTTTCTTTTTTGGATGTGTCTTTGCCTGGCTTTGGAATTAATGTGATATTGACCTCATAGAAAGAGTCTGGAAGAGCTCCCTCTTTTTCTATTTCTTGAAATAGTTTGAAGAGCATTGGTATTGTTCTTCTTCTTCTTTTTTTTAAATATTTATTTATTTGCTTTAGTTGTACACAATGCAATGCATTTATGTTTACGTGGTGCTGAGGACCGAACCCAGGCCGCGCACGTGCTAGGAGAGCGCTCTACTGCTGAGCCACAACCCCAGCCCCAATATTAGTTCTTCTTTGAAAGTCTTATAGAACTCGGCTGTAAACCCATCAGGTCCTGGACTTTTCCTTGTTGGTAGCTTTTTGATGGCATTTTCTGTTTCTTCCCTTGTAATCGGTCTGTTTAAATTGTGTATAGCCTCCATTTCCAGTTTAGGCAAATCATACGACTCAAGAAATATGTCAATGCTTTCAATATTTTCTGTTTTATTAGAATATAAGTTTTCAAAGTAACTTCTAATTATCTTCTGTATATCTGAGGTGTTTGTTGTGATATTCCCTTTTTCATCACGAATGTTAGTAATTTGAGTTTTTTTTCTTCTTCTTTTTGTTAGCATTGCTAAGGGTCTGTCGATTTTGTTTATTTTTTCAAAGAACCAACTTTTAGTTTTGTCAATTTCTTTGAATGGTTTCCTTAGTCTCAATTTCATTAATTTCTGCTCTGATTTTAATTATTTCCTGTCTTCTACTGCTCTTGGTGTTGGTTTGTTCTTCTTTTTCTAATGCTTTGAGGCGTGATGTTAAGTCATTTATTTGTTGGTTTTTTTTTTTCCTCTTAAGGAATGAACTCAGTGCAATGAATTTTCCTCTTACTACTGCCTTCATAGTGTCCCAGAGATTTCTATACGTTGTATCTGTGTTCTCATTTACCTCTAGAATTTTTTAATCTCCTCTTTGATGTCTTCTTCAACCCCTTGTTCATTCAGTAGCATGTTGTTTAGCTTCCAGTTGTTGGAGTAGTTTTTCTTATTCCTTGTTTTGTCGTTGATTTCCAATTTCATCCCTTTATGGTCTGACAGAATGCAGGGTAGTATCTCTATTTTTTTATATTTGCTGAGAGTTTCCTTATGACCTAATATGTGGTCTATTTTGGAGAAGGAGCCATGTGCTGCTGAGAAAAAAGTGTATTCGTTTACTGAGGGATGAAATATTCTATATATATCCATTAGGTCTAAATTGTTAATTGTTTTAAGGAGGCTTAAAGTTTCTTTGTTTAGCTTTTGTTTGGATGATCCTCCATTGGTGAGAGAGGTGTGTTGAAGACCCCTGGAATAACTGTGTTGTGGTCTATTTTACTCTTGAACTTGAGAAGAGTTTGTTTGATGAATGTAGGTGCTCCGTTATTTGGGGCATATAGATTTGTGATTGTTATATCCTGTTGATGAATGGTTCCCTTAAGTAGTAAAAAATATCCCTCTTTGTCCCTCTTGATTAGTTTTGGTTTGAAGTCTACCTTATTTGATATGAGAATGGAAACCCCTGCTTGTTTCCACCGGCCATGTGAGTGATAAGACTTTTCCCAGCCTTTCACTTTCAGTCTGTTGATGTCTTTTTCTATGAGGTTTGTTTCTTGGAGACAGCAAATTGTTGGGTCATTTCTTTTAATCCATTCTGATAATCTGTGTCTTTTGAATGGTGAGTTTAGGCCATTAACATTCAGGGTTGTTATTGAGATGTGATTTTTATTCCCATCCATTTTTATTTGAATTATGGTCTTTAGCGTAATTTGGTTTCTCTTCTGATTGGTATTTCCCTTAGTTTAATATCTCCCTTTGTTGATTTTTGTTGTTATCTTTCTCTTCTTCTTCATGAAAAATGTTGCCCAGGATGTTCAGAAGTGCTGGCTTTCAAGCTGTGAAATCTTTTAACTTTTGCTTGTCGTGGAAGGTTTTTATTTCATCTTCGAATCTAAAGCTCAATTTTGCTGGATATAAGATTCTTGGTTGACATCCCTTTTCTTTCAGAGCTTGAAATATGCTATTCCAGAATCTTCTTGCTTTTAAGGTCTGGGTTGAAAAATCTGAACATAGTCTGATTGGTTTCCCCCTATATGTAATCTGCTTCCTTTGTCTTGTGGCTTTTAGTATTCTCTCCTTGCTCAGTATATTAGGCATTTTCATTATAATGTGTCTTGGTGTAGATCTGTTGAGATTTTGTTTGTTTGGTGTTCAGTATGCCTCTTGAACTTGGTTTTCCCATTCATTCCTCAAGTTTGGAAAATTTTCTGTAATTATTTCATTAAATAAATTACTCATTCATTTGGCTTTGAAACTCTCCCCCTACCTCTCTGCCAATCACTCTTAAGTTTGGTCTTTTTATGCTGTCCCATAATTCTTGGATGTTATGTTCTTGATTTCCAACGAGTTTTGCTGTATAGTCTAAATTCTTCTCTAGGACATATATTTTGTCTTCATTGTCTGAGGTTCTTTCTTCCAAGTGGTCTACTCTGTTGGAGATGCTTTCAATTGAACTTTTATTTTGGTTTATTGCTTCTTTTATTTCCAGAATTTCTGTTTGGTTTCTCTTTAGAATCTCTATTTCCCTATTGAAGTAATCTTTTACTTCCTGTATTTGTTTTGGAGTTCTTTGTCAATATGATCTTTTGCCTCCTGTACTTGCTCCCTCATCTCATTTTTGAGTTCATTCTTAAGTTTCATAAACATTTGGAATATGTAATTTCTAAATTCCATCTCTGGCATTTGACCAACTGTGTTTGCCATGGAATCTACTGATGAGGTATCTTGATTTGTTTGTGTAACTTTCTTCCCTTATTTTTTCATGTTGCTTGTGTGTCTTTTCTTCCTGCACTGTGGGACCTTGACTATTTCGATTTTACCTTAAAGCCTTATGTTGTTCCTGTAGTACAATGCTATCAGATCCCCTTATAATTCCTTTACACTTTAAAACCTAACACTTTCTATTCAGAAAATCCATGTTTGATCACAATGTACAAATTTGGTTAACCCAGATATTATTTCCAATTTACTCTGGACGCTTCTGATAGGGTTTTATAGCTTCAAGTATTGGATACCGAGGTGTTATGTTTAGGAAGAAGGAAGTGTCTTGAATTGTTCTTTCTTGGAAAGTATGAAAAGAGAGTTGTATTGAAGTGGTTTAGTGGAAGTGGTTTTTATCAGTAGATGAGAGAAGAAAGAGAATGGTGTAGACAATTAGGTGGAAAGACCAATTTATATATAAAGTAAGATGGAACAGAAAAAAAAAGATAAATGAGTAGAAATTGGTGTAAGAGAGAGGAGAGAGAGAATCAAGAAAATAGAGAGTAAACTATATATAACACCACTTTGCTATCCAGTTTAATTGCGCCGGTTCTAGAAATCCCAAGTTCTGCGTATAACTTATTTTTGCCTCTGTTTACTATGCACTGGCAGGGTGTAAATAAGAAAGATGAAGGAGGAAGAAAGGATGCAAAGGTGAGAAGGAAGAAAAGAAGGAAAGAAAAAAGGAGCAGAAGCAAACAAATAAACACACTGACAATCAATGCAAAAAAAAAAAAAAAAAAAGCAAAACAAAACAAAGCCAAAAAAAAAAAAAAAAGAAAAACAAAACAAACAAACAAATAAACAAAACCCCCCCGAAAACCAATAAAGCAAGCAAACCATCAACAACAAAAAAAGGTCAAACCCCAAGTCTCAAACAAAACAGGGCCCTGGGAAGCCCCCCTCTTTTTTCCTTTCCAGTTTAAGCCAATTGTATCGGATCACGTCTAGACAGTCTGCAATCCTGTTAGTGGAGTCAAGGCTGCACCTTAGGCCAGTGGCAGAATGGCTCAGCGGAAGAGTGGCTCAGGGGGGTTGTGTGTCAGCAGATGAATGGCACCGGGAAGGGGACCCTCCAGAAGGCACCCTTTTCCCACGCCCACCCACAGTTGTAGCTTCTTGTGGCCACTGCGCTGGCCTCAGACACGCCCTCCCCTGCTGGTTACCCGAGCCTCACCCAGGCGTGCGTTGTTTTCAGAGCGCTGGTGGCTCCCCGGATGTCTGCAGCTGTTCTTCCTTTCTGTCTTTTCCCCTTTGTCTGGGTCAGCCACTGTACTTCTCAAAGATGGCGGTGCTCTCCTCCCACTCATCAGCAGCTCCGCAGACCCTTGTGTCAGTCCAGAGCATGCGGGATCGGCTTGGCAAGCTGTGCAAAAGAGCTCTACGTGGACACTGCCCACGCCTCTATGCTTCTTTCTATCCCTCCTCGCTGATAGGTTTCAAAGCTGCTGGGTGGATGTCTCCTTGCCAAAATGGTATTGGGCAGCCGCGCCTGCAGTGCAGACAGCGCTGCTTCGGACTGTGGACTGCTGCGATTCTGCCCCTGCTCGTCGTGGTCCGGAGAACGTTGTATTTCACTTTCCAGAGGTGCATGAACGTCTCGGCTCCCTTTCAGTTGTATTAGAATGGCTAGAAACGCGTTCAAACTTCCCACTCCACGTCTTTTAGCAACTGTGTCCAGAGAGCACCTCCCTCCTGTCGGCCATCTTCTCAGGATCCTCCTCAAAGATTTCTTTCTTGAGAGATTGAATGGGTAGTTCTACTAGTCCCTAAAATGTCCGGAATATCCTAGGGTTGCAATGTTTCCATTATTACTAGCCAAGATAACCAAGTTAATAAACTTTATGAATATTGAGAAGCACACATGAAACAATATTGTATAAATCCCTATATTAGACAAATAATGAAAATAGCTATAGTAATAACTATGTTTTTAAGTTGCATCTTATAGTTATTTTACCTACTTTTATTTGAATAAATGCTATTATTTTAATGAAAAAATTGGTATATTATTTATAACTGTTTTTATAAAAACAAATTCATAAATTAAAAATATTGTTCTCAAGAATTTTAGTGAAGAAAATAGGTTTACATGAAAGCTATAAAGATGGCACCAAAATTCTCTTTTTTATCAACTTATTTGTGTTTGTTGCTCTTATCTCTAATAGTATAACATTTAACAAAAAAATCTCCAAATAGTGCACAATAATATTTAGCTGCTACTACCTCACTTGCTGCTTTCAAAAAGAGTTATATGCAGTAGAAACATTATGGGCACAGCCATTTTGTCTCACTCTATACCTGTGTCCTCCATATTCTGATTGGTGACCAGGCCTGGCCCAGCTCTCAGATACAAGATCATTTCTTGTTTCACTGGCCTAATTCCCAGGCCTTGAAAAGCCTGAGTAGTCTCCTCATCCTTTTCCTCTGACCTACAGTCTAATTATGACCTGCAAAGTCTTACCATTCTGTTGATAACAGGAGATATGGAAAAATTGAGTTAGGGAAAAAGAAGGTTGCCATCTAGTTTAGAGCAAAAATACTATCAGCTGCTGGTTCCTTGTGTTCTTTGTGTTGTCTTCTACTCTGCTTTAGATTCTGGCTTGTTTTCTTTCTAGATTTCTAAGAATGTATATTCCTCCTTGTAAGTCTATCCCTCAGGTTAATGATTATTCATATAGTATAGGAAAAAGAAGAGCAAGGTAAAACAATCCAAAAGGAAGAGACAAAAAAATTCTCCTTAAAAGATAAAAGATAAAAAATTAAGCTATGCAGAAAACAGAACTTTAAAATTTGCTTTACCCACTAATGCTTCATTTCTACCCTATGTACAATTATCTACCTTTTATGCTTAGGTAGAAGGAGTGGAGAAAGCTCTTCTCTCCAGAGCTTTGTATGCTCTATCAACACCATGAAATCACTTTTCAGTGCTTTGATCCTCTCCCCAGCATCCTCTCCATATAGCATCATATCTTGAAGCAGCAGACTAGTTATAATAAATTTTTCCCCAGAAAGAAAGTTAAAAAAAAAAAAAAATCAACGCTTGCATCTAGGATCAGGATAACACACCAGGCTGATTTGCCATGATCCCATTGCTGCTCTGTTTCTTTACCTGAAAACCATCTTGCATTTTTCTTTGTTGACCTATGGAGATCATTAGGGACATTTCTCTAACTTCTTTGTCATTGTTGCTCTTGAATATCCATGGCACTTGTGAATCAGATCCCCAAGGATATGCCTTTAAAGAACAGTCATCTCTGTTGAGCAGTGGGTTCATTGTACCCTGGACCCATCCAGCTCCAGGGTCTGTCTGGGTGAGACCATGGGAGGAGTCAACATACACAGTTAGCCCATGGCAGAGAAATGAAAGACCAAGAGTGACAGCAAGAGACAGCAAGATTGAGAGTAAGAGGACTGGGGAGAGACACAGAGTGAATGGATCAAAGAGAAAAATCACTTGCAAACAGAAAAATCTCTGCCATCTTCATCTCTTATCCAACAGGAACACCCAACAGGCCCAGAAATAAACTTTGAATTTTGGGTTTAAAATTCTTGTCACATACAAATTGAGGTGATGCTACATTTTCTTTGAATTGATAACATAATAATTTTTTATTCCCATGTAATTTTTGTGGACCCTAGAGTCTTTCCTGGGTGAGGAGAATCAAAGCTGTGGAACTATTGAGATTCATAGAGAAGCATTTTACCAGAATTTAAAGTAGGCTATTACAAAACCTCTATTACTTTTCTCCATTTCCTTATGTCACCTTTCTGTAACTCCTTTCAGGTGGAGAGGCCAAAATTCATGGAGTGATGTAGGGCATGTTCTCCAGGCCATCTCTCTACAGTTCTGACCTCTGTACAACCGAACCAAGATCTCCAACCAAGATGACCTACTCCACCAGGTTTCTGAAGAGAAATAAACAGAATGCAGTTTGGTAAGGCATCTGTTCTTAACTAAGTATCGCAAATTATTTGATTATCAAGTGCCAAATGTATATCAGGAACTGTACTAGATATAAGAGATAAAAAACAATTCAAAAGCAGGCTAAAATTGTATTTTCAAAGTGTTAGCAAATATAATAGTGGTGATAGGTAAGCAAAATTATACATGTGATGGTATGATGTTATCAGGTCTAAAAGATTATAAAACCAGAGGTGGTATTGAAAAGGAGTTGGGAGTGATGGGCAGGAAGTGGGTGATAGGACTGGGTATGCAGGGCTGGTTTGTTAGGATGAAATTTGACTAGGCATTTGCTGGGGAGCAAGTGTTAGAAAGAATTTCAGGTGGAAGATGAAATCTGTGCAACTACAGTCTCAAAGTGGAGTGCTGCCCAAAAGAACTGCAACTTCTTTAGTGTGGCACAAGATTGGGCTGAGTATCTGACAAAGGAAGGTCGAATATAGAGAGATATGGACATATGATCAATGTAAGGAGCAGGCCTGCAGTAGCCACTGATGGATTAAAATTTGAGAATCATAAGTTCATATTAGTATTTAGCCAACCTGGTTAAAAAACCCTCCCTTTATTTGTGCAAGTCCCCTTATTTTCATCTAACCTCTTATTTATTTATTTATTTTTGGACTTCATAAAGTTCTTTTTTAATTGACATAAATAATTTTTAGTAAATTCACCACAAATATGGCAATTTGTTTAATAGATATCTTCCATGTAGGACTGTATTCCATGTTTGTTATGATTATAATTTTATCCCTCCAGTCTGGTCTCTGAAAGGGACTCATTAAACATTCACAGATTGAAAAAGTGAAAAGAATTCTAGCCTTGCCTCTTACTCTGTGCCTTTGAGCCAGTTATTTACTTAATCTGAGCGTCACTTTGCTTATCTGTCCAATGTGGAGAACAAAGCCTCCCTCACTGTGCAATATAAGAAGCAAATGAGGTGATGTACATTTAACTCTCCAGTAGTTCCTGGCCCAGAGCACACAATCAGTGGAGGAGCTGTAAGTCATGGTGTTGTCTCAGACACTGCAGTGTGACTTGCCTGCCCAGCAGCTGCCACCTCCATAATGTCCCCCAGCTTTCTGAGGGCAGACTGCACTGGGCTGCAGAGGCACAAGGGGCAAATATGAGAGGAAGGAGGTGATCTGGCCAGAAAATCCTAAGGAGACTTGACCAGGCAACAGTGCCAATGACAAGCCTGGACTATGGAGAGGAGGCCAGCTCACTTTCTCTTTTACTTGAGAAAAATCTACTTTTCATCTATAGCATCTTCTGAGTAACTCATATCAATTATATTTCTTGGACTCAGCAGAGGGGTGTGCTTCTCTGACTGAGCTTACACTCCTATTAAGGACTTTCAGAGTAGATAAGAGTACTAGTGAGAGTGCTAGTCAGTGACTGGACCAGAGAACAATGCACAGAGCAGTGGGTTATGTACATTCAGACTTTAGGCACATATGAAGTTTCAACCAGGGATGAATGAAGAGCACCACAAATATTAGGAGGCCTTGAACATATAGACTTGGAGGCAAGTTGCTCATGAAAAACAACTAAATTTTAAGAACTTCAGACTGCTCATAAAAACTCAAAGTGGGTGTAATGGTTAATTCCAGAGGCGAGGAGTTTGGGCAAAAAAGACCTAAAAAAAAAAAAAAAGAAAGAAAAAAGAAAAGAAAAAGAAATTTGCTTTCATTATAATGGTCAAAATGAAGGATTAGGAGGATGAACAAAATGGGAAAGAATTGAGGATGGATATATAATACTATTTGAGATATGAATTGAGAGTGTGGTTGTGGTCAGAGAGAGAGGTGAGAAGTAATATTTAAAGGAGGAGGATTATTGCACAATAGAAAAGGTATAGAACTTGGAGGCAAATAGTCATAATTCCATCTTTGCCACTTTCAAAACATTTTTTTCTAGTTGTGTGGACAGCATGCCTTAATTCTATTTGTTTATTTTTATGCAGTGCTAAGGATCGAACCCAGTGCCTCACACGTGCTAGGCAAGCACTCTGTCACTGAGCTACAGCTACAGCCCCTCTGCCACTTTTTGCTTATGTGAATTTAGCAAAATTATTTATCCAATTATCTGTAACATGTGATCGGTAATATCTCCTTTATTAAACTGTTGTGAGAGTTAAGTGACCTAGTATCTGGAAAGGGCCTCATACACATTCTGCCATATGACAGATACCCAGCAAACGATGAATATTATTGGTATGATTGGAGATTGTGCAAGCTGGGGGACAGCAAAGGCAAAGAGGAGGAGTGGAGCTGCAGGCTGAGCAGGAACACTTGGTGAGTGTTTAGCAAGGACAGAGTGGACAACAGGTCCTGGTGGCCTTCCTCATATACCCAGAACAGTGGACTACAGGCAGAGATCTAGGAAATGAGTAAAGCAATACACTCCTAGCAGCCTTCTCAAGGTTCCAAGAATAAAATGTGAATCTCAGGGTAACAAAATGATCTCAGGGTAAAATTAGAGAATAAGTAAATGGGACTTGTCTCCTTTTCTGTAGATAGCTATGGTGACAAGAGATAATCTGTCAGATGCAGTAGGATGCAGCATGTTGGAAATGGGAAGAATTAATAGCAGGTTATAGGAAAAAGTGCGAGGCCAGAGAACTAGTCACACATCACCTCACCTTCCAGCCTTGTCTCTGCCCATTTATTCTCCTTTGTGCCACCAATTCTTTCTAATCAAAATGTTACATCCATTTACTCTGTGCTTTGCCATTGTCTTTCCTTGATAGTGATCTCTCTTCCAAATCTTTGTCATGCTTTATTCAGTCCAAGTGGTTTGAAGAAGGCTTTCTGGGCTCACCAGACAGAAATGATTAGCCTCCAGCCTGGATTCTCACCATATTCAATATTCTATTGTAATTCTCATTACAATATATTATATTCTTTATTTCTTGTCTCTCTCCCTTGAAAGACAGCTCTAATGTCATTTGTCTAGGTATTTTCAGTTCTTAGAACTATAAGGTCCATCGTAGGGTTAAAAGTGTGGAGGGAATAGGCCAGGAAGTGGGACATTAACATTTTTAAAATGGAAAAACCTTGGATATTTTGAAAGGCAGCAGCAGTAGAAAGTAAGCAGAAAAAAAGAGAAGTGAGGCTTAGTAGATGGTATGGTGTCCTGAAACAGACACAAAAATATGATCAGTGAGGAATAAGATGATTATTTCTAGGAAGAGATGATTGATTGCCCAATATATGGGAATGATTCATATAACAGTAACCTGCCATCTGTAAGTTATTTTAAGAAGTTTTAAATAACTCAACTCTGCTGAAAACCTTCCAAAGTCACCCCAATCCTCTCAAAGAAGAAACCAACCTGAGTACAACAGCTTAGAAGGACAATGGTGGATCCATCCTCATCTCCCTGGCCTCTTGCTACTGTGACTTCATTTTTCTCCTCCACTAATTCTGCTCCAATTGTTCTCAATTCCTTGTTATTTCTCACATTGTGCCTCACCTGAACTACATATTTCTTTTGTCTGGAAAACTCTTCCATCAGAGAATCTGATGGCTAATGCCTTCTCCTTCTTCTTGCTGCTGATCGATGATGCCTGTCCTTGCCATTCTATTTAAAATATCAACCTGTTGCCAGGGCCTGCACTGATCTTCCTTACCTTGGTCTATTCATTTCTTCCACAGAGATTAACAATGCCTAATTTATATGTATGGTATTTACTGTTTATTGCTTATATGTCTTTTCTAGGATGTACCTACTTAGGATCAGGGGTTTTGTTTTGTTTCTTGCATGTGTTTGTCTGTTTTATTAACTGAGTTATCCTAGACATCCAGAACAGTGCTTGTCACATAGGGGTGCTCAGTGAATATTTGAGAAAATAATGAATTTGATGTACAGAAAGAGATGGGATATCTGATAAATCAGTTTCCGCAGAATGGGAACTAGAGCAGATGTGAGAATTGGTCTTAGATAAGAAGAACAGACTAAGCAAAGACACAAGAGGGTGAACACATATGATTTGGTAATGGAAAGTTAAATAAATTACCACTGGTAGCCTTATTTGTCTTTATAAAACAGGAGGTGAAACTCTGCTGTGAGTTGGAGCAGGAGGTAGGACTTAATGTTGGAGATCAGAGGCAAGGATCTTTGGGAGAAGTTGAGAGTGAGATAACTTAAAGCCATGTAGGACAGCAGCTATTGTCTATGGCCCAGCTGAGCCCTGTGTGGCACACCAATCTGCTCTCAAGAGCGACTTGGACATTTCCAACATGGTTCTTTGATTGAAATATTTATATGAAATACATTTTATCTTAGTCATAACAAATTGTAGTTGTATCATTTGTCTTCTTATGTGATTTTTTTCCCCTAACAGGGCTAAGCTGTCCAGGTGCAGATAAGAAGAAAGCCCCATTGCTTTCTTTGGAGTCCCCTGGTATAGGAAGTACTATGTCCTTCCTTCCTTCAGCGGGCTACCTAGGCATGTATCCTTCTTGTGGCTGTACAACCCTGGACTATGATGGCTTGATTAAGTGTTTATCTCCTACTCACAACTTTGAACAGGGAAATATGACTATTTCATCTTTATATTTTCAATATCCAGCACAAGGCCAGACCTCAAATGATTATTCAGTAGATCTTCACCAGAACCACTAATAATGGTGTACACTTTTGTGTTCAAGATTTGCTGATTTACTGTTTTAGTGTTATAATATAGCCCATTTTCACTAGTAAATGAATTGATTTAAATGACTTCAGGTTTGGTTCAGATTATAAAGTTAGTAAGTAATAAATTATGGACTAGAGTATAGGTCTTTAATTATTTGTTCCAATGTTATGTACTTCCTTTAATGCTTAAGTACACTCTTAAATATTGGGGTTTCCTTTGTCCACATTTCTTGTTATGCTGCTCTTATGTTTATATGATTCTTTAAAGATCAGACATGACTAAATATACATTCACATATAAAATTCCTTCACAACCTTATTTTGTAATTGTTTGGATTTACATTATGTGCCTTCTTACTGCATTATATCTCTTGGGCAAAAATTGTTTCCCCAAGAGAGTTGTTAAAATTAATTAAAGGATAATTCTTCTTAGTGGAGAAACAAGTCAAACTTGTTCACCGTGTTTACCTTTCCAATTCATTAAACCAACTACCTTGTTGGTGATCTGAAGTTTCTTAGGACAGAGAGTACATATAAATCAGAAATAATTTATTAACACATTTTATTCTTTTTTTCCAGTTCTATGCATTCTGCCTTTTCTTTTCCAGATCATCTCTATTGGTCTTCTTGAAATGTATTTCTCTTTTTAGTTTCACTTCATTTATAATCTCAAGCCAACATATATTTTCTATTTAAATTTCAATTTCTCCTTAGCTCCTGTCGAGGCCTGGAAGCCCAGGACCCTTCTGAGTTGTTGGACATCTTAAATCCCCTCACATCTAAGGCAACTCCTTAAATGCAACTTGTCTTCAAGCAGTGTATACACTAAGGAGAAGTTTCAGAGTCAAGGAGCAGATAGAGTTCATCAAGTAAGGCTTTTTAAGTATAAAAATTTGAGCCAGTTTGGAACAAGATGGATGAATTATACAAATTGGGAAGGAAAAATGAACTAAGATGTGTGACCCATCCCCCACACACATATATAGTAGTCTCCCCTTATATGTGATTTTGCTTTTTGTGCTTTTAGTTGCCTGTGGTCAACCACAGTTCAGTGAAACCCAAGCATATTAATGGAAAATTCCAGAAACAAATAATTCATAAGTTTTGAATTGCATAACATTTTTAGTGTCATGATAAAAATCTTACACTTGCATGCTCTGTACTGCTTGGGACAAGAATCACCCCTTCAACATATACATACTATATATACTACTTGCCTCCATTAAACACTTAATAGCCATCTTGGTTATCATATTTGCTGTTGCAATGCTAATGTTCAAGTAATCCTTATTTTAGATAATTATGACCCCACAGTACAAAACTAGTGATACTGCTGAAGAGAAGCCATAAAGTACTACCTTTGACAATGTGGAAGTTCTTAATAAGGAAAAAAAATCACCAACCATACTAGGAGCTATAATACAATAAGAAATTTTGAGAGAGATAGGGACCACATTCACATAATTTTAATTCAGTATATTAGTATAATTGTTTTATTTTATTATTATTGTTATTAATCTCTTACTATATATTAATTTCTTAATTATAAGTTAAACTTTATCATGGATATAGACAAATAGAAAAAATAGAATATATGGAGGTTGGTACTCTATATGGTTTCAGGCATGTACTGGGGATCTTGAAATCCATCCCCTTTGTATAAATAGGGGGACTACTGGAACCATCCTTATATATGCAGATATGCATATATTATATGGTTATAGTAGTTATATATGTATATATACATATGTGTATATATAATAGTTATATATATATAATCATTTGTATTAGTAGGGGGTCTTATAATATCAAAATATGTTTTTATATAAGTCATTAATATAGTCATTTATTATCACCAAGTGTTACATATTATACATAACTGTATGTGCTATACTGTTAGATGATTGCCAGCACAATAGGTTTGTTGATGCCAGCACCTTCTCAAACAAGAAAATGGTTCATAGTGTTTAATCATTCTAAAATTGTAGACCTTTATTCATTCATTTTTTTTAGACCATGGCCCTAAATATAGGCAGAGAATCATTGCCAGGGTATTCAAAAGACACATCTGAGGAATAGGCCAGATTCAAGTATTCTTGTTTTTGTTTTTTTTTTTTTTTTCCAGTTCATGTGTTGCTTTTATTTTCTCTAGGTTTTAAACTTCCCTGGTTCCCTGTCCTGCCTTCTGGACCATCTTTGGCACGATTTCAACCACTATAATTTCCTACCTTCAAGCTGCCTCTGAAATGAGGGGGTATGGGGACAAAGAAAGTATTTTCTCCTAGAACTACATGAAGACCTCTTTCTGATCCACATCTTATGGTTGAAACCCCAAGTCTGACTTGTTAATTCTGCTTTGACATTCTTTGCTCTGCATTCTTTGTTTTTAGCTATTTGATTCTGATTTTTCTGGAGAACTGTGACTTCTCCTGATTCCCAAATCATACCCTAGGGCTAGATGATGGCTCTAAAGTTTAAAAATAAAGTATCTGTAGTCTGAGGGTCCCTTGCTGCCAGTGCAGATCCTACTTTTCAGTTTGGTGTTATTATCAATTAATCTTTGTCTTTGGATGATCTAGCCATGTGGAAAGGAAATACCACTGATATTAGTGAATTCATCCTGGTGGGATTCCCTACTGCCCCTTGGTTGCAGATGTTGCTCTTCTTCCTTTTCCTCATCACTTATGTCTTTGTACTATTGGAGAATTTGGTCATCATCCTCACTGTATGGGTCACTGGATCTCTGCACAAGCCCATGTACTATTTTCTGGGCACCATGTCCTTCCTGGAGGCCTGGTATATATCTGTCACAGTCCCCAAGATGCTGGTTGGATTTCTACTTCACCCCAATACCATCTCTTTTTTGGGATGCATGATGCAGCTCTATTTCTTCATCTCACTTGCCTGTACTGAATGTGTGCTTTTGGCTGCCATGGCCTATGACCGTTATGTGGCCATATGTTGGCCTCTTCGCTATCCAGTCATGATGACCACAGAGTTTTGTGTTCAACTGACCATTAGTTCCTGGGTAAGTGGCTTCACTATCTCCATGGCAAAGGTGTACTTTATCTCCCGAGTTGCATTCTGTGGCAATAATATCTTGAACCATTTTTTCTGTGATGTGTCACCTATCCTCAAACTAGCCTGCATGGACTTATCTATGGCTGAGAGAGTAGACTTTGTGCTAGCCATCATCATCCTTGTGTTTCCTCTCTCTGCTACTGTCCTTTCTTATGCCTTCATTGTCTCTACCATCCTGCACATACCCTCAGCCACTGGGCAGCGGAAGGCCTTCTCCACATGTGCATCTCACCTTACAGTGGTGGTTATCTTCTACACAGCTGTGATCTTCATGTATGTCCGACCTCGGGCCATTGCTTCATTTAATTCTAACAAATTGATCTCAGCCATATATGCAGTCTTCACTCCCATGCTTAACCCTATCATCTACTGCCTGAGGAACAAGGAGGTCAAGGATGCCATTAGAAAAACCATCTCAAGTGGTTGAGCCCTTGAGAGATTCTCTTTGCTGAAAAGACCTTCCTTCTTTCATCATTTGCTTTAACCACAAAAAGCATCTTCATTAGAGGAGAGTCTACAATTGTAAACACACTGACTCAGAATAATGATTTAACCAGAGATCAAGGAAAATCCCCCTATCAATCAGGTTTTCATTAAATGCTTCCTTTTATAAAGCAGTAGAAGAAGTAGTAAAACCTCTGAGATATTTTTTAGTAAAATAGTTGTAATTTTATTGTTTATGAAAAACATGTTAAGAAGTAATAAATTATTATCTGTTTTCAGAGTTTTGTTGGTGAGGTTATTGCATTTTGACTTATTTATTTTAAAAATTTTCTTGCTTTTGGGAGAGATGAAAAAAGAGAACTTTAGTTGTATAAAATGTGATGGGTATGGTTTGTTCATTTTTTTGAAGAGGGCTACTTTTATAGTTAATTTGTCTTAATATGTAATTTTATTTGTTTTTAAAATTTAATCAATTGAGTGGCAAGCTTTCTTCAGATTCTATTTGAAACAGAATAAAACAGGATATGCATTAATTGTCAAGGCACAGAGAAACAAATATTTGTACACATAAATAATGTCATGTAATATATTATGAATATAATTTCAAGCTTTAATTCCCTTCTATTGTTAGAACTTCTACATATAATATTTTGGATGAAATCAGGGCCAGACTTCAGGAATAATAGTGACTGTTCATTAAATCCCATTCTTTTTCAAGTAAAGGAAGCACTGGTATTGTCAAGAGACCCAATGCTTTTGCTTAGATGTACTTGGCCTAGATATGAAGAATTTTTCCCAGTTTCCCAGAATATTTACCTTTCTTTCAATTTTGAGAAAGTAGATGCAAGATCTTGAAAAGTAGTATTGTTAGCTAGTAACTAGCAATGAGCAGTGAAATGCAGAGCAAGGTCACAGGTTTACTTTAAGTTATTCTTAGTGTTTTTTTTTTTTTTTTTTTTAAGTTACAACCAAGGCAGATGAGTACATAATTAGTAGCAGATTATCTGTGGGAAACCATCAGTACCCAAACCTTAAGGATATACAATCAAAAGTAAAAAACAACAAGAATGGGGGGTGGAATGCCTCAGGAAAAAAGGATTTATAGGACTGATTCTTGACAGGACCCATAAAGGTCAAGATAAAACTAGAAGTTATGGTGCTGCATGTCTTCTACTATCTCAGAAGGGGGTATTCTTTAGTGGCACAAGCCACTAAGGTCACTTTTGACTGGCTACTGACCCCAGTGCCTATGTTAACATCGGATTGACTTGTAGATAAAGCCCTTCCTAAAAAGGATGGCCACCATGACAGTACCAGAGAGGACCAACTAAGGTCAAAAACTCCACTGCTCAACGTGAAGGAGGAGTTGAATACCTGATTGGCAAAGAGTATAGAAGGTGGTCCCCAGTTCTCCTGGTAAATGTCAAAAAGTAATAAATTTGGAGACAGCATTGTCTTCTGTGTCATTCTCTTCTTGGGGATGACCCTCTCTCTGTTTTGTGTGCTCTCTGCTTGAGCTTTACTTTATTTTCACATCACTTCCATTCTACTATGACTTATAATAACATTCTCTTGCATGGCTTTTGGTGTCTGACTTTAAATTTTCTTTTGTTAGAACACAAGAACCAAGGTTTAGAATTCAGCTCCCTGCTTTCCTGTGACAGTATATGCTTTCATTTGGCCATTATAACATAGTAGAAGAGAGATGTATTCTGTCTGGGTCAACAGGAACACTGAATAAATTAATTAATTAAATATGATCTGCTAACATTTTAAGAATGATAAACACATTATTTTACTCTACCATTTTGGAAAGTACATTTCATGTTTTAATTAGGCCTTTGATTTATACACCATGTATGTTTAATTTTTACTTTATTTACCTTGTTTTTACATGTCCTTCCCATTTTATATTTGTTTTCATACCATGCCAGATAAGATTGCTGTATTTTATGTTTATATAGATTATGATGCTTTGCAGACTGTGGTAATTTCCAACTTATCTACACTTTTTAGCTTCTCCTGACCTTCATTATTTTAACCCACCTTCAGATCTATTAATATTTGCTTTTTATATACAGGTGCTCCAAAGTTGGGTGTATTTATATTTTTAGCTGTGATATTTTCTTTTTTAATTTGTTTTAGATATGCATGGCAGTAGAGGATATTTTGACATACTATACATACATGGAGTACAACCCATTCCAATTAGGATCAAATTCTTGTGGTTGTACATAATGTGGAGTTACACTGGTATGTTTTCTTATTGAATAGACACCTTTAACACTGTGTAATAAGTCTCTGTGTGCCATTTTACATTTTTGTCTAAAGGGCTTTTTGCTAAATAGTTAAGTAGTTAAATAGTTAACAATTAAATAGTTAATTAGTTACCATTGCTATCTTTTGGTTTCCATTCTTATGGAATATATTTTTCCATCCCTTCACTTTCAATCAATGTGTGCCCTTAAAATTGGAGTGAGTAAATTTTAGTCAGCATGGTAAGGTCTTATTTTGTTTTGACCAGTTAGTTACTCTGTGTCTTTAGATTAAGGAATTTAATCTTTTTACATTGAAAATAATTATTGATAGATGAAGACTTTCTTCTGCCATTTGTAAATTTTTCTGGTTGTTCTACAGATCTTGTTTACCTTTTTTTTTTTCTGTCTTCCATAGTTTTTGATAATAAATACCATTAAAGATTATCTGTAATGTGTTGTAGTGCTTTGAATCCTTACTTTTTTATGTTTAGTGTTTCTAGTACAAGTTTTTATTTTTAGGTTACTAGAAAGTTTATACAAACATTTCATAGTTATAAATGACTATTTTTTAACTGATTACTACTTAACTTTCATCACACAAAATATCTTACCCTTTTACTTAACATGCCCCCCAACATTTTATGTTTTGATATTACATTTTGCATCTTTTTATTATGCATTGCCTAACAAGTTATTGTAACTATTAGTATTTTTCATAGGCCATAAACATAAGCCATTGAGGAGGGACTATGTCTCTCGGGTCCAGGAAAGTAATGGCGCCAGTGGTCAGGGTACACCCATGTTGGTAATGGTGTCTGAGGCACAAGTGTTTGTGAAGCAGCTGGGGATCAAGGGATGGAAGGATGGACATGTGCAGATCCACAGTGGTTCCATGGTCCAGGGAAGTGTTTAACTCTCTATGGAAGCTTTACTGATACCTGGAACATGAACATGTATTCTAGGGCACCTACAATGCAAATTCTGTCAGTAAAGCACAGTTGACTGGTGAAGTAACTTTTCATACCTGTACTAGCTCTTTGGTCTTCTGTGTGGATTTGGTGAAGAAGTGAAGGACAAATGTTTCTTTTAATACTAATCCTCTGCAATACTATTGGAGAGATGCCAAATTTTATTTTGTAAGGGATATTTTCACAGGAGCCTCTCAGAAATTGCATGCAGTTAAAGATGAACAGCCTGAAGACTGACTACTCTAGGTTCTGTTCTATTATTCTAAGGGTCAGAGGATCAATATCTATCAGCACATCTATAACCCATTTTCAGCAAACTGATTGGAAAGTTGTGTTTTAGAAATGTTCAGTTTCTTCACTGACCTCCTCACTTTTACACAGCAATATATTTGGGGCCTTTGAATACTATGCTATCCACACATCTGTGAATGGTTAAACCATCTCATCTGGGGAGATAATGGGACTACATTATCTACTACTTCAGTTATCTGGGCCTACATCCTCCAGAGTCTTTCATCCTTTTTCAATTTGAACACAGAGGTGAGTTCTCACTAGAACTTCAAGTTCTTCTGTCAGGATTACTGGGTTCCAGCAGGGCCTTTCATGATTAGATAATCTCTTATAGATCACCCCAAACCATCTCCCATCAATCAAGGAATACCACTACTTCTGAAGGTATGTATTACTTATTTGTAACATCCAAGGAAGCTTTATTAGAATTGAGATCAATAGTATTCATAAATACAGCCAAAAGGAAAGAACAAGCCTCATAACTAAAACTGTTTAATTACTGATGTACCATAGTACTGCTTCAATTTCATTGGATCTATTTAAGTTTTTTTTTTATATTCTCTTGGTTCAATTTTAGTTGGTCATATATGTCTAGAAATTTGTCAGGTTTTGCATTTTATTTAATATAATTTTTTGGTATAGTCCCTAATGATCCTCCAGATTTCTGTGGTGTTTACTTTATTATTTTCTTTTTCATCTCTAATTTTATTTATTTGAGAGCTCTCTCTCTCTCTCTCTCTCTCTCTCTCTCTCTCTCTCTCTCCTCTCTCCCCCCCCTTCCTCCCTCTCTCTGTTATTTTGGCTAAGGATTTGTCAGTTTTCTTCATATTTTCAAAATAACCTATTTTTGTTTCATTGATCCTTTATGTTGTTCTTTAATCTCTATTTTTGTTCTGATCTTTATTATTTCTTTTTTTCTACTTGATTTTGGGCTTGGCTTGTTTTTGTTTTTCTAAGAACCTGAGATGGATCATTGGTTTATTAATTTGAGATCTGTTTTTTTTTTTTTTCTGATGTAGAAACTCACAGCTGTAAATTTCCTTCTATAACTACTTTTTTCATGTCCCAAAGGTCCTGGAAGGTTGTGTTTCTATTTGCATTTGATTCCCATTTTGCTCATTCCCGTGATTTCATCTATGATACACACTTATTTTAATTTTGTGGACAGAAATTTTATATTTGTTACTCAATCTCTGATCCTGAAAATTAAAATGAGTGAACCTCTAATAATGGACCTGAGACAGAAGCCAAATGATGTTACTCTGGAGGGCAACTTACCCAATAGATTGTACTAAAGTGACTTATATTAAAAATGAAAATTTCTCCACCACATCTGAAATCCTAATTCTAGTTATGTCTAGGGTGTGTCAAACTAAAAAAATATCTTAGGAAGCAAATTTAGTTATAAAGAATAACTATTGCAATAGGGACAATGCTCTATGAATAAGTTCAACAAACCTGTCAATGAAAGAGGTATATTGCAAACCAGTTGTTTGCTGTTCCCCATACAAGGTTTAGAGCTGAGGAAACCAAAGTGTCTAGAGGTTGAAAATATCAAATGTGATCCTCTCACTCCTTTAGTATCAGAGCAAGATAATGGAATAAAGTCTATTGGGCAAGTTCCTCTTCCACATTAATATTACTTTTTTCCCTCTGTTTTCAGTGTAATTTGACAAGATTTCCCTGAGCAAAGCTTAGGCCTTATGGATCAAGATTCACAAAAAGAGACCAGATATAGACATCAGGTCAAATCCACAGATTCAACAGAAGCAAACCCCTTTAAATTCATGTAAATGCATTAAAAATGAGCTTTTCAAGCATACTTTTGTAGAATACAGGCATACTAAAAGTTCACTTACCAAAGACCTGGGGATTTGAATTTACTATAATTATGTGTAATTTAAATGCTAAGTGAGGCTGTTAGTAGGTTTCAATGGAGACAAAGATGTGGCATTAGTCATCTACTATAAAGAATAAGCATATAGAACAGTCTCATCCAACATCGAAAGCAGAGTCACAAATACTACCTATAGGCACAGTGGAGCATGCCTGTAATCCTGGTGGCTTGGGAAGCTGAGACAGGAGGATTGCAAGTTCAAAGCCAGTCTTAGCAAAAGCAAGGCACTAAGCAACTCAGTGAGACCCTGTCTCTAAATAAAATACAAAATAGGGTTGGGGATGTGGCTCAGTGTCCGAGTTTAATACCTAGTATCAAAAACAAAAAGTAGATTTCTCCAGCCTATTCTTTAAGATTCTGATTCTGATTGTGCTGTAAGGTATAGTTGTATGTTCATAGTATAAATAATAAACAGACTTTCATGTGATGGTTAATCCTCAGAATAATCAAGATTTGAGTTATTAAGTTCCAGAAAAATGAGGAACTTATTTCCTGTTAAATAGTGGATGAAGCCACTTCTAATAATTACAAGAATGTAAAAATGTCTTGAAAATGTCAGGAGAGTCCCTATACAGATAGAGAAGGTGTAACTTGATTTTACAATGTTGCCAACCATGAGGCTAATGGGAACTATAATAGTGGAGTTTTCAATAACCTGTAAAGAACAACAGGACAATTACTTACATTCCATGCCAGGGAACTGGGTACAGATACTTGCTATTAATAAGAAAGATTTCCAAAGAACCAAAAACATAGGGTTCCAAACCCATTTATTATGGACCATTAGAATCCCAATGTAACTTAAAGAATGGTAGATAAATATGAAACTCAAGTTCTCTTACTCCTAAAATCTTAAAAAACTACCAGACAAGTCCTGACTGATTTACTAACCCAGAGGTTTGAGGCAAATAAATGGGGAGATTTTTGAATTAAGTGAATGAATATTGGAGTGTTTTGTTTTTGTTTTTATATTTCTGGGATTGGACCAAGGGATGCTTAAGCACTGAGCAACATCAACAGACCTTTTATATTTTTTTATTTTGAGACAGTTTCACTAAATTGCTTAGGGCCTCACTAAGTTGCTGAGGCTGGCTTTGAACTTGTGATCCTCCTGCCTCAGCCTTGAATGTCTCTGAGATTATAGGTGTGAGCCACTGTGCCCAGTTTGGAGTGGTCTATTACCTAGTAATAAACAAGCAATAGAGAAATCTTTTCTTTTTCTTTTTTTTTTTTAAGAATTTGTAAGCTCTGTATATGGTAAAGGTTAGTGTACAATCTGAAAACAAAAGTTACAAATCTAATAAAACAGTTTTTCTGTAAACTGTATGCTTCTCAGTAAACTGAGATTTTTGTTGCTTGATATTATTGATGTCATATGTAATTATTTTTCCTGAAAATAGAAGTTATGGTTGGAATTCCAACTTTATATAAAAATTATAGTTAATTTTGATAGACCAAAAATAAAATGATATAATGGGAAAATTGTGTGGCAATTCTTGGGAAATAGAACACAATTATGCACTTCTTATTGACATATTCCTTATTTTCCCAAAGTATACTGAGCCTTAATGTCCTCTTTCTCTTTTTATCTTCTTTCTCTTACAACTTTAACTTTCTAGTACTCCGTTATCCAATATGGTAGTCACTTTTCATGTGTGGTTATTAAATACTTGAAATATGGCTGGTCTAAATTGAGATGTGCTGTATGCATATAATATATTCCATATTTCAAATACTTTGTATAAAAATGTATGTAGAATAGTTCATGGATATTTTAATATTTTTATACATGGAAATATTTGTATTTAGGGTAAAATAATATATTTCATTTAGCTTAATTTCACCTATTTAATTTTAAAGTAGGTGCTAAAAATCTTTAATTTACATATATGAATTATGTTGCATTTCTATTAGCGCTGCTCTAGAATTCTTACTTTGAGGCAAAGGACAGAAAGGTATGACAACCTTGAGAATGTTGAACATTGGGAATTGTTATCTACTACGGTTTAGCTGTGGTTAATCCCCCAAAGATTAATGTGTTGGAAGCTCAGTGCCAAGTGTAGTCATCTGAAATGTGGAGGCCTCATACACTGAGGTGGCAAACCTTAAAAGATGGGGCCTAATGGGAAGTAATTAGTTTATTAGGGATGCCACCCTTTAGAAGTGATTATGGTTGTTCTCCTGGGGCCCTGATTAGTTTGCATGAAAGTAAGTCACTTTTAAAAGAGTTTCTTTGCAGTATCTGGCTTCACATATTACCAAGTGAATTTTCTGGAAGCTAATGGTCATTAAAACTGTGATGCCGGGCACGGTGGCGCACGCCTGTAATCCCAGCACTTTGGGAGGCTGAGGCAGGAGGATCGCAAGTTCAAAGCCAGCCTCAGCAATGGCGAGGCACTTAGCAACTCAGTGAGACCCTGTCTCTAATAAAATACAAAAAAGGGCTGGGGATGTGGCCCAGTGGTCGAGTGCCCCTGAGTTCAATCCCTGGTACCAAAAAAAAAAAAAAAAAAAAAAAAAAAAACTGACTGTGATAATCTCAGAGTTAGGAGTTGTATATTTATGAAGGGTTCATTACCATACAAAGAGGGAGATTTCCCACCCTTCTTATTCAAATATATAATGAACAAATTTCCTGATAACATCAAAATTGTTCGAAACACTGGAGTGAGCTAGGGCATTCATAAATGGAAGGCAAAACTTGATGGTAGTAAGTGTCCTTCTGTAGCCAGGGCCAATATTTTAATTTTGAAGATATTTCACAATGAATGTCTACATCCTCATGTCACAGATCACTTGGGAAATTGTTTTGCCTATAACTGATTGCCAAGTAGTAAGAAAAAGGTATTTCCCTTTCAGAACCCACATAAATCATAAAGCAAGGGCAGCAATTTAATCAGTTTCTTAACACATTTCATAAGTGCATTTCCATAATTTTTCAACAGAAACTAGATAAGACTTATTAATTCAGTCTCTATGTCTGAATAGAAACATAGTCAACCTATCAGAAGATGTCTTTAGAAGGACCTCTGGAAACTTCAGAAATGAAGGGTATGTTTTCTGAAGGAACTTTGTCTTTTAGGGAATACTTTGTCTATATCTTACCATCATCTGGTTATCTGTTGGATGTAAAGAATCCTGTATTAATATTTTGTAACCCCTTTCTCATTCTTTCTTCTTTGTAGGAATTTGGTCCTTTAGTATGATAAATAGGAATATAGCACAATAAGAGTGTCTGTGCTTTTTGCATCCCAAGTTGAATGGTGACCCTAGACCAACTATCTTCTCTTTTTCTCTGTCATTCTCATTGAGTGATAGAGCAAAATGATAAGATAAAAAGACACTGAATTTTGTCTGAATGTATCTCTATTTTCAGCAAATTTTATATCTAGGCATTTATTCCATGTGAGTGGAGGGAATGAACCTGGGACAGAAGATCATAAGAAATTTTGCTCTTTTCAATTTTATCTGTGTCATTTCATTATATCAGATAGAGTGCAGTCACTATTTGTGCACAAGAATGCTTGCAGAAAGCTTGACCATTTGAGACAAAGAATATCTGGATTTTAGAAGGTGATGTCACCAAGTCCAAGCCTGGCCCAGGATAAGTGTCATAGTGAGCGTCTAAGATATCCTCAATGATTCCATCCCTTTGGTGTTCACACTCTTGCATAATCCCCTCCCACAATATAGCAGGCTGGACCTCCGTGATAAATACAATGTTTCAAAATTGATATGTGTCATTTCCAAAGTTAGGTTATCAAAAACACTGGCTTTAGCTTCTGTCTTGGATATTCATATTGATTCTCTCCTTCTCTCTCTCTCCTTCCTAATTCTTTACCTTTGAGGGAATCCAGCTGCCATGTCATGAACACGTGTGTACACAGTGAAGAACCGAGCCTCTAGCCAATAGCCCACATGAACAAGCTTAAGAGCACAGCCTCTAAACAATCAAGCAACTCTGACTAACATTTTATCGCTACCTCATAAGAGACCTTGATCCAGATAAGCTTCTTTTGGATCCTAACCCTCAAAAAATATGAGATAATGAATTTGTTGATTGTAGCCACAAAAGTGTTAGACTAATTTATTATGCAGCAATAAATAATACAGTAAGACATAAGGGAAGAGGACAAGAAGAAACCTTTGTTCCTGCTACATGCAAGGTGTTATGTCCCAGAAAAAGTCAGAGACAAAGCAGTAAAAAAAAGGTGGTCATTGAATCTGATAACAAAAGGCAAATTTTCAGCACCTTACACTATTTGGCTCCATATTTGGTGCTTTTGGGAGAGAATATACTTGTCTGTGGGAAAAGTTTGTTTAGTCAAATTTTCATACCTGTATTAGTTTCCTGTAGCTACTGTAACAAATGACACAAATTTATCAGCTTAAATCATTTAAAGTTATTATTGGACCATTCTGGCAAATGGAAGCTTTAAATGAGCTCCACTGAGCTAAAATCAAGGTATTGGTTGGGCTGTTTTCCTTTTGGAGGATCTATGGGAGAATCCATGTCCTTGCCTTTTCTAGCATCTAGAAGCCACCTGCATTCCTTGGGAATGGCTCCTTTCATCTATCCTCAAAGTCAGCAACAATTGACAGGATCCTTAGAGAGCCATGCTTTTGGCTTTCTCTTGTCTTTCCCTTCTACTTTTAAGGACCTATGTAATTGTATTAGATTCACTGGGATAATCCAGGATACTTTACCTACATAAGGTTCACTGATCAACAAATTTAATTTTATTTGAAATCTTAATTCCTGTTTACTATGTAAGGTAACATATTTATTGCTCCTAGAGATTAGGATGCAAACATTGTCATGAAAGCCACTATTCCTTATGCTTACTGTAATACCCATAGTGGGTCAATTTTTATGTGTATGCATTTGAATTTGTAAAGGTTCTAGCTTTGCAGAATGAAATAATTGGACCTTAATGGATCTCAGAAATCACTGAATAATTGCAAAACCATATAAAGTAGATGAAAAGAGAAAACAAAAATGGCCAAGGGGAAATGGTTTTAAGAAGTTATACATGTTAATCAATTATTTCATTTTCTACTTCTTTTTCTACTCTTGGATGTGCTTCCTGTTAATTTCCCCCATATTCTGCCTCTTTTATTGCCCTTCTTTCCTACCTCTCACTCTCTGGAAGTTAATCTATTGGTAATAGAATAACAAAGAATACCTGCCATGAAAAGATTTGGATCTGGGAGTCAAACGCCAAGAAGGGTTAATTGACATTCCTGATCTGGAAGGAGTGTCTGCATTCTACAAAGATTAAATACAAAAATGCATGTATTAAGTTACAAATGAGTAGACAAGAAAATATCAGAAATATTTCTTCCCACCAATATTTTGAATTAGTTAACTTCAAAGACATTAATTTTCCAAACAATCAGGAATTTTTATTTGTGTTACATAGTGTCATATTAAAGTGCTGTATGGAACTGCCAATATGTGAAATTTTATATTAATCTGTATTACAACAAATCACACATCAAGAAAAAGGATGAATAATTTTCCTGTAAGCACTGCAATATACAAGTCAAACATATTGTCCATTATTTGTAATTAAAATATATTGTGTTAGCAGTATATTTTACTAAATGGCATTGCATTGTTTCTGTTAACAATGAATACTGGTATACTTTAGAACCACTTGATATGGAAACAAGATCTATATTTTTCGTGTGGGGGTTATGTCTTTAAGAAAAGTGTGGCTAACATAGGGACTTTGAAGGAGTCCTATTTCTCACATGATTTAGAAGATAGTAATATAATATGATAGAAACAGATTACTGAGGATAATATAGAATATTTGAGCCAGTTAAAGCTTCTGGCAGAAAAGTAGCAGGGAAGAGTGTGAAAAAGTGAAACTATGGATTTCTAGGGCTGAAATGTGTTTTTATTTCATGGTCAATACTCATCAACCGATGACAAATTTAACAGTGCTACCTCTGAAGAAGGATATTTAGGTTTGTTTAAAGTCAAATTCCGGGAATCTATTACTTGAAATAAAAACAAGAAACAAAGAAATGAAGGCAACTTGATGCATGCTTCCTAGAAAGCATGTTTGTTGGTTGAATCATCTGAATTTTACAATAACAACAACTTATTTTCCATAATTGGGAAAATTTTTTCAATAAAAGATAAGTGAAAATTATAAAACTAGTCCCCATTGTCCATGGGAGGAAATCTCCTTTTTAAAAATAAGATTGAAAAAGCAAAAGTATCTAGGATCAGTTGCTGTTTTTTTTGTATAAGGAACTGAATCAAAAGATAAAAAAGAGCCAGTTTGAAAAATACATGGTAGAAAACATAATAACAATGATAATTACTCAAGTATTATGTTTACAACTAAGACTAGCTAGATCAATATAAGTGAGACAGGTGAATCGATTTAAAGAACATAGCAACCAAAGACTGAAATTCCAAAACCAAAAAGTATATTCTACTATACAGATTTTATAAGAGTAAGCTGAAGTTTTAGAATGAGATGTACAAATTTGCTCTCAATTCCAAAGGTCTTGCATAGTTAATCAAAAAGTAAGAATACCATTTACTGAGACTTTTTCATTTCAGAAACAGATTATTTTTACTTCACTTTCTGGTACATACGAGATAGTTTATTAAACTAATCTCAGGGCCATGGATTGAAGCCTGAGTCTCACAAAATATTGACCACTCTGTTAAGAAAAGACCTAGTATAAACTTTAGATCATGGGAATGAGAAAAATATGTCATTCCCTTCAGAGGTTGGAATGTACCCATCCTTGGGGAAAAAAAATCACCCAAATGACTGTTTCATTGTGTTTTTCACAGTGTGAAACTGATATTAATAGTGCATTTCTACTAAATGGATTTGTGCCCTGTTAACAGGTGACAAGTCTTGTTAGAACTACTTGATATGATAAAATATAGATCTCTTAACTTTACCCAGTATGCATGTGAATACTGGTGTCTGCATTTATGACAAAACGTTTGGCTGCCCTGAAGCTGATGAACCCCAGATAAACAAGGTAAATCTCAAAGTTAGGAGTTCTACGGCTGGGATTGTGGCTCAGTGGTAGAGTGGGTTGCTTAGCATGTGGAAGGCACTGTGTTTGATTCTCAGCACCACATACAGAAATAAATAAAATGAAGTTATCATGTCCATCTACAACTAAAATATTTTTTTAAAAGTTATGAGCTCTATATTAGTGAGAAACTAGTCTCCTGCTAAAGAAGAGTGGGCTCACCACATTTGTCAATGAAAAGTAAAAAATGTTCTTATAAGTTCAATAAAATTTTTAAAAAGTCTGATTGAATCATGGCACTATATAGAAGCACTATCAAGTTACCTTCAATGAGTCATAATTAACCTAGATAAAGAAGAGATGAAAAATCTAAAGTGATTGTCTCTAAGAAAGATTTGAATTCTACACAGTTTAGGGCACCATTATGAGGATCATTGCCCATTTGGATGACAAGAGTCAACATTCCTTCCACAAGACATTTTTCTTAGTTCTATGTGCTCTAGATTTACAATTGGTTTGTCTAATATGAGTCGTTATGGTTGAATCCATAAGTCCATACTAATACTGCTTTAAATTTTGTATTTATATATATCTTTTACATTCATGTAAAATTTCACTTATTGGCTGGGAATATAACTCAGTTGGTAGAGTGCTTGCCTTGCACGAACAAGGCCCTGGGTTCTAACACCCAGCACCACACACAAAACAATTCACTTATGTAAGAATTTATTAAGTTGATCTTACATAAAAAATTATGAAATAAAGTCCAAATTATCCAGTTAGGTTAAAGATGAAAAAAGCAAATATGGAAAGTGGTCCTAGGATACAAAACACAAATATCCTCTATCACATTAATCTCTTTAATTCACTCCTATTTTCCCTTTCAGCTATCCTTCTCTATTATCAATTTATCTATTTCTCATTTGCTAGAGGTTAGTTGAGCTTTGAAGAACAAAGTGGAAACCATGTTTTACCTGATGATTTTGTTAAATGGAATTGGATTCCCAGGAAAGATAATATTACGATAGAAATATCCACATGCTACCAAATTTATATATTTTTTCATAAAATTCACATCAATTCAGAAATGAATTAATATGTACACATTGGTGAAAACACCTAGCTCAAATCATTATCCTAAATGCATAATTGAAGACCTGAATGGTACGAATATACTTTGTATACAAACAGTTGTATTTAAAAAGATGCTATCTATGTGCACTATGAATTGTAATTATTATAAATAAAAAATAAATTAAAAAAAAGAAAGTTATCTTCCAATGACATTAGGGTATGAGTCTGCTCTAAGTACTGGGAAAACCATACACTTTATGGGAATATCCATTAGGTTGGTTAGAAACTAACCTGCCTTTATTGAAAATGAAGAAATCATGCATGACATTCTTCTGAGAATACCAGTTCAAAGCTCATGTATACTGATCAATGTTGCTTATCATAATTTTATTAATTTTCCAGTGTTCTACTTTTCAATCCAGTTAGTGAAAAGATATGAAGAAAACAAAAATGAATAGAATTCGACCAACTTTTATTCAAACTGCTTTCAATTATCAGAAGTCACAATAAAATTTTAGACAGAAGTCACAATAAAATTGAATAGGTAATTTCCTATTTAGATTCATATATTTTTTGTTTCTGCCTCAAATATATTTATTAATATAAGATTTACTCATTAAATCTCTCATTCAGGAACTGAGGCATAAGGGTAACAAAATGTCTTCTTGTAGTAAATTGAAGAAATGTTCATATTCCAAGCCAAATTGTGGGAATGAGAAATATAGGACTTTCCCTCTATAACAGCAAAACTTCCTGATCTTGGGAAATACCCAGGCACATAAGTGATTCATTTACTTCACATTTGCTTCACAGCATCCTTCCTGCTAAATGGGCAGCAGGCCCCATCAGTTAACAGATATGACTTAAAACCACCTGGGATCTGAGAACTGCAGAATTGAGTGGGAAAAATGCAGGTTTCTTCACTGTACTCTCTGAGGTCCTGGTTCTAAGATTTTTGGCATGGGATGCAAATGCCTAAATTTTCAGTGTCCATGTATTCCCTACTCTCTGAACAAGAGACTTTCAGAGCTTTACAGCAGTGGGACAGTAGTCTTCTGTCAGAGGAGTAGGCACATTTTTCTTAGTTTAAGAATCGTAAATGTCTTGATAATCTCAATGAAGGCAAGGGTCCTAAGGTGCCAATACATCCATATCTTGAAATATACTGCAGAAAGTTCTTACATTTGCAATATCAGGTATTATGCAAGTGGAAATGTTTCATCCAGAACAATAGTATACCAAACAATCATTTTACTTCATAATGCATGAGGGCTCTTGAAGCAGTTATTTGTAAGACCATGATGGCGAAAGCACATAATTGTTCATAAATTTTTATGGAATACTGAAACCCCTAAGTATCCTAAAAAAATAGCAGAAGGAAGGAAACCCTTTAAATTCTCTCTCATACCATAAAATGATGCTGGTGATATAAACAGGTGCTGAATAGTGTCTAGTAGCAGTCTCCCAAGTGTGTTCAGAAAACCAGTAAAGATTGAAGATAGTATTCATGATTTAAATCCCCTTAAATTTGTGAAGATTTCTGTTAGACATAGTGTGTGATCCATCCTAGAGAATTGAAGGGGATTTAAAGCATTAATACTATCTTCTTAAATTGTTTAATGCTTTATTGATTAGTATCAGAATAAACATTATTTACATCATTTATGATGAGATGTTGTTTAGTTTCAGTATTAGAAATAGTAATATTTTAAAATTAAAACATTCATTCTCTTTGGTTCATATTTTACTAATTAATACATTTCTAAATCAATGAACAGACTTGAAATATCTTTGAAACTGGTTTGGCGTGAGCACTAGCCATGAAGAAATTGTGCACACAAGCCACTGTAGTTCAAAAGTATCATCTCAAAAATTCCAAGTGCTAAAACTTAGTGGTCAATGTGGTAGTATAAAAATGTGGAGTTTTAAGGGGTGGTTAGGCTCAAATTATCTCTGTTTTCAGATGACAGGATCTAATATTTATGATACCCAAAAAATTCCATCATAAGACTTCTAAAGCTGATAAATTTAGTAAAGAAGAAGGATACAAGACCAACATACATATATCAATCACTTCTCTCTACTTCAATCATGAATTTGCTGAAAATGAAATCAGGAAAACTACCCCTTTCACAATCACCTAAAAAAAATACTTGGGAATTAATCCAATAAAGGAGATGAAGGACCTCTACAATGAAAACTGCAGAACACCGAATAAAGAAATTGAAGAAGGTCTTAGAAGAGGGAAAGATCTCTCATGTTCTTTAATAGGCAGAGTTAACATCAAAATGGCCATACTACCAAAAGCAATACACAGACTTGATGAAATTCCCATCAAGATATTAATGATGTTCTTCATAGAAATAAAAAAAAAAGCTTTAAAATTTGGAAAAGTAAGAGACCCAGAATAACAAAAGCAATCTTGAGTAAGAAGAGTGATGCTGGAGACATCAGAATGTCTGACCTCATATTATACTACAGAGCTAGAGTAACAAAACCAGCATGGTACTGATCTCAAAACAGATAAGAATACCCAATGGAATATAATAGAAGACACAGAGACAAAACCACATAAATAGGTATCAGATACAAGTCAAAGGTGCCAACACTATTTTTGGGGGAAGAGAGAAACTTTTTTGACAAATAGTGCTAGAAAAACTGTATATCCATATGTAGAAGAATGAAAACAGATCTCTCAACCTGCACAAAAGTCAACTCAAAGTGGATCAAAGACATAGGAATTAAATGAGAAGCTCTGCAACTGCTAGAAAAAAAATATAAGTCTAACACTCCAACATATTAGCAGAGGAGTTTACTTCTGTAAGACCCGTAAAGCACAAGAAATAAAACAAACAAACAAAAAAAAAAATCAGTGAGTGGCATGGCTTCAAATGAAAAAGCTTCTGTACAGCAAAGGAAATAAGAGCACAAAGAGAGAGACTATGGAATGGGATAAGATTTTCGCCACCTGCTTTTTAGGGCATTGATCCAGAATAAAGAATTCAAATACCTTAACACACACTCACACACACACAATAAGAAGCAAACCCAATTAATAAATAGGCAAATAAACTAAACAGACACTTCTTAAAAGAAGAAATACAAATAGCCTACAAATACATGAAAATAATGTTCAACATCTCTAGCAATTACAGAAATGTAAATCAAAACTACATTGACATTTCATCTTACTCCAGTCAGAATGGCAATTATCAATAGTATAAATAATATGCTTTTGAGGATGTGGGGAAAAAGGTACACTCACACAATGTTGGGGGGATGCAAATTAGAGCAATCACTCTGAAAAGCAGTATGAAGATTCTTCAAAAAATTAGTAATGGAATCATCACATAGCCCAACTATCCCACTCAACATATATTCAAAAGAACTAAAATCAGCATTCTATAGGGATGCAGACACATAAACATTTATAGCAGCACAATTCATAAAAGCTGAGCTATGGAATCAATTTAGGTGCTCTTCAACAGATGAATGTTTTAAAGAAAATGTGGTGTATATATATATACAACAGAGTTTTACAAAGCCATCAAAAAAGTGAAATTATGGCATTTGCTGGTAAATGAGTAGAGCTGGAGACTATCATGCTAAGTGAAAGAAGCCAGACCAAGAAAGTCAAAAGTCAAATGTTTTCTCTGATACATGGAAGCTAATCCAAAATAAGGGAAAAATAAAGAAAAGAAATAAAAGGGGGAGGGGTGAAATTCCTTCAAAACAGAAGAAGGATCAGTGGAATAGAGAAAGGGGTTGAGGGGAGGAAGGGGGGACAGGAAAAGGGAAGAACAGTGGAATGAATCTGATCTAAATTTTCTATGTATATGTATAAACATATCACAGTGAATCTCATCACCATGTATATCCACAGGACACCTATTAAAAAATAATAATAGAATGACTAGTAGAGTAGAGTGAAGGAAACAGGGATGGGAGGAGAATAGGGAAAGGGGAAGTACTGGAGACTGAATTAGAGCAAATTATATTCCATGCTTTTATAATTATGTCAAAATGAATTCTAATGTCTATTACAATAAACAATAAAAATTTAAAAAATAGTTTAGACAAAAATTGAAACAATTTTATGAAACATGGAGTGTACAAAAGCATATCTAAGAAGGGTAGTTGATACTGATCAATGCCTAGATTAAGAAAAAAAATCTTAAATAAACAATGTTATATCTCAAGGTACTAGAAAATGAAGAACCAACTAAACCTGAGGCTAGAAAAGGAAAGAAAATAATGAAAACTGGAGCAGAAATTAATGAAATAGAGACTTAAAAAATAATTGAAAAGAGAAAAAAATCCCCATGTAACTTTTTTTTTTTTTTTTTTTTGTGGTTACCGGGGATTGAACTCAGGGGCACTCGACCACTGGGTCACATCCCCAGCCCTTTTTTGTATTTTATTTAGAGACAGGGTCTCACTGAGTTGCTAAGTGCCTCGCCATTGCTGAGGCTGGCTTTGAACTCGCGATCCTCCTGCCTCAGCCTCCCAAAGTGCTGGGATTACAGGCGTGTGCCACCGCGCCTGGCCCCATGTAACTTTTAACGACAAAAACAAAATTAAAAGCCTGCAGCTAAAATTAGATAAAAAGAGAGCAGACACAAATGAAATAATAAATGAAAGATTAGACATTACAACTGACACCAGCAAATTAAATATTCTAGAAGAAACAAATAAATTCCTAGAGACATAAAAGTACCAATCATTCAGAAACAAAATCTGAATAATTTAGTAACAAACTGAGATTATATTTATAATAAAAAATCTATAAACAGAAAAAAGCCTAGGACCTCATGACTTTACTGTTGAATTATACCAAACTTAAAAAAGGATAAATACCAAGTTTTCTCAAACTATCCCAAAAATATTGTAAAGAAAGCAACTTTGTGGAACTCCTTCCACAATGATTACCCTGATACCAAATCCAAAGACACAACAAGAAATGAAAACTTACAGACCAATATCACTAATGGACATATATGGAATAAATCACAACAAAATACTAGCACAGCAAATCCATCATCATGTCAAAAAATTATACACTGTGATTAAGTGATATGTATCCCATAGATGCATGGATGTTTCAACATATGCAAATCAATTAAAAATAATACAGGGCTAGGAAGGTAGCTCAGTGATAGACACTTGCCTACCATACACAAGGCTCTAGCATCCCTCCTCAGCACTGCAAAAAAGGAAGATACATATAAATAAAATATAGCATATTAACATACTGAGGGTAAAAATATTATCTCAATAGAGATATAAAAAAGATATAAAAAGTATTCTATAAAATTCAACATAATTTCATGAGGAGATAGAAATGCTAATTATCCTGATTTTATCATTACACCTCCTATACATGTATTGACCTATAATACAATACTCATTTAAAAAGTGTAAGTACAAAGATTTCAATTAAAATTAAAAATTAAAGAAAAATGAAAGGAAGGAAGAAAAAAATGAACGGTAAAAATGATGGAAATGATTTCCATTGTGTCATTCTTCCATTTAGAGGCACCTTAAATGTGGTCTTTCAACTCTCAATTCTGCAGGCTTTCCCTAACCATAATTCCCTTCTGGTTATAGATGTGACACTTAGACATACCCAATAATTTTTTTAAAAAAATTTTATTCTAATTTGTTACATATGACAGCAGAACACATTACAATTCATTTTACACATATAGAGCACAATTTTTCATATCTCTGGTTGTATACAAAGTATATTCACATCATTTGTTCTTCATACATGTACTAAGGGTAATGATGTCCATCTCATTTCACTGTCTTTTCTACCCCCATACCCCCTCCCTTTCCCTTCCCCCCAAAAATATTTTAAAGGGACGTATTAACATCTAAATTTTAAAATATATTCTATGAGGGAACATGTTTTGCAAAAACAATATTTTTCCATTTGCATTTAGTCCCAATGTTGTGCAGGTACATATGAAAATATGAAGATATTTTATATATAAATATGTATGTAGATGCAGTAGTTCCCCATTACTTGTGGTTTTGCTTTCTTTTGTTTTAGTTACCTGTAATAAACTTTCACAAGTTCTAAATTACATAATATTCCAGGTGGTGTGATAACACTGCCCACTATCTTTCTCCCTCCTACCCCAAACACGAATCATTCCCTTTTATAGTGCATCCATGCAGCATATGCTACCCACAGATTAGTCACTTTGTAGCTAAGTTATCAGACCAATTGTCACAGTATAACTTTTCTTGTGTTCAAGTAACACTTATTTTACTTAGTAAAACCTCCAAAGCCTAAAAGTAGCCATTTGGATATGCCAGAGAGAGAACATAAAGTCATTTCCTTTCACTTAAGTGAAAAAGTAAAAGTGCTCAACTTACTAAGAAAAGAATAAATCACATGTGCAGATCGCTAAGATTTACAATAGGATATTTTGAGTGAAAGGAAGAAAGACCATGTTTACAATATACTCCATTTTTAGGAGTATATTGTTATGTTATGCTCTGATTTATTATTAGTAGTTGTTCAGATCTTCTGTGACAAATCATCATAAGTGGGTATATAGGGAGAAACAGTATGTATAGAGTTCAGGTATCCACTAGGGTCTTGGAAGGTATCACCTGAAGATAATGGGAAGATTAATATAATTCTTTGTATGTATATGCTTGTGTGTGTGTGTGTGTGTGTGTGTGTGTGTGTGTGTGTGTGTGACTATTATTTATGATAATAGGAACCATCTGTGTTTGTCAACTTTGCATCACTGTGACAGAATATCTGGGATAAGCAACTTTGAAAGAGAAAAGGTTTATTTTGGCTCACAGTTTCAGAGATTTCAGCACATGGTCATTTATGCCCATTGTTTTGGGCCTGAGAACAGGCCAAACATCATGGTTGAGAGCATACATTGGAGCAAAACTGCTCACCTCATGGTATCCAGGAAGCAGAGACAGCTTACTTTTATAAAAAAGTCCCTGCCCCCAAACACATTAAATCATGAATAAATAAGTGGAATACTCCAAGGTGCCAGAATCCTCTGGATCCAGTCACCTCCTAAGACTCCAACCTCTGTACTGCTGCATTGGGGACAAAGCATTTTGCATTCGGCCTTAAGTGGACATTTCAGATCCAAATCATGAGTTCATTTCCAGAGTTCCCATAGTCTTAACAGTTCAAGCAGTGCTGCAAAGTCCAAGTCCAAAGCCCCCACCGAGGTGCAAGGCAAACTCTTAAGTGTGAACCCCTGCAAAAATGAAACAAACAAAAAAATAACCACACATAAGACACAAGTTACATACTTCTAAGATGTAATAGTGCAGAGTAAACACTCTTGTTTCAAAAAGGAGGAACAGGAAAATAGCAATATAAAAATCTAGTAGGTCAAATATGAAATCTTTTAGCTCCTGTTTAGTATCCAGGAGATATAGTGGTGTGATGTGAGCTACAAGCTTCCCTGACCCTATAACCTTGCTGGCTACAGCCTTCCTGGCCTCTATCTTGTGCTCACTATTATTGCTGTTTGCAGATTTTTGGTAGATGTTCCAAATTCTTATCTCTAACTTTCTGGGATCTCAAATGGTAGCTTCAACATCACTCTCACAGCTTCAACATACTTCTTTTTCTGAAGTACATTCAGGAGCTCTGAACCTGCTATACAATGCCTGGCCTCAGACTTTCCTTTGAAATCTCAGTAGAAACCTCCATAATTCTTGTATTTGGCATTTCTGCAAAACAAGCACCACATGGACAATGTCAAGTTCTGTCACTAGTGGGAGCTGTAACCTGGCCACTTTGGACCAAGGCTGCAGCAGCTTCTGAGTGCCTAGACAGTTGAACAGAGGAAATGAATCCAAGAAAACAATTTCCTAGGTGGCCATGCAAGCATGGTGCCTTGGAACTTTCTTCTCAAAGTAATCTTTCAAATGAGTTACAATTTTATATCCATGAGCCTGTTATGGGTGGGGTGTTGCTAATTCTGGAGGTATCCAGAATGTGCCTTTCCTATTGTCTGGATGCAAAGCACTTGGCTTGTTTTTAATGACTCTAATATCTTTAGCAACTGCACCCTCCTGGGCCCCCAATTTTCATGCTTCTTTCCTGGACAAATTGAAAGTGTTTCCAATCTTCCTGCTCTGCTTTTGGCTCTTAACTGTCACTGTAAGTCTAGCTAAAAGCAACCAGTAATACCCATGCCTGCACCCGAATGCTAGGGCATAGACATAATGTAGAAAAGTTCTTTGCTAGAATGTAACATGAAGGGTCTCTAGTCCAATTCCCAGTAGAGTCCTCATTTCCATCTTAAACATCAGAAAACCTTTACTCTCCAGATTTCTGTCAACATTCTTGTCTGAGACCTCACTAGATTTGCCCATCAAATTTAGAACTAAAAAAATAATTAAAAAAATATCCACTTTAGAGCACCATAGTGTTTCTCTATCCTGCATCTCCAAACCTTTCCAACCCCCTCCCCCAAACTAATTCCAGAGGCTTCTGAATCACATCTTCAGGTATAGTTATAGAAATGACCTTGTTTTTTTTTTTTTTTTTCCCTACCAAATTTATGTGTTAGTCAGCTTTTTGAAATAATCAACTTACAGAAGTAAGGTTTATTTTGGTTCATGGCTTCAGAGGTTTCAGTCAATGATCATTTGGCTACATTGATTCTGGGACTGGGGTGAGGCAGAACATCTTGGTGGGGAGCATAGTGGTATAGCAAATTTTCTCATCTCATGGAAGGAGAGAAACACATGCTCATACACACACACAGAAATAGGTTTGGATCCTAATATACCCTTCAAAGGCACACCCATAATGACTTCCTTCCTCCCACGAGGCCCGAACTCCTAATGTTTCCTCACTTACCAGTAATACCCTCAGCTGGGTACCAGGACTTCAACAAATAAGCTATTGGGTTATATTTAAGATTCAAACCATAGCACCATCCAAAATGTCAAAGTGTGCTTAATTATTATAAAAAGGACTACCTTTTTGCCCTTGATGCATAAGCCATGACCCTAAACACAGATAGGGAATTGTTAACCACTGTTGCCCAGAGTCTAAAAGGCATCCAACATAACTGAAGAGAAGGCCAGTCACAACCAAAAGAATGAGACATTGTTCTCCATCTGTGTGTGATATGTCAAAATACATTATACTGTCATGTATAACTAATTAGAACAAGTATTTAAATAAAAAATGGAAAAGGTCAGTCAATGATTCTCCCAATTAGGAGGTTATTTTCCCAGTTGATGTGTTGCTTTTATTTCTCCAGACTTTGAACTTTGATGGTTCTTTTTTCTGCTTTGTAGCCCATGGTACTTATTCTAATCCCCATGGTTTCCTACCTTAACAAGGAAACTATTTATTCTACTACTGTACCTGGTTCCCTCTGAAGTCTAAATCTGACTTCACGATTCTTTATTCTTGTGTTTCCTCTCTCAGCCACTGTCATTTCTTAGGCCTTCATTGTCTCCACTATCCTGCACATGCCCTCAGTCACTGGGCAGTGGAAGGCCTTCTCCACCTGTGCATCTCACCTTACAGTGATGACCATCTCCTACACATCTGTGATCTTCATGTATGTCTGACCATGGAACTTTGTTTCAGTTAATTCTACCAAAATTGATTTATCCATGTAAGCAGTCTTCATTCCCATGCTCAACTCTGTCATCTATTGCTGAGGAACAAGGATGTGAAGGATGCCATCAGAAAAGCCATCACTATTGGCCAAACCCTTATCTTGAGAGATTCTGTTTGCTGAAGAGACTCAGACCTTTTTTCTCTCATCATTTGCTTTAACCACAAAAAGCACCTTCATTAGAGGAGAGTTTATGATTGTAAACACACTGACTTACAACCATGATTTAGGGTTATGGTACTAGAGATAAAAGAAAACCCCCTTTGTCAGATCTTCATTATATGCTTCCTTTTATAAGGCAGTAGATGGAGTAGTCAAAACTCTGAGATATTTATTAGTAAAATAGTTATAATTTCATTGTTTATGAAGAACATGTTAAGAAATAATCAGTTACTCTCCACTTTTAGATTTCTGCTAGTGAGGTTATTTCATTTTAACTGGTTACTTTGAAAGTTCTCTAACTGAAGAGGGGTAAACAAAACAGAGTTTTGTATATAATCTGGCCTGTTCATTGCTCGAAGGGGTTTGGAGACTGGATACTTTTATAATTAATTGATCTTATTGATATCTCATTTTAACTATTTTTAAAATTTAAGAAGATGAGAGAATGTCCAAGAATTATGGGATACCATCAAAAGACTGAATATAAGATTTATTGGAATAGGGGATGGTGCAGAGAATCAAACCAAAGGAATGCAAAATCTCTTCAATTAAATATTAAAAATTTCCCAAGCAAGAAGAATGAATTTGAAAACCAAATATAAGAGGCCTATAGGACACCAAATGTACAAAATTACAACAGATCTACACCAAGGCACATTATAATGAAAATGCCTAGCATACAAAATAAGGATAGAATGTTAAAGGCTGCAAGAGAAAAAAATCAGATTACCTACAAGGGAAAACCAATTCACATCTCAGCAGATTTTTCAACCCAGACCCTCAAAGCCAGAGAGGTTTACATACTACTGTTATATCTTTGCTATATACATCCTCTGTATTCCTACACATTTTCTATTTTGCTTGATAAATTGAATTTCCAAAAGTCATGGTTTGGCTGTGAGGTGTCCTCCTAAAACCTTTTGCGTTAATGCAGGAATGTTCAGAGGTGAAGTGACTGGCTTGTGAGAGCTGCAACCTAATCACTCCATCCTATTTGGACAGATTGGGTGGTAACGCCAAGCAGGTGGGGTGTGGCTAGAGAAGGTGGGTTACTGGGTTGTGGCCTGTCAGGGTGCATCTTCCCTCTTGCCTCTTTCCTCTCTCTCTCTCTACCTCCTTCCTGACTCTGCCATGAGCTGAGCAGCTTGCCTCCACTGGACACTTCCCCCAGGATGTGCTGCCTCACCTTGGGCCTGGAGAAATGACCATGGCCATCTATGAACTGAGATATCTGAAACTGTGAGCCCCAGATAAATTTTTCCTCCTTTAAGTAGTCCTTGTCACTATTTTGGTCAGCAACTAAAAGCTATTTAAAATACCAAGTGAATCATCTTATAATATCTTATAACAGTGCACATTTTGCTTTTCTGTTATGGGTTTACCTTTTATACTTCTTTTACTTTAGTATTTCAAATATTTTATATTAAAATATTTAAATATGCAGAAAATTAGAGAACATAGTAGCACTGACAATTTTGTTCTTAGCATAGATTTTTTCAATTCAAGATTAAAAACTGTAAACAATTACATTTTATAACTTTTTGCATACTTAATATTGTACTATTGTTATAACTATGCTATGTTATTCCAAATAAGAGGAGCATATTTAAGAAGGAAAGATGAAATGACCTATAATTGAGTAATTTCTGAAAAGTGAATGATAGCTAAAGACAATGGTTATTCTATACATCGTCAGGCAGTAAACCAGCAAATAAACAGAGAAACAGATAAAAGAAAAATGTGATAAATAAATTATCAAAACAGGGTAGCAAGAAGTTTCACACGTGACTAAATTGGTTAAAAATAGTCTTTAGGTAAAATTTCCTTTACATTACAGAAAACTGTTAAACGTATGAGGACAAAATTTTAAAATAATCTTCCACTAAAGCTTTTATAATATTGACTTTGGATAAATATATTCACAGACAGGCTTTTGATCCTATTGTGACTTGAACTGTGTCCCTACCCCCTGCCAAAAGATGTAGTGAAACCCATTAATATCTCATAATGTGATATATGGAAATAGATTCTTTAATAGAAGTACTTAAAATGAAATCAGGGGGCTGGGGGTATACCTCAGTTGGTAGAGTGTTTTCCTCAAACGTACAAGGCCCTGGGTTCAATCCCCAGCACATTAAAAAAAAGGAAATCATTTGTGTTACTAACCCAATATGAATGTTGTCTTTATTAAAAAAAGGGAATTTGAAAACAGAGAAGGACATGTACTACTGATTATTTCCAGAACAAGCTCAGCTTTCTTCAATTAAATAACAATATCATAAAGAAACAGCCAATCACAGTGACATGCCTATAATTCCATGTACCAGAGACGAATCACAACTTTGAGGTAAGGGTCTAGTGAAGCCCTGTCTCAAAATAAAAAATAAAAAGACCTGGGGATTTAGCTCAGTAGTAAAGTGTGCCAAGGTTTAATCCCAACTATCAGGAAGAAGAAAAGAAACAAGTAATTCTTTTCCATTAAGCCTATTTTTTTACCTTAAAAAAAAAATTTTTTTGTAGTTGTAGATGGACAGCATGCCTTTATTTTATTTGCTTACTTTTTTTGCATGTAGTTCTAAGGATCAAACCCAGTGCCTCATGCGTACTAGGCAAGCCTTCTGCCACTAAGCCCCAGGCCAGCCCCTGCAGGAGCCCTGTTTTGGGGATTGGCTTGAATTGCAGTTGACTATGAGCCGTGGAGATTTGGGCATTGTCTCCTCCCGTAGTCTCACGAGACTTGTTGCGGGATCTCGAGTGACTTGGCCGAAATTGCTGATCGGGTGAGCGCCATTTTAGTGGTGTGTTTTGGCGTATGTTAGTTGTTGTTAGAACCAGAAGGAAAAGTTATCAGAATAAAAAGCTGTTTGTCTCCAGTTTGCTTCTGAAGTTCTTCCCGCGGCTCCGTTGCTCCAAGCGCTTCAGGCAGCAACAGGTGGCGGCCCGTACGGGGAACTTCGGAGCGGACAGGTAAGAACTGAAAGGTCTCTAAAGATGGGTTCGAATATAACTGAATCCCAAGTGATAGAGGCTATGCAAAGACTCCTTGATATACCTGACTCTGTTCTCAGTGAGGAGTATATAGACAAAAGTGAAAGTGATCAAAAAAGTGTAGATTCCACTGGGCCAACTGAGACCAGTAAAGAGAGTATTAGAAGAGACCAAAAATGACAAAAATCCAAGCTATTAAAGCTATTCGGGAGTTATTGGCGAAAGCTGAAGGATACTTGCTCTCACTGGAACCTGGGCCTCAGGATATTGCTGTCAGTGAAATTAGCAGTGGTGAGGAATCTAGTAAAAGTGATCCTGAGAAAATGAGGAAAAAGAAATTTAAAAAGACCGAGAAAAAGGTCCGTCAGGCAGAGGAGTCACTTGTGTCCTCTACTCCCCCATGGGTGGAATCCATTACAGAAAATATGAAGGGTATTACTAGGCATTTGCATACCCTAGAAACAGAAATAAAAAGTCTTTCTGATCGCTTATGCGTTCTCGAGGACAACTCACAGATACATTGGGAACCGCCAGCATTTGAAAATAGAAATGGACAGAGTGTCCATCAGTCAGTAGATTTCAAAACAATAAAAAATCTCAAAGAGGCAGTAATGACTTATGGGCCCCAAGCTCCTTTCACGTTGAGTATGCTGGAGTCCCTTAACACCTTTAGCTTAACCCCCTCGGACTGGAAAAGTCTATGTAAAGCAACATTAAGCGGGGGGCAATTCTTGGTTTGGCGATCGCAATTCCAAGAACTTTGTATAGAAACGGCTAAAAGAAACGCAGCTGCAGGGTTTGAAAACTATAATATAGACATGCTCACAGGAGAAGGGCAATTCGCAGACTTACAGGCTCAAACAGATTATGACCCAGATATATATGCTCAGATAAATGCAGCTGCCTTAGAGGCATGGAAAACTGTACAAGGACCTGGGGATCTACAAGGTAGCTTGTCAAAAGTGATTCAAGGACCTAATGAGCCGTATGCCGACTTTGCTGATCGACTTTTGAGAACTGCAGGTAGTGTGTTTGCAGATGTTGACCAAGCTATGCCATTAGTTGTTCAATTAGCTTATGAAAATGCAAATAAATGGTGCCAAGCAGCCATCAGGCCATGGAGAACTAAAAAGGATCTTTCTGTATATATACAAACTATCTAAAGATATAAATGACGCCTTTGTCACAGGAAATGTGATTGCAGCCTCAATGAGAGGTGCTTCCTCTCGAAATTTCACAAAGGCTAAACATAGATATTATAATCAATCAGGATATTCCAGGCAAAATTATCATAATCAATCAGGCAATTCTAGGCAAAATCCCAAAGAGAAATAAGACCAAGCTCATATCGTGCCCCAGGCCGCTGCCCCAGGTGTAAAAAGGGAAATCATTGGGCCAATAAATGCCATTCAAAATTTGACATCCATGGAAATCCTTTGTTCAGGAATTCAAAAAACGGGGCACGGGGCCCAATACCCCGGGGCCCACAAATGTACGGGGCATTGCAGAAGGAGTATCCTCAAGCATCCACTCAGATGCTTCCCCGACACAATCCCTACTACCCATCCACTCCCTCGCCAGAGGAACAAGAGGAAATGCAGGATTAGACCTCTGTTCCACCACCCGAATAGTGTTAACACCTGAAATGGGGGTTCAACTGATTCCCACAGGAGTCAGGGGACCTCTTCCCTCAGGGACTGTAGGACTTATTATCGGGCGTAGTCCTAAAAGCTTATTAGGTTTGCAAGTGACCCCAGGAGTAATAAACTCAGACTACAAAGGGGAAATAAAAATAATGCTTAGCTCACCCCAAAGTATAACTTCTGTTAATCAAGGAGATAGAATTGCTCAGTTGCTTCTCCTTCCCAATTTACATAATTCATTTAAAATGGGTATGCCTCAAGAAGGGAACAATAGAGGATTTTGTTCCACTGACTCAAGTCCCATGGCTTGCTGGGTTCGAGACTGTTCAAGGAGGCCTATGTGTAAAATAAGAATCCAAGGAATAGAAATGGAGGGATTAATAGATACTGGAGCTGACTCTTCCATTATTAATTTACGCCAATGGCCCAAGCACTGGCCTCTGCAAAAAGCTTCAACCAGTTTAAGAGGCTTGGGATATAATAACCTCCCAGATAAAAGTGCAGTAATTTTAAAATGGGAGGATGATGAAGGCCATAAAGGAACATTTCAGCCTTATGTTTTACCTAATCTACCGGTTACTTTATGGGGAAGAGATATTTTGCAACAAATGGGAGTACACCTTGCAACCAAGCCTGCAGATGTTAAATGTGAAAACCTACAGGGTAATCTTAACCCTAAAAGAACTCATTATCAAAAAGTACAGAGTAATCTTAACCCTAAAAGTAATCATTATCATAAAGGAAAAAGATATTTTTTTTTCGGGGCCACTGAGAAAATAATTTTGAAAATACCATGGCTTTATGATAAGCCAGTGTGGGTCCCTCAGTGGCCCCTATCTAAAGAGAAATTACAAGCGGCCCACCAATTAGTTCAGGAACAATTAGAAGCAGGTCATATAGAACCTTCCACCTCTCCCTGGAATTCCCCCATATTTGTGATCAAGAAAAAGTCAGGAAAATGGCGATTGTTACATGATCTTAGACAAATCAATAAAACCATGCAAGTTATGGGGCCTACTCAACCTGGACTTCCTAGTCCCGTAGCTATTCCAAAAAATTTCTATCTTATTACTCTTGATATAAAGGATTGCTTCTTTTCTATTCCCCTACATCCTCTGGATGCCCCCAGGTTTGCTTTTTCCGTTCCTTCTATGAACAATAATGGCCCTGATCAGAGATATCAATGGAAGGTTTTACCACAGGGAATGGCTAATAGCCCCACCATATGCCAAATATACGTGGACAAGGCTATCCAACCCATTAAAAATAAATATCCAAACCTCATGTGTCTACATTACATGGATGATATTTTATTGGCCACCCTAATCAAAAAATCTTATTTAATATATTCAGTGATGTGGTAGAAAATAAAAAAAAATATGGATTATATATAGCAGAAGAAAAAGTTCAAACCAGATCTCCCATATTATATTTTAGGATTTAAAATCATGGATACTTTTGTTAGACCCCAAAAAAATTTTAATAAATAAAGAACATTTGACCACCCTCAATGATTTCCAAAAACTACTGGGAGACATTAATTGGCTTCGCCCTACACTAAATCTCACTACTGGCCAACTAAAACCTTTATTTGACATCCTTCGTGGAGATCCTGATCCATCTTCACCACGAACATTGACTCCTGATGCTAGGAAAGCTTTAAAGTTAGTAGAAAAAGCCATCGAAGGAGCTCATTGTGATAGATTTGATTTAACTCAACCGCTGATGTTGATTATTATTTCTTCACAATATACACCCACAGGAGTATTTTGGCAACAAGGGCCTTTATTATGGATACATTTGCCCGTCTCTCCTAAAAGTATAATTGAATCTTATACCTCCATGGTGGCTAAACTTATTCTTCAAGGACTTAAGACTTCTACTAAAATATTTGGCATTCACCCTGCTACTATTATTACTCCCTATTCATCATCACAGATTGAATACTTATGCTTCAATGATAATGATTGGGCTATAGCTAAATGCTCTACTTCTGCAAATTTTGATAATCATCTTCCTAAGTCCCCTATATTATCTTTTTGTATTAATCATCCTATTATATTTCCACAGGTAATAAAAAATCAACCTATTCCTAAGGCATTTAATGTATTTACAGATGGGTCCTCAAATGGTATTGCTACAGTAGTCACTAAAAAAGAAAATATGACTTACATAACTGCACACAAATCAGCTCAACTAGTGGAATTGGAAGCTGTGGTAAGAGCTCTGGAAAACTTTAGGGACCAGCCCGTAAACATTTTTTCAGATAGCCACTATATTGTACAAGCCATCCCAAAATTAGAGTTAGCAGGACCAATAGCACCTCATACTCCAGCCTTTAAATTGTTTTATCAAATACAAAAACTTTTGTGGGCAAGAAAAGAACCTCTATTCGTAGGCCATATTAGAGCACATACTAATTTGCCTGGTCCCCTCCATGAAGGTAATCAAAAGGCTGATGAACTTACAAAAACAGTATTTATACTTTCAGCGCTACAACAAGCTACTTTATTTCACTCCCAGTTTCATGTCAACAGCACCACCTTGCAACGTAGGTTTAAAATCACAAAGGAGCAAGCCAGAACAATTGTAAAAGATTGTAAATCTTGTATGACACATTTGCCCAATCCTCATTTCGGCGTTAACCCTAGAGGATTAATGCCCAATCATTTGTGGCAGATGGATGTTACTCATGAGCCAAGTTTTGGAAAATTGCGATTTATTCATGTGACCATAGATACATGCTCAGGCATGATTTTTGCTTCCTTACATTCTGGAGAAAAAGTTAAAGATGTTACATCTCATTGTTTGCAAGCTTTTGCTGCATTGGGCATCCCCAAAATGCTTAAAACAGATAATGGCCCCGCATATACGTCCTCATCTTTCAAACAGTTTTGCGCAAAATTCAATATATCCCATAAAACAGGCATCCCATACAATCCTCAGGGTCAGGGCATTATTGAAAGAGCAAACTGAACACTGAAAATTATGTTATTAAAACAAAAAGAAGGAAATTGGAAAAGTCCTAAGGACAGATTGGCAGTTGCCCTGTTTACCTTAAATTTTTTAACTTTAGACTCTAATGGTTATTCTGCTGGAGACAGACATTGGAATCCACACCAACAACATAAACCTTTGGTTTACTGGAAGGATGTTCTTTCAGGTACATGGAAGGGTCCAGATCCAGTATTAATTTGGGGAAGAGGATCTGTTTGTGTTTTTCCAAAAGATGAATCCTCTCCAATATGGATACCATCTAGATTAATAAAACAGGTACCACATCAAAATGATCAAGATGAAGTTATTGAAGAATCAAGATTAATAAAAAAGGTACAAAATCAAGAGGACCAAGATGAAGGTATAGAATGATTCCCTCAAAAGAGTCCTTCAAAATATTTCACAACTTAAGTGTCATTCCTCCCGGCCGGGACGAGGAGATCTCTCTTTAGTGTGCACACAATTGTATTTTTTTTCTTTTCTTTTTATACATGTCTTTATGTCTGTAGATTTGTCTATATTTCATGTTAATGTGACATCACAAATATATGTTTGTATGTTTGTTCGTCTGTGCAGTGTGACGTCACAAAGAACAAAGCGCTTATGAAAAAGAAAAAATATATATATATATATATATATATGGATCCAAATAACTTTAATTCATTTTAGGTTAAGAGTATTCAATTTAGGTAAATAATTTTATAAATGAAGGTACTTTCAATTTCGATTTATAGGTGTCCCTGGGACTTCTCTTCAGCAAACAATATGACTAGTGCTATATAACCTGATATTTTGGTGTTTTGACATAAGATTGTTTATTTGTTATTAACTTCATTTGTTTAATAGCTCATTAATTTCAATTATCTCAACAGGTAAAAGATTGCTCTGTATACAGAGGACTCAAGGGTTCCAGCTAACAAATTATTTCTCTAAAGTGCCTTTACCTTTTCTTTAATCTATCTTTAATGCAGTAATTACCCTCAGTCTTTCTTTGTTTTGTTTCTAAATATGATATTTTTCCAACTTATGTTTGTAGAAGCTCAACCAGCGATGTGTGTGAACAAAAATCAACTTTAATTTTCTAATCTAATTATTCTATTTTGTAGTTTGACAACTCGCCTCTTGAGTCAGTGCTGCAATAGCACTGCCTTTCCTTTAATAATTGATGCTTGAGTTTCTAGGTAGCAGGCCCTGAAGATTTGCCGGTGGCATTGTCTAAACATAAAAAAGACGTCTGCTGCTACAGCTGCAGGGATCGCGGCCGCCGCAAGCATCCCTGCTGCTCAAACATCAAACAACCTCACCAACAGTGTGGCCTCTGCTCTACATGCATGGGGCCTCCTACATCAACATGTTACAACAAATGGACATTTTGATCTTTCATTGTTTGGGACTTTACGGGACAATGCCTTGCGGGTATTTGTCTAGAGAATTCAGTGTGTTACTTGATGGAACTTAGGGCAGCTGATTTGTTTTAAACAATTTGATATGCTATGCAATTTGGCTCATCACCAAAAGGCTTGTCGCTTTAAAGCCGCAACATCTCCTCACAATTGGACGGCTGTTAGTCATCATATATAGTCGATCCTAAAGGGCTCCATTGGATGGCTGGTTAGCCAATGACGGGTAAGATCCCCAGAGGGGGGACAACCTAAGACAGGCACAGTCGCACGGGACAGTCTCATGTGGCCGACATATCAACCTAAGACAGGAGTCAAGGGCACAGCCTTGATTATCCGATGACGGGTAAGAATGTTGGTTGCACATAGACGTCCTAGAGCATTACCTCTTTTAAAACAAAAAGGGGGAAATGCAGGAGCCCTGTTTTGGGGATTGGCTTGAATTGCAGTTGACTATGAGCCGTGGAGATTTGGGCATTGTCTCCTCCCGTAGTCTCACGAGACTTGTTGCGGGATCTCGAGTGACTTGGCCGAAATTGCTGATCGGGTCAGCGCCATTTTAGTGTTTGTGTTTGGCGTGTGTTAGTTGTTGTTAGAACCAGAGAGAAAAGTTATCAGAATAAAAAGCTGTTTGTCTCCAGTTTGCTTCTGAAGTTCTTCCCGCGGCTCCGTTGCTCCAAGCGCTTCAGGCGACTACAAGCCCCTTAGTCACCTTTTTAATTTTCAGGATTTAGTTAATCTAATCTGTGGCTTTATTATTCTTAAATTGTGACAAAGAAATCCTTTCATGACCTATTTTCCTGCAGCATCACAACACTAGCTTCCCCGTAGAAACTTACCCAGAGCCTGTATAACATGTTTGGAAGTGGTACAGGATGAGGTAAGAGCTACAAATAAATGAACTAACAAGTCAACAAATAAATAAAGTAAGATTACATCAAAGCCCTAGAAAAAGAAGAACAAATCAACCCCCAAGGTAGTAGAAGACAGGAGATAATTAAAATCAGAGCCAAAATCAATGAAATTGAAACAAACAAAAATTGAAAAAATTGACAGAACAAAAAGTTAGTTCTTTGAAAATATAAATAAAATTGATAAACCATTAGCTATGCTAAGAAAAGGAGAGAAAAACTCAAATATCTGTGATGAAAAAGGAAATATCACAATAGACACTAGAGAAATACAGAAGATAATTAGAAATTATTTTGAAAATTTATACTCCAATAAAATAGAAAATAAAGATGTCATTGACAAATTTCTAGTAATATACAATATACCCAAACTAAACCAGGATGATATACACAATCAAAATAGATCAATTTCAAGCAAAGAAATAGAAGATGCCATCAAAAGCCTACCAACAAATAAAAGCCCAAGAGTAATGGATACACAGCCGAGTTCTACAAAACCTTTAAAGAAGAACTAACAGCAATACTTCTCAAACTATTTCATGAAATAGAAATAGAGGGAACTCTTCCAGACTCATTCTATGAGGTCAATATCACCCTGATTCCAAAACCAGGCAGAGACACATCAAAGAAAGAAAACTACAGACCAATATATCTAATAAATATAGATGCAAAAATTCTCAATAAAATTATGGCAAATTAAATACAAAAACATCAAAAAAAATAGTGCATTACGATCAAGTGGGGTTCATTCCAGGGATGTAAGGTTGGTTCAAATAAGGAAATCAATAAATGTAATTCATCACATCAATAGACTCAAAGATAAAAATCATATGATCATCTCAATAGATACAGAGAAAGCATTTTACAAAATACAGCACCTCTTCATGTTCAAAATACTAGAAAAACTAGGGATAACAGGAACATACCTCAACATCATAAAGGCCATCTATGCTAAGCCCCAGGCCAACATCATCCTAAATGGAGAAAAATTGAAAGCATTCCCTATAAAAATTGAACAAGACAGGTATGCCCTCTTTCACCACGCCTATTTAACATAGTTCTTGAAACCATAGCCAGAGCAATTAGACAGACAAAAGAAATTAAAGGGATAAGAATAGGAAAAGAAGAACTCAAATTGCTACTATTTGCAGATGATATGATTCTATACATAGAAGATCCAAAAAACTTCGCCAGAAATCTTCTAGAACTAATAAATAAATTCAGCAAAGTGGCGTGATATAAAATCAACACCCATAAATTAAAGGCATTTCTGTACATCAGAGACAAATCCACAGAAAGAGAAACTAGCAAAACCACGCCATTTACTATAGCTTTAAAAAAAATAAAACACTTGGGAATCAACTTAACAAAAGAAGTGAAACAGGGGCTGGGGTTGTAGCTCAGCAGTAGAGCACTCACCTAGCATGTGCAGGGCCCAGGTTCAATCCTCAGCACCATGTAAAAATAAGTGCATTGTGTACAACTAAAGCAAATAAATAAATATTAAAAAAAAGTGAAAGACCTGTACAATGAAAACTACAGAAATCTAAAGAAAGAAATTAAAGAAGATCTTAGAAGATGGAAAGATCTACCTTGTTTTTGGATAGGTAGAACTAATAGTGTCAAAATGACTATTCTACAAAAAGCACTATACAATTTAAAGGCAATCCCAATCAAAACCCCAATATCATTCCTTATAGAAATAGAAAAATCAATCATGAAATTCATCTGGAAAAAATAAGAGACCCAGAATAGCCAAAGCAATTCTTAGCAAGAAGAGTGAAGCTGGTGGCATTACTATTCCAGACCTTAAATTGTACTACAAAGCAATAGTAACTAAAACAGCATGGTATTGGCACCAAAATAGACCAGTAGACCAGTGGTACAGAAGACACAGAGACTAACCCACACACCTACAATTATCTTATATTAGACAAAGGTGCCAAAAACATACATTGGAGAAGAGACAGCCTCTTCAACAAATGGTGTTGGGAAAACTGGAAATCCTCATGTAATAAAATGAAATTAAGCCTCTCTCTCCATGCAAAAAACTCAACTCAAAGTGGATCAAGGACCTAGGAATTAAACCAGAGGCCTTTCAGCTTAAAGAAGAAAAAGTAGGCCCAAATCTCCATCATGTTAGATGAGGACCCAACTTCCTCAATAAGACCCCTATAGTGCAAGAACTAAAACCAAGACTTAATAAATGGGATGGATTCAAACTAAAAAGCTTCTTCTCAGCAAAAGAAACAATTGGTGAGGTGAACAGAGAATCTACAGAATGGTAGCAAATTTTTACCACAAGCACATCAGACAGAACACTAACCTCAAGAATATATAAAGCTCTCAAAAACCTTAACATCAAAAAAAAAAAAAAAAAAAAAAAAAAACCCAGTCAATAAATGGGCCAAGGAAGTGAACAGACACTTCTCAGAAGATGATATACAATCAATCAACAAATATATGAAAATATGTTCAACATCTCTAGCAATTAGAGAAATGCAAATCAAAACTACTCTACGAGTTCACCTTACTCCAGTCAGAATGTCAGCTATTATGAACACAAACAACAATAAATGCTGAGGAGGATGTGGAGAAAAGTGCTTACTCATACACTCCTGGTGGGATTGCAAATTGGTGCAGCTAATTTGGAAAGCAGTATGGAGATTCCTAGGAAAACTTGGAATGGAACCACCATTTGACCCAGCTATCCCACTCCTTGGTCTATACCCTAAAGACGTAAAAACAGCTTACTACAGGGACACAGCCACATCAATATTTATAGCAGCACAATTCACAATAGCTAGATTGTGGAAACAACCTGGAGGTCCATCAGTAATGAATGGATAGGGAAAATTTGGTATATCTGTACAATTGAATATTAACACTAAAAATGAATAAAATCATGGCATTTGCAGGTAAATGGATGGAGTTGGAGAAAGTAATGCTAAGTTATCCAATCCTAAAAAAAACAAAGGTCAACTGATTCCTTTGCTATAATGATACTAACTTATAATGGCAAGGGAGTGGGGATGGAAGGAATGAAGGAATGTTAAATTGAAGAAAGGGGAGGGAGGAGTGGGGAGGTGTCAAGGGAATAGGAATAATGGCAGAATGAGTTAGACATCAATACCCTTAATACATGTATGAAAACACAAATGGTGTGAAAATACTTTATGTAAAACCAGTGACTTGAAAAACTGTGCTTTTTATATGTAATACAAAATGAATGGCACTCTGCAAGCATGTATAACAAATTAGAATAATAATAATTGAAAAAAATGAGAAAGATTTCCCATGGAATTTTCTTAAAAAAAAGAGAGTTAATTAATTAGAATTAAAATACTTTTGTGGATGAAATTTATCTATAATTACTGTTATAAATAATTATTTCACTGGTAGTCTTAATAAAGGTAGAGGGGCAAGGTTTAGTAATAAAAATGATAAAGGATTATAAAATTTTTTGCATAAATAGAAATAAATATTTTTTAAATTTATGTTTTATTTATAATAATTATAATTCATAGTGCACATATATAGCATCTTTTTAAATACAACTGTTTGTATACAAAGTATATTCATACCATTCAGGTCTTCAATCATGCATTTAGGATAATGATATCTGTCTCATTCAACCACCTTTTCTTTCTTTTTTTTTTCTTTCTTACTTCTTTTCTCCCCCTCCCTCCGCCATTGCTCTCTCTCTTCCCCTCCCTTCCATTTGACCATTCTAGTGTTCCTCTAATCCTCCTATGTACCCCCATCCAACAATACTGTGAACAAGCCTCCTTATAGCAGAGAAAACATTCGGTATTTGGATTTTTGAGATTGACTAATTTCACTTAGCATTGTATTCTCCAACTTCATCCATTTACCTGCAAATGCCATTGATTTATTTTCTTTTATTGCTGAGTAAAATTCCATTGTGCGTATATACCACATTTTCTTAATCAACTCATTTACTGAGGGATATCTAGGTTGGTTCCACAACCTAGCTATTGTGAATTGCGCAGCTACAAACATTGAGATAGCTGTGTCACTGTAATATGCTGTTTTTAAGTCCTTTGGGAATAGACCCAGGAGTGGGCTGGCTGGGTCATAGGGTGGTTTCATTCCCAGTTTTCCAAGAAATCTCCATACTGCTTTCCATAACGGTTGCAACATTTTGCAGTCCCACCAGCAATGTATGAGTGTGCCTTTTTCCCCACATCCTCTCCAACATTTATTGTTGCTTGTGTTCTTGATAGCTGCCATTCTGACTGGAGTGGAATGAAATCTTAGAGTAGTTTTGATTTGCATTTCTCTAATTGCCAGCGATGTTGAGCATTTTTTCATGTATTTGTTGATTAATTGTGTATCTTCTTCTGAGAAGTGTATTTTCAATTCCTTAGCCCATTTATTGATTGGGTTATTTGTTTTTTTTGGTGTTAAGTTTTTTTGAGTTCTTTATATATTCTAGAAATTAGTACTCTATCTGATGTGCACGTATTAAATATTTGTTCCCAATTAGTTGGCTCTCTATTTACCTCATTGATTGTTTCTTTTGCTGAGAAGACACTTTTTAGTTTAAATCTATCCCATTCATTAATTCTTGGTAGTAATTCTTGCGCTACAGGATTCTTATTAAGGAAATTGGGGCCTAATCCGACATGTTGGAAATTGGAGCTTACTTTTTCTTCTATTAGGCATATTGTCTCTGGTCTAATTCCTAGATCCTTGATCCACTTTGAATTGAGTTTTGTGCATGGTGAGAGATAAGGGTTTAATTTCAATTTGTTGCATATGGATTTCCAGTTTTCCCAGCACCATTTGTTGAAGAGGCTATCCTTTCTCCACTGTACATTTTTTTGCGCCTTTGTCTAATATAAGATAGCTGAAATTATATGTATTAGTCTCTGTGTCCTCAATTCTGTACCATTGGTCCACCAGTCTGTTTTGGTGCCAATACCATGCTGTTTTTGTTACTATTGCTCTATAGTATAATTTAAGGTCCGGTATGGTGATGCCCCCTGCTTCACTTTTCTTGCTCAGGATTGCTTTGGCTATTCTGGGTCTCTTATTTTTCCAGATGAATTTCATGACTGCTTTTTCTATTTCTTTGAAGAATGTCATTGGGATTTTGATTGGAATTCCATTAAATCTGTATAATGCTTTTGGTAGTATGGACATTTGACAATATTAATTCTACCTATCCAAGAGCAAGGTAGGTCTTTCCATCTTCTGAGTTCTTCTATGATTTCTTTCTTTAGTGTTCTATAATTTTCCTTATAGAGGTCTTTCACCTCTTTCATTAAGTTCATTCCCAGGTATTTTATTTTTTTGATGCTATTGTAAATGGGGTAGTTTTCATCATTTCCCTTTCAGAGGCTTTGTCATTGATGTAGAAAAATGCCTTTGACTTATGGGTCTTGAGTTTGTATCCTGCAACTTTGCCGAATTCATTTACTAGTTGTAAAAGTTTTCTGGTAGAGTTTTTTGGGTCTTCTAGGTATATTATCATGTCATCAGCAAATAGTGCCAATTTGAGCTCTTCTTTTCCTATCTGGATCCCTTTAATTTCTTTCATCTGTTTAATTTCTCTGGCCAGAGTTTCCAGTACTATGTTAAATAGCAGTGGTGAAAGGGGGCATCCCTGTCTTGTTCCAGTTTTTAGAGGAAAGTAAACCCATCAGGTCCTGGACTTTTCCTTGTTTGTAGCTTTTTGATGATGTCTTCTATTTCTTCGCTTGTAATCAATCTGTTTATATTGTGTGTATCCTCCAGTTCCAGTTTAGGCAAATCATACGACTCTAGAAATCTGTCAATGCTTTCAATATTTTCTATTTTATTACAGTACAAGTTTTCAAAGTAATTTCTAATTATCTTCTGTATATGTGAGGTGTTTGTTGTGATATTCCCTTTTTCATCACAAATGTTGGTAATTTGAGTTTTTTCTCTTCTTTTCGTTAGCATCACTAAGGGTCTGTCAATTTTGTTCAAAGAACCAACTTTTAATTTTGTCAATTCTTTGAATTGTTTCCTTAGTCTCAATTTCATTAATTTCTTCTCTGATTTTAATTATTTCCTGTCTTCTACTGCTCTTGGTGTTGATCTGTTCTTCTTTTTCTAGTGCTTTGAGGTGTGATGTTAAGTCATTTATTTGTTGGTTTTTTTTTTTTCTTTTTCTTTTAAGGAATGAACTCAGTGCAATGAATTTTCCTCTTACTACTGCCTTCATAGTGTTCCAGAGATTTGTATACAATGTATCTGTGTTCTCATTTACCTCTCAGAATTTTCTAATCTCCTCTTTGATGTCTTCTTCAACCCCTTGTTCACTCAGTAGCATGTTGTTTAGCTTCCAGTTGTTGGAGTAGTTTTTCTTGTTCCTTGTTTTGCCACTAATTCCAATTTCATCCCTTTATGGTCTGATAGAATTCAGGGTAGTACTTCTATTTTTTGTATATTTGCTGAAAGTTGCCTTGTGACATAATATATGGTCTATTTTGGAGAAGGAGCCATGTGCTGCTGAGAAAAAAGTGTATTCGTTTACTGAGGGTTGAAATATTCTATATATGTCTGTTAGGTCTAAATTATTAATTGTTTTAAAGAGGCTTCAAGTTTCTTTGTTTAGCTTTGTTTGGATGATCTATCCATTGGTGAGAGAGGTGTGTTGAAGACCCCTAGAATAACTGTCTTGTTGTCTATTTTACTCTTGAACTTGAGAAGAGTTTGTTTGATGAATGTAAGTGCTCCATTATTTGGGGCATATAGATTTATGATTGTTATATCCTGTTGATGAATAGTTCCCTTATGTAGTAAAAAATATCCCTCTTTGTCCCTCTTGATTAGTTTTGGTTTGAAGTTTACCTTATTTGATATGAGAATGGAAACCCCTGCTTGCTTCTGCAGGCCATGTGAGTGATAAGACTTTTCCCAGCCTTTCACTTTCAGTCTATTGATGTCTTTTTCTACGAGGTGTGTTTCTTGGAGACAGCAAATTGTTGGGTCATTTCTTTTAATCCATTCTGATAATCTGTGTCTTTTGAATGGCGAGTTTAGGCCATTAACATTCAGGGTTATTACTGAGATGTGATTTTTATTGCAATCCATTTTTATTTGTATTATGGTCTTTAGCTTGATTTGGTTTCTTTTCTGGTTGGTATTTCCCTTAGTTTAATATCTCCCTTTGTTTATTTTCATTGTTATTTTTCTCTTCTTCTTCATGAAAAATGTTGCCCAGAATGTTCAGAAGTGCTGGCTTTCAAGTTGTGAATTCTTTTAACTTTTGCTTGTCGTGGAAGGTTTTTATTTCATCTTGAAATCTAAAGCTCAATTTTGCTGGATATAGGATTCTTGGTTGACATCCCTTTTCCTTCAGAGCTTGAAATATGGTATTCCAGGATCTTCTTTCTTTTAAGGTCTGGGTTGAAAAATCTGAACATAGTCTGATTTGTTTCCCCCTATATGTAATCTGCTTCCTTTGTCTTGTGGCTTTTAGTATTCTCTCCTTGCTCAGTATATTAGGCATTTTCATTATAATGTGTCTTGGTGTGGATCTGTTGTGATTTTGTTTGTTTGGTGTTCGGTAAGCCTCTTGAACTTGGTTTTCCCATTCATTCCTCAAGTTTGGAAAATTTTCTGTAATTATTTTGTTAAATAAATTACTCATTCCTTTGGCTTAAAACTCTGCCCCTTCCTCTACACCAATCATTCTTAAGTTTGGTCTTTTTATGTTGTTGCATAATTCTTGGATGTTATGTTCTTGATTTCTTATGAGTTTTGCTGTGTAATCTAGATTTTTTCTCTAGGATATATATTTTTGTCTTCATTGTCTGAGGTTCCTTCTTCCAAGTGGTCTACTCTGTTGGTGATGCTTTTAATTGAACTTTTATTTTGATTTATTGCTTCTTTCATTTCCAGAATTTCTGTTTGGTTTCTCTTTAGAGCCTCTATTTCCCTATTGAAGTAATCTTTTACTTTCTGTATTTGTTTTTGGAGTTCTTTGTCAAAATGATCTTTTACCACCTGTATTTGCTCTCTCATCTCATTTTTGAGTTCATTCTTAAGTTCCATAAACATTTGGAATATGTAATTTCTAAATTCCATCTCTGGCATTTCACCAACTGTGCTTGCCATGGAATCTACTGATGAAGTATATTGACATGTTTGTGTCACTTTCTTCCCTTGTTTCTTCATGTTGCTTGTGTGTCTTTTTTTCCTGCACTGTGGGACCTTGACTATTTCAATTTTACCTTAAAGACTTATGTTGCTCCTGAAGTACAATGCTATCAGATCCCCTTATAATTCCTTTACACTTTTAAATATAACACTTTCTATTCAGAAAATCCAAGTTTGATCACAATGTACACATTTAGTTAACCCAGAAATTGTTTCCAATTTACTCTGTACACTTCTGATGGGGTTTTATAGTTTTAAGTGTTGGACACAGAGGTGATATGTTTAGGAAGAAGGAAGTGAGTGTATTGAATTGTTCTTTATTAGAAAGTATAAAAAGAAAGTTCTATGGAAGTGATTTAGTGGAAGTGGTTTAATATCAGCATACGAGAGAGGAAAGAGAATGGAGTAAAAAATTAGGTGGAAAGACCAATTTATATATAATTTATATATAAACCTAACTTATGCAGCCATTGAGAGAATAAATAAAGAAAGATGGAAAAGAAAAAAAATGACAAAAGCGTAGGAATTTGTGTAAGAGAGAGGAGAGAGAGAGTCAAGGAAATAGAGAGTAAACTATATATAACTCCACTTTGCTATATAGTTCAGTTGCGCCTGTTCTAGAAATCCCAAATTCTGCGTATAACTTGTTTTTTCCTTCGTTGAGTATGCAATGGCAGGGTGTAAATAGGGAAGATGAAGGAAGAAGAAAAGATGCAAAAGTGAGAAGGAAGAAAAGAAAGAAAGAAAAGAGGAGCAGAAGCAAACAAACACAACTGTCAATCAAAGCAAAAAACAAAGCAAAACAAAAAAACCCCCAAATAACCAACAAATCAAACAAACTAACAAAAAAAAAGTCGAACCCAGGAACAAGTCTCAAACAAAATGGACCCTGGGTAGCCCTTCTTTTTTCCTTTCCAGTTTAAGCTAATTGTATCGGATCACGTCCAGACTGCCAGGGATCCTGTAAGTGGAGTCAAGGTTGCACCTTTGGCCAGTGGCAGAATGGCACAGTGGAAGAGTGGCTCAGGGGGATTGTGTGTCAGCAGATGAATGGCACTGGGAAAGGGACTCTCCAGAAGGCACCCTTTCCCCACGCCCACCCAACAGTTGCAGCCTCTTGTGGCTGATGCGCTGGCCCCAGACATGGCCTCCCCTGCTGTTTGCCCGAGACTCACCCAGGTTTGCGCTATTCCCAGCGTGCTGGCGGATCCCTGGATGTCTGCAGCTACCCTTCCTTTCCACCCTGCTCCTTTGTCTGGATCAGCCACTGCTCTCTTCAAAGATGGTGGTGCTCTCCTCCCACTCAACAGCAGTTCCACAGACCTTTGTGTCACTCCAGAGCGTGCAGGATCGGCTTGGCAAGTTGAGTGAAAGAGCTTTACGTGGACACCGCTAGTGCTTCTAGGCTCCTTTCTATCCTTCTTCGCTGATTGGTTTCAAAGCCGCTGTGTAGATCGTCCCCTTGCCACAATGTTATCGGGCGGCTGTGCTGGTAGTGCCGATAGCGTTGTTTTGGACTGTGGACCATTCCAACTTGGTCCCCGTGGGCGGTCCAGAGGTTGTTGTATTTCACCGTCCAGAGGTGTATGAACGTCTCAGCTCCTTTTCAGTTGCAAGAAAATTGCTAGTAATGCATTCAAACTTCCCACTAAGCATCTTTTAGTAACTATGTCCAGAGAGCACCTCCCTCCTGTCTGCCATCTTCCCAGGATCTCAAAATCAGAAATAAATATTGATGAAAAAACCCAGCCAGGCGTTGTGTGTGTACACCTGTAATCCCAGCAGTTTGGGAGATTGAGGCAGGAGAATCATAAGTTCAAAGCCAGCCTCAACAGCTTAGTGAGACCCTAAACAACTCAGTGAGACCCTGTTTTAAAATAGAAAATAAAAAAAAAGGGCTGGGTATCTGACTTAGTGGTTAAGTGCTCCTAGGTTCAATCCCTGGTAACAACAAAGCAATATAAAACAAACAAAAAATCAATATAGCATAACTTAGAAAAATATGAATCTGTTCCTATTCTGTCAAATGATTCAAATACTTGAATCTTACAGAAATTTTCTCAGAAGTATTTTTAAATATCAGCTAAATTTACCTAATGATGGCCATGGAATTCTCAAATAAGCAATAACTTAAGCTTATTTTACTAGACAACTACTGGAAAAGGGTACATAATTTCATTTTTCTGACAATTTAAGGTTTGAGATGCGAAGATGCCCCCCTCATGCCCTTTATACTCTTGATTCTACTGCTAATCAGAGAAGGAAAGGACAGGTATGAGTGACTTCTTGTGTCTTTCTGATGCTCAGAGCCTATAAAAATTTTCACTGTTTAGGGAGGGGTTAGACATTAAAGGATATTTGCAGAATTCAATTTATGATCAGAAATAAACAAAACAAAATGTCCCAAGGTGTCTCATTGTGTGAAGAGGTAATAAAGTGAGTTATTCCCAAGAAAACTCAAGGGAATATCTTGTTTACATCACCTCTCAGGACCTCAATCTTTTAACAGTTTCTCTTAGAAAAAGATTCAGCTCAGTGTTGGTGTTTGAAAAATAAGTGTTTCCTCGCAGCAAGAGTACAGCAAGAGTTTGGAATAGAAACCACTGCAAAATCCACTTTGTGCCCAGCTGTCAGGAGAAAAGGTTGGATGTCTCTGAGACTGTTAACTGTGCATCTACAGCTTATATCTCTGATCTCTACTGTATTTAATGTGAACTCCTCTCATCCATTGTTCCTCTGCTCTAGAACAAACTCATCCCAGGCTCCAGGTAAGGAGGAAGATGCTGAAATGACCAGGAAGGAAGATTTGAAAGAAATAAGATTCTCAAAAACCAGAAATCTTGTGTGTATCCTTAGAGAAGGCTAAATATTTTTTTTTCCAGCCCATAGTCTATTTGAGAGAGGAAATTTTTCTTTCCCAATTTTCTCAAGAATCCTCAATCCTAGAAATCTTGCTACTGGGCTCTTCATGAGGGGTTCAGTTTAAGTAGTAAGAGTTCTGAGAAAGCAAATGTATCATTTTCCTCAAACTAGCTATGCCCTTCCAGACTCTCCTTATTGTCTGATCTTTCAGTCCTTTCAACATTAGTGTTCTCTTCCTCTTTCATTTTCCTTTTCTTTTCTTTCTTTTTCTTTTTTTTTTCTTTCTTTCTTTCTTTCTTTCTTTCTTTCTTTCTTTCTTTCTTTCTTTCTTTCTTTCTTTTTTTTTTTTTGTACCAGGGATTGAACTCAGGGTCACCCAGCCATTAAACCAAATCCCCTGCCCTATTTTGTATTTTATTTAGATACAGGGTCTTATTGAGTTGCTTAATGCCTTGCCATTGCTGTGGCTGGCTTTGAACTCACTATCCTCCTGCCTCAGCCTCTCAAACCACTGGGATTACAGGTGTGAGCCACCACACCTGGCTTCTTTTACTTTTTTTGTAATTTCTTCTTGGGGTTACTCACTAAACTCTCAGGACTCTGCCTTAGATGTAAGACAGAGCTTCCTGACATTGGTCACCCATTGTCTGGGAATGGGGAGGGAGCCAGAGTTTGATAAGCACTAATGTGGCTGTGAGGGTACTTTAAGCACCAGTACCAGAGTCCTCTAAGGCATCAATACATTCTCCTTCTGGGGTTAGAATGAGAATTAGAAAAGACTTGCAAATTTAGGGTCTCTTCCTATTTTTTACTTAGAACTGCCAATTATGTCCTCTCACCTATGTAATTACTCCAAGATGATATTACCTTGTGATTTTCCTTATTGCATGATCTTTCCATTCCAAAGAGATCACCTAGTTGAATCAGCATCATCTCTGCTTTTTAAATTTTCTGTAAGGCTTTAAATGGATGAATAGTGCTTAGGAATACTAAGAAATTCATGTGTGATATTGCCTACATGTGGAGGAGGTGTCCATTCATTCATTCCCTCCAAGCCAAAGGACTCTCTGTTAAGTTAGGCTAGACTAAATTCATATTCAAACTAGATGAAAATTCTTCAATAGAAACTTGTCACCCTGTGAATGAGAAATCCAGTCATACTTGGCAGCTCATGAGCCAGTGGTCCAGTCAAAATGGTTCTGTTCACACTCATTCTATAGTGCCAGCTAGACATAGGTTTTTATGTGTGAGGGGAAAAAAATCCTTCCATGTTTGAAGTCTTTGACTACCCTCTACCTAAAGATGGTCCTGCCCAGAGTGCTGATTTTCTGCTCCAATCATCTCCATCCAAAAGGGTAGTTCTAAGACTAGTACTTCAATCCTTCCCAGAGATCTCACTACAGCTCTGAGTCCCAGTCATCTGTTACCTTCTACAATTCTTTCTATGATTTGCTTATCCATTAACTTGGATCCAGTCATATATTCTTTGTTGCACATGTACAGCAAACTAGGGACTTTGAATAGTCTGGCTGGCTTCAGAGCATCAGATAGGTGCCTGATTTCCTACCGATGCACCCAGCCAACTGATTGGGCACCCAGCCAGCTAATTGGACATTCTGAATGAAACTGCAGCATGAATGATGTCACACATTGTTACATCACATAAGACATTACAAGTATGCAGACGGTTGTTGTGGCTGCATTTGTTCTCCGCGAAGTTCTCCACAGTGTGTGGTGTTGCTTATGGCTAGCCCCCTCTTTATGGTTTTGGCTCCACAACAGAAGACCCTTCCTGCCTTACCCTTGAGCACCACCATCACAATATAGGATTATTTCTCTGATCCAATTAAGAATTTAGGAAAGGACAAAGACTGTGGATTATAGCACAATGGAAATGTGTCTTAATTGCCTTTTGGCAGGGGAGGGAGTGCTTGTAAAGATGATAAACAATCTACTGGAAAGAAAATGTAAAAATTGATTATTTAAATCTGGTTTGTGATGAAATCAAATGTAAACTGTGTGCTGTAATCAATAAGCTAGAAAGTAAACTATAATTGGGGCTTCCTACTAGAAGGACAATTCCTTTTATTTCTTTTAAATTCATATAATACATCCTTTTTTTTTTTTTGGTTCAGATGAATAACATGAATTTTCCAAGAAGATATTTCCTAGTATTATTCACACAATTGTCGAACAGTGGCTACAATTTATTGTACTCTCCCAGCAAGGATCACCAAGAAGGTATAATGCTGGTATAACTGTACCTACCACCAAAGGGCTCCAGGTGAAATATCAGGATGGAAAATTATAAAATCCAGTGTCTTACATGTTTACAAGAATTTAAAAATCAAGTACATTTGTTCTTCCAATGAGAGCCTCACTGGATTGGATGTCCCATCACAGTCAATGTTTGATGGTCCAAATCTGTAGACAGGCATAAACATCCATGGGCAGAGGAAACAAAACTTATCTGACTGAATTCATCTTGCTGGGGCTTTCTTCAGATCATCAGACCCAGATCCTGCTGTTTGTGGTATTTCTCATCATCTACCTGTTAACTGTGTTTGGGAATCTACTTATCATAGTCCTAATCCACATTGACTCTCGGCTTCATACACCAATGTACTTCTTCCTCAAAAATCTGTCATTTACTGATCTCTGTTTCTCTACAACTATAGTTCCTAAGATGCTATCCCATTTCCTGGTTATAAGAAAGACCATTTCATTTACTGGGTGCTCAACTCAGATGTTTTTCTTCCTAGTAATGGGGTGCACTGAAAGTTCACTTCTAGCAGTGATGTCCTATGACCGCTATGTGGCAGTCTGCAAGCCCTTGCACTACTCCACCATCATGACCCAGAGGGTTTGTGTTTTCCTAGTCATAGTGTCCTGGGTTAGTGGAGTATTTGTGTCTTTAGTAGATACCACTTTCACTTTATGTCTCCCATACCAGGGGCCAAATATAATTAATCATTATTTTTGTGAACCTCCTGCACTTTTGAAGCTGGCTTCAGAAGAAACCTACACAGCTGAGATGATTATCTTTGGAATGGGTGTAGTAATCCTCTTAGGTCCTGCCTCTCTCATTCTTTTCTCCTACTGGAATATTATCTCAACTGTGGTTCAAATACAGTCAGGGGAAGGGAGGCTTAAGGTCTTTTCTACCTGTGGTTCCCATTTTATTGTGGTTATCTTCTTCTATGGGTCAACAATATTTATTTACATGCAGCCAAATTCAAAGAAAATGAATGAGAGGGATAAGGTAATCTCAGTGTTCTACTCAGTCATAACTTCCATGTTGAACCCATTTATATATAGCCTAAGGAACAAGGATGTAAAGGAAGCATTTAGGAAAGTACTTAGAAGATAGAGCCAATTAGAGGCAGTAATCATTCTATTGTTATATAATCAGGGTATGAAGACATTAGAAAGTTCACCATTTTCAACAATTTTTATTCTGAATGATCTCTAATCTGAGACATCACCCAATGCATACATGTTCCTCTTACATATCTACAAATATTTCTGGGTTTGTCTATTGCAGTCTTGCTAAAGCTTTATTCTCTATGACCACTGCTCATTTGCAAGATGACAGCTTATTGATTGATATATTAAAAATATTTTAATATAGTGAACAAGGTTTTCATTTATGTCGTCTTATTGGTACCCCCAATCCATTTTCATACAGGGATATTTCCTTTGGCTCTAAGCTCTACAACTTCTTGCTAAACTCATGCCAGGATCATCCATAGCCATTTATGGATCTTAAAATCCTAGCAAATATTAAAAGACTAGATTCCACAATTTCCTATAAGAAAAATGTCAGTGATTTTTGTTCCACGAAACTCTGTGATAGTGGGATCATTTAAAAAATATCTGTAGAGATCCAAACTACTGTTATAGATAATTCAACCACAATTGGAGAGAACTGTTGATGTAGATAACAAGGTCCAGCAAAAGACTTTAATATCTCATCACTGTCTCCCTCTTAGGATAATTGCTGGCTTGAGGAAACCAGAATTGAGAAACAAACTTCCTATACCAGAACTGTTGTGTGAAAAGCCCCGTGACACCAGTATTCCACAGCTTCTCTTCCCCCTGGCATGCTCTCCTCTCCTCTCTAGGTTCAATTTTGCCACTATCCATTAAGATCTCTGTGGGAAGTGGAACTGAATGGCTGACATCTAAAGGGGAAATATTGGAGTTTGTTTTTTGGGATGAATTAGTTCCTTTAGCTTTTGTAAATATTGTTTTAACTCTATGTTAGGGCAGAAGCACTACTCATAACATACCTGCAGCTACTCACTGTCCCTGCTTTAGAAGAAAATTCAGTTGTCTCATTCACCAGACTCAACTGAATGTCTCACTATAGGCATAAAGTGGAATGGACCCAATATTTCATTGGTATGCAGGAATCCTACCAATTCTCATCCTGGTTGCAGGGCCTGTGGATCATGAAAACATAGCAGTAGACCATACCAGTGCTAGCCATTTTTCCCCATGGTCTCCATTTCTCTTTGTGAAAGTCTTATGGCACAAGCATCCCCTTAGTTGTACTTTCTTTCCCAGATTTACACATATGCCACTGGCCTGTTCTACCTTTCTGCCATGGAGAAGGATTGTCTTGGTGGGGAAGATTCCCTTTGTGGAGAATCTTGGCATGTGGAGACGAGTGCTGCTCATCTTGCCCAAGCCTCCTTTCATGAAGTGGAAAGAGTATAGAAGCACTTTATTCTTTTCCAGGAAGTAGCTTATACTTGGGTTTCACCTCTCAATTTGTGAAGTTTTCTTAACAAATGTATGAACAAGCCGGGCGCAGTGGCGCACACCTGTAATCCTAGCACTCTGGAGGCTGAGGCAGGAGGATCGCGAGTTCAAAAGCCAGCCTCAAGAATGGCGAGGCACTTAGCAACTCAGTGAGACCCTGTCTCTAGTAAAATACAAAAAAGGGCTGGGGATGTGGCCCAGTGGTCAAATGTCCCTAAGTTCAGTCCCTGGTACAAAAACAAACAAACAAACAAAAAACCCAAATGTATGAACAGCAATTAGAGTAAAGGATGACATAGGACAGAGAAAACGAGAAAGCCCTGATGAAATCAAAGTTTGCCACACTGACTTCTGGCTTCTCTGCTTCAATTCCCCTGGCTTGCCCTTAATATCCAATGAGGTTCATTCTCTGTGTTTAATGTATTGTGTGTAGAATGGGTGATCAAATGTGCCATCATCATTCTCTTCCCCCTGTCATACTCTCCTCTTCTCTCTGGATTCAATTTTGCCACTATCCATTAAGATCTCTGTGGGAAGTGGAACTGAATGGCTGACATCTAAGGGGAAACATTGGAGTTTGTTTTTTGGGATGAATAGTCCCTTTAGCTTTTTGTAAATATTGTTATAACTCTATGTTAGGGCAGAAGCATTATTGATAACACCTGCAGCTACACAGGCATGATGTGTTGCATTTTTAGATAACATGAACTAACATGATCCTATACAAAGAAATACACACTTGGTGAATTCAGTATCCTGATTTCATCAGACACTGAACCATTTCTAAATATTGGGTAAAGCAAGAAAGTTCAACTAAAGAACTTTAAAAAACATAGATCTAATTAATATATATCATAATATTGATATTTCTTTCTTTTTTATTAGAGCATTATAGTTCTACATAGTATTTGGGTTTATCCTGAAAAAATCACACATACATGGAATTAAATTTCAGTTCACATTCCTTTCCTTCTCCCCCTTCTAAAGTGTTAAAGCAGCATTTTTGTGTGTGTGTGTGTGTGTGTGTGTGTGTGTGTGTGTGTGTGTGTTCTGGGGACTGAACTCAGGGGCACTTGGCCACTGAGCCATGTCCCCAGCCCTATTTTGTATTTTATTTAGAGACAGGGTCTCAGTGAGTTGCTTAGTACCTCACCACTGCTGGTACTGGCATTGAACTCATGATTTTTTTCTGCCTCAGCCTCCTGAGCTACTGGGATTATAGCCGAGCGCCACCATGCCTGGCTAAAGCAGCATTTTAGGTCAACAGATGGCTTACAACAATATAAAGTTGACATATCAAATATAGAATGAGAAAAAAAAATAATCAGAATTGAGTACTTGTGTCATTACAATGTAAGAAAGGACACACTGGAAAAAACTTGTTGAAATAATTCAATTTCATTGTTTATCTGAGATATTTCTCAAGTATTCTAATCCACCTATCTGGTAAATTTTCTATTGCTAGAAACAATTTTGTACACAGTATTCTGACACTCCCTCTACCAAAAGGGACCAAAAGTGCCCAAAGATTGGTAAAAATGAATATCAGAGCAAGAAAAACTCAAGATGTTTTGTCTGTTTTTAAGAAATAGTGACTCAGCTCCAGATTCTGGGGTCATTGTTCTCCCACAAAAGGTGGGCAGGTAGTGAGTGATAAACAGAGGCAGCCAAGTTTCTTCCATAGGATCTAAAGGAAAAGGCTTACTTCTTCTAGCACTGGTGCTTCTGGTAGGGGTCTTTATATATATATATATATATATATATATATATATATATATATATATATATATATATATATATATATATATATATATATATATATATATATATATATATATATATATATATATATATATATATATATATATATATATATATATATATATATATATATATATATATATATATATATATATATATATATATATATATATATATATATATATATATATATATATATATATATATATATATATATATATATATATATATATATATATATATATATATATATATATATATATATATATATATATATATATATATATATATATATATATATATATATATATATATATATATATATATATATATATATATATATATATATATATATATATATATATATATATATATATATATATATATATATATATATATATATATATATATATATATATATATATATATATATATATATATATATATATATATATATATATATATATATATATATATATATATATATATATATATATATATATATATATATATATATATATATATATATATATATATATATATATATATATATATATATATATATATATATATATATATATATATATATATATATATATATATATATATATATATATATATATATATATATATATATATATATATATATATATATATATATATATATATATATATATATATATATATATATATATATATATATATATATATATATATATATATATATATATATATATATATATATATATATATATATATATATATATATATATATATATATATATATATATATATATATATATATATATATATATATATATATATATATATATATATATATATATATATATATATATATATATATATATATATATATATATATATATATATATATATATATATATATATATATATATATATATATATATATATATATATATATATATATATATATATATATATATATATATATATATATATATATATATATATATATATATATATATATATATATATATATATATATATATATATATATATATATATATATATATATATATATATATATATATATATATATATATATATATATATATATATATATATATATATATATATATATATATATATATATATATATATATATATATATATATATATATATATATATATATATATATATATATATATATATATATATATATATATATATATATATATATATATATATATATATATATATATATATATATATATATATATATATATATATATATATATATATATATATATATATATATATATATATATATATATATATATATATATATATATATATATATATATATATATATATATATATATATATATATATATATATATATATATATATATATATATATATATATATATATATATATATATATATATATATATATATATATATATATATATATATATATATATATATATATATATATATATATATATATATATATATATATATATATATATATATATATATATATATATATATATATATATATATATATATATATATATATATATATATATATATATATATATATATATATATATATATATATATATATATATATATATATATATATATATATATATATATATATATATATATATATATATATATATATATATATATATATATATATATATATATATATATATATATATATATATATATATATATATATATATATATATATATATATATATATATATATATATATATATATATATATATATATATATATATATATATATATATATATATATATATATATATATATATATATATATATATATATATATATATATATATATATATATATATATATATATATATATATATATATATATATATATATATATATATATATATATATATATATATATATATATATATATATATATATATATATATATATATATATATATATATATATATATATATATATATATATATATATATATATATATATATATATATATATATATATATATATATATATATATATATATATATATATATATATATATATATATATATATATATATATATATATATATATATATATATATATATATATATATATATATATATATATATATATATATATATATATATATATATATATATATATATATATATATATATATATATATATATATATATATATATATATATATATATATATATATATATATATATATATATATATATATATATATATATATATATATATATATATATATATATATATATATATATATATATATATATATATATATATATATATATATATATATATATATATATATATATATATATATATATATATATATATATATATATATATATATATATATATATATATATATATATATATATATATATATATATATATATATATATATATATATATATATATATATATATATATATATATATATATATATATATATATATATATATATATATATATATATATATATATATATATATATATATATATATATATATATATATATATATATATATATATATATATATATATATATATATATATATATATATATATATATATATATATATATATATATATATATATATATATATATATATATATATATATATATATATATATATATATATATATATATATATATATATATATATATATATATATATATATATATATATATATATATATATATATATATATATATATATATATATATATATATATATATATATATATATATATATATATATATATATATATATATATATATATATATATATATATATATATATATATATATATATATATATATATATATATATATATATATATATATATATATATATATATATATATATATATATATATATATATATATATATATATATATATATATATATATATATATATATATTTTAAAATTGTGGTAAAAACAGTAATAGTTATCATCTTTTCCATTTTAAGTTTACAGTTCAGCAGTATTTCACCTATATTTTTCATCTTGTAAAACAAACTCTATACTTATTGAACAAAACCCTATATTTTTCTTGCTCTATAGCTGCTGGAAACCACCACAGCATTTTCTGTTTCTATGAGTTGCGTATAAGAAGAATCATAACAGCATTTGTCTTCTTGTGACTGGTTCATTTCATTTAGCATAACATTCTCAGGATTCATCCATGATGTAGCATATGATAGGATTTCCTTCTCTTTAGGGCTAAATAATATTCCATTGTATGGGCATATCAAGTTTGGTTTACCCATTCATCCAGCAGTGTACATTGGACTTGCTTCCAACTCTTGCCTGTGGTAACTTGTGCTGTGTTTTTTCTCTTTAAAGTAAGAAATACTGAGAACTTTGATAATGGAATTAAATTAAACTTAAGAAAACAACAAAAAATAAGCATCGAGAAAAGAGACTAGTATCTATGCTAGTGTACAACAAAATAAATTGATTAAACTTGATTTAAATCTTGCTTTGCTTTACTATTACTTCAACATTATCAGGTTTTGAAGAAGAGGCAATATAGGGTGGTGGCTAAGAGAATGTGAACTGGATCTGGGAACCTGGGTTCCAAGCCCAGCTTCCTGGTACCCTCCCCACACCTCCCCCCCCAAAAAAAAAGATGAAAAGAGAAAATCACTTGTCATTCTAACACTCAGAAAAATATACATGCACAACCTGGAAAGACAAATGTTAAAATGAGAATAACAGTAAAATATTTCTATAACCCACTATTTTATCTTAAATATCCTGCCAACATTTTTGATGTTTTAAAATATTTGACATTTGTAGTGACTACCCAATATTTCATTATTTGGGTCTTCTTTATTTAATTATATATATATACATATATAAATACATATATGTATATATATATATATATATATACATATATATATATATATTTATACTGGGGATTGAACTCTGGGTCACTTGACCACAGAGCCACATCCCCACCCCAATTTTGCTTAAGAGACAGGGTCTCACTGAGTTGCTTAGGACCTTGCTTTTGCTGAGGCTGGCTTTGAACTTGCGATCCTCCTGTATCAGCCTCCCGAGCCACTTGGATTACAGGTGTGTGCTACCACGTCCAGCTGATACTTGGATTTTTTAATATTTATTTTTTTTACTTGTTCTTTTTAGGTATACATGATGGTAGAGTGTATTTTTTGATACATTATACATACACATAGTATACTATGTGTACTTATTATATTATTATTATATATATGTACTTATTATATTATTATTATATGTACTTATTATATATGTATATATATGTACATATTATTATATATGTACTTATTATATTATATATGTGTATGTATATATTATATATATTTATATATATGTACATATGTGTACTTATTATATTTATTATTATATATTATTATTATACTATGTGTACTTATTCTGCTGAGGATCTCATTCTTGTGGTTGTATATGATGTGGAGTTTTACTGGTAATGTATTCATATATGAACATAGAAAAGTTATGTTCCTTCCCTTCATTTACCTTTGTGTCTTTTTATCAATGCTGTATACTTACAGTTAACATAATAATAAACATGCATATAGAATAATTTTCCCTATATTGTTTTTTTGACAAGCTATTATCATTTCTATTATAAAATAGTAAGATTGAATTTACTTTATCAAAGTATATTTCTCATTTTAACCCCATTTCCTACATATTGGCAACATACCCCTCATGCAGATTTTACTATTTTCAGTGATACAAGAACTTTGTTATCACGTTATAAATTTTGAAATTTCATGTTACTCTGATGAGAAAAAAGATGAGAAAAAAGCCATCTAGTTTTAATTGGCTTTGCTAAGTTTATTATTAATTGTCCCTTCATGTATATATTTATTTTACTATAATATTTATCTTATATTTCCTTATGATATATCATCATACTTTCCATACTAAAGATATTAATTCTTGATCTGTCATGTATGTTATGGTTATTTCTCCATTTTGGTGTTCAAATTTTATATTGTGAATGTGTATATACTAAAATATTTTGAGTCAAAGTTATAGATGTTTCCTTTTGTCATTTGTACCTTTGTTGTCAGGTTCAGCAATCTACCTCATGAAGTCAGTCAATAGTCAACTTATTTTTAAGTGTCTAAGGCTACATATATGTATGTGTGTGTTTGCATGTGATGCATGCATACACACCTGAATCTCTCTGGAATGTTTTCTCTATGATGTTTTGTGGACACATTTTATTTGACACTACTTGCTGCATTGCATTACCCAAGTAGGATTATGGAATAATGTTCATTTTTCTGGCTTATTGGAAATATCTTTGGCATATAACTAATTTTTACATAGCCTCTACTGATTCTGGTGTGTATTCTGTCCCATACTTTGTCAGCTTTTTCTCTATTTTAAAACCATCTCACTGTTACTACTTATATTGTCTATATTAAAATCTCTTCATATGTTTAAAATATTTTTTATTTAAAATATTTTAGCTCCTTTTTACTTAGAAAATGCAGACTAAATTTTAAAATATACAATACATATAAGCATAAAAAAGAAAGTCGTTAGCCACTAGCCTGCTCCCACTAGAGTTCTACTTCCCAAGGGTAATCACCATTAAGAGAATATTGTCAATGGATTGATTAGCCATGTATACAAACTATTCTGCTATGGCATGAAAATAGTTTTACCAGGGGTCCTTACATATTTTCATTTTTATTTTTAATTTTGAGGAAAGATTAGTTCCTAATTTTACTTACATGACAATGTGAATTTCTCTTGTAGTTTCCATTAAAAAAGAGTTTTTAAATAATTTAAAGTACATTTTGTTATTTCAATCACACTCAAAAATTAAAAGATCTATTAATCAAAGTTGATTAATACATTGGAATTTCATTGATTGATACTTGAAATTTTGTTGTATTAGTTCTATGCATTTATATATATTTGAGCCATATTTAAAAAAAATAGAGTTTAATAAATGGAGGGAATAGCTTGATTAAATTTAACCTAAGCTTGCCTTTGCCCCTCACTACATATACTTAGAAGACTTTCATTCTTCATTATCACATTTGACCTTGGTTTTGAATTTTACTAGCAACATAGTTCCAGCCCCAACAGAACAAAGAATAAAAGAATGTAAATGGCAGAAATAATTAATGAGAATAATAATCATCCTCAATCAAACACAGTATCCATATATTACTAGCTTTGTTCTTTCTAATCTTGCTATAATAATAGGATGGATATCATGATTCTGTTATTTGAGGTTTTTTTTTTTTTTTTTTTTTTTTTTGGTACCAGGGATTGAACTCAGGAGCACTCTACCACTGAACCACATCTCCAGCCCTATTTTGTATTTTATTTAGAGACTTAGTGCCTCGCTGTTGCTGAGGCTGGCTTTGAATTCGTGATCCTCCTGTCTCAGCCACCTGAGTTGCTGGGCTTATATGTGTGTGCCACTGGGCCCGGCAAAAGCAAGATTTTACATAATATTTTGAGCTAGCCTTATGTGTTGTCCTAAAGTCTCCATAGGTCTTATATTTTGTTGAATATTTACACAAAAGCATTAGGTATGGGTAAGTTGTATCACCATTTTACAGTTGGATAAAAGCAAGGCACAGAAAAGTTAAGTCATTTGGTCACACATCAACTAAACCAGTCAGGATTCACACCCAGGAGCGCAGCTTTAGAGACCCCTGCTGATCAGTAAGCTATGTTGCTCTGTACAGCTGACAGCAGTCTGTGATCAGTGGACTCACACTGCAGGAGAAATGCTGTAGAACAGATACATATTAAAAATACACACACACACACACACACACACACACACACACACACATATATATATATACAAACATACACATGAATTCATACTTCATGTATTCAGACTATATACCATGTATGTAAGATTAAACTATATATCATGTATGAAATTTGATGGCTTCCTTTTCACTTAACAATCCATTACAGACAGTACATCATCAAACTTGGAAATTGTATCATTTTAAATTTTACCTAAAAGGCAAATATAGTATCTCATTTGTTGTTTTAATGAGTATGTTTTATTTAGTTTTAATTAGTTATACATGACAGTAGAATGCACGATGATACATCATGCATAAATGGAGTATAATTTCTCATTTTTCTGGTTGTGTATGAGAAAACATTCGACCTTTGGTTTTTTGTTATGGATTTAGTTTGCATAGCTTGATATTCTCCAGCTCCATCCATTTACCAGCAAATGCCATACTTTCCTTCTTTTTTAATGCTAAGTAATATTCCACTGTGTGTGTGTATATATGTATATATATATATATACATATATATATATATATATATATATATATATATATATATATATATACCACATTTTCATCATTCATTCATCTGTTGAAGGGTACCTAGGTTGGTTTCATAGTTTGGCTATTGTGAGTTGAGCTGCTATAAACATCAATGTGGCTGCATCACTGTAATATGCTGATTTGAAGTCCATTGGGTATAAACTGAGGAGTGGGATAGCTGGGTCAAATGGTGGTTCCATTCCAAGTTTTCTGAGAAATCTCCATACTGCTTTCTATAATGGTTGTATCAATTTGCAGTCCCGCCAGCTATGTATGAATGTAGCATTAATCTCTAGAATATATAAAGAACTCAGAAAGCTTAACACCAAAAAAAAAAAAAAAAAAAAAGAAAGAAAGAAAGAAAAGAAAAATAACCCAATCAATAAATGGGCTAAGGAACTGAACAGACACTTCACAGAAGAAGAAATACAACCAATCAACAAACATGAAAAAATGTTCAACATCTCTAGCAAATAAAAACTACTGTAAGTTTTCATCTTACCCCAGTATGTCTTTGTTTTATGTTTTTTGTTTAGTTTTACCTATTTTTGTGAACTAGAATTTAAGTTTTGTGTAATTTTTTAATGGATCATGTGTTTTTACAGCTGATTTTCAGAGACTTTCATATTTTATAAATAATAAGAGTATTTGTTAGATTTTTTTGCAAATATTTTCCCAGACATGTAATATTTACATTTTATTTTGTTTGTGGCACCCATTACATACAAATCTGGTATCTTTAAATTTTAAAGTTGTTAGCATTTTCCTTTATAAAATTTTTGGTGTATGTTTATAATATATTTTATCATTCAGGAATTGGATGGAAAATGGGGGAGAAGGAGGGAGGAAGAGAAAGGGTGAATGAATTAATGATGGAAAGTCAGGCTACCTCATTTCATAGAAATTTTAGAATTTTTAAATAACTTTTGTTTATATTTAAGATATACAACATAATGTTATTAGATACATACAAATAGTATAAAGGTGAAACAAATTAATATATGAATCATCTTACATATTTACCCTTTTGTTTCATAATTTTTTGTGTGTGGCAAGAGCTGCTAAATTCTATTCATTTGGTCTGAATCCCAAATATAGTATAATTTTATCACCTGTGGTCTTCATGTTATCCATTAGATCTCTAGAATGCTCATCCTACATATCTGCCCCTTCTTATCCTCTGAACTACCTCTACCCATTTCCAAACCACTGCTCACTCCAAACTCTGGTTACCACTTTGTTTTCCATGTGTGTGTGTTTTGATGTTTCTTTGTAAATTCCACATATAAGTGAGATTGTGCCAATATTTTTGTTTCCTTGTCCGTCCTATCTCACTTCGCCTGTCTGCCAGGCTGGTATCATCCACAGTATGATGAATGGAAAGATCTCATTCTCTTTTGAGCTGAGTAGTATTCCACTTCTCTCTCTCTTTCTCTCTCTCTCTCTCTCTCTCTCTCTCTCTAGTACTAGTGAGATCAAGTATATTCTTATGTCCTTTGGAAATATGAGTTAGTTGTTCATAACTTTTTCCATTGTTCTTTTTTCTGAAGAATTTTTTACTATAATTTTATTTGGTATATACTAGCACAGGAATATTTAGTTGTTCAATTTGTATCAGACAACATCTCTGCTCAGTTTCCATAGGCTAGACTTTGCTCTGATTTAAAAAAAAAATACAACTAATTTACCTGCAAATAATGTTTGTCACTTCTGTAAATATTTGTTCCCTTAATATTTTCTATTAGTTTTTGGGCAAGACCCATCAAAATGTTGAAGAATAACTGTTAATATAGGCTTGACTGTTAGTTCTGTATCTATTGATAACTCTGCCATGAAGATTAGTTCCAACTCTGCAAATGGAAAGGGAATGTGGGCTTCTCTTTAAGGAGTGGATGTGAGAAACAGAATTGTGCACACCTTTAACCTGTGCAAGCAGTTTTGAGGAAGAAAGAAAACAAATTGCAGGGTACACAGGAATGAGCAGGGCTTACAGAAACTAGTTTGAAAATGTTTCTGAGTCTTATTTTCTGTACATTGTGAACAATAATAACCATCTTATATGGATTTCAAAGAAATTATTAATAATGAGTGGCACCAGGAAATGCCCAATAGATAATGAGTGTTATTATTACCAAAGGACTCTGTGCAAAGGGAGAGGAAAATGTGTAGATTAGGGGATGTTTAAAGGTACTACTGAATGCAATGACCAAAAAGTAGCTATTTTTTTTAACTGATATCCCAGAGAATGCTCTTTATGTTAAAAACAAATGAATCTGGGCAAAGGACAGAATCACAGAATAATATATCATCCATTACCTTAACTTTTTTTTTCCCCTTGATCAGAGTGATTCTCTATGACCATTTTGTAAATAGGATGAAAAATATCAGCTTTCATGTATGATAACAGGCAGTTAACAGCATAAAAATCTAACTGGTTTAAAGTCACATCATTTGTTTTCTTCCTAAACCTACGTGGAAGGTTGCACAGTATGCATCATTATTGTCTCCTGGCTAACAGGTGGTCCATTTGTGGGTTGGTATGCAGCAAACTCAGAATGATTCTTTACACTGGTGCTACTAAAAAACTCAAGGGGAGAATAAATAGAAATGGCTTTCAATGGTTGAAGTGAAGGAAAAAGAAATCCAGATGTTTGGCATAAGGAAATCATGCATAAAGTCATATATCATGAACCAAATTTGGATGCTGATTAATAAAATATCTCAGTTATTCAGATTTTTCTGAAATAACTAATGCACTTCTTTTCTTGATGCTGTTCTATAAACAGGGACAAACATTCATGGGAGAGGAGAACCAAACCTCTGTGACAGAGTTTGTCTTCCTGGGCCTCTCTCAGGACCCACACACCGAAGTCCTGCTCTTCCTCCTTTTTCTCATCATCTACCTGCTGACCTTGCTGGGGAACCTGCTAATGGTGGTGCTCATTCACATGGACTCCAGACTCCACACTCCCATGTACTTCTTCCTTAGGAACCTGTCCTTTGCTGATCTCTGTTTCTCTACTACCACTGTGCCCCAGGTGCTCGTCCACTTCCTAGTGAGGAAGAAAACCATTTCTTTTGCTGGGTGCTCAATGCAGATCATTGTTCTGCTTCTGACTGGGTGTACAGAGTGTGCTCTTCTGGCAGTGATGTCCTATGATCGGTATGTGGCAGTGTGCAAGCCCCTGCACTACTCTACCATCATGACTCACTGGGCATGTGTCAGGCTGGCTGTGGGTTCCTGGGCCAGTGGAGCATTTGTGTCCCTGGTGGACACCACATTCACATTGCGTCTTCCCTACCGAGGAAACAATATCATTAACCACTTTTTCTGTGAACCTCCTGCCCTCCTGAAGCTGGCCTCAGCAGACACTTACAGCACGGAAATGGCCATCTTTGCAATGGGCGTGGTGATCCTCCTAGCTCCTGTCTCCCTCATCTTGGTCTCCTACTGGAACATTATCTCCACTGTGATCCAGATGCATTCTGGAGAGGGGAGGCTCAAGGTCTTCTCTACCTGTGGCTCCCATCTCATTGTTGTTGTCCTCTTCTATGGGTCTGGAATATTTGCCTACATGAGGCCAAACTCCAAGACCACAAAGGAGCGAGATAAAATGATCTCTGTGTTCTATACAGTGGTGACTCCAATGTTGAACCCCATTATTTATAGCCTGAGAAACAAGGATGTCAAAGGGGCTCTCCGGAGAGTAATTGCAAAATAATCTTATTGGAGGTGGAGCTCTTGGATTATGATGACCATTTTAGGGATGTGGAGAGAAGAGATTTTCTTGAAAAATTTCCCACTTTCATCCCATTTTTCCCCCTTTTGTTTTTCTATATGTCTTCTCAGATCAAGTTGACACATTTCCTATGCAAAGTAAGGTACCTTGGTAGACAGGAAAGAAATTAAATTTTAAAAAATAAATGGAAGGGGAGCGATACAAAATAAAACAGGGAAGGTGATTAAAGATCTGAATGGTACTTATATACTTTGTATACAAGCAGTTGTATGTAAAAAGATGATATACTTGTGCATTATGAATAAGTAAATAAATAATAAAAAAAAGATAATGGAAGAAAAGGCGATATGAAAAAGAATGAAGAAAGAAGTAAATAGTCACTTCTCTCTTAGCCTGTAAAAGTAAAGAAATTAAAACAAGTAGGCACATGATTATATGTCAAAACAGAAGTAAAGAACCAATCAACAAAAGCAACAAGCTATCACAAATGTGAGAGTTGTTTCTGGCAATGGACTAATTTCTTTCATTCTTGCATGCTTTTGAACCTGTCTTGCATATCCCAGGCACATTTATGGAACTTGGCATATAGACATAAAAAATGGTGTTATACTTTGATGTAGTTTTCAATCCTAAATTTAACAATTTCTGAAATTGAAAAGAGTGCATTTAATGAATAATGAGTGGTGGAATTTTTTGAGAGTTGTTTAGTGAAGAGAGATATGAAGTTGAAAATTAAAAACACTAGTTGGAAAAGTACTTTGGATTTGATACTAAAGAACAAGAATGTGGCCAGCAGCTAATCATGAAAAAAAAAAAGGGGGGGGTAAGATTAGAGGATTTATGAGAATAGTAACAGAAAATTAGAATAAGAAAAGGAGGCCTGTCCATCTTATACCTTGGTAGGACATTTGAACTTAATAGTGTAGACCAGAGTTTGTATGGCATGACAAAGTTGGTTCCTGAGTTGCTTGTTAAAAATAGCATTTCTCAGTACAGAATGAGGAGGGGAACTTGACCTAAGGAATTTCCATTTAAAACAATCTTCAGGTTTGTTACAATAAACAAAACTTATTATAATAAAACTCTGCCTTTTAAAGCAATAGGATGCCTTTGAACATAAATGAGATGTGCAATTATGTGCTTAAGTCTGAGTCCTCTATTAGACTATGAACTCCATGGCAGTAAAGCCTGTGACTGTTTTGTTGATGTCTGTGTTACCACTGCAGTAAGTACCAGCCATTGCTGTTGCTCCAGAAATAAACTTCCTTATTTTCAGAATAACTAATAAAGCTGGTGTTTAAGATTGAGAGATGAGTAGGATAATTGAATTTGTATGGAACTCAAATAAATGTGAGGAGTGTTTAATAAATCTAAGAAATTGTGCCAAAAGTTGAAAATAGAAAACCAAGTGTCTCAGTGATTTTATTAAAATGAAGGTGACTGGTGACTGGCCTTATAGCATACTAAAGGAGTGGTGAAGTGTGTGGAAGAGAGAGAGAGAGAGAGAGAGAGAGAGAGAGAGAGAGAGAGAGAGAGAAAGATATATTCCATACATACGCATACACTCCATCTGCACACACATACTCACTGCATATTATAGAAAAGATCCCAATGTAATTCCACAGTATAATCCTGGATAATTCCACAGTATAATCCTGGATAAGTCTTGATGTTTCTGAAAGGCAGAGGGAAAGAATCCAGGACAGAATCTTGGAGTTACCAACAAGTCAAGGAGAAGGAAGAGTAGCCAGTCAATTCCATCATAGTGAGGGTCAGACACTCATAAGGGGGATCCAAATAAAGGTATGTCCAAAGTGACAAGAAATGAGGCTTTTCTGGAAAGATTCTAAAATGTATCTGATTTTTATTGATTAATAAAAGGCTATTGAATTTGTCAATTAAGTTATTATTGAACTCCTGAACTATTACAACCAAATAATGGAATCACATGGTTCTAACATCCTGTCACAAATGCTACATAATGCATTCCTGAGAAGTTGTTTTTTGGGGTACTGGGGATTGAACCCAAGGGCACTTAACAACTGAGCCACATCCCCCTGTCTCCCCTTTTTAACCTCCGTCCTTAATGTATTTTAAAAAATGTTTTCGTTTTAGATATACATGACAGTAGAGTATATTTTGACATATTTATACAAACATGGAGTATATCTTATTTTAATTTGGATCCCATATTGTGGTTGTACATGATGTGGAGATTTTGTTTTGAGGCAGGATCTTACTAAGTTGCACAAGGCTTTGCCAAATTACTGAGGCTGCCTTTAAATTTGTGATTCTCCTGCCTCAGCTTCTAGAGCTTCTGGGATTACAGGCCTGTGCTACTATGTCCAGCTTCTTCCTACTTTTAAGGTTGTCAAAATCAAATTTTAACATGCCACTAGAAATTTAATGGTTATTACATTGAATTTATAGATTATTTAAAAAATTAACATTTAAGTAGTAGTATCAATTCTTATTCATCTAGAAATGAAGCATATTCCACTATTTCTTAGGTGGAAATATTGAGAGATATATATATACACAATCACATAATTAAAAAATTTCTAATGTAGAGATTGTGATGAAGTTATTCACAGATTTTATGTGTAAACAACAATGACACCCATAGCATAATCCCTGATCTTAAGGAGCTTTTACTTTGGAGGGTGTACAAAGAGAATAATAAAGTCAAACAAGGCATAAAAAAGTAAGTTCTGTATAATGATAAATATGATGATGAAAATAAAACCAGATGTCTGGTAATGTCCTTTGGTCTGGGTGCATGTTGCTTAGAATAAGTAAAGGTTGTGGAATAGGAATTTGAATTGTATTTCAAGTACCAGTGTAGGGGAATAATATTTGAGTTACATTAAAAAACAAACAAACAACAACAACAATAACAACAACAAACCCCAAAAGCCTACAGTGCTATACTGAAAATTTATTTTTAAATTTATTCTGGCTTGTATCAAAATGGTATCTATGGAAAGTGAGAAAAGTGGCCAGAACTGGGAAAAATATTTTAGAAGTATAGCTAACAGTATTACTGATATAGCAGAAAATAAGCCAAAGACTTTCAGATAATTCTTGCATTAATGCACTGAGCAATGGAGTAAATGGCGTCTTATTTACTGATATAAGAATCTTGGAGAAAAATTGAAAAGAATATTTTGAATATGTTCATGTTCAGGTAGAGATTGCTGATAGATGTACATGGCTGCATCTGGCTTTAGACTGCACACACTGCTACTTCTTTTGGGAAAAGTGCTTCCTGAGCTCTCCATTTTCCTTATCCTTTCATCTGAATCATCCTAATTGGCTCTTAGGTTTTGATTAGTTTATTTTTTTCCACCTAGAAGCCTTGTCTAAACTTCCCTAGACTTGGTTATTCTATGATTTTTGTGTTCTATGGCACTTTTCCATGACTTTCCCCCTTGGGATTTACTATTTAAATTTTCCTTTCACTTCTGTATTTTACCATAAAAGTAAACTTATTATTTCTGTTTCCCATTGATCCACTTTGCCATATTCTATAAACTGATTGTTGATACTACTGTTCACCTTGTCATCTAGAGCTCAACTTCTCAAATCATTAATGATAAGTTAGTTTTTGCTACTTTTAAAAAATTCAATGTGAATCAACACATTGTCCTGCTGCACATGACTAGCATGTAGCTCACATCAACCCACAAGCTAGGCAACCACAAAATGGGTCCATTTTATCATCAATAAACCCCAGTGATTATGTACTTCAATAGCACAACAATGCCAAATTGCCAAAATATTGATAAATATTCACTCCAAATTTCTGAACTTACTTGTCTGAATTGGTACCAAACTGTTCTCAGATCCACACCAATTTACCCACTACACTTTGGCACTAATCCAAAGCATACCAGACTCCATTCTCCTTCGAATTATCTTTATATTGATACCTTTTAAATCCAATGAGTATTTTGTTTATAATTCTCATTTTTGCCTCTTTCTTCCCTTTCCTATTATCTGGCATAAATCCAGTCAGTATCATCTCTTGGTTGTTTTATTAGAAACACTGTCTAATTAGTTGTTTATTTTTTTTTTTTCTCTTTGTGGCAGACAGTGTGCTGCTAAAGTTTGCAATGAGAATCTTTCCATTTCCTAATTATCTTTAGGTTACATAAGGGATGATTGACTTTTTTTTTTCTTCCCCAAAACGGTATTAGTAAATGGAATCTGTATCATTTCCAGTCAGAGGCAATTGAGAGCAAACTCAGGTCTCTATTCTCTAGTCCTTTTTTTTTTTTTTCTGGTACCAGGGATTGAACTCAGGGGTACTCAACCACTGAGCCACATCCCTAGCCATATTTTGTATTTTATTTAGAGACAGGATCTCACTGAGTTGCTTAGCACCTTGTGGTTGCTAAAGCTGGCTTTGAACTCACTATTCTCCTGCCTCATCCTCCTGAGCTGCTGGGATTACAGGTGTGCACCACTGTGCCCTTCTTCTGCAGTCCCTTTGATGGAAACTGTGGGAGCTGCATACTGAGAAGTTAGAATCAGTATTAAACGATGGAAAGTTCTTTTTTCAAAATGGTTTTATTAGTACATTATAATTATACATAGTAATGGGATTCACTTTGACATATTCATAGGTGCATGGAATATAATTTGCTGCATTTCAGTCCCCTGTTCTTCCTCTTTCCTTCTCCTCCTTCCTCCCCCTGTTTCCTTCCTCCATTCTTCTGATCTTCCTACAAGATGGAAATTTCTTGATCTCTCAGTCACTGTGTGGAGAATGCTGACTTGGAATGTGCCCTGAAAATAGACTTTGCTGAATTAAATTTGTTACAATTTTAGGCAATTTGTTATGTGCTATAGTTTAGTTTATTCTAACACATCTCATTCTTCTTGTAGCTCTCAAAGTGACTAAAAACTTATATTTAATCTATTTCCATGTTTAATTTGTTTAGAGCCTTGTTACTATTTAAATGATGAAGTAAAAAAATCTTTACACATCACTACTTCTCAGTGTGGCCTGTCTGTTTTTGTTTTGTGTCATTCTTTAAAGAAAACATCTACTCTTACTATCTATCTTAAAGACTGGGCCCTCAATTCATTTTAGGTGTGCTGCCTCCACCTATCAGAAGCACCCTTCTCTCCCCAAGTCCTGTCTAATCAGGGTGTTCATTATTCAATAAGAGACTCCTCCATACTGGTGTCATCATCAACCTCTCACAATCATGAGTGCTCAATTCTTCATTTGTTCTTCCATAGTTCCTAGTAGAATTGTGAAAACATTATTCACACTTCCTTGTGATTGGAATTTTTCAGGACCTGCTATGCTGTCAGACACCTACTTTGTGATGTCTCAATTTAAATACTTTTCAGAACAAAAAGAATTATAACATTATAATTAATGTTTAACTAGAAGTAATTGTAAAACTAATAATAAACACAACAAACCTCTTGATGTAATCATTATTTGCAACATAAGAGCATTTCAGTCTGTGAAGAACTGTAAGGTCACATCAGAGTATACTGCCTAGTGATGTTGTGACCATTGTAGTTTGTGTCCTATGGTGTATGTTGCTTCTACAGTGAGAAAATTACACACAACCTATTGCTTAAATGCATCCCTGTCATAATGCTCCTCCTTGTGATTTGCACACAAATGGCTCAGTAAGTGTTTGCTAATTGAGAAAATTACAGAGGAGATAAGAATTTTACATAGATAGATACTATAATCAGATTCCTTTCATACTAGAAATTAAATGATTAGATTAAATTATCTTTGTATAATGAACATCACCGATTGGATAGCATCTACCAGAATGTCAACCACATAAATTCTTTGAAGAATTGTGAATCTGTGATCACAAAAAATGCCAAAATTAATTTTCCAATTAATTATAATCTTTTAAAATGAAGCTCTTAATGTAAAAGTATCTGCTCAGCTGCTCTCAAGTCAGGCTATAGATAAATTGGTTACTCTGGAGCATAAGGACCTCTGCAGAATATGATACAATTAATTAATCCTATGACAATGCCATGTGTCTTTGTCTATTTATGCTGCTATAAGTAATGTAGAGGGAGTCATTTATAAAGAACATAAATTTATTTCTTGCTGTTTGGGGGCTAAAAGTTAAGATCCAAGGGTGGGTGGGATCAGGGTTTAGGAAAGACCTATATTTGCTTCCAAGCTGGCAGTTTGTAGCTGTATCCTGCAAAGGGAATGGCCACTGTCCTCACGTGGCAGAGTGTGGAAGGACAAGTGAGCTGAACACTGTAGTGTGGATCCTATCTTATAAGGGCTGGAAACACATTAATGTTGGGTGAAATTCATGACCTTACCAGTTCTTCATGATCCCCACCTCTTAATACCATCATATTGCCATTAAATTTCAACCTGGATTTGGAGGGGATACAATCAAACCATAGCATTCCATCCCTGACCTACAAAATCCATGTCTCACATGAAAAATACATCTTTTACACCCCACTAGCTGCCAAAGTCTTATACATTCTAGCATCAACCCAAAAGAGTGAAGTCCCGAGTAATTTAAATTACATAACAGTGAGATCAGGCAAATTACTCTCCAGCTATTAACCTGTGAGATCAAACAAGTTATGTACTTTCAAAATTCAGTGATGGCAAAAGGAGATGCTAGATATTCCCTGTTGAAAAGGGATCAGTGGGAAAGAAAGAAGGAGTAACAGGTCACAATTAAGTCTGAAACCCAAAAAGGGAAGCAACACTAAAATGGGAGTCCTGAGAATAATCTTTGACTCCATATCGTACCGCTGGTCACAATGGGACACGACTTGGGCCCCAACAGCTCTAGCAAATCAACCCCATGACTGGTGGCTGTGGTCCATGCTGTAGCTCTCAGGGATTGGGTTTGGGTGCCTGTAGTTTTCCCAGGCTGGTATTGCACACTGGTTGCTCTATAGTACTGAAATCCCGGGGAGGCCCCAACCTCAAGGTTTGTTGTGGAAACCTCACTCTTGGAGAAAAATTTTGTTGGCCCCCAAGGCTATCTGAAGCATCATTTGAAATTTAGGTGGAGGCAGCTGTGACTTCACAACTCAGGCACTCTTTGTGCCTGCAAAATTCACACCATGTGGCTACTAATGAGGCCCACCACTTACACCCATGGGAGTACTGGTCCCAGCTGTACCTGGGTATGCCTGAGCCACAGGTAGGTTACCCAAGGAACACTGCACCAGAATTGAGGAAGAAGAGACTTGAGGACATCATGGGATGGCCTGTTGTGGGACTTCTTAGCTGACACAGGTTGTATGTTTTGCATTTAATCAAATTATGATATTGATTTCAATAGCACAGTGTAAGTTCATTTATTCAGCGAATATCTAACACATGTATTCACTAGATATTTATTGTGCACTCTCCTAAGTATTTAATATATAGCAATGAATGATGTTCACAATTCCTATCTCCATAGAACTTGCATCTCAGAAAAGGGTGATAAAGCATAAAAATCACAACACATATATGTCCAACATCAAGGAGTGTTATAAAAAAAATTAACTGAAGGAAGGGGGGTTGCAAATTCAAGTGGATGATTAGAGAAAGCTATATTATAGTTAAAGGACATTTCACATCTCTCAGAATTTAGCACTTGTATTGTGGCCAAAATGTTGAGAAGAAAGCAACAACCAAGGAGGAGACATTTGGGAGAAGAAAGTCCCAGGCAGAGAAATAGGGAGGCTAATGGCTTGAACAGGGATATGATGATTGAGATTCAGACTTAGAAGATATGTTCGGACACTAATGAGAGAACAGAGTAATAATGAAGGGTATTATAGAAAGAGGTAGAATGACATCAATAGGGTATTTATATCAATTTCCTGGGGGCTGTCTTAAAAACATTACCACAAACTTTGTGGCTTAAAAAGAAAATGTGGTATATATACACAATGGAATATTACTCAGCAATAAGAATAAAATCATGGCATTTGCAGGTAAATGGATGAAGTTAGAGAATATTATGCTAAGTGAAGTTAGCCAATCCCCAAAAGCCAAGTGTTTTCTCTGATATAAGGAGGCCGATTCACAGTAGGGTTGGGATGGGGAGCATAGGAGGATTAGAGGAACACTAGAATGACCAACGGGGAGGGAGGGGAAGGGAGGGGGCAAAAGGGTGAATTAAAAAAAAAAGATGGTAGAATGAGATGGATATATCATTACCCTAAGTGCCTGTATGAAGTCATGAATGGTGTGAATATACTTTGTATACAACCAGAGATATGTAAAAATGTGCTCTATAAGTATAATATGAAATGTAATACATTCTGCTGTCATTTCTAACAAGTTAGAATAAGAAATAATAAATTTGAAAAAACAATTTGCAGAAAAGTAAAATAAAAGTTCTGGAGGCCAGAAGTCCTAAATCAAGATATCAGTACACCAAACTCCCTCTCAAGGCTCTGGTGTAGGAGCCTTCCTTCCTCATTCAGTTCTTGTAGCTTATGGGCTTCCCTTCCTTTTTTTATTTTTTTATTTTTTTTTAATTTTAGAGACAGAGTCTTGCTGGGTAATTGAGTTACTAGGCTCCCGCTAAGTTGCTCGCAATATCTTTAAACTCATGATCCCCCTGCCTCAACCTCCCAAGCCATTCCCTGGCTTTTTGTAGCATAACTCCAATCTCTACTGCTGCCTTCATATGACTTTCCCTCCATGTCTGTCTTCCTCTCTTTTAATAAGAGCACTTCATTATCTTTGGGTCCCACCTTAATCCAGAATGACCTCATCTCAGGATTTCCCTAAACTATCTACAAAGCCCTTTATTCCAAATAACACATTCAGAGCTTCAATGTGGATATACCTTTTTGCAGGACAAAATTCAACCCTTTTACAGTTTTGAAAGTCATGAAAATGTAACTGATTTTACTTTTCTTTTAATAGAAAACCATCATGATTTTGTGTTTTGAAAAGTTACTTTGAGGAGTATAAGGAGAATGAATGGTAAAAGAACCATCATGGAAGCAAGTAAATCCATCAATGAGTAAGAGTTGTAGCTGAGGTAAGAGATGAGGATCTGAGCTAGGGTTGTACCAATGGTGAGGCCAAGGAGATGCCAAGACAGGTGGATAGGTAGGACATATAGTAGATAAAAGAGAGGCCTGAATCTTTGCTAATTCTTGGCCTGTGAATTCTGTGGATAGTGGGGAGACTCAAGAGTAGAGAGTTGGGAGGGGAAATCAAGAATTCTTCTATTGGAGTTGCTCATATTGGCTTGTGTTGTGTGCTGACTTCATCTACACTACTCTTCTCTATTTCAGTAGCTGTATTTCAATTTCAATACCTTGGTTTATAGTTTTTTTTGTGTGTGTGTGTGTGTATGTGTGTGGGGGTTGTTTTTCTTTAGCAGAAGACAATTAGAATATTTTGAGTTGAAATGCAAAGGTTCTGAACTACTCTGGTAACTATTAGTTTGTGAGGTATCATCCAGATGATGCATGATATGCTTGTGTCAGCTACCTTACACTTTATTATTAAGATCTCTATTTTAAAATTTTTGACAAGGAAAATGATGACCCCAGAAAGCCACAGAGTGGGTTTAAAAACCTCATTGTAGTGCCTGACATTGGTGAGATTTGGGCTTGTGATTGTAATTTTCAAATGCTCCAGGGATCTCTTATTGCAGAAAGGTTATGAAGGTTCACTGCACTGGTTGCTCCAGGGAATTTCCTAAGTATAACAGCTCTTGGGACCTCAAGTTTGAAGACTTCCTTCAGAAAGATCCTCCAGGCTGATTCCTTATGATTTGGGGTTTTGTCTTATAATGAAATAGTACTCTTTGCATTAGGATAGGGTATGATGATGTCCCAACCTCAGCCTTTTTGGGAAACTGCAATGGAGGTTGCCTATTAGGACAAGAATTAGCAGGCTGCAGAATCTGCACCTTTCTTCATTTGCTAATCCTCTCCATCACTACACTCACTTCCTGGGCTTACACCTGCCAGTGCTCCAGGTGAGAGTGGATAAGATGATGGGTGAGGGTGGGGGGTTCATCCTTTTAATCAGTCTGAACCATGATTCTCTTCATGAAGGGGAGGGCTTTGCTTTTCGCTCTTTTGTCTCTCTTTCCCAGCTGGCTTCTAGAGACAATAGATACTCCTCATGAATCCTGTTCTGCAACTCCTCTGGGGATGGTTAAGGTCTTGCAGTACTGCAAGGGCTGTGGACACCCACTGCCTCTCCTTTATCACTAAAGGCTAATGTGGAGATTCTCCTCTGTCTCTTGATGTTTCAGAGCATCTCCCTTCAGGGCTTCCTCCCTTGTTCTCTTTAGCCACTTGTGTTTAGGCATTGGGAACTGATAGCACCAGGCTAGACATCTGAGCCTCTAGTCTTGGAGACACAGGCAGGAACTTGTTGAGCTCAGACTCCCCTGGATGTCCACAGCAGGCTGAGTGATGTGTTGAGCTGTATGTGAAATGAACTCACCTTCTTCTATGGAGACATGGCTGGTAGTGAGGTCCTGAGCTTGTTAAGCTGGTGATGAATCCTGGTGGTTTCTAAGTCAAGACCTGGCCATCCTGAAGTCAGTGTTCAAGGTCTCAATGGCCCACACAGCCCCCTCTTCTCACACTTCTCTTGAAGGAGTGAATGTGTTAGCACCAACATGTTGACATGAGCCCATCATCCAACCTGGTATGTGTGAAGTAATATTGAAATATTGATCATAGAAATAATTAATATGTATTGTTTCTTGAAGCAACAACTCAGTCTGGTAACATGTTAACAAATAATTAGAAGACAATGTAATAATGACAAGTATGTGGAAATCTTTTTCTGGTCATTGTGAAGATAAAGGTCAACTCTGGCTTGTCCAGTGAGTAAAAAAAGTGGTGCCATTAAAGGTGACTGTAGGTAATTAATGGGGAGTTAAAGCCAAAGGAACCAGAATAATTTTGTGAAAGATTTTCAAGTTTAAGAGAACTATGGAATTGTTATTTATTTATTTTTATTTTTTACTAAATCCTAGAAATAAAAATATGGGAAAGGTGAAACATGAGCTGTACCGTAGTCCTCATTTTTATATAAGTTCACTCTCCAGGATATCATTTGTACTTGGGTAAATTATTGTGAGAAGAGTTGTGAGTACAGTACAGGAAGATATTTAGAGAAACCACATTCATGGAACTTGTATTATAATATATTGTTATGTTTTCTTTTTTGTTATTACTTTTTGTTGTCTGTCTCTTTCTATGCCTACTTTATAAATTAAACTTTATCATAAGATTGTACATATATAGGAAAAACAGTATACATAGAATTCAGTGTTATCCATGGTTTCAGGCATTCACTAATATTTCTGGAAGGTATCCCTTGAGGTAAGGGGGGACAACTGTAATGGAATACTATTTGTTCTTAAGAAAGAAGGAAATTAAATTGTTTGCAAAACATGTATAAATGTAAATGTCATTATGTCGAGTGTCATAAACAAGGCACAGAAAACAAATTCCAAAAGATCTCACTTACATTGAATTAAATATCAGAAATGTAGCTAGTGGTTGTGCTAGTGTACAGCAAATGAAAGGGGCTTGATTTCACTCTACCTCTGCTCTACCACTAACCACCAGGTTTTGAAAAAAGAGGCAAAGACTCTTTTGTAGTAGATTAATAAGTGTCTGCAGCCAAGATTGAGAGATCTTGGATCCCTCTCAGCAGTGGAACAGTGGGAAATTAATTTTATCACTGTCCAGCTCAGTTTCATTATCTACATAAAATGGACAAATGATACTATCAAAGGGAAAGATCATACTGAAGATTAATTAATCTTAATTCTGGGCCTCTTAATGAGTTTTAAAAAAGGATGTTTAAAAGAACGTTTAAAATGTTCCAGTATGTAAAGTCAGAGATAAGAAAGAAGGAAGAAATGCTAGAGAAGAAGTAGGCAGGGTCTTGATTTCCAAGAATTTATTGAAAGGTATTATTTGTTTTCTGGTTACTAACCAATGTACTTTTGGTACAGAATATTTGAATACTATAGAAACACAAAAAGATGAAAAGAAAATCCCACTCTAGCACCATCACTCAGAAAAACACAAATATGCATGCCCTGGGGAGACAAATATTAAAATGAGAATTATAGTGTGTAGTATATTTTGTAAATTTTTTTCTTGCAGAATTGGGATTCACCCCTGGGATGCTCTGCCACTGAACTATATTCACAGCCCTTTTTTAGTTTTTATTTTTGAGACAGGGGCTCACTAAGTTTCCAAGCTGGCCTCAAATGAATTTGCAATTCTCCTGCCTCAGCTTCTTGAGTAGGTGGGATTATAGGAATGAATCAATGTGCCCAGTCATGCAAACATTTTTGGTGTCATAAAGTCTTTTACTTTTTTCCTAGTGTTTGCATCGTGATCATCATTTGGACATTCTATGTTCATGTAAGGATACACTAATACCCTCTATCCACAGGGAAGATGTTCCAAGACCCCTAGTGGACATCTGAAACTGCAGACAGTACCACACCTTATATATGTCTCTCACCTAAAAATCGAATGCACTTTTTATCTTAACTAAGCACTTAGCCCACACTGTAGCCATAACTTGCAGTTTTACGTTTGATAGCAAAACTAGCAACAAATTTTTTCCTTCATAATTTCACAGATCAATTCATTACTACTATAGAGTTTATCAACCTTATTAGCATAAGATGTTTTTTCCTTTACTTATTCACTTGGTAACTTTCACCTTTCATTTAAAAGAAGCACTTTCCATCCTCCCTTTGGCATATACAAATTAACAATATCACGATTCTTGCACTTTGGGGGCATTATTAAGTAAAATAAAGATTCTTTGAACACAAGGACTGTGATTCCTTCATAGTCTATATGATAATCTAAATGGCTGTCAAGCAACTAATGGTTCAGTAGCACATACAGTGTGGATACATTGGACAAAGGAATGATTCACATCCTGGGTGAAACCAGGGTGACAGCATGAACTGTCATTCAGAAAAGTGTACAATTTCAAACTTATGCATTGCTTTTTTTTTTTAATTTTACACTTAATATTTGCAATTGAATATAGTTGACCACAACTAACTGACACCACAGAAAACAAACCATAGAAATGGGGTGGGAGGCTACTGTTCTACTATTTTTGTCTTTTTAAAAACCTTTATTATCCTAGTTAATATTTAATAATTATCCTCACTGATATACTTTGTACAAATATTTTAGACAAAATTTTTGGTATTTATTCATTATAAAGTAATATTATATTTATACTTAGATATTTTTTATTTTAGTGAATTTAAATTTAACAAAAAACATCCAACTTAATTTGCTTTTTAAAAATTGTCCTGAGATTGAAATTTATTATGAATTGTCAATTCATAAGTTTCCTTTTTCTTTTTAGTATTTATCTTTTATTTTCTTATTGGTTTATTATATTCTATAGAAAAGGTATTAACCATAATCTGTTTTACATCTTATGGTCATTTTTCAGTATTATTGTTTACTTTCAATTTTTATTTTGGGAATGTGTATAGATTTAAAATATTTTTGCAAATAAATGTTTCAATGGTTTTGCTTTATACTTTGTCCCTTGGTTGTCAGATATAGCAAAGTCTTCTACCTCATGAGATCAATGTAAAATCACCTTATTGTTAAATGTTTAGTGTTTCTTACATATGTGTGTCTGTATGAAATGCATAAACACATCCCGATTTCTTCGTGAATGTTTTCTCAATGATAAATTATGTGAACAAACATCACTTGTTTGTCAACTACTAAGCAATTGTCCTAGTATAAACCATAGAATTATGTGCACTTTTCTGGTTTATTGGAAGTGATAGCTTTGGCCTATGCCCTACTGATTCTGATTTCTACTCAGACCCCTGATTTGTGTAATTTTCCACTACTCTAACATTGTTTTCGTTGATACTACATAGATTTTCTGTATTTTATTAAAACATGTTTTATTTTAAATAATTTTTATTTTATTTTTTACTTAGAAAAATCTAGGTTAAATTGTAAAATAAATGACACACATAAGTATAAAAACAACAAAGAGGAGGCTTCTCCTCAGCCATTTGTCCTATTCCCACTAGAACCCCACTTCCCAAGAGAAATCACTATTAACAGACTATTTTTCTGTGGATTGACTATCCATGCATACAAACTATTTTGATATGGTATGATAATAGTTTTCCTAAGACTCTTCATGTATTTTTTTTTTAATATTTTTAATTTTTTACATCTGGGGAAGATTAGATTCCAATTTCAGATTCTTATACAATGTTAATTTCTCTTGCAGAGTTTTAATAATAAAGGAGTTTGAAAATAGTTTCCAGTAGTTTTGTTATTTCTTTTTGTGGTACTGGGAATTGAACCCAGGGCCTCATGTATGCTAGGCAAGCACTCTATCACTGAGCTGCATGCTTAGACACAGGTAGATTTTGTTATTATAAACTCTAATAAAATAATTTATCAATTGATGAAAATTGATTGATATATTGGAATTTAATCAACAGATATTTGAAATTTTGTTGTGCAAACATCTATGCATTTGCATGTTTGAAATCTTTGATAATTAAAAAACAGTACTTTAAAAGTGGAGAGAATAACCTGATTAAATCTAATCTATGCTTGCCTTGGCCCCTCATTACATATACTTGGATATTGTCTTTCAATCTCCCTTATCACACTTGACCTTGAATTTGGATTTTGCTAGCAATAAAGTTGTAATCCCAAAGGATGAGCAAAGAACAGAGGATGCAATGGCTAGAAATAATTAATAAGAATCACAGTCTTCCTCAATCAAATACAGTAGCCATGTGTTAAAGCTTTGTCCTTTACAACTCTTGCAATAATAATAGGATGGAGATCATGATCCTATTTTACAAAGAGATATATTATTGTGAGCTAGCCATATGTGTTGTCCTAATTTCTTCAAATTTTTTATGTTTTGTTGAATCACTGCATAAAGTCATTAGGTAATTTGCATCACAGCTAAGCAAAGTTAGGCACAGAAAAGATAAGTCACACATTAACTAACCAAGCCAGGATTCAAACCCAGCTTCACAGCTTTAGAGCCCAGTGCTAATCTGTGAGCTATGCTACCTCCATAGAATTGACAGCAGTCCATGATAGTGAGAAATGCTGTAGAAATGGATACACATTGAAAATACATGCATGTATATAAACACACTTTATCTAAAAATCATTAAGATGTATATCACAAAGGAAATCTGATGGCTTGCTTTTCACTTAACCATCTATCACAGCTATCTTGCTGCATCATCAAACTTGGAAGCTATATTCTATTAAATTTTACCTAAAAGGCAAAATATGATATTTCATTTTTTTCAATCTGCATTTTTCCACATTTTTCAGTTTTACCTATCTTGTGTGAATGTGGATTTATATTCTTTTTTTTAAATGCTCCACTATGGCTTTTTAAAAAAAATTTAGTTGTGTATGAAACTTTACTCTTATGTATTTATATTTATGTGGTGCTGAGAATCAAACCCAGTGCCTCACACATGCTAGGCAAGCGCTCTACAGCCACAACCCCAGCCCATGGATTTATATTCTTTACATTAGACTCTAGTGGATTGCGTACCTTTTATTACTTATTGTAGGAGGTCTTCACATACTAGCAATAATAAAATAATTGGGGGGATTTTTTTGTAAATATTTTCCTAGATACATTTTGATTATATATTTTTTATTCATAATGGCATCCACTACACAGAAATCTGATATTTTTAATTGCTAAGGTCATTTGCATTTTCTTCTATTCTTTCCATATTTTCTTACTTATTTTGCAGTAGTGAGGAACCCAGAGCCTCATGCATGCTAGACAAGTACTCTAACACTGAACTACCTGCCTTAGCCCTTTTTAAATTTATTTTGAGACAGGGTCTCACCAAGTTATCTACACTGGCCTTTAACTTATTGTCCTCCTGTCTGAGCCTCTGAGTAGCTGGAATTGTTTATGTGCATCAGTGAGCCTGTCTATTTTTAAAAATCTTTGATACATACTCAGGAAAGCTTTACAACCCAAAGATTGGATGGATGGATAGATGGATAGATAAATGGATGGGCAACAGACAAATATATAGGCTATATAATTTCACATGAAACCTAAATGCTGTAGGGTTTGAATGTGAGATGTCCCCCAAAATTCATGTATAAGACAATATAAGAAGGCTCAGAGGAGAAATGATTGGGTACTGAGCGTCTTAACAAAATCAGTGAATTAATCCCCTGATAGGGATTAACTGAGTGGTAGCTGAAGTGGTAGGGTGTCACTGGAGAAGGTAAGAACTGGGGTGTGGCTTTGGGGTATATATATTCATATCTGGCAAGTGGAAACTTCTTTTTCTGCTTTCTGATCATGATGTGAGCTGCTTCCCTCTGCCACACTCTTCCACCTTTCAGCCTCACCTCTAGCCCTGAGGAACAGAGCTGGCCTTCTATGGACTAAGACCTCTGAAAACTTGAGCCCTTAAATAAACTTTTCTTCCTCTACAATTGTGCTGGTCGGGTCATTTAGTCACAGCAGGGAAAACAAATGCCTTAAATATTAAACTATTACTGCTTCCTCAGAGACCTATATACATAATTTTCTAAAGCGATTAAGCAATTCTTTCATAATTTTGTTAAGTAACACACTGATATAAGATGGTACTTTTTCCATAAATTTCTATCTATACTAATGTCTATTGCAGTTCTAAAGTATACTTATTGGTTGGTGGTTTTATGGTTACTCAGTGTACACTATATAAAATAAAGGGAAATTGATAATATATTTTATATCTTCTAGGATATGTTTTCTGTGCTCCCTCATTTAAAAATTTTATTATTTTTATTTTTGTTTTGTTTTGGCACCAATGATTGAACCCAGGGACACTGAACCACTGAGCCAGATCTCCAGACCCTTTTTATTTTTTATTTTGAGGGAGAGTTTCACTAAGTTGCTTAGGGCCTCACTAGGTTGTTGAGACTGGCTTTAAACTTTCGATCCTCCTCTCTCAGCCTCCTGAGCCTCTGGGATTACAGAAGTGCGCCACCACACCTGGCCTACTTTATTTTACCTTTTGTGTGTGTGTGTGTGTGTGTGTGTGTGTGTGTGTGTGTGTGGTGCTGGGATTGAACCAAGGGCCTTGTGCATGTGAGGCAGGCACTCTGCCAACTGAGCTATAACCCCAGCCCTTTATTTTACTTTTAATTAACATAATAAAATGACATATTTATGGGGTTCACTATGGTATTTTGTTACACATAAGGTAATACGTTTATATGTTACCTCAAACATTTATCATTTTTTCTTTTGGGAACATTCAAAATCCTTTTCTGCCAGCTCTTTTGAAATATACAATAAATCACCATTAATGAGAATCACCCTATGGTGCTATAGAACTCTAGAACTCTATCTTTCTTTATAACTGTATTTTTCTGCTTGTTTACCAATTGTTGTCTATGCCTTTCTCTTCCAGCCCCTCATGACCATCACTCTACTCTCTACTTCTATGAGATCAACTTTTGTAGCTTTCATAAGTGAATGAGAATGTGTGAGATTTGTTTCTGCTCCTGGCTTATTTCTCCTAATATGAAGTTCTCCAGTTGCATTCATCTTGTGGCAAATGTTAATATTTCATTTGTTTATGACTGAAAAATATTCCAATGAGTATATATACCACATTTTCTTTAATCATTTAGTGGTTGAGGGAAATCTTATTTTATTCTTACCTTGACTATTAATAACAGTGCTACACTAAGCGTGTCATTTTTCTTGTTTCAAAAGAATTTTTCCCCCATATTTTACTTGGTCATTTGAGTACATAACAACACAGAAATGTTCAATTATTAAACTTATGTCATACTATATTTCTTCAGTGATTAAAGGCTTAATTCAAGTCCTTTAAATTTTTATGTACACCATCAAATAATCTGCAGATATTGTTTTTTTCGGGGGGGGGGGGCGCGTACTGGGGATTGAACTCAGGGGCACTTGACCACTGAGCCACATCCCCAACCCTATTTTGTATTTTATTTAGATTCCCTTTCACCGAATTGCTTAGCACCTTGCTGTTGCTGAGGCTGGCTTTGAATGAGTGATCCTCCTGCCTCACTTCCTGCACTGCTAGGATTACCAATGTGAACCATTGTGCCTTTTTATTTTTTTTAATTTTTTCATTATTCCTTGAATTCTTTCAATTGTCCTTTGAGCAAGGCCCCCAAAATGTTGAAGATAACATTTAAAACATGCTGTTATCTTTCCAGGTACTTACATTGCTACCATTAATTTATATAATTAATTTTAACACTTTTAAAATGGAAAATAGTGTGGGTTTATATTCAAGTAATGGATGTGAAGGATAATTTGGCCTTCTGTACAACCTGTTTTTGAAAAGGAAAGACTGCTCTAATGGCAATGAATTCCCTCTGCTTTTGCTTGTCTGAATATGATATTATTTCTTCTTCATTTCTGAAGGATAGCTATGGTAGGCATAGTAGTCTTGGCCTGCAAATAAATGTTTGTTAGTTTTAGTTTTTTCTTTCAGTACTCTTAGTATATTACCCTATTATCTCATAGCCTGCAGGTTGTCTGCAGAGAAACTTCTCTAACTCTAATGGGGATTCCTTTATATGTATGACTTGAAGTTTCTCTCTTGCTGTTTTAAGGATTCTATGTTTGACTTCTGACAACTTTTTTATAATGAATTTTGGAGAGGATCTATTTGTGTTGAGTCTATCTGGGGTTCTATGAACTTTGTGGATCTGGATGTTCGTATCATTCCTAAGACTTGGGAAGTTTTCACTTATTATCTCATTAAATATGCTTCTTATGCCTTTTCCATCTCTTCTTCCTCTATGTGTCCATCTGTAAATATTTGTTTGCTTAATGGTATGACATAGGTTTAATGATTAAAGAGATGGAAATGTTTACTTTCCTGATTAAATAATATACATTGTATTCTTGAATTACATTGCCATACTATAACCTATAAAGATGTACAAATTTAAAAAATTTAAATGGTAAGTAAATAAAAGATTCAAGAGGAGAAAAATAGAAATGGCTTTCATTTATTAAGGCTGAAAAAAAGAAAACTCAGTCTTTGGCATATGGAAATTATGTATAAGAGAGTAATCAAGAAACAAATTTGATGCTGATTAAAAAATATCTCAGTTATTCAGATTTTCTGAAATAGCTAATGCACTTCTTTTCTTGATGCTGTTCTATAAACAGGGACAAACATTCATGGGAGAGGAGAACCAAACCTCTGTGACAGAGTTTGTCTTCCTGGGCCTCTCTCAGGACCCACACACCGAAGTCCTGCTCTTCCTCCTTTTTCTCATCATCTACCTGCTGACCTTGCTGGGGAACCTGCTAATGGTGGTGCTCATTCACATGGACTCCAGACTCCACACTCCCATGTACTTCTTCCTTAGGAACCTGTCCTTTGCTGATCTCTGTTTCTCTACTACCACTGTGCCCCAGGTGCTCTTCCACTTCCTGGTGAGGAAGAAAACCATTTCTTTTGCTGGGTGCTCAGTGCAGATCATTGTTCTGCTTCTGACTGGGTGTACAGAGTGTGCTCTTCTGGCAGTGATGTCCTATGATCGGTATGTGGCAGTGTGCAAGCCCCTGCACTACTCTACCATCATGACTCACTGGGCATGTGTCAGGCTGGCTGTGGGTTCCTGGGCCAGTGGAGCATTTGTGTCCCTGGTGGACACCACATTCACATTGCGTCTTCCCTACCGAGGAAACAATATCATTAACCACTTTTTCTGTGAACCTCCTGCCCTCCTGAAGCTGGCCTCAGCAGACACTTACAGCACAGAAATGGCCATCTTTGCAATGGGCGTGGTGATCCTCCTAGCTCCTGTCTCCCTCATCTTGGTCTCCTACTGGAACATTATCTCCACTGTGATCCAGATGCATTCTGGAGAGGGGAGGCTCAAGGTCTTTTCTACCTGTGGCTCCCATCTAATGGTGGTTGGTCTCTTCTATGGCTCAGCAATATTTGCCTATATGAGGCCAAACTCCAAGCTAATGAATGAGAGGGATAAAATGATCTCTGTGTTCTATACAGTGGTGACTCCAATGCTGAACCCTATCATTTATAGCCTGAGAAACAAGGATGTCAAAGGGGCTCTCTGGAGAGTAACTGCAAAATAATGTTTTTGGAGGTGGAGCTCTTGGATTATGATGACCAGTTCAGTGATGTGGAAAGAAGAAATTTTCTTGAAAAGGTTTCTTTTTTCACCCCATTCTTTCACTTTTTTCCTTCTCTTTTCCAAAGTCTTCTCAGATCAATTCGATACATTTCAAAGTAAGACAACTTGGTAGACTGGAAACAAATTAAATTAAATCACAGGAAATGAAGAAAAGTAGAAGAGATAAGAAGAGGGAGGTAGGGAAGGACAAAGAAGAAAGGAAAGAAGGAAGGAAATAATCACTTCTCTTTTAGTCCATAAAAGCTAATTGGGAGATTAAAACAAGCAGGAACAAAACTGCATGTCAAAAATCAAAGAATACAAACCATCACAAATAAGAGTATGTTTCTGACAATGGAGTAATTTCCTTCATTCTTGCATGATTTTGAACCTGTCTTATGTATTTCAGGCACATTTATAGAACTTGGGATATAGATACAAATTGTGTTATACTTCTATGTGGCCTTCAATTCTAAGTTTAACAACTTATAAAAATGAAGAGTTTATTTAAGGAATAATGTGTGGTATAAGTTTTTTAAATAGATTTGTAAGGAAAATACATATGAGGCTGAAAAATAAGACAAAAGGTCTAGTTCAATAATTACCTTGAATTTCATACTAAAGAAACTGTCCAGCAGGTAATCATATAAAAAAGCTGAAAATTGGAGGATTTAGGAGAACAGTAATAGAAAATTAGATAAGGTAAGAAAAGGAGGTCTGTATATCTTATGCCTTGGTAGGACATTTGAACTTAATAGTGTAGACCAGAGTTTGTATGGCATGATTAATTTGGTTCCTGCATTGTTTGTTAAAAAAATAGTATTTCTCAGTACAGAATGAGGAGGGGAAGTTGACCCGAGGAATTTCCATTTAAAACAATCCTCAGGTAATTCTTAGTAATAAAAACACTGCCCTTTAAAGCAATAAGATGCCTTTGAACATAAAGGAGACGTGCAATTATGTGCTTAAGTCTGAGTCCTCTATTAGAGTATGAACTCCATGGCAGTAAAGCCTGTGACTGTTTTATTGATGTCTGTGTTACCACTGCAGTAAGTGCCAGCCACTGCTGTTGCTCCAGAAATAAACTTCTCAATTTTTAGAGTAACTAATAAAGCTAGCATTTAAAATGAGAGATGAGAGATGAGTAGGAGAAATGAATTTGTATGTGAACTCAAATATATGCAAAGAGTGTTTAATAAATCTAAGAAAGTGTGCCAAAAGTTGAAAATAGAAAACCAAGCAAGCATCTGGGTGGTTTTATTAAAATAAAGATGACTGGTTTTATAGCATACCATAGGAGTGGTGAAGTGTATAAGAGAGACAAAAGAATAAGGATATATTCCATATACATCATATACTCCATCTGCACACACACACACACACACACACACACACACACATCATATTATAAAAAATGTAATTGTACAGTATAATCCTGGATAAGGCTTGATGTTTCTGAAAGGCAGAGGGAAAGAATCCAGGACAGAACCCTGAAGTTACCAACAAGTCAAGGAGAAGGAAGAGTAGCCACTCAATTCCATCATAGCAAGAGTCAGACTCTCAGAAGGGGGAACCAAATAAAGATGTGTCAAAAGCAGCAAGAAAGAGGCCTTTCTGGAAAGATTCGCAAATGTCTCAGATTTTTATGGATTAACAAAAAGTTATTGAATTTGTCAATTAAGTCATTATTGAACTTAGCAAAAACTACTACAACTGAATAATGGAATCACATAGTAGTTATAGATTCACAAATGCTAGAGAATGCATTCCTGAGAAGGTGTTGTTTTGTTTTTGTTTTTGGTACTGGTGATTGCACTTAGGGGTGATTAACCACTGTGCCATACTCCAGCCCCTTTTCAAAATTTTGAGACAGGTTCTCTCTAAATTGCTTAAGGACTCATTATGATGCTGATACTGGCTCTGAACTTGTGATCTTCCTGCCTCAGCCTCCCAAGCCAAGGAATTACAGACACATGCTACTGTGCTTGGCTCTTTTCTACTTTTAAATTTGTCAAAATCAAATTTTAAAATGCCACTAGAAATTTATGGTTATTACATCGAGTTGATAGATTGTTCATAAAGTTAACATTTAAGTAATAGTATTAATTCTTTTTCATCTAGGAATGGGTATATTCCACTATTTCTCAGGTGAAGATATGAAGATACACACACACACACACACACACACACACATACAATCACAATCACATAATTTAGAAATTCCTAATGTAGATATTACACTAAAGTTATTCCCAGATTTTATGTAGAGGCAACAATGATACCAGTAGTGGTTAATTTGAATTGTCATCTTGATGGATTAAGAGATGCTAAAAATTGAGAGGCCTCTTGGTGTGTCAAGGAATGATTGGCATGTGGGGTAGTGAACTGAAGTGGAGACCTTCCCTAAGCATGGGGAGCAGAATCCAATAGGCTGGAGGCTTGGACAGAATAAAATGTAAAAGAACAAATAAGTAGCAGCAGATGCAAGCTTGATTTTTTTAGAACAGGTTCTTGATTGCTGTTGCAATTGTCTGAGGATATCAGACTCTCGATCCTTCACTCTTCCAAAGTGGACTCATTCTGCCAGTGATTCTCCAGGGCGTTTCCAGAAGCCTTTAGTCTCTCACTGAGGCAGCATCGTTGATCCCTCTTGTTCTGAGGTGTCAGCATCTTGGATTGTGTAGCTATTGGTTCCTCCAGCTCTCCAGCCTGCAGATGGCCATGTGGACTATTGAGCTTCTGGCTGTGTAAGCCAATCTAATAAATCCCCTTTTTATAATCATACTTCCTGTTGATTCTGTTCCTCTAGACAACACTTACTAATACAGCAACCATATCATAGCCACCCATACCATACCATAAGGAGCTTTTTAGAAGGGTGGAACCAGAGAGTAATGAAGTAAAACAATGCATAAAAAAGTCAGTTTTAAATAATAATAAATGTGATGATGAAAGTAAAACAAGATACCTGGTAATGTCCTTTGGTTTGGATGCATGTTGCTTAGAATAAATAAAGGTTGTGGAATAGGTATTAGTTTATTTTTTTCCACCTAGAAGCCTTGTCTGAACCTCCCTAGACTTGGATATTCTGTATTCTTGTGTTCTATGGCACTTTTCCATGACTTTTCCCTTGGGATTTTCTATTGAATTTTCCTTTTATTTCCATATTTTACCAAAAAAGTAAGCTTATTATTTCTGTTTCCCATTTATCCATTCTCCCATACTCTATAAGTTGATTGTTGATACTACTACTATTCCCCTTGTCATCTAGAGCTCAAGTTCTCAATCATTAATGATAAAAGTTAGTTTTTGCTACTTTTAAAATTCAATGTGAACATTGTCCTGTTGCACATGACTAGCATGTAGCTCACGTCACCCCACAAGCTAGGCAACCACAAAATTGGTTAATTTTCTCAACAACAAACGCATGGATTATGTACTTCAATAGCACAGCAATGTCAAATTGCCAAAAGTATTTATAATAAGTATTCACTCTAAATATCTGAACTATCTTGTCTGAAGTGATAACAAGTGTTCTCAGACCCACATCAGTTTATCCACTACACTTTGGCATGAATCTCAAGCATACCAGACTCCATTCTCCTTGGAATTATATTTATATTATTAAATTTTAACTCAAATGAGCATTTTGTTTTAAATTCTCATTTCTGCCTTTCTTTTCTTTCCTGTTACTAGGCCTAAATCCAGTCAGTAATCACCTTTTGGCTGTTCTATCAGTGACATTTTCCAGTTAGTTTCTTTTTCTCTTTGTGGCAGACAGTGTGCTGTTGAAATATGCAATGAAAACCCTCCCATTTCCTATTGTCTTAAAGTTACACAAGGGGTGATTGACTATTATTCTGACCAATAAGGTCTCAGTAAACAGGACTTGTTTCATTTCCAGTCAGAAATGAATGGGAGCAACCTCAAGGTCTCTGCATTCTCCAGTCCTTTTGGTGGCAACTATGGAAGTTGCATGCTGAGAGCAGAGAATCAGAGTGACTTGAGGAAAAGTTCTTTTTTCAAAACGTTTGTATTAGTACATTATAGTTATACATAACGGGGCTCATTTTGATACACTCATACATGCATGGAACATAAATTGCTGCATTTCAGTTCCATATTCTTTCTCTTTTCCTCTCTTCCTCCCTCCCCTGTTCTCCTCCCTCTGTTCTTCTGGTCTTTCTATAAGATGGAAGTCTTTTGATCTCCCAGTCACTATGTGGAGAGTGCTGCCCCAAAAAGTCACCTGAGAATTCAACTTTGTTGAATTAAATTAGTAAAAATTTTAGGCAATTTGTTATGCAATATAGTTTAGTTTATTCTAATACAATCTCATTCTCTTTGTAGCCATCAAAATGATTTTTAGAAACATATGTCTCATCTCATCATTTCCACATTTAACTTTTAATGCCTTGTTACTATTTAAGCAATGAAGTAAAAAATAATCTTTACACATTACATGTTCTGGATGTAGCCTATCTTTATGATTTTGTTTTGTGTCAATCTTTCAAGAAACATCTATTCTAGCTATACTAAAGGACAGGGCCCTCATTCATTGTAGTTGTCTGCTTGGAGTAGCGACACTGCAGGAGAAAATTCGGAGGCAGGATGGAAGCGAAAAAGTTCTTTTATTCTTCTCTGTCCGGCTCCTGTAACCTCTAACACAACACACACTCCTGTAAAAAAACCACCACACACCCACACACAATGGCGTTGACTCTGCACGCTCTCACTCTGGCCCAGTCTCGCTTGCCCAAGCAAAATGGCCCCGACCGGATTTCTCTCTCAGCGTAAGTCTCTCCAGATCCCGCACCAAGTCCCACAAGATCCCAGGCCAAGTCCCGCGAGACCACGGAAGGCAGCAATGCCCGGGCATCTCAGCCATCTCTCCAATCAGGGCTCTTGCATTTCCCCCCTTTTGTTTTAAAAGAGGGGATGTTGAGACTTTAAGGTGACAAGCCTTTTGGTGACAGCCAAATTGCATAGCATATCAAATTGTTTAAACAAATCAGCTGTCTTGAGTTTTATCAAGTAACACATTGAGTCTTCTAGACGAATATCTGCAAGGCATTGTCCTGTAAAGTCCCAAACAAATGAAAGATCAAAATGTCCACTTGTTATAACATGGTGATCTAGGAAGCCCCATGCATGTAGAGCAGAGGCCACACTGTTGGTGAGGTTGTTTGATGTTTGAGCAGCAGGGATGTTTGTAGTGACCACGATTATTGTAGCTTTTATGTCTAGACAATGCCGCCAGCAAATCTTCAGGGCCCGCTACCTAGAAACTGAAGCATGAATTATTAAAGGAAAGGCAGTGCTATTCCAGCACTGAGTCAAGAGGCGAGTTGTCAAACTAAAAAATAGAATTATTAGATTAGAAAATTAAAGTTGATTTTTGTTCACACACATTGCTGCTTGAGCTCACACAGACATAAGCTGGCAAAATATCGTATTCAGAACAAAACAAAGAAAGACTGAGGGTATTTATTGCATTAAAAATAGAGTAAAGAAAAGCTAAAGGCACTTTGGAAAAATAATTTGTTAGCTGGAACCCTTGAGTCTCTGTAAACTTACATGAGATTATCTGTTGAAATAACTCAAATTAATCAGCTATAAAACAAATATAGTTAATTACTAATAAACATTACTATGTCAAAACACCAAAACAACAGGCTACACAGCACTAGTCATATTGTTCGCTAAAAAGAAATCACTGGGACACCTATAAATCAAAATTGAAAGTACCTTCACTTATTAAATTATTTACCTAAATTGAATATTTTCAAACTTAAATGAATTAAAGTTATTTGGATCCATATATATATATATATATATATATATATAATTTTTTTATAAGCGCTTAGTTATCTGTGACGTCACACTGGACAGACACACAAACCCACATATATTTGTGACATCACAATTACATGAAATTTAGACAAATGCACAGACATAAAGACATATATAAAAAGAGAAAAAATACAATTGTGTGCACACTAAAGAGAGATCTCTTCGTCTCAGCCGGGAGGAATGACACTTAAGTTGTGAAATATTTTGAAAGACTCTATTAAGGGAATCATTCCATGTCTTCATCTTGGTCCTCTTGATTTTGTACCTTTTTTATTAATCTTGACTGTTCATCAACTTCATTTTTATCTTTTTGATTTGGTACCTGCTTTATTAATCTAGATGGTATCCATATTGGAGAAAACTCATGCTTTGGAAAAACACAAACAGATCCTCTCCCCCAAATTAATACTGGATCTGGACCCTTCCATGCACCTGAAAGAACATCCTTCTAGTAAACCAAAGGTTTATGTTGTTGGTGTGGGTTCCAATGTCTGTCTCCAGCAGAATAACCATTAGAGTCTAAAGTTAAAAAATTTAAGGTAAACAGGGCAACTGCCAATCTGTCCCTAGGATTTTTCCAATTACCTTCTTTTTGTTTTAATAACATAACTTTCAGTGTGCGGTTTGCTCTTTCAATAATGCCCTGACCCTGAGGATTGTATGGGATGCCTATTTTATGGGATATATTGAATTTTGCGCAAAACTGTTTGAAAGATGAGGACGTATATGCAGGGCCATTATCTGTTTTAAGCATTTTGGGGATGCCCAACGCAGCAAAAGCTTGCAAACAATGAGATGTAACATCTTTAACTTTTTCTCCAGAATGTAAGGAAGCAAAAATCATGCCTGAGCATGTATCTATGGTCACATGAATAAATCACAATTTTCCAAAACTTGGCTCATGAGTAACATCCATCTCCCACAAATGATTGGGCATTAATCCTCTAGGGTTAACACCATAATGGAGATTGGGCAAATGTGTCATACAAGATTTACAATCTTTTACAATTGTTCTGGCTTGCTCCTTTGTGATTTTAAACCTACGCTGCAAGGTGGTGCTGTTGACGTGAAACTGGGAGTGAAATAAAGTAGCTTGCTGGAGCACTGAAAGTATAAATATTGTTTGGGTAAGGTCATCAGCCTTTTGATTACCTTCATGGAGGGGACCAGGCAAGTTGGTATGTGCTCTAATATGGCCTATGAATAGAGGTTCTTTTCTTGCCCACAATAGTTTTTGTATTTGATAAAACAATTTAAAGGCTGGAGTATGAGGTGCTATTGGTCCTGCTAGCTCTAATTTTGGGATGGCATGTACAATATAGTGGCTATCTGAAAAAATGTTCACGGGCTGGTCTCTAAAATTTTTCAGAGCTCTTACCACAGCTTCCAATTCCACTAGTTGAGCTGATTTGTGTGCAGTTATGTAAGTCATATTTTCTTTTTTTAGTGAATACTGCAATAGTACCATTTGAGAACCCATCTGTAAATACATTTAATGCCTTAGGAATAGGTTGATTTTTTTATTACCTGTGGAAATATAATAGGATGATTAATACAAAAAAGATAATATAGGAGACTTAGGAAGATGATTATCAAAATTTGCAGAAGTAGAGCATCTAGCTATAGCCCAATCATTATCATTGAAGCATAAATATTCAATCTGTGATGATGAATAGGGAGTAATAATAGTAGCAGGGTGAATGCCAAATATTTTAGTAGAAGTCTTAAGTCCTTGAAGAATATGTTTAGCCACCTTGGAGGTATAAGACTCAATTATACTTTTAGGAGAGATGGGCAAATGTATCCATAATAAAGGCCCTTGTTGCCAAAATACTCCTGTGGGTGTATATTGTGAAGAAATAATAATCAATATCAGCGGTTGAGTTAAATCAAATCTATCACAATGAGCTCCTTCGATGTCTTTTTCTACTAACTTTAAAGCTTTCCTAGCATCAGGAGTCAATGTTCGCGGTGAAGATGGATCAGGGTCCCCACGAAGGATGTCAAATAAAGGTTTTAGTTGGCCAGTAGTGAGGTTTAGTGTAGGGTGAAGCCAATTAATGTCTCCCAGTAGTTTTTGGAAATCATTGAGGGTGGTCAAATGTTCTTTATTCATTAAAATTTTTTGGGGTCTAACAAAGATATCCATGATTTTAAATCCTAAATATAATATGGGAGATCTGGTTTGAACTTTTTCTTCTGCTATATATAATCAATATTTTTTTAAATTTTCTACCCTGTCACTGAATATATTAAATAAGATTTTTTTTATTATGGTGGGCCAGTAAAACATCATTCATGTAATGTAGACACATGAGGTTTGGATATTTATTTTTTAATGGGTTGGATAGCCTTGTCCACATATATTTGGCATATGGTGGGGCTATTAGCCATTTCCTGCGGCAAAACCTTCCATTGATGTCTCTGATCAGGGCCATTATTGTTAATAGAAGGAACTGAAAAAGCAAACCTGGGGGCATCCAGAGGATGTAGGGGAATGTAAAAGAAACAATCCTTCATATCAAGAGTAATAAGATGGAAATTTTTTGGAATAGCTACAGGATTAGGAAGTCCAGGTTGAGTAGGGCCCATGATTTGCATGGTTTTATTAATTTCTCTAAGATCATGTAACAATCGCCATTTTCCTGATTTTTTCTTGATCACAAATATGGGGGAATTCCAGGGAGAGGTGGAAGGTTCTATATGTCCTGCTTCTAATTGTTCCTGAACTAGTAGGTGGGCCGCTTGTAATTTCTCTTTAGATAGGGGCCACTGAGGGACCCACACTGGCTTATCAGAAAGCCATGGTATTTTCAAAATTATTTTCTCAGTGGCCCCGAAGTAAAATATCTTTTTCCTTTATGATAATGATTTCTTTTAGCTTTAAGCTTACCCTGTACTTTTTGATAATGATTTCTTTTAGGGTTAAGATTACCCCGTAGATTTTCAAATTTAACACCTGCTGGCTTGGTTGCAAGGTGTACTCCCATTTGTTGTAAAATATCTCTTCCCCATAAAGTAACCGGTAGGTTAGGTAAAACATAAGGCTGAAACGTTCCTTTATGCCCTTCATCATCCTCCCATTTTAAAATTACCGCACTTTTTTCTGGGAGGTTATTATATCCCAAGCCTCTTAAACTGGTTGAAGCTTTTTGCAGAGGCCAGTGCTTGGGCCATTGATGTAAATTAATGATGGAAGAGTCAGCTCCAGTATCTATTAGTCCCTCCATTTCTATTCCTTGGATTTTTATTTTACACATAGGCCTCCTTGAACAATCTCGAACCCAGTAAACCGTGGGTCTCGAGTCCGTTGAACAAAATCCTCTATTGTTCCTTTTTTGAGGCATACTCATTTTAGATGAATTATGTAAATTAAGAAAGAGAAACAGCTGAGCAATTCTATCTCCTTGATTAACAGAACTTATACTTTGGGGTGAGCTAAGCATTATTTTTATTTCCCCTTTGTAGTCAGAGTTTATTACACCTGGGGTCACTTGCAAACCTAATAAGCTTTCAGGAATTCACCGGAGAATAAGTCCTATAGTCTCTAGGGAAGAGGTCCCCAGACTCCTGTGGGAATCAGTTGAACCCCCATTTCAGGTGTTAACACTATTCGGGCAGTGGAACAGAGGTCTAATCCTGCATTTCCTCCTGTTTCTCTGGCGAGGGAGTGGATGGGTAGTAGGGATTGTGTCGGGAAGCATCTGAGTGGATGCTTGAGGATTCTCCTCCTCCAATGCCTTGTACATTTGTAGGCCCTGGGGCATTGGGCCCCGTGCCCCGTTTTTTTGAATTCCTGGACAAATAATTTCCATGGATGTCAAATTTTGAATAGCATTTATTGGCCCAATGATTTCCCTTTTTACACCTGGGGCAGTGGCCTGGGGCACAGTATGAGCTTGGTCTTATTTCTCTTTGGGGATTTTTCCTAGAATAGCCTGATTGATTATGATAATTTTGCCTGGAATATCCTGATTGATTATAATGTCTAGGTTGAGCCCTTGTGAAATTTTGAGGGGTAGCATCTCTCATAGCTGCTGTAATCATATTCCCTGTGACAAAGGCATCATTTATATCTTTACATAGATGTATATATATGGAAAGATCCTTTTTATTTCTCCATGGCCTGATGGCTTCCTGGCAGTATTTGTTAGCATTTTCATATGCTATTTGAACAACTAATGGCATAGCTTGATCGATGTCTCCAAACAATCTACCTGCAGTTCTCAAAAGTTGATCAGCAAAGTCAGCATACAGTTCATTAGGTCCTTGAATCACTTTTGACAAGCTACCTTGCAGATCGCCAGGTCCTTGTAAAGTTTTCCATGCCTGTAAGGCAGCTGCATAGATTTGAGCATATACACTTGGGACATAATATTTTTGAGTCTGTGAGTCTGCGAACTTCCCCTCTCCTGTGAGCATTTCTATATTATGGTCTCCAAATCCTGCAGTTGCATTTCTTTTAGCTGTCTCTATACAAAGTTCTTGAAATTGTGATCGCCAAACCAAGTATTGTCCCCCACTTAATACAGCTTTACATAGACTTTTCCATTCTGAGGGGGTTAAGTTAAAGATGTTAAGGGACTCTAGCATACTCAGCGTGAAAGGAGCTTGGGGGTCCATATGTCATTACTGCCTCTTTGATATTTTTTATTGTTTTGAAATCTATTGAGTGGTGGCTCCTCTGTCCATTTTCATTTTCAAATACTGGCAGTTCCCAATGTATCTGTGAGTTACCCTCGAGAGCGCATAAGCACTCAGAAAGACCTTTTATTTCTGTTTCTAGGGTTTGCAAACGCCTAGTAATACCCTTCATATTTTCTGTAATGGATTCCACCCATGGGAGAGTAGGGGACACAGGTGGTTCCTCTCCTTGACGGTCCTTTCTCCTTTTTAATTTCTTTTTGTTCTTTTTATTGGAGACTGTGCTCCCAGAATCACTAGATTTCTCTTCACTACTATCACTTTTACTGGTATCCTGAATTTCAGCTTCTAAGGAGAGTACATATTCTTCGGCTAAATTCAGTAAGTTTCTGACGGCTTTTGCAGCTCTTACTTCTGAATTTACACCACTACTCTTATCACTGGTATTAACTGACTCAGAGGCTATGCTTTCTTGATCGCTTTCCTCACTATCCACTGAGTCCGCGATATCGAAAAACTCTTCCATGGCTTTTATTATCCGATCTTTAGTTATTTTCGATCCCATTTTCGGTTCTTACCTGCCGGCCGAATTCCCCATACGGGCCACCACCTGTAGTTGTCCGCTTGGAGTAGCGACACTGCAGGAGAAAATTCGGAGGCAGGATGGGAGCGAAAAAGTTCTTTTATTCTTCTCTCTCCGGCTCCTGTAACCTCTAACACAACACACACTCCTGTAAAAAAACCACCACACACCCACACACAATGGCATTGACTCTGCACGCTCTCACTCTGGCCCAGTCTCGCTCACCCAAGCAAAATGGCCCTGACCGGATTTCTCTCTCAGCGTAAGTCTCTCCAGATCCCGCGCCAAGTCCCATAAGATCCCGGGCCACGTCCAGCGAGACCACAGAAGGCAGCAATGCCCAGGCATCTCAGCCGTCTCTCCAATCAGGGCTCTTGCAATTCATTCTATATGTGCTGCCTCCACCAGTAAGAGATATACTTTTCTCCCCCAGTCATGTCTAACCAGGGTGTTCATTATTCAATAAGACTCCTCCTTAATGTTCATCAAACTCTCACAATTGACAGTTCAATCAGAGTGCCCAATTCTTTGTTTGTTCTGCCACAGTTGCTGGTTCAATTGAGAAAACATTATTCACACTTCCTTGTGATTTGAATTTTTCAGTACTACTATGCTGGTAGATGCATACTTTATAATCTCTCAATTTAAGTATTTAAATATCCAGAACAAAGACAATTATAACTTATTATAATGCTTAAATAGGAGTAACTGCAATACTAAGAAAAACAATAACAAGCCTCCAGGTTACATCATTTGCCACATAATTGCATTTCAGTCTATGATGAACTGCAATACATGATGAAGGTCATATTAGATATACTGCCTAATGATGTCATAGTCATTGTTGTTTGTGTCCTATGGTGTATGTTGCTTCTACAGTGAGAAAATCACTCATAACCCATTGCTCAAGTGCACCCCTGTGATTATGCTGCTCCTGATGATTTGAATACAGGTAGCTCAGTAAGTGTTTGCTACTTGAGAAAATGAGAAAGGAGATTAGAAATGGTAAGGTTCCCCTTAAGCAAAAATTAATACATTAGATTAAAATTCTCTTCATATAGTGAACATCACAGACCGGTTGGCATTTACCAGAATATCAAGCACACTAATTCATTGAAGAATTTTGACTTTGTAATCATAAAAAAATGACAAAATTAATTTCCCACTCAATTATAAGCTTTCTAAAATGAAGCTCCTCATGTAAAATTCTGATCAACTTCTCTCAAGTCTGCCTATAGGGTAAATTGGTTACTCTGGAGCATAGGGACCTCTGCAGAATATGATAAAACACATTAGTCTTGTGAGAAGTCCTTGTTTCTTTGTTCATTTATGCTGCTATAACCAAGTATTGTAGACTGAGTAATTTGTAAGGAGAATAAATTGATTTCTTCCAGTTTCAGAGCCTAAGAGTTAACACGAAGGAGCCAACAGGATCAGGGTTTAGTAAAGGCCCTTCCAAGCTTGTGGCAGTATCCTGCAGAGGGGACAACCACTGTCCTCACATGGCAGAGGGTAGAGGGAAAAGTGAGCTGAACACTGTGGATCTAGCCTATAAGGGCCTCAATCCTGTTAGTGTGGGGAGAACCTCATTATTAGTTCTTCATGAGACATACCTCTTAATATCATTATGTCGTCATTAAATTTCAACCTGAATTTTGGAGGGGGCATAGTTAAAGCATAGCATTCCACCCCTGCTCACCCCAGTCCATATCCTCACATGAAAAAATACATTCATTGCACCCCAATGGCCCCAAAAGTCTGAAGTCTAGAGTCATTTATAAGACTTAAGACCGAGACACATTGTTCTCCAGCTATTAACCTGTGAGATCAAACAAGTTAGGTACTTTAAAAATTCAGCAATGGGATAGCTAGGTCAAATGGTGGTTCCATTCCAAGTTTTCTGAGGAATCTCCATACTGCTTTCCCTAATGGTTGCACCAATTTGTAGTCACACCAGCAATGTATGAGTGTACCTTTCCCCCTACATTCTTGCCAACATTTGTTGTTGCTTGCATTCTTGATAATTGCCATTCTGACTGGAGTGAGATGGAATTTTAGTATAGTTTTGATTTGCATTTCTATAATTGCTAGGGATGTTGAACATTTTTTCATATATTTGTTGATCTATTGTATTTATTCTTCTGTGAAGTGTCGGTTCAGTTCCTTCACCTATTTATTGATAGTGTAAATTTTTTTGCTGATAAGTTTTCTGAGTTCTTCATATATCCTGGAGATTAATGCTTTTTCTGATGTGCATGTGGTAAAAATTTTCTTCCATTTCACAGGATCTCTCTCCACATTATTGATTGTTTCTTTTGCTGAGAAGAATCTTTTTATTTGAATCCACTATCCCACTCCTCAGTTTATTGCTCGAAGGACTTAAAATCAACATACTACAGTGATGCAGTCACATCAATGTTTATAAGCTCAATTCACAATAGCCTAACTATGGAACCAACCTAGATGCCCTTCAATAGATGAATGAAAAAATAAAATGTGGTATATATACACAATGGAATATTAATCAGCCTTAAAGAAGAATGAAATTATGGCATTTTCAGGTAAGTGGATGAAGCTGGAGAATATCATGCTAAGTGAAATTAGCCAATCCTAACAAACCAAAGGCCAAATATTTTCTCTAATATGCAGATGCTAATTCACAGTAAGGTGGGGGCAGGCTAGGGAAAAATAGATGTACTTTGGATTTAGGCAGAGGGGAGTAAAGGGAGGGGAGGGAGTATGAGGGGAGGAAGCATAGTAGAATGAATCAGACATTATTACCCTATGTTACATGATTATATGAGCAGTGTGATTTGACAACATATACACCCAGAAGAATGAGAAGTTATACTCCATTTATGTATGATGTGTGAAAATGCATACTACTGACATGTATGACTAATTAGAACAAATAAAAAAGTTCAAGGATGGGAAAAGCAGATGCTAAATATCTCCTGTTGAAAAGGGAGCAGTAGGATAGAAAGGAGGAGTAACAGGTCACAAGTAAGCCGGAGACCCAACCAGGGAGTGAAACTAAAATGTGAGTCTTGAGAATAATCTTTGACTCCATATCATACTTCTAGTCACAATGGGACAAGATTTGGGCCCCAACACCCCTGGCAAGCCAATCCCATGACTCTGGTGGCTGTGGCTCATGCTGCAGCAGCTCTCAGGGATTGGGTTTGGGTGCCTTCAGTTTTCCCAGGCTGATATTGCACACTGGTTGTTCTATAGTACTGAAGTCTCAGAGTCAGCCCCAACCTCAAGGTTTGCTACGGAAACCTCACTTTTGGAGAAAAGTTTTGTTTTCCCCCAAGACTATCTGAAGCATCATTTGAAATTTAGGTGGAGGGAGCTGTGACTTCACAACTCGGGCACTCTTTATGCCTGCAGAATTTTCACCATGTGGCTACTAATAAGGCTCACCACTTACACCCATGAGAGTACTGGTAAAACCTATGCCTATGTATGCCTGAGCCATAGGTAGGTTACCTAAAGAGCACTGTACCAGAACGCGGGGAGCAGAGACTTGAAGATACTGTGGGATGGCCTGTTGTGGGACTTCTCAGCTGACACAGGTTATATGTTTTGAATTCAGTAAACACATAATATTGATTTCAATAGCAAAGTGTAAGTTCAATTATTCAGTGAATATGTAACTTGTGTATTCATTAAATATTTATCATATACTCTCCAGAAGTTGAATATATAGTATTGAATGATGTTCACAATTCTTATCTCCATAGAACTTGCATCTCAGAAAAGGGCAATAAAGCATAAAAAAATCACAACACATATATGTCTGACATCAAGGAGTGTTATAAAAAAATAAACCCAGAGAAGGAGGGATGCAATTTTAAGTGGGTGGTCCAGGAAGGCTATATTATACTTAAAGGATGTTTTACATCTCTCAGAATTTAGTACTTGTACTGTGGGGCCAAAATGTTGAAAAGAAAAGAACAACCAAGGAGGAAAGATTTGGGAGAAGAAGGTCCAGGCAAAGAAACAGGGAGGCTAATGGCTTGAATAGGAATATGATAATTGAGATTCAGACTTAGAAGATGTGTTTGGAGACTAATGAGTGAACAGAGGGAAGGGTATCATTGAAAGAGGTAGAATCACATCAATAGGGTGTTTGTATCAATTTCCTAGGGGCTGTCTCAACAAATTATCACAAACTCTGTGACTTAAAAAACAAAACCAAACAAACAAACTAAGAGAAAAATATTCTAATTCAGTTCTGGAGGCCAGAAGTCCCAAATCAAGTTGTCAGTAGACCAACCTCCCTTTCAAGGCTGTAGATGAGGGACCTTCCTTCTTCTTCTTCTAGCTTCTGGTGGCTTCTAGGCTTCCCTGGCTTTTTGTAGCATAACTCCAATCTCTACTGCTGCCTTCAAATGACCTTCCCTCCATGTCTGTCTTTTTCACTTTTAATAAAAGCACTTCATTATATTTGGGTCCCACCTTAACACAGGGTAGCCTCATCTCAGGATTTCCCTAAACCATCTGCAATGACCCTCCCCCCCCCCCCCAAATAACACATTTAGAGCTTCCACATGGATATACCTTGTTGGATGATAAAATTCAACCCTTTAACAGTCTTGAAATCATGAAAATTTGAATGATTTTATTTTACTTTCAATAGAAAACCATCATGGTATTTGTTTTGAAAATCACTTTGAGGATTATATGGAGAATGAACGGCAATAGAACCAGCATGGAAGTAAGAAAGTCCATCAATGAGTAAGAGTTCTGCCCAGGTAAGAGATGAAGGTCTGAGCTAGTGTTATACTAATGGTGAGGCCAAGGAGATGGCAAGATAGATGGATAGGTAGGACATACTGTTGATAAAAAGAAGTCTGAAATCTTTGCTGATCTTCAGCCTGAGAATTCTGTGGATGGTGGAGAGATTCAAAAGTAGGAAGTTGGGAGGGGAAATCAAGAATTCTCCTATTGGACTTGTTCATATGGTCCTGTGTTGTGTGCTGATTTCACCCATACTACTCTTCTGTACTTCAATAGCTATAGGAAAGCATTAATTTATACAGTACAGATATCATGGTCTGTACCTATACCTCTAGTTTCTAGTGTGGGTGTCTGTGTGGTTTTGTTTTTCTTTAGCAGAAGACAATTTGAACATTTGGAGTAGAAATGCAAAGGTTCTTAACTACCCTGGCAATTCTTAGTTTGGGAGGTATCATCCAGATGACGCATGACATGCTTATGTCAGCTGCCTTACACTTCATCATTAAGAACTCTATTTTACCTGGGCCTGGTGGTGCATGCCTGTAATCCCAGCAGATCTTGAGGCTGAGGCAGGAGGATCTCAAATTCAAAGCCAGCCTCAGCAATTTATCAAGCCCTATCCAATTCAGTAAGACACTGCCTCTCAATAAAATATAAAAAAGAGCTAGTATCTGGCTCAGTGATTGTCCCCCTCGCATCAATCCCTAGTACTCACCACCCCAAAAGATTTCTATTTTAAAATTTGACAAGGAACTTGAAAATCCCAGAAAGCCACAGAGTGGGTTAAAAAAATCTCATTGTAGTACCTGACATCAGATGAGACTTGGCCTTGTGATTATAATTTTAAAATGCTCCAGGGATCTCTTATTGTAGAAAGGTTATGAAAGTTCACTGAATTGGTTGCTCCAGGGAATTTCCTAAGTATAACAGCTCTCAGGACCTCAGGTTTGAAGAGTTCCTTCAGAAAGATCCTCTAGCCTGGTTCCTTATGTTTTGGAATTGTGTCTTATAAAAAAAAAAATAGTACTCCTTGCATTGGGACAGAGTAATATGATGTTCCAACCTCAGCATATTTGGGAAACTGCAGTGGAGGTTGCCTGTTAGGACAAGAATTAGCAGGCTGCAGAATCTGTACCTTTCTTCATTTGCTAATCTTCTCCATCACTGCACTCACTTCTTGGGCTTACACCTGCCAGTGCTCCAGGTGAGAGTGGGTAAGATGATGGGTGAGGGTGGGGGGCTCATCCTTTTAATCAGTCTGAACCATGATTCTCTTCATGAAGAGGAAGGCTTTGCTTTTCACTCTTCTGTCTCTCTTTCCCAGCTGGCTTCTAGAGACAATGGATGCTTCTCATGAATCCTGTTCTGCAACTCCTCTGGGGATGGTTAAGGTCTTGCAGTACTGCAAGGGCTGTGGACATCCACTGCTTCTCCTTTGTCACTAAAGTCTAATGTGGAGAGTCTCCTCTGCCTCTTGATGTCTCAGAGCACCCTTCTCCAGGGCTTCCTCCCTCATTCTCTTTAGCCACTTGTGTTTAGGCATTGGGAACTGATAGGACCAGGCTAGAATCTGAGCCTCTAGTTTTGGAGACACAGGCAGGAACTTGTTGAGCTCAGACTCCCCTGAATGTCCACAGCAGGCTGAGTGATGTGTTGAGCTGTATGTGAAGCAAGCACCCAGCTTCCCTTTCCATAAAAGAAATGAACTCACCATCCTCCATGGAGACATGGCTGGTAGTGAGTTCCTGAGCTTGTTAACCTGGTGATGAATTCTGGCAGTTGCTAAGTTAAGACCTTGCCATCCTAAAGTCAGAGCTCAAGGTTTCAATGGCCCACACACCCACCCTCTTCTCTCTCACACTTCTCTTGTAGGAGTGAATATGTTCATGTGAGGGTGTTGACATTAACCTATTCATTCATTCATTAAACCTGGTATGTGTGAAGTAATATTGAAATATTTATGGTAGAAATAAATAATACAAGTAAATTCTTGAAGCAGCAACTCAGTCTGGTAACATGTTAACAAGTAATTAGAAGACAATGTAACGATGACAAGTATGTGGAACTCTTTTTCTGTATATTGTGAATATAAAAATCAACTCTGTCTTGTCCAGTGAGTAAAGAACCTTAGGGAGTGGTTCCATTAAAGGCAACTGTAGGTAATTAATGGGGAGTTCAAGTCAAAGGAACCAGAATAACTTTGTGAAAAACTTTCAAGTTTAAGAGAACTGTGCAACATTTTTTACTAAATCCCAAATAATAAGGTGTGGGAAGAGGTGAAATATGGCTGCACAGTAGTCCCCACTTGTATGTAAGTTCACTCTCCAGGGTTTCAGTTACATTGGTAAATTTATGTGAGAAGAATGTTGAGTATAGAATAGGAAGATATTTAGAGGAAAAACAACATTCACATAACTTTTATTACAATATATTGTGAAGGGTTGTATTTTGCAATTAGTTATTGTCAATCTCTCCCTGTGCCCAATTTATAAAGTGAATTTTATCATAAGATTGTACATATGGAAAAAGCATTATATATAGGCTTCAGTGTTATCCACAGTGTCCTGTATCTGCTGACGATTCTGGACACTATCCCCTGAGGTAAGGGAGGACAACTATAATTGAACACTTTTTGTCCTTAAGAAAGTAATCATGTTGCTGCAAAACATGGACAAATTTAGAGGTCATTATGTCAAGTGGCATAAAGGAGGCCCAGAAAGACAAATTCTAAAAGATTCACACATGTGAAAAACAGAGACTACAAAAAATTAAATATCAGAAAGGCAGCTAGTGTCTGTGTTAGTGTACAGCAAATGAAAGGGGGCTTGATTTCACTCTTCATTTGCTCTATCACTAATTGTTATTTCAACTACCATATTTTGAAAAAAGAGGCAAAAACTGTTTTGTAATGATTAAGAGTCTGCAGCCAAGATCAAGAGATCTTGGATCCAGTCTCAGCTGTGGAAAAGTGGGAAATTAATTTTAATCACTATCAGGCTCAGTTTTATTATCTATATAAAATCAACAGATAATACTACCAAAGCAGAATGTCTTATTGAAGGTTAAATGAGATAATTCTTCAAAGAGCAAATGCTGGGCCTATCAGTGAACTTCAAAAATGAACATCTAAAATGTTCCAGTATGTAAATTATGAGATGAGAAAGAGGGAAGAAATAACAGAGGAAATGCAGGCAGGGTCTGGATATCCAAGAATTTATTGAAAGGTATTATTTGTTTTCTGGTAACTAACCAATGTAGTTTTGTTACAGAATATTCAGATACCACAGGAAAACAAATAGATGAAAAGAAAAACCTACTCTAGCACCATTACTCAGAAAAACACAAATATGTCCACTTTGGGGAGACAAATATTAAAATGAGAATTATAATGTAAAGTGTATTTTATAAATTTTTTTTCTTATAGTACTTGGGATTGACTCCTGGAACGCTCTACTACTGAACTGTATCCCCAGGCCTTTTTAAGTTTTTATTTTGAGACAGGGGCTCACTGAGTTTGCCATGCTGGTCTCAAATGAACTTGTGATCCTCCTGCCTCAGCCTCCTGAGGATTATAGGAATGCATCAATGTGCCCAGTCTTGCAAACATTTTTGATGTCATAAAATATTTCACTTTTTCTCCAGTGTCCGCATATCTTGTTGTGTCCTGCACAATGAGGGAGCAGTTAGCCCAATGGAGGCTGTGATTCAGCTGAGAAAATAAAGGTCTGAATTAATAATAAGAAATAAAGAGAAAAGACACAAAAAAATAGTTTAACAGCAGGGCCCCAGTATGGTGATTAGATCTGATGGGTCTGATCCATAACAAAGAGAAAAGGCCCACCAAATTTTAATATGTAGCCAAACACATCAAAGGGATTTATTGTAAGAAAAGTTTCTTTGAGATAAACAAGAAGGCATTGAGACACTGTCTCTAAATAAAATACAAAATAGGGCTATGGGTGTGGCTCAGTGGTCGAGTGCCCCTGAGTTCAATGCCCAGTACCAAAAACAACAATAAAAAAAAGACAAAAAAAGAAGGAAGAGGCTGTGAGAAATTGGCCTGATTGGAACCCACAGCAATTCTTCTTCCTCTAGGCATCTGGCACTTTGAGGCTATGATAGCCACCCACATCTTGTCCAACCCCAGGGAGTAGCATTTGAATCAAGGGCTGTTTGAACCCCATAAATTCAGTGGAATCACAGAATTTTCTCTGAGCAGGGCAAGAGAGCTCTCTCAAATCAGTGAGACAAATACCAGGAATTCTCAAAGGGCATCACCTCCTTCTAGACATGGCTCAGTTCGTTTGTGGCCCCTGACGTGCATAGTATTTCATTATTTGGGCATCCCACGTTCATGTCCAGATACATTGGTATCTGCAGGGAATATGTTCTAAGACACCTGGTAGATATCTGAAACTACAGATAATACCAAATCCTATATATAACTTTACTGCAAATTTAATGCATTTTCCATCTTAACTAAGCACTTAGCCTGTACTGTAGCCATAACTTGCACTTTTAGGTGTCACAGCAAAACTAGCACAAATTTTTTACCTTCTCAATTTTAAACAGACACATAATAACTATTAATCTTAGCAAACTTAGCATATGTTTTTTTCCCTTACCTTATTGAGAACTTTCACCTTTTCAGAAACATTTTCCATCTCCTCTTTGGCATATATATCACTATTCTTGTATTTAGGGGCATTATTAAGTAAAATAAGGTATCAAAAGGACTGTAATAACTCCATAGTCTGTATGATATTATAATGGCTGTTAAGCAACTTATGTGTAGGTGGCTTGTACAGTATGGATACACTGGACAAAGGAATGACTCACATTCTGAGTGAGACACAGTGGGACAACATGAAATTGCATTGAATATTTTACAATTTTTCACCTATGAATTGTTTATTCCTGCAATTTTCCACCTAATACTTTCAGATTGTAGTTGACCACAAGTGACTGACAGCACAGAAAACAAAACCACAGGTAAGGAGGGACTAATATGTTTGTCTTTTAAAAAAATTTTGTTATAGTTAATATTTAATAAATATTCTTACTGATTCACTTTGTCCAAATTATTTTCGCTGTATTTTTGTTATTTATTTATTATAAAACAATATCATATTTATACCTATGTATTTTTTTGATGTTTCTTTTTTTTATACCTATGTATTTTTTATTTTAACAAATTTAAATTTAACTGATAAGCATCTGATTTAATTTGCCTTTTTAAAATTCTCAGGGATTGAAATTTTTTATAAATTGACAATTCACACTTATGCTATTTTTTATTGGAGTACTTATTATTTGTTTCCTTGTTAATTTATTATACTCTCTGCCTATGCTAAAGATTTTAATTATTGATCTGCTTTGTATGTTATAGTCATTTTCCTGTATGATTCTTACTTTCAATTTTTATTTTGTAAATGTGCATACATTTAAAATATTTTTGCAAATAAATGTTTCAATGTTTTTTCTTTATACTTTATCGCTTGGTTGTCAGGTAGAGCAGAGTCTACCTCACAAGATTAATGTAAAGTCTTCTTATTGTTAAATGTTTAATGTTACTTACAAATGTGTGTCTGTATGAATTCCACACACACACACAACCTGAATTCTTCTCAAATGTTTTCTCTATGATAAATTACGTGGATATGATAACATCATTTGCTTGTCAACTACTATGTCACTTGTCCTAGCATAAGTTTAAAATAAGGTGCACTTTTCTGGCTCACTGAAAGTGGTAAGTCTATTATATACTTAATTTTTAGGCAGCCTCTACTGATTCTGTTTTCTATTTAAACCAATAATTTCTCTTTCTGTTATTCCACTACTCTATCATTGCTTTCCTTGCTACTACTTAGATAGTTTATATTCTATTAAAATTCATGTTTTATTTAAAATAATTTGCATTTTATTTTTTTACTTAGAAAATGCAAGTTAATTTGTAAAATAAAGCAAAAGACACACAAAAGCATATAAAACAACAAAGAGGAAGACTTTCCTCAACCATTTGTCCTATTCCCAATAGAACCCCACTTCCCAAGGGCCATCCCTATTAATAGACTTTTTTTCCTGTGGGTTGACTATCCGTGAATACAAACTATTCTGCTATGGCATGATAATCATTTCCCTAAGAGTCTTCATGTATGGTTATTTTTAAATTTAAAACTTTGAACTGTTGGGGAAGATTAATTTCTAATTTCAGACTTATATGATAATGTTAATTTATTTTGCAGAGTTTCAATAATAGAGGAGATTTTTACCTAATTTTAAGTAGTTTTGTTATTTATTTTTGTGGTACTGGGAATTGAACCCAGGGCCTCGTGCATGCTACATAAGTGCTCTGCTCTAACACTGGACTCCCTTGCTCAGCTTTTTTTTTTTTTTCTTCAGTTCTCAGCTTCGGGTCTCCCAGAACAGGGTGGGAGACAAATTGTGTTTTCTTGTAGTGGGAGGGAGTCACAGTTCTAAATTGGAAGCTCCAGTAGTTAGGGTTTAGTCTTGGCTGAACTTTGGAACTCTGTGGTGAATATTTGAGGTCTGATCCACACCTCCTATTGCTGGGGTGATGCCAGGATCTACAGGACATCTGGATCTCTAGGGCCTTTGATAAAATCCAACTTTAAGGAATAGGGACTAAACCTCCACAGGTTTCACCTTTACTGCTATGTATATAAATTACCTGATGTCTGCCCTATAGTACAGATGCTCCTGTGTGGCTGCTAACGGTGTCTTCTCAATAGCCCTTAGGGGGCGCCAGCTACAAGAGCTTTCTCCCTCGGTATCTAGAGCCTGGATGGTACAGGGACAATTTTCTTTGCATAGATTTCAGTCGCTCTGGTTCAGGCACACTCTGGGAACCGTAATATGAAACTACTGGCAACTTCCTTTTTGAGTTCTCCATCTCCTGTCTCTGCTTGCTGTTGCAACAGCGTTGGTTCCGCACCACGCTGAAACTAGTTTCTGAGCCCGGAAGCATTTTTCTGTGATTGCTAGAAGCTTTCCAAGCCATAGATACTGGTTCCCACCAAACTCTCAGCCCCTGGAGCAAGCTATTTTGGGTTGGCTTTCACTAAGCTGCTTTCCCCACCAACTCTGTGTCCATTAAGTTCAGCTTTCCTCTCTAATCCTCTAGTTTCTCCAAGCTGTCTATTTTTTCATTTATTTATGCCACACCTCTCACTTTCTGCCTGTTTCTCCGGTCCCCTCCGCTGCCGTAGTTACAGGTGCTACTGGCTAAGCTAGTGCATCTCTAAAATATTTTTTCTTGTATTACACTCAAAGTTTCGGACTTTCTTTCTTTCTTTCTTTTCTTTTTTTTTTTTTTTTTTTTTTTTTGGTACCGGGGATTGAACTCAGGGGCACTTGACCACTGGGCCACATCCCCAGCCCTTTTTTTGTATTTTATTAGAGACAGGGTCTCACTGAGTTGCTAAGTGCCTCGCCATTGCTGAGGCTGGCTTTGAACTCGCGATCCTCCTGCCTCAGCCTCCCAAAGTGCTGGGATTACAGGAGTGTGCCACCGCGCCCGGCAAAGTTTTGGACTTTCTATGTCTGTGTGGTTTCTTTTACAGTCCAGTACTAAGTTTTTGTGAATTCCCTTAGTTACTACCTTACTGAGGAGCATTCTCCTACTTTTTAAGTCTGGTGCTAAGGAACTGCTGCGAAGTGCCTCCTTCCTCTAATTTCCTATCTTCCCTCTCTTCTCTCAGCCCTTTTTAATTTTTTTTTTTTTTTTTTTTTTTTTTTTTTTACAGGGTCTCACTATAGTAATTGTCTACGTTGGCCTTGAACTTAGGACCTCCCTACTTCAGCCTCTGAGTAACGGGGATTACAGTATGCATCACTGTACCAGCCTATTTTTTTAAAAAAGTAAACATTTTTAGTTGTAGATGGACACAATACCTTTATTTGTTTATTTAGTTTTTTTAATGTGGTGCTGAAGATCAAACCTAGTGCCTCATGCATGCTAGGCAAGCACTCTACCATGGAGCTACAACCCCAGCTCCTATACTTTTTGATACATATTTAGGAAAGTTTTTATAACCCAAAGATTGAATAGATGGGTGGATGGATGGATGGATGGATGGCAGACAAATGTATAGGCTATGCAATTTCACATGAAACTTAAATGCCTTAAATATTAAACTATTACTGCTTCAACAGAGACTTGTATAAATATTTTTCTAAAGAGAATAAGCAATTCTCTCATACCTTTCTTAAGTAACATACAGATGCAAGATGGCACTTTTATCATAAATTTTCATCTATACTAAGGTCTTTGTGGTTCTAAGATATATTGGTTGGATGCTTCGTGTCTACTCAGTACATACTAAATTAAATAAGAAAAATAGATAATATAATTTATATCTTGCACAATGTTTCCTGAACTCCCTCATTTAAAAAAATTATTTATTTTTTTATATTTAATTAACACATAATAATCATACATATCTGTGGGAATCACTGTGATATTTTGTTACACATAAGGATAATAAGTTTATCACCTCAAACATTATATCTTTGTTTTGGAACATTCCAAATCCTCTTTTATAGCTCTTTTGAAATATACAATAAATTATCATTAATGATAAGCACCCTACTCTGCTACAGAGCACTAGAGCTCTATCTTCCTGTCTAACTGTATTTTTGTACCTGTTAACCAACTGTTCTCTATGGCTGTCCCAACCTCTGGTGACCATTATTTTACTCTCTACTTCTATGAGATCAAGTCTGTAGTTTCCACAAGTGAATGTGAACATGATTGTTTCACTGCTCCTGGATTATTTCTCCTAATATAAGGTTGTTCAGTGACATTCATATTATTGTAAATAAAAGTATTTCATTGCATTTAAAAAAATATTTCAATGAGTATACATACCACATTTTCTTTAGCCATTCATCAGTTGAAAAATATCTTGTTTGTTTCCCACATCTTGGCTATTATGAACAGTGCTGCAATAAACATGACATTTTCCTTTTATATAGATCATTTTTTATCATAAATCTGTTTTCCAAGATAAAATTTAGAATAAACTTATTAATTCCCTTATCACAATCCTCCATGAACCGGTTGGAAAAATCTATGAATTTATAGAGTAATTCAGGGAAATTAACATGTTCATAAAACTGCAGGTAATATATTTCACAATTTTCTTCAAGTACAATTTAAATGCTTCTGAAGCGTTCACGTTGTTCAGCATTGTTCTTGTTGCAAATGATATTTCTTCCCCAATTTTTAGTTGGTTATTTTGGTGTATAATAACACAGTAATAGTCAATTATTCATCTTATGTCCTATCATACTTCTTTACCTATTAAAGGCTTGAATCAGGTCTTTAAATTTATCTTTATATATGCCATCAAATTATCTAGAAATATTAATTTTCGTTAGTTTTTGAATTCCTTTAATTGTCCTTTGAGCAATACCCCAAAATTTTGAAATAATTTTTTAACGTGCTGTTTGTACTTTCCAGGTACTTATATTGCTATCATTAATTTAAGGTAATTAGCTCTAACACATTTAAAATGCAAAGTCTTGTGGGCTTATATTCAAGGAATGGATGTGAAGGATAATTTGGCCTTCTGTACAACCAATTTTTGAGAAAGAAATATGGGTCTAGTGGCAATGAATTCCCTCTGCTTTTGCTTGTCTGGAAATGTCATTATTTTTTCTTCATTTCTGAAGAATAGTTATGGTAAGCACAGTATTCTTGGCCTGCAAATGTTTGTTAGTTTTGGTTTTTACTTTAGTACTCTGAGTATATCATCCTATTATCTCATAGCCTACAAGTTGTCTGCAGAGAAATCTGCACTAAATCTAATGGAGATTCCATTATACGTATGATTTGACATTTTCTCACTGTTTTAAGGATTCTGTGTTTGACTTTTAACAACTTGTTTCTAATGCTCTTTGGAGAGGATCTCTTTGGGTTGAGTCCATCTGGAGTTCTATCAGCTTTGTGGATTTGGATGTTCATATCATCCCCAAGACTTGGGAGATTTTCCCCTGTCTTCTCATTAAATATGCTTCCTATGCCTTTTCCATCTCCTTTCCCTCTACAGTTTCCATCTGCAAGTATTTGTTTGATTAATGGTATGCCATAGTTCTAATGATTAAAGAGATGGAAATATTTACTTCCCTGATTCAATAATACACCTTGTACACATGAATAACATTACCATAATATAACCATAAAGATGTACAAATTTTAAAGATTTAAACTATATAAATAAAAGATTCAAGAAGAGAAAAATAGAAATGGCTTTCATTTGTTAAAGTTGAAAAAAAAAAGAATACTTAGTCTTGCATATGGACAGAAATCAAGAACCAAACTTTGGATGTTTATTAAAAAATATCTCAGTTATTCAGATTTTCTGAAATAGCTAATGCACTTCTTTTCTTGATGCTGTTCTATAAACAGGGACAAACATTCATGGGAGAGGAGAACCAAACCTCTGTGACAGAGTTTGTCTTCCTGGGCCTCTCTCAGGACCCACACACCCAAGTCCTGCTCTTCCTCCTTTTTCTCATCATCTACCTGCTGACCTTGCTGGGGAACCTGCTAATGGTGGTGCTCATTCACATGGACTCCAGACTCCACACTCCCATGTACTTCTTCCTTAGGAACCTGTCCTTTGCTGATCTCTGTTTCTCTACTACCACTGTGCCCCAGGTGCTCTTCCACTTCCTGGTGAGGAAGAAAACCATTTCTTTTGCTGGGTGCTCAGTGCAGATCATTGTTCTGCTTCTGACTGGGTGTACAGAGTGTGCTCTTCTGGCAGTGATGTCCTATGATCGGTATGTGGCAGTGTGCAAGCCCCTGCACTACTCTACCATCATGACTCACTGGGCATGTGTCAGGCTGGCTGTGGGTTCCTGGGCCAGTGGAGCATTTGTGTCCCTGGTGGACACCACATTCACATTGCGTCTTCCCTACCGAGGAAACAATATCATTAACCACTTTTTCTGTGAACCTCCTGCCCTCCTGAAGCTGGCCTCAGCAGACACTTACAGCACAGAAATGGCCATCTTTGCAATGGGCGTGGTGATCCTCCTAGCTCCTGTCTCCCTCATCCTGGTCTCCTACTGGAACATTATCTCCACTGTGATCCAGATGCATTCAGGAGAGGGGAGGCTCAAGGTCTTTTCTACCTGTGGCTCCCATCTCATTGTTGTTATTCTCTTCTATGGCTCAGCAATCTTTGCCTACATGAGGCCAAACTCCAAGCTAATGAATGAGAGGGATAAAATAATCTCTGTGTTCTACTCAGCAGTGACACCTATGCTGAACCCCATCATTTATAGCCTGAGAAACAAGGATGTCAAAGGGGCTCTCTGGAGAGTAGCTGCAAAATAATGTTTTTGGAGGTGGAGCTCTTGGATTATGATGACCATTTTAGGGATGTGGAGAGAAGGAATTTTTAAAAAAAGTTTTCCCACTTTCATCCCATTATTTTACTTTTTTCCTTTTATTTTCTTATATCTCTTCTCATATTAGTTCAGCAAATTGTCTATGAAAAATACACAAGTATTATTTGTTAACTAAAAATAAAAAACAAAGCAAGGCATCTTGACAACCATGGGAAAGAAATTAAAAGGAAAGGAAAATAAAGTGCAATAGAGAGGAAAATAGGGAGTGGGGAAAGATAGAGAGAGTGAAAGAGAGAGTTAAGACAACTATGGAAGCAAACAAAGTAACTAGTTTTGAACCCATACAATCTAAAAAGGATATTAAAAGAAGAAGGTGTATAACTATATATCAGAAATTAAACAAACCATATAAAATAATTACACTAATATGAAAAAATATGTTGGTAAATGGATTCATTTCCTTTATCCCTAGATGTAATTACTAAATATTTTTGAATGTGTTTAATATGTCCCATGGACTATTATAGGACTTAAGGATATAGACACAAAATATAAAGTATTCATGGTGCTGTATTTCTAACATGGCCTTTAATTCTAAATTTAACAGTTTCTGACACTGGAAAGAGATAATGTTTAAGGAATAACAAATGGTAAATGTTCTAAAGCTACATATATGGAAACATAGTGAAATAGAATTTTTAAAAGATAAAAGGTTCCGGGCACTGTGGCACATGCCTGTAATCCCAGCACTTGGGCAGCTGAGGCAGGAGGATCGCAAGTTCAAAGCCAGCTTCAGCAATGGCGAGGCACTTAACAACTCAGTGAGACCCTGTCTCTAATAAAATACAAAAAAAGATCTGAGGATGTGGCCTAGTGGTTCAGTGCCCCTGAGTTCAATCCCCAGCACCAAATAAATAAATAAATAAATAAATATATAAAAGGTCTAGATTGAAAAGTGCCTTGCAGTCAATATGAAAGAATCTGACCAACATGTGATTTGGAAAAAAAAATTGCTGAAGATTGGAGAAATTATGGTGACAGTAGTAGAAAATGATAATGGGGTAAGAAAAGGAGGTCTGGGAAACTGTCTCATGCCTTATTAAGGGATTTGGACTTTATAATGTAGACCAGAGTTTGCCTAAGATGACAGGAATGGTTTCTAGGTTTCTTGTGAAAAATAATATTCCTCAGGATTTGGGTGGCGGCTCGGTTGTATAACACTTGCCTACCATGGCTATGGCCATACTGAGTTCAATCTCTATCATGACAAACAAAAACAAAAGATAATATTACTTAAAACAAAATGAGGAGGGGTAGTTGATGTCAATAATTTCCATTTTATATAATCCTCTGGTGACTTTTAGCACAATTTAAAAATACATTGCTATTTTAGGCAATAGGATAACTTTTAACACAAATGAGGTATATGATTATCAGCTTAAATACCAATACTCCTTAGATTGTAAACTCCATGGTAATAAAGAATGAGACTGATTTCTTGATGTCTGTATTACCACTGCAGTAAAGTACACAGCTATTGCTATTGCAAAAGCAATACCCTCTTGAAGTATTGAATTAAGCAGGAGTTTAGGAAAGAGTTACTTGCTAGAAAAATATTTAAATGGGCTGGACCAGGTGGTGCACGCATGTAATCCCAAAGGCTCAGGAAGCTAAGGCAGGAGGATCTCCAGTTCAAAGCCAGCCTCAGCAAAAATGAGGCACTAAGTAACTCAGTGAGATTCTTCTGTCTCTAAATAAAATACAAAATAAGGGTGTGGATGTGACTCAGTGGTCAAGTGCCCCTGAGTTCAATCCCCAGTAATCCTCCACAAAAAACAACAACAAAAATATCTAGATGGTAGCTTCAAATAAATAAATGCAATTTGAGTTTCACACACCTAAGGATGTATGCCCAAATTATTAACCAGGAAACCAAGTGTTAAGGTGGTTTTGTTAAAATACAGATAGTAGGTCCTATAGCAGATCATATGAGTGGTGAAGATGGAGGAGATAATTCTTTAGTGCCATCCTGGATGAGACTTGAAGTTGCCAAAAGTAGTGGATATGGATCCAGGACTGAGCCACAGAGTTATCAAAAATTCAAGGGGGACCAAGTGTTCTTGATGATACCTGTCATTCTTCAGACCTTCCCTTAATATTCCTGATTTGACTTCATTACTCTTTGACTACACCCTCCAAAATAAAATCTAGAAGCATCAACTATGCTGTATGTGTATAAGTCCTTTCCCATAAACTCCAGGAACACGTTTGGTACAATCTCTACAATTGCAATATGAAAAAATATGTGTATGTGCATATATGTTCACTAAAGTAATAGAGGAATATGCCAAGTTCCTAGTGGAAAAACAATTAACACTCCTACTTAACAATGTTAATTTTGTTTTGTTTTGTTTTTTGCTGAAGAACCTATAATTCAATATAACAACCATCAGTATGCTGAAAAGTAGAAAGAATAAAAATAATCAAAAATTATGAAATAAAAATGTACTTAAAGAAACAAAATGTGATGAAGTAAGTGCCCTAATTGACATATACCATACATGAAAAAATTAAGCATATATTATAGAATAATTTTAAATTAAGGGGAGCAATGTCTAGCCATGGTAGTAGGGTAGTAGATGAAATACTACAAAATATTTGGGAAAGAACTACCATACAAACTAGCAAGTATAAATTCTCCTAAAATGAATTCCAGATACTTTAAAAATCAATTGATTGTAATAAAAGTTCTGTGTCAGCCTGTTCACATCAGAATCACACACTTCATGTTTCCCAGAACATGTCTGCATTTACTTGGGACCATATGATTGCTTTTCAATAGACAGAATGTGCCCATGTGGGATTTATTCTCCTTCTAAGTCATAAAACCTACCTGTGAACAACCATTGTAATTTCAGCTTCTGAATATTAATAAGCAGGAAACTCTTGAATCCTCTGATGGGCTGATTTGTTAGTTTGGGTCCACAAACATGCTAATTGATTCCTCACCTAGGATTTATGTATGTGAAAAATAACTTTTACCTGTTAAACCATTGAGATTAAGGATTATTGGTTTGAGTGGTGGTAACTGGTGGGTAACCAACTATGGCATTGGGGCCAGATCCAACCTCTCTGCTTTTGAAAAGCAAGTTTTCTTGGAACATATTTGTTTTTGTTTTGTCCACGAATGTTTTCCTTCTATCACAGCAGAGTTGTGTGTATTTGGAATGGAAATGTATGACCCACAAGATTAAAATATTCACTGCCCTTCATGGTAAATGTTTCCTGATCCCTCTATTTCGGCAAGTACAACTACTTTAGGTTAAAAAAAATTAAAACTAGAATTCAATGATAACATGGGGAAAAACTTTATTACATCAGCGGTAAGGATAGTGCCTTTTAAAAAATGAAATCTAGGTGTTCCTCCAAACAATTGTTCCCTCTCACTCCCACTATAACTTTTGCCTGGTTAACTCTTTCATATTTCAATTGTCAACTTAAAGTACCTTCTCAGGAATTCTTTCTGTTCCTTTCCTTAAAATCTGTAACTATGTGATTCTATTATTTTGTTGAAGTATATTTGCCAAGATTAATAATGACCTAACTGACAAATTTACATAAAAACTCTGAGATATATGAATCTTTTCCTGTTCACCTGGGTCCTCCTTCCTGTGTCAAGACAGGGATGAGAAAGACCCGATTAGGAAGGTATTGTTGAGCAACAGATGATGGATCATAATGGCTTGCTGAGGCACAAGTGTAGGGGAGAATAAGAGAGGCACATGCTTGTAGAATTCATTGTACAGATGAAACTGACAAGGATTTACTTTTTGAGGAAGTAAGGCAAAGGAGAAAACAATGTTTATACTTAAGGTTTTAGTTTGATCAGTCTCACAGATGGTGATGTTACTGATGGAAAAAATGTAGTATTGAAAAAATGAGGGAAGAACAGCAGGAAGATGAATCAAAAGTATATTTTTTGTTATGTTTGAAATCCCTATTATACATGGAAATTCATCCATCAGTTATACAAGCCTGTGGTGTATGCAAGTGGTCAGGTCTTTGGGTGTCAAGAGCAGGCAGATGGCATTTAAATTATGCAGTCAGATGAAATTACTCAGGAGGAGTTCTTGAGTGAGGGAAAAAGGGAGGTTAAGATGGGTGCCGTGGGAGCCGGACATAGTGGTGCACACCTGTAATCCCAGTGGCTCAGGAGGCTGAGGCAGGAGGATTGCAAGTTCAAAGCCAGCCTCAGCAATTTAGCTAGGCTCTAAGAAACTCAGTGAGACCCTGCCTCTAAATAAAATATTAAAAAAAGGGCTGGAGATGTGATTCATTGCTTAAGAGCCACTGGGGTCAATCCCTGTTACACCCCCGCCCCCCCCAACAAAAAATAAAATAAATACTGTGGAGAATTTCCACATTCAGAAAGATAAAAGGATCCAAAAAGATAAAGAGAGTGCACAAGGAAGAAGGCAAACCAGGAATGTGTTGTGTCTGGAAACCAAGAGAAAAAAAAAAAAATGGTTCAAGAGGAAGAGAGTGGTCAGCTGCATCAGTGTGGCTGAGATATTGAAGGAGGAGGATTAAAAGTGACCATTCTTTTTATTGAGCACATCACTGATGACTCTGTCAAAGAACAAATCCACGGAAAGAGAACAGAGTTTAATTGGGAATGAGTTAAAATGTGAAAAGAGAATCAACAGAAGACAAGGTAGACATAGAAACTCCTTTAATTTTTTTTTATTGTTGTTTGCTTTTCTGTAAGATAAACTAAAAAAATGTGATATTAACCAAAAGAAACTGATGGCGGAAAGGGTCCTTAATAATGGGGTCATCAGAATGTGTTTGTAATTTTATGGTTATGATTCAGGATAATAGAAAGAAGAGTTATAGAAGAAATAGATACTGCAGGAGCAAGATGTAGAGGAGTCAGTGAAGTTCAGGGTGCTAGTTAAGCATTCGTCAGACAACTGTAGTGAGGGGAAACAGTGTAAGTGCAGATAGATCCCTGTGGGTGGGTGGCAGACTCCGAGAGGGTAGTCCAAGGAGTTTGTGATTGAATGCTCTGTTCTCAGTGAAGTATGGAATAAGGTCATCAGATGATGTGAGGTATGAAATAGTCATTTTAGAAAGAGAACAATACTGGATTGGGAAGGGCAGAAGTATGTCAGGTTCTGAAAGGTGAGGTTGAGTATTGTAAAAATGTTCAAACTACAAATCAATGTGAAAGTGGAATATAATCACAATCATATTGCCAGTGGACTTTTTAGATGTAGAGAATGGAATCAAATGTCTTCAGAAAAAACAAAGAAGAGAAAGATGAGGAGATAGGCAAAGTGTATCTTCATATAACACAAACAGAGGTGAAGTAAGCAGAGCAAATTAATGGTGAGTGGAAGGATTATATTTTAAAATATTTCAGGGGCTGGTGATATAGCTGAGTTGGTAGAGTGCTTGCTTTGCCTGCACAAGGCACTGGATTCTATCCCTAGCACCACAAGAAAAAAAAAAAATCCAGGATAATGGCCACTGTATCACCATATTTCACATGCCAACATAAATTATGAATTTGTTTTAAAGCATAATATAAATTAAATTAAATGTAAATTACAAAAGGAATGAGAAATATTTACAAAACACCCAAGGTTTTACCTAAAGAGAGAGGAAAATTACATCCTAGCAGTAAAATCATGGGAAGGAAACATGGATATTTTATCATGTGTAAGTATTTTAAATATGTTTTTTGCTTAAAAGTCCCTTTCATAAAGATATTAATCAGCTGGGTGTGATGGCGCACGCCTGTAATCCCAGCACTTTGGAAGGCTGAGGCAGGAGGATCACGAGTTCAAAGCCAGCCTCAGCAATGGCGAGGCACTTAGCAACTCAGTGAGACCCTGTCTCTAAATAAAAAAATACAAAAAAGGGCTGGGGATGTGACCCAGTGGTCTAGTGCCCCTGAGTTCAATCCCCGGTAACCACACACACACACACACACACACACACACACACACACACACAAAAAGATATTAATCAAGTAACAAGTAACAAATTAGAAGTTAGTACCATAAATAAACTATGTGTCCTTGGTGTTGAAGTTGTAAAGAATTTCAAAAAGAAAAATGTAAACTAACTATGCAAAATAATTTGATAGATCTAAATATTATACCTAACAAATTAGTAAATATTCTATAAGTAAACAATGCAAAAATTTGACATTTTTTTAAAATCCAATATTTTATTTAATATGAAGAACTTTAAATTGAGTCAAAATATACTCTACTATCAATCATATCTCAAAAGAACTAATGAAAATTAAAGAATTTTAAATTGATTTTAACATTAATTTAAGTAATTTCACTTGTAAGAAATTTTATGAAGAAAAATTCACATATCCAAGAGATTAACATCATTGATTTAATACACACACACACACACACACACACACACACACACAAACATTAAATATTTAACATGATGAAATAGTTACATAATAAAACATCCATATGATGTAATATTATACCACTACTTACTTAGCATTTTCAGGACAATTTAGTCATGTATGAATTAAGATTTATGAGATAATCATTCTATGCCAGATGCCTCACTAAATGTCTCATATTTATATTTACTAACTTAATCATCACAAGAACACTATGAAATAGGTCTCTTTATTACTGCCAATTTACAGTTTACACAACGGCAGAATTAGGTTCAAAAAGGCTAAGTAGTGTGTTCAAAGTTTTACAAGTGAGAGGAGAGTATTGATTCTAATATCTACACTCTGGCAACCCACCTATGGCTCTTCACACCTTCCAATATGGGGAAAACACCACTATTTGCTAATAGGTAAAAATTGTTCTCCATGGAACATATCAACTCAGTTTTAATTGCATAAGAAATGGCAGGAAATTCATCTAAATATGTGCAGAGTTTATCTCTGGGTTAAAGAGATTTTACATGAGTTTTGCCTACTTTTAGTATACTGATTTTTATTAATTTTTAAAACAACTTCTTTTTCATATATTTTAAATGATTCACAAAAACACACAAAAATGTATATTTTAGTGGCGCTCCATGTTATGATTTGATACATGTATGCATTGCATAATATTTAAGTTAGAGTAAACATGCTTGTACGTTGAACATTTGCCATTTCTTTATGGTGAAAACTTTCAAAATCCTTTCATCTAGTTCCTTGAATGATGCTGTATATTCTCATTATCTGTAGTCACCCTACTGTGCAACAGCACATCAGAACTTCTTGCTCATATCTAACTATAACTTAGTATTCATCCCTTACCTCCACTCCACCTTTCTCTGGCCTCAGGTAACAACTGTTCTGTTTTCAACTTCTATGAGATCAACTTAAAAAGATTTTCTTTTGAAGCTATAAATGAAGCAGTTATAGTGTGTGATTTTATTTTTGAAAAAACAAACAAATAAACAAGAAAAGAATAAGCAATTTCTACAAATAGCAGAATAATCCAAAATAGTTTCACAGAGGATCACTATATTTTTTAAGCTTTTAAGCACCTATTATTTTCAAGCTTCAAAACTCAACTCACAGCTTTTGTTCATTGCTCATTTTCTAAATATTCCCAGACTTATCAACAAACTAATAGCAGTGTAGGGTATTTAAATCAGCAAGAAAATGAGTTATGTTGTACCCTCCTTGTTTTCTTAAAATTTGAATTTATTTTATTTAATATATATGAACAGAAAAATTGTACCTATTTATACAGGTACATGTGATATTTTGATACACATATAATGGTGTACACAGGTACACATGCCACGCATATGGGAACAATGTTCCAATAGTTGAAATATTTTAAGACAGGTTCAGAAAAATAGAAAGGCAAAGTTATGCTCTGTTTGCTTTTATTATTTACAAGACTGAAATACAGATATTAACTATGGCCTTTGCTCATGGAAAGCCTTCACTTTGTACTTTATTCATTTCTTTAATATTTGAATTTTAAGCACTGTTAAATATTTCCATGTCAAATACAAACAAACACACATGTACATATACACAACAACATGCAAAGACAACTGTGGGAGCATCCATACTGGCCAATGCTTGGAAAGAGGAAAAGATTGAACATGATGCAAGCACATGCAAACTACTACCAACAGGGACATTAGAACAGACTTTAAGCAATATCAATTGGTTTTAAATTTGTGCAAATACCAAGGCTCCCATTCCATTGTTATCTGAACTTTGTTTAGAGCATACACTACAAACCATTTTTTCTGGCTGTAAAGTTGATCCAGTATGGGCTAAATAGCTCAGGGGTCATGACCAAGTTAATTCCCTACAGAACATCTTAAGTAGCTACTTGGGGAGAGAGTAAATTTTAAAGAAAGTCATAGTAATTTTAAAGGGCATAGCTGAAAATAACTCATGGAGAGATTTAAAGAGAATTTGACAGTACGGTATGTACATATGTCAACTTCTCTGTCATAAGATATATTCTTCACTGTATTGGCTTTACCATAATCATGTGATTCATAATAGAAATCTTCTGACTTTGAGGAGGAGTGAATTTTGGAAACTAGCTACCACAGCAACCTAGAAGGCTGAGTGTGTTGGCAACAAGTGTTTTCCAAGGACCCTCCTCAAGGCCCCCATGACCTCCTTATTCCTCAGGCTATAGATGAGGGGGTTCAGGGCTGGAGTGACAATGGTGTAGAAAACAGAGATGATGTTGTCTTGTTTGGGACTGTGGAAGGAACTGGGCAGGACATACATGAATGTGGCAGCCCCATAGAACATCCCTACCACAGTCAGATGGGAGGAGCAGGTAACGAGAGCTTTCTTTTTCCCCTCATTTGAGGGCATGTTGAGAACAGTGAATAGAATTAGTGTGTAGGAAGCCAGGATGGCAGCAAGAGGGGGAATTAGGAAGGTTACACCCATTATATAAACCATAAGCTCATAACTGGAGGTATCTTCACAGGTCAACTTCAGCAAGGGTGGAATTTCACAGAGCAGATGCTTGATCTGGGCTTTGCAGTAGGGATAGTGCATCGTATACACGGTATATCCTAGGGCACTTAGGGAGGCCAGGATCCAGGATGTGGCCACCATGAGCCAGCAGACCCTTGGCCTCATAAAGACCATGTAGTTCAGAGGATGACAAATGGCCACGTACCTGTCATAAGCCATGAAGGCCAGTAAGAGGTCCTCTGCACCACCCAGGGTCAGTGCCAGGAACATCTGAAGGGCACAGCCTCCAAAGGAGATGCTGTTTTCTCTGCGCAGATAATCCATGAGGGCTTTGGGAGTGACAACCGAGGTGAACAGGAGGTCCATGAGAGAGAGCTGCCCAAGCAGGTGGTACATGGGCATGTGGAGCCGGACATCTGTTGTGATGACCAGAAGCAGCAGTCCATTGCTTGCCAGGGCCAGCATGTACAGGACTGTGATCATGGCACACAGCAGTTCTGGAGCCCCGCTGTCATTGAGAATCCCCACCAAGATGAAGCTGCTTCCCCAGGTGGAGGAGTTCCAGAGCTCCATTATGCGCAATTCCTTTAGTTGCCTAGAACCGGATGGATTCTCAGTGAGGTTTTGCCAAGATGGACCCTAGTTTTGTAATGTCTCAAGTCCCTTAGAATACTAGGAGAACTAGGAATACAGCAGCTAAAGCCCTCCCCAGGAAGATGAGGGTTGTGTGCTGTAATCAGGCCCACTAATTCCCTGCCCTCTCCTACTATTGACCCTGATATTCACTCTCTCTTCTAAAAATCCAGAGCATTTGCACTGGATAGAAGGGGCACAGGAACAGTGAGGACAAGCTCCCTTTCTGAAACCTGTCTTTGGTGCATGGAATCCCACTACCATGGAGAAACAAATAGAGGCCTAAGATTGACAGGTGTCAGCAGTGTGCCCATTGAATGGAATAGAGAAAGCCAATTCACTTGGTGCAGTTAAAGATTTGAAAGTCATCCATCCTCTGTCAATCATTTAGCTGTATCATGGAATATTTGTGGTAAAATTCATTGTTTCCACTGATGTCTTTGGGGGATCTCAGTTCTTAATAGTTAAAAGATATGAGAACATGCAAGAAGATTATCATCCATTGTTTGATGGCATTTTGTGGAGGTATTCATCATCTCATATGTGCAAAAAATGCCCAGAGGCCAGCAATAACCACAGGGTCTAAAGACAGGTTTTTGAGACTCTTACCAGGAAGCAGATACTCAGGCCTGGGATATAGCACAGACTATCAATCCTAACTAGTTCTCTATTCATGTTCAGGAAATAAAAAATGCAGAGATTGGGATGGGCAATGAAGCACAAAGCATGAGGGAATCTGGCAGACAGAGTACTTTACATTCTTAGGGTCTGCTTTTAACTCAATGTAATGCTTTTAACTCAATTTTTTGACTCAATGTACTTAGAAGCTATATATGTTTCCCTCAAAGGGAGACAAAGTCTTTACCTCCAGTTGTGAGAAAACTCCCTGTCTAACCTCCCAAACTTCCCTGGGGTTGTTTAAAGGCTGATAATATTCCAGTAGAAATGGGGAGGTAGGATGTGACTTTTTCAGCAGCGTTTGTTGGTTGAAGTTTTGCTGAGTTGGTTTGTCAGGATGCTTCTATTCCTTCCTCTCATCTGCAGATCTTCTGTGAAGATGAAAGTGGCTACAGACAGCAGCTAACACAGTTTTTGGGTAGTTTCCTGTGGCTTTCCTGCTCTCACACCTGAAAAGAATTAGTAGAAGCCGGGCGCGGTGGTGCACGCCTGTAATCCCAGCACTTTAGGAGGCTGAGACAGGAGGATCACGAGTTCAAAACCAGCCTCAGCAATGGCGAGGCACTTAGCAACTCAGTGAGACCCTGTCTCTAAATAAAATACAAAGAAGGGCTGGGGATGTGGCCCAGAGGTCGAGTGCCCCTGAGTTCAATCCCCGGTACCAAAAAAAAAAAAAAAAAAAAAAGAATTAGTAGAAACTCCTCCTGTCATACAGGTTTCTGGGGAGGGGGCCCCTCTAGCTGGTGGTAATTGTCAGACTGAGTTCTTGGGTCCAGATAGTCAGACACTCCTTTCTTCCTGTTGGCATCTGGGAGTGAAGATGGAAGCTGTGGGGTTGTGGAGGATCAGATAATGGAAGAGCTGCCCAAAGGAGACCATGCCATGCCACCTGCACTATCCCTAGGGCCATTCGTGAGCCAGAGCCATGTCCTAAAGGAGGCTGAATTTATTTTCCTCCCTTTATTCTGTCCTATATCTATCTTCCGAGGGACTTACCCTGTCAGGTGAAATGACCTCCTCTGAAAAGCTGATCTGGAAACAGGGTGTTAATGATTGCTCTTGGGTATATTTCTTATACTGGTATTCTGTATTCTTCCCTCATTAAATGTGCTCTGAGGCTCTAAGTTTCTATTCAACCCTAAGGGAGACAGTGATGACCCACTTCTAAATTTATTTCCAATTAAACCAGGAGGAAAGGCTCCTTGTGTGGCCAGAGCTTTGCCTCAGAGTGTAAGACATTTTCCTGGCTCTGTAGGATGCTTGTTCCCTTCCTTATGGCCCTCTTTACCTGGACTATTTCCCTTCCCACATGACTGCTGTGTGGACTGTGTTCTTTATTGAACCCTACAGCCCCATAGAGCTTACCTGTGTCCACATCTCTTGGTGCTAGAGTTAGTTGTCTGCCACCAGTGATGCGAGAAGAGAGCACTCAATTTTCCGAGTATTGAGCATAAAATAAAAAGAAGTCTACAGCGTACTGAAATTTTAGAGGTCAATATTTCTTAAAGTCTCCTAAATGCTCTCAGAGATAAAAGACTTCACTTAATATGATATTCTCCAACTTCATCCATTTACCTTCCAATGTCATAATTTTTTTCTCTTTTAATGCTGAGTAATATTACATTGTGTATATATACCACAGTTTCTTTATCCATTCATCTATTGAAGGGCATCTAGGTTGGTTCCACAGTTTAGCTCTTGTGAATTGAGCGGCTTTGAACATTGATGTGGCTGTGTTACTATAACACGCTGATTTTAAGTCCTTTGAGTATAGACCCAGGAGTGGAATAGCTGGGACAAATGGTGGTTCTATTCCAAGTTTTCTAAGGAATCTCCATACTGCTTTTCAGATTGGTTGCACCAATTTGCAGTCCCACCAGCAATTTATGAGTGTGCCTTTTCCCCCAACATCTTCACCAACATTTATTGTTGTTTGCATTCTTGAAAATTGCCGTTCTGAGTATAGTGAGATGAAATATTAGAGGAGTTTTGATTTGCATTTCTCTAATTACTAGAGATGTTGAACATTTTTTCATATATTTGTTGATCAAACATGTATCTTCTTCTGAGAAGTATCTGCTCAGTTCCTTAGCCCACTTATTGATTGGGTTGTTTGTTTTTGGTGTTAAGTTTTTAGAGTTCTTTATATAACCTGGAGATTAGTGCTCTGACATGTATGTGTGGTAAAAATTTGCTCCCAAAATGTAGGCTGTCTGTTTACCTCTTTGATTGTTTCTTTTGCTGAGAAGAAGCTTTTTAGTTTAAGTCCATCCCATTCATTAATTCTTGATTTTATTTCTTGTTATTTAGGAGTCTTGTTAAGGAAGTTGGGGCCTAATATAATGTGAGGAAGATTTGGGCCTACTTCTTCCTCTATTAGGTGTAGGGTCTCTGGACTAATTCCTAGGTCCTTAATCCACTTTGAGTTGAGTTTTATGCATGGTAAGAGATAGGGGTTTGTTTTCATTTTGTTGCATGTGGATTTCCAGTTCTCCCAGCACCATTTCTTGAAGAGCTATCTTATCTCCAATTGTATAATTTTTATGCCTTTGTCTAGTATGAAAAAACATGGAATACTTCACAAATTTGCCTGCCATTCTTGCACAGGGACCATGTTAATCTTCTTTGTATTGTTCCAATTTTAGTATACGTGCTGCCGAAGTGAGCACTTACAATTTATTGATTATGAAAAGAGCTATTAAACATTTGTAATATAAATTGCCCATTCACTTGGGTAAAGAACCCATCATAAATAACTTGGGATATGGTATATGTACATGTTTAGGTTTATAAGAAATTACTAAACTATTTTCCATAAAAGTGTTGAGCTCATAGACATGGAGAGTAGAAGGGTGGTTACCAGGGGCCAGTTGGAGGGCAGGTAGTGTGTGTGAATATGTTGGTCACAGGATAAAAGATTTTAGTTAGAGAACTTCACTGAAACTCAGAAGGTTTAAGTAGAGAATGTCTTCTCAGGAAGAAGTTCAAGAGCTCTATCATATAGTATAGTATTTTAATGTTCTTATCACAAAAATGATAAATATGTGAGGCAAAGCAAATGCTAATTGGCTCATTTCAGCCAATCCAGAGTGCATGCATGTATCAATTCATCATGTAGACCATAATCAACATAAACTTTTACTTTTCAATTAAAACAAACTTTAAAGAGAAAAGTATAATAATAAAAAAAGCAGCGGTTTAGGACTTCTGGTTCTCTTGCTTTGATTTATGTGTAGTATCTCTTTGTGTTAATATTGACCCATTCCACTATAGGTGGGCAGAAGTGTTGTTTCTACTTTTTGTTCTACAGTAAATAGTTCTGCTCTATTTTACCTGTGTAAAATCTCCTCCAATAGTTTGGATGTAAAATGTGCCCCCAAATTCCATGTATTAAGTATTTGGTCCCAGGTCCTACCCTTAAGAAGTAGGCCCTACTGGGTGTAACTTAGGTCATTGTTAGTGTGCCCTTGAGGGGGATTTTGGCCTCTTTCTTGCTAGTTTTTACCTCCTGGCCATAATATGAACAGCTTTTGCTTGCTGCACACACCACTCCATTGCTATTCAGCATACCCAACAGAGTCCCAAAGCAAGGATCAGCCCAGTCCTGTATTGGAACTCCAAAATAAAACATTTCTCTCTGTAAGTTAATTTTTCAATTATTTCATCATTGTGATGGGATGCTAACTAACATATCTCCTTGTGGGGGTGTTCCTTTTATACTGGCGAAAATAAATAGATGCTATATTTCTTCTGTTGTGCAATAATTTTCTCAGATTTATCCTTTTTATACTGAAAAAAAAAAGAAAATTTGATTTTAACTTTCTTTATGTTGAAAGTAAAAGGAGTGGAAACTTTAGCAGAACTTTTCCAATATTACCAGTTCAATGAGTGATTAAGGAGCAAAAAAGGAGGAGGATGAGGCAAAGATTTGGGTGAGATATGAGAAATATCTGAACCAAAACCATGATGGTGGAGCCCAGTGCTGTGCCCTCATCCCTCTGAGCATCTGAGCCCCCTGGGCAGAGAACACACAGGCACATGCCCATGTGCACATGCGTGAGAGAGAGTGGAAATGAGAAGTAAATAGAAAAGCATATGAAGATCCAATAAATCACTGTAGGATGCTAACTAAGGTCAGTAAAGGAAGACCTGATGTTAGTATTGTTAACTCCCACCAGCTGGTAATAGCCCAGACAAGAGACAGCCTCATACAGGGAGATGGAGAGTGGTAACTCTTCCACAAGCCAAAAAATACACTCTATGATTTCGACAGAAGAAAGAATAGGGGTTACTTGCTTCTCGGACCAGTTGTGAATACCATCTACTTAGTCAGACACAGCCTCAGCAAGACCCCTGGGGCAGAACAAGTCCTCAGACTTCAGAGCCCATAGTCAGTGAAATGTCAGGCTAGGAGACATGCCCAAGAGGATTCATTAAAATCCAGTTTCCTGGAGTGGCATTTTCAGGGGAGGACATGTCACCTGAGAGGAAGAGACTGCAATATGTCCCTCAGGACAAGGCCAGGGTTCACCACTGCTCCAGGGAGAGTAGGTTTAGGCACTGGTTGGTCTCCTTTGAGTACTTCCTCCCATATCATTTCCCCCCAGTTCCTACTGTGCTCATTATTTTCATGGATCCCAATAAGAGAGGAATATATGAAGATTTGAGTACATGGACTCAAGAATTCAGCCCAAATCACTCCACGACTGTGAAGCACTTTCTCACAAGGAGAGTGGACGGGAGCCATTCTGTGGGATTCAGTTCCTCACTTTCCCAGTATCCTGCCCTAGCTTCTCAGCTGCCTGTCTGCATCTGTCTATATCCCCAGGAAGGAGCGTCAATGCCAGTGACCAGAAGAGCCTTTGACCCCTGGTCCCAGTCACGATCATACACATACCTATATCCCACCCTGCCAGAAGAACCACCTCCTCTTTCCTCAGCATCTTTTCCCAGGATCCTTGCTGGGGTCTAGCAGTGGTATTTTTCCCCAGCTGAGGTAAGGGCTCTGTCTCTGTTTCTAGGCAGTATACAGACCCTCTAAGTCTTGAGAAACAGAATCAAGATGGTACATACTCTGCAGCTCAGATTCTTTAGTGCCTTAGGCTTTATAGCTCATTCATTCCTGTCTATTCAAGGTGACTCTAGGCACTTTGAACATGTGGGAACTTTTGCAATCATTTAGTGCCACTGGCCAGTAGAGTCTCTAAAATTTCTGAGCTGGCTTCCCAATAATATTCTCAGTACTTACCTTTGCTATCTGATTTTCCTGGACTCTATTAGTCTGATGAGGACTTAAAGGACTTTAAGCACCTCAAAAGCACCTAATATCAGTTGAAGTTTCTCTTGAATATGCCACAAAAAAACAACTGAAGTCAGTAAAAATGCTTAAATATACTGATCAACGACAGAGAAAACAACTTATAAAAATATGCTTCTAAACTTTAGCATTATCTTAATTGATGGACCACCTACAATGGTCCTCTATTCATCTCAGCCTCTGCTGACTGCTCCTGGTTTGAGGTACTCATACACCTCCAGCAATTTTCCATAGAGGAGCACTTCCTTTCTTGGTCTAGTTGGTTCTCCCTGGCCTTTCTCCTTAGATGTTAATACAAGTGAGAAACCAGTGGATGGAAAAGGAAGGAAAGCAAGAGTCCTGAAACAGAAAGAGGTGGCATGTGGGTAGGAATCTGGAGGCCTGGCTATACCTCCTTACCCAAACCTTGCTTTTTTCCCTCCTCTTTGAAATCTGTTCAATTACTGGCCCAGAGAACTGGAGACATGTGCCCAGTGATTTCTTTCCCTTTATTTCTCTATCCATTCATCATTTTATTCAACAAAATCAAGAGCATTTCAAGTCTCATGATTACCAGGAGCAGTGCCCAGAATTGTCCTTGAACATCTTATTTTTTTGTTTTTGTTGTCCATAGGCCAAGAAGGTATTCCAATCAATGTTTCCCAGTTAGTCCTGTGGTTTTGATTTCATGAAGCAGTGGGAATATCATACACCACAATCAAGGGCGAAGCATCACTTTAAGGAGTTTGTTTCTCTGGAGGTCTCTTTGTCCAGCGTTCCTTAGGGCAAAAGTGAAGGAAGAACATCACTGTACTACATGTCAATGTCCTGACTTTTACAGCACTATCCACTCTCTTTTTGTTATGGCCTGTTTTTGACCTTGCCAGTTTCTAATCATTCTCAACCTGTAGCTTATATCTCACTTCGTTGGGGGAATCCTTTCCTGAAACCTTCCTTATTTGTTTTGAAGTATGTCATATTTTCCTTCATATATTGATCATTGCCACTGGGTGAGGTAGGTGTTTTTGTGATTAGTTTCACATCTATGCAATTATCCTAGCATCAAGTGTGGTACTGGATATATCATAGGTCCTTAGCAAATACCACCCTATGTGAATGAAAGGAGCTGGATCATATGGGTGTCCAGATGTCAAGTTTTTATGATCCCAACTATGATATAAGGAGGGTGTTGCCATAAAGACAGATAGGAGTTAGTGTAGATATTACAAGGGAGAGATGAAAAATTTCTTGGTGAAATTTCCTCTTCTGTTCCAGAGTGCCTTCTACATTCTCCACCTAACTGTGAAAGATCTGCATTCATAAAGTGCATATTGAGTGGATACCATCACCCCCCCCCACACACAACATATGCCACCTGCTTTTCTCCTTAGTCCCTTCCATTGGTAGTATCATATGAATTCAGGGTTCAGCAAGGCCAGCATCCTTCCATATGTTCCTAAGATTTGTGAAGCAGAGGAAGGCATTTTTTTATGGTCAGAGTGTTGCTTTGTGTCCCAGGTTAAAGCACAGCTTTGGGCCTTTCTTACAAGGCTTCCTCTTTTGTAACTCACTCCTTTTATCATATACCATAAATACAAACAACTTCTATGTCTCTGTGAATACCATAATTTTATTATTCTTGTCTCCTGCTGATTAAATAGCTCATCACTTCCTTCAAATAAGCAAACGTTTTTTCCACTGTTCCTACTAATTTGCCTCAAAAAACTTCATCAGGCTGACTATTCAATTAAGCCCAGAATTGTTTTTCTCTAAAGCAGAGCCACTGTATCCCCATTAAGGAGGTGAGGACGGCTGAAGTGTACAAGAATCAGGTGGTCCAAGAGCCCTGAAATTCTGCTTGTGAGGAAGGTGTCAAAAACGGTGAGGGCAGAATAGAAAGGCAGACATAAGGTCAAGGGGAAAAGATGGCAAAGAGATTTTATGAATAACATTTTAAAAGTAGAATTGTATCCCCAAGTCAGTTTTAAGCAGAAAAAAAGCTAGCTTTTAAACACTGCCCAGTGTATTGGTTTATTATGAAGAGAGAGAGAGAGAGAGATGTTTTCATCTATGTACAAAGATCTTTGTCTGGGCTATTCTCTCCCATATCTTATGTAAAGATAATTCTTAATAATTAGCATTTTCTGACATGCCTACTTTACCTTCAGATGGATGCATATCAAAATTCAATAAAAGTTTTTAGAAAATCAGAATCCGGAGGGGAAATTTAGCTGAGAGAAGATAAGGATATTTCATGGAGTTTCTATTGACCACTGTTACTGTCCTGGGATGGACAAAAAGGTAGGTTAAATGCCTCTGAATATCTATCTTGTTTTAGGCAACTAAAAGAACCACATAGAATGGAGCTCTGGAATGCCTCCACCTGGGGAAGCAGCTTCATCTTGGTGGGGATTCTCAATGACAGCGGGGCTCCAGAACTGATCTGTGCCACACTCACAGTCCTATACATGTTGGCTCTATTAAGCAATGGACTGCTACTCCTGGTCATCACAACTGATGTCCGGCTCCAGGTGCCCATGTACTTCCTGCTCAGGCAGCTCTCTCTCATGGACCTCCTGTTCACCTCAGTTGTCACTCCCAAAGCCCTCATGGATTATCTGCGCAGAGAAAACAGCATCTCCTTTGGAGGCTGTGCCCTTCAGATGTTCCTGGCACTGATGCTGGGTAGTGCAGAGGACCTCTTACTGGCCTTCATGGCTTATGACAGGTATGTGGCCATTTGTCATCCTCTGAACTATATGATCTTCATGAGGCCAAGGGTCTGCTGGCTCACAGTGGCCACATCCTGGATCCTGGCGTCCTTGACTGCTTTAGGACACACCATGTATACCATGCATTTCCCTTTCTGCATGTCCTTGGAAATCAGACATTTGCTCTGTGAGATCCCACCTTTGCTGAAGTTGGCCTGTGCAGATACCTCAGGATATTTGCTCATGGTTTATGTGACAGGTGTGACTTTCCTCTTGCTGCCCCTTTCTGCCATTGTTGCCTCCTATACACTAATTCTGTTCACTGTGCTCCACATGCCCTCAAATGAGGGAAAAAAGAAAGCCCTTCTCACCTGCTCTTCCCATCTGACTGTAGTTGGGATGTTCTATGGAGCTGCCACATTCATGTATGTCCTGCCCAGTTCCTTCCACAGTCCCAAACAGGACAACATCATCTCTGTTTTCTACACCATTGTCACTCCAGCCCTGAACCCCCTCATCTATAGCCTGAGGAATAAGGAGGTCATGGGGGCCTTGAGGAGAGTTCTGGGAAAATATGTGCTACCAGTACACCCAACTCATTAAGGAGCGCCCTTGACTTGCCTTTTATTATTCCTTTTCCAAATTAAATTGCTATGTTCCTCCATTCTTTACTATTATACTCCGAGATGATACAGACACTTTTGAAAATTTCACCTTATTTTCTTCTATGTAGCTCTTGTGTAGACAGACTTTAGTATAAACTCACTAGGCACATAGCACTAATCTGTGAAGCCCACATAAAAAAGGGACTAGTACAAGAAAAAACTTTGAATAGATATCTTTGACTCACTCTGGTGAGGCATCATCCTGACACATACCAAGTAGACATGGTAGAAGACTAACTTTCCATTTCCACATTGTGTAGCAGAAGGGAACAATAGTACTTTGGGACTGAGAAAATTCCAATGGCCTGTTAGCATTGAGGGACTGTTCCCTTGGAACTGGATTCTTAATCATTAGTAGATAGAAAGGTCCACAGAAGATATAATAGACTTGCTGTTTATTAAGATGTTAGCAACTGGTAGGGAAGAATAAAAGAGATGTGACTGATTTTGCATTGCAGATCTGAGGAGTCAGGCACAGTGATTTCTTAAATAAAGGCATGAATCTAAGTTGCTACAGTGCAAGGGGCCAAGGAAAAAGGATCCTGGCATTTCTAGTTGAAAACTATCACAGAGTCTTTTTGACGTTGGGGGGGCACAGTGCCTAAAATTAAAATTAATGAATAAAATAAAATTAAAAGTACCCATGTTTAAACAGAAAAGTAGTATACAACAACAGTGAGAGAAATCTATGGTGTATATTTTGTTTGAATTTTGTTAAATGCAGCTACACATATGTGTTTTGGAACATTAAAATGCCTGCAAGGAGATGAAATCCTTGAGGTGAATGTTTGTGAGGTCTCTGTCCACTGGAAAGGAAGTATAAACATACATATATAACTCACTTTCTAGCTGGCCTAAACATGCTTTATTTTATCACATATTTTAGTGTCATTCGAAGACTTATAAGAAAATGTAGAAACTTGAATTTGTTACATGCAGAAGCTCCACAATACCTCAGCTATGTAAAGATCGTCATGGTTGGGAAAGTGTTTGTGAGAGCTTGGAAGTTCTTGTTTTCTTTCCAAAAATAATTTTAAAGTGTTTAATCTGTTAACATAAGCCATAATATAATACCTAAAACTGAGAAAGCCAACTTCTTTATAATGAGAAAATTCAGAAATTTAGAAAGAAGCAAAAATCACCTGTAAAATTGTTCTGTTGTTTTTTTATTATGCATACTGAATTTGAATGCATACTGATATATATGTAACTGACAACTCCTTTTGTCATTTAAAATTTAATAACTCTTCTCCGTTGGTATGAGGGTATACTTTAGAGTAGTGACAGAGAAGAAGGGGACAAGGGTGCCTCAGTTTGAATCTCTGGCTCCCTTTTTATCCTCAGAGCACCATAGGGAACTGAATTAAACCTTTTGTACCTCTGCATCCTCAACTTAAAAGTGGTGATAATTAGAGGCCTGCTGTCTTGATGTTGTTGGGTAGATGGAATAAGATAATAAATGCCAGTCATTTAGACCATAGCCTGGTTCAATTGTGCTTAAAATATGTTGGCTATTATGGATGAATAAACAGTCTCCAAAAAATTTAATATTACTTTATTGTATTTAAAAAACACTTGCACATTTTGTTTATTTTTTTATCTATAAAAGTTTTATCTATTTTTGGTGTAAAATATTATGTATTGATATTTGTATACATTGTGAAATTGCTAAATCAAGCTAATATGTGTTTTACCTCACCTACTTGCATTATTGTGATCAGAACAGTTAAAATATACTTTCTCAGCAAATTTCAACTACACAATATATTACTGTTGTTGCTACTATAATCACCATGTTGTGCAACAGATTTCATGAATTTGTCCTTCCTGTCTAACTTAAAGTTTGTATTCTGTGACCAGCATCTCCTTGTTCTCCACACCCCAACCTCTGGAAACCACCATTTTGCCTTCTCTTTCTGTGTGTGACTGTTAAATTTCACATGAAAGTGAGTTCACACAGTGTTTTGTTTTGTTTTGTTTTTCTCCTGTGCCTAATATCTTACTTAACATATTGTCTTCCAAGTTCATCCAGGTTGTTGTAAGGGACAAAGTCTCCTTCTTTTTTAAGTTTGGAAAGTTCTCATTGTGTATTTACACACCCTATTTTTTTTTATTCATTCATCCATTGATGAATGTTTATGTTGCTTTCATATGTTGCTTTTGTGAATAATGTTGTAAAAATTAAAATGGTAGTGGGGAATTTTTATTTGTAATACCAATTTTATGTCCTTTGGATATATCTCTAGTGTGAAATTGCCAGATCATATGGGAATTCTATTTTTAATTTTCTGAGGAACTTCCATGCTGCTTTCCACAGTGGCTGTACCAACGTACATTTCCATCAGCAATGTGCAAAAATTCCCTTTCTCTACATTCTTACCAACATTTGTTATCTTTCATCTTTTTGAAATAGCCATGCTAAAAGGTGGGAGGTGATATCTCATTGGGGAATTTGTATTGTATAAATGTCTTCTCACGTACTTTGATCATGTTTTACTTGAGTTGTTTACTTGATGCTGAATTCTTAGGAAGTTTTGGATATTAGCTCTTTTTAGATATACAGTAGGCAAATACTTCTATCCAGTCTATATATAAGTTCATGTTGTCTTCAGAGACAATTTTACTTGTTCCTTTCTGATTTGGGTGCATTTCATTTCTTTCTCTTGCATAGTGCTTTGGCTAGGACTTCCAGTATTAGATTGAATAGAAATCTTAAAAGAGGGCATCCCTGTCTTGTTTCTCAATGTAAAGGAATTTCTTTGAACTTTCCTCATGGAGAATAATGTTAATTAAAGGTTTATCACATATGGCCTTTATTATGTTAAGGTATGTCCCTTCTATACCTAATTCGCTAGAATATTTATTAGGAAGATATATTGAATTTTATCAGTGATTCTTGCATGTCTATTGAGACCATCAGCTAGTTTTTTTCCTTTATTCTTTAAATGTGGCATATCACACTTATTAATTTTTATGTGTAGAACCACCATTTTTTTTTAGCATCTTTGAGATCAATCCTGCTAAATAATGGTGAATGACCTTTCTCATGCTCTGCTCAATTTGGTTTGCTATTTATTATTTTGTTGAGAATTTTTGCATCTATGTTCATCATATTGCTCTGTAATTTTGTTTGTTTGCAGCACTCTTGTCTGACTCAGATACCTCTTCTCTAGTGACTGGCCTGGGTTTTGGTGTCATGGGATTCTTCCTGACTCTGAGCATCATCATGGAGAGACTAATAATCTCATGCTCCTAGGCAGTAACTTGGTACCCATACCCCTTTTCTTCTCCAAGTGGAAAATTCTCTCTGTGTTATTCTTCTGAAGGTTGGGGGAGGTATGAAATGGGCAGTCCCATGGCCACCAATTCCACAATGCTGGGTCATACCTGGAGCCCACAGATTGCCAAATTCAGTTCAGCACTGAGGCAAGATCGAGGTTCATGCCTGCCTGCTGCTATGGTGCACTCATGGCCTGAGATTTCTGCAACCAGCATCAGGTGATGCTGTCCACAATAGTGGTCAGGGGCCCTGAGTTTTCTCATAGCACCTGGAGGGTCCAAATGCTCCATCCATGATCACTGGTTTGGGGACAACAGTCACTGAAATCTGCCTGGTTTTGGCTTTCACCAAACTGACCCTGAGTTTCAAGGCAAAATACTGTGTTTACTTCCCTGTCACACTCCTCAGTGGAAAGAGTATTGCTTTGCACTATTCTGCCCAATTGTGATTGGGCCATCCCTCTGCTACCTGACTAACTCATGTCCAGAGGCTTGGTCTACAGGCCCTGTCCTGGGGTAGAGGCTTGGCCCTGGGTTTCACCGTGGCATGCCTTGTACTGGGATTTGTGTTTAAGGCCCAGACTTAATTCCCTTTCTGTCCTTTAACCAGGACACATCTCTTTCTACATAATGTTGTTGGAGTTGAAGGGAGAAGTGATGCATTCTTCCATGTATCTTTTCTTATTATTATGTTAAAATGAGGTACTTTGCTGTAGTGAAGGTAGTTTGGTGCATGAACAACTGCTCAAATTGATGTTTCGGGGGTGGGGGGAGGACCCTAAAGAGTTGTACTCAGCCAGTGTATTGCTCTTCCTTCACAATATCTTTTCAGGCACATTCATAAAGTGGTTTCCTAGTATCAGAACTGGTGAACCAAATTATATGATATTGGTTCTTTTAAAAAAATCAACATGATTATGTTTTATTTATTTAAATTAACAAATAAAATTATATACATTCATCATGTGCAACATGATGTTTTACAATATGTGCACATTATGCAATGGTTAAATCAAGTTGAGTAATGCATGCCTTTCCTCACAGTGTTGTAATTTTTGGTTTTTGTCTTTGCTCAAAGAAAACTTTTTGTGCTGTGTTAAAGAACTTTGTCTTCCATGCCTCATTTACCCCACACATGTTGTCTCCACCTGTCTGAGGTATACTTTTCTCTTCCAGTCTCATATACCCAGTCTATTCAACTGGATTCTTCTTTCTGGTGTCACCATCAACCCCACACAATAACAGTTTAGAAGAATTTATCAATTTTTTGTTTGTTCTGTAACTTTGCCTAATATAACTGTTAGAGCATTATTCATGCTTAATTGAGATCATAATTTTTTAGTGCTTAGCATGTTATCAGACACCTATTAAAGTATCTTTAAATTTAAAGATTTTCCCAAACAAAGTTACAAATTATCAGCATATACAAGTAGCAGCAATTAAATATGAACAATAATAGCAAACTTTCTAGGCATTTCAATGCAGGAAGCTCAGTAAATGTGTGTTAGTTGAGAGAATTACACTGATTAAAGCAGAGGATGATTAGATATTATGAACAATAAGATTTCCTTCAAATTTGAAATTGAAGGAAAGATAAAAATTATTTCAGATATTGAATATCATAGACAAATAACCTCTGACATAATATCTAGACCATAAAACCTTTGACAAATTATGGTACTGTGATCACAGAAATTGCCAAGCATAATATTCCACTCTGTTACTGTCTTTCAGAATGAAGCTTCTAAGCCAAGTCGTGACCAGGTCATTTCTATAGGGAAAATCTGCCTTTAGGGAAAACTTGTTAATCTTGTGCATAAATGTGGAGACACGAAACCACTCCCCTCGTGCTTGGCATGTAAGTGGCAAACTGCTTACCATGTATGCACAGCCCCTTGTGTTAGGCCACTTGTTATAGTCACAGTGCTTGCGCCACAGCCCACTCCTTGATTGGTTGCTATAAGGACAGTTGGCAAGAAATTGTATTGGTGTCTGCCTATAATATGCTTAGCTACTGGCCGAATATATATACATGGTAATTACACAATAAAATCAGACCTGCTTCCAGCTTGGTCTCCGGAGGTCTTAAATTGCAATTCCACAGCCATACTGTTCTCTACCCTGTCCCATAGACCTCCTCCTGTGTAAGAGAAAGCACAAGCATAAAACCCTCTGAAGAATGTTAGAAAGCTAGCTAATCCTGTCACAATATCATTCCTGAACTTTATTTCCTGACACACATTCCTGATTTGAATGTGCCCTTCCTGACCATCTTTGTGTTTTTTTTTTTTTTTTTTTTTGCCTGACAAATTCTTTATTTGATCTTCAGATGCTAAATTGATTCAGGTTTAATCAATTTTTTTTAGATTATTTATTTACTTTCTGTTATAGTCTCTTTTAGGTATCTTTTCTGATCATTGACACTTGTTGAAATTGTATATCCTACTCATAAATTGAGTCTCTCTTCAGTAGAGACATCTACTAAAGTATTTCTGATCTTCAAAAAACCTATTGCCTTTACTTTTGATCTATACAGTGTTTTTTTTTTTTTTAATCTTATCTAAAAACAGTCCCTTTCATTGAACTTTTAAAATGGTTATCCCTATATTTATGATCTCTTGTTAGGGGGTTGCCACATGTTTTGAGGAAAGCACAGAGTTTTGTTCATCTTGTGGTTGTAGGCGCAGTGCTTGCATAAATAAGTCATTTAATGAATATAGAAGCAAATAATCTGAGAAATGAAGCAAGGGAAGGGAAGGGAAGGATGAGGATGTCAGAACCATATTGTCAATCACAATGTTCAAATGTTTTTTCAAATGTCAGAAATCACTGCTGCTGAGGCACACTATCTTCCTGCCAGCTTTCTGAGAGCCCCCTTCACGTCCTTGTTCCTAAGGCTGTAAATGATGGGGTTCAACATGGAAGTCATGACTGAATAGAACACAGAAATGACCTTATCCTTTTCATTCATCATCTTGGAATTAGGTCTCATGTAGGCAAATATTCCAGAGCCATAATAGAGAATCACCACAGTGAGGTGGGAGCCACAGGTGGAGAAGACCTTGAGCCTCCTCTCCCCAGACTGCATCCGGATCACAGTGGAGATGATATGCCAGTAGGAGACTAGGATGAGGGAGACAGGAACGAGGAGGATAATCACCCCCATTGAAAAGAGAGCTATCTCAGCATTGTTGGTGTCCACAGACGCCAGCTTTAGGAGAGCAGGTGGTTCACAGAAGTAGTGATTAATTACATTCTGTCCCTGGTAGGGGAGATACAGTGTAAATGCACTGTCCACTGAACATACAAATGCCCCACTTATCCAGGACACTGTGGTCAACTGGACACAAGCTCTCTGGGTCATGATGGTTGAGTAGTGCAGGGGCTTGCAGACAGCCACGTACCGGTCGTAGGACATCACTGCCAGCAGTGCACACTCTGTACACCCTGCTAGGAGGAAGACGACTATCTGTATTGAGCATCCAGCAAAGGAAATGGTTTTCTTTTTCACAAGGAAGTGGACCAACATCTGGGGTACGATGCTTGTAGAGAAACAGAGGTCAGCAAAGGACAAGTTTTTGAGAAAAAAGTACATGGGTGTATGAAGTTGAGAGTCAACTTGGATGAGGATTATTATGAGCAGGTTTCCAAATATGGAAAGCAGGTAGATGATCAGGAAAACACAGAACAACAAGATTTGGATCTGTGGATCCTGTGACAGTCCCAACAAGGTAAATTCAAACACAGAAGTTTGGTTTTCTTCTCCCATTGATTCTTATTCTTATTTACCTGTCATCAGAAAGAGAAAAGATGCATTCTGAATGTTATTTTTCACTGATTTATAAATATATGTAATGTTAACAAGTACAGCTGTTGACTATCGGCTTTCATATACATCCTACAAGGGACCAGTTAGTCTTAAGATTCATATTTCTGTTTCCATATGGCTTTCAAGCACATTTTCCCTTGCTTGATAAACATGCAAGTATGATAATCACACACGCTGTGACTTCTTCACTAATCCAGATGTGTGTATAGTTAGGTATTAATAAATAACTATGTAGATATGAAGAGAATTATTTTGGTTAAATTTCATTTTTATTCTTGAAAAATACTTTGCATATACTAAGATTAAATATTAGAGAATGCAGTAAACTAATATAAATAATAAAACGCTTTTGCTTTTAGATTTCAAAATATCTAGTAGCTCATTAAACACAGATATCAATGGAAAAAATTGTCCACAATATAATAGGAGGTCCAAATATGGTTTGGGGATCAAACAGATAAATTACATATGTTAGTTCTTGCTCTTTTCCATAGTTATTTAAAATAGAACCACTCTTAAATAGTAGTGAAAATCCAGGTAAGACAGCTAGATTGATTTAAGGAGGTCATCAGTGTACATCAGGTCTGCTAGGAGAGCCAGCATGGAGCCAAAAAGTGAGTTCAAATCTGGTACTTTTGATGTCTACCAAATTTTTGTAAATTTATTTTTAACACTGAGATTTATGGATTTTATTTGTAATGCAGAAGATATGAGAGATACAGGAGCTGACTGTCATGTCTAGCACTTTGTGTCCTAGGCAGCAAAACTAGTAATAATGCTCACCATCATCATTATAACAACAACTAAAAAACTCACTTTACTTAGCACTGTGGTGTCTCAGGAACTCTTTTTTTTTTTTTTGTGGTACTGGGGATTGAACTCAGGGGCACTTGACCACTGGGCCACATCACCAGCCCTTTTTTTTTAGTATTTTATTTAGAGACAGGGTCTCACTGAGTTGCTAAGTGCCTCGCCATTGCTGAGGGTGGCTTTGAATTCGCGATCCTCCTGTCTCAGCCTCCCAAAGTGCTGGGATTACAGGCGTGCGCCACCGCACCCGGCTCTCAGGAACTCTTAAAAGAAGAATTTCAAGAGTTGAGCACTATTGGCAACCTCATTTTATAGATAAAGATTCTGAGGCCTCATGATGATTTAAAAGAACTTTCAGAGCCACAGACTTGCAAATTATTGAATCAGTATTCAATCCCAGCAGGGTGGTCCCAGATTTTAGACATGATATTTTTGCACTAGAAAAGAATACACGCTGGTATTGGTATTGGGCTTTGAGTGAATTCATAGAAGGAGCCATAAATAGAATGCACCTCAGAATTAGGATTTGAGACAGGGTAAGGCAGAGAAGGTAATGGTACACACTGAAAAGAAAAACACCTGCTATCTTTCTATGGTTTGGATACAGATGGATATGAAGTTAGGCAGCATTAGTGTAAATATCTACACTAATCAGGGGAAAATTGTATAGCACCCTCTAAATATTTCCCATATTTTGCTTTCTGCTCATCCTTTTTTTATCTCTGTGCTATTCTTTGGAAATCTAACTTAAATCTGTTGCCCCAAATATTACACAGCAGAATGTCTCAAATACTATCTGATGCATGACCACTAATCTAAATTTAAAGTGTGAATGCTACCATTTAACCTAAGAAGGACTTTTCAGACTGGGTACTGAGAAAGAGTAAGTGCCTTGCTTCCCTTTTCCACCTATTTGATTTAGTGTTTTGGTAACTATGACTTTCAGTACTCTACTTAGAATACAAATTTGTTATTATTAGAATGTGTCATTTGTAAGAAAGAGAAAAGCCTATTCAAAGGGTTCATTTTTAAAGCGTGTATTTATGTATCTAATTACCTAAAATCCAAACTAGGAATGGCTAAAGGTTAGGTTCTATCCAAATATTCAACGTGTTCCTCTATATCCTCCCATATAGCCTTCATCATTGTCAACTTCATCTTAGTAGATATGAAGACTACATACTTTGTTGATCATTCTAGCCATAAAAATAAAGTTTATTGCAATAGCATCTAATGGCGCTAAGACAAAGTCCATTGTTGTATAAGATCCAATTCTCTGAAAAAAAAAATGGTTCTGCAAAAGATATATCCAAAGAATTTAAGCATAAGAAAAAGTCTATTCAAAAGATAATGTACATGTACCTTATTTAGCTATTTATTCCAAGTTAGTTCATTTTAATTTATAATTAATGTCAAATCTAATACAGTGCACACACAATAATACAAATTTCACATTTGATTAAAATGCAAATATTATATATGATATACTAGCAAATGAAATATATATGCGTATTTATCATACATATAGTGTGTGTATATATATATGTGTGTGTGTGTGTGTGTGTATATAGATATATTGAGGAATATCTGATAACTAGGGTTTTGCCAAGGAATGGAAGTATTGTTGAACATTAGGGGAAGAGTCACATGATAACATCATAACAGACATACAAATACACAGAAGCAGATTCCCATTTCTAATAATTGTGGGATACATGGTTTTCAACCAATCTTTCCACTGAAAACAGCTATGAATCCCAGTAAAGTCTTAAGGTACAAAGACCATGGAGAAAGAAGCAGCACGGTGTAGTGAGCCTGACAGCAGTATTCCTTGCCCCCAGAGGAAGGTTGTGGATTCTAAAGAAGCAACTGAGAGTCTAACAAGCTCAAAGAAAGTGAGGAATGACAGGTTGAAACGTTGAGGAAAACTTTCAACAGTCTTAAAATAGTAGGAGACGAGGGATAAAAATTGGACTTTAAGGCTTATCAATATAAGTGATATTGACAAAAGTCTAGGCCTTGTTTGGGATACCCTTGGAATGAAGAATGAAATGAAAATATTGAAATAATCCTCACTAAATCAATAACTCTCTATTTTTCATAAGACAGTGTGCTCTTTTCTTAAGGTCCTGCCCAAACCTGAATAAATCCTCTATTCAGAACGTCAAACAGGTTTTATAGTATTGCATGCACAATATTCTACATTCAACAAAGTGAAATTAGAAGGCACACCATAAAATAGAAACAAGAACAGCAGAGAGGAGAGGGAGAAAAGCAAATAAATCAAAACAGGCAATCTCAATTTGACAGTAATGAGACACAGTCTTTAAAATGCTGTGAAATAAAATATATACATTATTTTAGACAGCAGGTTAGAAAATTCAATCAGAGAACACAAGTTCAAGGAGAGCCTCACTATCTTAGAAAGGCCCTAAGTAACTTAGTGAGATCCTGCCTCAAAATTAAAATAAAAAGACCTGGGCTTGTGGCTCAGTGGTTAAATGCCCCTGGGTTCAATCTTCAGTACCAAAACAAACATACAGAAAACTGAGTGCAGAAAAGAAACTAGTTGAAAGAGCGTAAGATCACTACAAAGACAAAATCCTCCTAATGTGTGAAAACACTGGAAAAGAATCTGAACTATATGAATGAATATATAGGTATCGTCAATTAGTAATTTAAATTATGTCCCAGTTTTTATATATATAAAATGAGAATATTAGTATCTATTCTTTTCCTTTTTTGCAAAAAAATAAATTGGCAATTTTATATAAGCCTCAAGTTATTATTTGGCACACAAGTTGTAATTATCTAGACTATTAGTGAATATACATTCTTTATTGTGCATGGAAAGACAAGTAATATGTGAATTTTCACATTTAGCTTCAAAAGGAAATTAACAAAATGAGGCAATGATATTTTCCCTATAATTTGTATTCTTCAAAAATTCTTCTGGTGAGATATAGATGAAATAAATATGTGCAACTACACTAGCTTTCACACTGTAAATAGAAGTCATATTTTCTTACTTTATTTTCCCACCTACTGAAGAATTTAATCAGTAATGATATTCAACTCAGATTTCAAATCTCTCTCCTTTTCTCTCTGCCTGAAATTATTTTCCAACCCAGCAGATTCTATTTATTTTAGCTCAGTTAGCTCTCTGCTTCTTATATTGTTCCATTCAACCTATGTGCATATAATAGAATAATATTTTGAGAATGCCAATCTTATCATTTTCCATTCCCCAATTTGATAACTCTCAATTGTGTATTGGCTTAAATCCAAGTGAATATTCTGGGCCTAGAGTATTTCTGACTGGCTGCAGATGTATGTAAGCCAATCTCTCCCTACTTCCTAACCCATTAAGCAATGCCCTGCCATGCTCAAAGGCACCTGAGCCTGTGCCTTTGCCCATACCATTCCCTTTGTGGATGTTCACTTCTTGCTTTATCTACTAGGTAAATTCCTAATCATCCTCCAGTGATTCTCTGTGCTGTCACATTTTTGCCCAAGCTTTCACTGCCTCCATTGAGTGAAGTTAATTTTTCTACATCTTCTTGCTTCTCTCAGTTTTATACTTAAACTAATACAATATCTTTATATGCTACAATATATATTTAGTTTCAAGGTACTCTTTTTTTCTATTTTATGAATCCTCCAAAATAGACTGTTAGAAATATTACCCCCATCATTTGATACAGTTAAATTTGAAAATAAATATCTGTTGAGCAATTCACAAAACATCTATCCCATGCACACATTATCACAACTAGAAACTTAGACCTATTTTCACTTATATACTCAAATCCAAACACTTATACAATAAAAAGGGAAAGAAGTATAGGAGAAATATAAAAGTATAAAGTATAAAAGCCATTGGGCCATTGGAATGTCCCCAGGAATGACTAGTAGGACAATTGAAACATGCTCACCTGGGCATGCTCATCTACCAAGAGTTTTTTTTAAAGAAATAACAAGTCACACAAATTGTTATCTTCCTTCTGAAACTAGGGTGAAGCATTTAACATTGTGGCAGAGGTGATAGAACAAGGCAGTGATTCTGACAGTAACAAAACCCCTCAGATAGCCACAACATCTAAGGCTGTGACCACATATCTCTTTCTAGATCCAGGGGATTCAAGATCAAAAGACAAGATTTCCCAGTAGCCTACTTACTGTCTATCTGAGACAGAAAAGACAGAAGAGGATGGGAACACTTCTTCAACAGAGGGCTGTGATGTATCTGGTAGGGTTACAGCTGTTGGGAAATGAGGTCCATGTGGGAGACTATTAACCTAGAGATTTCGGAAATCTTTGGTGTAGGATCTGATCCTAGCAGATACCTTGGAGAAGGATTTCTGAACTGAGTCCTCTAGGAGGAGAAGGAAAAGTGGCAAAGAAGGAAGGAAGGAATGTGATGCTGGAGAGGAGAGGAAGGGCCGATTCTTCACAATTCCCGCAGAATCTCCTGAGTAGAGGAAGCCACTTCAACCCAGTCCTGCTCTCACCTGAAGGACCAAGCTAAGAAGAGCTCTCAGCACTGGGGTCACAGGTGAAAAGGCTGAGGGTGTTGAGACCTATGGGCTGAAAACCAAAATCCCACTAGGCTGTGTCACTGCATTTTTATTCCTGGGCACTCAGAGTGTTTTTCCATCTTGCAACTTTGTCAACCAGTTTTCTCAAGGTCACAAACCTAAATTCTCCTAGGACCTGAACAGTGCATTTTCCTAAGAGGGAGTTATTAAAAATGAGGTCCTGAAAACTGATGTAAATAACTCAGTCCCATGGGTTCTCAATTCATAAGATACCCTATAGCCTTTCTATTGTGCTTATTAACACTACAGAAATTTCTGAATCTCCCCTGATTTGGAACTCCATTAAAAAGAGAGAAAAATTGTCAATTTTTTCATATGATGAGATCATATTTTCTCTTGCTCTATTACTAACTTTGTTAATCTCATAATCAAAGAAAGGTAAAGCCTACTCAGTGTTTATTAAGGAAATCTAGATTATTATGTTGGTTGCCACTTAGTCATGCTGATTAATATGAATAGATTTTGAAGAAAAAAATTAAATCATTGCTAAAATCTAAGTTAACTGCAAACTTTGGTTATTAAACACCTTTGTGGCACCTTAGTTGAATTAGTAACAAATTTAGATATTGCTTCCATAATCAAGTGGTGCTGAGGTTGCCAGACCTCCTCTTTCTCCTCCTCCTCCTCCTTCTCCTTTTTTAAGCTTTTACTTATTTGTACTTGGATTATTTATTTTATTTTAAAATTTTTGTTATTTTTAGATATACATGACAGTAGGGTATATTTTGACATATTCTATATATTCCACAAGATCCCGTTCTTGTGGTTGAACATAATTTGGAGTTATACTAGTTGTACATTCATATATGAACATAGGAAAATTATATCAAATTCATTCTCTGCCTTTCCTATTCCCATTTCCCCTCATTCCCCTTCATTACCCTTTGTCTAATTCAATGAATTTCTATATTTCCTCTCCCTACCTTCCCTTGTTATTTGTTAGCATCCACATATCTGAGAAAACATTTGGCCTTTGGATTTTTTGGATTAGCTTGTTTTGCTTAGCATGATAATCTCCAGCTCCATCCATTTACTGGCAAATGCCATAATTTCATTCTTCTTTATGGTTGAGTTATATTCCCTTGTGTATATACACTCCATTTTATTTATCCATGTATCTGTTTGAAGGGCACCTAGGTTGGTTTCATAGCTAGGCTATAGTGAATTGAGCTGCTATAAACACTAATATGGTTGTGTCACTGTAGTGTGTTGATTTGAAGTCCTTTGATATAAGCCCAGGAGTGAGATATAACTGGGTGAAATGGTGGTTCTGAACATTCCAGGTTTTTCTAAGGAATCTCCATACTGCTTTCCAGAGTGATTGCACCAGTTGCAGTCCCACCAACAATGTATGAAGGTACCTTTCCCCCCACATCCTTGCCAACGTTTATTGTTGCTTGCATTCTTGATAATTGCCATTCTGACTGGAGTGAGATGGAATTTCAGTGTAGTTTTAATTTGTATTTCTCTAATTGTTAGAAATGTTGAACATTTTTTCCACATATTTTTTACCATTTGTAATTCTTGTGTGAAGTGCTTGTTCAGTTCCTCTGCCCCTTTATTGAATGGGTTGTTTATTTGTTTTTTGTTTGTTGTTAAGTTTTTTGAGTTCTTTGTATATCCTGGAGATTAATGATTTCTGAGGTAGAGGTGGTAAAGATTTTCTTCCATTCTCTTGGCTAGCTTTTCATGTTCTTGATTGTTTCCTTTGCTATGAAAAAGCTTTTTAGTTTGATGCCATCCCATTTATTAATTCTTGATTTTTACTTCTTGTGCTTTAAGGGTCTTATTGAGGAACTCTGTTCCTGAGCCAATATGATGGGGATTTGGGCTTATTTTTTATTTTAGTATGTGCAGGGTCTCTTCTCTAATGTCAAGGTCCTTGATCACTTTGAGTTGAGTTTTGTGCAGGAGGAGAGATAGGGGTCCAATATGAATCTACTACACATGATTTCTCATTTTCCCAGAACCATTTGTTGAAGAGGCTCTTTTCTCCAATGTATGTTTTTGGCGCATCTATCTAGTATGAGATAAGTGTATTTATGTGGGTTTGTCTCTGTGTCTTCTATTCTGTTTCATTCATCTTAAATTCTATTTTTATGCCAACACCATGCTCTTTTTGTTACTATAGCTCTATTGTGTAATTTAAGGTCTGGTATTGTGATGCCTCCTGCATTACTTTTCTTGCTAAGAATTGCTTGGTTTGTTAGACCTCTGACACCAGGGTCAGGTTTCCTCATTTACTGCAGTGTCCACCCATTCATATCACTTGCTCATTTTCTGCATTCTACTTCAGGTTCCAGTTTATGTATCTTATTCAATGAATGTTTACATCATATCACTTATTTCTTGCAGATAGACCTCAGAGAAAGGCCCACCTGGAGTGGAGCTAAGGCTTCCAAGAGACAGCTACCATCAACTGCCAGATGTGTGCAAGTGGGAGACCTTCAGATAATTCTGGTCCCCACCCTTTGAAATGGCCCTGCTGAATGACAATTAGAACAGAAACAAACTCTTCTATGAGATGTGCCCAAATTTCAGGTTCATAAGCAATATTGATTTTTGCAAGCTACCAAATTAGGCATAATGTGTTACATCATTAGATAACCAAAACAGGAAATTAAAATCACAATGTGATGCCATCATGCAGGACGATGGCTAACGTATTAAAAATATTGGCATCTTTATATTATGATGAGATTGTGCAACAATCAGAACTCATATACACTGATAATGAGAATTAATATAAGAATCATGAATCCACTTTGAAAGACAATTTGGTGGTATGCTATGAAGTAATATTGACTGTTCAACTCAGCAACTCTACCCATAGGTAAAACAACAAATGAAAACTTATGTTCACAAAAAGACTTGCAATTCAATTACTCATATCCTTTATTCAGACTAGCCAAAAACTCAGATAAAAGCAAATCAGCATCAATAAATGTGTAAGTTAACTGTGATTTATCTTTGTTCTATTGTGCCAATCAAAAGAACTAGATGAAAAAAGTTCACACTGCATGAGTCTATTTTTATAAAATGCTGAGAAACTGAGTTGGTAGTTACTTGGGGATCAGCATACGGGAACTGACGGTGAAGGAAAGACGGAACCATGCCATGCAAGATAAATGTTCTATATGTATTGATTTTGGAGCTAGTTACATAGGTGCAAACATTTGTCAAAACTAACCATAGGATTAAATGCATATATTATATTTAAAGTATATATCTATAGAATTTATTTCTTAGAACTCTAATATTTATGCCAATTTAGAGAAAAGGGGAATTCTAAAAAATGGTTATAGAAATGGCAATTCAAGAAATTCATTCAATGAATCATTCAGAGGAGATTTACTGAAGCAATGATGTAAAAGTCAGAAGTATACAGATTTCCATTATGTCACCAACATGAGGATTTTTAGAAATAGAAAATCTTTTTATAGAAACTTCATAAGTATTTCTGATATAGTAATCATCCCTAAAATATTTGCATAACACTGGGTCATTGATAATTTATTTGAAAAGTACCAAGATGAAAACCAAACTCCACATGTGATGACTAAGTTACACAAAAGCTAGATGCCACTAGCATTGCACACAATTTTTATAATGAATTATGTGTAATCTCTCTTTTGATTACACTGAATTTTGCCATTTACCTTCTTACTCTGATTTATTATAAGCCTTTATGCTCTTCTCTGCCCTCTGGGAGGTTGATCTCTAAGGAATATATCACTGACTCCTTTGCCAGCTGGTTTCCAATTCCATATAGACCATTGCAAGTTGAAGTGGGCAACAAGAGAACAAGAGTACAAATACAGATATTGTTTTCCTCTTTGCTTCTTGCTCTACACCTGTTTTCTGATATTTTCTGTATCCTTGTGTGTCCACAACTCTCACAGGGAGTCCCTAATCCAGAATTTATACTTAAACATAGCAGTACAGTATTCTCTTTTTCCCCCTTAAATCTGAGGGTAGTAATAACTTTCTACAGTTGCCAGTGTCTGGGTGTCTCTTTACCTTGGGAGTTTCCTTAATTCTGTCCTTATGTCTATAAACAATTCTTGATGAAAATTTAAATTTCCTGTCATATTCATGACTGACACAGTACTGTTTTAACACAGAAGGAAAAAGTGAAAAGAATCCTCTAAATAAAATAATGGTGAGAAGAAACTTTTTTTTTTAAATGGATGCTTGAAAATGTTGCTGTTCATGTGTGATTTTGTGGTTAAACTTTATATATACTATGTATAAAATTCCTCTAATGCTCATACTAAAATTTTGAAAATATAATTTTATAAAATCTTGAGCATCCCTATGAACAGTGAGTTTTGAACCATTTTGGTCTAAATAATGCCATGCTGTAAGTAAGTCAAATATCAAAACATATAGTTGAACTTTTAGCTTCTGCTTGGGTAAGCGTCCTTTCCACCATAATAATAATGGAAATATACAAAATTATAACTCATCATGAACCAAAGGGCTGGCATCACATGACAACCAAATAGTCAAATATTGAGTGACAATTGGGACCGCCAAGAAGAGATCACTGACTTATCCGTGGCAGAACATGGGAAGAAGAGAGGACCACCATTAGAGAGGATCTCATGGAAAATGTGGACAAAGGGAGAATTTCAGCAGGAAGATAGAACTTAAATAAGAGGACCCATTGTACATCGGACATTTTTAAAACACCAAAATAAAGGGAAAGAATGTCTTCAATTAAAAGAAAAAGTCAGAGAATTTGAAATAGATCAATTAAAATGTATCAAAGAGAGCACTTAAGAGAAAGAAATAATAAAAAACACTAGTTAGTGAGTAAAAGACATCAATAAAATCATCCAAAGCTGTGGGGCAATATCAAAAGCTCTAACATGTGTAATTCAGTTGCAGAAAAAAATGAGAGAGAATGGGCCAGATGAAATGTTTGAAGATATAATGGCTGAGAATGTTTCAAAATAATGAAAGACTAAATTACAGATATAAGAAAGCTCAATTCATACAAATCTGAACAAATACAAAAACAAAACAATGAAAAAGAAATGAACAATTCAAATTCAAATTTCTGAAAATGAAAAAATAAATAGGAGATCCTTAAATGTAACCAAAGGGAAAAGAAGTAATATAAAGAGGATAGAAGACAAGAAGTACATAGTCTTCTTTTCAAAAACTACATAAGCCAGAAACAATGTAATGATATTATTTAATGCAGAAAAATTAAAGTAAAATAAAATTAAATAAACCCTGTCCAAGCTGAATTCTATAATGATTGAAAATAAACTGAAAATTATAACTTATTTAGACCAACTAAAATGTCAGGGAATTCATTATATGAATTCTCTCAAACTGCAAAAAATGTTAGAGCAAATTTTTCAGGCAGAACAAATATGGAATAATTCAGAAATTGTGTTGTACACAAAAAAGCAAAAGTTCTGGAAAATATCAAAATGAAGGTAATTCTAAAAATGACATTTTCTTATTATTTATATCAATAAAAGATCATTGAGCGCCTAAAGGAAAGATGATAGTTTCATATTTTTCACTTGTAGCACATAATTATGACAAGAATAGCACAGAGGACTGAGAAAATAATTGTAAATTTGTTATTATAGTATACATGCAATGCATGAAGTAGTATAATGTTACCTAAAGATAGACTCTGATGTATCAGATATATATTGTAAATAAGAAGGCAACAATTTATTTCTTAAAATGATATAAAATAATAAATCACGATGCTATGAAATAGAATAAAAAAATTCAATTAGTCCAAATGAAGGCAGAGAAGGAGGAAAAGGCAATGAAGAAGAAATGAAGCAAATAAGCAAAACAATAAAGAAAATAGTAATTTTAATTAATGATATCAAGAGTTATGTTAAATATACCAGTCTGTAATCCCACCAGCAATATGTGAGTGAACCTTTTTCCCCACATCCTCGCCAACATTTATTGTTATTTGTATTCTTTATGATTGCCATTCTGAGTGGCATGATAAAATCTCAGTGTACTTTTAATTTGTATTTCTCTAATTGCTAGAGATGTTGAACATTTTTTTATATATTTGTTGATGATTCACATTTCTTCTTCTGTGAAATATTTGTTCAGTTCCTTTGCCCATTTATTGATTGGGTTATTTGTTGTTTTGGTGTTAAGTTTTTTGAGTTCTTTGTATATCCTAAAGATTAATGCTTTATTGGTAGTGCAGGTAGCAAAGACTTTCTCCCATTCTGTAGGCTCTCTCTTCATGTTGTTGATTGTCTCCTTTGCTGTGAGGAAGCTTTTTAGTTTGATGCCACCCAATTTATTAATTCTTGATTTTACTTCTTGTGCTTTAGGAGTCTTGTTAAGGAAGTAATTTCCTAAGTTGATATGATGTAGCTTTGGACCTGCTTTTTGTTCTGTTAGGCACAGTTCGCTGAAATATAAGTATAAATTAAATATAAATGATCCAAACTAATTAAAAGCCACAGATTTTCAGATTGAATAGGAAATCAATACCAAACTATACATTGGACACAGAAATTCATTTTAAATGTAAAGGTATAGTTAGGTTAAAAGTAAACTGATGAAAAGATACAACAAGGAGACATCATTATAAGAAATCTAGGAAGATTATATTAACATCAAAGTTGAATTGAGAACAGGAAATAGTACCAAGGATAAAGTGATACCTTACAAAAGGGTAAAGAGTCATATCACCTAGAAGCCCAAATAATCCTAAACGTGTATACACACAATAACAGAGCTTCCAAGTACATGGAGAAAAGCTGAGGGGACTGGTAACAAACTAAGCTGAGTGCAGTGGCACACTCATGTAATCCCAGCGGCTCCTGAGACTGAGGCAGGAGGCTTGCTAGTTCAAAGCCAGCCTCAGTTACTTATCGAGGCCCTAAGCAACTCAGTGAGACCTTGTCTCTAAATAAAATATTAAAAAAAGAAGAGAGCTGGGGATGTGGCTCAGTGGTAAAGTGCCCCTGGATTTAGTCCCCAGTACCAAAAACAAAAGCAAAAACAAAACAACAACAAAAAATCCAAACCTAAACTATAATGAGATATATCACCATTCTTTTAAAAATAATCTATAAAACAATGAGACAGAAAATAAGTAAATATATACACAGTGTTAAAAACTATGTCTTCACCTGGTTTTTATAGACCATTTCATTAAAAAACAGGAGAATACAAATTCTTTCAAGTGTTCATTGAAGAATCTGCAAAACAGACCACAATCTAGGTTATAAAATAAGCCACTAAAGTTTAAAATCTTAGATTATGGTCTCCCATGTCCTAGCAAACCTGTGTGCAGCTGTCTAGGGCTCTAGCCACCACTAGAGCTCACCATGGATCCCAAATGTCTGGCTACCAGTGGATCCTGCACCTGCAACATCTCCTGAAAATGCAAAGAATGCAAATACCCTCTGCAAGAAGAGTTGCTGCTCCTACTTTACCATGGGCTCTGCCAAATGTGCCCACAGAAACATTTGCAAAGCACATGCAATAAGCACAGCTATAGTCCTAATGTCAGCTGGGCCCAACACTGGGATGGAAATAGACATAAACAAAATAAAGCATGTTTTCTTTTTCAGTGCAACCATGGCCCATTTCCTACCATTCCTTTTTTTTTTAAACAAAATATGTGAATGATAGTAAAAGGATGATATAAAATTTGTTGGCTTGGAAAAAAATTAAGAGAATTAAAATCACACAAAGATCATTTTTATTCAGAATTGAATTAAACTAGAAATCAATATCAGAAAGATATCTGGAAAAATTCTCAAATGTTTGTAAAGTAAGCAACATAATTATAAATACCCATAGTATATAAAGAGGAACAAAAGATAAATCAAAAGGGAAATAAAAATATTAAGGTGAAATAAAAATAAATACACAATCTATGGTGGTTAAGCACTCCTGGGTTCAAGCCCTGGTACAAACACACAAACAAAACAAAACACACACATATGAAATTTTGTGGGACGCTCTACAGGAAAGTTTAGAATTAAGTTTATAGCATCAAATGCCTATAATATTAGAACACAGTATGGCCTTAAACCAATAATCTTAGCTTCCAACATTAAAAAAACAAACAAACAGCTAGAAGAAGAACAAATTAAATGGAAAGTAAGTATAAAAAAACACATAATAAAGACCAATTATAAATATCTACCCAGAGAAGTCAGGAAAAAATAGAGAACTCATAAATTGCCAATATTAGAAATAAGAGAGGAATGTCAACTCATATGAAGTCTAATATGGAAATCTTATGAAAACTTTATTCCAATAAATTCAATACCACATGATATGGACAAATTCATGAAAAGTCCCCCAATATTACCACCCTAACAAGAAGTAATAGGCAACTTTAATAGTTTTGTATTGGTTAGCTTTGAAGAAGGAAGAAGTTCTATATTGGTTGGCAAAGGTTCTCAATAGCTTCTGGAAACTGGAAAAAAGAATCAGATTCTTCCCTGGATCCTCCATAAGGAATTAGTCCTCTGACATATGGACTGTAATGAAACTGACTTTGAACTTATGGCCACCAGAACTGTAAGAGACTAAGTACTCATTGCTTTAAGCCATCAAGATTGTGGTAAAGTTTTAGAGCAGCCACAGGAAGCCACTTCATATGTGCATGCTACCATTTCTTGTGACCTTTGTAGTATTCTGTTTCCCTATACACATAACAGCATTTGACATGTGAAGGAGTTTCACTACCCATTTACTAAATTAATAGATGAATAAATGGATTTTTGTAATTAATAAAATGTTAAGACACAACAATGAAAAAGCAGTTCATTAATTTATTAAAAACATTTTAGTATTTTCATTGGCATTGCATTTAATACATAATTAAAACTGCATTTTGATAAAATATTGAATCTTCCAATCCACAAACAAGTTATATTTTTCCATTTATTTAAATTTTTCACATCTCCTTGCCAATTTTTATTGTGAATTAGAGTTCAGAAATAGACCAATACTTTTATAATCAATTTGTGACAAATTGGTCACTGATTTAGCTAGGAAAATGATAACGTTTTGAAGAAATGCTGTCAGATTGCTGGTTGTCTTTATAGGTGGTGTGAGTCTCAACTCTTTTATTATACCAAAAGCAAACATTAACATAAAATAGTCCATAGACCTAAATCTAATACCTAAAATTATTAAATTTTGAGGAAAACATACCACAAAATTTTTATGATATTAAAGCAATATTTTATTAAACAGGACATAAAACACAAACTATAAAAGAAAAATATTATAGAATGAAGCTTACCAGAATGAAAATGTATACTTTTAGAAAAATTTAGTCAAGAAAAGAAAAGTCAATCCACAGAGCAAGAGAAAAATTTCCCAAATGTATATCTGACCAAAGACAGTAACTAGGGTTTATATTTATATAAACCCTGAGAACTTGAAATTAGAAATAAAACAAAAGAAAACATGCAGATTTGGACAGATATTTCACAAAGAAGATATGCAAATAGTTAATAAGGGCATGAAAAATATTCAACTGCAATGTAAATTAAAACTACAAGGAGAAATTATGTTCCCAAATAACTAATAATACTGATGTTGACCAGTATGTGGTGCAACTGAAATTCACATACATTGCTAGTCAATGCAAAATAGTACAGTCACTTTAGGAAACAGGATGGCAGTATTTTATAAAAGTAAATCTATATTTACAATATGACCTAGTCATTATACTACTGGGTATCTACCTGAAAGAAATTAAAACACATATGTCTACATAATGATGTGTACTCAAATTTGTTTAATAAAATTTTATGTAATAACCTCCAAATGGGATAACTTTGATGCCTACCAACTGATGAATGGGTAAAGAAATTGTGCTACATTGTACTAAGTTTAAGAATTTGTAATACAGTAATAGCTCATTGGAATAGAAATTGTTTTCTAGCTTTTCTTCCTTGAAAGACCCTTGGTCCACTATTAGAAATTAACTAGATATTCAAGAACAGTACCCATATCATAAACACTTTCAGAGAAGGGAGAAAATGGGGCTTGGCAAGTTAACCTATTTACTTTATAAAGTAAGTAAATATTTTTTAATAAAGCCATTTATCATCTTGCCAAAATTGGACTAAAATGTTGTATTTTTTATAAATGTATACCAATATATATTTTGGTAATATGGATAATATTATATAGGTAATTTTATATTATATATATAATTTTATGACATTAAAGTAATAGTTTATTAAATATTTGTAATATGTGCATATATATGTGTATACATATATATAATATAAACCAAATTGACTCACAAATTGCAAAAATTCTAAATAATACATTAGAAAATTAAATCCAACTATGTATAAAGTGGAAAAGACATGAACTTATTCTCAAGAAGTTCATGATCCAGAGGTAAGTGGCAACAGATTGTGATAGTGACATGGAAGTTATGAAGTGGAAGATTTAGTCAAAGTAGAGAGATTATAACTGGTTAGTCATTAAAGAATTATAGGGGGGCTGCCTTTGAACAGACCTTGAAGAGATGATATAGACAGTTAGCAGTTCTTGTCTCAGTATATTACACGGAGTACATTCCTCAACTCTGTACTTGCTATTTTTGAATTTCATTATTTACTTGCATATCAGTTTCCTTACCTTTGCCCTAGAAAATGTGGTTAGTGTGAGCTATGGTCAATTTATTTGTCATATATTTCCTGTGACTTCAGCACAGAGCATCACACTTAGTAGATGCTAAGTGAAGATGTGTTGAAGTCTTTAGAAAAGAGAGCTATTTACTCTAACAACCCCCTCTCTGTGTGGAAGTGTCCTTTGAAGAGAAAACAGAAAGAAAAGAAGCAAGAGGATGCTGGAACAAGGAGGATTGGAATACCAAAGTTATCTCTGCATTTAAGGCCTGGAGGTCCAGAGACAAACTGATACCGAGATGGGATGAATGTCTAGATAGTGGTAAGAGAAAAACAGAAGGAATAACTTCAGGGGAAGTCAAAGTTCACTTCAATAGACCTGACCTTCACCTCTGCCTCTAGAGAGCATGGCTAGGGTATTCCCTTCTCGTTTCTTGTCTAGATGACCAGTCTGAGAAGCTGGGGGAAAGACATGGGAGGGCGATGTGAAAGAGATGTCCTGAAGAGAGGCAATCTGGTCACTGAACTCTAAGACTTAGTGGTTTTCATTTCTAAACTCCACCTCAAACTCATCATTGTCCAAAGCCATAACAAGTTGCACAGCCAACATCCAAATCTCTTTCAAGCAGTGGTAAGCTACAGCCAATGTTGCCTATGGAAAGAGCCTACCTACACGTGAAGTTGACATAAAAGGAAAATATTGAGCAGCCATAATGCAAATGCAAGTAAGTCAATGTTGAATGTCTAAGGTGTAGACAGTAGGAAAAGACTGGAGAAGTGTGGGGAAGCAAACGTTTTAGATGTTTGAACTGAATGATATAGCTTACTGCATGGCAAAAATACTGTCTTTCATCTATCAGGAAATTGTTTCAGGCAATGGCTAACACCAGCAGTTGCACAAGTAACTTTGTTCATGTTTTGTGGGTGCATGTTATACCTGGAAAATTCTTTTTTTTTCCCTCTGCCTCAAGTTTATTTTCACAAACAGCACAGGAGGACACCAGCTCCATGAAGAAGACAGCCCAGTGGTCACACCAGTCCTTCTGTTCTCACATTGCAGACAGAAGCCTTTACTGTGGAGCCTTCTGAGGACTGAGCACCTCTGGGAACCTGAACCAGAGCTTAGGGTGAAGCTGGAGCTGAAGCTGGAGTGACACCATCCTGGGTTTTGTTTGAGCCTTGGCCTTTTGCTAGCAGAGCCTGAAACCCTTGGCAATGCTGGCATGAGCAAGCTTCCCCGGATTGGGGTGGGCAACATAGACAGGTCAAATGATCTTGTGGGTGATATCTTTTGGGATCTTGGACATTGGTCAGATCTTCTGAGGTCATGGAAATTGCACCCTAAAGAATCCATACACCGTGTTCCTGTTTATGAGCATAAGCCAAGGATCCTGGAATGCTGCATGTGGCAGGACAGCAGTAACTCCTTACATTGTGCTAATTCATGTGGGAATTAGCTATGGCCATGTTTAAGGAGAAAAATAAGGTTCCAACTGTACCACCCACTACATACTTTAGGTGTATATTTCCTGGCATGTTATGAGAACATGTGCTGTTTTGTTACTAGGGAAAATGTTTTCTTAGTACAAGAAAACAAGTCAATTGCTTCAATATGTTAACTCATAGTAACTAAACTATGGAACCAACCTAGGGGTCCTTCAACAGATGAATGGATAACAAAAATGTGGTATATATATATATATATATATATATATATATATATATATATATATATATAACAGCCTTAAAGAAGAATGAAATCCTGGCATTTGCAGGTAAATGGATGAAGCTGCAGAATATCATGCTAAGCGAAATAAGCAAATAGCAAAAAACCAAGGAATATTTTCTCTCATATGTGGATGCTAATTTACAATAAGGGTGAGGGACCTAGGGAAGAATAGAGTTACTTTGGATCAAGAAGAGGGGAGTGAAGGGAGGTGGAGGATGAGAGTAGGAAGGATAGTAGAATGAATTGGACATTATTACCCTATGTGCATGTATGACCACCTGACCGATGTGATTCTACATCATGTACAACCAGAAAAATGAAAAGTTATACTCCATTTAACCATGATGTATCAAAGTGCATTGTCATGTATAACTAATTAGAACAAGTAAAAGAAAAAAAGATTTAACCTCACACTGCCCTATAAAAGATGTGCTCTTCAAGAGCAAAGTAGTCTGCAACTTTGCAGGATCCCCAGCTCCCCACAATAAACAAATGTCATTTTAAGACTCAGAGTCTTTGTGCATAATTGCAGCACCAAATGCTCAGCAGTAGCTCATTTGTGGCAGGACTTAATCTCCGTTAGCTTTACCAGATCATTTATAGCACATGCACTTATGGCCTTCGCCTTGTATGTCTGCATCTTTTTCAGATCCTTCTTGTGCTTCTTAACAAAACACATGTTCCACAGGAACTTGTGGCCTACTGCTGTTAAGAGATTTGTATCTTTGTAATAGGGATCTCTTGATGCCATTTCTCTGTGGCATGGTTTCTGAAGAGCATCTGGGACTGGGAGAATTGTCTCTGACCACCAGTCATTTTCACTATCTTGCACACATTCCCATGTGTAGCCTAAGGCACATGCTAGACAGCCAAACTAACACAAAGACATCTTTTGTCCTTGTAATTCTCTTATCCTTTCGAATGTTTCATAAATTTCGTGAATAGAGGTGATTATGAGCTTCATGTTTGCCAGCCCTCTCAGATTTATTTCTGAAACACAGACTCAAGGTGCTGACACTAAAGCCTGTGCTCTTTCTAGTTTAGTGCATTAACTCTGGGCTGGGAAGGAAGAAGGAGACCAGAATTAAGCAGTATAATGTGGAAATCTAATTTCATATTAATTTTTATGTTTGGCTGCTAACAAGTTTTAAAAGTTTTTTTTTTCACCTCTCTTTTCCCTCTCTTTCTTTCACATCCAGGCAAACTTATGAGTAATACCTTGTGTGTCCTCCCTTGAAAATAACAGGAAATTCAAACCATACAGCTCTCTGTTCTCTGACATAAATTCCCACCAGCCCCACTCCTAACCACATTGAAAACCCAGCCTTGTCTACTTTCCTTGACCTCTGTAGACATTTCAGACCTGTTTAAGAAGCAAGGTTACCATGGAAGTTTAAAGTTTACCTTTACGTAAATATGGATATCTGTCTAAAGAGATGGGTGGCTCCAATATCTCTGGCAGCTCTACCCTGATTTTTTGTAGTAACACATATAAATTGTAAACATTGATGTTGCCGAGTGTGGTATTTACATACATGCACACAGAATGCACCGATCAAATCCAAACTCCCTCTTTCAACCTTCCTACCAGTGAATCCCTAGTAATCACTATTCTACCTTCAGGAGAACTTTGGTTAGTTTTCACATAAGAGAGAGAAAATGAAGTACTTAGTTTTGTGTGTCTGGCTTATTTTTCTTAACATGATGCACTCCAGTTCCATCAATTTTCCTGCAAATGACAGGATTTCATTCTTCTGTATTCCTGAATAATATTATGTTGTGTATATTATGCCATGCCTTCTTTATGCATTAATCTGTTTAGCTATTATGAATAAAGCAACAATAAAAATGGTCATATTGGTATCTCTTATTTATGCTGACTTCATCTCCTTTACACCCAGAAATGGATGGATATGGTAGTTCTATTTCTAGTTGTGGACATTTTCATTAATTAATTAATTAGTTTGTTTGTTTGTTTTGTTTATTGGTACTGGGGATTGAACCCAGAGGCATTTTATCATTGAGCTACATCCTCAGCCCATTTTATTTTTTGAGACAGATTTTCACTAAGCTGCTTAAGTCTTCAAGCTGCTGAGACTGTCCTCAAACTTGCAATCTTCCTGCCTTAGCCTCCTGAGTTGCTGGGATTACAGGCATCTGCCACTGTATCTGAATATTTTTAGTTTTTAAGGAAACTCCATACTATTCTCCATAATGGCTATGCTAATTCACATCCCCACCAACAATATATGAGAGTTTCTCTTTCTTTACATCTTCTCTTACATTTTATTATTGTTTGCTTATTTATTTTTGATATTAACAATGTCAATTGGAGTGAGGTTGTAACTCATTGTATTTTTTCCCTGTATTCATCAAATTCATTATTGATGTATAGAAAAGCTACTCATATTTGTATGTTCACTTCGTATCTCACTACTGAGTATATAATTTCTAATGGTTTTTGGGTGCTGTCTTTCAGTTTTTCTATGTATAGAATCACATCACCTGCAAATGAGGACAATTTGATTTCTTCCCTTCCTATTTGTATGCTTTCTTTCTTTTGCCTAATCGTTCTGGCTATAATTTTGAGTACTATATTGAATTTGCAACTAAAAATTTTTTTTAAAAAGAACAATAAGAGTAGACACTCTTGTTTCTGACCTTATAGGAAATTTTAAGTTTTCTCCCATTCATTATGAGGTTGGCTATGGGTTTGTCATACATAACCTTTTATATGTTAGGAATATATTAGGTATATACCAAATTTGTTCAGGGATTATTGTCATATGAATTATCAAGTGCATTTTCTTGCAGCTATTGAGATGGTCCTGTGTTTTTTGTTGTTCACTTTATTGATGTGATGTTGTGTTTATTGGTTTGCATACATTGAACTATTTTTACATTGCTGGGATGAAACCAACTTGATCTTGGTGAATGATCTTTTTAATATGTAGTTGAATTCTATTTGCTATTTTTTTGTTAAGTTTTTTTTTCCCCCTGTGTTCATCAGGTATATTGGACTATAGGATTCTTATTTTGTTGTTTTTTTTTCTGGTTTTGGTTTCAGGGTAATGCTGGCCTCACAGAATGAATTTAGAACAGTTTCCTGTTACTTATTGATTAAAATAAAATTAATCACCAGAGAAAAACAGAAAAGGAAAGCAACATAAAAATTAGAAAATACCAACAGGGAAAAGAAAGAAATCAGGTACAGGTAGAAAAGGAAAGCCACATTTATAAAAGAAGAAGAGGAGGAGGAGGAGGAGGAGGAGGAAATATTGAATTTTACAAGGAGAATAACAACAACAACAAAAAAAACTTTGTGTATGAATGTGTGTGTATAAATATATATGGCACTCCCTGCATCTAGGGCCAAGCCAAGCCCCAAGATATATGTTTATGTGTATATATTTGTGTGTGTATGTATATACCAAACAACAAATGCAAAACATTCTAGTATTGGCTCTGCTGAGGTGTTCAACCCTGCAGACAAGTGTGGATGTTTGTTACGCATGAGGATTGGATTTCCTTCCTTGTTTTACTCAATCCTTGGAGACAGCACAGGATGAGGGTTATTTACCTCTTTCTCTTAGCTTTTGTGTTATTTTCCAGATAACTGACAAGATTGGATTGGGGTTGTAGCCAGTTGGAATAGCTCTCAACTGCCCTGTTCAACAGTAGGAGCTAGCATGGACTGTGATGTTCCCTGGGCAGAAATCTTCAGAGGAATTATTAGTTCAAAGCACTTCAAAGATTGGCCTGATGCCCAGCACTGTGGCTTGTTTGGGTCACTAGTTTCCTGTGGGAAGCCCAGTGGGTTGGTATGGGAGTAATCTGCAAAGTGGGGCCAGTAGGTCTCACACAATCCATACCTGGGACTCTGGCCTTCCAAGCCCAGGTTCCTGGTATAATCATGCCTGTGCCTGCTCAGACTCCTGAGCCTCATCCGCAGGCTACCTGAATAGCTGAGAGTCTTAAAAGGGGAAGCAAGTTCTGCTTTGTTCCATGTCACTCACTGGTTTCCCACGGGAAAAAGATTTTAGTGCATTTGTTTCAGTGGTGCTACAATCCTCTGGGTCCAAGTCAAGCCTCAAGATATGTACCCATTGAAGAGGCGCTTTTGCTTTCCCCTAGAATCAGTAAGCTGAGATTCAGCCATCTGAAGATTGCTTCTCTGTACAGTTCCCATAGTGTCCAAGAGAAGTTGAGAGAACCTGTTCAGTGCCATCCTGTTCTGCAGATTCTAGATCATATGTGTTTTGGATGTCCTTCTGCAGTATTTCAGTTTCTGTTCTGGTTCCATCCACTGTGTCTCTCCCTTCTTCTCTGTGACTTCTGCCCTAGAATTGCTGCTGCTTCCCCCACATTGATGTGTGCTTCCTGTAGGGCACATCTTCTCACTCTGTTCCACTCTCTAGAGAGCCTAGGCTTCTCCAAGTCTCTGTCCATGGCTGAAACTCAGAATTATCTCAGTCACCCACCTTGATGAGGAGCTGATCTCTTTTTGTACTCATTCCAAATCATAGAGAAGCAGGGGAGTGCTGGCTGCCTTGGATCCCTTGTTCCTGTGTTTCACAATAAAAATCAATTGTCAAACTAAGAAATATTTTCTGTTTTCCCTTTTTGGATGTTGGTTTGATTTGAAAGTTTGGTTAATTTGAGAGCGTAAAATTTTAAAAATACAGATTTCTAAGAATTTTAATCTCCAACAAATATAATAAATTAAAAGAAAGAAAATAGAAAAATGAAGAAAAAAAAGTAATGCATAGCAAACAAAATAGAGGAGTAAAAACGAAAATACTGGGAAATGATATTGGCCCATTTATATTGCTGTGATGTGTTTATGTATAAGTGTGAAACAATGAATCCACCCATTATGTATAAGTATAATACTCCAATAAAAATGTAGAAAAAGTATAGAATCTGAGTCACAATCACAAACCCACATTTACATTTAGCCCATTGTTTAGTATTTATTGAACTCTATGGAGTTGCTGGCTTTATAACAATTACCTTTATGAGTGTTTTACTTTATGACACTCAGTATAAAATTATTTTCCCATTTAACTTCTTTCCTGAATCTGTGCTTTCTAATCTCATACACCTGTTGCTCTCTCTAACTGGGCCTGTAGTGTTTGTCTTCCTCCTGCACCAGCCTTACTGCTTCTCCAGTGGAATGACCATGAAACTAACAAACAAGCAAAACCCTGGTAAAAATTTGAGATTTCAGGGATATGGGAGGTGAAAAGTCATTTGCCTCTAAGCATAAATATCAAGAATAACTTGAACAAAGTTGCTCCAAGACAGTTTGCCAAATTGAGCTGATGTGTGTTCACAGTAACTTCACGGCACGAAAAATATCTTCAGATGCTCTGACTGAATGATTTCTATTCTTCGTCATGCTGGTAAAGTTTCAAAACATGAGCATTGGTTGGTATAAGAAAACTCTTATGTTGAAAATACAAATAGCTTGAACTGGGTTTTTTTTTTTTTAAGTTATTCACATATGCTTTTTTCCCCCAATCAGGTTACATTCCTTCTTACACTTATATGAGATGGGAACCCAGAAAAATATTGAGAAAATTTAACACAGAGAAGGGTAAGGGGTAAATTTAGATATTATGTACATTGAATCAAAGAAGAAAGAGGAGGCACGAGATGAAATGAGCAGAATAGGACCTGGACAACTGCAAGATACAACAAGCTGAAGAGGCAAACAAAGAAGTGAGAGAGGGACTCAGAAACTCAATGATGACAAAACAGTAAACCAAGGCCTCCTGCTTGTCACACTTTCACATTCAGTTCCTTGTCCAGGAGAAGGGAGGGGGATTTATTTCCTCATTACATAGAATTGCATATGCTCTGAGGACCCAGAATATGGGCTCTTAATATATAATTCATTTAAAGTATAGATTGGATCATGCCTGCGTCAGCCTCTGGTCCATATGCCTGATTATGTTCTTATGTACGACAAATGTGCCCAATGTTCCAGATACCTTAAAGATTACCTTTTTTTCTTTCCACATTTTTAAATTAGTGAATTATAAGTGTACATAATGATAGTATTTGTTACATATTCATGCATGCACACAGTCTAACAGTATAACATGGCAATATCACTCCCCAGCACTTCTGCCCTCCTTCCCTTCCTCCCACTTCTTGTTTTTTTCCTCTACTGATCTCCCTTTGGTTTTCAGAATATTCCCACCTGTCACCCCTTTCTTTTTCTTTTTCCTCTCTAGCTTCCACATGTAAGAGAAAGCATATGGCCCCTGGCCTTCTGAGTTTGGTTTAACAAAACAGTCTCAAGTTTCATCTATTTTCCTGCAAATTATATGATTTCATTTTTTCTTGATAGCTGAATAAAACTCCATTGTGTATATATACCACATTTTCTTTATTCATCCATCCATTGATGGGTATCTAGGCTTATTCTGTAGTTTGGCTATTGTGAATTGTTTTGCTGTAAACATGGCTATGCATGTATCACTAGGATGTGCTGACTTTACTTTTTTAGGATAAATACCAAGGAGTCATACAGCTAGGTCTTATGGTAGTTCCATGCCTAGGCCTTTGAGGAACCTCCATACAGATTTCCATAGTAGTTGTACTAATTTATGATCCCACCAACAGTGTAAAATCATTTCTTTTCCACCATGTACTCTTCAGCATTTATTATTTGTATTCTTGAAGATTGCAATTCTGACTAGAGTGAGATGAAATCTTAGTGTAATTCTAATTTGCTTTTCCCTGATTGCTGGAGATGTTGAACATTTTTTTTTTTTCATATTGTTTTTGGCAATTTGTATTTCTTCTTTTGAGAAATTTCTGTTTAGTTCTTTTGTCCATTTATTTATTGGGTTATTTGCTGTTGGCATTGAGTTTTGTTTTTGTTTTTGTTTGTGTTTGTGTTCTTTATGTATTCTATATATTAATTCCGTGTTAGAGCAGTAAGTCACAAAGATTTTCTCCCATTCCACAGAGTCTCTCTTCACTCTTTTAGTCATTTACTTTGCTGTGCAGAAGCTTTTTAATTTGATGACATCCTACTTATTGTTTCTTGGTTTTATTTCTTGAGCTTTAGGGGTATTGTTGAGGAAGTCAGTGCCTGCACCTATATGATGGAGTGTTGACTTGGTTTTCTTATAGAAGTTACAAGCTTTCTAGTCTGATTCTCAAACCTTTGATCCAGTTTAATTTGACATTTGTGCAGAGTGAAAGACAGGGATCTAAATTCATTCTTCTACATATGAATATCCAGTTTTCCTAGCAGCATTTATTTATTTGACTTTTAGAGTCCTTTACTTTCAAGATTTCTGTTCATATTTTTATCAAAATCTGTCTCTTCTGAATGTCTATTTTATATACTGCATTGTCTTCCTGTTTCATTTAACTGCTTATCTATATTCTCTTGGATCTCATTGAGCTTTTTAGTAAATATTCTATTTAATTATTTTATCAGACATTTTATTTGTCTCAATTTCTTTGGAATCTGTTGGTAAAGAGTTATTATGTTCTTTTGGAGACATGATATTATCTTGATTTCTCAAATTTCTTGTATGTGTTTGTGGGAGTTTTGCCTGTCAAGGATCTGATATTGCTATCACTTTTTTGGAATGGCCTTCTTAGGCCATGACTTTCTCATGAGAATGTGTGTGTCTTAGAATGTCAGTTTGTTATGCAGTGTTGATTTGATTCTACCTGGGCTGCATGACATTGTCTTTCTGTAGTTTCTTTGGCTCTGATTAGTGAGCTTGGGAAAAGTATGTACCATGTCAGAATTGGAAAGACAACTGTCTTCCCAGGCTATTCCAGAAGTTCAGAAAAGTGTGGTGTAGACAGCAATGGATGTGGAATCCTCATGGTATGGTTATTTCTACAATGAGAATGGTGGCCAATATCAGGTGATGGAGATTTCTTTTCTTTCTTTTTTTTTTTACATTTATTTATTTATTTTTAGTTTTAGGTGGACACAATATCTATTTTATTTTATTTTTTCATGTGGTGTGGAAGAACCCAGTGCCTCATGCATGTTAGGTGAGCATTCTACACTTAGCCACAACCCCATACCTGATTGGAGATTTCGTTAGGCACTCTTGGTGTTAGCTTTACTACTAGCAAACTTCCCTCTGAGACTGGCAGCACTAACAGTGATGAGGGCTCTGAAGAACTATTGCTTATGAAATCAGTAGTGCAGGCCCATATGCTACATGGGAGAGACCACAGCAATATTTGCATCACCTCTTGTCTCTGGTGCTCAAACCTGGTCCTGATTAAAGTGTGTGGTCAGAGAAGGTGCAAGGCAGCTGGCAGCAGGAACCTTGTGGTTGGTGTGGCATCAGGTACTTTGGTGTTCCTGTCTGCTGCTACTGGACTCTGTCTATGAAAGACATGTAAGTAAGGAATATATAGGGTTCCACTTTGTTATCCCCAAAGGTAGTCCTTTCTTAGTGCTTGCTAGTGTTTGTGCCATTTCATGTAGCTACATACTGCTGTCATCTAGCACTGCCTTTTAGATTTTCCTAAATTTGTGGTAGCTATAGGTAGCTCTCTGAGCTGCTGGACAACCCTGATGACAAAGGAGGGCAGATCCAGAGATAAAAATGTATGTGTTTCCCTCAACACCTGAGCTACAGAGGGGCACTATTTGAGAGTATACTGCCTCTTCAGACAGGTGTCCCATTTCAGAAGCCTGAGCTCTTGGTAGTGGTCATTGGCAGTCCTGGTTTTAAGCCAGAGTGTTCAAGATAAATCTTTCAGGTGATGGAGATAAAGGCCACCAGGCACTAAGGGAGAAGTAATTTCTCCTTAGTTTAGTAACAGTTGGATAAGACACTTGGATTCAGTGGGTAGGTGAAATAGAGCCAGGAAGAAGGGATCAATTTGTTTGATGGTATAAGGGATCAATTTCTTTGCCCGAATCCTCATGGCTTCTGCCAAAACTGGGGGCTGCTGGGGCAGGTACCACTTACACTGATGCCTCTGTTGCAGATTTTGTTTCTCACTCTTCAACCACTCAGAGGTCAGCTGCAACACACTGGAAAGGGAAGTAGCTTCTTGCAAGTCCAGTACAGAAAGAGGCCACTCACATTTTTTTTCCAGTAACAATTTATTACATCAAAACAACAGGAGGCTACTCCATACCATCAAGATCACAATAAAAGATTGAGATGAGGGAAAGAAAAATTTTCCCAATCATATATAAATAAAAGCCATTCCAAAAAGTTTATTTAAAAGAAACAGTCACTATCTTCTTGTGGTGACTTTCCTTTGGTTATTTCCCATGGTTACTAGAGGTTACTTTCTAGAAGCACTGAGCCTCTACCCATCTCTCTTTTCCTCTTATCAACCTGAGTCAGAAACTAAGGACTTTGGCTTCAGGCCTCTAAATATATAATAAATTGAGTTGAATCCTTTGGAGAACTTCCACCACATGCACAGTAGTTTCTCATCTGGGTCCATCCCTACCACTGACTTCCATGGTGGCCACACTGTAGAGCTCAGCCACATTGACAGTCTCCCTAGACTCTCTGCAAAAGGAATAGCCCTAAGTCCTCCCCACTACAAATCCCCTATGGTTACACCTCTAGACTTCCACTAGTGAATATTTAGCCTGTATTTTATAGTCATTATTACCACATATTATCAGAAATATATTAATATTTAGAAAAGTACAGGAGGTTCTCCCCTTGGCTTGATGGTAGAAGTTTGCTTGAGTTCCATCTTCTGTTTTTCATAATCAGGTTCAATATCACCACACAGGGCTGAGGTTGAGTTGATAATGAAGGGTCCTCCTCTTTGAATGGAAAGGAGACATGAAAGGAATTTTGAGTCCCTATTTCAGGTGTGAAGCTGGAATCATCTAATTTGATCAACAGCACTGACAGGAAATCAGAATAAACCCTCTAGTTTCAGTTGCTTTTATCAATTAGCTAATTGATAAAATATTACCAATTTTTCAAAGTCACATAGCAAAAAGACAAAATATTTTCCCACTAATCTTAATCTAAATAGCATCTCTGACATGTAGGGTGAAATGGTACCAGTTGCCTAAGTTGTTTTGTAGGAACGTGGAGGTAGCTCAAATATGTTTAAACATTCACCCTTCACTGGGGCCTGCACAGTATGTGAGAGGAAGCCCTATCTGCTAGGAAGACACCATTTGATAATTTTCTGAGAAATACATACTTTCTAAAGTGAGCAGGGTGGGAATATTATTAGATATCTTCAATAGAAAATATTCTAAATATACAGAACAAGGGGGATAGTGTTCCTATACACTTTTTCTGGCACACAGAGCCTACTGACTGCAGCTGGCACTGCCCTGAGTGGTGGCAAAAGAATCTCACAGAAGGCAGAAACTGATGCCTCCCTGTCTTTCCCTGGGCCATCTGACTTTTCTTCCTCTTTTCCATTTTTTTTTTTCTTTTTGGTACTGGGGATTGAACTCAGGTGGTGTGCATGACCACTGAGCCACATCTCCATCCCTATTTTGCATTTTATTTAGAGACAGGGTCTCACTGAGTTGCTTAGTGCCTCACTTTTACTGAGGCTGGCTTTGAACTCGCACTCCTCCTGCCTCAGCCTCCAGGGGCACTGGGATTTCAGGAATGCGCCACTGTGTCCGGCTTCATTTTTTTTTTTTTTTAAATCAAGTATTGCTCACAGATTTCAAGTGCTTAACAGAGACCCTTATAAAATAATCTCTTAAACAAACTTTGAGCCTGCTGTAAGGAAAAGACTAGTGGTAGAGTCCAGGCAAGAAAAAGCCATCAATCTTAGCTGTCTTTCACTCTTTAACCAATGGAGTGGGAATCTACTGGCCAATCCACAAAGCTTTCAGTCAGAGCCAAGTAAGGGCTGGAAATAGGATAAAGAAACTGAGGCCCCTGGAGTAGAAAGTTGAGCTAATGCTCTCAGTTTCCCTTGTCCCCAGGTGTGTCTCTTACCTCACCCTAGTCCTACTCTGGGTGATCCTGGAATATAGGACTCTTTGATGTTCCCTGGAGAGGCCTAGATGAATTCCCTTTTCTTCAATGCAACATAAAAAGTTGAGAATTTTTCAAGTGGAACTTAAGTTAGGTAACAGGCAAGAAGGAAAAAAAAAAAAAAAAAGAATGAAGAAAAAACAAGACACAGGAACACCTAGAGAAAACAGCTTAAACACAACTCTGTCAAAACTCATGCTTATTTTTAAACAGTTATTTCTGGGAATTGAGAATGAAATTGAGAATTTATGGGAATTGTAAATGAAACTGAAAGTCTGTTTTTAGCCTGAAAAACTCTGAGGGTGGGCCAGCATTACAGGACGCAGATAAACTATGGGATGGAGGGCTTTACCAACTTCATCAACTGATACAGCACTTTCTAAGATCCTACCATGTATAGGCAGTGTGCTGTCACTGAGAAGAAACCTCAGGGGATCACACACGGACCATCACCTGTGGACTCCTAGCACAGCAACAGTAAGCACAGGCTCCATTACAAGCCTCAGTACAGAGGACAAGATAATACCCCCAAAGCTGTGTAGGGGCAATGGGAAAATTTCCCTCTGACCTCTCAAGGATGACTGGAATAAAACAGGCGAAGATTAAATAGGAGAAAGGCATAAGGATTTATTTTCCTGAAAAATGGGAAAATGACAGGATGGAGGACAATCACAGGAATATGATTATCCATTTGTTTAACATTATTCACAAACTTACATATCCCTCCCTTTTTCTGTGTGGGAGGGAAAGGTTGAGACAGGTAGAAAATTTGAGGAGTTATAAATATTATTCTTTGTGGAGAAGCTGGTCTCCAGGACAGCCTCTTTGAAGTTTGAATGAGCCCAAGGGACAGAATCTTGTAAAGAAAGTTATGAAAATGTAGTTTTATTTTCTCAGTCTTCTATTTGAGGTTGATAATGGGAATTCAGGTTGTTGATAAAAGGGAATTGTTCCCTTTTGCAGTCTCCTCTTAATGCAGATTAAAAAAAAGTTCCAGAGAGATCTTCTCCTTTTACATCAAATTTCTCAGTATGCCCAAATAAGCCATCCTTGAGGAATGGCATTTCTTAAGCCCCCAAAATTCTAAGATGCTGACAGTCACAGGGAAAGTTTTAGAGGTTCAAATTAAACTCATAGAATATTGTAGCTGGAGAGATCCCCCAATACCACGTTTTCTGACACATTTGATCTTCAAAGCCGATTTATGCTTGGGAGAAAAGAATTCATATTTGAACATGTATTTAGGCCAAGCACTAGGTAAGAGTCACTTATGTCATCTCCTTTTGTCCTAATGACTGTTAACATTTAGCTGTTTTTCATTATTTAAGTTGCCCTTCTCCTATATAAAGGTAGCTTTAAATTTACTCTTTTCCTTCCAAAGATTTTAATAAGTTTAGTCACCAAAATGAACCCACAATATATATACTGTGAGGAAATATATTACTACAAAATTTTAATGTGCTTAAGAATGGAATCCATACCAAAGTATGAGACTCAAAGAGGGCAACATGGATGAACTTTATGGAGGGCTAAACAAGGGTATAGATGCTGGACTTCTGGGAGGGTGGGTAGCACACGCACTAGAAGGGCAGGTAAGGAGGAGCACAGTGTTGTCTTTTCATGCAAGTGAAGTTTCCTAGATAGCTGCCACCTGGGGTAATCTCTCTCTGGGCATGGTATCTCAATTTCTACTTCCTGTGAAAAGATATTTCCTGCATAGGAAGGGAATATCAAAGAGAAAGCCTCCACCTGCATACACCGTGTACTTTACTAGTACAAGTAGATAGAGATTTCTTTTTACAAAAGAAAAGTTTTCCAGAGCCTTTCTTTATCTAAGAGGTTTGTAGTCTCTCTGAATAATCAATTTAAACTATACCATAGAAATATATTTGGAATGAGATAGTTTGATCTCTGTCACTAATAACTGTTGGATCCTGCGATCAAACCTCCACTAACACTAAAACTCCTGCTCATTACAAAATGCCTATGCTCCTACTCAAAGGAAAAAGATCAGTCTTACTGGTAAGACACTGGGTCAGCAACATTATACCCCCTGTGTTCCTCATGTCAATTCATTGGAAGAGTCATTATAATCCCCAAGACAACTGAGAAAACCAGGTCAGATACACTAGTTTCTTTATCACTCATCACTTATTACTTGAACATCCATATATTTCATGTTCTTTGGAACTAAAGAAACAAACAAGAATAAAAGAGAACCTCTGGGAGTAGGATTGTAGCTCAGTGGTATAGTGCTTGTCCAGCATGCATGAGGCACTGGGTTCGATTCTCAGCACCACATATAAATGAATTAAAAAAAAAGTCCATCAACAACTAATATATATATATATGGAGAACCTCCCATAACAGGAAGTAGAACTGAAAGATACCTTGCTCTGAGGTTAAGTTCAGTTCCGGCTTTCCCTAAAGAAACAAGAATTGACTAGAGTTGTGAATCCTCTGCCTCCCACACTTTGTGAAGGAAGCTGCTATGGTGGTGCACTTTTCTCTGGAGCAACTTGAAGACAGCATCTTGGCCTGAAGGACACAAGCAGGTAAACAAGAAGTTGAGAAACAAGGTAGACAGATATAACAACAGACAATGATGGTTCTAGAATCCAGATGGGAAACTGCAGTTGGAGTTTCTTGATTAGGTGTCCAGATTCAAGGGCACATATGACTTCTGACGCTTCTTTTCTTGGTTCTTGGTTCTGCTCTCTCAGTCATCCTTCCTTTTTCATGACTTTCGTAAATGTTCAGAGTTGAGCAGTTTTGCCAGCTTGCTTCCTGTCAGTAGAATTTTGGAGTTGGGGTGAGGGGATACAACAGCCTCTTTTTGTTTTGTAGTCACTGTGTCTTTTTTAGTTCAAACTGGCAGGCTGTCTGCTGTACTAATGATATGGGTCTTGGAGATCAGAAACAGGTCCTTATTCTGTGGTGTTGAAGATTAAATACCCCAAAATGTCAAGGCAAGTGTAGAAAGCAATTTTTGTTTAAAACAGTGATAGAGGGGCTGGGTTTGTGGCTCAGCGGTAGAACGCACTCCTAGCAGGTGCATAGCCTGGGTTCGATCCTCAGCACCACATAAAAATAAACGCATTGTGTACAACTAAATGCAAATAAATAAATATTTTTAAAAAGTGATAGAGAGAGACTTCCAAGAGAAGTGGCCCCAGAGCTGGGTTTCTGCAAGAGGGGAGTGCATCTTATTCTTTCTATAGACCTCAGAACCCCCACCCCCTATTAATCATTGCCTTCTCTTTTTTTTTTTTTTTTTTTTTTTTTTTTTTTTGCCTGTAAGTGTTTGGGAGCAGGGAAGTGGGGGTTAGTTGTTAGCAACCCAGAGTGCCCAGGATCCTGATCATAGAGGTTAACAACCCATTGTCCTCTGTTTAATAATCAGTTCTCATCCTCTGTGGACCCCCATCATTCCTTGCCTACACTGATTGCCTGACCCTTACCCCCTGCCTCAGTTTGCTGGGGAATGTGACATATCCTGTTCAATCAGGCCAGATGAAGCTGCAGGCAGTTTGTTTTTGGGCTAAGAAAGCATGTGTGGAGTGGATTAACACCATGGAACCATTTTATAGAATTATTCTCTTAACCTGGTATTCTCACCATTCTCATCTCTCTGTCCCCTTACACTAATATTCTCAAGAACATCTGATATGTTTCACTGGAGCCCCACTTCATGAGACACAAACCATATCAATAGGTGATTTTCACATACATTGTCCTATACATTGTCTTCATGTTAGTTTTTGTAAAGGATGGTGTCCTAAAGCTTCCTCTGGTGCTTCTGGTTTGATTGATAGCACTGTGCCAAACTCTTATTCTCTTGAAAGAGGTCTTTGTGTACCAGATTACTGCAGTGTTTTGATATTTTTGAGGTTATAGCAAAAGACTGTCATAACATACCTGTTACAAAAATCTCAGTGCTTGTCCTTGATGCCAATCCAACCATGAAGTCATTGGATGGCTTCTATTTTCAATATTGCTAGATTTCTTCCTTACAATTCATATTAACAGAGACCAGAAAAAGTTAATACTAATAAATATTCACAGATTGGATTGTAGGAATAAGAATAATATTCATTGTTGTTATTCTTGACATTTCTAGTCAAACAAATTTCTCTGTAAACCTAAAGGAAAGGAAATTTTCATCTTTCAAAGAATCAATTTCTACAGAATTTTAAGACTTACATTTTTAACAAAACACTACAATTTTATTATGCAGCATAAAACAAAGAGGCCTATGAATATGTACAGTTTACTAGGAAAAAAAGTGAAGGAAAAACCTGAGCAGAATTTTTCCATAATGAGAATGGAATAAGTGTCCATGAAATATTTTCTATGTAGCTCAGAGAGAAAGTTGGTTTTTAGCAGGGGTCAACAGATTCCCTAGGAAGAAATATTCCTCCATAGCTGATGATTAACTGATTAGGGAAAATCCAGGGGAAACTCTAGGAGGAAGAGAGCAATCCTTAAAGCTGCCATCTGACATTCCCTCTCTGCCCTGCAATTCCAAACGCCATTTAGTCCAAGCTGGGGATGACTTCCTGGATCATTGATTTTGTTCTTCTCTCAGGAAAAAAAAATGTGTAGACAAATTCCCTTCGTTTATTCAGAATACAGCTAGAATCCTCTCAAAGGAATTTCAACTAGAAAACATAGAAATAAACCATAGAAGCCTGGAGAGAGAAAAGTTTGCAGAGCACATTCTTTGATTCTTGAACACATTCAGTCTTTGCCAGAAAAAGTTTCCTGTCCTCAAAATGGAAAGCTGAGTAGGACATAGCCTCTACTCCCTGGGATCACAGTCAGTGGTCTAAGGGAAGCAGAAAAAGGCCATGAAGTTTCCAATCAATGGTGTGTAGTAAATGTTTAACTCTCAGAAAAAGAAAACTCCTGGTTTGGAAGTTGTTATTGTTGGGGATCAAACCCAGGGCCTCATGCATGCTAGGAAAGTACTCTACCACTGGGCTATACTCCTAGCCCATAATTCCATTATAGAATTTTCCCATTTTCATTACATAAATACATTTTCTGAGGCTAATTGAAAGTTACCTATTCCAACTGGAAGTTGGGAAGCAATGCAGAGTAACACAGCATTATGTAATATGTCCTCTGTACATATATGGTATACAAATGTGGACTCCAGAACATAAGTAATGGTACAATATAATGCAATAATTTAGACTGATCAGTTTTTCAGTTGTACTACCTGTGGTTTTAATACACTTTAATTAATTGTAAATGTGCATGGTTTCTTTTTTATTAAAGTGAATTTCACATAACATGAAATAAACCATTTTAAATTATACAGTTCATTAGCATTTAGTACATCCACAGTGTTATAGAACAAGCATCTCTATCAAGTTTCAAACTAATTTCATTATCACAAAAGACAACCCCATTAAGCAATTTCCCCCTATTCTCACCTCCCGTAGATTTTGGCAACAACCAATCTGCCTTCAAATCTATGGATTTATGTATTTCAAATATTCTTATAAGGAAATGAAAAAATATTTCACTTTTTCTGTATGGTTCCTTTCACTTAGCATAATGTTTTCAATGTTCATCCATACTGTGGTTACATCAGAACATCGTTTTATGGTTGATTATGTTCCATTGTATGAATTTACCACATCTTATTTATACATTAATTAATGGACATTTGGGTTATATTCATCCTTTTGGCTACTATGAATAGCACCACTACGGACACTTGTGTATACATATTTGTAATGCTTATTTTCAATTTTGGGGGGTACATCTCTCGTTAGAATTCCTAAACCATATAATAATTCACTATTTTATCTTTTAAGAAACTGCTAGACTGCTTTATACGACAGCTGCACCATCCCACAGTCCCACCAACAATGTATTAAAATTTCACTTTCTGCATGCCCTTTCCAACATTTGTTAGTCCTTTGTTATTATATCTATCCTAAGGGATGTAAAATACTCAGTGTAGTATTAATTTGCATTTTCACAATTCCTACTGATATACATCTTTTAATATGCTTTTTGGCCACTTGTACATTTTCTTAGGAGAAATATCTATGCAATCATATGCCCATTTTTAAATTGGGTTGCTTGTCTTTATGGTAATGAGTTGTAAGAGTTCATTTTATATTCTATACATTATATCAATGTAGGATATATATCAGGCAAATACATTCTTCCATCCTTTGGATTGACTTTTCATTTCCTTGATCATGTGCTTTGAAGCACAGGGTTTTTAATTTTGATAAGACCTCTTTCTATCTTTTCTCTACCTCCCTCTCCCCCCCACCCATCTCCTCCTGGTGTCATGTAAGAATCCATTGTTGGATCCTAGATCATGAAGATTTACCCATGTTTTTCTGAAAGGGATTTACCTATTACATATATGCCTTTGATCCATTCAAAGTTAATTTTTTATATCATGTGACGTAGGGCTCTGACTTCATTCTTTTGCATGTACATATCCAGTTGTCTTTACATAAAGCTAAATTTTATTTGTGTTGGTTTTCTCCCTTGTCTTTCTATTCTCTATTTCATTCACCTCCACATTAATCTTTATTATTTTCTTCCTTTTGCAGTCTTTGAGTTCAGTTAGTATTTCTTTTTCTACTTCCTTATGGTATGAAAATATGTTATTGATTAAGGTCTTTCCTCTTTTATGACTTAGAAATTCAGAGCTGTAAATTTCCTGCTGAGCACTGATTTCACTGCATCTCCTAAAACTTGGCTGTTGCATTTTAATTAATAATAATATCAAAAGATTGTCTAAATTCTGATGTAATTTGCACTTTTTAAGAATATTTATTTTCTTATTAGTGCATTGTGTTTACACATAATATTGGGGTTAATTTTGATTTAATTTTAGAAGCATGGAATATAATTTGCCCCACTTCAGTCACTAGTACTTCTCCTCTCCCTCCCATTTTCTGTCCCCTTTTTCTTTGTCCTCTACTCTAATAATCTTCATTCTATTTATTTATTGTGTTTTTAAATTAGTGCTTTGTGGTTATACATAAAGGTAAAATTCACTGTGGTATATTCATATATGTACATAGCATACAGTGATTAATTTCATTCAACAATTCCTCTCTTTTTCCTTCTCTCCTATCTCCCCTTCATCTCCTTCCTCTGCTTTACTGACCTTCCTTCTATTCTTCTTGAGATTTCCCCAAGCCTTTTTCCTTACATTGGTCTAGCTTCTGTAAACAGGAGAAAACTTTCCACCCTTGACTATCTGAGTCTGACTTATTTTCCTCAGCATAATTTTCTCGAGTTCCACCCATTTACCAGTAAATGCCATAATTTCAGTCTTCTTTATGATTGAGTAAATTACATGGTGTATATGTACACATTGTCTTTATCTATTCATCTGTTGATGGGCACCTGGACTGGTTTCATATTTGGCTCTGGTTAATTGGGCTGCTATAAACATCAGTGTGGCTGTATCACTATTGTATGCTCACTTTAGTTCTTTTGGAGAAATACCAAGGAGTAAGATACCTGGGTCATATATATGATGGTTCCATTTCCGATTTTTTGAGGGCTCTTCATACTACTTTCCAGAGTTATTGTGCTCACTTGAAGTCCCATCAACAATATATGAGTGTATCATTTTCTCCATATTTTTATCAGCACTTACTATTATTTTTATTCTTGATAATTGCCATTCTGACTGAAGTGAGATTAAGTCTCAATGTAATTTTGATTTGCATTTCCCTGACTGATAGGGATATTTAAACATTTTTTCATATATTTGTTGGCAGTTTTGAGAAGTATGTGTTTAGTTCTTTTGTTCATTTATTAATTACGTTATTTGTGTTTTTTTTTTTTTTTTTTTGGTGTTAACCCTTTTGAGGTAGTCATATATTCTGGATATTAATCTCCTGTTGGAGAAACAGTTGGCAAAAATCTTTTCTCATTCTGTAGGCCCTATCTTCATATTCTTAATTATTTCCTTTCAGTGATATAGCACCATTCCTGTTATTTATTGTTGGACTTATTCTTTAGGAGTCTTGTTAGGAAAGTCAGTGCCTATAACAATATTTTCAAGTGTTAAGTTTATATATTCTTTTAGCCGTTGCAAAGTTTCTGGCTTAATTCCTAGGTCTTTGATCCATTTTGTGTTGACTTTTGTGCATGGTGAAAGACAGGGATTTAGTTTCATTCTTCTATATATGGATATCCACTTTTCCCAGTACCATTTGTTAAAAAGTCTATCTTTTCTCTCCAGTGTATGTTTTCAGCACCTTTTATGAATATCAGATGACTATCTTTATGTTGATTTGTCAGTCTTCTAAGTCATTGATATTCATGTCCATTTTGGTGCCAATATCATGCTGTTTTTCTTATTATAGATGTCTAGTGTAGTATGAGGTCTGGAATTGTGTTCCCTCCAGCATGAGTCTTCTTGCTCAGGATTGCTTTGGCTATTCTGGGTCTCCTATGTCTTCCAGATTAATTTGAGGACTTTTTTTCTGGTTCTGTGAAGAAAATCATTAGTATTTTGGAGGGAATTGCATTAACTCTGTATAACTCTTTGGGCATTTGGCCATTTTGACATTTTGTTATTTAAGAATGTATTATCACATTTTCACATTCTAGCTTTCCTTTAGTTATTGACTTATAGTTTTATTTCACTATGGTCAGAGAAGATACATTTTATTATTTTACTCTTCTAATTTTTATTGACACTTGTTTGATGGCTTACCAAATGTTCTGTCCTGGAAAATGTTTAATGGACAGAGTGTGTATATGAAAGAAGAATATGTATTCTGATGTAGTTGGATGGAAATTTCTGTATATATTTGTTGGGTCTAAACAGTTCATAGTGTTATACAAGCTCTGTATTTTTAATCTCATATCTAGTTGTATCCATTTTCAACAGTGGAGCATTGAAGGGAAAGCAGAAGTACTGGGGAATGAAATTGACCAAATTATGTTACATGAATGTGTGAATATGTAACAAAGAAGCCCATTTTTATGTACAATTATAAAGCATAAAAATATAAAAAATTAAAAATGGGACATTAAAATCTTGTTTTATTATTGTAGAACTATTTTTCCCTTCAAGTCTCACAAATTTCTCCATATATTTTAGAGATCTCTAATTAGATATGTATAATCGTCTCTTGAAACAATATTTATTTTATCTGATTTTAGGATAGCCAGCCCAGTCTCATTTGGTTACTCTTGGCCTGGAATATCTTTTCTTTTTTTTCTTTTTTTCTTTTTTTTTTTGTATTTTGGCTTATTTGATTTAATGTCTTAGGATATAAATGAGTCTCCTGTAGACAATGTATAATTACATCCTAATATTTTGTAGTATTTTCTCCATTTGGTCAATCTCTGCCTTTTAATGAAGAGTTTAATCTTTTTATATTAATTAATGGTCAAAAGCTCATTTCAGTCATTTTACTATTTTTTCCATGTATCTGACCATTTGATTTCTCATTTCCTAGATACCAATTTTTGTGTTAGTCCACATTTTGTTGCACTAATAAAATACCTGCATCAATGAATTTCATAAAGAAACAATATTTATTTAACTCACAGTATTGGAGGCAGAAAATCCAAACAGCATATCACAGATGCTGGTGAAAGGAGATGTCAGGACTGTATGAAGGTGCAAGGAGTCCCATATTAAACCAGAGAGCAGAGAGAGAAGGGGCCAACCATACTCACTTTGTAAAAACACTCTTAAGAGGATTAACCTGGGTTCCATGGAAAGTACCATGATCCATTTTGAGGCATGCCCATAATCTCCAAAGAACATCTCACAAGACCCTGCCCCTTACATATCCAACAGCACCTCCCATTACTACCACCTGAAATTCTACACTTCCAATCCCATGGATACCTGGGGGCACCCAAATTCTATCCCAACCACAGCAGCTCCTTTCTCTACCCTACACACTTCTTTCCTTCTACATTGTATACCATTATGTATACAATGGTGTGATTGATAGTGGCCCAAAGGTCTTATAGTCTCTCTTCATTGTTCTTCATTCTTCATTATTCACGTCTCCTCAGATGGGGTAAATTCAGTTGACCTCTATTAAAGTTCTCTGGTTCTTTCTTCTTTCTGCTTAAACTTGCTGTTGAAACTCTTTGTAAATCCTTCATTTAATTTTTTGCATGTTAAGCTCTTGAATTTCTATTTTGGGCCTTTTTATAATATTGTATCTCCTTATAAATATTCACTCTTTTAGGAGACATCATTATCCTTATTTCCTTTCACTCTTTGTTGATTTTACTTACCTCTTGAAGGTTATTTAAGCCAATTGATTTAAAACTTTGCTGAATGAAAACAGTGACTTTCAGAACCAAGGAATATATTATTTTTTTTCTATTAATGGACCACTGTTGGGACTTATGTCTGCCAAGGGGAAGGACTTTGGCTGCTTACCATGCCCTTTGGAGGACCGGGGCTAAGCAAAGGGGTGTGGCTATGACGTAGTGTGAGAGTCCGAACCGCTCTGCTGGTTGATTAGTTAGTTCTAGGCCTATATAAGTTCAGTACCTGGTCAATAAATTTGAGTTTTTGGCTTCTTGCTTTCTACAAAACTCCCTGGGTGTGGCGTGGTATCCGTCCATCAGGCGGGGGAAGGCACTCAGCTATTTTTGCCCGTTAAGCCTATCTTCGCCAGGTAAGCTACGTCCTTTCTGCGGGCAGAAAGAACCCCCTTTTAGGGCCCAAAAAGGGGGGTAGCTTTAGACCTCGGCCCCATTAATAACTCAGCAGTCCGGCAGACCACACTTTCTTTTTACCATGATTTTTAATTTTTTGTAGAAAGCTGGATATTTTGAAACTATAACATGGGAACCCTAGAAATCAGATTTTTCTCATTGTGCTTAGGATTTGTTTTTGATGGTGAGTGTGGTTTTAAATTGTTTCTTAAGGGTTTCTTCTTTTTTATTTTATTTTATTATTATTTTTTTTGAAACCTTTTTTGGAAAGACTGTATTAGCCACGTGAGGGCTCCAAAATTTCTGATCCTTTAGCTTGTGCTCAACTCATGTCTTACCAAAGAATATTTTTCCTTTAAATTCCTGGAGAATAAAGTGAAAACATCCTCTGGTCTTTGCTTTGGCTCAGTGCCAATGCCCAGTAAGGCCCTTTACCACTCTGCCTTGCCTTCTACTTTCTGCTTGTACTCACCAGTTAGAGGTGGAAACTGGGTAACCTCAGTATTTTCTGGGTACATATCATGCTGTGGGATGCATGTGGCTTTCTAAATTTCTATATACAGGGCTCTGCCAATGTTCTCCTTCCCCACAAAGTCTCTTTCCCTAGTCTTTCCTCCTGAGTTTTAGCAAATATATAGTTTCCTCATAATCTCTTGCCACAGGTAGCAGTAGGAAGTTCATTGGCCTCTTAGTATTTTCAGGAACATCCTCTGCACTGTAAAGAAAAACTAAAAGAGACAGAAGCATAGTGTAGGGGCAAAGTAAAAAGAGCTGCTCATCTGAGCTGCCAGATTTACTTATATCCATAGGTTACATTAGGTCATTGGCATCATTAGTTCATATTGTTCATTGTATAAAGTTACCATTATGCAGGACATTACCATAGCAGCTAGACATTGAGCCTGTATGAGTCATCTTACCAGTTCCTGGGAGAAACTGCAGAATATTCCAACCATGGGAAACAGGGCACCTGTAACCCCCGTGAGTTTGCTCATCAGAGGAACACTGCCTTGTACATTTCCACAGCCAGAATCCTTACACTGCATAGCTATTATTATGGCCTGTGGAAGCTCTGACAGTCCACACCACCTCTTTTTTGGGTCAGATCACTCTGCAGATAGGATGTTTTAGGTTTCACATAAGGTTTCAATTCAGCACCTATATCACATAGAAACTCAAGGCATTTTTGTAAGAGCACCTCTACCTCACCATAATGTGCTATATTTTTGTGATTGAATCCTAAAGTTGAAACATGGTATGATCAATTTTCATTGTCAACAAATAGGCAACAAACTTAAATACATATATCCCCAAATTAGATGTTCACTTGGCCAACAGGTATATAAAAATCATGCTCTACATCTCTAATGATCAGAGAAATGCAAATCAAAACAACACCTTGCTCCTATAACAATGGCTATTATAAAAAGGACAAAAATAAAAAATGCTGGTGAGGATATGGAGAAGGGGAATTTATATGCTATTGGTGGGAATATAAACTTGTATAGCCATTATTGTAAATAGTACATACATTCCTCAAAAGAGTATAAAGGAAATTCCTATGAGATCCAGTAATTCCACTACAGAGTTTATGTCCAAAGGAAACAAAATCAGTATGTCAAAAAGACAACTGCATTTTCATATCAATTACAGCAATATTCACAATAGCATAGCCCTGAAATTAATCCAATGCAAATCAGGGATGAATGGAAAAGGAAAGATGAGATGTATACACAATGGAATAATCCATAAATATGAATAAAACCATGTCATTTATGACATCATGGATTGAACTGAAAGACATGTTCAGTGAAATAAGACATGCACAGAAAACAAAACAATGTATGATCTCACTCACATGGAGTGTCTAAAAATAGCACAGAAGTTGAGAATATTTTTAAGAAAAAAAAATTGGTCAAAGAGTGACCGTTGGAAAATTAGGACAAGCGTCTAGAATAAACTACTCTACACAGAAAATTCAATGATTCTTGAGAGACTCTCCCTGTCCAGAGAATTAATAAGACCTCAGATAGTATACTGGGACCAAGAATCAAGCTAAAATTTGATCAAAATTAGAAAAGGCAAGGAGAGCAAAAGCACCCAGGGTTAGCAACAGAGTGACAACTCCTCAAAGCTGGGTTTCCTGACCACAAAATTTAAAGCAGCCTTGAGCTATTTATAGCCAATAAAATGCTTTGTTACAATTAAAACATTCTGGAATTATTTTGGTCACTCACATGTTTACCCATGGTCTACTTACCCAGTTAATATGCAGACATCTTAAGGGCAGGGATCTAGTCTTGTCTTATTCATCAATGAATCCACAGCACCAAAAATATTTCCCAGCATGGTAGCCCTCAATAAATATGTATGAAATAGATTCCTGAAATTTTTGCATCTCTCTGCTAAAATTTCTAGTCAGAAGTAAGACTAAATAATCAGTTAATGTGATGTGTTCGAACTTTCATTTCATGAGAAATCATTTTTTGAGATAAATATGCACATTTTAAATATATTTTTAGAAATCTCACATTAAAGGAAAGACAAAAAGTAAAAATTATGGTCGGGATGCAATCCACAATGTACTGTTTTATTTAGATATGTTTTTCCTGTCTACCTTCTTGGTACTGAGATTAATTTCATTTTTTCATCCTATTGATTAGGTTAGAATCCTCATTTTGTGTCATGACTACCCTCCATTGTTATCTGATACACTGAAAAATAATTATCTATCAACTATTCACATATTCACTCTCAGCACCACCAGCACCACACACATTTTCCTCATTCATACAATACTATAACCTGTACTGAACCAGCAGCAATTTTAATTATAGACTGTTCTAATTGTATATCAGAAAAAAATTATTCATGCTAGTAATTTTGTTTACTTCTTTATTAATTTGGCTGGTATGTTCACTTAGGTTCCGAATCAAATTCTTTAAACATAGTAAAGATAATGCTGTACTACCACATATTCTGTGTTGCTGTGGAGAAGCCTATATTTGTCTGTCTTTTGCTTATCTGTAAATAACATACTTTATTCAGTTCATTATTTATTTTAAATGTATAAAATTTTGCCAGCATATATCCAAGCAGGATGATTATAATTATTGATGCTGTACAACATTTTATGTATATTTTCAATAGGAAGAATCACTTCATATAGCAGCTTTGGGAAAAATTCCATATGTCTTTTGTCATTTCCTCCCATATTCTTAGTGAGTTTTCTCAAAATCAGTCAGAGTAGGCTATATTTCTGGACTTATGCTCTATGTTTCTTTATACTTCACCTGTTTCTTTGTCCTTTGTTGCTAAATTTTGCACCGAGGCTCAGGTAAACATTCTAGCATTCTACTTGAAGCTTCATGTGTATATATGCAAATATTTAGCCAGAATATACGTTAGCAATTCGGCTCAAATGAGTTGTTTTCAAGTACACATCACCTAGAATAGCAATTTTATTTTCTATTTTTTATGCTTTCTCCATTGAAAATGTCTCCTTAATATAGCCAACTTCAAAATATGATTGACAAGTTGGCAACTTTTATCAAATCTGATTTGTAATGTTTAAAAAAATGATAGTGCCTGAAAATAGCTAGGTATCTCATGTTGGAACTGAAATGGAAGCTAGGATCCACATTTTTCAAAATGTCTCCAGATGCTCATTATGCAAAATTAAGATTGAGAACAACCTCACTAAAATATTAACTTATTCTTTTAACTCTAGATTGGCTTAAAACCAAGCCCAACTGTAATACATGAATACACTGGTAGAATCATTCACGGCACTGAGGGAATTACAATTCTAAACTCCTTCCTTAGTTTGTTGCAATTTTTGCCTTTCCATGAATGAACCTCTCCTGCTCTGGTCTGAATCTATCTCAAAAAAAAAAAAAAAAAAAAAAAAAAAGAGCTCTATGGCAAGCTAAGAGTGGCAAGCTAAGAGGAAAAACTTTTGTTTAAATCATTGTCTAAAATTTTCTAGTGTTAAAATATGGGCAAAATAATCTACGTCCAGCACATAACTCCCTCTTTATGGACAACAATTGCTTTGACAACATTTTTGCTTGTCTTCTGTGTTCATTAATTGCTTGTTTCTCTACTTCACCTCTATTTCCACAACCCTAGCATAAGAGGCATACAGGATTATAAAGAATAATGTATAACCTTTGGAAACTATCTGGATGAGTGCCTTATACAAAGTTCTTACATGTACATAATAACTTATATGTATTTAAATTAGATGACAGTTCAGTGAAAAGATAAAATATGGTCTTGGATAAGTATGTAATCCTGTGGCCTGTTATAACAGGCATCTTAGAACTGACAGAGTTGACTTTTTATGTCATTCTAAAGAATTTCCTTCCAGACAAGGGAAAAATGTACCTTTATATTCTTTATCAGTACAGGTAACTAACTTCTGGGAAAAAAAAATAAAATGTGTTCTGGAGGTACCTAGTAAATGCCTTGCATAATCCTCATTAGAAATCATCTTAGTAGGCTCCACAATGTCCAAGGACTCAGTCTTTTGCAAGGGCTAAACATAGAATTAATGTTCACATTGTTCTTTCTCTCGTCAATACAAAATCTTATTTGTTCAATTTTTCTTAGTGATTCAAAAATGGTATCTTTCAGGGTACAAGTTTATACTCCCAAATCACTATGGATCATAATTTCTCTTGGAAACATATCAGAGCACTGTAACTCCCTTCAGGGAGTTCTTCTTAAAGAATGTCTTCATATCCATTTCACTCTTACATGCAACCACCAGGGCAAACAGTGCAGAGTGCATTAAGGTGAGTCTCATTAGCCCCACACTAACTCCCCAGTTCCCAGAGCCAGAAACTTGTGCAAATGTTGTACAGTGGAAAAAACTCTCCCTGAAGAGTCTACTTTTCTCCCTCCATTCCCTAGTCTATCCCTTTCAGTAACAGTTCAAGAATTCTAGCTCAGTAGAAGCCTTGGGAGAAAGAATCAATTTTGATTTATGTCCTATTATTTTAGTAGCTTCCTAACATAAGTGGAAATCAATGGCTATGGATTTAAATAAGAGGAGAGGTCACTCTTGATCACAATCTCCATATCTCCTAGAGGAAAGCCTCATTTTTTAGAGGAAGAAATTCTAGGACTTACCAAAACATTAGCAGAAAAGAGACACAGTATCCCTATTAAACTCAGTCCATACCAAAAGGATGAATTATTCCCTGTGTTAGAGCAATTTACATGGCTAATATTTGTTGTTAACTGATGGCAGAAAATTAGGGAGATAGATAGATGCTACCTCTGAAATTTAACCTACAGAATCGAAGTCCCTGGCTACAGCTCTGGTATGTGCTTTCAACTACAGTAGCCAGGAAAAAGGTATGTTCTTACATTAGGTGCTCTACCTTGAGCATTCCTTTCTTTCCCAATGTGATCTTCCATATCTTCATCATAACTTTGGAATATGTGGGAATACAAACTCCTGTATTCACACTCCCTATAGGGGCTGTTTTGCCATTTTGTGTTTAATCTCCAACATCCCCTGGGGATTGGACCGAAACCCTATATCTTGGGAGTTTCTCTTTTTCCTATACTTCAATACTCAGTTCTGTTAGATTACTTGATTCTTGGACCTTGTTCATCCATTAAAGGCTCCTGTGTCTTTTCCTAATTTTTTTTTTCTGATGCATTTGTCAGTTTCCTGGGTGCTTTGGCTCCTAGGATGAAAATAACTAGAAATCATGTCAGCAATTTTGCCTACATCTCCTGGAAAGAGATGGGATTACCAAGTGAATCCCATGTTCTGAATAATCCTGCTAAAATTCTTGGGACTTTTAAACCCCAAATTCCTTCTACCCACTAAACATGTATAGTGGGTATCATTAGGTATGATAACAGGTTTCTTGCAGGTTTTATGTATCCTCTAATAAGAGCCAAACAGAACTGTTTCCAGGAGATACACTCACTAGGGCTGCAATTTTCTCATTTTTTTTTCTCTGAATTATAGTCTCTCAAACAGAACATTATTGTCTGGATATAATGTGTCCCCCAAAATCTCATGTGTTAGAAAATGTAAGAAGGCTTAGAGATGAAATGATTGGGTTATGAAAGCCTTAAACTAATCAGTGCATTAATGCCCTGATTGGGAACAACTGGATAGTAAATGTAGGCTGATAGATTAGGTGGACGCCTGGGGGTGCTTTTGGAATACATATTCTTTCTCTCTGCTTTCTGGTGGGATATTTTGAACTGCTTCCCTTCACCACACCTTTCATTATGTTTCACCTTGCCATTATGTTCAGCCTCACCTTGAGCCCTGAGGAATGGAGAAAGCTGTCTGTGAAATGAGCTCTCTGAAACCATGAGCCTCTATATAAACTTTTCCTTCACTATAATTGTTCTGCCTAGGTCTTTAGTTACAGCAGTGAAAAAGCTGACTAAAACACTGAAAAATTCTCTGGGATTCTTTATGAACATTAGGCCTTATAAGTTTTCTGGTTTAGGGCTTCCATGTCTCTAATAAAGACTCCTTTCTACAGATTTTCACTAACACTGTCATTTCTAAACAATGAGATTTTCGTTTAGCTTTATAGTGGCAACCACTTTCTTGTCCTCTATTATTTCAATGAGAATGCACTCCATGAAATCCCAATCCCATTGTAAAATGAGATTGTGGTTCTTGATGGAGCTTTCAAAAATTCAGATAACAACATAGTTAATATCTATTGAGTCCCTACTATAGGCTAAACACTTGGATGAACATTTCGTATATTTCAGTTGTCAGGCAGATAAGGAAGGCATCATGATTTATGTCTTATAGAATGCCCTCTCCTTCCTTCTATTCAATAGAAGGTTGCAAAGGCAGAACAGTTTTTCAAATATAGTGAATTTTGAACTAAGAAAATAAAGATCTTCTTGGGTGAGATAAATTTCATGTGGCAAAAATCCTTAAAAAGAGACTGGGTCTTTATCAGAGAGAATAGGCAAATACTTTTCTCTCTTGGTGACTAGAATAAGTAAGATTCCATGTTGTGAGAGGAACTGTGGAAAGTACTATGTGGCAAGGAACTGGGGCAGTCTCCAGGATCTGAGAGCAGTATATATGACAACCAGAAAGGAAACAAGAACTTCAGTCTTATAATCACAAAGAACTGAATTCTGCCTACAGGTATAAGCTTCAGATGCAGCTTTACTTCAGTCAAAACTACAGGTGAGAAAATGACTCAGTTCAAACCAGCATTGCAGGACTGTGAGATCCTGAGCAGAGAACTCAGTCAAGCAGGGCTCTTTACTAACTTATTGAGGGTTCCATTGATCAATACATGCAGGAATTTGGAAGAGACCAAGTGTGGCAGCTCTGAGCCATAGGTGCCAGGGGCTGTAGCTGTTAGTGTTGGCAGCTATCTTAGTTGCTCTCAGCAGCTGCACTTAGCAACTCCCCACAGCACTCCACAGCCAGAGATAATCATTTCCAGCATCAATTCTGAAGCCAGAACTAACAGCTCCCAGCAGCTCTTGACCATTCTTTAAGCTCTCCCATCTCTCTGGCTGCACAGTATTGTTAGCATCAGCAAACCTTGGTTGTACCAGCTATTAGAGCAACCAGCTCAACCTGCTGTATTAGTGACAGAAATTTTGAGAAGTAAAAATAAAACCATCTGAAAAAAACTTTTTTGGGGTTTATGTCACACCACATGTGGTGGAGATTTGGGCAGTGCAGCGATAGAGCTCCATAACTGACCTAGTGAGACTGAGAGGAATGATGCGTATTAGACAAAAGGAGAAGACACGAGTGTGTGCACAGATCTTGCATGTCAACTACAGGCTGTCTACAATGTATTGCCAGGCTATGCAGGCATTCTAGGCTCACCTGTCTGACTGTCATGGGTGGAAGAGATGCTGTTTATGTACCAGAGTGGCAGCATCTGAAGCAGTGGTAAGGTAGGCAGAGACATTCAGAATAGTAGGATGGTAAAATGGTCTGAAGGATTGCTACTGAAGTGAAGTGCACTGTAGACATTTTGGGACACCCGGACCAGCTATAGTTGTCATTATTTCACCTGGGCTGGACTGCTAAAGAAGCAGTCATTTGATTGGCAACTCCCATGGTTAATTGGGGGATGGTGGGAATGAAGTCAAGCTGCTGCTGCCTCCAGTTGGATTTCAGAAGCAGTGGTGTTGATCAGAGCCCTGTTAGGTGAGGAGTCTAAGGGGATGACATCAGCAGCCCCCTAATTCTACCTGGCTGAGTGCAGTGGTCATGCCATGAATCAGGGCAGATAACTGTCAGTCCAGTGGCCAGGCACTGGTTCTGGCAGTGGTACCATTGGAACACTGTGAGGCCACAGCAACCACAAACACATGCAGATGTTTTTCTTCATCCCTCTAGGATTGCTGAGGCTGCTGCCTGGTTTTGCAGGTGGAATGGCCCCATCTCTGATCCTTGCTCTACCTCCACCTTCTCCAGCAGGCCCAACACAGCAATTGGCCTGCATCTTAAGATGGCAGCAGCTGCAATGGCAGTGTACCAGGGAAAGACTTGAGAACTGTAAATTGAACAGCTGGGCCATAGATGGCCTCTGCCACAAATTATCTAGCAGATTTGGCTATTTAAAAGGAAAGAATATAAAAATATATTCATAACATTCTAAATGAATGATTAGAGGTAAGATGTTTGTATTAATAATGATCTGGCTACAAAGGACTCTACTTCTTATGTGTTACCCACAGATAATAAAGCACTGATTATATAGAAAAAAGCAAGATTGAATACAAGGTAGCATTTTTCTCCAGTAAATTCAATCCAGCACTTACTGTTTGGCCAAGGTTTTTCAAGGAAGGTCAGGCCTCCTATTCTTTCTCAGTGCCAGGACTCGTGAAAGACATTTTGATTGATGTGTGTTTTTTGAAGGTAATAATTTTGTGCTAATTTATTACACAGTGATACAAAAATAACACAGGTTTAAGGTAAGAAGATATTCAATGCTATTCCAGGAAGTACTTAAAATCATGAGCATATTTGGAATCAGGCCTGTGGCTAGAGGACAGATGAATATTTAGGAGCATGACAGAGAAATTTGAAAGGACCTTAAATGGACAATTAGTAGAAACTTAGACTCAGTATGCTGCAGTGAGTACTCAGAAGAAAGTATGGAACATGTTATCAGGATAGGAGGAGAAAGATCCTTGTTATATGATGTTAGAAAGCCTAGCAAAATTATGTCTTGGAGGTATGTACGTAGCAGAACCAATAAGTGATAAAATTGCTTATGTAGGCAAGGAATTTCCAAGGTGTTGAAGTGACTCCTGATTTCTTCTTGTTGACATAATAAAATGTGTGAGGAGAGTGTTAAATTGAGAAAATAATTCTCAAAGTGAAACCATGTCTATATGATGTTGAATTTTCATGTGTGCCAAAAGGCAAACATTAGAATTAAGAGTTTCAATCATGATTGCAAGTTATGATTGTAGAATCTTTATCTAAAAAATATAAAAAAAATTTTAGAAATAAAATTTAGTATTTTAAAACTATTAAAAATGTTTAGAAATAATTTGAGGGAAGATCAGGCCCAGGAATAGGATTAACTCAGAGATTTACCTCAAAGAGAAGATGCACACTTTAGCAATACTTTCATCGAAATCCGCATAACCCCTGCCCTAGCAATGAGAATGGGGCCCCTGAGGCAGCACAGGACTTCTGTGTGTGAGCAACTTTGCAATATCTGAGCCTATCGCTTCATTTCTGTCCCTTCATCAAATTAAATATTTAAATGTCTTGAATCATCTATTAAACCCTAAAGTTCTCAGAATCAGTTAATTGTTATTTCCATTCTGAGAAAAACTTCATTATTACTTTTCAACACAACTCTGGATTTTAATACTTAGTACACAAATAGTAGGCCTTATCAATGCTTCTAGATTACTTAGACAAAAATGGAAAAAATACTGGAGCAGCATTTTTCCTTAATGAAAGTAATCTACACTTCCTATATAGTTCAAAAAGAAATGCTTTTCTTGGATCATTTAATTTGTACATTGATATTGATGAAACCCAGGGCCTGGCACATGCTAGAATAATGTTCTACCATGAATTTTATCAGGTAAATCTCTTGAGTTTCAGTCCAAAGTGAAATCTGATATTTAGACAGGTACGGGGCACTAGAAATAAATGTTCCTCTTCCCCTGATGATTAATTTTATGGAAGATCAAAGAGAATCCCCAGCAGGAAGAGATCAACAGTTGTAGCTGCCACTGATGTCCCCTCTCTGTTTTCCACATTCTGATTGCCTTTTAGTACAACTGGGGATGGCTTCCTGTATCACTGGGCACTTATTGTTCTCTGAGGGAGAAAAAAAAAATCATATAAACAATATTCCTTAGTTGACTCAGAATAAAGAAGGAATTTTTTCAGAGGAATGTCAACTGAGAACAGATACCATAAAAAAAAAACATAGAAATATAGAGACAGAGAAGTTTACAGAACATATTCTGTGACTAGTTCTTACAAGTGCATGTTCTTTGCTTTCTAAGCAATCTGAAGTTCACACCATTCTGTGCAGTAGAGCTAGAGATATTACACATTAAATCTGATTAAGTCATTATACCATTTTACAAATGTATCTCCATTTTCAACCCCTCCAAAGACCCTGATGACCATCATTCTGAGCTTTCCAAGTCTGACTTTTCAGATTTTGCATAAAGTGAGATCATGCAGTATTTTTCTTTCAATAACTGTCTTATCTCATTCAGCAGAATGTCCTCCAGTTTCATTCATGTTGTTGCAGATGGAAAGATGGCTTTTTTTTCTGATGGCTGGTGTGGTTTGTAATTATTTAAGGTACAATTTGAAATCTTCTTTGGAGAGACTCTGTTTGTCATATGTTGTCTTTGAAGTTTCAGTTCCTCTAGCCTATGTTCAGCTGAGCTATTGGGAGAGATTCATTTTGATTCTTAGAGAAAAGAAAAAAGTCTCCTCTGACCTTTGCATTGGCTCAGTGTTGGGATATTCCCTCAATGCCTAGCCATGCCCTTTACCATTCTGCCTGACTCTTCACTTTCTGCTTTTCCTGAGCCTAAATGTCAGTTAGAGGTGTAACTTGGGTCTTCCCAGGCATTTACTTGGTATACATCCTGCTGTTGGAATGCATGTGGCTTTCTAAATTCCTATATCAGGGAGTTTTCAATGTCCTACTTCCCCTCCTGTTCTCTCCCCCTAATCTTTTCTATCAGGTTTTTAGCCCATCTATGGCTTTACTCATATTCTTTTTTTCATAGGAAATAAGGGTAATGCATGTGCCTTTTAATATTTTCATGGAATATCCTTTTAAAAGTCATATTTTTGACCTGAGAGAACTCAGAAAGAAAGAAAGAAAAGGGTGAAACAAAAGGGTGAAAAAAAAAAAGGAAACAAAAGTTTCTTTGGCAGTTCTTCAAGTAGCACCAGATAGGTCAAAGAAATGACATTTTTGAAAAATAAGCTATTCTATGGTCTTTACCCTGGGAATAAAGGTTGCTGTCTCCAAGACCTCTGCTGAATAGGGGAGGACTGTAGGCCAAGGTTAAGTAAAAATGCCACAGGATTCCCCTACCACTTTGCCTTTTTATTGATTCAGCATTCACCTTGTGGTTATAAACCTTTGCCTATTTTCCAGGGTTCCAACAAAGATGATAGTTTCACTTGTTTGTTCACTATTTCAGTTAAAAAGCAGAGCCCTGGAGCCTCTCACTTATCACATAAAATGTTAGTCCTGTATAATTTTTTTTCATAATATACATAATCTGGTATTAAACTATATGTTTAAATCAGATGGAGAAAATTTGAAAATATGAAGTCTGATTGTATGAAGTCTGATTGTAAGTTACTATGGAGTGACATAAATCAAAGTTTACTCTTTGGAGCATGAGACAAAGAAATATTAAAATAGGGTGAATTTGATATGCAAACAAAAGGAGGAAAATTTTGGTAAACAGGTGATAAGTGTAGTTTGGGACATCTCATTTTGGTTCACATTCATAGGGAGTTCTGGCTGGTGAAGACCATATGTGTGTCTTAGGTTAATTAATAGACTGCCTCTCAAAATGCATATTGTCATTTCTTCATTCCAGACAATCAATTTTCTTCTTCCCTGTCCCCTACTGACCAACAACAACAACCAAAAATTGGCTGTCCTATGTCCATAAGTCCAGTTCTATTCTGTGTATGCCAATGATGTATTAATCATTAGAGACACAAAACCAACAATGTGTGTAAAGTCCTACATGCAGACAGTAAGCTGAGTTGTATCCATGTTGTTACAGTGTACTTTTAATTAATAAAATGTTAGTTTATTGTATCAGATAATTAAAGCCTTTTGCCCAATCTTTTTTAAGTGATTATTGATTTTCAATTTCCCTACGCAATGCTGTAAATTTGTGATTTACTTTATAATAGACTATTTTAAGAGATTTTTATGTTCCAAATCCAAACAGAGGATAAGGTACAGAGATTTCCTATCTATCACTTTCCCCTCTACTGCCTAGCCACCAGAATAGTACTTTTTAAAAAACACTGATGAATATATACCCTGACACATCAATATCACCCAAAACCCATAGTTTATATTATTGTTCACTTTTGGTGTTGTACATTTGTTGACTTTTGACACATTTAATGACATACATCCACAATTACAGAATTATACAGACTGCTTTCCCTACCCACAAAATCTTTTGTACTTCACCAGACATCTTTCCCTCCCAATTAAACTATGAAAACCAACTGTTACTATTTCCATACTTTGGCTTTTTCAGAACGTTATATAAATAGAACTATATAGTAAATAGGCTTTTCAGATTGACTTTCATCACTGACTACTACACATTTAAGGGCCCTTTACAACTTTTCATGCTTTCGTGACAGATTTTATTTTAGTGCTGAATTACATCCTGTCATCTGGATATACCACAATGTATTTATCCATCCAACTGCTTTGTTACTTCCAAGTTTTGACAATTTTGAATAAAGCTTCCACAAATATCTCTGCACAGGTTTTTCCATGAATATGTTTTCAATTCCTTTGTCTGAATATGAAGGAGTTTTCCTGCCGAGTTCTACATATTTATCCTTTTGATGGTCCATCACTTCTTCCTACATGTTTAACATACTGTGGGTGATATTTAACTTCCAGTGAGTGAAGGATGTGGGCAAAATGACAGCTCCTATGACACCATATGATGCGGGGGGTGGTGGAGAGGAAAGAGAAGAGAGAAAACCAAAAAAGAATTAACACTTCCCATCAGTCATTTCCCTGTGGCAGGACAGACCTTGGAAAGGAGATAGCCACTAACCTGAGAATAGTAATCTTGCCCCCATGGCAATACCATGAAACTGGGAGGGCAAAATGAGCACTGGACCCTGACCTCCAACCCTCCATTCCTGCCCTGTAAAAGCACTGCTTAACAGAGACTGTGACCAGTGAAAACAAGTACCAGATGTTTGCAACCTTACCCTGACCAGTTGAAGACTTCAGAGACTAAAGGTAGTCTATATGAACCCATACTCCCTCCCATAATCAGTGCCATTTTCCATGTGGAAGTGTGCCCACAAGACCAGATGCCTGTCTGCACTGCTGAATAAAGGCTTTGCTGAATTCATGAGGTCTGCACCTGTTTCAGTCATTTTGTACTTACACTGAGGAACACAATTTTTATTTCCCTTACTGTGCATTTTCTAGTGGTAAATCCTCTCAGTTTTTGTTTTCAATGTTCTCTTTGTACCATAATTCTTCAAGGTTATATCACTCTGTATTGAATTTGTCCATTATTTTCTTTCAGAGCATTAAAGACTCCATTTCCCTCTTTTGGCTTCCACTAGAGCTGCACAGAAGCTCTCTATCAGTTTTTTTATTTTTTAAACTCTCTTTTTCTATAATTTTGTCATCTTATTGCTTATTTTATGTCATTTTTTATTTTCACTCTGATATGTCTGAGAGTGAATTCCTTTTATTTTTCTTGCATTTGACAAGGTCTTAAATTTTGTCTTTAATACGTAATGGAGAAATTTCATTCATTATTTCTTCAAATCATTTACCTCTTTTTTCAGATAGATACTTTCCACTACTGAGTAAGCTCTTTGATAGTTTAAAATTTCGGACTTAATTTTTTAAATTTATTTGTTTTAGTAAGTTATGCATGACTGTAAAATGCATTTATGCACTTTGATATATCATACATAGTTGGAATATAAATTCTGTACCTGTTGCAGAATCATATTTGTCATGTATTTATTTAAAATTTTAATGATGTTGTAGAATATGGGAATCACAAGATGAAATGAGTGTGAGGTTGTGCCTTAGTCCATTTTGCATTGCTATAACAAAATACCTGGGATGGGATAATTTATAAGGAATGGAAACTTACTGGCTCAGAGTTCTGGATGCAGGAATTTCAAGATCAAGGTTCTACCCTCTGCCAAGCATCTTCTTGTTGGGTAATCATGCAGCTGAAAGCAGAAGAAAAAGATGCAAATAGGGACTTATTCATTCTTTTATAATGTCATTAATGCCACCTGTGAAGGCACCACACCCTCTTTGCCTTATCATCTCCCAAAGTTTACACCTCATAGTATCACTACAAAAATATTTGAATTCCTACATGAGTTCTGGAGGAGACAAATATTCAAACAATAGCTTTCTACACTCAGTCTCTCAAACACATGCCCCTATCACATATAAAATATATTCATTCGCTCTGAATAGTTCCAAATTTCTTAACTCATTCTAGCATCAACTTAAATGTCTAAAGTCCAGAGTCTTACCTTAACTATGTATGGAAATAACGTAAACCAAGATTTATCCGAGGCAAATTTCACTCAAGGTGTGAGTCTGTGAAATCAAACAAGCCATCTACTCTTAACAAAAATACAATAATGGGACAGGCAGAGGATAGATATTCCCATTCCAAAATGGAACAACAGCCAGGTATGGTGGTGTATTCCAGTACTCCCAGTGACTCAGGAGCCTGAGACAGGAATATTGCAGTTTTGAGGCCAACTTTGGCAATTTAATGAGACCCTCAGCGACTTATGAGACCATGTCTCAAATTAAAAAAAAAAAAAAAAAAATAAAAAATGAAAGGACTGGAGATTTATCTCAGCAATCTTGGCTTTACCTGCTCCCCCACCCATATAAAAAATGAAACAACAGGAAAGAAGAAATGAATAACAGGTAACAGATAAGTCCTGTTGGACAGTATTATTCAACAGGCTGAATAACACTAAATCATGCAACTTTGGAACAGCCTTCTTTGACTTTATGTTCCCCCTTCTGTGTGACCTGGGTAGATGTTGGGCACCCAAGGCCTCAGACAACCCTCCCACTATTGTTACCTATTTTGAGCCCTAAATCTGGGTTTTTTTCTCCCTTTTGGAATTGTAGAACAATGACAAGACCAAGGACTCAAATAGGGAAGTAGAATGCTATTCCTGCCAGAAATAAAAGGGGGAGATAAACATGCACACCAGTTTCTCAACACTTGTGGGGTCAGAAAGTTATAAATACAGGGCAAATGAAGTGATGGGAGGGATAGGCTAAAACGGAGGAGGAATATTTATGTATTTTATTATAATGAACTTAGAAGTTGTCTTGTGGTTATTTTGGTAGCCATCTTAGATACAACTGGTTTTAGCCAGCTCACATGAAAAGGAACATCTAGTCTTCATGCATCCTGTCTTCAATGATAAGCAAGATTAAGGTTGGATAAGAAATTAACTATGCCATCCAGGTAGTATAGGAGCAGGGATGGGGTAATAAATTTCTTTTTATTTATTTTACTTCTCATTCTCAAGGGGTGCTTAAAGGTAAAAACCTGTCTTCTATAATGTTTTCATACTGAACTTGGAGGTCATTAAGGAGCCCATGGGGGGTGGTAAATTTTTTTCCTAGCTAATCCTAAGTAGGTTTGGTTATCGCCTGGTCATAAGTCTTGCTATCCTTATAACTGAGTAATAATCATTTATAATATTTTGGATTTCAGCCTTTATTTATGAATGAGACTAGAAAATTAAAGATGTATAGATCAAAGAACAAGGGGAGAGGATGGCTTTTAATGCCCAAAATAGGCCAAAAATATATAACAACAACAACAAAAAATTCAAAGACTGTTAAAATCATATTTTAAGTATTATGGCACAACTCATGTAATAGTACCCAGATCTGGGGATCTGGGCACTAGTTTGTAGACACAAAGTTTTTACACTAATTGGCTTTAGATCATTTCAACATACATATCCTGAGGTAGATAACAGAGAGTCATTTTTTTTACAACAAAAATAAAAACATTACCTAGTTAGAAAATTTATGTTGTCATTTTTGCCTTATAGGCCTACTTACACAAGAAGATTCTCAGAGCGTTACTTGAAGGCATATTAACTAACATAATGACAATATGCTAAGAGAGATTGAAGGATGTATTCCCAGAAGAGATAGTGGTACTGGAAATGTGGTTTTCTGGTTGAGGACAAGGTTTTTTAAATTTTTACTGCTATCTTTCATCTGTTTATTTTTGGTGGGGTTTAACAAGTGACTCCTTATGATCTGACCCCTCTTGCTGAATGATTTCTTCTGAAGATATTGCTGATAATTTGCTCAGCATCTTTGTACCATTCTGTGGGAGACTGGCCTATTCTTTGGTCTGATTGATCCTATATCAGGGGGAAAGTGATAGATAGTATATGAGTCAGTAGCAGAAGACCTGTTTCTAGCCAATTTTAAGCAACAGTTTTTTGAAAGCTTAGCTCTTAGGTCAGAAAATATAAAACATTAATGAACAAATCAATTCACTCTATATAGTACTAATAAATATAATCTTTTTAGTTCTATCTTCCTTATTCAATTAAAGAAAACCAACTTGTCTATAAAAGTAGTCCTGTCAGATCTCCACTAAAGAGTACCTGTTAGGAAGGGTTCTCATGCAAATTAAAGTTACTCACCATCTGGGCAGGGAGTTGGGCATTATATTTCATAACATATTCAGAATATAGATATATCTTTTAGAACCATAAAAGTTTTGAATTCAAGCTACATATATACACTTAAATGCATTTTGAAACTGTTAAAAATACAAACAGTACAATTGAAATAAACCCTTTACAATATCATTACATAGAGACCTTAGCAACTTAGTAAAACAATTCAGTTGCCTATACATTGTAAGAAAACAATCATGATTTACAACATTCTGATCAGACTATCAGATATTTAAAGCTTCAGAATATTGTATTATTGAGAATATCATCTCAAAAATAGTAGTTATTTAACCAGATAAAAACCAAAAAGACTTTAGAACAAATGTTTGAACAAACCCTAAATCTTATAGTACTTAATTTTTTAAGCAATCAAAAACATAATAAAATCACCAGAAAACATGCAAAATATCTTGATAAGAAATAAAATCTTGGGCTGGGGCTATGGCTTAGCAGTAGAGCACTCGTCTCACATGTGTGAGACCCTGGGTTCAATCCTCAGCATCACATAAATAAAATTAAAGGTGTTGTATTTACCTACAACTAAAAAAAATCTTTATTTTTTAACCTTTTTATTTATATTTGTTGTATTTATAACAGTGGCATGCATTACAATTCAAAATATACATGTAGAGAATCTTTTTACATAATACTGTTTGTATACAAAGTACATTTGTACTATTCAAGTCTTCAATCATGCATTTAGGATAATGATATCCATCTTATTCTACAATCTTCTTTTTTTTTCCCCCTTCATATCCCCTTGCTACCTCCCTTCCCCTCCCTCCCCTTCGACCTTTCTGGTATTCCTCTAATCCTCCTATGTACCCCGACCCAACACCACTGTGAATCAGCCTCCTTATATTAGAGAAAACATTCGGCATTTGGATTTTTGAGATTGACTAACTTCACTTAGCATTATATTCTACAACTTCATCCATTTACCTGCAAATGCCATTATTTTATTCTCTTTTATTGTTGAGTAAAATTCCATTGTGTATATATATCACATTTTCTTAATCCACTCATCTACTGAGGAGCATCTAGGTTTGTTCCACAACCTAGCTATTCTGAATTGTGCTGTTATAAACATTAAAGTGGCTGTGTTGCTGTAATAGGCTGCTTTTAAGTCCTTTTGGAATAGACCCAGAAGTGGGATGGATGGAATCCTTCTTGGAAGTGGGATGGCTGGGTCATAAGGTGGTTGCTTTCCCAGTTTTCCAAGGAATCTCCATATTGCTTTCCACAATGGCTGCACCATTTTGCAGTCCCACCAGCAATGTATAAGTGTGCCTTCTCCCCACCCACATCCTCTCTAACATTTATTGTTGTTTGTGTCCTTACTGGCTGCCATTCTGACTGGAGTGAAATGAAATCTTAGAGTAGTTTTGATTTGCATTTCTATAATAATTTCAGCTATCTTATATTAGACAAAGGTGCCAAAATGGACAGTGGAGAAAGGATAGCCTCTTCAACAAATGGTACTAGGAAAACTGGAAATCCATATGCAACAAAATAAAATTAAACCCTTATCTCTCACCATGCACAAAACTCAATTCAAAGTGGGTCATAGACCTAGGAATTAGACCAGATACAATACGCCTAATAGAAGAAAAAGTAAGCTCCAATTTCCAACTTGTCAGATTAGGCCCCAAGTTCCTTAATAAGACTCTTGTAGCACAATAATTAATATCAAGAATTAATAAATGGGATATATTCAAACTAAAAAGCTTCTTCTCAGCAAAAGAAACAATCAGTGAGGTGAATAGAGAACCAACTATTTGGGAAGAAATTTTTAACACATGCACACTTAGATAGAGCACTAATCTCTAGAATATATAAAGAACTCAAAAATCTTAACACCAAAAAAACAAATAACCCAATCAATACATGGGCTAAGGAATTGAAAAGTCACTTTTCAGAAGAAGATACACAATCAATAAATCTTTATTTTTTTAATAATGCACAATTACTTTATTGATTTCTTGTAATCAAATACTGCCAACTAGTGTTACTTCCATTCAAGTATTATTAGAAACAAAGGCTCTTTTCTTGGCATTTTCAAATGATGCATTATGTCACAGAGTTATAACTTAAAATGCACCCTGATTAATTATGTAAACTGGTAATTTTAAAAAGAAAAAGCATAACTGATAATTTGGTTTATTTCTTCATAAAATGGAAATTTAAATATGTATTCTGACAATGTTGAGGTTATCATTATGTTATGAGTAGTGCAAAATGTAGCACATATAGTCTCATCTAGAAAGGCACTTTACTTAAATAAATAAAATGTTCATAACAAAATTCATATAGTCAATGCATGATGAAAAGCATGTTTAAAATACAAGGTAGCCCCTCAGGCAACCGTATCATTTAGGTTTTATGTTTTCCTTTAAGACATTATGTATTAATTATATACAACATACTTTTATACATTTTAACCCAGAAGAAAAATAATTGGTGATTGAGAAAATTATTCTGGGTAGCCATTTGATTTATATCAGGAGAAAGTGAACCTCCGAGAGTTTACTGTCTACCAGGTGGGAATCATGAGCTTGAATCGATAGATCAGATATGTGGTATGTGTCACAGTAACTTTTCCCATGTCTTGGCAATGCTGCTCTTGCCAGTAAGGTAGATGGTGAAGCACATCTGGAATTACCCTCTTTTATGCAGTCCCCCCCTTTTATTTCTTTTCTGGGTTTAATCTTTTACTGAATTCTTCTCTGACTTCTCCAAAGGCCTCCCATTTTAATTTTTCATAAGTCCTTTCAGAATATTCTCAAAGAGCTGCATAAGTGGAAGTTCTGGAGATGGAAAATCCAAGGGAGGAATACTGGGTATTGGAATGTCTATGGCTTTCCCAGGATTTGCTACAAATTTCTAAGAGGTTGAAGAAACTAAAGCATTGTCTGAATGTGGTGGCAAGCACCATAACTCTGACTTTTCCACAAAATCAGCATCCACATCCAGCTCCTTATCCACTGGACCTTTTTAGAAGTCTGGCTCTTTCAGCCTTTAGTTGTTTATTTTATTTTCCTTCATCTTTCATTCTTGGTCAAAGGAAATTCCACATGCCTCTTCAAATCTGCAATTTTGGTTGCTTGCTCCTTAATATCATTCTTCAGGGCTTTGCTTTTGATTCACAGATATGTTATTGGCTCATTGTTTTGTTGAAGTAAGTAGTGGTTCTGGATCCCTGTCAAAGATTCCCTGAATTTCAGGGAGGTGCTTCTCTGTGGAATTTCTGTACTTCTGAAAAAGAGTGGGACTCTGGCAACTCTGCATCCTCATCAGAAGGTTTGTGAGTTGCCTGAAGATGGGCAGCTGTGTCCTTGTCTGTATTCTGAGCTTTGGTCTTTCTTCATACTTTGCCCTTTTCCACCTCTCCTGAATGAGGAAGAGCTGTTTCATGTGGCTTTCCCTTTGCAATTCAAGCAATAAATGAGCCTGCTCGGATTGCATCAGCATCATAGAATCAGCAAGATGTGTCACAGCCTTTTTGTGACAAGAAATAGCAGACTATGATATATTTAAAGCTTTACAGTGTTTGTATTAATGAGACACATCACCTCATTTTAAAATAGTGCTTCTTTAACCAGTTATATTCCAAAAAGACTTCAAAACAAATATTTGAATAAAACCTAACTCTTATAGCACTTTATTTTTTTACGCAATCTTAAGCTAACGAATTCATGAGAAAACATACGAAATAATCTTCATAGAAAATACAATCTTTGTTCTTTAAGTCATCTTTTCTGTAAACTTTGCTAAGAGCAGATCAGTCATTGTTGAACTGTTGAAACTAGGCTTTAAATCTCTTCAAAAATTTATTGAAGTTCCTCTAGTATTTATATATTAATCAAAACATCCAAGTGATATCCTATGCCTTCAAGCAATTACAAATGAAAAAAAAATACATTTAAAATATTATAAAACCTGGGTTAGATTTCACATATCAGAGAAAACATTCAACCTTTGGCTTTTTGGTACTGAATTATCTCACTTAGCATGATAGCTTCCAGATACATCCACTTAATGGAAAATGTCCTTCTTCATAGAAATTCAGTTGATTAGACCATGGGCAGTGAAGGGAAGAATGGGGGATAGAACAAGGAAAGACAGTGGAATAAATCTGACATATATGTAGATTTCCTATGTACACACGTGAAAACATCACAGTCTACCCACCATCGTGTATTATTTTATAAGAATGGAATACTAACTAGAATAACATATATTGAACACTTGTATAATTATATCAAAATGGATTCTACTGTCATGTATAAGTAAAATAACCAACAAAAAAGAAAAATTATAAATCCTGAAAGAAAAATGAACAAAAAAAGTTATGATGACATATTAGAAAAATAGGGCTAAATTTATTTTTAAAAGATGTAGTCCATTTTTCTATTGTGGAAATCATTCTGGTTTTTTTTTTTTTTTGTTTGTTTGTTTTTTTTTGTACCAGGGATTGAACTCAGGGGCACTTGACCACTGGGCCATATCCCCAGCTCTTTCTTGTATTTTTTTTTTTTCATTAGAGTCAGGGTCTCACTGAGTTGCTAAGTGCCCGGCCATTGCTGAGGCTGGCTTTGAACTCGAGATCCTCCTGCCTCAGCCTCCCAAGTGCTGGGATTACAGGCCTGCTCCACCGTGCCCAGCTTGATTCTACATTTGATTGAAGCAAACTAGACTATGAACATCAAACAGCACAAAATCTCTCTAAGACCTTTGAAAGACATTTTTCAGATGGCAGTGAAATACTTTGCCCACTAGAGCACCATATGAACTTACTTTCACTATAATAGTAAACTATCCATGGACCTATAAAGCATTAAACTTTATATCTTAAATATGTAGAGATAAATAATATCCCAATTGATTAACAAGCCATAAATGTATTCAAAACTAATTTATTTGTCATAGATTTATAAAAGTCATGTTCAGAAATTCATCTGGGCTAACTTCATAATTTTAAGGCATGTACTTATTTGTCCATAATCTAATTTGTCCCATGTAAACAAAATACTTATGAACAATAAACATAATAGTCACAGTTTTAAATACAAAAAATATTATGATACAGCTTTTAACCAGTCTGTAAATCGTAAAACTGCATTCTCAGTTGAGGCTGGGTATATATTGATCTCTCAAGAACTCAAGCCAGCAAACCTTGAATTACAAGTTGGTTTGTTTAACAGAAAGAGAGAGGGAGAGAATCCTCTTAGAAAATCAAAACTTTTAGTGAGACAAAGCAAAATATATCATTTAAACATGCAAAATCAAAAAGTGAATTCACAAGAGAATTACAATTATGTTCTCAAAATAAAGTGATCACATGTGAGTTTTTTCCAGTTTTTTAAAAATAACATTTTTAAAAGCAAGAGTCATACTTGAGAAATATTTGGCATCAATAAAATGTGCTATTTAGAGATATTGCTTCCCATGATTTCACTGATCGTCTGGATACGTTTTCTTATGTGTCTTAGAAGGCCCCAAATACCCAGGAGTAAGGGAGGTAGCACAAGGTGTGAGTGTGACCAGTCCATTATGTGCACCTTCCAGACAAGCTGCCCAGAGTTTCTTGAAACCCAGGAATGATGTATGTACTTCTGAAATGGAATTCCCCATCATCATAAGTAAATTTGTTATGGAAGGCATCAGAGTTTAAGCTATTAAATCAATTGTAAAGTTAACAAACATTAAAAAGAAAACTGTTGTATTACACTCGAGTGCATTTTAAGTATTCAACTTTAAGACTACAAATGCCCCAGCATACTGTTTATTGATCCAAAAGAAAGAACTAGGAGTACACTATGGAGAAGGTTTAGACATTTTATTACTTACAATTACTCACTTGGCAGTGGCACAGCAGGACAAAATGGAAGGCCACACTGAGCCTACAAGCAGCAGGAATATGTGGGACACGTTGTGTTCCCACTGCAGAGATGGATTTCCTCAGATGATTTGTGAATACAATCTTTTACTTTACAAAAAAGATCATTCTGTTTTGATCCACACCTAAGGATAAGAGACGGGGAAGTGTCCAGTTCCCCTTTCCTTTCCCTTTGTTATCACATTCTTTAAAGTCCATCTTACATATCTCCCTGGAATAACAAGCTTTTCTAGGAACTAACAAGTGTCTGCCCCAACACCTCACCCCTTCAGTGCCTCAGAAGCCCCTTAGTGTCCCTCACAACCTTGCACCACTCTGTGTCTTCTGGGAGGCCCTTGGGATAGGACTCTGGAGACATATATTGCATTCGTATTTCACATAAGATGAAATCTTGTAAGAGTTGTTTTGATTTGGATTTCTCTAATTGCTAGAGGTGTTGAACATTTTTTTATATATTTGTTGATTGATTGCATATCATCTTCTGAAAAGTGTCTGTTCAGTTCCTTGGCCCATTTATTGATTGGGTTATTTGTTTTATTGGTGTTGTGGTTTTTGAGAACTTTACAATGTTGAGGTATATCGTTGAGGTTAGTACTCTATCTGATGTGCTTGTGGTAAAGATTTGCTCCCATTCTGTAGGTTCTCTGTTCACCTTCTTCTTTTGCTGAGAAGAAGCTTTTTAGTTTGAATCCATCCCATTTATTGATTCTTGGTTTTAATTCTTGCACTATAGGGGATTTATTGAGGAAGTTGGGGCCTAATCCAACATGATGGAGATTTGTGCCTACTTTTTTTTCTATTAGGTGCTAGGTCTCTGGTTTAATTGCAAGGTCTTGATCCACTTTGAGTTGAGTTTTGTGCATGGTGAGAGATAGAGGTTTAATTTCATGAGGATTTCCAGTTTTCCCAGCACCATTTGTTGAAGAGGTTATCTTTCCTCCAATGTAAGTTTTTGGCACCTTTGTCTAATATAAGATAACTGTAGGAGTGTGGGTTAGTCTCTGTGTCCCCTATTCTGTACCATTGGTCTACTGGTATAATTTGGTGCCAGTACCATGCTGTTTTTGCTACTATTGCTTTGTAGTACAATTTAAGGTCTGGAAGAGTAATGACACCAGCTTCACTCTTCTTGAGAAGAATTGCTTTGGCTATTCTGGGTCTCTTATTATTTTTCCAGATGAATTTCATTATTACTTTTTCTAATTCTCTGTGTAATGTTATGGGGATTTTGATGGGGATTGCATTAAATCTATATAGTGCTTTTGGTAGATGATCATTTTGACAATTTTAATTCTACCTATCCAAGAACAGGGTAGATCTTTCTATTGTCTAAGATCTTCTTTAATTTCTTTCTTTAGCATGCTATAGTTTTCATTGCAAAATTCTTTCACTACTTTTGTTATGTTGAATCCCAGACTTTTAATTTTTTTTTTTTTTTTGAGGCTAGTTTCTCTTTCTGAGGATTTGTCGCTGTTGTACAGAAATGCCTTTGATTTATGGGTGTTGATTTTATATCCAACCTCTTTGCTGCATTAATTTATTAGCTCTAGAAGATTTCTGTTGGAATTTTTGGGATCTTCTATGTATAGAATCATATCATTTACAAATAGTGATAATTTGAGTTCTTCTTTTCCTATCCGTATCCCTTTAATTTTTTTCATCTGTCCAATTGCTCTGCCAAGCGTTTCAAGAACTATGTTAATTAGAAGTGGTGTAAGAGTGCATCCCTGACTTGTTCAAGTTTTTAGAGGAAATGCTTTCAATTTTCTCCATTTAGGATGATGTTGGCCTGGGGCTTAGCATAGATGGGCTTTACAATGTTGAGGAATGTTTCTGTTATCCCTACTTTTTCTAGCATTTTGAACATGAAGGGGTGCTGTATTTTGTCAAATGCTTTCTCTGAGTCTATTGGGATGATCATATGATTTTTCTCTTTGAGTCTATCGATGTGATGAATTACATTTATTGATTTCTGTATGTTGAACCAACCTTATAGTCCTGATATGAACCCTACTTGATCATGGTGCACTATCTTTTTGATATGTTTTTGTATTCAATTTGCCAGAATTTTATTGAGGATTTTTGCATCTATATTCACTAGAGATATTGGTCTGTAGTATTTTTTCTTTGATGTATCTTTGCCTAGTTTTGGAATCAGGGTGATATTGGCCTTATAGAATGAGTCTGGAAGTGTTCCCTCTTTTTCTATTTTATGAAATATTTTGAGAAGTATTGGTGTTAGTTCTTCTTTAAAGGTCTTGTAGAACTGGGCTATGTATCCATCTGGTCCTGGGCTTTTTTTTTTTTTTTTTTTTTTTTTTGTGGGCCCAAGGTGGGCCTCTCTCTCCAGATCTCCTCCAGGCCGTGGTGTGGTGGGGCAGGTGGTCTGGATTTCCTCTCCCCACTCTCCTCCTCCTGGGTCCCCTTCCAGTAGTAGTGGGGGTCTCCATGGCTGGCAATGGTGCTTTCCTCTCCCAGGTCTCCTCCTTCTGGGCATGGTGTGGTGGTCAGTTACCACCTCTTAATAATGCTAAATGGCACATTTCAATAAGAGTTCTGGAGGGTACAAACATTCAAACCATTGCAGAGGAGAAGATGATGAATCCAACAAAGACAAGTGAAGGAAAATTCTAAGTGTGTAGAAAACGGAAATAAATAAGTATAAAGGGAGATTTAACATCAAGAATACAAATAACAGTAATTGTTGGTGAGGATATGAGGGTAAATAATGTACATTTATACATTATTCTTGAAATTGTGTATTGGCACATCCACTTTAGAAAGCACTGTGGAGATTCCTTCAGAGACTGAGAATGAAACAACTATATGACTCTGCTATACCAAACCTTTCTATTTATTGAAAATGACTAAAAGTAGCAGACTAGAGTGATACATGCATGCCAATAATTATAGCAGTGAAATTCATAATAACCAAGTTATTGAATCAGTCTTAGATGTCTGTCAACAGGAAAATGCTTAAAGAAAATGTGATATATGCACAAAGGACTTTTATTCAGCCATTAAGGAAAATGAATTTAAGTCATTTGCTGATAAATGGATGGAACTGGAAAACATCATGCCAAGTAAAATAAGCCAGCCCCAGAAAAACAAAGTATGGCTGTCCTCACTCACTGGAGAAAAATAAAGGGAAAAAAAGTAAAAGAATTGATTTTTTTTAAAAAAGGATCTCATGAAAATAAGTTGGAGAACAATAGAATAGACAAAAGGAATCAAGAAGACAGGAGGCGGGAATGGTATGGGCAAGTAATGGAGAATAAAATCTGTAAACTATTCTACACCCGGGTATGACTATGCCACCAAGAATTCCAACTTCATATATTACATTCATTAAACTAATAACAACAACAATCATAATAATAGAAGGGAGATCAATTGGGTATTTCAAGCAGATCAGTGGAAGAGTGGAGGGAAAGGAAGGCATCACAGAATTATGTTATGTGCATGTTTGAATGTGGAGTGAATGTCACTATTATGTATAAGAATAATGTACAAATTAAAATTAAGAAAACAAAAAAGTCAATTAAATAGGATAGATTTAGAAGTTAAATTGAAAAGGCACAATAAATTTGTAATAAATTTGTACTCATATAAGACTTGTATGTAGAATACCCTTTAAGCAACTATGCTAGTTCTATTTAATGGAACAGGAATTATTGGAGGAAGTAAAACCTGACTAATGTATAAAATTGAAATAAATGAAGCTACATCTCATCTCCCATCTAAGTATATGCACTGAAGATGGAGTGGGTGAAAAACACTAAAGAAATCCTGTATTAAGGAGAGCATGGTGATATATATATATATATATATCACTCAATATATATATATATATATATAATCGGATGACATCCATATATAAATAATTCTTCTTGAAAGGAAAAGAATTTTAACTAGGTGAAGGTGAAATAAAAGAAGTGAATTAGAGGTGTAAATAAGGTTAAAAGTTCATTTAAATTACAAGAGAGCAAATAAACATTATATAATGTAAGATGAATTGATAGGAACAGAGAAATTCAAAGAAAAAAAAATAGAAGATAACCAAATGGTGGTATTGCTCTAGTTAAAAAATAAGCATCAAGTTTAGAAACACATGGATATTCTCAAAGTCCATGCCTCAGCCTCATACTTTCCATGCAATTGAGTTTGTATAGTAAGTGCCCAAAGAAGGCTATTAAGTTGTAATTCACCGCATAAATTTTTTTAAAGTTTATGTTGACAGTAGACTTAATAATGTCTAGAATATACACAGAAAAGTTTTGATGAAAAATATATTTTATGTAAACAAATCAAAGGAAGAGAAGGATCGGAGACTAGATATACTAATACATTGATGCTTTTCATCATGTGGCTGACATTTCCTAAGCTCAAGACTAACTGAGTGCCTGTTTTTTACACAGCCATGGACACAAGAGAGCAGAGCCCTGATGAACCTCTCCTCAGGAGCAAAAGGAGGCAAGATCTCCAAGAGAGGCTAAGAGAATTGGGACTGGATGTTGAGTACTGGTTGCCCAAGCTGCAGGAAGATCTGGGTGTGACTTGTGCCCAGGCATTACAATTTTTAAAAGGGAAAGACCTCCAGAAGCTGAAATCTGAGGTACAATATCCATGGGAGAAAAGGGCCCTGGAGGAGCTGCTTAACCTGTCCCACTCAAGTAGTCTTGCAGAGTTACAGGAGTCACCAGTGAAGAAGAAAAAGTAGAAGCAGGCAGAACAAGCAATGAACGAGCTGAGGAATGTGCTGTCAGAAGGGAAGCAGAGACAGGAAGAGGCAGTGAAGAGAAAGGAAGCAGAGCTGAGGCAAGCCATGGAGATCCCTGAAGAGAACAGGCTGAAGCCTCAAAAGCCCCTGAGGGAAGTCATGGAAATCACAAAGACAGAACTCAATCTCACAGAGCAGACCCTGTCCCACAGGCAAAACCTCCCAGATAGAGACCTGGTGAGATGGGCATCTGGAGGGCTGGCCCTGCAGGGAATATATAAAACCTGCCACCACATGGACCTGATACAGAGGAGAAAGGAGCTACGCAGTGTCCCCAAGGGGTTCTCACTCCGTGGCCCTCAGCAGGGCACAAGAATGGAAACTGAAGAATTTACATCTTCTGAAGCAGAATTTATGTTTACACAATCTATGGAGAAGTTAGGCTTCAGTTTAACTACTTCGCTTCAGTTTAACTACTTCAGCCAAGGATGGTGGTTGGGGATTTAGTTTAGAAATGGAACTGGATAAAAGCAAATATTCTGAATCCAAGGAAACCCACCTAACAAATTATGAGTGCTCTTATTTATGCTCAATCAAATTCAGTTATGTCCCCATGGCATCCTGCCACTTCCCCATTGATCAGCTCCAGTTGTCCAATGCTGCTCTTCAGGAATTGAAATGCCTTGAAGACATCCTGATTCAGACTACAGACCCTCAGGAATCCAAGGTGCTGAAACACTGGAGTGAAAAATTCTTTCACAGGTTTGGCTCTCATGCTAACCAAGGCCCTCTGCACCTGGGAGGAATCTACTGGTGGAAGGCTGTCTCAAAGGGTTTCCAAAGTGACCAGCTGGTTGATATAAAGCAACAGGCAATAGAAACTCTAGATATTTACATGAGTGGCAGCTACCATGGCTTTGGAGTGAATGTTGCTGCAGGTATGAATATGTCAGACTCACATTCAAATGCAGCTTCTCAGAAGAAAAGGTCCCAAAGTCTCCAAACCAAATTTCAATTATCTGTGGCCAAGACAGGTGGCCCACCAGAAACAGATGACCTTGCCCAGTGGAAAGCCGGCCTTGTTGCCAGCAATCAAACCTGGTGTGTCATTGACCGGGGATTCCAACTGGTGCCTATTTGGGACATCATCCTCTCCAGCCACAGAAGTGATTTTAAGGATCCCCTTAAGGTGGCTAACTGCCTGAAAGACAACTACACTGCTCTGACTGGCCTCACTGCACAGATCCAGGAGGGAGAGGAGTTACCGAGTGTTAGGCAAGAGGTTAGAGTTTTCCTAGGTGCTGTGCAGCCCTGGGAGGAGTCTGATCCTGAAGAACAGCTTCAAAAACTGATAAATTTCATGCTTACATTGAGACAAAAAACAAAAGGTGATGACACTTGGATTAACCTATGTCTCACAGATAAGAATCTTCAGAATTTTTTAGTCAATACTGTGAACTTTTGCGAAATGTCTTTTAATTGTAAAACAAATTATATTAAAACTCAGTTGTGCAGCCTTTTAGATCCTCACAACTACAAGGTGGAAAATTTCCCTCAGACTCACTCCATTATGCACTGGATCAAAGAGTTAAAATCAGAGCAAGAGGAAGTCCACATCTCTCAGTTTTCTGATTTTACTAAAAACTTAAATAAAACACAGAATGAACTTTTTGGAGTAAATATCAATCCTGAGCACCAAGAAACAAGAGAAGAAGCTCAAAGAAAAGCCACATATGAGGTCACCTTGGCACTCAACAGCTTCTTGAATCACTTGCAAGCAACAGAGCAGCTAGATACACAGCTCTTGCTATTTTCCATTGCAGCTGGTGAAGGATATCAGGTGGTAAGCAAGATTTTTCAGCCTCTCCTGGGGCATGGTGAAATAAACTTCCTACTGGATGAAATGCAAACTGCCTACAATAAATACCAGGAGCTCAAAAATATTTCCAGCTCAAGGGGCCATGCATTCCTTGTGCTCACAGGTCTCACAGCCACAGCTGGATTAAAAGCTCTTTCTCCAGAAGAGAAGACACAATGAATGGAATTTATAACAAAATATATGGGACAATTATTTTCTAAAGATATTGTACATGTACTCACTAAATTTGAGGCAGATCATGATTGGGAAAACCTGGAAAGAGACTTAAAACTAATCATGGTTGGAGATTATGAAGCCACCATCTCTTCCTTGAAAATGGATGAGGTTGAAAGAGAGCTAGTAGGACTTTTCCATGAAAGGAAATGGCCCAGTGAACAAGATATTAATGAAAAGAACATAAGTGAAGTAATAGAAAATGGAGCCTTTCAAGACTTACTCCAGCGTCTTGGCCTAGAACAATATTACCCAAAAAAAGATGAGTAGAGCTGACTTCCATCTGATCTACAAGACTTCTGTGTTCAACACCCAGCTGAAATCTGAACAGGAACTTCCCTTCTATTTCCTTCAGAAGCTACTGATGCTGGATTATGGACTGAGATACCAGGTCTTCAAAGGTGATGGAAACTTAGACCATCCAGTTTCCCCAAGTGCCTCCAATCAGGAAAATGATGCTTTTGATCCATATGAAGACTTTGTTGAAGATAGTGATACTCTCATTAATCCTTTGACTACTGAGTCCAGGCCCCACATTCACCCCATGGATATCCAGATGGCCATTTTTCACTGTGCAGATGATTTTGCCAGACAATATATTTTGACCAAACTTTCCATTTGCCAATTTGCCCTGCCTCTCCTGGTGCCAAATCACTGCAATTCTCAAATTGAATTCTCTCTCTGGTCTCTCAGACAAGTTAGGAGAAGTTGGCAGGAAGGAAAGGAATCACCACATGGGAAGAGTCTTAAGCGTCAGCAGATGTGTTGTGTCTCCACCCCCATTGTGTCCTTCATTAGAGTTGGCAATGGCCTGTCTTCTTCCAAATCTCAGATCATGAACTGTCTTCTCAGTGAACGGAAACATGATGTGTTTTTTCACCGACACTGCAGAGAAAGCAGCAAGAACTGCCTCTTGATGGGGGGTGTGGTGGAAATCTGCTGGTTTTGGCCTGGAGGGGAAGCAGAGGACAGGTTTGACAAGTGTGTGACCTTCATGAATCTTCATGGAGATGCAAAGGAACATAAAAGGCAGCTCACCTTCCTGCAGGAAGTCTCTTCTATCACTGTGGTCCTCATGTCAGTTTCTGATGACAATAAAGAAAACCAAAAAATTGTCCGTGACCTGGGTCAGTCATCAAGATCACTGATCTGCTTGCTTGATGACAAAGAAAATCCAAACCCAGTAGTTCTGGTAGAAGAGTGAAAATTGGCTTGAGGAATAGAAATGAGGCAGAATTGACAGAGGAGCTCATAATTACCATCAGACGTTTGCTAGAGCTCTCTGACACTGCAAGAGGACTGTTCGCAAATTGCTCGCCAGCAAGGATTCCTTATTGATGAAGACCAGAGAGATTGTAAGGAAAGCAAAGACAAGGCACAGAGTATAATTGCTCTTTTAGGAGGAACAGAGTTGTCTCAGGTGAAGGAAACCATCCTACCCCTTCAGGGACGACTGTGGCAACTTTGGTGTAAGAAGGACAAAGAACTGTATCATCTGAGAGAGAAGGGGAATCGAAGCATTGAACAACACAAGAGTGAGATTGAAACAGATAAACAAATAATAAGGCAACAACAGTTGGAAAGAGCTTTTCCTCTCAATGGTGTAATGCGCTCTGTACTTCAAATTCTCTACAAGTATTCAGAAACACACACCATGCTCTACTTCTTGCAATGGCTGAGTATGTTTTTTGTTAGACTCACTGCAGAGCATTTGGAAAAACTACATGAAAAACTAATTCATTTGTGGTCAACCATAAAAAGAGAAAAGGAAACATCCCAAAGCAACAACACTTTGGAACTCTGCCAAAAGGAGATTAGTGACTAAACCTTAGGAAATGACCAATTTCTCAGAGAGGTTGGCCAGATCTATGAAGCACTGGAAGAAACTTCCTCCACAAGAGAGATACTTTTTCTCTGCCTTCCCCAAATTGCTGCAGACCTGATGATAGCTGGTGTCCCCATAGAGCTGATGGACGGGGATGCATCCTATGTGCCCCAAAAGTGGGTGGCAGCTGTTTTTGACAAGCTCTATGAGAAACTTGGAGACCAACGGCTCTTTGTTCTCTCTGTCCTTGGCCTGCAGAGCTCTGGGAAGTCCACCCTACTGAATGCTCTTTTTGGGCTGCAGTTCACTGTCAGTGCAGGCAGGTGTACCAAGGGGGCCTATGCGCAGCTCCTGAAGGTGGACGAGACATCCACAGAGGAACTTGGCTTTGACTTTGTGCTGGTTGTAGACACAGAAGGACTTCGGGCCCCAGAACTCAGCAACAAGTCCCAGAATTGGGACAATGAGTTAGCCACCTTTGTCATTGGACTTGCAAACTTGACTCTAATCAATATATTTGGGGAGAATCCATCAGAAATGCAAGACATCCTACAGATAGTTGTCCAAGCCTTTCTGAGGATGAAACATGTGAAAATCTCCCCAAGGTGCATATTTGTGCATCAGAATGTAGGAGAAGTGACAGCTGAAGACCAGACTATGGAAGGATGAAGGCGGTTTGAGCAGAGGCTAGATGAAATGGCAGCACTGGCTGCTAAACAAGAAGAGTGCTCAGATGTAGCTCCCTTCAGTGACGTCATCACGTTTGATGTCAATTCTGACGTGTACTACTTTGCTCACCTCTGGGAGGGCAATCCCTCCATGGCCCCTCCCAATCCTCGCTATAGCCACAATGTCCAGGAACTGAAAAATAGAATTCTTTTCACTGCCAAACAGGAATCCAGGGGAAGCATCATGAAGATATCAGATGTAAAATTCAGAGTTCAAGATTTGTGGAGAGCCCTGGTAAGTGAGAACTTCATTTTCAGTTTCAGGAACACAAAAGAGATCATGGCCATGAGCAAACTGGAAACCATGTACAACCACTGGGCCTGGGAGCTCAGGAGTCATATGCTAGACTTGCAGAACCAGCTGAAGAATCAAATTGAGAATAGAATAATTCTGACACTCCAAGCAAGCATAATTGAGTATCCAGTTACAGAGAAATATAAAACTATCCAGCAAGAATTTGACAAATATTTTACTGAAGACCCAGATAGAGAGATACTTGTCCAATGGAAAGCAAATTTTGAAAATAAGCTACAAATTCTTAAAGACACACTTGTTTCAGATACCAGAAGAAAAGCTAGTGAACTTATTAGTCTCAAACAAGGTCAAGAAAGACTGGAACAGAAAAAGAATGCATATGAAAAAGAATTATTGGACAAGAGCCGAAACTTGGCTTTAGTGTAAAAGGTAAAGAATTGAGTGATGAAGAATTATATGAGAAATTCAATCAACTTTGGGCAAAATGGATTTATGAAGTGTCCTCTAATCTCCCTCAAGCCAAAAAGCCTAACATTTATGTAGATGCTGAAAACATCCTTTTGGATTATTTCAAAAAAGAGGAAAACATAGCGGAAAAAATAAACTTAAAGACTGCAAAGAATTTTCAAATAGATTTTGGAAAACATGTCCAGATGCATAAAAAATATCAGATTTTAACAAAGAGATTGGAAGTCTGTGATAAATTGTCCATTAATATGACTAACAAATGCATCTTTTCAAGATTTAGTGAACATATGGAGAGCATTTTGAATGAACAACGTGATTATGATAAAAATGACTTCCATAAAATCCTGAGAATAATAGAAGAGGAAGTGAAATCTCCACGCACTAAGGAAAGATATGTATTTACCAGCAAATACATAATTGAATTGTCTTTGTATTTATTTCAAAAAGCATCACGACATTTTAAGGAAGTGCACAGAGCATTCAGGACAGCAAATGATCCTGTAAACTATCTAGAGAGCAAGAAAGATGATATTTTTTTATGAGTTTCAAGATCTCCTGCCAAGGTGCAACCTCCGTCAAATCTTTTGTTGATTTTCTGTGGCAAAAGCTCACTCCTGCTGTCTCTGCCACCATATGGAGGAATATGGCCAGTAGAATAGCTGGGGAGATGAGAGCTTCCTGCCCTGAATTCAATGGAAACAGAGCTAACCTGGAGAAACACATTCTCATATCTCTAGCAGAAGAAGAAATATTTGACAATTATTGGCAATATATTCATAATCCAAAATCATATTTTGGACTTACTTTCAAAACCATACCAAAAGGTTCTGTTCAGACAACTGAGATAAAAAAATAAAGACTTTATTCCAAACAAGTTTAGATGACATCAAGAATGCCATCCTCTCTGCCATTCGTGAATCCACAGCAGTAGATAAAGATAAAAGCAGCACTGCATCTGGGTGGCTGAATTTGTTTTGTGATCACCTGGGGAACAACTTGGTCTTCCCAAGAAGAGACTTGATAAGCATTGAGCAGCAAGAGATAAAAGATATCGAGTTTCTCAAAGAAGCCATGAGTGCAGCTTTGGATCCTGCAATGAAGAAAGTGGAACAGGATTTTTCCAGTAGACCTATAGATGAAATGGTTCCTGAAATTGAGAAAATCCTCTCTGAACATCTCGGTGGCTGCTGGAAACAGTGTCCCTTCTGTAAAGCAATTTGCACAAACACAATTTCTACACATGAGGGAGATCACAGTGTTCCATTCCACCGTCCTCAGGCTATAAATGGATGCAGTTTGCACAGAACCAATGAATTTAGCATTGATTTTTGTACTAGTTTAGTAGCAAGTGATTGTTGCTTTGTTTTGACATCTGATGAGGAATCACCACTGAAGAAGTCTGTCCAACATGAGAGGTATTCATTTAAGAACTATTGGCAGGCAGGAGGGGATTATGCCACATGGAGCATCACCCCAGACTCATCCACCCAGCCATACTGGAAATGGTTTGTCTCTCGCTTCAAAACAAAGCTGGAGGAAAAATATCAGCTAAAATTCATAAATAATGGTAAAATTCCTCATGAATGGGCAGAAATCACAAAGCAGGAAGTCCTTAATTACTTGAAAAAACAATAATATTCAATGACCACATGAGATTTTTAGCATCTGAACAGTCACAGTACATAGCAAACTCAAAACACATAGTCCTTACAACTGGAACTTTATTCCACTTTGTGAATGAAATGTGTAAAAAGAGATCAATTATCACTTCAAGAGTTTAAGAGTTTCTGAAATAGTACTTGATATCTCTCTGCCTCAATTCCATCTGTATTAGAAAGAAATTAATAAAATAGGACCATATGACAAAATCTGATAAAATCTATTTAAAATACCTTCTTCTTACTTTGAAATATTTTTCTGCATATTTTAAAAAATATATAATACTCCAGTGAAAATCATCTTCACACAGGAAATTAAAATCATTACATGATGCTATACATTTTGCAAAAGTAAACTGCATGGATGTTGAATCAATATGTAGGTCTTGACTGGAAACTACAAATGGACTTTCTCCCCTTAGATAAATTTTTTTAATTCTTTCAATTCATGTCAAATTTTACTCACCCTTAAATACAAAAACATTCATGGCAATTTCTTGATTCCCACATATAGTGTTATTTAGTAATATTTTATTCTAGCAATGAACAAACCAAAGACTTGACCAAGATAGAGTCTCCATCAAGTTAGGAAACATTATCAGGAAAATATAGGAAATACAAATCAAATAACTGTTTGCTTTATTTAATCAATACTCTCTTTGTGTTTTCTTGGAATTTCTTTGTTCATCCTACAAAAAGTTGAGGTATTCACAAAGTTTAGTTTTTCAAAGCCTGGTGTTATGTTCCTAAGATTTCCTCCTGAAACAAGAAAATGTCCTCATTTTAGACATAAAGGTAGGTTTTGGTTTCCATTTACTGCTACAGTCTCTACCTGTCCACGGACAGTGAAAATCAACAGCCAAAGTGAAAGTCATTAAACAACTTGAGTCTTCATAGATGGAAGATAGGAATGCTGACTCTGTTCCCTGTGTCTGCCGCAGGGCTACAAGCATATTGTCAGTTTCAGATCAACTGACTAAAATCTCCAGAAGTTTTCTGTTTGGTTGTTGTAGTGCTGTGGATTAAACCCTGACATTGCACAGGTCAGAAAGCACATTATTACTCAACTACACCTTGTTTGGTTATTTGTTTCTGAGATGGAATTTCATGAAGATGCCACTTGTGATCCTCCTGCCTCAGCCTCTCAAGTAGTTTGTATTTGTTACCAAGTAGAGGCATTTGTTACCATGCTAGCATTCAGAAGCCTTGAAACAGAAAAAAATTATAGGACATAGATATTCCCAAACAGGATGATTTTCTCTGAAAAAGAGTGTTGTTGAGAGTTGGGAGGATCTCTGAATGAGATCAAACTGATACTTTGATGGGAACAGAACCCATGCACTGCATGATGCCTGTCACTCTCTTCACTGTAAGCTTTGAAAAGGCTGAATGCTTGATTTTCAAGCCAAAAATATTTTGTATAAGTAAAAAGGTTTTAATAAATTCCTCAGGTATTTCAGCAGTGTGATTCTTATATGAGATCCAGAGGCCAACCTAGAAAGATGACAAAAATATTGGGAAGAGGTAAATTGGAATAGAAATAAGAGGACTATGTAGAGGTGGTGTTCTCTGTGATGGAAGTGGGGAAAATAATCAAGTTGGAGCCAGAAATGGAAGAGATGGCAATGTTTGTGGTTTGGAACAGTGGAGAAGCAGAAAGGAGTCAGTGGGGATGAAATCATCAAGATAGAGAACAAGGGGTCTGACTGAAGGTCACACAATTAGAGTTGTCAAGAGGTACAAGGTTAGTAGGGGCAGAGTTCTCATGGGCAGCTGAATGAGCCTCAGTCACTGAAGTGGGGAGCTGCGAATCAGGAATTGGGGATCACCACATCATCTGATTTAGGGATGTTCCAATCATTAAGGCAGAAGTGCCAAGCAGAGTGGGAAAGAAATCACATGGCCATTAGGGATGGGGCTCGGATGACAATAGACCTAGAAAAGCATGGAAATTCATGAGAAGGATGTAAGTTACTCACTTATATATGGACTCTACAAAGTAGACCTCAGAGAAATAGAGAGTAGAATGTAAGTCACCAGAGAATGAGGGAAGGGTGGTCAAAATGGAAATTTCAGTTTAACAAGAGGAAAAGTTCTGGAGATCTACTGCACAACCAGGTGACTAGTAATTATGCTAGTTTTTGACATCATTAGCATTGTTTTTTTACTGAAACATCGTTGTGTCTCTGCTCTGCTCACTTGTAAATAGATGAAGAAGCAAATCCAAGCTTTCTATTTTAATACAAGTCCTTGTTACATAAGTGTCTGTCATGCTATTTTCTCAATGTGTGTTTTATTTTCTCTAGATATAATTTTTAAATAAAATAAAATTAAAACAAGCACACCTAATGTATTATACAACACAAAATTGCAAAGAGTGAATTTTAAGTATTACCACCCCCAAATAAATAAGTAGATAAAGTTATGGATATGTTAATTTGTCTTATTTGCTTATTCTTCAAATCTATACTTGTATCAAAGCATCACATTGTACCCCATAATTATGTACATTTATTATCTGTCAATAAAAATAAAAATAAATGAAATAAAAAGAGATTTACTTAAAAGAAGATGGAAAGTTTCTCTGAGATATTTTAAAGGAGATCTCTTTTTTTTTTTTTTTAGCAGCAGATAATATGAACAAAATAACATCTAGGGAATGTGGTATGTGTAAAAATTGACCCCCTTAAGTTTTGGGGTGCTTTTGTTTTGGACACTGCAGATAGGCTTGTGAAATATACTATTGTGGTCGTATTCTTCCCTCAGAATGATTATTTTCTGCATTCCACATTTCAGTAAATTCTGAACAAGCTATTCAAACTTTTTAAAAAATTTAAGTTTGTTTTCATTAGTTATATATGACAGTACAATACATTTATGTACTTTGATATATCTTACATATATGGGATATAATTTCTCATATTTCTGGTTGTGCATGTTGTAGAATCATGTTGGTCATTCAGTCATATATATACATAGTAATAACGTCTGTTTTGTTCTATTAGCTTTCCTATTGCCACATGCCCTTCCCTCTCCTCTCTTCATTTTCCTCTACCTAAACTAAGGTAACTCTATTCTTCTCTAGTGCCCCCCCACCACACACACTTATTGAGAATGAGCATCCACATATTAGAGAAAACATTTGGCCTTTGGTTTTGTGGGATTGGATTTTTTTTGCTTAGCATGATATTCTCCAACTCCTTCTACTTACTAGCAAATGCCATAATTTCATTCTTTTTTAAAGCTTTGTAATATTCCATTTAATATATATGCCACATTTTCTTTATCCATTCATCTTTGAGGGACACCTAGGTTGGTTCCATAGTTTACCTATTGTGCAGTGAGTTGCTATAAACATTGATGTGGCTGCACCTCTGTAGTATGCTGATTTTAAGTCCTTTGTGTATAAATCAATGAGTGGGATAGCTGGGTCAAATGGTGGTTCCATTCTGAGTTTTCTGAGAATTCTCTATTGCTTTCCATAGTGGTTGCACCAATTTGCAGTCCCACCAGCAATGTATGAATGTACCTTTTCCTCCACATCCTCACCAACATTCATTGTTGCCCATTTTCTTGATGATTGACATTCTGACTTGAGTGAGATACAATCTTGGTGTAGTTTTGATTTGCATTTTTTAATTGCTACAGATGTTGAACAATTTTTTCATGTAATTGTTAATTGATTGTATTTCTTCTTCTGTGAAGTATCTCATCAGTAATTCTTATTTATTTACTGGGTTGGATTTTTTTTTTTGATGTTAAGATTTTTTGAGCTATTTATATATATTAGAGATTCATGCTTTATCTGAGGTTCATGACGTAAAGATTTTCTCCCATTTTATAGTCTCTCTCCTCACATTATTGATTGTTTTATTTGATTAGAAGCTTTTTAGTTTGAACCCATCCCATTTAATCATTCTCGATTTTATTTCTTCCACTTTAGGGGTCTTGTTAAGGAAGTCAGATACTAGGATGACATGGTGAAGATTTGGACATAGTTTTTCTTGTATTAGTTATAGGGTCTCTGTTCTAGTTCCTAAGTTTTGATCCATTTTGAGTTGATGTTTGTGCAGGGCGAGAGATAGGTTTAATTTCATCTTGCTATATATGGATTTCCAGTTTTTGACAGCACCATTTATTGAATGTGCTTTTTTCCACTGAATGGTTTTGGCAACTTTGTTTAGTATAACTGTATTTGTGTGTTTTTTTCTCTATTTCTTTTATTCTGTACCATTAGTCTACATGTCTGTTTAGGTGCCAATACCATGCCATTATTATTATTTTTTTTTACTATAGCTTTGTAGTATAGTTTAAGGCCTGGTATTGTGATGCCTCCTGCTTCACTTTTCTTGCTAAGGATTGCACTGTCTATTCTGGGCCTCGTATTTTTCCAAATAAATAAATTTTATGATTGCTCTTTCAATTTCCTGAAGAATGTCACTGGGATTTTAATAGGAATTGCATTAAATCTGTATAACATTTTGGTAATGTGGCCATTTTGACAATATTAATTCTGCCTAACCATGAGCATGGGAGATCTTTCCATTTTCTAAGATTTTCATCAATTTCTTTCATTAGTGTTCTGTAGTTCTCATTGTAGAGGTCTTTTACCTCTTTTGTTAGATTGATTCTCAGGTATTTTATTTATTTATTTATTGAGGCTATTATGAATGGGGTAGTTTTCCTAATTTCTGTTTCAGTGGATTCATTGCTGATGTACAAGAATGCATTTGATTTATGGATGTTGATTTTATATCCTGCTACTTTGGTCAATTCATTTATTAGCTGTAGAGGTTTTCTGGTGGAGTTTTTTGGATCTTCTAAATACAGAATCATGTCATCAGAAAATGGTGATAGCTTGAATTCTTCTTTACCTATTTGTATCCCTTTAATTTCTTTCTTCTGTCTAGTTGCTCCTGCTAGAATTTCAAGGATGATGTTGAATAGAAGTGGTGAAAGAGGACATTCTTGTCTCATTCCAGTTTTTAGAGGGAACGGATTAAATTTCTCTCCATTTAGAATGATACTGGCCTTGGGTTTCACATACATAGCTTTTACAATATTGAGGTATATTCCTACTATCCCTAGTTTTTCTACTGTTTCAAACATGATGAAGTACTATATTTTGTCAACTGCTTTTTCTGCATCTATTGATATGATCATAGGAGTCTTTTTTATGTTTATTAATACAACGAATTATGTTTATTGACTTCCATATGTGGAACCAACCCTGTGCCTCTGGAATGATCCTCACTTTATCTTGGTGCACTATCTTTTTAATGTTTTCGTATGTGAGTTGCCAGAATTTTATTGAGAATTTTTGCATCTACGTTCATCACGGGTATTGGTTTGAAACTTTTTTTTTCCCTTTATATTTCTTTAGAAATCTGTTGATGTCTTTGATATCTTCTATTTTATTGGAATATAAATTTACAAACTCGTTTCTAAGTATTTTCTTTATTTCAGACATATCTGTTTTGATATTTCATCTTGTATTTTAGTAATTTGAGTTTTATCTCTTTTTCTCTTCATTAGCATGGCTAAGTGTGTATCTATTTTATTTATTTTTTCAAGGAACCCATTTTTTGTTTTGTCAATTTTTTCAATCGCTTCTTTTGTTTCAATTTCATTGATTTCAGCTATGATTTTAATTATTTCCTGTCTTCCAATGCTTTTAGTATTGATTTGTTTTCCTTTTTCTGGGCTTTTAGACATCCTTTTAGGTCATTTATTTGTTGCCTTTTTATTCTTTTAATGAACGTGCTTGAAGCAATAAACTTTCCTCTTATTACCGCCATCATTGTGTCCCAGAGATTTTTGATATGTTGTATTGGTGTTCTCATTTACCTCTAAGAATTTTTTTTTTTTTTAATTTCAACCTTGACTTCTTCTACTCTCCATTCAACATTCCATAGTGTACTATTTAGTCTCCAATTTTTAAAATAGCTTCTATTTTTCATTTTATCATTGATTTCTAATTTCATTTCATTGTGATCTGATAGAAGGCAGGTATTATCTCTGTATTTACTAAGAGTTGCCTTGTGGGAAAGATATGGTTTATTTTAGAGAAGGAGCCATATGCTGCTGAGAAGAAAGTATATTTGCTCAACAATGGATGAAATATTCTATATATGTCAGTCAGTTAAGTCTAAATTATTGATTGTATTAATTAGTTCTATAGTCTCTTGATTTAGTTTTTTTTTTTTTTAATATCTGTCCAGTAGTGATATAGGTGTGTTAAAGTCCCCTTGTATTATTGTGTTGTGGTCTATTTAATTCTTGTAGTTGAGAAGGTTTTTTTTTTTTTTTTTTTTTTTTTTTTTTTTTTTTTTTTAATATCTGTCCAGTAGTGATATAGGTGTGTTAAAGTCCCCTTGTATTATTGTGTTGTGGTCTATTTAATTCTTGTAGTTGAGAAGGTTTTTTTTTTTTTTTTTTTTTTTTTTTTTTTTAATATCTGTCCAGTAGTGATATAGGTGTGTTAAAGTCCCCTTGTATTATTGTGTTGTGGTCTATTTAATTCTTGTAGTTGAGAAGGGTTTGTTTGATGTACATAGATGCTCCATTTTGGGGGCATAATATTTATGATCGCTATGTCTTGCTGATATAAATCTCCATTAAAAATATGAAATGTACTTTTTTTCAAAACACATTACAAATTAAAAATTATTTACAATATACTCTGACAGGAGCAATGTATGACCTACCATGGTTGTTTCCTGTTGCTGCAGCAACAAATCACCATGCTCTTGGTGGTTTAAAACAATATTTTTATCTTCCAGTTCTGGAGGCCTAAGACAAAAATTTGGTCTTATGGAGCTAAAAAGAAGATATTGACAGGACTTTATTTCTTCTGCTTGCCTTAGGGAAGCATGTATTTCCTTGCCTTTTCCAGCTTCTAGAAACTACCTGCATTCCTAGATATATGACCCATTCCATCTTCAAAGCCAGCAATATCCAGTCAAGTTTTTCTCATGCTGCATCACTATCTCTGATCCTGCTCTCTTCTCTTACCACCCCCATAATCACCTAGTTATTTCACTGGGACCTCTGGATAACCCAGGAGAATCTCCCACATCAAAGTCCCTAATGACATCTGCAAAGTCATTGTTTTGCCATGAAATATTTCACAGATTCTAGGGATCAGAATGTGGATATTTTTAAAATGCAGATTTTGTGTCAATAGCTCAGTGAATTTTTCAGGAAAAAAACACACCCCAGTAACGAGCATACAGGTCAATTTGCCAAACAATGCAAACACCCCATGTTGTACCCTCTCCAACATGCCCTTTTACAATGACTATACCCTCTTCTTACCCATAGACAATTTAACATTATAGATTATATCTTGTTTCAAGCAGGTAATTGAAATGATAAAGAAGTCTAGCACAAAAATGAATGGGGCATGTTTTTTAATTAATTCATTTATCCTTACATGGATATAATACCCAAAGCTAAAATGAGACTGAGTTGAGCAGAGATCAACAGCAATAAAGTTACTGGGCCATTTGGAAGTACAGGGAGAACAAGGGTGTGCGATAGGAAGTGGAAGGATGATGGAATGAATCTGACACTGCTTTCCTCTGTGTGTATGTGTGTGTGTGTGTGTGTGTGTGTGTGTGTGTGTATGAATACACCACAATGAATCTCCCCATTATACACTACTACAAGAATGGGATCCCAATAAGAATAAGACACACTTCATGGTTGTATAAATATATGAACATATACTTTATGGTCATGTATATAGAAAATGAATAAATAAAAAATACCAAAAAGGCTACTGCCTGTTGTTTGATATATTATTTTCAATAGAATTACCAAAAATAGATTTTTTTTTAAATAATCTTTTTTTAAATATTTATTTATTTACTTTAGTTGTACACAATGCAATGCATTTATGTTTACGTGGTGCTGAGGATCGAACCCGGGCCGCGCACATGCGAGGCGAGCGCTCTGCCGCTGAGCCACAACCCCAGCCCCCCAAAAATAGATTTTTTAAATGGGTTTCTTTATGTAACCTGTTTGTACTCCTGAATCTCTACCAGTCTATTGTTTTTATCACAGCAACCTAAACATTTCTAAAAATATAGATGAAATTGCACCATTATAAAAATGGTACCATGATTTCACATCACATGTTGATCTGGCCATTCCTTATGTTTTTAAACTGACTCATACTACCCAATATGCAGGAGTTTGGAATGGGAAGAAAATGGATAGTCAAAAATTGGGCTATAACTATGCTACTGAACAGACTATGACTTAAGATAAATATGAAGATTGTAGTGTGAAGTGGATATGTTAATTATATTTTTTCACTTTGAAAAGAAATTGCTTTATTCCTTTTGTAGGGTTTGTATGGGGGCCATGGGAAATCCTTGGCACTTTTGAATACGCAACATGAAAGAGTAAGGGAATTTAATTCCAGTGAGGCATTTTTTTAAAAATATTTTTTTACTTGTGGATGGACAAAATACTTTTATTTTTATATGGTGCTGAGGATTGAACACAGTGCCTCATGCATGCTAAGTAAGTGTTTTACCACTAAGCTACAACCTCAGCCCAGTGAGGCAATTTTTGAGCAATGTAGATGGGAACTGAATAATCATGTTCTTCACCTATCCCCAGGTAAATGTTTATGAGTCATGTTTTACAGGCTTCTCAGGCAGTTTCCAGGTAAATCATCACTATAGTAGCCAATTCAATAATGGATCATTCTTCATTTCTTGCTTCTCTGATACTTCATTCTTTCTTTCTGGGATTTTCACTTGGAACAATAAAAGACCCAGAATAGTCAAAGCAATTCTAAACTAAAGCAGCAATGCTGGAAGCATCACAATATCTGACTTCAAATTATACTACAAAGCTTGAGTAACAAAGACTGCATGTACAGTCAAGACATACACATAGTCCAATGGAACAGAATAGAGAACACAGACAGATACATATGTACACTCATCTGATTCTTGACAAAGGTGCCAGAAACACACATTGGAGATAAGGGCATTTTGTAACAAATGAGGCTGTAAAAAATGTTATCCATATGTAGAAGAACAACACAAGATCTTTATCTTTGCCCTGCACCAAAAAAAAAAAAAAAAAAAAAAAAAAAAAAAAAAAAAAAAAAAACAAAACAAAACAAAAAAGCTCAAAATGGAACCAAGTTCTAGGAATTAGACCAGAAACTACCCAATTCCTGGAAGAAAACATAGGGTCAACACTCCAACTTATGGGCAATCACAATAATTTTCTCAATAGGATTTTTAAAGCTCTGGAAATAGTACTGCAAATTAATAGATTAAATGGCATCAAAATAAAAAGCTTCAGCCCAACAAAAGAAAAAAAATTAAGTATGAGAAGACAGAATTTGTTTCCAAATCTAGGTCCTTCTCCCTGATGCTAATCCAATAATGAGGAAATGGTTTTGAGAAAAAAGAAAAAGAAGTTTTATTGCTTTGCTAGCAAAGGAGAAACACAGAGGACTCCTATCGCATAGACTGTGATGCTGCCCGTCATCAGGAACAGGGGTTTTTTAAAGAGGTGATTCAAAGAAATGAGATTAGGGAGTAGAGATCAGAAGAAGAAGATCAAGGAGTAGAAGATCAGGAAGGAGAAGGTTAGGGAAAAGAAGATGAGGGTAGAGAAGTTCAGGGAGAAGAAGGTTGGGAAAAAGGAAAAAAAAAAAAAAAACACAAAAACATGTAAATTTCAAAGCCACAGGGATACATTCAAAGCACCAAGTGAACCACTGTTACATTTCTGCACTGTTAATTTCTATCTTCCCTTTCTATGTAAAGTGGGTAATGACATCTCCAAGCAACTTCCTGATGCAAGAGGGTGAAGTTGGGGTAAGTAACCTAAAGTCCTTGTTCTCTGTCAGGTGGGGCATGGACAGTTAAGGGCATTCAACATCACGTCAGTCCAGAGATGCACAGTGGCAGATGACAGGTACCTGGACAAGGCATACATAGGGCAGGGATCCTGTGAAGACAACAATAAAGACAGCAAAGCATCACTTTTTATCTAAATGATTATCACAAAGCAGTTAGTATTTCAGCCAGTCTCTGAAAACCATGAGGACAGTAGCTCATGATCTTATCAGTGAAAAACAGATCAAGTTCATCAATGTAGGCAGTTAGAAAGAATTATAGGCCTATGAAATCAGACTCAAATTAACTGAGGATGAATTTGCAACTTATGATCATTATTAGTAACACTCTCCTATAAGAACCCTTCCTTTATATCCTCCAGTTTTACTTACTTTTGGTAGGACTGACACAAGTGTACCTCTTACATTATGTTAAAAAAGGCATTGGTTTTTCTTTTAAATGTCCACGGAGGACATTGCTTTTTTAGGCTATACTCTCCTGCCAGGTGTTTATGACCAAGTTGGCCAAAATTGGCCTTGTTGCTATCTACTCCTAAGAGTCAACTAAGATTACACAGAGCTTATTCTTGGGGACATGTGCAAAGCCTCTTGGCTTCTTTAGATTTCCTCCACCAGTGATGTCACTTGCCAGGATGGATCAGGATCTGGTTGACCATATATGGCTTCTTTTGGAAGCATCGCAGCCATTTCTGTCTCCAATGACCCTCCTCTTTGCAGAATGTGCAGTGGTTGGCTTTCTGTTCTCTAGGCTCCTCTTGATTCTCTGACCCACAGATCCAGTGACTCACCAGAGTTGCAGGGCCCAGAGATGGGTCCAGTCATTCTCCAAGTCCCAGTTTATGTTAGAGGGCAAGGGGCAAAATGTTGGCTACTTTTTCTATGGCCCTTTCACTTATTGACTTTGATCTCCAAGTTTTTTGTTTTAAACATTCAGCAAGCCAGTTTCACCAACCTTAAAGAGGGAATATCAGGTTATCACTTTCATATCTATAATTTTACAATTACCCCTTTCATTTATTTGAGGTTAATATTAGTACTGGAAGTCAGCATTATATACTCTCTGTCATGTAGGTGATGGCTTATTAACTCAATTAATCCTTTTTTTTCTTTCTTTCTTTCTTTCTTTTCTTTCTTTGTTTCTTTCTTTTTAAGCAGTACCTTTGCAAAAACATTAACAGGTAACAGTTATAAAGTTTATAAGGAAAATTGTACAATAAAATTAACAGAGCAAATACATATTCAGTTTGTGTCTTAGCCATGAACCAAGACATGATTTTATAATCTTGAACATTTACTTAGATATATATTATATTTCCTATTTGAGATGACAGTAATCTTTAAACAAAAGTTAATCTTTTGAACACAACCAAAAATGAGCTAAAGTCTAGCCTAATTTATGGCCATTTTAACATGGAGTAAGGTGGGCAGTAGAGGTATCTCAGATAAGGTGGGGCTCTTCACAAATTATACAATACAACCTTCTAACTGAAACATAAATTAAAGGAAGACTAAGAGAGCAATACCTTCCAAAACTGCATTTAAATTCCAATTCCAGTGTAAATGGTAACATAATTGTATATGTAACTTATTGACAACAGATTACTTTATCCAGCTCTAAAACATCAAATACACGAGTAAATACTAACCAAATTTGTTATTTCTATACAAACCTGAGACTTTTGCTACACCTGACTTTAATTTGAAGAACACCAACTTGGCAAAGTGCTCTCTGAAGCTTTACATTTAACTTTTAAAGTACAATTTAGATACCAGAGTGTAACAATAATCACAGGTCTGAATAGGTTAACAAAATTATCAAAGGACAACTTTAAATCTCTTATATATTTAGGGAACTATGATTAGAAATTGTCTTAGTCAAAGCAAACATATATATAAAAGACAGGTCTTCAACTGACAGTGAAGACATTATACCTGACATACCTGACAGCCCTTCTCTGGCAGGTATAATGTATAAAAGATATCACTTATTGATTATCTTGCCTTTATTCTTACATAAACTTTAATTCTGTAAACTTTTACATAACATTTAGACAAGGCTTAGGGAGATAGAGTTCTCAGATACATACATATACCTAGTCACATATATTTAGGGTATCAAGAATATTGTTATAACCTAAATAACATTTGTTTAACCAGCTACAAATTAATCATATGACTTTAAACAGGTACAAACCCTAATTCCTTTAAGACTTAGTATCCAAATAATAAAACATAACAAATGCAAGAAAATATCTCAATAGATAAGAGCAGCAAAATGTTTCAGGCTTTGATTCATAACAGTACATAAAAGTTCAAATAACTCTGACTGTGCTAAATATAGCCAATTCAATCACAAACACAAACTTTTTGAGATTTACCTTTTACAAACCTTCTGTGACTTACTTAGACATTCACAGCTTTACATCCTTAGTCATGTCGTCTTTCATCTTGGAATTTAGCCCAAGAATATTACTTTACCAGACAAAGTACTTTCTCATCCAGAAACATTTCTTTTACCATCTGATTTTCCATACTAAAATATATTTCCATACCTCTGTCTTTCTTTTATCTTTTCTAGTTTTGAACACTTTCTTAAATTCATATTCTGAAATAGTCCTTAAGAATGTTACCTGTGCATTTAGTTTACACAACAAATTTTATACCAGGAGAGGAATGGACAATCTAGCCTATACAAAACAAAACAAACAAAGAAGCAAACAACAACAACAACAACAACAAAAACCTGTGCCTTAATCTTTTGTTCTCCCAGGTTGCATTCAAGGGGTTAGAACAGGATATTCTTGAGCCTGACTTGACTCCATTATCATTATAACAATCCCATCAATGTTAAGTGAGCTTCCCACAGTTAACTCTGCCCAGAGCCTCCTTTTGGGCCTTTTTCTTATACTAGGTATATTTATATGCAGTGAAGGAGGCCCTTTCCTTTTTTTTTTTTTTTAGGCTTCATTGAAGATCCCTTTGCAGAGTCTGCCTGCAAAACACAAGTGGGCCATAGTTTGTGTCTTTTTCTTTTCTGGGTTCAGTTATTTATTCTTCCAGTCTCTTCAGGCATTAGTTTAAAGTGACGCTATTATAGCAACAATTGCTTTGCCCCAGTGATGAATATCCCCTGCAAAATGGGGTCTCCTGTTAGGTCTTAAAAGGGGAGACTATTCATGTCCCCAGGTCATAAACTGACAGTACTGGAATCTGCTACCAAATCCTTTGAGGCCAGAAGCCTCTAACTCAATGAACAAAAGGGGCTAGAAGGCAGGACAGAGGCCAGGTTCTTTGGGGGCATTTTTTCTATAGCCCAGGCAGCCCAGTTTAGGGCTAGAGTCCTTGACACATTGAGATGAGATGCAGCTTCCTGGGGCCAGGCTGTGAAATGGTGCTAGAAGTGCCAGCACTGCATTTAAAAGATTTTAATCTTTTCAACCCTTTCTTCGGGTGTCCTGCTATCCTTGCACACCAGGGGCAGTGTCTTTTGGCACCTTCATCTTAGTTCCTGATGGTTAAGACTCCTTACTATGTAACTGCAAAAATGTCGGTACATATAGGATATCTCTTTCACATACTTTACAATTGACCAACCAAGATCTTTCCCAAGACTCTACCCATAGAGCACTGGCCATGTCTTAAAAGTGGCAGTAGCAGATACAAACAAAACAGTCAACCAGAGGTATTCCCAATCCATGGAAAACAGATGGGAACCTTTTAAACAGACAAACGAGATAGGATAAAATACCAAGTTCCCAACTTCTACCTAACTGTTACTTCTATATCAGCAGTTCCACAGATATCACCTCGAAGAGGGACCAAATGTTCCCACAAAGAGATTCAGATGTATAGAATCAAGAGTCTCATTGTGCATACTGGGGGAGCTTACTAAATGGCCAAAGCTGTCATGATTTCCTGAGTTCAGTTTCCCTTTTCTCAAATTAGAACAACTGATGGAGCAACGTGTTCAGTTCAGGGAGAAAAGGTAGGAGTTCTCTGAAGCTAAAAGAGCTTCAGCTGCTTCTGGGATGGTCCCTGAGTCCCTCCTTTTACTCACAGGACATTGCCTCTGGTTTGCTCTGAGGCAAATTCACACTGTCTCCCTATTTCTCCAGTGTTTGACTATCAACAAACTCACCAGCCACCTTGTGTCCTCAGCATGGAAGTGGGGGTCACCTGGAATGCCAGACCAGCCAAAGAAAGATGGAGCAGGGCTGCTCTCAGGTCCCACCTGGGGTATCAAATTTGTTGCTGAAAGCTCAGTCCTTGTCCCTGATGCCAATCCAATAATGAGCACATAGCTTTGATAAAAAGGAAAAAAGAAAGGTTAATGCTTTGGTAGCAAAGGAGAAACACTGGGAACTCTTTTTCCAAAGGCTGTGATTTTGCCCATCAGCAGGAACTGGGGATTTTTAAAGAGGTGATTCAGGTAAATGAGATTAGGGAGGAGAGATCAGGAAGGAGAAGATCAGGGAAAAGAAGATCAGGGACCAGAAGATCAAGGAGGAGAAGATCTGGAAGGAGAAGCTTAGGGAAAAGATCAGGGACAAAAAAGGTCATGGAGAAGAAGGTTGGGAAAAAGAAAAAGAAAAAAAAAAAGGAAGTTTCAAAGCTGCAAGGGATATAGTCAAAGCATCAAGTGAATCCCTGTTAGAAACCTATAGAACGGGAGAAAAATCTTTGCTAATTATTATTCTGACATAATAATAATATATAATAATAATATACAGAGAATTTAAAAATTTTAATGCAAAAGAACAAAATGAATAACACTATTTCTAAATTGGCAAATGAACTAAACAGGCAGTTTTCAAAGGAAGAAATGAAAATGGCCAAAAATATATGAAAAAATGTTCAGTGTCTTCATCAATTAGGGAAATGCAAATCAAAACTACACTTATTGCCAAATTCTCGGTCCTGGTCTCTTTGTCCCAGATGTCAATCCAATAATGAGGACACAGTTTTTGAGAAAATGGGAAAGGAAGGTTTATTGCTTTGCTAGCAAAAGAGAAGCACAGGAGACTCCTGTCCCAAATGCTGGGATTCTGCCCATCAGCAGGAAAAGGGGGCTTTTAAAGTAATTCAAAAGCTACATTCCAAGTGTTGTGTTCTCTGTTGGAGTGGTAATTCACTTGTTAATTTGGGAGATAGTCATTTCTGAGATCTTCTAGTACCATCCCCTACATCTGGATTAATTCATTCTGATGGTGGGTGTGTACTCAAGGACAGATAATTCTTCCCAAAATGGGGAATAAAGGCAGTCCAGTTCTTCCTGAGATTAGAGAGGGGGAGAGATTATGGAGGAGCAGGGAGAGAGGAAGAGAAAGAAATATGTCTATTTTATTAAAAATAAGTTGCAGTGGCACAGCAGCAAGGGCTATATTCAAAGCATAAAGTGTACCACTATGACACACTGAGATTTCATATCACTGCAGTTAGAATGGCAGCCATCAAGAATACAAAAAATAATACACTCTGAAGAGGTTGTGGAGAAAAAAGAACACTTTTACACTTTTGGAGGATTTGTAAATCATTACAACCATTATGGAAATCAATATGGAGTTTCCTCAAAAACTAGGCATGGACCACCATATGACCTAGCTGTACCACTCCTATTTATCCTAAAGAATTAAAGTCAGCATACTGTAGTGATACATGCATACTCATGTTTATAGTGGTGTAAGCTGCCTGGTACCGAAAACCGGGAGGAAAAACTCTCGGAGGCAGAGTTAAGCTTTTACTACTTTTACTTCTACTTTCTTAGAGCTTAGAGAGGGAAAGAAAGATTTTTAGAGAGAAAGATTAAAGCGAGCTTTTCTTCTTGTCTTCTTAGCTTAGAGTCTTAGAGAGAAAGAAAGATAGAGCTTAGCTTAGAGAGAAAGAAAGATAGAGCTTAGCTTAGAGAAAGATTAGAGCTTCTTTCTTCTCTCTTCTTTCTTCCTTCTTCTTTCTTCTGTCTTCTGTCTTCCTCAGGAGTCTCGGCCTAACTCTGACCAGTCATTACTTCTTCTATCTGGTTTCTCTTCTGTCTTCTATCTGGTTTCTCTTCTGTAACCGCTCTGCCTACGTTCTGGCCGCTCTGATTCTTCTGACCGACCGAGTGACTGCCCGGCTGACTGAATTCTCCGTTCTCCTAACTCGGACCACTTTCACCCGGTTATATACCTTCAGGTTTGCGGGTGCCTACAGGTGCGTCACATACATATCAGGTGGAACTTATGGCTTCCAGCTAGCTGCAACAGCCCTTCCTAATTAGGGCTCCTTCATATTCCTTCCCTTTAGTTTAAAAAGGTGCTTTAATTCTATTTTCTCTATTTTATTTTTTTCTTGTCCCTACCTAGCTTTTCACCTTTTGTTTTTAAAAGGGTGGATATTTGAGCCCTTTTTGAGAAGGTGCTGCGGCTTTAAGGAAGCCTACTGCTGAGGAGCAGCTAACGCACTTAGTTAAGCACAATTGCATAAGAGGCTTTGACTTTTTTTTTTTTTTTTTTTTCCCTCTTCTTTATTTTTCTTTATGGCTTTCTTGCCAAAGCTCAATGGCTTTTTTTCTGCATGGTTTTTACCATGCTATTTAATTCTCTATTTTCTTTTAAGCTCATGGCTTTTTTCTTTATACTAAAGCTCAAGGCTTTTTCTCTATATTTTTTATGGCTTTTGGCCGGCTCGCTTCGGCTTTTCGCTGGCTACTCTGCTTCAGCTTAATTCTTAACTGGCCTCAACTGAGTCAGAGGCTATGCTCTCTTGTTTACTACTCTTTTTGCTGGTCTCAACTGAGTCTGAGGCTATGCTTTTTCGTTGCTCTCCTTATTTCTTAGCTTTTCTTCTCTGCCTGCCGAGCCCCGGACGGACCACCATTTGTAAGCTACCTGGTACCGAAAACCTGGAGGAAAAACTCTCGGAGGCAGAGTTAAGCTTTTACTACTTTTACTTCTACTTTCTTAGAGAGAGCTTAGAGAGGGAAAGAAAGATTTTTAGAGAGAAAGATTAGAGCGAGCTTTTCTTCTTGTCTTCTTAGCTTAGAGTCTTAGAGAGAAAGAAAGATAGAGCTTAGCTTAGAGAAAGACTAGAGCTTCTTCCTTCTCTCTTCTTTCTTCCTTCTTCTTTCTTCTGTCTTCTGTCTTCTGTCTTCCTCGGGAGCCTCGGCCTAACTCTGACCAGTCCTCTGGAGCCTCGGCCTAACTCTGGCCAGTCATTACTTCTTCTATCTGGTTTCTCTTCTGTAACCGCTCTGCCTACGTTCTGGCCGCTCTGATTCTTCTGACCGACCGAGTGACTGCCCGACTGTCTGAATTCTCCGTTCTCCTAACTCGGACCACTTTCACCCAGTTATATACCTTCAGGTTTGCGGGTGCCTACAGGTGCGTCACATACATATCAGGTGGAACTTATGGCTTCCAGCTAGCTGCAACAGCCCTTCCTAATTAGGGCTCCTTCATAGTGGCACAATTCACAATATCTAAACTATGAAGCCAGCCTCAGTGTCCATCAATGGATGAATTGATAAAAAAAAAAAAAAGTGGTATACATACATAATAGAACTTTGTTCAGCCATCAAGAAAAAAGGAAATTATGTCATTTGCAGGAAAATGAATGGAACTTGAGAACATTGTGTTAAGTGAAATATGTCAAACTCAGAAGGGTAAAGGTCTTATGTTTTCTCTCATATGTGGAAATTAGAGGGGAAAAAGGAAAATAAAGTGTGGAGTGAGTTTCATGAAAATTAAAGGGAGATCAATAGAGTAGAGGAAGGGATTCAGGGGAAGGAAAGCAGGAAGGGAAAGGGGAAATAATGGGGAATGATATAGGCCAAATTCTACTGTTATATTTTGTGCATGTATAAACATGCAACAAATCCCACCATTATGTAAAATTACAATGAACCAATAAAAACAGAAAAATAAATAAAAATAAATTTAAAAGAGTGAACAAGTTCATGAATGTCACATAATAAAAATCTCATGCCACAAAGCAAACAAAAATGTAATAAATTTATGTTTTGGGCTCTACTTTTGGCAGAATCCAAGTATAGATACTAGGGAAGTTATATTTTTAATGCCATTCAAATTTAAATTTCTAACTTTTCCTGTTTAATATAAATTGAATTTCTTTTTATATCATTATTTTTGTCTGAAGTTATTGCTTAGCTTTTTAATGCATTCATTTATCTACAAATTTAAAATGCTTTTTAGAATAATATAATATAGTTGAATAATTTGGACAGATCATTTCTAATCATTGGATATTTAAATTAAGAAATTTCTAAAATGTTTTGTAAATAATTATAAAATGTCATTGAAAAAAATGTTAGGATAGAAATCAATGGAGAAACAAACTGTTCACATATTATCTTGGAGATAACAATTCCTAAAATTGATATGTAGTTAATAAAATCCTGATCAAAATCACAACAGGCAATTTGCATGTGTGTTGAATTTGCCAAGCTGTTTTGAAAATGTCTATGACATACCAAGGCATTATAGATAAAGAAAATCAAAGTGACTTGGGTAGAAAGAAAGCATGAATTTGAAGATAAGATGTTTTCATTTTAAGATTTTCAATTTCAAGGCCATTATGTGGGACTATGTCCCTGGGACTAGAGCACCTGCATGTTTTTCTCCCAGAGACAAAAATATGGTTGAAAAGACCAAACTAGGAAGAACACAAGGCATAGTGCATTAGTTGGGATTATAATGAGGACAGTTTGAAATTTGTATGCCATGTATTCAGGACACTGTATAAAATGCATACTTTATTCTCCATCTTATTTAGAAGAAAAGAGAGAACATAATATCAGGTAAAGACTCACTTATCCCACTTTCATTCATGCAGAGTGTTCAGTCTGTTCAAGACACTAAAACTCAGGACACTGGAGAGTGGGTGGTCCATCTCCAACCCCATTGCCAAGGTGATATAAGTACATGTATCCCATCTCTATCACTCTTCTGCATTTCAGAGAAAAATCAAAGATAAAGAGACGAGATTTTCATAGTAACATATTTCCTGTGGAATTATTTACATTGGAAAATATGGGCATCAACTTAAAAAACAAACAAAGGAAGGAAATTAAATAATTATTAAATAGTTACCTGATATTAATTGTATGGCTATTATATTTAAAGTTCCAGATAATTTCTCAAGGTACACCATCAATGAAAAAGCAACAAAAATGACTTCTTAGTATATTCCCAATTGCACAAAATTCCCAATAAAAGCAAATACACACACACACACACACACACACACACACACACATATATATATAGTATACATATTTTATGTAGATATGTAAAACCAGAAGAAATTATGAAAAGAAAATTAAATGACTATTAAAGAATTAAAGGTTCATATAAAAAATATTTCTCTGTTGTCTACTTTTTTCAACCAGAGACCAGGATCACTTACCAGGAACAAAATTAAGGTCAATTTGTAGTGAGAATTATAATAAAATATTGATTTTACAATATTTAGTAGACAACATTACCTGGGTGTTTTTAAGATTTTCAAGCTGTAATATACACTTTAATTTTTATGATAAAGCACAAGCAATACATTTTAATGATTTTCATTCCCATTAAAGAATTTCCTACACTGCATTGACCACAGATGCAGGGATAAAATCAGAGAGGGGTCTTTTTAAAATTGATTCTTTAAGTGATACCTTTTAAAAACATAAGAATTATACATGTTTTTCATATGATATGTCATATTTGATTTGTGTATACATTGTACAATTTTTAAATCAAGTTATACATATTTACTTCCATGAACTATTATCATTTAGGGTGAAAATTTTCATAAGCCTTTCTTTTATTTTTTTGAAATATTTTGAATATGATAGCTATCTATAGTCACCACAATGTGCAATTGAACTCTGGTTCTTGCCATTCTAATTATTATTCCTAGAGAAGGATATTGCACTTGAACAGCACTCATAGCATTGAGCTGTTGAAAAAGAAATGAAGTAGTGAAGGAGAAACAGAGGATAGCGAAGGAAGGAGAGGAAGCTGGGAACAAGGCAAAGAAGGAGGGAAAATCTAAAGCAGTTTAAAATATAAACGGGAATATTTAAGTGGAAGTCTAAAGTAGCTAAGCTTATAATATAAACAAAGCTGAATTTCAAATTACAGTAGTGGTCAAATAATTTTTATGGGTGGTCTTATGAATGTTAGACACAGAAGGAATATTGAGTGTTTCAGGCATGCACGACTGGAAGCATAGATGATTTGAAACATTATATGGTTTGATTCATCTGCCACACATTTTGACTTTTAGACTAGTCTACAACCTCTCACATCAGGCTGAATAATTTTAAACATAAAGAAGGAGATTCTATTTCCTTCCCTATAACTCTTCAATGGCCTGCTCTATTATTTGTAATAAAATACCAATTCCATTCTCTAGCCAATAAGACCCAGCATTATTTAGCCCTTTGCAATCTCTCCTGCCTTATTTGTAGCTCTGCTCTTTGAACTACAACCAAACTGACCCTCTTCTATATTCTCAAGTTCAAGATCTTTGGGAACTGTCTCTGCTACTCTACCTAAAGCTCTTGATTTGGTTGTGTCCTTATTGTTTAATTTGTGCTGCTGTTCATTTTACCATCTACCCTCTCACAAAGGCTATTCCTGATCACTATCATGGCATTTACCAATATCTGTTGTCATTAAAAGTATTTATTCACTTGTTTCTTGATCAATTAGGCAATTTAAAGATTCACTGTTTGCCTGCCTCTCCCACTGGTTGTTAAACTTCATAAAAGTAGCAACATCCCTCTTGAGCATTCAGTTCAATGTTGTCACATAGTAGGAACTCAGAAGATATTTGATTATTTATTGAAGCTTGTATCATGAATGAGGATTTAGTGTAGAAAGTTCTTAAACATTAGTCCCACGAACCATTGAACTTCTTATTGAAAATGAACATAGGGATTAAAATGAGGAAGAGGATTTCAGAGAAGCCATAAAATAATACCCAGAAGACTGAGAAATGATTGCCAGAATAAGAATAAGCAGATACTACTCTGTCACTTATGGTCACATGAAAAGAACAATGACTTTGCTTGTAATAAAGACAGAGATTACAGGAGATGTGCAGGCTTTCCTTTAAAAGTGATGGCTGCTTTTCTTTTCATGTCAAAATTGAGACTATGGCAGAAAATTCAGAAATAAACACAGGTGTTTTCAAAGAGAAAGCACATGATCAGGAAAGTGGTTAAATGGGAAAATAATTTCATATTGAGTGTAAAAAAAGTGAAATACCTCTAATGGTAATTAGTATAAAGCCAGCAACTGCATAGGGTTTAAGAAATACTACCCAAAGGATTATATGTAAGTGTAGGCTTATAGTGTTCTAGGTGACTCACATTCTATATTTTTTCCATGTTTTATAAGATCATTGCAGTTTTTATTAATGTGGGGATACATAATTTCACATTTGTACATACAAAAAATATAGCAATATAAATTGGACAATATTATTCCCCAGTATTTCCCATTTCCCTACCCTATTTTTCTCTGCTATGCATTGTTTCATTTTTTTCTCTATTTGTCCATTTTCTTTCTTTAAACTTCTAACTTTTGTTGGAGATTAAAATTTTTAGCAATCTGTATATTTAAAATTTTTATGTTTTTATGTTGACCAAATATTCAAATCAAAACCAATTTCATACTAACCAATACTCAACAAGAGAAAATAGAAAACATTCTTCTTAGTTTGATAGTTGATTTTTATTGTGAACACTAGAAGAAGTGGTCCAAGGCAGCCAGCATTCTCCAGCTTCTCTGAGTTGGAATGAGAAAAAAAGAGAGCAGCTCCTCATCGAGGTGGGTGACTGAGAAGATGCTGAGGCTCAACAGTAGACAGAGACTTGGAGAATCCCAGGCGCTCTAGACAGTGGAAGAGGGTGAAAATGTGCCCTGCTGGAAGCACACATCAGCACGGAGCAGCAGCAATTCTAGGGCAGAAATAACAGAGAGGAAGGGAGAGACAGAGTGAAGGGAACCAGAACAGAAATTGAAACAGTGCAGAAGGACATTCCAAACCCAGATGATCTGGAATCAGCAGAGAAGGATGGCACTGGAACCTTTGTCTCCCCCTTTGGTATACTATTGGTGCTCTAATGAGAAGCCATCTTCAATCTTCTTGATCTAAGCTTATTAATTCTGCAAAACAAAAGTGTCTGCTCAATGTGTACATCTCTTCAGGCTTGGACCCTGGGGAAGAAAGTGCCACTGAATTAAACACTCTAAAATCTCTTTCCATTGGAATACAGTTGGTGACATGGAGCAGAGCAGAACTTGCTTCAACTTTAAGACTGTCAGGTTAGGTGGCTGGCTGAAGAGGCTTGGGAGTCTGAGCAGGCACACACATTATTACAACAGGAACCTGGACTTGGAAGGCCAGAGTCCTAGTGTGGATCCTGTGGGATTTACCAGCCCCCCTTTGCAGATTGTTGCCACACCTAACCAGTAGGCTTCCCAAAGGACACCAGTGACCCAGACTGGCCACAGTGCTGGTCATCAGGCTAATCTTCGAAGTACATTGAACTAATCATTCCAGAGAATGTTTATGTCCACGGACATCACAGTCCATACTAGCTCTCTTACTGGTGAACAGGGCATTTGAGAGCTATTCCAACTACCTGCTATCCCAATCCAATCTTTTTGGTTATCTGAAAAGTAACACAAAAGTTTGGAGGAAGAGGCGAATAACCCCCATCCTTTGCTGTCTCCAAGGATTGAAAAAGACAAGGGAAGAAATGCCAATTTTTGCATGGAACAAACATCAACTTTTGTTTGCAGGGTTGAACACCTCAGCAAAGCCAACACTAGAATGCTTTGTATTTGTTGTTTGGTATATACATGCACACACAAATTCAAAGACACACACACACACACATATACACATATACACACACAAATATTTTTCTCTCCTTTAACTCTCTTTTCCTTATAAGACTCAATTTTTTTCTTTCTTTTCTTAAGTTTTGTCTTTCCTTTTTCTATCTCTACCTGCTTTCTTTCTTTTTTCTTTCTGTATTTTCTAATATTTATGTTTTTTCCTTTTCCTTTTTCTCTGGTATATTTTTTATTGTAAGCACTTCTTAACCTTTTAGTTTATTCTATACTAATTTTGTCACTGCCATTGCTGTCAGTGGTGGTGTGACAGTTGTGGTTTTTATTCAGTTTCTCTATATAATTCACCCTTATTTGTCATTGCTTTTTTTTAGGTGTTTTCTTCATTCTATGTCATGTGAAAACAGAGCCTGACACTTCAAGCACATTGGGTATATGTTCTGCCACTGAGTTACACTCCCATATCAGCTAAGGAAAATTGCTCCTTACTGATCAGCTAGGGGAAATCATATCTTACTCTACCCATGACACAGTCCCATTCAAACCTTGGTAGGTACTTCAACTTCATGAACAGGAGAAGAATGAAGCCTCTATGTTGTAAGAGCCCTAATAAGGAGATAGCTAAGATGGCGGCTAGCTGAGAGCCATAAGAGGTGTTTAAGTATTTTCACCTGATATGATATCACATATGACCTTTTCTATAGGGGACAAAAAAGGAGCAGAATAAAGAAAATTTTGAGGGCTTATTAAATATTATTAGGTGAAAGAAAGATCTCAGGGATAATCACTTTTAATTTTGAATGAGCCCAAGGGACAGAATTTTATAAGAGAAGTCCATGCAGGTATAGTTACATTCCTCAGTTCTCTATTCAAGATAGGTAATAGAATTTGGCAGGGGTGGGGGTAGGGTGGAAGGCATCATTTCATTTTGCAGCCTAGTCTTAATGTAGATAAGGAGAATTCCAGAGAGGTTCTCCCATTACATTAAGTTGCTTAGTATGCCAAAGATTACTGGGATATGAAATAAGCATGAATAAGACAGAAACTTCTACCACATAAAAGGAGAACTGGGAGGTGCTCTGATCTCAGTATAAATTCAGCTCACACTCTCATATAAGGAGCCAAAGCCTGAGCTGCAGCAGTGAGTCAGCTGCATACCAGACCTGGGGAAGGAACATATGCTTGGTGCATATCTTTCTGAAGCAACCTGAACCCAAACACTTGGTATCAAGGAGACAAGCAAGTAGAACAGAAGGTAAGAAATGGGGTAAACTGAGAGGTACAAGGACAGACTCAGACACTGAAATATGAACAGAAATTGATGGAAATAGGTAAAAACTATCAGCGACAAAGAAATTATGACATGCTAAGGACACAAATATTAATTTGGCATCTTCACTGTTCCAAAAAAGAGCTACACATCTGGGATAACAGAAAGGAAATAATTTGGTGATTTTCTTTATCAAATAAAAACAAATCCTGATTTAAGTAATGTGAGACTATATTTGAAAGGGTGATTGTTGCCACATTAAAAAGGCATCTTCAATGTCAGCAACAAGCATGTTTTATTGTATCATAGATGAGTACAAAGCTTTCAAAATTTATCAACCAAGGGAGTAAATAATGTAAGTATGATTTTCAGGATACATGTGAAATATGAACCACAAAACAGAAGCACAAAGTAGATTCAAGAGTTCTTCCTACATAGCAGTCAAATAGGCCAAACTAATGTCCAATATGTAATAGGCATTGAACTGGGAGCATAACTATGGGGTAATAAATATGAAAAACCAAGTTCCAAGACATTAAAATATACTCATTTCACCATGAATGAATCTGGGTGAATTCCCACCTCAAAATTTTTAAAAAGAAAATTTGGACATAGAACTGGAACTTGAAATTCAGGATGGCTTTCTAACAGATTAATCCATTTTTCATAATTACTCCATGTCCAAGGAGCAGCTCCAATCTAGAATAAGAGTCTGGGACTAAGAGGCAAGCTAAATTTTAAAAGAAACTAGAAAATGCAATAAGAGTTTGTACCATCCTATGAGGAGCAGCAGAATCTACCTCCTCAAAGATGTGTTTCTTGACCACAAAACCTAATGTCACCTCAAACTACTTTATTTCATCCCCTGCTTATTCCTTTCTTAATACTCACATCACATTTTGTTTATTCATGTGTGTACAAGTTCATGGTCTTCCTGAATTAGAATGTAAACTCTCTAATGGCAGGGAAATAGTTTGTCTTATACATCAATCAGCAAACAGCACCCAGGACATTTCTCAGCATATCTACAGCCCTCAATAAACATGTGTGGAATAAGTTCCAGGATATTTAGTCTCTCTTTGCTAAATCTCTGATTCATATTAGTTGTGTAATCAAGATTGCTTAAAGGCCCATTATTATGGTGAATACAAGAAGGAAAAGATAGCTGTCAAAATTCCTGAGAATGAACACCCAGGATTATAGAGATTTATTTTACAAAATAAAATAAAATAAAATAATAAAAGTGAGACTTGCATGGGAGGCAGTCATCTTTTTATTTCATCAGCAATCATTAGTTGAGCTAGATATACTAATTTCAATATGTTTTTAATCAAGATTTCTTCTGCAAAGTGAAGCAACCATGAAATTATGAGGCTCAATGTATAGAAAATAAGACTCAAGGGAGATAAGTAGGAGAATAGGAGCAGGATTTGGAGGACAGAAAGTTGATAGTGCAAAGAGGTTAGGAACACTCCCTTGAGTCTTATAGGGAGAAATCCCCTATACAAAACCTCTACTTTTTATATGGATTCTTTGCCTATATCTACAAAACAAATTAATATTAGGCAGATTAAAAAGACACAAGCAGGAAGTTTTATTAAATTTACACGGGCATGGGGATCTTCACAAGGGAGTGGAGGCCAAAGAAATCACTAATGCTTTTCACACTCATCAGAGAAAGGAAAGTACATTTGGAAGGCATGTCAGGATAAATGGATCTCTGTAAATTCTAGGGATGTCATAAAGCATTATGGCAGGAGAGTGGAAAATCTAGTAGAAGAAAAGGCTTACTCTGAAGATTCTCTTTATTAGGTTCGTTATCACCAACCAGTTCATTACAATCTACCAGTTTCTGGTGATTAAGGCCATTTTCCCACCTTGTCATGGTGAGGATACTTCTCCAAAGACAATAATTATGGCTTGCTGCATGTAGGAAAATACAGTCCAAGTGGCATTTTGTGAAGTCACTATTCCTCAAGTGATTTGAAATAATGTACCAACTCAGCCATATTTGGAGATTGCTTATCCTTAAATTTTTGAGTGCCCAGAGAGAAAAACATAAAAATATTTACTGTAATCTGAAATTTGAAGATGAGAATGGTTTGACCAGATGGCTTCCACATTACCTAGAATTAGAAAATGAGGTCACCAAAGGTGAGAAGAGCCTCAAGTAATACTTTATTTGATGCAGCTCTTTCTGTGCCCCTGGCTTCCTTCTGTGCTCCTGGATTGTAGGTTAAATGGAACTTTAACCCTCTCAGACCTTTGTTAATCTATATCTCCAACTCCACTGAGTAGCCAAGGGGCCAGAACTTGGAGATCGATAGCTCTACAAGTTAGATATTCAATTATGAATGCATGAAGGTTAATGGTACAGATTAGGGGAATGAGTAAAGTTAAAGAAGACACTCTTTGGAGTCTAAAAGACTAGGGATATTACAAGTTATTTTTGTCAATTATTTTTCTTTCTTTATGGAGAGCATACAGTATATACATTTTGTATTTACTTCTTTTTGCAACTCAATATTGTGAGATTAAGCCACATCTTTATGTGTATACATGATATTGGTTTTCATTGTTACATAACATGTTATTGTATAAATGTGTCAAAATTTAACCACTCATCTGGATGTGGATGGACACTGGGTTGTTTTGTGTGATTTTAATGAATAGTGCTACCAACTACCATGAACATTTTCATGGTTGTGTCTTGATGCATATGTGCACATACTGGCATATACCTAGAGATGGAAATCTTAGCAATTTCCCACCATTTCATTTAATGTATATCCATGATTTCTTGATTCTTTGTGTTTTTTTTTTGTCAGTTAACTTCAAGGTACTTACTGTGAGTTATTTCATTTTATTATTCTATTTAGTTAGGATGTATCACTCTGTTTTGAATGTTCCATGAGTACTCTCCATTGATTTTCAACACATTAAAAAATCACTGTCCATCAGCTTCACACATATTCACTCTCATTACACACACACACACACACACACACACACACACTGTCCCCATCAATGCAATACTATTTCCTATATTGAACAAGCTAAAATTCTACTAACTACTCTTTATTTTTACATTATAAAACAATAAATATTTATGTTAATAGTTTTACTTATTCTATTACAAATTTGGTATCTATAATCTTAGGTTTCAAATCATATTCATTAAAAATATTAAAAAATGGTGCTGTATTATCATGGAGTAGCCAGTGCTGCCACTGACATCCCCATATCAGTCTGCTCATGACTTCTCTGGAAATATCAGTGTGCTCTATAATGTGTCCACTAAACAGTTTTTTGTTCTGATGGGGAATTAAACCTAGGGGTGTTCAACCACTGGGTCACATTCCCAGTCCTTTCTTATATTTTATTTGGTGTCAGAGCCTTGCTAAGTTGCTGAGGGTCTCACTAAGTTTCGTCGGCTGATTTTGAACTTGTGATCCTCCTACCTCAGCCTCCTGAGCCACTGGGATTATAAGCATACACGACCCACTCTTCTTGGCTTCACTGAGCCTTTTACTCTTTATTCTAATAGTAGGGAATTTCTGTCTGGATATATTAAAAAATATAATAAATTATTGTTGTTATTTATTCTGATCAACCTTTGATGTATACTTTCATCCTGGAGAATCAGACCATATGCTCTTGGAAATGTTCTTATGCTATTTTTGTGACCTTTTTTCCTCCCATTTTCTTACTAATCTCTCCTTAAAATCATAGCAGAATTACTCAGAGTTGGCAGCATTTCTGGATCTATGCTGGATGTCTCTTTATAGTTCACATTTTCCATTTCTTTATCATTGAGTCTAAATTCTAGAACACCCTTCCTTGAACATTCTAGAATAGTAATTTGAGCTTCAGGGCTATTTGTGAAAATTGTCTGCCAGAAAGAATACCTCAGAGACAAACTAGGATGTACACAATCTCAGATCAGTGGTTTTCAGGTCCATACCACCCAAAATGCCAAATTTGTGTATTTTTACACTACCATGTGTTCCGCACTGAAATTATCTACTTAGAAAAGCAATTTCCCAAAATGTAATTGCTCACTTGATAGCATTTATCAAATAAAATTTGAGCTGTTTATTAAAAAAGGAATTCCTGAACAATAGCTAGGCCTTTTCTGTAAGAATCTCTGTAGAGATTTTTTTTTTTTTGGCAGGAGTGTGTCTTATTTTTTCAATAGTACTGGGGATTAAACTCAGAGCCCCTCACATCCCTCACATGCTAAGTAAGTGTATACCACTGAGGTATACACCCAACAATTTTTAAGTTTTTTAAAATTTTGAGACATGGTCTCATTAAGATTCCCAGGCTGGCCTGAAACTTTTAATTCTCCTGCCTTGGCCTCCTGCCTTGTCCTGGGATTACAAGTCTGTGTGCCACCATGACCAGAAGAATCCACATTTTAAAAAAGAAATTTACATCTGATTAGTACACAAAATAAAGTTTGAGAACCACTGCTTTGAATTATTAGCTCATACTTTTCGCTCTACATTGGCTTAAAACCAAGTCTATTTGGTATACAAATACATTAGTTAAATTAGGCATAGAAATGAGGACTTTACAATCCTATACACCTCCATTAGTTTAGTTGCCCATGAATGAACCTGGGGATTGAAGCCATGGCCTTGCACAAAATAAGCAAACACTTGACAACTGGGCTATACCATCAGCCTTGCCATTTGACTTTTAATCTTCATGGTACTCTGAAGATGACAGACACTCCCTCCCTTTAAGGAGCTTCCCTTTTCCCTTGCTCATCCCATTCAAGCCTCTGGAGTCTTTTCATTGTTTTTTTTTTTTAATTAAATTGTCAGCTTCCTGGGTGCTTTGATTCCTAGGCCCATCTTAGCCAGAAAGCACATCAGCAAATTTGCCATCACACCTGGAAAGTTAAGGAGGCACCTAATAAATTGCATGTGCTAAAAGTCCAGCTAAACTTCCAATTCTCCTTAAGCCCATAATTCCTTCTGCCAACTAAAGATGACATTGTGTGTCATAATGGGCATCTTGGAGGTAATATGTATTCTCAAATGACAGACATACTGTACTGTTTTAATGGGATAAAACTCCTTAGTGCTGGGCTTCTCTCTTTTTCCTCTCTGTATTATAACTTCTTCCACTGAAAGATTCCCTGGAACCTGATTTGGATATTTTTTTCCATATAAATTATCTGGTTTTAATCTTATAGGTCCCCAGTAGTGGCTCCTGTCTCCAGATTTTCACAAATTGAAAATCCAGAGCATTTGCACTGGATAGAAGGAGTACAGGGACAGTGAGGAAGAGCTCCCTTTCTGAAAGCTGCCTTTGGTGCATGAAATCCACTCCCATGGAGATACCAATAGAGGCCTCAGATTGCCAGAAGTCAGCACAGTGCTCAAAGAATGGGAGAGAAAAAGCCAATCCACAGCACATGGTTAAGATTTGAAGGTTATCCATTCTTCTGCCAATGATTTAGCTGTATCATGGCATATATGTAGCAAAATTCATTGTTTCCACTGATGTCTTTGGGGGCTCTCAGTTCTTAATAGTTAAAAGATATGAGAACATGAAGCAAGATTATCATGAGTTTTTGATGTCTCTTTGGGGAGGTGTTCATCATCTGATATGTGCAAAAATGCCCAGAGGCCAGCAACAACCACAGGGTCTAAAGACAGGTTTTGAGAATCCTACTGGGAAGCAGATACTCAGGCCTGGGATATAACACAGACTACCAGTCTAAAACTAGTTCTCTGTTCATGTTCAGGAAATCAAAATTGCAGGGATTGGGATGGGCAATGAAGCACAAAGCATGAGGGAATCTGGCAGACAGAGTAGTTTATGTTGTCAGGGTCTGCTTTCAGCTCTAGTTTTTTCTATTGTTTCCTGAAAGGGATACAAAGACTTTACCTCCAGCTGTGAGAATCCTCCCTGCCTAACCTCGCAAACCTCCCTGACTAACCTCTCAAACTCCCTGCCTAACCTCGCAAACCTCCCTGGGGTTGTTTAAAAGCTGATAATATTTCAGTAGAAATGGGGAAGTAGGATGTGACATTTCCAGCAGTGTTTGTTGGTTGAAGTTTTACTAAGTTGGTTAAGGATCTCAGATATCTAATCGAGATCAGGTGTCAGGATGCTTCTATTTCTTCCTCTCATCTGCAGATCTTCTGTGAAGATGACAGTGGATACAGACAGCAGCTAACACAGTCTTCGGGTAGTTTCCTGTGGCTTTCCTGTTCTCACACCTGAAAAGAATTCTTAGAAACTCCTTCTGTCACACAGGTTTCTGGGGAGGGAGCCCCTCTAGCTGGTGGTAATTATCAGACTGAGTTCATGGGTCCAGATAGTCAATTTCTCCTTTCTTCCTGTTGGCATCTGGGAGTGAAGATGGAAGCTGTGGGGTTGTGGAGGAGCAGATAATGGAAGAGCTGCCCAAAGGAGACCATGCCATGCCACCTGCACTGTCCGTAGGGCCATTCGTTAGCCAGAGCCATGTCCTGGAGGAGGCTGAATTAATTTTCCTCCCTTTATTCTGTCCTACATCTATCTTCAGAGGGACTTACCCTGTCAGCTGAAATGACCTCCTCTGAAAATGATGATCCAGGAAATAGGGTGTTAATGAATGTTCTTGGGTATATTTCTTGTACTGGTATTCTGTATTCTTCCCTCATTAAATGAGCGCTGAGGCCCTACGTTTCAATTCAACCCTAAGGGAGGAAGTGATGACCCACTTCTAAATTTCTTCCTTTTTAGACCAGGAAGCAAAGGCTCCTTGTGTGGCCAAAGCTTTGCCCCAGAGATTAAGGCAATTTCCTGGCTCTGTGGGATGCTGGTTCCCTTCCTTATGGCCCTCTTCACCTGGACTAGTTCCCTTCCCATATGACTGCTCTGTGTGGACTGTGTAAACACGAGACTTTCTCTTCATTGACCTCTCCAACCCCACATGGCTTATGTGTGTGCACGTCTTGGTGCTACAGTTGTCTGCCATTAGTGTTGCAAGAAGAGAGTGCTCAGTTTTCTGAGTATTAAGCATAACATAAAAAGAAGTTCATAGAGTACTGAATTGTAGAGGTCAATATTTCTTAAAGTCTTTTAAATGCTCTCAGAAATACAAGACTACCCATTAAGTAAATATACTTAAATGACAGTGGACTGTGAACAGTGGTAATAGTACAAGATACATTTTAAAATGCTGAGGAAATATAACAATAAAGTTATATGTGAAACTGAATCATAACTAATGAATGAAGGTGAATTAAAAACAGCAACAAAAAGAATTTTCCTTCAAGGACTCCCCCAAAATAATTTTGGCAGTAGGAAAAGTAATATCAAAGGAATATATACAATGCAAGGAGCAATGGTGAGCTCAAAAATTTATTTAGTATTGAATTGAAAGCTTAAATCTTGAGCAATTATAAATACCTTTATGATTTCTCAAAGGGAAAAACAGAAATGTTTTCCACAAAAACAAAATGTTTTCATTAGTTCATGGCAATTATACATAATAGTGGATTTGATTTTGACATAGTCATGAATACATGGATTATAATATGCTCTATATTCAGTCTGGATATTAATTGTCTGTTGGAGGAGTAGCTAGCAGAATTTCTCCCATTCTGTAGGTCTCCCTTCATGCTTTTTTTCCTTTGCTGGAAAGAAGCTTTTTAATGTGATGCCATCCCACTTATTTATTATTGATTTTATTTCTTGAGTGTTGAGTCTTTTAGGGGTCTTGTTAAGAAAGTTGTATCCTGTGCCAATATGTTGGAGTATTATTCAGCTTTTGTTTTCTTCTATCAGTTGCAAAATTTGTGGTCTAATTTCTAGTGGTTTATTCTATTTTGATTTCTTTTTTTTTTTTTTTTACTTTGATTTCTTTTGTGCAGGATGAAAGACAAGAATCTAGTTTTATTCTTCCATATATGAATATCCAGTTTTCCCATTTGTAAAAATGGATATTTTTCTTCCATAGATATTTTGTCACTATTGAATAGCAGGTGCCATCTACATCATCCATCATATTGATCACCACAGAAACATACAAAATGGTGGGGGATGGGACTACATAAACTAGATAGTTCTAATGGAAAATAAAATTGTAGTTCCTAAAGTGAAGAGAGAATGAGGTAGAATGGCAAAAGAAAGCTTAAACTATTTAAAAAGTGAACAGAGGGGAAGCTGAAGAGAGTAGGTGATGGCTATAAAAGTAACTAAAAGTAAAAAAAAAAAATTGAGGAAAAGGGAAAAAGGTAATTTGGTTGTTGGAGAAGCAAAGTGAACAAGAAGTAAGAAGAGGAACAATAACAAAGGTAAAAACAAATAAATGAATAAAATATCAAACTAAAACAAACCCACAAAAATTCTAACCCTAACCCTCAAAATCAAAACCAGGCTAAATATATGGGTGAAGAAAAAGTGATTAAAAAGGAAGAAAAATTACACACTCACACACACACACACACACACACACACACACACTCTCATGAACCTATCAGTGCAGCAAGAATATACACATATACAAGAGTGAGAGAGAGAGAGAATTAAAAAGTAAAATTTAAAAAAAGGATAAAAGTAGGTAAAACAATCTTAATGAAAAATGAAAGGCTTGTTCCCACTAGGGGGTCAAAACTACTAACAAGGACTTATGTTCATGAAGATGCTGTCACACCTTTCTTTGCATTTCCTTTTAGCCTATGTGCCCCTTGGATCAAGAGCTGGGATTATTAAATCCAAACACTTTGTGTTTCACACCAAACTGCTGTTTGCTGTGGCCTGGAACAGAAGCTGGAACAGAAGCTGGAACAGTAGCTCTCAGCTTCTCTTCTCACAGTATGTGGTAGAACAAACTGGGGAGCAATGACAACTGGAGTTTTGTCTGGACCAGTAAGTTGGTGTGTTCCCAGAGCTGAGCAAATGCAGAGTTCTACATGGGAAGTTGCAGTGACTGGGGTTTAGTTCTGACTGTCCTTTGGAACTTTGTCTGGAGATATTTACCTCTGTTGCTAGGCAGATGCTGTGCTGTTGGAAGTGTGGGTCTCAGAAAGCTCTGGAATATTCCACTCATCGAGTGCATATCTCACCTTCCAAGGCATCACATATTCTACCACCATGGATGTGGATTTCCCAGGAAGAGACTTGGAATGCAGAGTACCTGTTTTACCAGTGTTGGCTTCTCCCCTGCTGGTTGCAGAAACAAAATGAACACAAGCCTCTCTCCCTGCTGTATATCCAGTTGGGATCACCTGGGCACATTCATCTTTGTGCCTGTTTCAGTCAGACTGGACCAGGCACACTCTGATCCGATTTGCTGGGGAAAACTGGCCATGCTTTCTTGAACTCCTGAGCTCTACTTCTGAAAGCTGCCTTGTGGGCACTTGCAAATGGCTCCCACTTCACTCTCTACTTGCCCAGCAAGACATTCGAGGTGCTTTACAATCATCAACTTGTACTGTCCTGTCTGGGTTATTTAAGATCAGCCTTGGGCTGGGACTGTGGCTCAGAGGCAGCGTGCTCACCTAGCATGTGCTAGGCACTTGGTTGGATCCTCAGCATCACATAAAAATAAATAAATAAAATAAAGATGTTGTGTCTAACTACAAATAAAAAAAAATTAACAACAACATTAAAAAGTTCTGCCTCCCTCTCTGTTCCACAGGTTTACATGTGAAAAATTTATTCATGGTGGTTTTCTTTCTTTCTGTCTGTCCTCTACAGTAAAATGGTGGTGCTAATGCTGCCACCACCAACATAACTGGTTCATCTTTAATGTGTTTCTTCTAGTTCTCTGCTTAAAGCTTCTGATTTTTTTTTTTTTTTGACTCTGTGATTAGTTTACTATCCAATGTTGAACTCAGTGGACTCCCATAATGACCCACCTAGCTGAGAGGCAATACTGCTGTTGCTTGAATCTGAACCTGTGCAGCAACTGAGAAGTGCTCCCTTTTTCTAATCCAATCTTCCCTCCTGATTAATCTTTTTAAAAACACACGTTTGCAAGTTTTGATCAATGAACATAATCAAGTAACAACCACCAATGTCAAGATATCAATAACTAAAGTTTTGTCAACCGGAAATGTTATAGTGCCCTTTTATAATTATTTTCTCCCTTCACTCAAACCTGCCAAATATCTGATCTGTTTCCTCCCACTATTATTTTGAGTTTTTCAGAGTGCTTCTTTCACAGAGTGTAATGTGTTTGAGATCCATCATTATTCTTGTGTCTATTAGAAGTGCTTTCCCATTATTACTGAGTAGTACCCAATTGTATGAACGTATCATAGTTTGTTTATCCTTCACCAGTGAATGGCAATTTGTCATTTTCCAATTTATTGATTATGAAAAGAGGCATTAAATGTTTGTATTATAAATTGCCCATTTACTTGGATAAAGAACCCATCATAAACAATGTTTAGGTTTATAAGAAATTGTTAAACTATTTTCCATAAAATTATTGAGTTCATAGACATGGATAGTAGAAGGGTGGTTACCAGGGGCCAGTGGGAGGGCAGGGAGTGTGTGTGAAGATGTTGGTCGTAGGATACAAAATTTTGGTTAGATTGAAGGAGAAGTTCAAGAGCTCTAACATAGAGTATAGTATTTTAATGTTCTCATCAAAAAATGTTAAATATGTGAGGTAATGCAAATGATAATCAGTTCAGATAAGCCAATCCACAGTGCATATATGTATCAATTCATCATGGACACCAAAATCAACATAAACTTTTACTTTTCAATTAAAACAAAATTTAAAAAGTATAATAATAATAATAATAATAATAATAATAGACAGGGATTTAGGCCTTCTAGTTCTCTTGCTTTGATTTCTGTGTAGTACCCCTTTGTGGTAATATTGACCCATTCCACTGTTGGTGGGCAGAAGTGTTGTTTCCAATTTTTGTTCTATAGTGAAAAGTCCTGCTCTATTTTACCTCTAAACCTTTTCCAAGAGTTGGGATGTAGAATGTCCCCTCAAATTCCAGGTGTTAAGTATTTGGTCCCCAGGTCCTATCTTTAAGATATAGTTCCTACTGAGTGTACCTCAGGTCATTGTGAATGTATCCTATTGGGGGGATTTTGGCCTCTTTTTTGCTATTTTTTACCTCCTGGCCATAATATGAGTAGTTTTTCCTTGCCGTACACACCACTCCATTGTTACTAAGCATACCCAACAGAGTCCCAAAGCAAGGATCAGGTCAGTCCTAGACTGGAACTCCAAACTAAAACTTTTCTCTTTGTACGTAAATTTTTTCAGTTATGTCATCAGTGTGATGGGATGATAACTAATATACTTCCTTGTGGGGGTGTTCCTTTTATACTGGTGAAAATAAATATATGCTATATTTCTTTTGTTGTGCAATAATTTTCCTGGGTATATTATTTTTATACTGAAAAAAATGAAAATTTGATTTTAGCTTTATTTAAGTTGAAAGTAAAAGGAGTGAAAATTCTAGCAGCACTTTTCCACTATTACCAGTGAAATGAGTAATTCAGGAGTGAAAAATGGGGGCGGGGATGAGGCAAAGATTTGGGTGAGCGATGAGAAATGCCTGAACTGAAGCATTGATGGTGGAGCCCAGTGCTGTGCCCTTATCCATCTGAGCAGCTGAGCCCCCTGGGCAGAGAACACATAGGCACATGCCCATGTGCACATGCATGAGAGAGGGTGGAAATGAGCAGTAAATAGAAAAGCATATAAAGATCCAATAAATCACTGTAGGATGCTAACTAAGGTCAGTGAAGGAAGACCTGATGTTAGTATTGTTATCACCCACCAGGTGGTAATAGCCCAGACAAGAGACAGCCTCATACAGGGAGATGGAGAGTGGTAGCTCTTCCAGAAGACAGGAGATACACTCTATGATTTGGTCAGAAGAAAGAATAGGGGTTACTTGCTTCTTGGACCAGTTGTGAATACCATCTACTTAGTCAGACACAGCCTCAGCAAGACCTCTGAGACAGAACAAGTCCTCAGACTTCAGAGCCCATAGTCAGTGAAATGTCAGGCTAGGAGACATGCCCAAGAGGATTCATTAAAATCCAGTTTCTTGGAGTGGCATTTTCAGGGGAGGACATGTCACCTGAGAGGAAGAGACTGCAATATGTCCCTCAGGACAAGGTCAGGGCTCACCATTGCCCCAGGGAGAGTGGGGCTAGGCACTAGCAGGTCTCTCTTGAATAGCTCTTCCCATATCATTTTCCCCCAGTTCCTACTGTGCTCATCATTTTCATGGATCCCAACAAGAGAGGAATATATGAAGATTTGAGTACCTGGACTCAAGAATTTAGCCCAAATCACTCCATGACTGTGAAGCACTTTCTTACAACGAGAGTGGATGGGAGCCATTCTGAGAGATTCAGTTCCTTGCTTCCCTAGGATCCTGTCCAAGGTTCTCAGCAGCCTGACTGCATCTGTCTCTTTCCCCAGGAAGAAGCATCAGTGCCAGTGACCAGAAGAGCCTTTGACCCCTGGTCCAACTCACGATCATACATATACTTATACCCCACCCTGCCAGAAGAAACACCTCCTCTTTCTTCAGCATTTTGAACTCCTGGAAACTGCAAGCGAATCCCAGGATCCTTGCTGAGGTCTAGCAGTGGTATTTCCCCCCAACTATGGTAAGGGCTCTGTCTCTGTTTCTAGGCAGAATAGAGACCCTCTAAGTCTTGAGAAACAGAATTGAGATGGTACATACTCTGCAGCTCAGATTCTTTAATGCCTTAGGCTATATAGTTCATTCACTCCTGTCTGTACAAGGTGACTCTAGGCACTTTGAACATGTGGGAACTTTTGCAATCATTTATTGCCATTGGCCAGTACAGAGTCTCTAAAATTCCTGATGCTGGCTTCCCAATAAAAATTCACATTACTTGTCTTTGGTGTACCTGATTTTCATTGACTATATTTATCTAATGAGGACCCAAAGGAAAGCACCTAAAAAACACCTAATATCAGTTGAAGTTTCTCTTGAACATGCCACAAAACAAAAACAACAACAACAACAAAAACCAACGTCAGTAAAAATGACAATGATAAATGACAGAGAGAAAAAAAACTTATAAAAATATGCTTCTAATCTTTAGCATTATCTTAATTGACTCACCATCTACAATGGTCCTATATTCATCTCAGCCTCTGATGCCTGCTCTTGGTTTGAGGTACACATACACCTCCAGCAATTTTCCAGAGAGGAGCCCTTCCTTTGTTGGTCAAGTTGGTGCTCCCTGGCCTTTCTCCTTAGAGGTCTCTAGAAGTAAGAAACCACTGAATGGGAAAGGAGGGAAAGCAAGAGTCTTGAAACAGAGAGAGGTGGCATGTAGATAGAAATCTAGAGGCCTGGCTACATCTCTTTACCAGAAACCTGCTTTTTTCCCTCCTCTTTGAAATCTGTCCAATTTCTGGCCCAGAGATCTGAAGAAATGTGTCCAATTATTTCTTTGCCATCATTTTATTCAACAAAACCAAGAGCATTTCAAGTCTCATAATTACTAAGAACAGTGCCCAAAATTGTCCTCGAACATTTAATTTTTTTTTTTTTTTTGTCCATAGGCAAAGAAGGCATTCCAATTAATGTTTCTCAGTTAGTCCTGTAGTTTTAATTTTGTGAAGCAACAGGAATATCATACTGCACAACGAAGGGTGAGGTGTCACTTTATGGAGTGTGTGTCTCTGGAGGTCTCCTTGCCCAGCGTTTCTTACGGCAGAAGTGCAGGAAGGACATCACTGTACTCTATGTCAGTGTCCTGACTTTTAGTGCACTATCTGCTCTCTTTTTGTTATGCCCTATTTTTGGCCTTACCAGTTTCTATTCATTCTCAACCTGTAGCTTATATCCCACTTGGTTGGGGAATCCTTTCCTGAAACCTCCCATATTTGTTTTGAAGTACGTCATATTTTCCTTTATATATTGATCATTTCCATTGGGTGAGTTGGTGTTTTTGTGATTAGTTTCACATCTATGCGATTATCCTAGCATCAAGTGTGGTATTGGATACATCATAGGTCCTCAGCAAATGCCCCCCTGAGTGAATGAAAGGAGCTTGATAATATGGTTCTTCTGATGTCAAGTCTCTATTTAAGATCCCAACTCTGAGATAATGAGGGTGTTGGTATAAAGAAAGATAAGTTCTGGTGCAGATATTACATGGAAAAGGTTATCAATTTGTTGGTCAAATTTTCTCTTCCCTATCAGACTGTCTTCATCATTTTCCACCTAACTGTGAAAGATCTGCATTCATAAAGTGCATGCAGAGTGGATACCATCACCCCCACCACCACATATGCCACCTGCTTTCCTCCTCAGTCCCTTTCATTGGTAGTATCACATGGATTCTGGGTTCAGCAAGGCCATTGTCCTTCTGTATGCTTCTAAGATTTGTAGAGCAGGGAAATGTTTGTTTGTATATTCAGAGTGCTTCTCTGAGTTCCAAGTAAAAGCATAGCTTTGGGCCTTTCCTTCAAGACTTCCTCTTTTGTAACTCACTCCTTTTATCATATACCATAAATACAAACAACCTCTAAGTCTCTGTGAAACCTATACTTTTATTTTTTCTTGTCTCCTTCTGATTAAATATCTAATCACTGCCTTCAAAGAGGCAAATGTCTTTTCCACTGTTCCTACTCATTTGCCTCCAAATTTTACATCATTCTGACCATTCAATTAGCCCAGAATTATTCTTCTCTAAAGCAGTGACTGTATCCCTATCATGGAGGAGAGGATGGCTCAGGAGTACAAGAATTAGGTGGTCCTAGAGCCCTGAAATCCTGCTAGTGAGGAAGGTGTCAAAAAAAAAATGAGCTTATAACATAAAGGCAGACATCAGGTCAAGGCGAGAAGATGGCAAACAGTTTTTATGAAATAAGTTTTAAAGGTAAATTGTATCCCCAAGTAGATTTCAAGCATAAAAATAGCAAGCTTTTGAAGCACATCCCAGTGTATTTCTGTATTATAAGGAGAGAGATGTTTTCATCTATGTACAAAAATTGTTCTGCTTCTTCTCTGACATATCTAGTTTTAAGATAATTCTTAATAACTAGCATTTTCTGACATGCCTATTTTACATTTAGATGAGGGCATATCAAAATTCAATAAAAGCTTTTGGAAATACAGAATCCAGAGGGGAAGTTTAGCTGAGAGAAGGAAAAGATATTTCATGGAATTTGACCTGTGTACACTGTACTGGGATGGTCCAAAGGCAGGCTAACTTCCTCTGAAATTCCATTTTGTTCTCAGCAATTAATGGAACCACACAGAATGGAGCTCTGGAACTCCTCCACCTGGGGAAGCAACTTCATCTTGGTGGGGATTCTCAATGACAGCGGGGCTCCTGAACTGCTCTGTGCCATGATCACAGTCCTGTACATGTTGGCCCTTGCAAGCAATGGACTGCTGCTCCTGGTCATCACAGTGGATGTCCGGCTCCACGTGCCCATGTACCTCCTACTCAGGCAGCTCTCTCTCATGGACCTCCTGTTCACCTCAGTTGTCACTCCCAAAGCCCTCATGGATTATCTGCGCAGAGAAAACAGCATCTCCTTTGGAGGCTGTGCCCTTCAGATGTTCCTAGCACTGACCCTGGGTGGTGCAGAGGACCTTTTACTGGCCTTCATGGCTTATGACAGGTATGTGGCCATTTGTCATCCTCTGAACTATATGATCTTCATGAGGCCAAGGGTCTGCTGGCTCACAGTGGCCACATCCTGGATCCTGGCATCCTTGAGTGCTTTAGGACACACCATGTATACCATGCACTTCCCTTTCTGCATGTCCTTGGAAATCAGACATTTGCTCTGTGAGATCCCACCTTTGCTGAAGTTGGCCTGTGCAGATACCTCCAGATATGAGCTCATGGTTTATGTGACAGGTGTGACTTTCCTCTTGCTGCCCCTTTCTGCCATTGTCACCTCCTATACACTAATTCTGTTCACTGTGCTCCACATGCCCTCAAATGAGGGAAGGAAGAAAGCCCTTCTCACCTGCTCTTCCCATCTGACTGTAGTTGGAATGTTCTATGGGGCTGCCACATTCATGTATGTCCTGCCCAGTTCCTTCCACAGTCCCAAACAAGACAACATCATCTCTGTTTTCTACACCATCGTCACTCCAGCCCTGAACCCCCTCATCTATAGCCTGAGGAATAAGGAGGTCATGGGGGCTTTGAGGAGGGTTCTGGGAAAATATGTGCTACCAGTACACCCCACCCATTAGGGACTGGTCTTGGCACTTGACTTGCCTCTTATTGTTTCTTCTCCAAATGAAATTGTTATGCTTCTCCATTCTTTACTATTATACTCTGTCTGAGATGATACATACACTTTTGAAAATTTCCCCTTTTTTCTACTATGTAGCTCTTGTGTATACAGTCCTTAATCTGAACACACTAGGCACTTATCACCATGATTTTGAAGCTCCACATGAAAACAGGACTAGGATAAGAAAAAGCTTTGAATGGATGTCTTTGACTCACTCTGGTGAGGCATCATCCTGACACATACCAAGTAGACATGGTAGGAGACTAACTTTCCATTTCAACATTGTGTAGCAGAAGGGAACAATAGTGCTTTGGGACTGAGCAAACTCCAATGGCCTTTTAGTATTGAAGGACTCTTCGTTTGAACAGTAATTTTCGATCATTAGTATATAGAAAGGTACACAGAAGATATATTAGAATTGCTCTTTATTAAGGTGTTAGCAACTGGCAGGGAAGAGTAATAGAGATGTGACTGTATTTACATTCCAGACATGAGGAGTCAGTCATACTGACTTCATTAATAAAGCCATAAACCAAGTTGGTATAGTGAAAGGGGCTGAGGAAAAAGGTCTTGTCATTATAAGTTGAATATTTTGAGAGTCTCTTTGACTTTGTAGGCAGTTTTACAGTTCCTAAAATTGAAATTAAAGGAATGAATAAAATTGAATTGAAAGTACCCACATTTAATGGACAATTAGGGATATAGCAACAGTGAGCAAAATCTTCAAAATAACTTATCTATGTAAATGTTGTCATGGTTGGAACAATGTTTATGAGAGCTCAGAGGTTCTTGTTTTCTTTCCAAAAATACTCTTAAATTGTTTAATCTAATAAGCTAAACCATAATATAAAACCTAAAGCTAATTAAGGCAAATTAATGACATAATTCAGAAATTTAGAGAGGAGCAAAAATCACATGTAAAATTGTTCTGTTATGTTTTCATTATGCATACTTATATTTTAGTGAAATTTATATGTAAATGATAACTCCTTTTATCATTTAAAATTTGGTGATACTTGTTCCTTGGTATGAGGGTATATTTTAGAGTAATGAGGAAGAGAGAGGGGACCACAGCACCTTCGTTTGAATCCCTGGCTCTTTTTTATCCTCAGTGGGCCATAGGATACTAAATTTAACCCTGTGTACCTCAGTGTCCTCAACTTAAATGTGGTTTTAATTAAGGGCCTGCTCTCTTGATATCATGTGGCAGATGGAATAAGTTATAATGTCAGGCATTGAGACCACAGCCTGATTAAATTGTGCTTAAAATGTGTTTGTTGTTCTCTGGAAGAATAAACAGTCTTCAAAACAATTAATATTATTATTTTTAAAAAGGAAACACTTGCTCATTTTGTTCATTTTAATTTTTATCTGTAAATGTTTGACCATTTGTGCTGTCCAATATGATGTCTTGATATTTGTATATATTGTGAAATTGTTAAATCAAGCTAATATATATTTTACCTCACATATGTACATCTTTGTGATAAAAAGAGTTAAAATATATTTTCTCAGCAATTTTAAACCACACAATATATAACTGGTTTTTCTACTATAATCAACATGATGTGCAATAGATTTCTTGAACTTCTTCCTCCTAACTTTAAGCTTCTTTCTTTGACTAGTATCTCCCTGTTCCTCCACTCCCCAAAATCTAGTAACCACCATTTTGCCTTCCCTTTCTATGTCTGACTGTTTTATATTTCATATGTGAGTGAGTTCACATGGTATTTTTTTTTTTCATGCTTAACATCTTACTTAATATAATGTCCTCTAAGTTCATACAGGCTGTTGGAAAGGACAAAATTTCCTTCTTTCCTAAGGTTGAATAATTCCATTGTTTATTTACACCAGATTTTCTTGATTTATTCATCCATTGATGAACATTTATGTTGTTTCCATATCTGGTCTCTTATGAATAATGCTGTAATGAACATTATATACATTATATAACATTATAATAATGCTGTAATGAGTGTGGGATTTCTTCTTGCAATACTGATTTCATGTATATACCTTTGGATATATCTCCAGCATGAAACTACCAGATCATATGGGAATTCTATTTTTAATTTTCAGAGGAGCTTCTGTGCTGCTTTCCACAGTAGCCGCACCAATTTATATTTCCATCAGTAATGTGCAAAAATTCCCTTTCTCTACATTCTCACCACCACTTGTTATCTTTCATCTTTTTGAAATAGCCATGCTATGATTGGTGGAAGGTAGTTATGGTTTGGATGTGAGGTGTCCCCCAAAAACTCATTTGTGAAATTATTCGGTTGTAATAGTCTTCACCCCATCAGTGATTTAATCCTCTGATAGGGTTTAACAGAGTGGTAACTGAAGTGGTAGGGTTGGCTGAAGGACATGGGAATTGGGTCATGACTTTGGGGTTTATATTTGTATGTGGCAAGTACAGACATCTCTCTCTGCTTCCTGACAATCATGTGAACCTATCCGTCTGCCACACTCTTCCACCACCACCTTCAGCCTCACCTTGTGTCCTGAGGAATGGAGCCAGCTGTCTGTGGACTGAGACCTCTGAAACCATGAGCCCTTAAATAAACTTTCCTCCTCTACAATTGTGTTAGTCAGGTCCTTTATTCACAGTAGCAAAAAAAAAAAGACTGAAACAGAGGCAATATCTCATTGGGTTATTTGTATTTTTCTGGTGATTTTAATGTTCAACATTTTTTCATGAACCTGTTAGCCATTTGTATGTCTCCTCAGTGCCTTTGATCATGTTTTTCATTGGTTATTTGCTTGATACTGAGTTCTCAGGATATTTTGGATATTAGCACTTTTTAGATATATGGTTGGCAAGTAATTTTATCCAGTCTGTATATAAGTTCATGCTGTCTGCAGAGACAATTTTACTTGTTCCTTTTTGATTTTGGTGTATTTTCTTTCTTTCTCTTGCCTAGTACTGTGGCTAGGACCTCCAGTATTTGATTGAATAGAAATCTCAAAACAGGGCATCCCTGTCTTATTCCTCAATAAAAAGGAAATGCTTTGGTCTTTCCTCATGGAGAATGATGTTAAATAAAGGCTTATCTCATATGGCTATGGCCTTTATCATGTTAAGGTATGTTCCTTCTATACCCAAATCTCTGCGAATATTTGTCAGGAAAATACATTGAATTTTATCAGTGATTCTTATATGTCTATTGAGATCACCAGCAAGTTTTTGTCCTTTATTCTTTAAATGTGGCATATCACACTTATTGATTTGTATGTGTAGAATCATCATTGCATCTTTGGGATAAATCCCGCTTAATAATGGTGAATGACTTTTTCATGTCCTGCTCAATTTAGTTTGCTAGTATTTTGTTAAGAAATTTTGCATCTATGTTTATCATAATTTTATTTTCTTGCAGTGCCCTTGTGTGACTCAGGTACCTCTTTGTAGTGACTGGGCTGTGTTTAGGTGCCATCAAATTCTGCCTGACTCTGAACTTTGTACCTACCTACCTTTTCTTACCCAAGTAGAGAATTCTTTTTGTGTTGTTCTTCTGAAGGTTGGGGGAGGTATGAAATTAGCAGTCCCATGGCCACCAATTTCACAATGCTAGGTGATACATACCTGGAGCCCATAGTCTGCCAAATCAAGTCCAGCACCAAAGCAGGATCAAGGTCCATACTGCTGGGACCTGCCTGCTGTTATGGTACACTCATGGCCTGAGACCTTTGCAACTAGCATCAGGTGAAGCTGGCCAAAATAGCAGTCTGTCCAACAGGGTCTCTGAATTTTCACTTAGCACACTGAGCATCCAAAGGTCCCATCCATTGTCACCTGCTTGGGGACATGGGTCACTGAAATCTGCCTGATATTGGCTTTCACCATTGACACTGAGTTTCAAGGCAAAATAATGTGTTTACTTCCCTGTCACCACCACCCCCAACCCCAGTGGAAAGAATATTGCTTTGCACTATCTGCCCAAGTGTAAGGGAGAGGAAGGGGGGGGGCATCCCTCAGCTGCCTGGTTAACTCATGTCCAGAAGCTTGTTCTGAGGCCCTGTCCTAAGTTGGAGGCCTAGCCTTGGGTTCCACTGTGTCATGCCTGGTTTGGGGATTTGAATTTAAGGCCCAGACTTAACTCCCTTTCTTCCCAAATCATCTCTTTCCACATAGTGTTGTTGGTGTTGAAGAGGGAAGTGATGCATTCTTCCATGGATCTCTTCTTATTTTTATGTTAGAATGAATTCTGTAGTGAAAGTAGTTAGGTGTATGAACAGCTAACTTTTTTTGTAAGGAAAAAGCCCCTGGAAAGTCATACTCAGCCAGTATCTTGCTCTTCCTCCACAGGATCTTTTTATGCACATCGGTAAAGTGGATTCCTAGTATCAGAATTGCTAAATCAAATTATATGATATTCATTCTTAAAAAAATTAACATGCCTATGTTTTATTTATCTAAATAAGCAAAATTATATACATTCATCATGTGAATCATGATATCTTAAAATATGTACACATTATACAATGGTTAAATTAAGTTAATACATGCCTTTCCTCACAGTGTTGTAATTTTTGCTGTTTGGTCTTTGCTCAAAGAAAACTTCTTGTGCTATGGTAAAGAAGTTTGTCTTCCATGCCTCATTTACCCCACACCTGTTTTCTCTGCCTGTCTGAGGTATACTTTCCTTCTCCAGTCTCATCTATCCAGTCTATTATTTCACCTGATTGTTCCTACTGTGATCACCATTAGCCCTTCACAATAACAATTTAGAAGAATGTATCAATTTTTGTTTGTTCTGTCACTTTTTCTAATATAATTGTTAAAGCATTATCCATACTTATTTGACATTCCAAATTTTTAGTGCCTAGCGTACTTTCAGATACTTATTTAAGTACATATCTCAACTTAAATCTTTGCAAACACAAAGTTACAAATTATTAGAATGCAAAAGTAGCAGAGATTATATACTAACAATAAGAATAGCCAACTTCCTAGGCATTTCGATACAGAAAGCTCAGTATATGTGTGTTGGTTGAGAGAATTATATTAATTAAAGCAGAAGATGATTAGATTTTGTGAAAAATAAGATTCCCTTAAAATTTGAAATTAAAAGATGACATAAAAATTATTTCAGATATTCAATATCATAGCTGATAAGCTCCGAGATAATATCTAGACCCTAAATCATTTGATGAATTATGGTACTGTGATCACACAAATTGCCAAGCATAATGTTCCACTCTGTTACTGTCTTTCAGAATGAAGCTCCTAAGCAAAGGTGTGACCAGGTCATTTCTATAGGGCAAGTCTGATTATATACAAAACTTTCTACTGAATATTGTAAAGATAGCTAATCCTGTGACAATATTATTTTTTCCTGATCTTTATTTCCTGACACATATTCCCGAATTTAATGTGCCCTCCCTGGCCATATTTGTTTTTTGTTTATGTTATTGTCTTTGTTAGGTATCTTTTCTGACCATTGACACTTGTAGAAATTCTATATCCTACTAATAAATAAAATCTTACATCAGTAGAGACATCTACATAAGGTATTTCTGATCTTCAACTAAGTTATTTCCTTCACTTTTGATCTACAGAGTGTTATTTTTAACCTTATCTAAAAATAGTCCCTTTTATTGAAAATTTAAAATGATTAGCCCTGTGTTTATGATCTCTTGTGAGTGGGTTGCCACATCTTTTGAGGAAAGCACTGAGTTTTACTCATCTTGTGGGTGTAGGCACAGTGCTTGCATAGAGAAGTCATTTAATGAATCTAGAAGCAAATAAGCTGAGAAATTCAGCAAGCGAAGGAAAGGATGAAGATGTCAAAACCATGTAGTCAATCACAATGTTCAAATACATTTTTAAATGTCAGAAATCACTGCTGCTGAGGCACCCTATCTTCCAGCCAGCTTTCTGAGAGCCCCATTCATGTCCTTGTTCCTAAGGCTGTAAATGATGGGGTTCAACATGGAAGTCATGACTGAATAGAACACAGAGATGACCTTATCCTTTTAATTCATTATCCTGGAGTTAGGTCTCATGTAGGCAAATATTCCAGAACCATAGTAGAGAACCACCACAGTGAGGTGGGAGCCACAGGTGGAGAAGACCTTGTGCCTCCCCTCCCCAGACTGCATCAGGATCACAGTGGAGATGATATGCCAGTAGGAGATGAGGATGAGGAGACAAGAGCTAGCAGCATAATCACCCCCCCATTGAAAAGAGAGCTATCTCAGCATTGTAGGTGTCCACAGATGACAGCTTTAGGAGAGCAGATGGTTCACAGAAGTAGTGGATTAATTACATTCTGTCCCTGGTAGGGGAGATACACTGTAGATGCACTGTCCACTGAACATACAAATGCCCCACTTATCCAGGACACTGTAGTCAACTGGACACAAGCCCTCTGGGTCATGATGGTGGAGTAGTGCAGGGTCTTGTAGACAGCCACATTCTGGTCATAGAACATCACTGCCAGCCATGCACACTCTGTATACACTGCTAGGAGGAAGATAACTATCTGTCTGATCATATAGAAATGAAATGTTTATTTTGTCTTTTCACAAGAAGGTGGACCAACATCTGGAATACAATTCTCATAGAGAAACAGAGGTCAGTAAAGACAAGTTTTTGAGAAAAAAAGTACATGGGTGTCTGAAGTTGAGCGTCAAATTGGATGAGTATTATTATCAGCAGGTTTCCAAATATAGAAAGGATGTAGATGATCAGGAAAACACAAAACAACAAGATTTGGATTTATGGATCCTGTGACAGTCCTAACAAAATAAATTCCCACAGAAGTTTGGTTTCCTTCTCCAATTTATTCTTATTCTTGTTGACCTGTCATCAGAAAGAAAACAAATGAATTCTGAATGTTATATTTCACTGCTTTATAAATATGTATAATGTTAACAAGTAAAGCTGTTGACTATTGGCTTTCATCTGCCTCCTACAAGGGGCCAGTTAGCCTTAAGATTCATATTTGTGTTTCTAGCAATGCATATAGCTTTCAAACACATTTTCCCTTGCTTGATAAACTTGCAAGTATGAGTATCACACACTCTGTGGCTTCTTCACTAATACTGATGTATATATGTAGGTATTAATAAACTACTATGTAGACATGAGGAGAATTATTTTGGTTAATTTTCACTTTTTATTCTTGAAAAATACTTTGTATATACGAAGATCAAATGTCTGAGAATAAATTGAATTGCTTTATAAAAAACTTTTGCTTTTAGATTATTTATAACTCTTAAAAGAAGAATTTCGAGAGGTTAACACTACTGACAACCTCATTTTACAGATAAACATTCTGAGGCCCCATGATGATTTAAAAGAACTTTCAAAGCCACAAAGTTGCAAATTATTATAATCAGTATTCAGTCCCTGCAGTCTGGTCCCAGATATTAGACATACTTTTGCACTAATAAAGAATATAGATGTTATTTCTAAAGATGCACTCTGATACCGGGCCCTGTCTGAATCCATAGAAGGAACAATAAGTAGAATGCACCTCACAATTAAGATTTGAGACAGGGTAAGGCAGGGTTAACAGTATATACTGAATAGTAAAATACCTGCTACCTTCTAAAGTCTAGGTGTAAGTGGAGAAAAAGTTAGGCAGCATCAGTGTAAATATCTGCACTAATCAGGAGAGAATTATATAGCACCTTCTAAATATAACCTGTACTTTGCTTTCTGCCCATCCTTTTTTTTTTTTTAATCTTTATGCTATTATTTGGAAATCTCATTTAAATATGTTGTCTCAAATGTAAATCTCAAGGTACAAAGACCATGGAGAAAGAAGCAGCACAGTGTAGTGAGGCTAACCGCAGTATTCCCTGCCCCCAAAGGCAGGTTGTGGATTCTAAAGAAGCAAGTGAGAGTCTAATAAGCTCAACAGCAAGTGGGGCATGACAGAGTGAAAAGTTGAGGAAAGCTTCCAGAATGTCTCAAATACTATCAGATTCATGACCACTAATCTAAATTTAAAGTGTGAATGCTACCATTTAACCTAAGAAGGACTTTTCAGACTGGGTAGTGAGAAAGAGTAAGCAACTTGCTTCCCTTTTCTACCTATTTGACTTAGTATTTCAGTAGCTATGACTTTCAATGTTCTGCTTAGAACAGAAATTTTTATTATGAGAATGTGTCCTATGTAAGAAAAAGAAAAGTCTATTCAAAAACTTCAGTTTTAAAGTGTGAATTTATAGATTTAATTACCTAAAATACAAAGTGGGGCTGGCTTAAGGTTAGGTTCCATCCAAATTTTCAACATATATTCTTCCACATTGTCTTCCTCATTGTCAACATCAACGTAGGAGGTATGAGGACTACACGCTTTTTTTTGCTCACATCTAGCCATAAAAATAAAGTTTCTTACAATAGCATCAAACAGCACTAGATAAAGTCCAATGTTGTCTAAGAATCAATTCCCTGAAAAAAAAAAAAGGGTCCCCAAAAGACATATCCAAAAATTAAAGCAGAAAAAAAGTCTATTCGAAAGATAATGGACACATATCTTATTTAACTGCATATTCCAAGTTAGTTCATTTTAGTTTATAATATATGCCAGATTCTAATATCAAAACCTAATACAGAGCTACACAAAGATACACATTTCTCCTTTGATTAAAAATGTGAAAATTATAGATGATATAATAGCAAATGATAAATACATGCATATGTATCATACACCCCCCCACATATATATATAGAGAGGATTATCTCATAACTAAGTAGAATTTTGCCAAGGAATGTAGGTATTGTTGAACAATAGGGGATGAGTCACATGATAAGACCAGAACAGAAATACAAATACACATAAGCAGATTCCCAATTCTAATAATTGTGGGATACATTATTTTCAACCAACCTTTCCACTGAAAAAAGCTATGAAGCCAGTAAAGTCTCAAAGTACAAAGACCATAGAGAAAGAAGCAGCATAGTATAATGTAGTGAGCCTGACTGAGGAAGGTTGTGGATTTTAAAGAAGCAAGTGACAGTCTAATAAGCTCAGCAGAAAGTGGGGCATGACAGATTGAAAAGTTGAAAACTTCTAGCATTTTTTAAATAGCAGGAAACAAGGGATAAAAATTGGACTTTAAGGCTTACAAATATAAGTGATATTGACAAACACTCTAGGCCTTATTTGGAATACCCTTGGAATAAGGAATGAAATGAAAATATAGAAACCATCCACGCTAAATCAATATAATTTCATTTTTCATAAGAGCTGCTCTTTTCATAAGTCCCTGCCCAAAACTAAATAAATCCTCTATTTAAAACCTCAAATGGGTTTTATAGTACTGTATGCACAATGCTCTACATTGAGCAAATGAAATTATAAGGCACACCATAAAATAGGAACAAGAACAATGGAGAGGGAGAGAAAGAGGGATAGGGAGAGGGAGAGAGAACAGCAAATAAATCAAAACAGGTAATCTAATGTGAGAGTTATGAGACACAGCCTTTAAAATATTATGAAATAAAATATATACATGATATTAGACAATAGGTTAGACAAGTAAATCATAGAACTAAAACCTACTAAGAAGAAAAGAACAAAAATTTTAAATCTGAAAATTGGGATTATTAAAATGAGAACCCAAAAGAGATTTTAATAGCATATGAGACACTGGTGAAGAATCTATCAGTTCCTCATATCTCAAGAGTCTGAGGCAGGAGGATCATGAGTTCAAAGCCAGTCTTAGCAGCTTAGAAATGCTCTAAAGCAACTTCACAAGACACTGTCTCTAAATAAAATATTTTTTCAAAAGGCTAGGGATGTGAATCAGTAGTTAAGTTCCCCTGTTCAATCCATGATACCAACAAGATAAAAAGAAAGAAGAAAAGAAGAAAAGGATTAGTGAACAGAAAGATAGGTAGAAGAATAAGCAAAAATGAAGGATGTAAAGAAAAACCAAAAACTGAAACTTTAAAAGAGATGAAAGGAGTATTTTTAAAAAACATTTAATGAAAGGGTTATTGTAGTCTGATTTGAGAAAAGATAAAATAGTGTGAAAAAGACATTTGAATTGATAATAATGTTTTTTAATTGGTGATTTAGTGCAATAAAATTAAACTTAATGACAGTTAAGAAAATTAAAATCTCATCATGTTTTCTAGTTTTGATAAAGGAAAACAATTAAAGCAATTTATACAGAATTCATAAGCCAATTTTAACTAAAAGACACAGAATGCTTAAATATTAAGTTATCTGACTTAGAGAAAAGTATTCCAGCAAACTATTATACCCCTGATATAATCTAAGTAGAGAGATATGTGTTAGCTCAAACCTAATCCCAGTGTCTCTGGAGGCTGAGGCAGAAGGATCACAAGTTCAAGGACAGCCTCACTAATTTAGAGAAGCCCTAAGTAACTTAGTGAGAACTTGCCTCAGAATTAAAAAGAGCTGAGCTTTTGTCTCAATGGTTAAATGCCCCTGGGTTCAATCTCTAGTATCAAAACAAACAAACAAACGAAAAACTGAGTGCAGAAAAGAAACTTGTTGGAAGAGCTTAAGATCACTAGAAAGACAAAATCCTCCTAATATGTGAAAACATTGAAAAAGAAGATGAGCTATATGAATTAATATAGAGATATCTTCAGTAAGTAATTTAAATTATGTCTGTTTCTATATTTTTAAAATGAGAATATTAGTATCTATATCTATATCTATCTATCTATCTATCTATATATATTTTTTTATACCGGAGAGTGAACTCAGGGGCACTTGACCACTGGGCCACATCCCCAGCCCTTTTTTGTATTTTATTAGAGACAGGGTCTCACTGAGTTGCTAAGTGCCTCGCCATTGCTGAGGCTGGCTTTGAACTCGCGATCCTCCTGCCTCAGCCTACCAAGTTATCTATATTTTTTATTTGTTGCAAAAAATAAATTTATGATTTATAGAAGCCTCAAGTTAGCATTTGGCACACAAGTTTTAGTTATCTAGAATATTTGTAAATATGTATTCTTTTTGTACACGGATGAACGAGTAATATGTGCATTTTCTCATTTAGTTTCAAATTGAAAGCAATCGAGCTTGAGGCTAAATTTTTTTCCCTGCAATTTGTATTATTCAAAATTCCTTTATTTTGCCAACTACTGAAGAATATAAGCAGTTTTGAGATTTTACTCAGATCTCAAATCTCTCTCTTTTGTTCTCTTCCTGGCATTATTTTCCAACCTAGTAGGTTCCGTTTATTTTAGCTCTGTCATCTGTCTGCCTCTTATATTGCTCCATTCAACCTATTCATGTATCCTAGAAAAATTTTTTGAGAATACTAATTTTATCATTTTATGTTCTCCAATTTGATAATTCTGTGTATGAGCTTAAATCCAAATGAATATTCTGGTCCTAGAGCATTTCTGACTGTCTGCTGGTATATGCAAGCCAATCTCTCCCACTTCCTAACCCTAAACTAACACTCTGCTCTGCTCAAAGGCACATGCCCATAGTGTTCCCTTTATGGAAGTTCACTTCCTGCTTTATCTGCTAGGTAAATTCCTATTCATCCTCCAGTGTTTACCTCTGCTGTCACTTTTTTTGCCCAAGCTTTCACTGCCTCTGTTAAGTGAAGTTATTATTATTTCTTTTAATCTTCTTGCTTCTTTGGGTCTTATACTTACAGTAATACATCTTTATATGATACAATATATATTTAATTTCAAGACACTCTTTATTCTATTTTATCAATCCTCCAAAGTAGGGAATGTTAAAGATTTTACCCTCATCATTTGATGCAGTTAAGTTTTAAAATAAACATCAGTTTATCAATTCACTAATCATCTATCTCAGGCACAGATTATGACACATAGACATGTAGATCTCCTTTCACTCATATACTCAAGTCCAAACACTTATACAACAAAAAGGGAATGAAGTATAAAATACACAGTAGTCATTGGGCCACTAGAATGCAATCAGGAATGACTGGCAGGACAATTCAAGCACGCTCACCTGGGCATGCTCATCTATCAAGAATTTATGAAAAATAGCACAAATTTATATAAAAAAATTGAACAAATAGTGACCTTCTATCTGAAACCAAGCTGAAGAACTTATGTGTGGCAGAGGTGATAGAACAAGGTAATGATTCTGACAGAAACAAAACCCCTCAGATAGCCATCACCTCCAAGGCTGTATATCACATATCACTTTCTAGATTCAGGGATTTTCAAGATCAAAAGACCAGATTTCCCCATTCCCTACTATCTGCCAGAGATGGAAAAGACAAAAGAGGATGGGAACACTTCAACAAAAGGCTGGGGAATGTCTGGTAGGGTTTCAGCTGTTGGGAAAAGAGGTCCATGTTGGAGGCTATTAACCTAGAGATTTTGGGAATCTTTGGTGTAGACTGGGATCCCTGTAGACACCCTGGAGTAGGATTTCTGTACTGAGTCCTATAGGAGGAGGAGGAAAAGTGGCAAAGGAGAAGGAAGGAATGTGATACTGGAAAGGAGAGGAAGGGCCAATTCTTCACAAACCCTGTGGAATCTCCTGAAGAAATGAAGCCACCTCAACACAGTCCTGCTCTCACCTGGTGAACTGAGCTGAGCAGAGCTCAGAGCAGTGGGGTCATAGGTGAAAAGGCTGAGGGAGAGGGAAGGGTGTTGAGACCTATGGGCTGAACACCAAAGTCCTACTAGGCTGTGTCACTGAATTTGTATTCCTGAGCACTTGGGTGTTTCTCCATCTTGAACCTTTGTCAACAACTTTTCTCAAGGTCACAAGCCTAAATTCTCCTAGGACCTGAACTGTGTATTTTCCTATGAGGGAATTATTAAAAATGAGGTCCTGAGAACTGATGTAAATAACACAGTCCCATGAGTTCTCAATTCAAGAGATACCCTGCAGTCTTTCTATTATGCTTGTAAGCACTATGGAAATTTCTGAATCTCCCCTGATTTGGTACTCTACCAAAAAGAGAGGAAAATTTAAATTGTCATTTTTTGCACATGATGAGATCAGATTCCTCTTGCTCTGTTACTGACTTGGTTAATCTCATAAGCAAAGAAAACGGAAGCCTCCTCAGTGTTTATTAAGGAAATAAGGATTATTATATTGGTTGCCTCTTAGTCATGCTGATTAATATGAATATATTTTAAAGAAAAAATTTAAAAGTATTTCTAAAATCTAAATTAACTGCAAACTTCGGTTATTCAAAAGATTCATGGCAATTTACTGAATTAACAACAAACTTAGATATTGGTCCCACAAGCAAGTAGTGCTGAGGCATGATGCATTGCATCATTAGATAAACAAAACAGGAAATTAAAATCACAATGAGATGCCATCATGCAATATGATGGCTAACATTAAAAACACTGGCATCTTCACATGTTGACAAGATTATGCAACAATCAGAACTCTTACACACTGATAATGAGAATGATTACAAAAATCATGAATCCACTTTGAAAGACAGTTTGGTGTTATATTGTGAAGTTATATTTACTGTTCAATTCAGCAACTTTACCCATAGGCACAAAAAGAAATGAAAACCTATGTTCACACAAAGACTTGCAATTCAATTGCTCATATCCTTTATTCAGACAAGCCAAAAACTTGGGTAAAAGCAAATCTGTATCAAATAATGTGTAAGTTCACTGTAATTAATCTTCATTCTGTATCCATCAAATGGAATACTACTCAGAAGAAAAATAAATGAACTTTTGATAAATGCAATAACTTGCTTGAATCTTAAAAACATTGTGCTAATCAAAAGAACCAGACAAAAAGTTTACACTGTGTGAGTCTATTTTTATAAAATGCCAAGAAATTGAGTTCAAAGTTACATGGAGATCAGCATATGGGAGCTGACAGTGAAGGAAAGATGCAATCATGCCATGAAGGAGAAATGTTCTATGTCTTGATTTTGGAGCTAGTTACATAGGTGAAAACATTCGTCAATGGAATATTATTTCTCAGTTTTCAAAGTGTACATGTTGCAGAATCATACTGGTCATGTAGTCACATATATACATAAGTAATAATGTCTGTTTCATTTCACTATGTTTCTCATCCCTGCATCCCCTCTCTCTCCTCTCATCAATTCCCTCTACCTAATCTAAGGTAATGCTATTTTTCCTTAGTGCTGCCCGCCTTATTGTGAATTAGCATCCACATATTCGAGAAAACATTTGGCCTTTAGTTTTGTGGGATTGGCTTATTTTGCTTATCATGATATTCTCCAACTCCAACCATTTATTGGCAAATGCCATAATTTCACCCTTCTTTAAAGCTGAGTAATATTTCATTGAGTACATATACCACATTTTCTTTATCTATCCATCTATTGAGAGACACCTAGGTTGGTTCCATAGTCTAGATATCATGAATTGAGCTGCTATAAACATTGATGTGACTGTGTCACTATAGTATGCTGATTTTAAGTTCTTTGGGCATAAGCCAAGGAGTGGGGTAGCTGGGTCAAATGGTGGTTGTTTCTGGCAAACAATTTTTATAATAAAAAAAAATGTGTAATCTCTTTCTTCATGGGAAAAAAATGATTACACTGAATTTTTCCATTTACCTTCTTACTTTGATATATTCTAAGCCTTTTATGCTCTTCTTTGTCCTCTGGGAGGTTGATCTCTAAGGAATATATCACTGACTCCTTTGCCAGCTGGTTTTCAATTCTATATAGACAATTGCAAATTCAAGTTAGTAACAAGAGTACAAATAGAGATATTGTTTTCCTTGCTCTGCACCTGTTTTCTGGTAGTTTCTGTATCCTTGAGTGTCTACAACTCTTGCAGGGAGTCCTTACTCCAGAATTCATCCTGGACCATAGCATCCTGGACCATTACTCACCTTCCCTCCTTAAAGCTGAAGGTAGTAATAACTTCCTGTAGTCGCCAGCCTCTGGGTGTCTCTTTACCTGGGGAGTTTCCCTAATTCTGTCCTTATGTCTATAAGCAGTCATTCATGAAAATTTAAGTTTCCTGCCATATTCATGACTGACACAGTACTGTTTTAAAACAGAAAGAAAAAATGAAAAGAATCCTCTAAATAAAGTAATGGTGAGAAGAGACATTTTTTTAAATGGCTGTTTGAAAATGTTGCTGTTCATATGTGATTTTGTGGCTAAACACTATATATACTATGTATAAAATTCCTCCAATGCTTATACTAAAATTTTGAAAATAGAATTTTATAAAGTGTTAAGCATTCCCATGAAGAGTGAGTTTTGAACCATTTTGTTCTAAATTATGCCATGTTGCAAGTATGTCAAATATCAAAATATATAGTTAAACTTTTAGCTTCTGCTTGGGTAAGTATCCTTTCCACCATAACAACAATGGAAATATACAAAATTATAACTCATCATGAACCAAAGGGCTGATATCACAGGACAACCAAATAGTCAAATATTTAGTAATAGTTGGGACCTCCAAGAAGAGATCACTGACTTTGGCAGAACATGGGAAGAAGAGAGTTCCACCATAAGAGAGGCTTTCATGGAAAAAATGGACAAAGGAAGAAGTTCAGCAGTGAGATAGAACTAAATAAGAGAACCCACTGTACATTGGACATTTTTGAATCACTGAGACAAAGGTAAAGAATGTTTTCAATGAAAAGAAGAACTCAGAGAATTTGAAATAGGACAATAAAAAGAATCAAAGAGACCACATAAAGAGAAAGAAATAATTTTAAAAACCACTAGTTTTTGAGTATAAGACATCTATAAAATCACCCAGAGCTATGGAGCTATATCAAAAGCTATATCAAAAGCTTTACCATGTGTAATTGGAATTGTAGAAAAAATGAGAGAGAATGGGTCAGATGAGATATTTGAAGATATAATGGATGAGAATGTTCCAAAATAATGAAATATTAAAATTAGAGACATAAGAAAGCTCAATGCATACAAATCTGAATAAATACCAAAACAAAACAATGAAAAAGAAATAAACAATTTATATTCAAATATCTGAAAATGAAAAATAAATAGAAGATCCTTAAATGCAACCACAGGAAAAAGAAGTAATATAAAGAGGATAGAAGACAAGAAGTACAATAGTCTTCTTTTCAAAAACAACATAAGCAGGAAACAATGTAATAATATTATTTAATACAGAAAAAGGAAAATAAACCCTGCCTAACCTGAATTCTATAATGATTGAAAATATCTTCCAAAGATAAACTGAAAGTCAATACTTATGTAGAGAAAGTAAATTTCTCTAAATAAATTTCAGGGAATTCATTATCGGAATTCTCTCAAAATACAAAAAAATGTTAGAGCAAATTTTCCAGGCAGAATTAATATAGAATAATTCAGAAATTGTGGTCTACACGAAGAGACAAGAGTGCTGGAAAATATCAAAATGAAGGTAATTCTAAAACTGACATTTTCTTATTATTAATATCAATAAAAGATCATGGCATGCCTAAAGGAAAGATGATAGTATTATATTTTGCACTTGTAGCACATGAAAAATAAAATTATGACAAGAATAGCACAGAGAACTGAGAAAATAACTGTGAGCTTGCTATTATAGTTTCCTATGCAATACATAAAGTAGTGTAATAATACGTGAAGATAGACTCCAATGTACTTAAATATATATTGTAAATCACAAGGCAACAATTTATTGTTGACTGTGGCTCAGTGGTAGTGCACTTGCCTGGCATGTGTGAGGCACTGTGTTTGGTTCTCAGCACCATGTATACAATAAATAAAATAAAATCTAAAACAACTAAAAAATTAAATTAAAAAATGATAAAAAATAATAAATCTCAATGCTACAAAATAGAATAATAAAAAATTCAATTAGTCCAAATGAAGGCAGAGAAGGAGGAAAAGGCAATGAACTAGAAATGAAACAAACAAGCAAAACAACAAAAAAAAGAGTCATTTTAACTAATCATATCAAGAATTATGTTAACTATACCAAGTTGTAGTCCCACCAGCAATACATGAGTGAACCCTTTAGCCCACATCCTCGCCAACATTTATTGTTACTTGTATTCTTGATTATTGCCATTCTGACTGGTGTGAAATGAAGTCTCTGTATACTTTTTAATTTGCACTTCTTTAATTGCTAGAGATGTTAAACATTTTTTCATATATTTGTTGACCACTCATATTTCTTCTTCTGTGAAATGTTTGCTCAGTTCCTTTGCCCATTTATTGATTGGGTCACTTGTTTTTTTGGTGTTAAGTTTTTTGAGTTTGTTATGTATCAAAAGATTTATGCTTTATCGGAAGTGCAGGTGGCAAAGACTTTCTTTCATTCTGTGGGCTCTCTCTTCATGTTCTTGGTTTTCTTTGCTGTGAAGAAGCTTTTTTATGCCATCCCATTTGTTAGTTCTTCATTTTACTTCTTGTGCTTTAGGAGTCTTGTTAAGGAAGTCACTTCCTAAGCTGACATGATGTATATTTGTGCCTACTTTTTCTTCTTTTAGGCACAGAGTTGCTGAAATATAAATATAAATTAAATATGAATGATCCAAGCTAATTAAAAGCCACAGATTGTCAGATTGGATAGGAAATCAATACCAAACTATACACTGGCCACAGAAATTCATTTTAAATGTAAAAATATAGTTAGGTTAAAAGTAAGCAGATGAAATTATGCACCATGGAGACATCATTATAAGAAATTTAGAAAGATCATGTTAATATCAAAGTTGAATTGAGAGCAGGAAATATTACCAAGATTAAAGAGACAACTTATAAAGTAAAGGGTCATATCACTTAGAAGCCATAATAATCCTAAATGTGTATGCACACAATAACAGAGCTTCCATGTACATGGAGAAAAGCTGAGAGAACTGACTAGAGAAGTATGTGCCTAGTGTAGAGGCACATACATGTAATACCAGCCACTTGTGAGGCTGAGGCAATAGGCTTGCTAGTTCAGAGCCAGGCTCAACTACTTAGCAAAGCCCTAAGCAACTCAGTGAGACCAAGTCTCTAAATAAAATAAAAAAAAATAAAAAAAAGATGGTGGGAATGTGGCTCAGTGGTAAAGCACCTTTAGATTCAGTCCCCAGTACAAAAAAAAAAAAAAAAAAAAAAAAAAAGAAAGAAAAGAAACTAAACCTTAACTATAGTGAGATACATCATCATTCCCTTAAAAAGAATCTATAAAACAATGAGACAGAAAATAAGTAAAGATGCAGACAGTCTGAAAACCTATAAATGTCTTCACCTAATTGGTTTTTATAGGACATTTCATTCAAAAATAGCAGAATATAAATTCTTTCAAGTGTTCATTGAAGAATCTCCAAAATAGACCACAATCTAGGTCATAAACTAAGCCCCCTAAGTTTAAAAGAATTAAATTATGCTTCTCCCATATCTTGGCAAACCTGTGTGCAACCATCTAGGATGCAGCCACCACTAGAGCTCACCTTGGATCCCAAATGCTCTGGGCTACCAGTGGATTCTGCAATTGCAACAGCTCTTGAAAATGCAAAGAATGCAAATACACCCTCTGCAAGAAGAGTTGCTGCTCCTACTGCCCAGTAGGCTCTGCTGCATCTGAAAAGCACTTGCAGTAAGCACAGTTGTAGGCCTAATGTCAGCAGGGCTCTGCACTGGGATAAAAATAGATATTAAAAAAAAAAAAAAAAAAAAAAAAAAACCTGAAGCATATTTGTTTGTTTTTTTCAGTGCAACCATGGCACATTTCCTACCTTTGTTTTTTTCTATGAAATCTGTGAACAATAATAAAAGGATGATAAAAATAATTGTTGTATTAGAAAAAAACTTAAGAGAATTAAAAATCACACAAAGGATTATCTTTACTCACAATTGAATTAAACTATAAATCAATATCAGAAAGATATCTGGAAAAATCCTCAATTTATTTGTAAAGTAAGCAACATAATTATAAAAACACATAATATATACAGAGGAGCAAAAGACAAATCAAAAGGGAAATAAAAATATTAAGGAGAAATAAAAACAAATACACAATATATGATGCTTAAGTGCCCCTGGGTTCAACCACTGGTAAAAAAACAAACAAACAAAAAAACAAAAAAACACAGAACAAAACACATATTTGAAATTTTGTGGGATGCCTCTACAAGAAAGTTTAGAATTAAGTTTATAGCACCAAATGCCTACAATATTAGCACACAGGTATGGCATCAAATCAATATTCTTAGCTTCCAACATTAAAAAAAACAAAGCTAGAAGAAGAAATAAAACTGAAAGTAAGTATAAAAATACAAATAATAAGGACCAATTATAAAATAGAGAACTCATAAATTGCCAGTATCAGAAATAAGAGAGTAGTATCAATTCATATTCTATACACATGAAGACAAATGTGGAAATCTTATGAAAACATTATGCCAGTAAATTCAATATCATATGATATGAACAAGTTTATTGAAAGACCTCAGATATCTCAGATATTACCACTCTAACAAGAATAAATAGGCAATTTCATATTGGTTGGCTTTGAAGAAGGACGAAATTTTATATTGGTTGGCAAAGGCTGTACATAACCTCTGGAAGCTGGGAAAAAGAAAGAATCAGATTCTCCCTGGATCCTCCATAAGGAATTAGTCCTTGGACATGGACTGTAATGAAACTGATTTTGAACTTCCGGCCACCAGAACTGTAAGAGACTAAGTACTCATTGATTTAAGCCATCAAGATTGTGGCAAAGTTTTAGAGCAGCCATAGGAAGCCACTTCATATGTACATGTTACCATTTCTTATGACCTTTCTGTTTCCCTACACACATAACAGCATTTGACATGTGAAGGAGTTTCACTACCTATTTATTAAATTAATAGATGAATAAATGGGTTTGTTTGTAATTAATAAAATCTCAAGTCACAACAATGAAAAAGCAGTGCAAGATTATTAGGTTCTAAGACAATTTCAAGGAGTAAAATAAAATATTTGGTCTTGTAGTTCTGAAATATTTGACTATTGAATAGTCAAAGATAGAGGTCTATCTAATGAGGCTAGTGCATGACAACAAGTTACAGAGGTTGGTGAGCCAGGTCAAACTGGTACCAGTAGTAGTAGGGGGATAGGTTTTTGGATTTGGGCTATATTTTTAAGAGAAGCCTGATAAGATTTGTTGATGAATTTGACACATATTGTACAAGAAAAGGAGTCAAGGATGACACTGATTTTTTTCTCCCCAAATTTCACAAGCATGCCTTCTTACACCCTTTCCTATGCCTGTATTCTGATGGGTGGAGGCAGGAGGAGAGAGAAAAAACAATCTCATTTGGAGAGGGCAACAGAAGGTTGTTGTTAGCGAAATTTGCAGGAGGGACGGACGCTCAAACTGTCGAACTGTCGTATAGGAAAAGGAAAGGGGTTTATTGAATTACCAAAGAAACACGTGGAGGGGATGGGGACAAACCGGGGAACTAACGGGAGCTGGAGCACGCGGGAATGGAGAGCAGGAACAGAGAGCGATTTCAGTCCGGGGCTGGCTTAAATAGAGTAGGGGTCATAAAACCCCCTTGGAGTGAGTCCTTGTCCTATAGGCCAGCAGAGGTCGGGGGGGGGGGGGGGGGTAGGGGTAGTGGACAAGGGACTTGCTGGTCAGGTTTTTTGGTCACGCTAAGGATCCTGGGAGCTGTAGTTTTTCACAAGGTACCTGGGGAGGTGTGGCCTTCTGCCTGGGAGACGCAGCCTTCTGCCTAGAACCAACAGTTGTCTCTCAAGTCAGATAAGAATTTCAGTTTAGGGAAGATAGGGATATTGCATGGGTAAAGAATGAAGCAGGAAGGGAAATTCGTTTCTTTAAAGACGGTACCAGAAGAAATTTGTTTTCTCTCGAATCTGTTGAATAGTTTAGTGGAAATCTTTCTATTATTTATATACACATTCATTGCTATAAACTTCCTTTCTAATACTGTTTTTGCTTCATCCCACAAATTTTGGCTTATTGCGTTTCCATTTGCCTTTGTTTAAAAAGGTTTTACATTTCCCTTCTGACTTACAGAATGACCCCTTGTTATTTAAAATTTGTTCATCTCTGTGCATTTGTATAACATCTAGAATTCCTCTGGTTATTGACTTCTAGTTTTATCCCATTGTGACCAGAAAGGATACAAGGTATAAATTTAATTTATTTTGAATTTGTTAAAACTTGTTTTGTGGTAAAGATTTTCTTTCTATCTGTAGGTTCTCTCCTTATGTTATTAATTGTTTCTTTTGTTGAGAAGAAGCTTTTAAATTTAAATCCATCCCATTTATTGATTCTTGATTTTACTTCTTGCACTTTAGGAGTCTTATTAAGGAAGTCAGTTCTTAGGCTGACATGGTGCAGATTGGGGCCTATTTTTTCTTCTGTTAGGTGCAGGGTCTCTGTTCTGGTGCCTAAGTCTTTGGTTCACTTTGAGTTGATTTTTGTGCAGTGTGAGAGATAGAGATTTAATTTCATTTGGTTCCATATGGATTTCCAGTTTTGCCAGCACCATTTGTTGAATAGGCTATCTTTTCTCCAGTGAATGTTTTTGGCACTCTTGTCTAGTATGAGATAACCAAATTTGTGTGGGTTTGTCTCTGTGTCCTCTGTTTTGTACCATTGGTCTATAAGTCTATTTTGGTGCTAATACCATGCTGTTTTTGTTACTATAGCTCTGTAGTATAGTTTAAGGTCAGGTATTGTGATGCCTCCTGCTTCACTTTTCTTGCTAAGGATTGCTTTAGCTATTCTGGGTCTCTTATTTTTCAAATACATTTTTCTTTATTTGAAAAATAAAGAAAATTGCTTTAGCTATTCTGGGTCTCTTATTTTTCAAATAAATTTTTCAAACAAATTTAGCTATTCTGGGTCTCTTTATTTTTTAAATAAATTAATAAATAAATTAATAAGAATTGCATTAAATCTGTATAGCACTTTTGGTAGTATGGCCATTTTGACAACATTAATTCTGCCATCTTCTGAGGTTTGCTTCAGTTTCTTTCTTTAGTGTTCTGTAGTTTTAATTGTAGAGGTCTTTTACTTCTTTTGTCAGATTGATTCCAGGTTTTTTTTTTTTTGTTTTTTTTTTTTTTTTTTTTTTGTTTGTTTTTTTGAGGCTATTGTGATGGAGTAGTTTTCCTAATTTCTGTTTCAGTGGATTTATTGCTGATGTATAGGAATGTGTTTGATTTATGGGTGTTGATTTTATATCTTGCTACTCTGCTGAATTCATTTATTCTAGAAGTTTTCTGGTAGAATTTTTTGGATCTTCTATATATAAAATCATGTCATCAGCAAATCACTATTAGTATATCACTTATAGTATAGTGATAGTTTGAGTTCATAAACCATTAATCTCTAGGATATATAAAGAACTCAAAAAAACTTACACCAAAAAAAACACAAATAACCCAATCAATAAATGGTCTAAGGAATTGAACAGACACTTCACAGAAGAAGAAATACCATTGATCAACAAATTATGAAAAAGTGTTCAACATCTCTGGCAATTAGAGAAATGCAAATCAAAACTACTCTAAGATTTCATCTCACTCCTGTCAGAATGGCAATCATCAAGAATACAGGCAACAATGAATGGTGGCGAGGATGTGGGGAATAAGGTACACTTATACATTGCAGATGGCACTGCAAATTGGTGCAACCACTATGGAAAGTAGTATGGAGATTCCTCAGAAAACTCAGAATGGAACAACCATGTGACCCAGCTACCCCACTCCTTGGTTCATAGCCAAAGAACTTAAAATCAGCATACTATAGCAACACAGCCACATCAATGTTTATAGAAGCTCAATTCACAATAGCTAGACTATGGAACCAACCTAAGTGTCCCTCAATAGATGAATGGATAAGAAAATGTGGTATATATATATTCAATGGAATATTACTCAGCTTTAAAGAAGAGTGAAATTATGGCATTTGCCAGTTAATGGGTGAACTTGGAGAATATCATACTAAGTGAAAAAAGCCAATCCCACAAAATCAAAGGCCAAGTATTTTCTCTAATATGCAGATGCTAATTCACAATAAGGCAGGGGGCACTAGAGAAAAATAGTGATACCTTAGATTAGGTAGAGGGAAGTGAAGGGAGGGTAGGGAGAGGATGTGGGGATGGGAAAGATAGTGGAATAAAACAGATATTATTGCTGTATGTATATATGTGACTACCTGACCAGTATGATTCTGCAACATGTACACTTTGAAAAATGAGAAATTATATCCCATGTATGTATGATATATCACAGTGCAAAAATTCATTCTACTGTCATGTACGACTAATTAAAACCAAACCAAACCAAACCAAAACAAAACAAAACAAAAAACAATTATACTTCAATAAGATGCTTAATGACATGTTTCTAGTGTTATTTGAGCACTTACATTAAAAGCTTTGAGTTGCTTTGTGCTCTGTGTGTCAATGACATTGCAGCACTATGAGCCTAGTAAGGGTCACATAAATCCTGAAGCAATTTGACAGAAAATATACTGTGTCAGTCTAAATCTTGTCCCCAATTGTTAACATGCCTGAAAAATGCAAAAATATGAGACTATCAAAACCTCCACATATACTACATCATGTTAAAATACCTGATAACTTGGTTCTTTCAAACATTCCTCCTGTCAGATAATATGTCTATTGATTTAATCTGATTTTGAATCTGAGTAAAAATCAAAGTACATAATTTATTCTAAAAACTCTAAGTAAATAGCAGAAAGATCAGTAGAGTAGAGGGAAGGGAACAGGGGGAGGGGAAGGAGAGGTAAAGGGGAATACTAAATTGGAGCAAATTATATTCCATGCTTTTATAATTATGTCAAAATAAATCCTAATATATTGTATAACTAAAAAGAACCAATAAAAAGAAAATCAAACCAACACAAAATAAACAAACAAAAGTATATAATCTAAGATTACACCCAGTACAGTTGAATTACCATCTACACCACTACATAATTTAGTAACAATGGCACCCATGTTGGGTTTGAAAAACTGTTGGGGACTTAAGAACACATCGGCGGAAAAGGAACTATTCGGCTGCTTTCCACGCCCTGTTACGGATCTGACCTAAGCAGGAGTCGTTCCTCTGATGTATTGTGGGAACCAAAACTACTCTAAGGTTAGGGTAGGGGGTTCCACCAATACCATTTGCTCATGCTTCCTGTGTGTCCCTGTATTCCTTTTGTTTATTGGTCCTGGTCCCCTATAAACGTTGTCCACCTTCCTCAATAAACTTGAGTTCCAGCGCTGATCTGACTGGGCTCCCTGGTATTTTTCCTGGGTCTTCTGAAGGCGGAGGAGAGAATACCAGTGACCTCTTACCTTCCCATTTTCGCTTTATCGCTGAGGTATGCTTTCCCAGACTTCTTTGCTGGACAGAGAAGGTCCATCCCGGGTCTAGGGATAGCTAAAGACCTCGGCCCCTTTAACTTCCCTACAAAAACATTTTAGAATTGAGTAATTAAATAATGTGACTGAATGGTAAATATTAATACAATGAATGTCCATCTCCTTGAAGACATGGTTACAGTGGGCTTCAACTGGTTTTCAGATGGAATATTTCCATTTGGCTAATTATATTTTCTTTCTTCTGGACTTTTTTGTGAAGAGTTTCAAATCAGAAAGCTTTACAATTTTATTTTACTTATAAAATACCAAATACTCATTTAAGAATAAACATAATACTAGATGTTATTTATAATCAGGGGAAAAAAAAAGAAAAATAAGTGAACTGAATGTTCATAGGTAGTGACTCCTGAAGGGGATGCAGCATAGGAGAAGTTAATTGGAAGATGCACTACTGCCTTGAAACTTATCCCAGCAAGGACTTGGCAGCTTCTATAGATGGGACATGAACTGATGGTGTCCCGGTCCCTTGTTAAGCCTCATGCCCCCTCTAGAGCCCCTCCCAAGAGATTAGTATGAATCTTACATTCACTACACTCACTGATTCCACAACAGAGCAGCTGCCTGCCACTCCCACTTGTGTAATTCATTTTATGTGTAAAAGGAAGAGGAAATTGCTGCTTGGGGGCCTGTTCACTTTCTCTGACCCTCTTGGTCATTTTCTGATGAGACAGAAGAGCCTTTTCAGTTGATCAATGAATTCAACTCCACATATCATGATTTATTTCTTTTTCTAACATTTGCCATCTTACTGCTGAGGTATTTTGACAAGTGGGATGAATTCCCATCCAAGTAGCTCTGACTATCAGAAGTGGTCAAGTTGAGGGCAGCGGACGACACACTAATTTCACCTATTTCTCTCATCTAATTCACAGCTACAAGCAGATCTTAGAGTGTTATCCCCTCAGCATTCTCCAAATCAAGCCATTTTTTCAATAGTATCTGTTTTGCTGTTGACAGTTTATGACTAGGTGATTATCAGAGAAGTGGGCTTCAATTGTTAACGTGTAAAACCTTCCTGTTTCCAGACTGGTGGAAAACATTTTATTTATTTTTCAAATTACATGGAAAAATCTTCCTATAATCCTACATCTTTCAGACTCAACATTACTTTTCAAAAGTAATTGTTAAACTATGAATCCAATAACAATTTAGCAACCTATTTTAATAATGGAATATTATTAGAAGGATCACTGATTCTCTCTTTATGACTTTAATGTTTGACACAGAAAATCACAGTGACGTACTAAGTGTAGAGATTTAAAAAAATCTACCTAAACACATAATTTAATCTTTCTAGAAGAAAATCAAATGAAATCAGTAAGTTTGTTTATAAAAATATAATAAACAAATAGTGTTTTACTATTTCTTACTGGGTGGTGAGGTCTGAGATAATTTGTTGAATGTTAAAAATACTTACCATTGCTTTATGGGACTCAATATTTAAAAGTTATTAAAATGTAAAGTTTCAAATATAATTAAGGAATACAAAGATGTTACATTTATTGTGTGCTTTTATTACCTAAGTACAATTAGTATGTATACAAATGTATCATCAATCTGTTGGTGATGCTATCTATTGAATTTTTTAAGTGGCTTATTGTTTATTTCATTTTAAGGATTTCTGTTTTTTTTTTTTTTTTCTCAGACTCTCTATCTCTTTCTTGAAGTAATCTTTTGCTCCCTGTATTTGTTCTCTTATATCTTTGTTGGTGTGATCAATGGTCGCCTATATTTGATCTCTCATCTCTTTGTTGGAGAGATCAATTTTTGTCTGTTTCCACTCACTTAGGTCATGTTTTAAATCCCAAATCATTTTAATTATGTATAACCCAAACTCCTTGTCTGACATTTCACCTACTGTGCTTTCTATGGCTTTTATTGTTGTAGTATCTTGGTTTGTTTTGGGCATTTTCCTCCCTTGTTTTTTCATGATATCTATGTGTTTTCCTCTCTTGCAGGGTAAGCCTGAGGTATTATGATTTCTGCCCTAATGTCTTATAGCATCCCTACAGGTTACCTGAAACCTCACTTTTTAGGAAAAGATCAATATTACAGCATTCAATGTACCCAAAGTGTATCCATATGTCAGTTAGCTTCTATTTTCATATTTACAGTTTTGTCGCTATAAACTGAAATGATGAGATCAGTTATCTTTGACCTTATACTTTCTATGTTTGCATGGTGGTTTACAGTATCTAATGGTAGAAGGGTGACTTAGGTGTTGGCTACAACATTTATGAGGTAGGATGTGAGAAAATTGAGGTATTAGATTATTTGATTAGTGAGAGTGTAATCATAAGAATTTGGATGTTAGTAGGAGAAACAAAAGACAGGCTTCCCCATGTAAGAGTCCCTGTTAGTTCACAATAGGATAACTGATAGCACCCCTAGTACAGCACCCTCTGGTGTAGCCTGCTCCACAGGGACCTTAGTGATGTCTTACCAAGACCTTTTTGTTGTTCCTTGATAGTAGCCTCACTTTCTCAGTTTTGTGGCAGTAACAGCCTCAAGCCTATAATTTTCTTGATGTTGGGTTGTGTAGCCATGGACCCCCAGTGTGGTGTGTCTCTCTGGGCAGGTGTGGGTTGCCTCTCCAAGTTGTGGGCATGGGGCAGGCTTCTCTCTCTAGATGTGTTCCTGGCTGCAATGTGGTGGAGCAGGTGTTCTGGCTTTCCTCTCTTCGCTTTCCTCCTGGTTCTCTTCCCAGTCTAGGTGAGGTGGTGGGGGTTGGGTGGTAGGCGGCAGGGCCTTTCCTCCAGCTGGTGCCTGCTGCTTCTCCTGGTGGGTGGGCAAGAATCACACAGGTGGTAGGCGGGGCCTTTCCTTTGGCCAGGCCCTTCCTCCCTACTGGCATTCTTTCATAGAATTATTGGTCAGTCCTCCAAGACTCTATTTAAAAAATAATGATCTTTAAAATGTCAAAGAATTAGCAACAATCTTAACTGCTTGCAAATTCCCATATTCTTTTTTCCTCTATTTCTAGAAAGATGTCACTCTATTTAATTTAATTTAATTAGCAGAAAAATTTATATGTTATCTGTTTCCTTACCTATTCTTACAATTTTATAATCACAATGGGAGAAATGGAAGTAAATATCAGAATGAAGGTCCATAGGTAATAAATATTACAATTTTTTCATAACATACAACTCAGGGTAGGTTAAAGCAGAGTACTGTGGGCAGTAGTGTTTGGGGTCTTCTAACAATCACTGAAGAAAAGTGTGTAGTGGTGCCTGTCTCACTAATTCCTACTAGCTAAGAACATGAGGTACCACCCAAGGCATGAAATAAAAATGCATTAGGATGATGCTACAGAGACTATATCTACATCTATTTATCCATTCATACCTCAATTGATCTATATCTATTCATCCCTTTTTAATAAATATACTTCTGAAATAAATATCATTATAAATTCATGTTTAAGGATTAGCTCAAAGCAGCATAATCTTGCCAAAATACTCTGCAATATCTGTTTGCTTTCATTTTCTATCAATAATGATGGACAGGTGATCCTTATGTACTCTTTTTTTTTTTTAAATTTTTATAAAATGTTTATTATTTTAAGTCCAGTGCACTCACAGGGGGTTAACACTTTAAATGTTTCTTTTCTACCAACTGCAGCATTATCTAAGTAAACCAAAATAAACACATTTATCCTAGATGTAAGTCAATTATTAGTATGACTTTTATTTAAAGGATCTTGACTTCCCCCAAATTTCAGCATAGGAAGGTTTATTGTATGTTTCTTTTAGAAGTTGATTTTTAAAAATAGTGTGTAGAAATGAAATGTTCCAAACTGTGTAAAATATCATACCATGTTATTAATCTACCAAATCAAAAGCAACCGACAAGCTAAATAATAAGTTAAAAGAAATAATAATTCTAGCTTATACAGGAATGTGCAGTGTTTTCAAAACTCTTAAGAGTTACCCACTAATACAAACCTCCAAAGCTTAAGAGTTGGAACATGAGTTTCACAGTAACATAATTTTAACCTCCATTTATATTTATTTTAATATATTACTAAGATTTTTATTCTAGGTCACAGTGGTGCTTTCCAGTGTTCATAATTTGCAGTTTCAATTTGTACATATGTAACTAACATAAGGGACACTTCTTCCTGTTACAAACTATCCCTAAGGAGAAAAATAAAACCCAACCCTGCATAGAACTCTGAACATGGTATTACTTAAAACAGATTAAAACAATGTAGTTTTTGATATTTTAGCCATTTTCTAAATACCAGCATGTAAACTTCCCTATTTAGTATATGATAGCACAACTTTATTCACTGAGAAATTCTGCATTCACGTTATTTAACTATCTTTATCAACTTCTGCACTCTTTATAGTTTGTTTATTTTCATTCTGTTTGTTTGCTTCCATTTGAAGGGCCAAAACAATAAAAACCAAAATGAACAAGCATTTTCCTGATGACGAGGAAATAACTCAACCACTTGAGTATTTCTCATATATATTTGCTATTGGCATGTTTGGTGTATTTGTGGCTTTGCTTATTAGGAAGTATCTAGAATTACTACTCCTTCTTGCTTATGTGAAAATTGATTTATTAAAATGTGTGTCATAAAGCTTTTAAAAATTTAGAATGGTCACTCATCCAATTAAAAATTTTTTGTTCATAATATAAGTTAATGTTATTGATCACTTCTGGTTAAATTTATAAATTTTAAATGTTATACTTTACAAGTGCCATCCTTAAGCCTGTGAATAAATATAGGCTAACATAAATTTCTTTCATTACTTTTCTTGCTTTTAAGGAGCTGGTGTCTGGTTCTGTCCACCCCTCAGTAGTCAACAACTTCTGAGAGTAGCTTAGATTCTAGCTTTGTGTTCAGTGTGTTCCCTGTTCTTGTTCCTTTCCTAACCAAGAATTCTCAAAGACATCAAGAGAACATATATTAAGTATATATATATACTATATATATATATATATATATATATATATATATATATATATATGATTTCCAGCTCTTAAATTTGAAAAATAGAAGATGTGGATAGGGATTTTAAAAATAACTGAAATAGAACAAACGAGAATTTTCTTAGATTTTACTTTAAGAAATCACTAACGTCAGACTTCTTTATATATTTTTATATTTTTTTCAAAAAATATTAAATCTCAATTCATTACCATTGCTGTCTACTTTGCATTTTCCCATGGTAGAATATTTCCAAAGTTTCAGATTCATTGTCCTTTATATTCAGGTGTAAGTTCTGGCCAGGGGAAATCAAACTAGAACTATAAAAACTTCCAGTGTTGCTACTTTTATTCAAATTCTATATTCAGAGAAAAATCACTCAAAAACATGACTTTAGAAACATGAACAATTAAGAAAATATCCAGGACACTTGCCATTATATATTAATGTTGATTTTAGTACATTCCTTTATAGCAAAGAAACGTATGGTTTCAGGTAAGATCCTCCGCCACTATGTGCTAAAGAGAATTTTATTCTCAATGAATTAAATACGCTTATATCTCTTTCTCTTCCTTGTGTTTTCTATTTATCATTTACTTTTCACTCAAGAATGTTTTAAGATTGTTCCATTACTTACAATAGAAAAGGTTTGAAAACATCAATAATACAAAATTGAATTATTTTATCTTCATTATTACACACATGCACACCACACAACACATACTCACACAGAGCTGAGTCCTTAGTTCCAAGGAAAAGAAGCATTAAGAAACTGTATTACTTCATGACATGGGTCTGCATGTTTGCAGGTTTAAAAATATTATCCCTAATGTTTGAGCATATTGACAATTCAAGGATGACACTAATGAAACTAAATGGGGAATTCCAAGTGTTTTTAGAAAGAAGGGATTAGAAAATAACAATCTATGGCCTACCTGTCAGTGGTGTAGTTGCCCTGAAAGTCATTTCATATATGAGTTTTTTTATTTAAGTGTTTGATTGCATTTTGGACTATAAATTACCTAGAGAAAGGGTGGGGTAGGAGTGTGGCTTGAATTAGAAGAAACACTGTAAAACAGATAAACTTTTCTAGGCTACTACATCAATGCTGAAAAAGTTCTGCCCGAATCTGATTTAAATGTGGATACTGGTTCCAACGCCACGTCTTCCTTTGATTCCTGGCCTCCTCTCCTGTCTCTACATGACATATAAGTTAAAGACTCATGGTCCTGAGAGGGAACTCCTCCTCTGAGCTGCTGCAGCACCAGTTGATTGCTGTGTCCTGGATGTTCATCTAATTCAGGATAACTGAATATTTTCTTCTTGAAAACTCATCGATGCATTTTAAAGATGCATATTTTATATTTGACTTCATTAAGTCTTATTTTATTTTTGCCTCACAAGATTTACAGCCTATCTTTTTGGTACATTTCCAGAAAAGAAGTACTCTAGTCTACCTCTCTTCCTCAGTTCATTCATTTCAGTATGAGGAGTACTGACTTGGTCATATTATTTCCATCAGTACCCAATCTCTAGTTTATTTATTTATTTTTAGACTATAGGAATCAGCATCTGGGCATCAGAACAGAATACCTGCAAACCATAAGCTTGCAGCTAATATTAATTGGATTCTTTTTGCTTACATAGAAGAAACAATATTCAAGACATACATGAAAATATTAAAGAATTTCCAACATTCAAAACTTTTCCCAAAGAATATCAGTCCATTAGAGGGTATAATTTTGAAACTTAATTATTTCTATTGTATTGGCTTTAAAACACTGGATTTGGGATAATGCCCTTGAATTGCACTGTAAAAACAACTTCATGGAAATCATTACTTTGCCTATGGGATGGGGCATGGAGGTTATTTTTCACAGGATTACTCAACATGACTCTTATCAATGTTCAAGAGAAGTGCATCTCAGAACCCTGTGCCAAGAAAATTTTCACTTTGGCTGAGTAATTGGGTTTATTATCTCACAGACAGTATTAATATTTTAACTGATCCACGTTTTCCTTTTTCATTGACCATAAAGAAGTCCAACTTTAATTTTTAAGAGTTGAAAAAATGCATTTCTTCACTAAAAAAATCTCCCTTGTATGTTTTGAGTATATCTTAATATTTTTAAAGTTTATTTTATTTTATTAGTATTTTGAGATATTTATATGTATAAATAACTTCAAGTGCTAAATTAAATAGAGCATGTGTAAATAAATTAAAATTGTGACATTGCATTATAACAGAAATTTGAGTTTGCTCAGGAATTATACTAAAAATCCAATCTTCTCTTAACCCAGTAAATTCTAATCACAAAGGTTCGAGAGAGAAAAATTCCACTTTTATTTTTGAAAAAAGAATATTAAGAATGTGACATGCATCATAGAAAATCTACTGCGATTACAAAGATAGAAAGAAATCTGAACCCATTAAATTACCAAGCAGCTAGAACCTAGGACTTATGTGTGTGTTTCAAGATGAACAATAACTAGTTGACAAGTAAGAGCATTCAAAAGCCAGTTGTCAAACATTTTATCCTAACATCTGCTGTCATTTGGGTGGTCATGTGTTAGCTAATTGATTTTATCCAGAGCAAAAACAAATTTCTCAAATGCTGATGATAAGAGGTAGTCTTGCAGCTCTGAGTAAAGAGCTCAAGGAATTAAAACCTACCCTCAAAGAAGCTGGGACTTGGGAGGCTATTTACCTTGATGTTTGCATATTTCAAAGAGATGGCTCCCAGATCCTTGGGAAAGACCCACCATGGGTCATTAAGCAGACAAAAAGCCTATCTAATCCTTAACAAAACTTATATGCATTTCTAAGAGAGGAGAGGGTATGTACAAACTTTCTAAGCTAAATAAAGGAAAGGAGGAGAGAGAAATCTCTGCCAACAAAGAGAAATAGCCTCTTATTTGTAATTTAAGTTTTTCTTCAAAAGTTCTTAAGTACATTAAAAATAATAAATGAAAATTAATGCATGCCCTTCATTTAAATCATCATAAAATATCAGATTTCAGGTTCTTTTACCCCATTAAAACACATGTTCCTTAACATGTCTGGAACTTTGGGCACATTTGTCACTTACACTGAAGAACAAAATCAGTGAAATGGGCCCCAGGCTGATCCAGGAATGATCTAATCTATAGAGCCCATGTTCTGGTTCCTCATAGAAGACAAAAATGCTACGTAGTCAGGTGATAAGGAAATAAAGCTCCCTTCTTTCTCCTACACATAGGACTGAATGTGAAAATAGGACAAGTGTCCTTGGTTTCCTCTTTTCTCATCCTTGTTTCTAAATCCCTCTCTCACTTCTTTGTTTGCCTCTTCTCAGTATCTTGCAGTTGTCCAGGTCATATTCTGCTCATTTATCTCGTGCCTCTTCTTTCTTCTTTTATTCAATCTACATATGTATAAATTTATCCACTACCCTTCTCTGTGTTAAATCTTTCTTAAATTTTCCTGTGTACCTATCTTAGCTTAGTGTAAGGAATGTAATCTGAATGGGAAAAAAAGTGCTTGTGTAAGTAAGGTGAAAAAAAAAAAAAAAAAAACTGTAATCATCCTAAACTCATTTGTAACTTCATCACACATGAAACATGGGTCACATTTCATGAACCAACCACCTCCTCAAGTTTTAAAAATTTAGCAGTATAACAAAAATGAAAGACATTCAAATTGAGCATCAAGAGGTATTTTCAGTGCAGTGGTGTTATTAAGAGTACACACCAGCTCAGTGTGGTGAAATGAACTGGAGTTAAGTTTGTCCAAGTTATTTTTGAATTTTTTCTGTTCTAATTGAAAATTGACTTATTGACTTTTAACTTTTGCTCAGAGTTTCTCTTTTCTATTAGTTTCATGAATGTTTTAATAGAGCAGCAGCAGCAGACCAGTATAAGAGGAAGCCAAGTGCAACAGGCCCAATTTTTAAGACTAGTTCTTGGAAAGTGATTCCTCAGACGCATACTTAAGAAAATGAAGAAGAGCATAAGGAAACACTGGGGTGTGGGGTTCCCAGAAAAATTAAATGTAGTTCATCTTCTGTCAAACTTAATTTAATTGAAGAATAGGAAACACTACCTTCCACTTCCACTTTGGAGTATAAAACATAGTAACTGCTTTACATACTAATTGCCTTTATCACTCATGATGAATGTTCTTCAGCCTAATCACCTCATCATTATCATGAGTGGATATATTGGAAAGCAGAGAAAAGAGCATACATGGGTTAAAAAATTATTGTGTATGAATGAACTATCTAAACTACATTCTCTTTTGTTTTCATGAAAAATGTTAAGGGTCACCTTACTTCCAAGGAAAAGTTACCACGGCTTTGAACGTTTGGAGACATATCAGGAGAGAAGACTTTATTTTGTGGAATATTAAAAATATAGTGTGCTGTGTAAAGTACCTTATTAATTGTGCTCTTCTCCCCTTGAATTGGGAAGAGAGAGAAATCACTGCAGGCTAATGAAGAACAAAGGTCTTACCTTATTCCTTCAACAACATAATTTTTAGTACATATTTGATGTTCTGTAATACAAATTGGCTTCAATTTGCACTGCTTTATTAATTATAGGATTAACTGAAATCTATTCATTGAAGATCTCTCATCTACTTGGGAACTAAATAATTTTGATATTTAAATAAAAGCCTGTGTTGAAGTACATTTTCTACTTACTATCTTGCTCACAACTTTTTATTAGTGTCCTTTAAAAGAATCACCTTGAAAAATAAATATAAAAAGAAAATTTTCAGTAATATTTATCTCTAAATCTTTTTTATGTGATGTTAGATTTTTAATTTAAATGCTCATTGTTTTTATTTTAATCTGATACATGGTTTATACATTTCAATGAAAAATTTCCATGCCTTTTTTCTAACCACAAAACAATTTTAAAATTATTAATGATACAACAATATCAATAACCATGTTAGTATCTCTTTATTAAGATCTTCTGATGAGCTAGGTACATCATTTAGAGCTTTTTCTAAATATCCTTGAAGGCAGAGCTTTGAAGGAAATATGACCTCTCTGTTCAGAGTCAAGAAAGTTGGCATTCAAGAAAAGCAACTTGGGTAAAAAGGGGCCAAGCCTGAATTTGGAGACACGATGGTTAATTTCAAGGCCATTATGTGGTTCTGTGTCCCAGGGACTAGAGTATCTGAAATGCATCTGGATTTTTTTCCCCAGAGAAGAAATATGTTTGGAAAGACCAAAGTAGGAAGAACACAAATCAGAACGGATTAGTTCAGAATGTAGGGAGGAGGGTTTGAATTTTATATACCATATTGTGAGACCAATATAGAAAACATTCTCTATCTTATCTAGCATATTCAAAGGAAAAGGGAGAACAAGTTCACAGGCAAACACTTTCATTCATGCAGACAGTCCAATGTCCTAGGCACTGCAACCCAGGTCACTGGAGAGTGAGTATGCCATCTCCAATCCCATTGCCAAGGCAATGTGAATGCATATGCACCACCTTGATCCCTATTCTGTATTTCAGAGAAAAATAAAAAAATATAGAGACAAGATTTTCATAGAAATATCTTTTATTGTGGAAATATTTACAGTAGGAAATCTGGGCACGAATTAAACCTCAACAATAACAACAACAGAAAAGAAAAATAAGAAAATTATGAGATATGCACCTGATAAAAAATGCATATTAAAATTATGTTTCCAGATCCAGTCCCGCCGACCTCCGCCCCAGAGCAGGAGACAGCAAGGACAGACCCGCCAACTCTGCTTAGAGTGCAGGTGGGCCTGGGGCAGTCCCAGGGTCCTACATCAGAGTGCCACCAGGCCCTGGCTCCATCCAGGCCCGCCCACCTCCACCCCAGAGCAGGAGACAGCAAGGACAGACCTGCCAACTCGGCCTGAGCCCAGGCGGGCCCAGGGCAGTCCCACTGACCTTCCCCCAGTGTGGTTAGCCCCAGACCACCACAGGAGCTCAGATTCAACCAGTTCAGCCTGTGCCAACCAGTGTAAACCCAGCTTCAGGTAGCATACTTTGAGGGTCAGTGGCAGGTTCTGATAGTCCAGTGCTAAGGGGAGGCACAGACAACCTGCAAGGGTATTAAAAAATATAGGGAAGAATCTGTAATAACTCAGATCTATACTGCAAAAAGTAAAGCAATAGACATCATGAAAAAACAGGAGAGGAAAATACCCCAAACAAACCAGGATTCTATAATAACAGAACCCATGCTCAGCCAAGTTGAAGAAATGTCAGAGAAGGAGTTCAGAAGGTTCATAATTAAAATGATCTGTGAATCAAAGAATGACCTAAATGAGCAAATACAGGCAAAAATTGACCACTACAACAAAGATATAAGAGAGCAAATACAGGTAGCAAAAGATTACTTCAAAAAAGAGATTGAAACTCTGAAAAAAAAAATAGTCAGAAATCCTTGAAAAGAAGGAAACAATTAACCAAATAAAAAACACAATTGAAGGCATCACCAACAGACTAGATCAACTGGAACAAAGAACTTCTGACAATGAAGACAAAGTATATAATCTTGAAAATAAAGTTGACCACACAATGAACATAGTAAGAAACCATGAACAGAACATCCAAGAAGTATGGGACAGCACCAAAAGACCAAATATAAGAATAATTGGGATAGAGGAAGGCACAGAGTTTCAAACCAAAGGAATGCACAACCTCTTTAATGAGATAATATCAGAAAATTTCCCAAGCATGAAGAATGAATTGGAAAACCAAATACAAGAGGCTTATAGGACACCAAATGTACAAAATTATAACAGATCCACACCAAGACACATTATGATGAAAATGCCTAGCATACAGAATAAGGATAGAATTTTAAAGGCTGCAAAAGAGAGGAATCAGATCACATATAGGGGGAGACCAATTCATATCACAGCAGATTTTTCAATTCAGACACTCAAAGCTAGGAGATCATGGAACAACATATTCCAAGCTCTGAAGGAAAAGGGATGCCAACCAAGAATCTTATACCCAGCCAAATTAAGCTTTATATTTGAGGATGAAATAAAAACCTTCCATGATAAACAAAAGTTAAAAGAATTTACAAGTAGAAAGCCAGCACTACAGAACATCCTTGACAAAATATTCCATGAAGAAGAAAAGAAAAACAATGATGAAAATCAACAGAGGAGGTATTACACTAAATGAAAAAAAAAAATTAAAAGAGAAACCACGTCAAGGTAAATACCAGAAATAAAAATGGCTGGGAATACAAAACTCATCTCAATAATAACCCTGAATGTTAATGGCCTAAACTCACCAATCAAAAGACATAGATTAGCAGACTGGATCAAAAAAACAGACCCAACAATATGCTGCCTCCAAGAGACTCATAGGAAAAGACATCCATAGGCTGAGGGTAAAATGTTGGGAAAAATCCTACCACTCATATGGACAGAGGAAACAAGCAGGGGTTTCCATCCTCATATCAAATAAAGTAGACTTCAAGCTAAAGTCAATCAAAAGGGATAAAGATGGACACTATATACTGCTCAAGGGAACCATACACCAACAAGACTTAACAATTATAAATATATATTCCCCAAACAATGGAGCATCCATGTTCATCAAACAAACTCTTCTGAAGTTTAAGAGTCAAATTGACCACAACACAATAATTCTGCGTGACTTTAACACACCTCTTTCACCAGTGGATAGATCTTCCAAACAAAAGCTGAACAAAGAAACTATAGAAATCAAAAATACAATAAACAACTTAGACTTAACTGACTTATATAGAATATTTCATCCTTCAACAAGTGACAATTTCTTCTCAGCAGCACATGGATCTTTCTCTAAAATAGACCATATACTAGGCCAAAAAACAACTTTGAGCAAATACGAAAAAGTTGAGATTCTTCCCTGCAGTCTATCCAACCATAATGGAATGAAATTAGAAATCAATGATAAAATAAGAAATAAAAGCTACTCCAACACCTGAAGACTAAATAATATGCTACTGAATAAACAATGGGTTGCAGATGACATCAAAAAGGAGATTAAAAAATTTTTAGAGGTGAATGAGAACACAGACACAACATATTGAAATCTTTGGGACACTATGAAGGCAGTTCTAGGAGGAAAGTTTATTGTATTGAGTTCATTCCTCAAAAGAAGAAAAAGTCAACAAATAAATGACTTAAAATTACATCTCAAAGCTCTAGAAAAAGAAGAACAATCCAACACCAAAAGTGGTAGAAGACAGGAAATAATTAAAATCAGAGCTGAAATTAATGAAATTGAAACCAAAGAAAGAATTGAAAAAATTGACAAAACAAAAAGTTGGTTCTTTGAAAAAATAAATAAAATTGAGAGATCCTTATCCAGGCTAACAAAGAGAAGGAGAGAGATAACTCAAATTACTAATATATGTGATGAAAAAAGGAAATATAACAACAAACACTATGGAAATACAGGAAATAGTTTGAAATTATTTTGAAAACTTGTACTCCAACAAAATACAAAATGCTGAAGGCATCGACAAATTTCTAGAGTTGTATGATGTGCCCAAACTTAAGCAAGATGATATACATAATTTGAACAGACCAATTTCAATCGACAAAATAGAAGATGCCATCAGAAGTCTACCAACCAAAAAAAGCCCAGGACCAGATAGATACACAGTTGAGTTCTACAAGACCTTTAAAGAAGAACTGATACCAATATTCTTCAATTTATTTCAGGAAATAGAAAAAGAGGGAGTACTTCCAAACTCATTCTATGAGGCAAACATCACCCTGATCTTCAAACTAGGCAAAGACACATCAGACCCATATCTTTAATGAACATAAATGCAAAAATTCTCAATAAAATTCTAGCAAAATGGATACAGAATCATATCAAAAATATAATACACCACGATCAAGTGGGGTTCATTCCAGAGATGCAAGGATGGTTCAATATACGGAAAATAATAAATGTAATTCACCATGTCAATAGACTCAAAGATAAGAACCATATGATTACCTCAATAGATGCAGAAAAAGCATTTGACAAAATACAGCACCCCTTCATGCTCAAAACACTAGAAAAACTAGGGATAACTGGAACATATCTCAACATCGTAAAAGCTATATAATCTAATCCCCAGGCCAACAATATTCTAAATGGAGAAAAATTGAAAGCATTCCCTCTAAAAACTGGAACAAGACAGAGATGCCCTCTTTCACCATTTCTATTCAACATAGTAATTGAAATGCTGGCCAGAGCAATAAGACAGATGAAAGAAATTAAAGGGATGCAGATAGGTAAAGTAGAACTCAAATTATCATTATTTGCTGATGATATGATTTTATACCTAGAAGACCAAAAAATTCCACCAGAAAACTTCTAGAACTCATAAATGAATTCAGCAAATTAGCAGGATACAAAATTAACACCGATAAATCTAAGGCATTTATATATATATATATATCAGTGACAACTCCTCTGAAAGGGAAATGAGGAAAACTACCCCATTTACAATAGCATCAAAAAAAAAAAAAAATCCTTGGGAATCAACTTAACTGAAGATGTGAAAGACCTCTATAATGAAAACTACAGAACACTAAAGAAAGAAATTATGGAAGACCTTAGAAGATGGAAAGATCTACCCTGTTCTTGGATAGGCAGAACTAATGTTTTCAAAATGACCATACTACTAAAAGCACTATACAGATTTGATGCAATGCCAATCAAAATCCCAATGACATTCCTCATAGAAATAGAAAAAGCAGTCAAGAAATTCATCTGGAAAAACAAGAGACCCAGAATAGCTAAAGTAATCCTTAGTAAGAGAAGTGAAGCAGGTGGCCTCACTATACCAGACCTTAAATTATACCACACAGCAATAGTAACAAAAACAGCATGGTATTGGCACCAAAATAGGCCAGTAGACCAATGGTACAGAGTAGAAGATACAGAGACTAACACATATAATTTCAGTTATCTTATATTAGACAAAGGCGCCAAAAATGTACATTGGAGACAAGATAGCCTCTTCAACAAATGGTGCTGGGAAAATTGGAAATCCATATGCAATAAAATGAAATTAAACCTCTATCTCTCACCATACACAAAATTCAACTCAAAGTGGATCAAGGATCTAGGAATTAGACCAGAGACACTACACCTAATAGAAGAAAAAGTAAGATCTAATCTCCAACATGTTGGATTAGGCCTCAAGTTCCTTAATAAGAATCCTGTAGCACAAGAATTAATACCAAGAATCAATAAATGGGATAGACTCAAATTACAAAGCTTCTTCTCAGCAAAAGAAACAATCAGTGAGGTGAACAGAGAGCCTACTAATTGGGAACAAATTTTTACCACATGCACATCAGATAGAGCATTAATCTCTAGAATATATAAAGAACTCAAAAATCTTAACACCAAAATAATAATAATAATAATAATAATAATAATAACCCAATTAATAAATGGGCCAAGGAACTGAACAGACACTTCTCAGAAGAAGATATACAATCAATCAACAAATACATGAAAAAATGCTCAACCTCTCTGGCAATTAGAGAAATTCAAATCAAAATCACTCATGATTTCATCTCACACCTGTCAGAATGGCAGCTATTAAGAACACAAACAACAATAAATGTTGGAGAGGATGTGGAGAAAAAGGCACACACATACATTGCTGGTGGGACTGCAAAATGGTGCAGCCAATATGGAAAGCAGTATGGAGATTCCTTGGAAAACTTGGAATGGAACCACCTTATGACCCACCTATCCCACTACTTTGTCTTTACCCAAAAGACCTGAAAACAGCATACTACAGGGACACAGCCACATCAATGTTTATAGCAGCACAATTCACAATAGCTAAACTGTGGAACCAACCTAGATGCCCTTCAGTAGATTAATGGATAAAGAAAATGTGGTATATACACACAATGGAATATTACTCATCAATAAGAGAGAATAAAATCATGGCATTTGCAGGAAAATGGATGGAGTTAGAGAATATAATGCTAAGTGAAGTTAGCCAGTCCCAAAAAGCCAAATGCCAAGTGTTTTCTCTGATATAAGGAGGCCAATTCACAGTCAGGTTGGGATGGGGAGCATAGGAAGATTAGAGGAACACTAGAATTGCCAATGGTGAGGGAGGGGAAGGGAGGGGGCAAAAGGTGAAGGAAAAAAAAAAAAGATGGTAGAATGAGATGGATATCATTACCCTAAGTGCATGTATGAAGTCACGAATGGTGTGAATATACTTTGCATACAACCAGAGATTTGTAAAAAAGTGCTCTATATGTGTAATATGAAATGTAATGCATTCTGCTGTCATTTATAACATCTTAGAATAAAAAATAAATTTTTTTTTAAATTATGTTTCCAGAGATGCTGCTGCCACAGATGCCACTGCCACAGATGCTGCTGCCACAGACAACACTGCTGTGCTCAGAGGTCTCTTCTCTGGCATGGCCTTGTCTACCTCCGAATCTACCTCTGTGGTCACTGCAGTTGACAAAAGGAAGTCTTCTAAGTCCATTCAGCTGGCACCTGCACTACTGCCATTGCTGCCGACTCTGATGCTGCTGCTGTCATCCCAAGGTCACTTGGAGGTCTACTTTCTGGATGCTGATGCCCTTGCAGCTGCAACCACAAGCAGCTGCCACAGAAGACATCGCTTCCCCAGATGCAAGTGACAAGGAGACCGTTGCTGATCCTCCGGAGATCACCTGGTGATGCTGCCCCCACAGCTGCAGTTGCAGGCACTGCTGCAGTCACTGCTGCTTTTGACCCACTGAGTGCTGCCAATAACCACTGTAACTACTGTTGCTGTCACTGCCTAGATGACTGTTGTTGGAGGAGACTTCAAGTTTGGTTGCACATTGATATACCCATTTGGGGACATCATCCAGGGCCTGGGGTCCAGGTGCCAGTAGGCTTACCACCACAAAAGCATCTGTCTAGGGACTTCTGCCAGAATCTGCAGGTCCAGTGTGGGGTTGTTTGCAGGTTTGGAGGTGCCTGGGGTCTTCCTGCTGAAAGTACTGGTGGCTCTTGTCTTGTTGCTGCAACTCAGGGTTGCACGTTTGCATAAATGGTCTCTCTGCAAGTAGTAGCAGCATTGAGATCTTGGGTCTGCAGCGTGGCCGATTCTGAGGTATCTGAAGTACAGATTGGTGGGATAGTGACTGGATCTATGAGGGCTAATCTGAGTCTAGTGATCCTGAGAAATAGGGCTAAGAAACTTGAACGCTGACAGAGACAGTTCGACTTTCCAGCAAGATTTATTTTACTTTTCAATTCACTAATCTCTCTAACATATTTGGAACAGTGTTTTTTATGCATCAGTGTGTGGAGGACAATGATATATAAATGGAGTTTTGCATTTTTGTTGTATTCTTATGTCTTAATGTTTTTCTTTTTGTTCATATTCTTCCTCTCTCTTGTCTGTTTCTTTGGATTTTCTTTCCAACTTTTCTCCAACCAACAGCCAATCTCTGGTGGCTCCACTTCAACTCTTCCTGTGAATTTTTACTTCTAGCTTCTCTGTTCTCTCATCCACCATACGAAATTGTAAACCATTTTAACAAATTTTCTGTTTATACCACAGATAGTTATTGAACTCATCATTTTGGTTTAATGTAAGAAAGCAGTAGATGCCTTAATGGGAGCTATTAGGCTTAAGAATATATAGTGTTTACACTGGGTGCTTTTGATATTGGTCTCACCATTAAAGGTAAGGTGCTGGAAAATCTTCAGGGACACTATAGGTCTACAGGATAGAATTTGTGCTGCCTTAGAGCCATACTTTTACATGGAAAAACACACTAACAACATGAAAAAAGAAGGGAATAAAGTGCCCCAGACAAACCAAGATACTTCAACAACCAAAAACACTGATAACACAGTAGAAGAAATGTCCAAGGAGTTCAGATTGTACGTAGTTAAATTGATCTGTGAGGAAGGGATAGTATAAGGAGTGAAATCAAAGAAAAAACACAGGAAGTGAAAGATCACTTCAAAAAGGAGTCAGAAGAAGATACGCAATTAATCAACAAATACATGAAAAATGCTCAACATCGCTGGCAATTAGAGAAATGCAAATCAAAACTACTCTAAGATTTCATTTCACTCCAGTCAGAATGACAGCTATCAAGAACACAAACAATAATAAATGTTGGAGAGGATGTGGGAAAAAAGTCACACTCATACATTGCTGGTGGGACTGCAAAATGGTGCAACCATTATAAGCAGTGCGGGGGTCCGTGGTGGACTTTGCAAGAGGTGCAATGTAGCACAATCTATCGGGGGGCTGCCAAAGAGGGTTGTAAGCTGGGGGGGGGTCTATGCCAGCGCTCAACGTAGCATGAAGTAAAGGATTCAGCCGGTGGCGGAAGAAATCAGCACACACAGACAACGAGTTAGGCTGCTGAATCTTCTCTCTTTACTTTCACTTTGTTATAGGTATTTAAGCATAATTTTTGGCAGTACAGATTGTTTATATTTTCTTTTGTGATTTCATTACAGACATGACTTAATTTATAGATTACATTTTAGACAGATTAAATTTCTTATCCTATATTTTTCAAGGTTTTGAGGTCACTTACACATTTTCAAGGCCCTGTACGTAACTGTCTGGGTATGTATTCTCTGAAACTGTTTTCTCTGTGCACCATTCAGGATGTCTGATAAAAGTCAACTTTCTCTGGGATTCCAAAGCACTATTGTTTTTCTTTTATAGCAGTTGTTTATAAAACCTAGAAGCAGGGAAAGGGGGGACAAAGCTGAATATTAACTCTGAAGTACTTTTTACTCTAAGGAATTTATATCTACTTTAAATGTAAAAGAAATCTATTTTCAATCACAAAAAGACTCTTAAAGCTTAATAACTAGGAATTAAGTACTTATAGAAAAAGGTTGTGTTACTCCTTCTATGTTTTTTTATGATTTAGGTAGATTTCAAAAAAGATAAATTTACAGAATTAGTCTGGATCTAAATAATTGAAATAGCAACATTTGGTGGCCATATATATGAATAAAGAACAGAACAGCAAGTAAATAGGAGAACCTACGCAGTCAAAGTTAACTCTTTCAGCACCATGATATCTTTCATGAAAAAAAGAGAGGGTTTTATCAACAGAAAGGTATAGGGAAGCATAGGGAATATGAGAGATCACATTGGAGGAACAGCCACTAGCTTATCCTTGTGGTGGTTTGATTTTTCATCATATGTCAGGGCAACACCCCTGGGCTAGGCCAAGTCCATTTATCAGGAAGTCATGTTTTTGGCTGACGTGTTCTTAATGTCCCCAACATTTCTTTTCCCCTTTTCTGTTGATGGGAGTCCATCTTACTCAAGAGTGCACCTGTCTTAGGTTGTCATACCTCTGAAGATCTTACCCATCTCTGGCTGCCACTCTAGCACTTCAGGTGGACTTACCCAAGGCCAGCAAGCCACGGTGGCTGAGGGGAAGACATGGGACAGAACAGTCGCCTTTGGGAAGGCTTCCTATGGATGATTTAGACTTCCACATCCTGTCAAGGACCGTAGCCTAGTTCATAGGGCTCCCAATCAGCATTGCTGAGGGCAGCATATTGTTGGTAGACCACCATAAGCTGTACCGATTTTGCCCTGTCCTTAAGGAAGATGCCACAACAAAGCAGTATGGAGATTTCTTGGAAAACTGGGAATGGATCCACCCTATAACCCAGCTATCCCACTCCTGGGTCTATTCCCAAAGGACTTAAAAACAGCATATTACAGTGACACAGCCACTTCAATGTTTATAGCAGCACAATTCACAATAGGTAGGTTCTGGAACCAACCTAGATGTCCCTCAGTAGATAAGTGGATAAAGAAAATGTGGTATATATATACAAAATGAAATTTTACTCAGCAATAAAAGAGAATAAAATAATGGCATTTGCAGGTAAATGGATAAAGTTGGAGAATATAATACTTAGTGAAATTAGTCAATCTCAAAAATCCAAATACTGAAAGTTTTCTCTGATATAAGGAGGCTAGTTTGCAGGGAAAATATGGGGGCTGAGGTTTGTAGCTATCCCTAGACCTGGGATGGACCTTCTCTGTTCAGCAAAGAAGGCTGTGAAAGCATACCTCAGTGATAAGGCGAGATTGGGAAAGGTAAAAAGGTCGCTGGCTTTCACTTCCCTGTCTTCAGAAGACCCAGGGAATAACCAGGGAGCCTGGTCAGCACTGGAAATCAAGTTTATTGAGGAAGGTGGATGACGTTTATAGGGGACAAGGGCCAATACTGGGACACATAGGAAGCATGAGCAAATAGCATTGGCAGAGCCCCCTACCCTATACTTAGGGCAGTTTTGGTTCCCACGATACATCAGAGGAACACCTCCTGCTTAGGTCAGGTCTGTAACAGGGTGTGGAAAGCAGCCAAAGAGTTCCTTTTGGCCGATGTGTTCTTAAGTCCCCAACACTAGTTCACAATGTTGTTGGATAGGGGTACAAAGGACGATTAGAGGAACACTAGAATGGTCAAAGGGAAGGGAAGTTAAAGGAGGGAGCAGGGGGGGGGGGAAATTGGTGGTTGAATGAGACATATATCATCATCCTAAATGCATGATTGAAGACCTGAATGGTATGAATATACTTTGTATACAAACAGTTGTATGTAAAAAGATGCTATATATGTGCATTATGAATTATAATACATACTACTATTATAAATAAAAAATAAAAAAAGTTAGAGATTGTGTGAGAGAGAGAGGAAAAAAAAAACAAGCAGAAATCATCAAAATGAAGGAATCAGTAAACCAAATTATAAATTCAATAGAACACATCATGAAGAGACTGGACCACTTGGAATACAGAACCTCAGACAATGAAGACAAAATATATAACCTTGAAAGTAGAGTTGATGATGCAGAGAATATGGTGAGAAACTGTTGGAAATCCAAGAATTATGGGATAACATGAAAAGAGCTATAGGAATAGATGTTAATAAGAGTTATAGGAATAGATGAAGGAGCACAGATACAAACCAAAGGAATGGACAATCTTTTCAATGATATAATAGCAGAAATTTTCTCAAACCTAAGGAATGGAATGGAAAATCAAATACAAGAGGAATACAGGACTCCAAAGGTATAAATTACAGCATACCCACACCAAGACACATTATAATGAGAATGACTAACACAGAGAATAAAGATAAAACCTTAAAGGCTGTGAGAGAAAAAAATTAAATTACATACAGGGGAAAACAATTTGGATCTCAACTGATTTCCCAACCCAGACCCTCAAAAACTAGGAGGTCCTGGAATAATATATTTCAAAATCTAATATATTTCAAAATATATTTGAAAGAAAACAGGTGCCAACCAAGAATTTTATATCCAGCAATTTTAAGTTTCAGATTTGAAGATGAAATTAAAACCTTCCATGCTAAACAAAAATTAAAAGAATTCACAACTAGAAAGCCTACACTATAGAACATTCTCAACAAAATATTCTATGAAAATGAAGTGGAAAAAAAAATAATGTGAAAACCAGCAAAGAGAGGTTCTACAGTAAACGAACATTCAACCAAATGAGAAATTGAGACAAATCAAAAACCCATAAATAATTCAAAATGACAGTGAATACAAATCATATCTCAATAATAATCTTGAATGTTAATGGCCTAAACTCATCAATCAAAAGACATAGACTGGCATATTGGATTCAAAAGCAAGACCCAACAATAAGCTGTCTTCAAGAGACTTACCTCATGGGCAAAGACATCCACACGCTGAAGGTGAAACGATAAGAAAAAACCTCATCATTCATACGGATTGCATAAATAATCAGGGGTTTCCATTCTCATCTCAGATAAAGTAGACTTCAAACCCAAGTTAATAGAAGAGACAAAGAAGGATATTTCATATATCTTAAGGGAAGTACATATAAGCAGGACATAACAATTATAAAAATTTATGCTGCAAACATTGGAGGAGCTATGTACATCAAACAAACACTTCTCAGTTTCAAGAATCAAATAGACCACAATACAGTAATACTGGGTGACTTTAACACACCTCTCTCACTACTGGACAGACCTTCCAAACAAAAATTAAATAAGGAAATGATATAACTAAATAATACAATCAATAATTTAGACTTAATAGACATATGTAGAGCATTTCATCCATCGATGAGCAAATATACTTTCTTTTCAGCAGCACATGGCTCCTTCTCTAAAATAGACCATATCTTATGCCACAAAGCAACTCTTAGTAAATACAAAATAAATAAATAAAAACAGAGATTATAGCCTGCATTCTATCAGACCACAATGGAATGAAATTAGAAATCGATGATAAAATAAAAAATACAAGCTACTGTAACAAATGGATAGTAGAAAAAATCAGGATTAAATTAAAAACTTAGAGGTAAATGAGAACACTGATACAACACATCAAAATCTCTGGGATGCTATGAAGGCAGTACTAAGAGGAAAGTTTATTGCATTGAACATATTCATTATCAGAATAAAATGTCAACAAATAAGTGACCTAACACTACATTTCAAAGACTTGGAAAAGAAGAACAAATCAACACCAAAAGCAGTAGAAGACAGGAATTAAAATCAGAGCAGAAATCAATGAAAGTGAAACAAAAGAAACAATTGAAAAGATTGACAAAACAATAAGCTGGTTCTTTGAAAAAATAAATAAAATAGATAAAACCCTTGTTCATGCTAATGAAAAGAAAACTCAGATTACTAAAATACAAGATGAAGAAGGAAATATCACAACAGACATGTTTGAAGTATAGAAGATAATTAGAAACTATTTTGAAAATTTATATTCCAACAAAATAGAAAATATTGAAGACACCAAAAAATTTCTAGAGACATATGACCTACCCAAACTGAATGAAGAGGTCATACATTATTTAAACAGATCAATTTCAAGTAATGAAATAGAAAATGCCATCTTTTGATGAAAAGCCTACCAGCAAAGAAAAGCCCAGGACCAGATGGATTCTCAGCCGAGATCTACAAGACTTTCAAAGAATAAGTATTCAAAGTATTCTGGGAATAGAAAAGGAGGAACCCTTACAAACTCATTCTATGAGGCTAATATCACCCTGATATCAAAACCAGACAAATTAAAAAAATATTGCACCACAATCAAGTGGGGTTCATCCCAGGGATGCAGGATTGGTTCAACATATGGAAATCAATAAACGTAATTAATCATATTGATAGACTTAAAAAGGAGAATCATATAATCATCTCAATAGAAAGCAAAAAAGGCATTTGACAAAATTCAGCACAACTTCATGTTCAAAACACTAGAAAAACTAGGGATAGTAGAAACATACCTCAACACTGTAAAAGCTATTTATGCTAAACCCAAGGCCAGCATCATTCTTTTTTTTTTTTTTTTAATATTTATTTACTTTAGTTGTACACAATGCAATGCATTTATGTTTACGTGGTGCTGAGGATCGAACCCGGGCCACACATGTGCGAGGCGAGCGCTCTGCTGCTGAGCCACAACCCCAGCCTGGCCAGCATCATTCTAAATGGAGAAAACTTGAAAGCATTCCCTCTAAAAACTGGAACAAGAAAAGGATGCTCTTTTTCACCACTTCTATTCAACATCATCCTTGAAACTCTAGCCAGAGCAATTAGAGAAAAGAAAGAAATTATAGGGATAAAAATAGGTAAAGAAGAACTCAGACTACCACTATTTGCCAATGACATGATTCTATATCTAAAAGATCCAAAATATTCCACAAGAAAACTTCTAGAACTAACAAATAAATTCAGCAAAGTAACAGGATATAAAATCAACACCCATAAATCAAATGCATTCCTATATACCAGTGATGAATCCACTGAAAGAGAAATTAGGAAAACTACCCCATTCACAGTATCCTGAAAAAAAAAAAAAAAAAAAACATACTTGGGAATCAATCTATCAACAGGGGTGAAAGACCTCTCCATTCAAAACTACAGAACACTGAAGAAAAACAAAATGAAGAAAACCTCAGAGGATGGAAAGATCTCCCATGCTCCTGGATAGGCAGAATTAATATTGTCGAAATTGCTATAGTACCAAAAGCATTATACAGATTTAATGTAATTCCTATTAAAATCCCAAGGACATTCTTCATAGAAATAGAAAAAGCAATCATGAAATTAATTTAGAAAAATAAGAGACCCAGAATAGCTAAAGCAATTCTTAGGCAAGAAAAGTGAAGCAGAAAACATCACAATTGCAGACCTTAAATCATACTACAAAGCTATAATAACAAAAACAGCATGGTATTGGCACCAAAATAGACTTGTACACCAATGGTACAGAATAGAGGACATAGAGACAAAACCACATAAATACAGTTATCTCAAACTAGTCAAAGGTGCCAACACCATTCACTAGAAAAAGATAACCTATTCAAAAAATGGTGCTGGCAAAACTGGAAATCCATATGTAGCAAAATAAAATTAAACCTCTATCTCTCACCCTGCACAAAAATCAACTCAAAGTGGATCAAAGACTTAGGCACTAGAACAGAGACACTATGCCTAATAGAAGAAAAAGTAGGCCCAAATTTTCACCATATCAGCCTAGGATCTGACTTTCTTAACAAGACTTCTAAAGTGCAAGAAGTAAAATCAAGGATCAATGAATGGGATAGTTTCAAATTTAAAAACTTCTTTTCAGCAAAAAAGAAGTAATCAGTAATGTGAGGCAAAAGCCTACAGATTAGGAGAAAATCATTACCACCTGCACCTCCAATAAAGCATTATCCTCTAAGATATATAAAAAACTTAAAAAAAAAACTTAACACACACACAAAAAAAAAACAACCCAATCAATCAATGGGTTAAGGAACCAAACAGACACTTCACAGAAGAAGAAATGCAATCAATTAACAAACATACGAAAAATTGTTTAACATCTCTAGCAATTAGAGAAATGCAAATCATTTCATCTCACTCCCGTCAGAATGGCAATCATCAAGAATACAGGCAACAATAAATGGTGGCAAGGATGTGGGGAAAAAGGTACACTCATACATTGCTGGTGGGACTGCAAATTGGTGCAACCACTATGGAAAGCAGTATGGAGAGTCCTCAGAAAACTCAGAATAGAACAACCATTTGACCCAGCTATCCCACTCCTGGTTTATACCCAAAGAACTTAAAGTCAGCATACTATAGTGACACAGCCACATCAATGTTTATAGAAGCTCAATTCACAATAGCTAAAATATGGAACCAACCTAGGTGTCCCTAAATAGATGAATGGATAAGAAAATGTGGTATATATACTCAAAAGGAATATTACTCAGCTTTAAAGAAGAGTGAAATTATGGCAATTGCCAGTTAGTGAATGAACTTGGAGAATATCATTCTAAGTGGAATAAGCCAATCCTGGAAAATCAAAGGTCAAAGGTTTTCTCTGATATATGTATGCTAATTCACAATAAGATGGGGGCACTATAGAAGAATAGCATTACCTTAGATTAGGTAGAGGGAACTGAAGGGAGGGGAGATGTGTGGATAGGAAAGATAGTGGAATGAAACAGACATTATTACTTTATGTATATATTTGACTACATGACCAATATGGTTCTGCAACATGTACACTTTGAAAAATAAGAAATTGTATTCCATCTATGTATGTCAAAGTGCATTCATGCATTCTACTGTCATGTATAACTAATCAAAACAGTTAAAAAATTAATAAAAACAAATTCACTCAAAACATTCAGGTTTACATGTTAGGTCCTTCTCATAGGGAATTGCCATACCTCATAGTACAAAGTGTATTCTATAGATCACTAACATATTGACATGTAATTGCAATTTACTATGCAGCAAAAATGATTCAAAAAGAAATACAGTGTCTTTTTACCTTTGTAAAAACAACTGCTTATGTTACTCTACTTTCAACATTTGTGTTTGGATAAAATGCTTATGTATGTATAGGATGTCAAAATGCAAAATGCTGCTGGACCAGGCACAAAGTATTAAAATTGTTTGGTGAAGATCAGTGGTTGTATTAAAACTGTTGATCCATTATACCAAAAATTTAAAAAATAAAAAAAGAAAGAAAGACCCCATCTTGGTAACGTACATTGGCCACTGATCTTTTATTCTATATGCTTCAGGCCACAGTCTTCTAGTTTTCGTTAATAGAACTGTTGGTTAGTCTTCCCAGGCTGTGCTTCAAAAGCCATGAACTGTAAAATATCATAAAATTAGCACCAACCCTAACTGCTTGCAAATTCACATATTCTTTTTTCCCTCTCTTGCTAGAAAGATGTCACTCTATCGAATTTAATTAGCAGGAATATTTATAAATTTATATGTTTTCTGTTTCCTTACCTATTCTTATAATTTTACAATCACTATGGGAAAAAAGGAAGTAAATATCAGAGTGAAGTACCATGGGAAATAAATACCACAAATTTTCCATAGCATGCAACTCAGGATAAGTTAAAGCAGAGGACTGTGGACATTAGTCTTTGACATGTTCTAACACTCACTGGAGAAAGGTATGTAGTGGTGTCTGCCTCATAACTCCTACTGTCTCAGAATATGAAGTAGCACCCAAACTATGAAATAAAAATACATTAAGATGATACTACAGCAAGTGTATCTAGATCTATTTATCCATTCATACCTTTATAGAGCTATATGTATTCATCTATATCTATTTTGCCTTTTTTTAAGGAAAATACTTCTAAAATAAATATCATTACAAATTCATGTTGTAAGGTTTAGCTCGAAACAACATATTCTTGCCAAAATACTTTGCAAACCTATTTGCTTTCACTTTCTATCAATAATAATAGGTTATTCTTCTGTACTCTTGCATAAAATATCTTTATAATTTGTTTAGTTTAGTTTTGTTTGTTTGCTTCCATTTGAAGAACAAAACAATACAAAGGAAAATAAACAAGAATTTTTCTGATGACCAGGAAATAACTCAGTTTAGTATTTTTCATATTTATTGGCTATTTGTATCGTTGGTTGGTATATTTGTGGCTTTGCTCATTAGAAAGGAGCTAAGAATTACTACTCATTCTTTTTTAGAGCTAATTATTTTATTAAAATGGTTTTTTTATAAAGTTTATGAAAAATTAAGAATGGTCACTCATCTAATTTATAATTTTTTGTTCACGATGTAAAAATTGTCATTGATTGCTTTTTGGTTAAATTTATGGGTTTTAAATGTTATACTTTAAAAGTGCCTTCCTTAAGCCTATGAATAAATATACACTCACATAAATTTCTTTCATTACTTTTCTTGCTTTTAAGGTATTCATGTCTGGTTCTCTCTACCTTTAGTAGTCAATGAGACATTTTTTGCATCTTAGAGTAACTATGATTCTAGCTTTGTGTTCAGTGTGTTCCTTGTTCCTGTTCCTTTTTTAAGAATTCTCAAAGACATCAGGAGATCATATATTAAGCACTTAGTATGAAAAATACTTACCTATTTGATTTACAGAACTCAGGAAAATTGAAAAAATAGATAGTATGAATATGCAGGTTTAAAAAATTAAAATAGAACAAACAAGAATTTTCTTAAATTTTAATTTAAGAAATCAGTAACTTCAGACTCCTTTATATTTTTTTATATTTTTTTCCAAAAAAATATTAAATCTCAACTCTTTACCATTGCTGTTAATTTTGCATTTCCCCATAGTAGAATATTCCTTAAGCTTTAGATTTGTTGGCCTTTACATTCAGGTGTAAGTTCTGGCCAATGGAAACCAACCTACAACCATAAAAACTTCCAATGTTGTACTTTTATATAAATTCTATATTGACAGAAAAAATCTCTCTAAAGAAATAACTTTAGAGATGAAGAATTAGGAAAGTATCAAGGACACTTGCCATTATACATTACTTTTGACTTTATTATATTCCTTTATAGCAAAGAAATGTATGACTTCAGGTAAGATCCTCTGACATTAGGTGCTAAATGAATTAAATAAACATATATCTCTTTCTCTTTCATGTGTTTCATATTTAACATTTACTTTTCACTCAAGAATGTTTTAAGGTTTCTTCATTACTTAAAATAGAACAGGATTGAAAACACCAATAATCCAATATTGAATTATTTCATCTTTATCATATGTTTTACACACACACACTCACACACACACACACACATGCACATGTGCGCGCGCACACACACACACACACACACACACACACACACACACTGGTGAGTTCTTAGTTCCAAGGAAAAGAAACATTAAGAAGCCGGGTGCGGTGGCGCATGCCTGTAATCCCAGCACTTTGGGAGGCTGAGGCAGGAGGATCGCGAGTTCAAAGCCAGCCTCAGCAATGGCGAGGCACTTAGCAACTCAGTGAGACCCTGTCTCTAAATAAAATACAAAATAGGGCTGAGGATGTGGCTCAGTGGTTGAGTGCCCCTGAGTTCAATCCCCAGTACCAAAAAAAAAAAAAAAGAAACATTAAGAAACTATTACTTCATGACATGAGTCTGTATGTTTGAGGTTTAAAACATTATGCCTATGGTCGAGCCTAGTAGCATTTAAGGATGATACTAATGAAAAAAAAAAAGGAGAATTCCAGATGTTTACTGAAAGAAGGGATTAGAAAATAATCATCTTTGGCCTACTTGTCAGCGGTGTAGTTGCCCTCAAAGACATTTCATACATAAGTTTTTAAAACTGTCTGGTTGCATTCGAGACTGTGAATTACCTAGAGAATGGGTAGGGTTGGGAGTGCAGCTTCAGTTAAAGGAAACATTGCAAAACCACATTTTTGAGGCCACCACATCAATGCTGAGAAAGTTCTGCCAAAGTCCTATTTAAATGATGATACTGGTATCAACTCCCCATCCTTCCTGAGTTCATGGCCTCCTCTCCTGTCCCCATATGACATTTAAGTTAAAGCCTCATGATCCTGAGAGGACACTTCTTCTCTGGGTTGCTGCAACACCAGTTGATTGCTCTGTTTTGAGTGTTCCTTTAATTTGGGGTCACTACATCTTTTCATCTTGAAAACTCATCTCTGCATTTTAAAGATGCAAATTATATTTTACTTCATTAAAGTCTTAGTTTATTTTTGCATCACCAAGATTTACAGCCTATCTTGCTGCTACATTTTCAGAAATGAAGTATCCTGGTTTCTTGTCCTCCTCTTCCTCAGTCTGTTCATTTCAGTATGAGGAGTATTGACTTGGTCATATTATTTCAATCAGTACCCAATCTCTAGTTTATTTACCTTTAGACTACAAAAATTAGCATCAGAGCATTAGCACAAGACACCTGCCACCCATGTCCTTGATAGCTAATATAAGATTGGATTGCTTTTGCTTGCTTGGAAGAAATAACATTCAAAATGGATACATTAAAATATTTCAGTCATTTTAACATTCAAAAATTTTCCGAAATAATATTAGTTCTTCAGAGGGTACAATTTTGAATCTCAGTATTTATACTGTATTGCATTTACAACACTAGGTTTGGGATCATGCTCTTGAATTACATTATAAAAACAATTGCATGAAAATCTTTACTCTGCCTTATGGGAGGGGTGTGGAGGTTATTTTCCATAGGATCACTCAATATGCCTCTTATCAACATTCAATAGAAGTACATCTCAGAACACTGAGCCAAGAAAAATTTCACTTTGGCTAAGTAATTGGTTTATTATCTCACAGACATATTTAATATGTTCAGTGATCCATGTTTTCTTTTTTTGTTCCCCATAAGGAAGTCAAACTATAATTTTTAAGAATTGAAAATATGCATTTCTTCACTACAAAAAACTCCCCTTGTATATTTTGAAAATATCTTCTTTTTTCTTTAAAGTTTATTTTATTAATATTTTGAGATATACTTATAAATAACTTTAAGTGCTAAATTAAATAAAGCATATGGAAACAAATCAAAATGGTGACATTAAATAGTAACAGAAATTTGAATTTGTTTAGGAATCATACTAAAAAAACAAATCTTGTCTTAACCCATAAATTTTCTCTAAAAGGGTAGTAGAAAGAAAAAAATCCACTTTTATTTTGGAAAAAAAATATTAACACAGTGTAAAATGCATCATAGCAAATCTACTGTGATTATAAAGACAGAAAGAAAAGTAAACCCCTTATATAAAAAAGCAGATAGAACCCAGGACCTATGTATGTGTTTCAAGATGAACAACAACTAGTCCTCAAGTAAGAGAACTCCACAGTCAGTTGTCAAACATATATTTTCCAAACATCTCCAGTAATTTGGGTGGCCATGTGTTAGCTAATTGGTTTTATCCAAAGCAAAAAGTAACTTCTCAAATGCTAATGGTAATAGGTAGTCTTGCAGCTCTGAGTAAAGAGTTCAAGGAGTTAAAACCTACCCTCAAGAAGCTAGGGATTGGGAGGCTATTTCCCTTAATGTTTGTATTTTTCAAAGAGATGGCTCCCAGGTCCTTGGGAAAGACCCACCAGGGTCATTAAGCAGACAAAAGGCCTATCTAATCCACAGCAAAAGTATATGCATTTCAAAGAGAGGAGAGGGTACTTACAAACTTTCTAAGCTGTAAAAGGGAAAGGAGGAGAGGGAAATCTCCTCCTGTATTCCCAACAGAGAGAATTAAGCCTCCTATTTGTAATTTAAGTTTTCCTTTACAAGTTCTTAATAAATACATTAAAAATAATAACTGAAAATAAATCCATATTCTTCAGAAAAATCATCAGAAAATATCAGATTTCAGATTGTTTTACTATAGTATCACCTCACTAAAACACATAATCCTTTAGGTTTTTGTAATGATGGGCCACTTACACTGAAGAACATAATCAGTTAAATGGGCCACAGGCTGACCCAGGTATGATCTAATCTATAGTTAAAATAAATTATTGTAAGAGCCCATGTTCTTATTCCTCATAGCAGAGAAAAATGCTATGTGGTCAGGTGATGAGGAAATAAAGTCTCCTACCTTCTCCTGGATATAGGACTGAATATGAATACTTTTGTCATCCTTGTTGTTTCTGAATCCATCTCTCACTTCATTTGCCTCTTTTCAGCTTGCTGTATCTTTCAGTTGTCCAGGTCACATTCTGCTCATTCATCTCCTGCCTCCTCTTTGTTCTTTCACTCAATGTACATAGTATCTAAATTTACCCACTTCTCTTCTCTGTATTAAGTCTTTCTCAATATTTTCTGTATACCTCTTTCAGCTTAGTATAAGGAATATAATCTGATTGGGGAGATTTCATGCACCAACAAAATTCTCAAGTTTTTAAAACTTTTGCTGTATAACATAACGATAGACATTCAAATTGAGCATTAGGATGTATTTTCAGTGCAGTGGTGTTATTAAGAGTATACACCATCTCAATTTGGTGGCTTGAACTGGAGTTAAGTTTGTCTAAGCCATTCTTGATTTTTTTTTATTAACTAGAAAGTGACTTTTAACCTCCCATATCTATGCGAACCAATTTATTGCTCAGTTTCTCTTGTCTATTAGTTTCATGATTGTTTTTATAGAGCAGCACCAGACCAGAAAAGGAGGAGGCCCAGTTTTTAAGACTTGGTAAGTGATTCATCAGACACATACATAAGGAAACACTGGAGGGGTGGTGTTCCCCATAAAAATAAAATGTAGCTCATCTTCTGTCAAAATTAATTTAAATTGAAGAATAGGAAACACTATCCTCGAATTTTACTTTGGAGCACACAACATGGTAACTGCTTTCCTTGTTAATTGTCTATCACTCATGCTGAAAATCGCTCAGCCTAATCCTTTCAGCATTATTACAAGTGGAAGTATTGCAAAGCAGAGAAAAGAGTATTCATGGGTTGAAAAATTGTTGTGTATAAGATGAACTGTCTAAATCTAAATTCTCTTCTGTTTTCATGAAAAAAGACTTAGGGTTGCCTTTTTTCCCAGGAAAATTAAGCATGGTTCTGAGCTTTTAGAGACATTTCAGGAGGAAAGACTTTGTTTCCTAGACTATTAAAAATATAGTGTGCTGTACAAAGTAACTTACTAATAGTGTTCTTCTCCCCTCTTCAAGTAATAACACGAAGAAATCACTACAAGCTAATGAAGGATAAAGGTCTCACCTTATTCACTCAACACCACAATTTTTTTGTGCATATTTGATGCTCTGTAATGCAAATTGACTAGCTTTAATTTGCACTGCTTTAATAATTGTAGGATTAATTGAAATCTACAGATTGAGGATCTTTCATTTACTTAGGAACTAAACAATTTTGATATTAAATAAAAGCCTGTATTGAAGTATGTTTAGTATTTACTATCTTGCTTTCAACTTTTTATTAAGGTCTTTTAAAGAATCATCTTGAAAATAAATATAAAAAGAAATCATCCATATATGTGCACTAATATTTATCTCTAAAACTTCTTTTTATGTTATATTATATATTTTATTTAAAATGTGCCATGTTTTTATTTTAATCTGACACATGGTTTCTATAATTCAATGAAAATAGTTTCATGCCTTCTTTCTACTCCTAACACAACTTTACATCTGTTAGTGATAACAACAATATCAATAACCATGCTAGTAGCTCTTTATTAAGATCTTCTGATGAGCCAGGCACATCATTTAGAGATTTTTATACATGTCCTTGAAAGCAAAACTTTAGAGGAAATGTGACCTCTCTGTTCAGAGTCAAGAAAGCTGTATCTATTCAAGCAAAGCAATTTGAGTAGAAAGGGTCTGAGCATGAATTTGGAGACACGATGGTTAATTTCAAGGCCATTATGTGGCTCTGTGTCCCAGGGACTAGAGCACCTGGATGTTATTCTTCCAGAGAAGAAATATGTTTGGAAAGACCAAACTAGGAAGAACACAAGTCACAGTGGATTAGATGGGAATGTCAGGAGGAGGGTTTAGATTTTATATGCCATATTATGAGACCAATATAGAAAATATTCACTTTATTTTCTAGCATATTTAAAGGAAAAGAGAGAAAATGTTCATAGGCAAACACTCATTTATCCCTCTTTCATTCATGAAGAGTGTTCAGTCTGTCCAAGGCACAGCAACCCAGGTCACTGGAGAGTGAGTGGGCCATCTCCAACCCCATTGCCAAGGAGACAGGCATGCTTGTGCCCCACCTCTATCACTTTTCTGAATTTCAGAGAAAAATCAAAGCTATAGAGACAAGATTTTCATAGCAACATACTTCCTTGTGAAATTATTCACATTAGGAAATCTGGCCATGAAATAAATCTCAACAAAAAAAAGGAAATTAAGTAAGTTATTATGAGACATTGACCTGATGAAAAATGAATAGCTACTGAAATTATGTTTCCAGAAAACTTCTCAAGGTAAAGGTTCAATGAGAGAAAGAATTAAAAATGTATTCTCAGTATATTCACTGTTGGATTCCAGGCAGGGAGGCTGCACCTCACAGGTAGGCCACACCTCCCTAGGTACTTTGTGAAAAGACTACATCTCCCAGGTGCCTCAGGCTGGTCAGTGAACCTGGCCACCAGGTGCCCTCACCACCACCTCCTGACCTCTGGCAGCCGATGGAAGCAGGGACTCGCTCTAGGGGTGCCTCTGACCACCAGTTCACTATTTAAGCCTTCCCGGAACTGAAGCCGCCCCTTTTCCTGTCCCTGTTCGCCTTGTTCCTGTTCGCCCCTGTTCTCCCTTGCTCTCCACGTCTCCCTACCCTTCTGCGTGGTCCCTAATAAACCCCCTTTTATTAAAATGGCATTCCCAGCCCTAGGTTAATTTTGTCTAATTCTCGAACATTCACAATTATGACAAAATTATATAAATTATACATAATATCTATATATTTATTTGTATGTTTGCAGATATGCAAAACCAGAAGAAATTTTGGAAAGAAAATGAAATGAGTATTTGTTGAGGAATTACAAGTTACTTTTAAAAAAATTTCTCTATTGTCTACTTATTTTTAAATACTGGCAAAGAATCACCAGGTATGAAATTAAGTGTAATCTTAGAGGAGAATCATATTGAAATATTGATTTTATATTATTGACAATATTACTAAGGTTATTTTTTATATTTTCTAGCTTTAAAATACATTTTAGTTTCTATAATAGCAAACATAATTCAGTCCTTTTAATAATTTTCATTACCATATTAAAATAGATGTTATTTTTATTTACAATGTTCAAGCCCCTGTTGATGATACAGAGGTAAGTTGGGAGAAAGTTCTTGCTAAAGTTTATTCTTTAACTGAAACATAAATGTTATGTATAATAATGGGGTACAGTGTAATATTTGATTTATGTAGGTATTGCATGATATTTAAATCACTTTAAGCATATTTATATCCTTAAATATTTGTTTATGATTTCCTTATGGTAAAAATTTTTTACAATCTTTTGGTCTAGCTTTTTACCTAATGTATTTATTGGTACATTATCATTGCACATAATGGCAGCACTTACTGTTGCTGTTCAGACCTGCAAACAATATAACAATAGAATTTGGCCTGTATCATTCCCCAGTATTTTTACTGTTAGCATAAAGAAATTGGGTTGAGGGCAAACTTCACAAATCAGCTAAAAGTCTTTATTCAGGAATAGAGTCATGGTTCTGATGGACCCACTTTCCTGGTGGAAAATGAGCCACGGAACAAAGGAGGAGACTGGACTTATATAGGTTATGTGTACTTTAGTGAGCATATCATTTTGGGCACTCAGGAATTTGGGTCTTTGAGTTGGGGGTCAGTGACCAGCACCTGGAGAGGAGTTATCTTGGAAGAGATTAGTGTTTCCTACAGATTATCATTCTAGGTTTGATGAAACACTTTCTCCCCACCTGCAACAGCATCTGGGAAGGATTTATCTTGGAATAGTTGAAAGCTATCACTGTATGGCTTTCTTTTTCATTTCCTTCTCCCAGGCCTCACTATTTTGGTTTTTCATTTTCTATATTCAATATCCACTTTCTATTCCCTCCTTCCTCCCCCTGGTTATTTTCCATTATCTACTCATCTCCTTTTGATTTTCTTGACACCCTTTCCCCACCTTTCTTTTCCTTTTTTCTACTCCAGCTTCTACATATGAGATTAGACATACAAACCTTGACCTTTTGAGTTGGACTTATTACTCTTCACATAATGATCTCAAGTTCCATTCATTTCCCTTCATTTTTCTTTATGGCTAAATAAAACTCCATTGTGTATATGTACCACATTTGTTTTATCCCTTCATCCACTGAAGGACACCTAGACTGGTTCTACAGTTTGGCTATTGTGAGATGTGCTGCTACAAATATGGGTATGCATGTATCACTATGGTATGATAAATGTAGTTTTTTAAGATAATATTGAGGAGTGGTAGAGGGGGACCAATGGTGGTTCCATTTCTAATCTTTTGACAAAACTCCATACAGATTTCTATAGTGGGTTATACTAATTTGTCGGATTATTATAAGGGGTTGGGGTCTTTAGCCCCCCTGTACCCGGGATGGACCTCTCTTGTTCAGCAAAAGAGGCCAGAGAGGCCTACCCCAACGATGAGACTAGATTGGGAAAGTAAATATTCTGATATTCCCTCCCCTGCCTTTAGAAGGCCCAGGAACATACCAGGGAGCCTGGTCACCGGTCAGTGCAGGAACTCGGTTTATTGAGGAAATTGGACGGACTTATAGAGGACATGGGCCAATCAGCAGAAAGATCATAGGGACACATAAGGAACATGGGCGATGCCATTGGCAGAGCCATTGGCCTATCCTTGGGGTGGTTTCAGTTCTCATCTTATGTCAGGGGAACGCCCCTTGGCTCAGCCAAGTTCCCGTATCAGGAAGTGGGAGAAAGCCAGAGAGTTTCTATCTACTGGTGTGTTATTAATGTTCCCAACACTAATTTACAATCTCAATAAAAATGCAAAATGTTTCTTTTTGTCCACAACCTCCTCAGCATTTTATTATTGTTTGTTTCCTTGCTGGCTCCAATTCTGACTGGAATGAGAAATTTCAGGGTAGTTTTGACATGCAGTTCCCTAATTGCTAATGATGTTAAACAAATTTTCATATATTTGTTGGCCATTTGTAATTTTTCTTATTAGAAGTGTCTGTTTAGTTCATGTGCCTATTAATTAATAGGGTGTATTGGTGTCAAGTTTTTGAGTTCTTTATATATTCTGGATATTTATCAACTGTCAGAAGAGTAGCCAGAAAATATTTTCTCCAATTCTGTGGACTTTCACTTTACATTCTTAAATTATTTCCCTTGTTGTGCAGAAAATTTTTGATTTTTCATACCATTTCCATACCATTTATTGATTCTTGGTATGATTTCCTGAGCCTTAGGTGTTCAGTTGAGGAATTTGTTGCCTATGCTCACATGTTGAGATGTTTACTTCATGTTTTCTTCTAGAAGTTGTGTAGTTTCTGGTCTTATTTCTAGGTATTTGATCCAATGAGTTGATTTTTGTGGAGAGTGAGAGCTAAGGGTCTAGCTTCATTCTTTTACATGTAGATATCCAGTTGTCCCAGTACAATTTGTAAAAAGGGTATCTTTTCTCCAATTTAAGTTTTGAGCACCTTTGTCAAGAATCAGATGAGTATCCTGAGTGGGTTTGTCTCTGTGTCTTCTATTCTGTACCATTCATACTGTGTCTATTTTTGTTCCAGTAAAATGCAATTTTTGTTACTATATCTCTATAGTATAATTGGAAGTCAGGTATTGTGATGTCTCTAGCTGTTTTCATTTAGAATTTCTCTGGATATTCTTGGTCTTTATTCTTTCAAATAAATTATTCTCAGCTTTGAACACTGTCATTGGTTTTTGATGGGCATTGCATAGAATCTCTATATTGTTTTTGGATGTATGGCAATGTTAACAATATTTATTCCTCCTATCCATGAATATGAGAGGTCTCTCCTTCTTCTGAGGTCTTCTTCAATTTCTTTGTCAATACTGTTCTATAGATTTCATTATAGAGAAATTTCAACTTCTTGGTTACTTTCAAAGGCTTACTCTGTATGTATTAAGATGACTAAGTGACTTTTGTCCTTACTTCTATTGATGTGGACATTCATTGGTTTGGATATGCTAAAACCTCGTTGCACACTTGGGATAAAACCAATTTTGTCATTGTGTCCAATACTCTTAGTATGTTATTGAATATGGTTTGCTAATATTTTATTACGGATATTTACATTAAGTTCATCTGGGATGTTGGCTTGGAGATTTATTTATTTATTTATTTATTTATTTGCCTTAAGTTTCCTTGTCTGATTTTGGTATGAGTATGTTACTGGCTTCATGAAATAAATTTCACAGTCTTCCATTCCTTTTTATTCCATGAAATAATTAGTAGACCATTGGCATTAAGTTATATTCTAAAGGTCTGGTAGGATTTAGTTGAGAATCCATCTGGTCTTGGATGGATTTTCTTTTCTGGAAAGCTTTTAATTATTGCTTCCATCTCATTACTAGTTTTGGATCTATTTATATTTTCTATTTTTCTTTACAATTTCAGTAGATCATATGTCACCAGAAATATACCTATTTTATATTTTCCAATTTATTAAAGCATAAGTTTTCAAAATAGTCCCTAATGACCCTCTGGATATCTGTGATGTCTGTGATGATTTTCCCTTTTTATTTCTAATTTTATTAATTTGGGTCTTCTTCATTTTTCTTTTGGTTGGTTTGGCTAAGGGTTTATCAATCTTGTTTATCTCTTCAAAGCACTAACTCTTCATTTTATTAATCATTTGTAATATTTTCCCCTCAATTTCATTGGTTTTAACTCTGATCTTAATTATTTCCTTCTTTCCACTGGTTGTTGAAATGGTTTCTTTATTTTCTTTCCCCCTCAAGGGCCTTGAGATGCATTCCTTATGTTTTTATTTGGAATCATTGTGATTTTCTTATGTAGGCACCCATAGCTATGAACTTTCCACTTAGAACTGCCTTCACAATGTCCCAGAGATTTTGGTATGTTGTATCATTTTTCTCATTTGATTCCAAGAACTTTTAAATTTATCTTTTGATTTAATCTAACACACATTCATCATTCTAAAGTGTATTTTTCAATCTTCACGGGTTTCTGTAGAGTTTTTTTTTTAATTGTTGATTTCTAATTTCATTCCATTAAGACCTGACAAGATGAAAGAAATTATGACAATTTTTTATATTTTTCTAAGAGTCACTTTGTGGCATAAAATATGGTCTATTTTGGAGAGGGTTCCATGAACTGCTTAGAAGAAATTGTATTTTGTTGGGATTGCTGCATTACTTCTTAATGGGGCCGAGGTCTAAAGCTACACCCCTTTTTGGGCCCAAAAAGGGGGCTCCTTCTGCCAGCAGAAAGAGTTAAAGTAGCTTACCTGGCGAAGATAGGCTTAACGGGGCAAAAGTCGCCGACTGTCTTACCCCCGCCTGATTGACGGACACCACGCCACACCCGGGGAGTTTTGGTAGAAAGCAATGCCAAAAACTCGGTTTATTGAGGAAGTTGGACGGTCTTATATAGGACATGGGCCAATCAACAGAAAGATCATAGGGACACATAAGGATCATGGGCGGATGCCATTGGTGGAGCCATTGGCCTATCTTTGGGGTGGTTTCAGTTCTCACAGCCACGTCCCCTGCTTAGCCTAGGTCCTGTAACAGGGCGTGGTAATGTAGCAAGCAGTCAGAAAGCAGTGTAAGGTCCCGACAGTATTTGGTTATTGTTGGATGAAATATTTTATATATGTCAGTTAAGTCCATTTGATTTATAATGTATTTCAGGTTCAAGAGTCTTTATTGAGTTTATGTCTCTTCAACCTATTTATTGGTGAGAATGGTATGTTGAAATCACCCAGTTTTATTGCATTGGGTTCTATCTGAGGCTATAATTTGAGTAGTGTCTGTTATGTATAATTGGGTGCACCAATGTTTAGGGCATGAATATTTCCTATTGTTACATCTTCTTGTTGGGTTGTTCCCTTTACCTGTATGAAGTGACTGTCTTTGTCTCTTCTGATTAATATTAGTTTGAATCCTGCTTTATTTAACATGACAGTATCTACTCCTGCTTGTTTTCAGGCTCCAATCACTTGTCATATCAATTCCCATCATTGTACTTTCAGTCTGTGACTGTCTTTCCTATAAGGTGATTCTCTTATAACAAACATATACTTGGGTCTTGTTTTTAAACTCATTCTGCCAGCTATGTTTATTATATTTTTTAATATTTATTTATTTGTTTTAGTTGTACACAATGCCTTTGTCTTTACGTGGTGCTGAGGATAGAACCCGGGCTTTGCATGTGCTCGGTGAGCACTCTACTGCTGAGCTACGACCCAGCCCTATGTTTACTCTTATTGTTGTTTTTTAAGCTTTTTTTTAAATTATGAAACAATAAAACAATAATCACAAAATCACATAATCATGAATCACATAATTACATAATCACAAAAGCATGGATCCCAATCTACTCTGACTCAGTCTCCAGCACTTTCCCCCAACCCCCTGGTACACTCCCTCCACTCTACCCATCCCTCACAATCCATTTACAGTTTCTTTTTCTTTATTTTTCCCCCCCAAAATTAGTGACCTGATGCTAGGATCCACTGTGCCACATCCATGCATGATGACACAAAACTTTGTTGAGATTCATTCCACTATTTTTTCCTTGTCCAGTCCTTTCTTTCTACTTCCCAATCTCCTTCATCTAATCTACTGATCTTTCCTCTATTTTGATGATGATCATTCCCCCCTTTTCCCCCACTCTCTCTCTCTCCTTCTTTCTTGTTAATTTTTTCCTTTTTTTAAAATTTCACCCATCTCATATAGTCACTATATGTTCCAGTTAACCCCTTCCTCAGTATATATCTAAAATATTTGAAATCAGCTGAGTATAGTGATACAGCCTCATGAACGTTTGTATCAGCAGAATTCACAATAGCCAAGCTAAGGACCAAACCTAGATGCCCTTCAACAGATGAATGGATAAAATAAAATGTGCTGTATGTATACAAGGGAATATTACTCAGCCATGAACAAGAATCACAAGATGGCATTTGCAAGTAAATAGATGGCACTGGAGACTATAATACTAAGTGAAATGAGCCAAAAGTCAAAGATCTGATGTTTTTTCTGATATGCACAAGCTAATCCAGCCCTTGTTTTTTTAATTGAAGAGTTGAGAACAATTACATTCATTGTTACTATGGAGAGATGTTTATTAATTCCTGTCATTTTGATATATTTCTTCTTTCTTTCCTTTTTTTTTTTTTTTTTTTTTTTTTTTTTGTGCTGGGGATAGAACCCAGGGCTTTGTGCATGTGAGGCAATCACTCTACCAACTGAGCTATATCCCCAGCCCTCATTTTGATATATTTCTAATGCTTAATTTTTCCTTTTTCTTTTTTGTTTAGCTACTATATAAATGAAATGTATTCACGTGTGAATTCTGTGTGTGTTTTTGTGTGTGTGTGTGTGTGTGTGTGTGTGTGTTTGTTTTGTTTTTTTGTTTGTTTCTCCTCTGCATACTTTTTCTTTAAGGAAGTTTTGTAGTGCCAGATTGATATTAATAAATTATTTTGGTTTCTGCTTATCTTGGATGGTAAGTTCATTGTTAATCAACTTGCATGTTTTTTTCTTAAAAGTGAATGCATCATGTATACTTGGTACTTACTGTGTTTCAGGTGCTATTTCTGTATATTTTCTAAAACTAATTTTTGTGAAATCAGGCACTGAAGGACACCTGCTCACATTTATTAATAGCATGTTACTCATTTAGATTTAGAAAAAAAAAAAAGTTTCTTTCTTTTCTTTTGGAGGGGGGAATACCAGGGATTGAACTCAGGGGCACTCGACCACTGAACCACATCCCCAGCCCTATTTTGTATTTTATTTAGAGATAGGGTCTCATTGAGTTGCTTAGTGATCCTCCTGCCTCAACCTCAAGCTGCTGGGATTATAGGCATAAGCCACTCTGCCCAGCTCCCTTTTCTTTAAGTCATATGAACATAGGTACAGAAGAATCATCTTGTTTACATTCTAATGTTGTTGATATATGTGAACAGCTCACGTTTCATTTACCTTCCACCTTTTCCCCCTTAAGAACACATTTAACTTTTTTTAATAACCAAAACTTGCTTATGTAAATGTGGTTTATTTGCCTTCATCTTGTGCTGTGAATTTCTTTCTACCCAGAGACTGTTAATAGTTTTATGAGTCTTCATTACTATGAAAGGTTTATGTCTTCTACATCCCTGAATATCTTCATTTCCTTTCCTTGGAGTTCACAACCCTTCAGTGCATTCAGCATTCTCCTCTCCTCAGGAACTCAGAGCTAACATTACTACACTGTCTTAATGAGCATTCTTCAGCCACAGGGGAGTCTCGTGCCACTGAAACACACCCACTAAAAGCTCTTTGAAGTGGAAAAGTGGTTGTTGACATGTAAGGGAGCAGCACTCTCTTCCCCTTTAAGACACTGTCCTGGGGTGGCCAGCTGAAGAGGCTTGAGAGACTGAACAGGCACAGCTGATTATACCAGAAACCTGGTACTTGGACAAACAGAGTTTTGGGTGTGAATTTTGTGGGGCCTACAGGGCCCTCTTTCCAGGTAGTTGCCCCACGCATAAACTGGGCTTCCTAGGGGACATCTGAGACCCAGACAGGCTGTAGTGCTGAGTGTCAGGCCAAGTTTTGGGAGTATATTGAATTAATCTTTCTGGAGTAGGTTTCTACCCTGGTGACATCACATTCATGCTAGCTCTCTGGGTATTCTGGCAGCTGTGAGTTATTCCAACTGGCTCCAAACACAGTCTGTTACTGCTGGTGTTTTTCATGTAAAAAAATAACACAAAAATAACAGGAGGGGGTGAATAACCCGAGGCTTCTCTGCTCTTAAAAGGGGTACAAAGACAAGGAAGTTCCAAATGTCATAGTGAATGAACACTAATTTTTATCTGCAGGATTGATGAATTAGCAGTGGTAATACTTGAATTTATTTTTTATACTTATATATATATATATATGTGTGTATATATTTTGTATTTGTATATATATGAGTCTCATCTTCTTTTAAGACTGAAATTTGTTTATTCCTCTTTCTGTACAACTGTAGCATTCATTTTCTACCTATCCCATTTTCTTTCTTTTCTCCTTCTATACTTTCTTATATTTATTTTGCTTCCCTTTCACCCTTTTTCTCACTTAATTTTTTTGAATCATTTATTGCCTTTTTAGTTCATTCAATATTAGTTTTGCCTTTTCCATTTTTATTGATGCTTGTTGAAAGTTGCAATATTTCATGGTTTTCCCTTTATTTCTGTGTCTGATTTGCCTTTATTTGTTCTTTTTAGTGTTACTTGTATTCTTCTTTCTACACAATGTCCGGGATCAAGCCTGATGCTTCAAGCACTTTGGGTGCATGCTCTTACACTGAATTAACCACACAGTTTGGCTAAGTGAGAGTGCACCTTATCCCACCAATGACCCAGCCACAAGAAAACATGTCTAGAGGGGCAGTTTTGAAGAACTCTTCCTGGATATTCTCTCTAATCACTACAACAGAGAAAAATGACAACACTTTTGTGGACTCTACACCTATGAGGGACATAGCATATTTTATTCTCATACCCTGCACATTGTTGACAAGTCTAGAGTAGTACTGCAAAGTTTGTATTTCATATAATCCACTCTCTACAGCACACCTACTAACCTATCATAGGAAATCCGAGCCTGGAAGACCCAGAGGAAGTTGGACCATCAGGCTCTAACACACTAAAAACCATATGAACACCAAGCAATTATAGCCAGAGAAGCCACAGGTAAACTACTCTATTAATAAAGTTTATTTTGGATTATATCATATCCAACAAAATTGACTCTAAGACAAAATTACTCTAAAGAAAAGCATGAAGATCACTGTTCATTGGTTAAGGGGAAATGGATCAAAAATATATAATGATTATAAATATATATTGACAGACTTATACCACAAAACAGTACACAACTTTATAATAAATAATACAGGATCTAAAGGGAGACATAGGCCTCAGCACAACAATAATGAGTGATTTCCTACCTCAATCTTAACAATAGATCATCCAGACAAAACTTAACAAAGAGAAACTTTAAACTTAATTGACATTTGAACAAATGGACTGAACAGGCATCTGATCAGATCAGATCATACTGGAATAAAACCAGAAATCAATAGAAAAAGAAATTACAAAACAGTATATAAATTCAAGAAGGCTGAACTATTAATACTTCTGGGCTTTGAAAAAATCAAGTGGAGATGAGAAAATTCCTAGAAAGAAATGGAAATGGAAACCAAGCATACCACATTAACTGGGATACAAAGTGGTTCTAAAATATATATATATATATATATATATATATATATATATATATATATTATATATATTTTAGCTATGAGTAACTACATTTAAAAAACTGAGAGATCTCAAATGACTTATCAATGCATCTCAAAGTTTTAGAAAAACAAGAACAAAGAGAAGTCAAAAATCAACAGAAAGAATAAAATATTAAAGATTAGAACTGAACCAAATGATATGGAGACTAAAAAAAATACAGTTGATCAATGAAACCAACAGTTTATTCTTCTAAGATAAATAAGATTGACAGACTGCTTAGCTAAACTACCGAAGAAAGAGACAGAATACACAAATAACTCTTAGTACAGCACACCCAGTGGGTTTGAGTCAGTGTCACTCTGCTGAACCAGGTTGTTTCCTCTAATTATTAACCCCTTACCCCTTCACAAACCAGTGCAGAACATGCAGAGATTTTTGGATCCATTTGATCCCTTATGGCAGTCTAAACTGGGAAAATAGCTCCATTTTCAAGATGGCACCTGGCTATAATCCCCAGTGAGATGATGTGAGATCCCTTTCTAAAATAAGGCTAATGTGCAGACTTCAGTTTCCTTATCTGAGTGGGCTGCAAATCTGTGAGGACACTTGTGAAACTTCCAGTAGCTAGGATTGTCAGCCCACACGCTACTACAGTTTGCAGGGATTCTACTTTTCACCTTTACACCTGCAAATGGGAGACTCCCCCTTCCCCTGAATGTAGACACAAGGTGGCAAAAGCCAGGTATTTTGTTTCTCTAACTATGCTATCATTCTAGGTCTCTGAATGGTACAAGATTCCAATCTCTTTTCTGATTTCCAGTGTTTTCCTACGATCATTGGCCTCAAAGTACCTGTATATCTGGTTCTATTTTGTGAAGGAGAAGGGAGTAGTGGTCAGCTCTATTCATCCATCTTGACCTTTATCCTGATATTATTCACTAGGGTCCCAGAATAAGATGGTCTAAGGGACAGGTGCAAGTCCCAAGAGTGTGGAGAAGGAAATGAAAAAAGCATAGTGATGGGTGACCATCCCAGAGCTTTGGAGACTACAAAGAGATCCTCATGGGAGAAATGTCTACATATTTGGGCTTGGGACATGGGTAGTACCATAGTTCTATAGAGATTCAGGGTATTTATAATAGGAAGTAAAATTCTGTCAGATAATTTGGAATTGGAAATGGACTGTTGGTAGAAGTATTTTAGAAGTTATGGATTTGAGGACAAAATTGGACACATTTTATTATTTGGAGAATAAAAAGCACTACTGTTCTTGGTTTTGTGGCTGCAGACCTTTGATATGAATGTGAGAACTTTTAAAAAATTTCCATGCTTGGTTTATAAGATAGAGTTTGGTATGTTCTCCTGAATAAATATGACCTGTCTATGGAAGGCATGAGACTAAGGAACATACAAGGTCCCACTTTGTTGTTCCCCAAAGTGGTCCTTTCTTAATGCTTGCTAATGCTTTTGCTATTTCCTGTGGCTGCATACTTCCATCATCTAGACCTGCCTTTGAAATTCTCCTGAAATTGTCATAGCTATATATAGCTCTTTGAGCTGCAGGGAAATCCTAAAGCCAAGGAATGCAGATGAAGGGATAAGAATGTGTGTTTGCCTCAGCAGCATCACTCACAGAGGGGAATCATTTGAGAGTATACTGCCCCTTATGACATGTGTCCCATTTCAATGACCTGAGTTCTTGGTACTAGTCATTGGCACTTGAAGGAGCCCTAATTAGGAAGGGCTGTTGTAGCTAGCTGGAAGCCATAAGTTCCACCTGATATGTATGTGACGCACCTGTAGGCACCCGCAAACCTGAAGGTATATAACCGGGTGAAAGCGGTCCGAGTTAGGAGAACGAATTCATTCGGTCAGTCTGGTAATCACTCGGTCGGTCAGAAGAATCAGAGCGGCCAGAACGTAGGCAGAGCGGTTACAGAAGAGAAACCAGATAGAAGAAGTAATGACTGGTCAGAGTTAGGCCGAGGCTCCTGAGGAAGACAGAAGACAGAAGACAGAAGACAGAAGAAAGAAGCTCTAATCTTTCTCTAAGCTAAGCTCTATCTTTCTTTACTCTACTCTAAGCTAAGAAGACAAGAAGAAGCTCTAGCTCTATTCTATCTTTCTTTCTAAGACAAGACAAGAAGAAAAGCTCTAAGAAGCTCTAGCTCTATTCTATCTTTCTTTCTAAGACAAGACAAGAAGAAAAGCTCTCTTTAATCTTTCTTTCTAAAAATCTTTCTTTCCCTCTCTAAGCTCTCTCTAAGAAAGTAGAAGTAAAAGTAGTAAAAGCTTAACTCTGCCCCCGAGAGTTTTTATCCCGGTTTACGGTACCAGGCAGCTTACAGGCACTCCTGGTGCCAAGCCAGAGTGGTCAAGATGAATCTACCAGGTGACAGAGATACAGGCCAGAAGACTCCAGGGGAGCAGTGATTTCTCCTTAGTAACATTTGGATAAGACACTGAAGACACTGGGCTTCAGTGGGTAGGTGAACTGGAGCGAGGGTGAAGGGATCTGTCAGGAGGTGCCACATGGGAGTTGAATGACCCCTGGATTTGAGTGATAGAAATGTGGAGACTGGTTTCCCTCACTGGGAAGCAGGTGAATCCCCATCTCCTCTCAGCAGAGGAGCACAGCTTTGGGAGTGGGCCTTATGCAATGGGAGTGGGCTGCCCCTTGTAACATTACCCCATTTGCCTTATATGGATGGAATGTTCTTTTGAACAGTCACCCCAATAAAATCAGGGTTCAAGGTGTGTTCCCCTCTCTTTCTTGCCTGCCTTGCCCCCTTTGTGGGAGCTGGGTCAGAGGAGCCATCACAGAACCCAAGGAAAATGGTATTTTCTCTGTCTTTGTGTGATTATTTCATGCCAGCCCAGTTCACCTGGAGTGACCATGATTGATTTAATCATGTGTTGTAGCAGGGATCAAATTGCTTCAATGGCTGAGTTTACCTGAGTCCCCCTGACTCGTGTCAGGAATGGGTGCTGCTGGGGCAAGCACCACTTACACTGTGGCCTCTCTTATAGACTTGGTTTCTCTCTCCTCAACCACTCCAAGGTCAGTAGGAACACTCTGGAAAGGGAAGTGGCTACTTACAAGGTCAGTACATAGGGATGCAACCCACAATTTTGTTTTTCCAGTAATATTCTATAACATCAAAAAAAAAAAAAAAAAAAAAAAAAAAAAAAAACAAGATGCTGCTCCATACCACCAGGAGCACATCAAGAAAAGATTCAGAAAGAGGAAAAGAAAACTTCCCAGTCACCACCAAATGAAGGCCACTTCAAAGAGCTTATTTAAAAGGAAAAACAAACAAACAAACAAAAAAACAAACAAAAAAAACCTGGGACTATCTTGCCATGGGGGGTGGAGGGGCACTGTCCAAGAGAGAGAACCTACTTCCTAGAAGCACTGGGCCTCTTCCAACCTCTCTATTTTGCTCTTATCAACCAAAGTCAGAAACTAAGAACTCTAGCTTCAAGCCTCTAAAATAAAAAAAAAAAAAAAAAAAGACAAGTTAAGTAAACAAAAAAGAGACAGTGGGACTGCCTCCTCTGACCTGTGTGGGAACCCAGACCCAGAGTAGGCCCCGATCCACCCCACCGACCAGCAGACACACACAAGAGCACAGGCCTTGGCCCTGAATTGCCTCAGCTGACCTGTGTGGGAGCTCAGGCCCAGGATAGGTTCGAGTCTGCCCTACCAAGCAGAGGACCCAGGCTGCAGCTCAGGCCCCAGCCTAGGACTGCCCCTGCCCACCTGCACAAGAACCCAGGCCCAGAGTAGGCCAAAGTCTGCCCCCTCCCACCTGGGAGTACAGGCCTAAACCACTTTTATCTTGGGACACTGCAGCCACCACCACAGCCCTCTCCACGCAGTAGCCTCCACCTGTGACAACAGACAAGGCCTAAACAGAGCTGCATCTCAGAGCAAGCATCCCAAAGACAGTGTAAGGCCCACCCTTTCAGCCCCTTCTGTGAAAAAGATCACTTCAATCTTGGGGCACCTCCACTGCTATCTTGTGTTACCTCCGCTATTGCCACCACCACCTTTAGTTGCAGTAGCATCAATTGTGGGACAACAGTAGGGTCTGGAAGCCCAAAACCAAGGTAAATTACAGATAATGTGCATGGATACTACAAGATTGTAGGGTAGAAACTGTAATGTCTCAGATTCACACTGCAAGAAAGGAAGGCACATAGACAACATGAAAAAACAAGGGAGGAAATTGCCCCAAACAAACCAGGATACTACAATAACATAATTTATGGACAGAACAGTTAATAAAATGTCAGAGAAGGAGTTCATAGTGTACATGATTAAAATGATCTATGAATTAAAGAATGACCCAAGTGAACAAATACAGGCAAAAACTGATCACTTGAACAAAGAGATAAGAGAGCAAATGCAGGCAACCATTGATCACACCAACAAAGAGATAAGAGAGAAAATACAGGTAGCAAGACTACTTAAAAAAAAAGATATAGAGATTATGAAAAAAAAAATCAGAAATTCTTGAAATGAAGGAAACAATGAACCAAATAAAAAATTTACTAGAAAGCATCACTACCAGACTAGATCACTTGTAATGCAGTATTTCTCATCCGGGGATTTGAGGCTCTGAGTCTGAGATCTCCCCAACCTGGAATTGAGCTTGACCCCCAACCTGTTAATTCAGGACAGAGTGGGCCTAAGTTCTTCCAAACCAGGAATCAAGCCAGGTGTCCGCCTGCTAATCCAGGAATCTGGGTTCTTCCTTGGTTATGCAAATGAGTTTGAGCCCAAGCTCCCTCCAAATGCCTGGGGGTCTGAGCTTGGCTCCTCTTTGCCGATGACATGCCACTTTATGCGACCACCAAGAATTAATTTTGTGTGCTTTTGTCTGTACTCTTGATGTATTTCTATTATATGACCACCAGGTTCTAATACATTTAATTATCAATATAAAACCAGTTCAATGGCCCTGTGGAATCTAAAGCCAGAAACTAGCTAAGCCAGTAGGGTGGCCCAGTTGAAGTTTAAAGAAGATACTAGGGCAATACAACTTTATGAGCAGGCATACCTAGAGTTGAAGAATTTTTAACATTAGCTTTAAGATTTTTAGAATACTTTCCCCTGCCTATAGATAAGATTAATCAGTAGTTAGGATAATTGATTTTCCCTAGGTAATTCCTGAAATTCCGTATTGTAACCTTTTATAGTTAATTACTGGAAATTCTTTATTATAGTTAATTCCTGAAATTCCTTGTTGTAACCTTTTATAGTTAATTACTGGAAACCTAATGTAACCCCCTATAGTTAATTACTGGAAATTTTTTATTGTATAGTTAATTCCTGGAAATCCTTTATTGTAATCTTCTATACTGGAATTCCTTTATGTGACCTCCTATAGAAAAAATGTGAATTACTGTGCTTGTTGGGATGTATAAAAAACCATGCTAAGAAAAGTAAAATCAGAACAGTAGAAGGATTTCTACAACCTGGCTTGTGTGTGGATTATTTCATTTCGTCGACGTTCCCTCCAGCATCAATTGGGCCGAACTTATCCTTGCTGAAGCTGGTCTTCAGCACACTTGGAAGACAGAACCTCAGACAATGAACACAAAGTATACAATCTGGAAGACAAAGTTGACCACACAGTGAAGATAGTAAGAAACCATGAACTGAACATCCAAGAATTATGGGATAGTATCAAAAGACCAAAAGTAAGAGTTATTGAGATAGAGGAAGGCACAGAGTTTTAAACCAAAGGAATGCACAATCTCTTCAATAAAATGATATCAGAAAATTTTCCAAACATGAAGAATAAATTGAAAAATCAGATACAAGAGGCTTGCAGGACACCAAGTGTATGAAATTACAACAGATCTACACCAAGTCACATTATAATGAAAATGCTTAGCATGACAAATAAGGATAGAATCTTAAAGGCCACAAGAGAGAGGAATCAAATCACATATAAGGGGAGACCAATTCATAGCTTAGCAGATTTTTCAACCCAGACCCTCAAAGCTAAGTGAATCTGAAACAACATATACCAAGTTCTGAAAGAAAATGGATGCCAACCTAGAATGTTATATCCAGCAAAATTAAGCTTCAGATTTGATGATAAAATAAAAAACTTTTCATGACAAACAAAAGTTGAAAGAATATACAGTGAGAAAGCCCACACTACAGAGCATACTCAGCAAAATATTCTAGGAGAAGAAAATGAAAAACAACAATGATATTCAGCAAAAGGAGGAGCTATACTAAAGGAGAGGCCAATTAAAGGAGAAACTAAGTTAAGTTAAAAACCAAAATTAACCTAAAATATCTGAGAATACAAATCATATTTCAATACTAATCCTGAATGTGAATGGCCTAAATTCATCAATTAAAACACATAGACAGACAGATTGGATTAAAAATAAAAATATCCAACAATATATTGCCTTCAAGAGACTCATCTCACAGGAAAAGACATCCATAGACTGAAGGTGAAAGGGTGGAAAAAAAAATGTACCACTCACATGGATCTCGTAACAAGCAGGGTTTTCCATCCTTATATCAGATAAAGTGGACTTCAAACCAAAGCTAGTGAAAAGGGATAAAGAAAAACATTACATACTACTTAAGGGATTAATACATCATCAAGACATAACAATAATAAATATTTATGCTCCAAACAATGGGGCATCTATGTATGTCAAACAAACCCTTCTCAAATACAAGAACAAAATAGACCACAACACAATAATCCTGGGGACTTTAATACACTTCTTTCACCACTGGATAGATGTTTTCAACAAAAAACAAAGAAACTATAGAACTCAACAATACAATCAATAATTTTGATTTAACAGACATATATAGAATACTCCATCCACCCATGAGTGAATACACTTTCTTCTCAGCAGCACATGGATCCTTCTCCAAAATATGTTGTGCCACAAAGCAAGTCTTAGCAAATCAGAAAAATATACTACCCTGCATTCTATCTGACTATATGGAATGAAATTAGAAATCAATGATAAAATTAAAAATAGAAGCTACTCCAACACCTGGAGACTAAACAATATGCTAGTGAATGATGCATGGATAAGAGGAGACATAGGGAGGAGATAAATTCTTAGAGGTAAATGAGAACTTAATACAACTTATCAAAATCTATGGAACACTATGAAGGCACTGCTAAGAGGAAAGTTCATTGCATGGAGTTCATTCATTAAAAGAAGAAAAAGTCAACAAGTATACAACCTGACATTACAGCTCAAATCCCTAGAAAAAAAAAGAATAAACTAACACCAAAAAGAGTAGAAGACAGGAAATAATTAAAATCAGGTCAGAAATAAATGAAATTGAAACTAAATAAACAAATAAAAAAATGACCAAAGAGAAAGCTGTTTCTTTAAAAAAATAAATTATATTGACAAAGCCTTAGCTACCCTAATAAAAAAAAGAGGGAGAAAACTCATTTTGGAGCAATTTTTTGCCACATGCTGTCAGAAAGAGCACTAATCTCCAGGATTTATAAAGAACTTAAAAAACCTAACACCAAACAAACAACCCAATCAACAAATGGGCTAAAGAGCTGAACAGACACTTCCCAGAAGATATACGTGCAATGAACAAATATATGAAAGTGTTCAACATGTTTAGTAATTAGAGAAATGCAAATCAAAACTACTCTGAGATTTCATATCATGCCAGTCAGAATGGCAGATATCAAGAATACAGACAATAATAAATGTTGATGAGGATGTGGGGAAAAAGGCAAACTCATACATTGCTGGTGGGACTGCAAATTGGTGCAACCAATCTGGAAAGCAGTATGGCGATTCCTTAGAAAACTTGGAATGGAACCACCATTTGATCCACTTATCCCACTCCTCAGTCTATATCCAAAGAACTTAAAATCAGCATATTATAGTAAAGCAACCATATCAGTGATCATAACTGCTCAAATTATGATAGCTAAACTCTGGAAGCAACCTAGATGTCCCTAAATAGATTAATGAATAAAGAAACTGTGATATATATACACAGTGGAATATTATTCAGCTTTAAAAGAGAATAAAATGGTGGCATCTGCAGGTAAATGGATGGAGTTGGAGAATATCATGCTAAGTGAAGTAAGCCAATCCCAAAAATTCAATGGCCAAAAAATTTTCTCTGATAAGTGGATACTGATCCATAATGGGGAGTGGGGAGGTATGGGGAAAATGGAGGAACTGTAATTAGGCAAAGTGAAAGGGGAGAAGGGAGAATGGGGACAGGAAAGATAGTGGAATATGATGGACATCATTACCCTAGGTTCATGTATGATTGCACGAATGGTGTGACTCTTCATGCACTACCAGAGAAGTGAAAAATTCTGCTCCATTTGTGTACAATGAATTGAAGAGTTTTCTGCTGTCATGTATAAATGATCAGAACTAATAAATAATAAATTAAAAATAATTACAGTAAAAATATTTTGAATGTTTTCATAGGTCACCATGGTATTTATATCTATTAGTATTAGGTTTCATTTTTATTTTTCTGTTAACTTCAAAAATGTTCTCATTTTCACACACTATTTTGCTCTTAGATATTGTGTGTGTGTATTTCTATAAAAAATGATATTGATATATACAAATATAGCCAAATTTTACATATTGAGTTGAGTTTGTACATTGATGTTATTCTGTGTATTAACACTATATTTGGAAAATGGCACTGATATATAGAAAAATTGAATTTTCTATATTTATATTTATCAAGGTTGCAATGGGTAAGTTCCATTACTTTTGCCAACAATTCATTTGAATGTCTTTTGATTCCCTGTATCATGTTGAGGGGGACTATTTTTATTTTTAGTTTGCTCAGAAATTTCTTTTTATATAAAACAAATAGTTTTGAATTCTGCAACAAACTTGTTTATGCTTCTATTGAAATAATTATGTGATTTTCTTCTATCTGCTAATATGCAGAATAACATTATAAGTCTGCTAGTGTTGAATCTAATTTACATTCTTACAAGTAGATTTGTTATGATGTAATATCTTTTTTATATATTACTGGGTTTAAGGTTGCTAATATATTTAGTATTTTTTCCATTAAAAAAAAAACTGAGAGGAATTCTGAATATACCCTCTAGTTTTGCTTGCTTTTATCACCAATTTTTTGAGGTCACATCACTAAACAATATATTTCCACTAACCTTTCTATACATAACACCTCTGACATGTAGGTTGAAATGGTACCAGTTGCGTAACTTATTTTTCAGGAACTTGGAGGTAGCTCAAACATGTTGAAACACTCACCTTTCACTGGGCCTGCACAGTGTGAGACAGGAACCCATTTGTTAGAATAGCACTACTAAATAATTTGCTCAGAAATTCATACTTTCTAAGTGAACAGGGTGGGCATATTATCAAAAGCTAAAATAGAAAATAGTCCAATTATACAGTGCATGGCTGGTATTCTTCCTCTATACTTCCTCTGGCAAGCATAGCCTACTGACTGCAGCTGGCACTAGCTTGAGAGGTGGGAAGAGAAGGCAGGAACTGATACCTCCTTGTCTTACCTTGGGTAATGTGATTTTTCTTCCTCTTCTTCCCTTTTTTCTTTGTTGTCAAGTATTGCTCAATGGATTTCAAGAGGTTAACAATGTCCATTAAAAAATAGCCTCTTAGCTGGGTGTTGTGGCACATGTGAGGTGAGACAGGAGGATCACTAGTTCAAAGCCAGCCTCAGCAATGGCAGGTGCTAAGCAAATCAGTGAGACCCTGTCTCTAAATAAAATTCAAAATAGGGCTGGGGATGTGGCTCAGCTGCCGAGTGCCCCTGAGTTCAATCCCTGGAACCCCCCACCCGCACCCCCCCATGCAAGAAAAACAGCCTCTTAAACAACATTGAGCTTGCTTTAAGGAAAAGACTAGCAGTAAATTCCTGAAAGCAAGAACCAGTAATCTTATCTGCCCTTCACTCTTTAACCAATGGGCTAGGGATGTACTGGCCCAATTTATAAAGCTTTCAGTTAGACCTGGGTAAGGGATGGAAATAAGGTGAGGAAAGAGAGGCACCTGGAGTACAAAGTTGAAGCAAATGATCTCAGGTTCCTTGTACCCTAGATTATCTCCCTTATGTCACCCTAGTTCTAGCATGGGTGATTCTGCATCATAGGACTCATGAGATTTGCTGGAGAGGTGTAGGTGAATTCCCTTTCCTTCAATGCCTCATATAATGTCAGAATTTTTCAAGTGGAAGTTAAATTAGGAAACTTACAACAAGGAAAAAGAGAAACAAACAAAAAAAATAGGCAAAGAAAAAAAAGCAAGACACAGGCATATCTAGGCAAAAAACTTACAAACAACATTTATTACTCAACAAACATGCCTGTCATCACTCATATAACAAATAGCATTTCTGGGAATTGAGATTGAGACTGGGATAAGAAAATGAAAGTGTGTTTTCAGTATTAGGAGTGGCCCAGCTTTGAATGACACAGCAAAACTATAGAATGGAGGACATTACCCACTTCATTAATTGGTACGACATTTACTGAGATCCTACCATGTACAGGCAGTGTGCTCTCACTCTGAAGAAATCTCAGGGGGATCAGACTATCACCTGTGGACTCCTAGCATAGCAACAGAGAACATAGGCACCAGTACAAGCCTCAGCACAAGAGGACAAGACAATCCCCTCAAGAGCTATGTAGGGGCAAGGCAAAATTTCTCTCTGCTCTCTCAAGGATCACTGGAATGAAACAGATAAGATTAAATAGGAGAGAAGGCATATGAATTTATTTTCAGCATGAGGGACAATCACAGGAGTATGAGTACCCACCTGTTTAACATTATGCACAAACTTACATATCCTCTTTTCTATGGGGGAGGATGAGCTGAAGAACCTTCCCAGTTCCTCCTCTTCTGACAGATTTGATCTTCAAAATCAATTCTGTCCTAGAGAGGATAGAATTAATATCTGAACATGTACTTCAGGCCAAGCACTAAGTGAGAGTCACCTATGTCATCTCCTTTTGCCTTTACTACTGCTGTTGAGGTAGATAATAGTACTGCCACTAGCAAATTCTTCCACCATTTAGTTGCTTCTCATTACTTAAGTTGCCCTTCTCATACACACAGGTAATATAGGGAAGCTTTAAACTTACTGTTTTCCTCTAAAGTTTTGGAGAATTTAGTTAACACAATATACAGTATAATGGGAAAATATCTACAAGTTATTACTGTGCCTAAGCATGGAATCCATACTCAAAGTATGAGATTCAAGAAGGTAAGAGGAATGAAGTTTATGCAAAGCTAAACAAAGGGATGAGGGCCTACACTTCTGGGAGGGAGTTGTCATTGGCACTGGAAGATCAGGGAAGGAGGAGCACAGTGAACCACTGTTGTCAACTTGTTATGCAGGTGAAGTTTCCCAGGTAACAGCCACCAGTGATAACCTCTGCTGGACCTGCTGTCAGACTCCCAATTGCTTCTTCCTGTAAAAATTATTTCATAGGTAGAAAGATTGTGTTAGATAGAAAAGCCTCTACCTGAATCCACAATGTACTTTACTAGTGCAGGTAGATATAGAATATGTTTTACAGAAGGAAAACTTTTCAGAACCTGCCTTTGTCTAAGAGATCAGTAGTCTCTATGAACAACCAACTCAAACTATGCCACTGAAATATATTTGGAATAAGATAGTTTGATCTCTCACTGGTAACTACTTATTCTTGGCTCAAATTGACTAATACTAAAACTCTCATTAGAAAATGCCTATGCTCCCACTCAAATGGAGAAGGTCAGTCTTATGGTAAGACATTGGGTCAACAGCCTTATACCACCTATGTTGCTCATGTCAATTCATTGAAATAGACATTATCATCCCCAAAGACACCTGAGGAATCCAGCTCAGATATGCTAGTTTCCTTATTCAATCAAAGATTGCTTGAACATTTATATATTTGATGTACTTTGTCTAGGACTAAGGAAAGGAACATGAATAAGATAGATCCTCCCACAACAGGAGGGAGAACTGGGAGGTGCCCTGCTCTGAGTTTAAATACAGTCTCTCTCTCAGTAAGGAGTCACAATGGACTGCAGCTGTTAGTCCTCAGCCTACCAGACTTGGGCAAGGAACCTGCTCTTGGTGGTGCACTATTCTCTGGAACAACCTGAAGACAGGCTCTTGGTCCTAAGGAGATAAGTAAGTGAAAAAGAAGTTGAGAAATGGGTAGACAGAGAGATATAGCAGACCCAGAAAATGATGGTTCTGAAATCCAGAGGGAAAACTGCAGCTGGATTTCCTTGATTGTAATTAATAATGGCTTATGCTTCTGCTGCCTGACTCTTGGTTCTGCTCTCTGACTCGTCCTTCCTTTTTCATGAAAAGTAGTAAATGTTCACAGTTGATAAATTTTATCAGCTTTCTTCCTTCCAGTAAAATTTCAGGAAGGGGGGTGTTAGGGACATAACAGTCTACTTTCATTTTATTCTCACTGTGTCTCAGTTCAAGCTGAAAGGGTTTCTGTTGTACTAATATTCTCAAGAACTTGTGAGTCTCCTAGATATTTCATTGGGATCTTACTCCATTAAACACAGTTAGATCCTTTAGTGATTTTTACATAAACTTTCCTATACATTTGGCCTTGCGCTAGTTTTTGTAAAGGATGGTGTCCTATAGCTTCATCCAGGACTTTTGATTTGATTGATAGCTCTGTACCAAACTCTTCTCTTGCAAGAGTTCTTTATGTACCTGATTATTCTGACCTTGTAATATTTTTGAGCTTTTAGCAAAAGATTGTACAATCATACCTGTTACTGACAAGTCAGTCCTTGTCCCAATGCCAATGCAGTAATAAAGACATGTTTTTGAGACAAAGGAAAAATAATTTTCCTTTACTAGCAAAGGAAAAACACAGGGGACTCCTGTGCCATAGTCTATGATTTGCCCATTAAGGGACAGAGTCTTTTAAAGAGGAGATTCAAAGGCTACATTTCAGGTATGCTTTGTCAGGGGTCATAATTCACTTTGACCTTGAATGATAGTTGTTTCTTTGGTCTTCTGGTGCTGTACCCAAAATCTGAATTACTTCATTCCTGTGGTGTGTATGCTGAAGGACAGATAACTGGGCCTAGGATGAGAAGAAAGGTAATCTGGCTTGGCCCAATGTTAGGGAGGGAGAGAAGGAGAAGAGAAAGGAAAAAAAAGTCAGTTTTAAAATAAGAGCAGTGGCAGAGCAGCAGGGGTCATGTTTGAAGCATGAAGTGGACTCCTATTACATACCCAACAGAGATTCATGACCAAATATCTTAATTCTAATGTGTTTTGCCTTTTGGAGAGAATGAGACATTCAATACTATGTAGTCTGGTTGTCTTTTTGTTTAACAATTCTTTCCTTAATGTATTTCCCTCCTCTCACATTTTATTGTACTCAGCAAAAAGAAATCAGGAGACATCTTCAACACTTTCTTTTTAACTTAGCCACTGATCCACATTCCCAGTCCTATCTTGTATTTTGTTTAGAGACAGGTTCTCACTGAGTTGCTTAGCACCTTGCTTTTGCTGAGACTGGCTTTGAATTTGCGATTCTCCTGCTTTAGCTTCCCAACCCTCTGGGGTTACAGGTGTGTGCCACTCTGCCAAGCTTACCTTCAATATTTTGCATGAGGATTTTTAGTCTATAACCAACTTCATCAGTTATTGGTTCTGCTATATGCACAACTCCAGCACATAATTTTGCCAGGCTTTCTGTGACACATAATAAGAATCTTCCTCTTGTTTCTTAGAGTCTAGGTTTATGTTTAGAGTCTATCCAAGGTAATTTCAACTTTCTCTATCATGTTCTTCAAAATTCTTCTATTCTCCATGTGCTTTCTTAACTCCAAAGATTTTGCCATGTTTCTAGACTTCCTGGCTCCTTCTGTGTCCCTATAATGACTTTATTTTGGGCTCAGAAAGAAAGAGGTATGGTTGTCTATATTCTAAATTTACTTAAAAAAATAAAGAGGAGTCCTTACCAAACACAACAAAACATTTAAAGTTTTTCTATGGAATGCATGATTACAACAAGGGGAAGCTTAACAATGGTATCTGCTGTGCTCAGCAGGGAGGGGTTAAGGCAGTGAGCATTTGCAAAAGCTAATTTCTAACTAGCTCCTGACTTAGATTCCACAGGGCTATAATTTCCAGAACTAGTTTAAAGAATTTGTTTCCATGCTTCTAACTCAGATTCCATAAGGCTATAATTTCCAGAACTAGTTTCATTTTTGATAATTAATGTGTTCACACCCGGTGGCCAGATATATGAGCAGAAAACAGGACAGTAAGAAATATACACAGACAAAGTTATTTCTCAGTGCCGTATTTGTGTTCATCTTTCCAAAGAAAGGGGGAATGCTTTTGCTTTCTGCCCTTATAAGACGAGAGAATGCTTTTGCTTGCTCTATCATGAGGAAGATGTCACACAGCTGGAAAATTTAGGACAAGTTTCTAGAATCAAATATTCTGAACAGATAATCCAGTAAGTCTTGAGAGACCCTGCTAATCCAGATAAATAATAAGACCTCAGCTAAGAGGCAGAGATCTAGAAGCTGAAATCTGATAGAAACTAAAAAAAAAAAAAAAAAAAAAAAAAAAAAAAAAAAGAAGAAGAAGAAGAAGACAATGATGATGACGACTACAGGCACCACATGATTAGCAGCAGAATGACAACTCCTCAAAGCTGTGTTCCCTGACCACATAATCCAAAGCAGCATCAACCTATTTGCAGCCCATAACACTTTCTTACACTTAAAACATTCTGAAATTATTTTACTTATTCATGGTCTATTGAATAAACTTTATTTACTTACAGTCTACGTTGCCCTGTCACTACATAAGCACATAAGGCTTGGGATCTTGTCTATGTTATTCATCAGTCAACCAACAGCACTTACAATATTTCCCAGCACACTGATAGCCCTCAATAAATATGTGTGGAAAAGATTCTGGATGTTTTCAGCATCTCTTAGCTATATCTGCAATCCATGTTACTTGTGTAATCAGGTTTGCTTTCAGCACATTCTCATCATGAGTGCAAAAAAGGAGAGATAGTTGATTGAGTCCCCTAGGAAGAGTAGGATGGAAATGTGGGACTGTCTTGGCAATTGAACTTACAGAGAACTTTTTTTAGGAAAAGGAAAGGTCAGAATTAAGACTAAATAATCAGTGGGTGTGATGGCTTCATCCTTTCATTTCACCAGCAAGAATTTGTTGAGACAGGTATGCTCACTTCAAATATTTCTTTGAGAAATCTTACACTAAAGGAAATATGAAGAAGGTAAAAAGCTATAGTCAGAATGCAATTTTTATTAAATAGAATGGAAAGTCTTTGAGCATATCTCTTGTTTAAATTGAAGCAATCAAGAAAGAACAAAGTTCTACATATCTTAGACTCAGGATATAGAAAACAAGACCCAAGGAGAGGTAAGAAGGACCAGGAGGTTACAGACATTTCTTCCATGGGGACCAGAGAAAAGAACACAAAGATGAATATTAATTTTAGTCTTAAATTTGAAAGTGGGACTATTTGAAGGTGATAAAGTCCTGACCAGAAGTCTTAGACATCTTCTGGATTTACAAAGTAAAGTTACCAAAGTCGAGATGAGTTCCCATGAATGCTTTGTTTTTCTTTCCTGCTGCCCTGGCCTCCTCTCTATGCTGTGGTTTGTAAGTTCCAGCAATTCTCTTGGAACTTTTCTAAATTATTTTTCCAACCCCATTGTCTAAGAAAGTGCCTGGCAATTAGGAAGGGATCAATATGTCTATGTAAATTAGATGTAAAATTATGAATATGTGATATCTGATTGTGAGAAAAGCCAAAAATGATTCTCTTTAGGGCTTGAGACACTGGGATGTTTAGAATTTTATAGTTTTTTTTTCTCCCCCAAAGATCTATCAAGAACAAATTTAGAGGAAGAAAACTTTATTTGGGGACTCATGGTTTTAGAACTATAAATCTGTAGACAGCTTACTCCATTCCCCAGGGCCTGGAGTGAGACAGGACATCAGGGTAGAAATCAACCATGAGTCCTCTACCAGTGAACCCACAGATGTCCCACAAAGAGGAAACAGATATTCACATGAAGGAAAATGAGATGTGTAAAATCAAGGGTATTGGCCTACATACCACAGAAGTTAACAGATGGCCGAGGCAGAAGAAATTTATCCCACTGAATCTCTTTTCTTTCAAATAGACTGGATGGCAAAATACACTATACAGTCCAGGGAGAGAAATTAGGAGTTCCATGAAGCCAAAGGAGCCTTTGTAGCTGCTGGGATGGCCCCTCAGTTGTACCTTTTTACTTTCATGAACAGCTACTCTGATCTGACTTGAGGCTAATTTATCTATCTCAAAATACTCCAGTGGTCTCTTATCAACCAGCTTATATTTGGAGTGCCCAACCTGAATAAGAAGCAGAGGCTGTTCTCAGGTCCCACCTGGGGTCCCATATTTGATACCAAAACTCGATGTTTGTCCTTGATGTTGATCCAATAACAAAGACCAAGATTTGAGAAAAAGGAGTGTTTTATTGCTTTGTTTACAAAGGATAAACGCAAGAGACTCACATCATACAGGCAACAATTCTGTCAGGGGAAATAGAGGGCTTTTAAATGAAAGGATTCCAGGGCTGTTTTGCAAGTATTATTATCAGTAGATCTAATATCCTTCAAAGGCCTGTTGTTCCATTTTTGAGTCCAGAGTTTCTTTATTCTTATGAACAGTAAGTAAAAGGGCAGATAACTTGTTGATCATTCTTTCCCAATACATTGGGAAGAGATAAAAGAAAACATGTCAGTATTAAAATAAGCCACCAGTGGTGAAGCAACAAGATTTACATTTGAAGAATAAATTGGACCCTAGTGACTTGAAAACAACCCTATTACATATTGACTCAGTTCTAGAGGCTGGAATTTCCAAGATCAGGGCACAGACATCTAAACAGAGCCTTCTTGCTGTGTTAGCACAAACAGAAAGCAGAAGGGCAAAAAGGCCAAACAGTGATGAAATCATCCTTTTTAAATGGAGTTATTTCAATCCATGAAGTTTCAGTCTTTATTCCCTAGTCACCTCTCAAGGGTACCATCTCTTAAAACTGATAAATAGCAAATTTCAAAAAGAGTTTTGGAGGGTACAAACATTTAAACCATAGCAAATAAGAAGACAATAAATTCAACAAACATGAGACGCATGTTGGAACACAGGCCCCAGCCCAGGACTGCCTCCAGCCATCTGCCTGGAAGCCCAGGAGGAGCATAGGCCTGGGTCTGTCCCCACCTCAACCTGGGAGCCCTGGCCTAACCCAATTCCATGTTGGGACCCTGCAGCCATTGCTATAGCCCTACCCATGCAGCAGCCTCTACCTTGTGAAAACAGACAGGGCCTAGAAGAAACTGCAACTAAGAGCAGGCATCTCAAAGCCAGTGTAATGTCCATACTTTCAGCCTCATCTCCAAAAGAGGTTGCATCCATCTTGGGACAATTCCACTGCTATCTTGTGTTACCTCCACTATTGCCATCACCATCTTTAGTTGCAGTAGTATCCAATGTGGGATACCAGCAGGATCTGGAACCCCAACACCAAAGTGAGATACAGATAATCAGCACGGACTATAAGATTATAGAACAGAAACAGTAATACCTTAGATCCACACTGTAAGAAAGAAAGACATGAAGAAAACGTGACAAAACAAGGGAGGAAAGAACCCCAAACAAACCAGGATACTACAATAACAGAATTTATGGACAGCACAGTTGATGAAATGTCAAAGGAGTTCAGAATGTACTTAACTAAAGTGATCTGTGAATTAAAGAATGACCTAAATGAGAAAATACAGGCAAAAATTAATCACTTGAATAAAGAGATAAGAGAACAAATTCAGGCAACCATTGATCACACTAACAAAGAGATAAAGAAGCAAATACAGGTAGCAAAAGATTACTTCAAGAAAGAGAAAGAGAATCTGAAAAAAAAAAAAAAAGTCAGAAATCCTTGAAATGAAGGAAAAAAATAAACCAAATAAAAAACTCAGTAGAAAGTATCACCAACAGGGCTGGGGTTGTGGCTCAGTGGTAGAGCGCTTGGCTACCATGTGTGAGGCACTGGGTTCAATTCTCAGAACCACATATAAATAAATTAAACAATAAAGGTCCATCGATAATTAGGATTTAACAACAACAACAAAAAAGTATCACCAACAGAATAGATCACTTGGAAAATAGAACATCAGATAATGAAGACAAAATATACAATCTGGAAAATAAAGTTGACCACATAGTGAAGATGGTAAAAAATCATGAACAGAACATCCAAGAATTATGGACTAGAACAAAAAGGCTAAATCTAATATTGAGATAGAGGAAGGCACAGAGCTTCAAACCAAAGGAATGCACAATCTCTTCAATGAAATAATATTAGAAAATTTCCCAAACATGAAGAAGGAATTGGAAAATCAAATACAAGAGGCTTGCAGGACACCAAATGTACAAAATTACAACAGATCTACACCAAGACACATTATAATAAAAATGTCTAGCATACTGAATAAAGATAGAATTTTAAAATCCACAAGATAGAGAAATCAAATCATATATAGGGAGAAAACAATTTGTATCTCCACATATTATTCAACACATACATTCAGAGCCAGGAGATCCTGGAAAAACATATACCAAGGAGATCCTGGGAAGATGGCCGACAGGAAGGAGGTGCTCTCTGGACACAGTTGCTAAAAGACGCGGAGTGGGAAGTTTGAACACATTACTAGCAATTCTATTACAACTGAAAGGGAGCCGATACATTTGTGCACCTCTGGACAGTGAAATACAACGTTCTCCAGACCACGACGAGCAGGTACAGAGTCGGAGCGGTCCACAGTCCAAAGCAGCGCTGTCTGCGCTGCAGGTGCAGCTGCCCGATACCATCTCAGCAAGGAGACATCCACCCAACGGCTTTGAAACCAATCGCTAGGAGGGATAGAAAGAAGCCTAGAGGCATGGGCGGTGTCCACGTAGAGCTCTTTTGCACAACTTGCCAAGTCGATCCCGCACGCTCTGGACTGACACAAGGGTCTGCGGAGCTGTTGATGAATGGGAGGAGACCACCTCAATCTTTGAGAAGTACAGTGGCTGACCCAGACAAAGGGGAAAAGACAGAGGGGAAGAACAGCTGCAGACATCCCAGGAGCCGCCAGCGCTCTGAAGGCAGGGAACACCTGGGTGAGGCTCGGGTAACCAGCAGGGGAGGGTGTGTCTGAGGCCAGTGCAGCGGCCACAAGAAGCTACAACTGTGGGTCGGTGTGGGGAAAGGGTGCCTTCTGGAGGGTCCCCTTCCCGGTGCCATTCATCTGCTGAAACACAACCCCCCTGAGCCACTCTTCCGCTGAGCAATTCTGCCATTGGCCTAAGGTGCAGCCTTGACTCCACTAACAGGATCGCAGACTGTCTAGACGTGATCCGATACAATTGGCTTAAACTGGAAAAGAAAAAAGAGGGGGGCTTCCCAGGGCCCGTTCTGTTTGAGACTTGGGGTTCAACTTTGTTGTTGTTGTTGTTGGTTTGCTTGTTTTATTGGTTTTCAGGGTTGTTTTTATTTTTTTGGTTTTTTTGTTTGTTTGTTTGTTTGTTTTTCTTTTTTCTTTTTTTGGCTTTGTTTTGTTTTGCTTTTTTTTTTTTTTTTTTTTTTTTGCATTGATTGTCAGTGTGTTTGTTTGCTTTTGATCCTTTTTTCTTTCCTTCTTTTCTTCCTTCTCACTTTTGCATCTTTTCTTCCTCCTTCATCTTTCATATTTACACCCTACCAGTGCATACTAAACAGAGGCAAAAACAAGTTATATGCAGAACTTGGGATTTCTAGAACCAGCGCAATTGAACTGGATAGCAAAGCAGTGTTATCTATAGTTTACTCTCTATTTTCTTCATTCTCTCTCCTCTCTCTTACACCAATTTCTACTCTTTTATCATTTTTTTCTTTTCCATCTTACTTTATATATAGTCTTTCCACCTAATTGTCTACTCCATTCTCCTTTTTCTCTCGTCTACTGATACTAAACCACTTCCACTAAACCACTTCAATAGAACTCTCTTTTCATACATTCCAAGAAAGAACAATTCAAGACATTTCCTTCTTCCTAAACATAACACCTCTGTATCCAATACTTGAAGCTATAAAACCCCATCAGAAGCATACAGAGTAAATTGGAAATAATATCTGGGTTAACCAAATCTGTACATTGTGATCAAACTTGGATTTTCTGAATAGAAACTGTTAGGTTATAAAGTGTAAAGGAATTATAAAGGGATCTGATAGCATTGTACTACAGGAACACCATAAGGCTTTAAGGTAAAATCGAAACAGTCAAGGTCCCACAGTGAAGAAAGAAAAGACACACAAACAACATGAAAAAATGAGGGAAGAAAGTTACACAAACAAATCAAGATACCTCATCAGTAGATTCCATGGCAAACACAGTTGGTCAAATGCCAGAGATGGAATTTAGAAATTACATATTCCAAATGTTTATGGAACTTAAGAATGAACTAAAAAATGAGATGAGGGAGCAAGTGCAGGAGGGAAAAGATCATTTTGACAAAGAACTCAAAAACAAATACAGGAAGTAAAAGATTATTTCAATAGGGAAATAGAGGTTCTGAAGAGAAACGAAACATAAATTCCAGAAATGAAAGAAGCAATAAACCAAAATACAAGTTCAATTGAAAGCATTTCCAAGAGTAGACCACTTGGAAGAAAGAACCTCAGATAATGGAGACAAAATATATGTCCTAGAGAAGAATATAGACTATACAGCAAAACTCTTTGGAAATCAAGAACATAACATCCAAGAATTATGGGACAGCATAAAAAGACCAAACTTAAGAGTGATTGGCATAGAGGAAAGGGCAGAGTTTCAAGCCAAAGGAATCAGTAATTTATTTAATGAAATAATTACAGAAAATTTTCCAAACTTGAGGAATGAATGGGAAAACCAAGTTCAAGAGGCATACCGAACACCAAACAAACAAAATCTCAACAGATCCACACCAAGACACATTATAATGAAAATGCCTAATATACTGAGCAAGGAGAGAATACTAAAAGCCACAAGAGAAAGGAAGCAGATTACATATAGAGGGAAACCAATCAGACTATGTTCAGATTTTTCAACCCAGACCTTAAAAGCAAGAAGATCCTGGAATAGCATATTTCAAGCTCTGAAAGAAAAGGGATGTCAACCAAGAATCTTATATCCAGCAAAATTGAGCTTTAGATTCAAAGATGAAATAAAAACGTTCCACAACAAGCAAAAGTTAAAAGATTTCACAACGCGAAAGCCAGCACTTCTGAACATCCTGGGCAACATTTTTCATGAAGAAGAAGAAAAAGACAACAATGAAAATCAACAAAGGGAGATATTAAACTAAGGGAAATACCAACCAGAAGAGAAACCAAATCAAGCTAAAGATCATAATTCAAATAAAAATGGATGGGAATAAAAATCACATCTCAATAATAACCCTGAATGTTAATGGCCTAAACTCACCAATCAAAAGACACAGATTATCAGAATGGATTAAAAGAAAGAACCCAACAATTTGCTGTCTCCAAGAAACACACCTCATAGAAAAAGACATCAACAGACTGAAAGTGAAAGGCTGGGAAAAGTCTTATCACTCACATGGCCAGCGGAAACAAGCAGGGGTTTCCATTCTCATATCAAATAAGGTAGACTTCAAACCAAAACTAATTAAGAGGGACAAAGATGGATATTTCTTACTACTTAAGGGAACCATTTATCAACAGGATATAACAATCATAAATCTATATGCCCCAAATAATGGAGCACCTACATTCATCAAACAAACGCTTCTCAAGTTCAAGAGTAAAATAGACCACAACACAGTTATTCTAGGGGACTTCAACACACCTCTCTCACCAATGGATAGATCATCCAAACAAAAGCTAAACAAAGAAACTTTAAGCCTCCTTAAAACAATTAACAACTTAGACCTAACGGACATATATAGAATATTTCATCCCTCAGTAAACGAATACACTTTTTTCTCAGCAGCACATGGCTCCTTCTCCAAAATAGATCATATATTAGGTCATAAGGAAACTCTCAGCAAATATAAAAAAATAGAGGTACTACCCTGCATTCTATCAGACCATAAAGGGATGGAATTGGAAATCAAGACAAAACAAAGATTAAGAAAAACTACTCCAACAACTGGAAGCTAAACAACATGCTACTGAATAAACAAGGGATTGAAGAAGACATCAAAGAGGAGATTTAAAAATTCCTAGAGGTAAATGAGAACACAGATACAATGTATAGAAATCTCTGAGACACTATGAAGGCAGTAGTAAGAGGAAAATTCATTGCACTGAGTTCATTCCTTAAGAGGGGGGAAAAAAAACAACAAATAAATGACTTAACATCACACCTCAAAGCACTAGAAAAAGAAGAACAGACCAAAACCAAGAGCAGTAGAAGACAGGAAATAATTAAAATCAGAGCAGAAATTAATGAAATTGAGACTAAGGAAACCACTCAAAGAATTGACAAAAGTAAAAGTTGGTTCTTTGAAAAAATAAACAAGATTGACAGACACTTAGCAATGCTAACAAAAAGAAGAAGAGAAAAAACTCAAATTACTAATATTCGTGATGAAAAAGTGAATATCACAACAAACACCTCAGATATACAGAAGATAATTAGAAATTACTTTGAAATCTTGTATTCTAATAAAACAGAAAATATTGAAAACATTGACAGATTTCTTGAGTTGTATGATTAGCCTAAAATAAAAATGGAGGCTAGACACAACTTAAACAGACCAATTACAAGAGAAAAAATAGAAGATGCCATCAAAAAGCTACCAACAAGGAAAAGTCCAGGACCTGATGGGTTTACAGCCGAGTTCTATAAGACTTTCAAAGAAGAACTAATACCAACACTCTTCAAACTATTTCAAGAAATAGAAAAAGAGGGAGCTCTTCCAGACTCTTTCTATGAGTCCAATATCACATTAATTCCAAAGCCAGGCAAAGACACATCCAAAAAAGAAAACTTCAGGCCCATATCTTTAATGAACATAGATGCAAAAGTCCTCAACAAAATCCTGGCAAATCGGATACAAAAACATATCAAAAAGATAGTTCACCACGATCAAGTGGGGTTTATCCCAGGGATGCAAGGCTGGTTCAACAATCGGAAATCAATAAACATAATACATCACATCAATAGACTTAAAGACAAAAATCATAGGATCATTTCAATAGATGCAGAAAAAGCATTTGACAAAATACAACACCCCTTTATGGTCAAAACACTGGAAAAAATAGGAATATCAGGAACATATCTCAACATTATAAAAGCTATTTATGCAAGGCCCCAAGCTAACATTATCTTAAATGGAGAAAATTTGAAAGCATTCCCTCTGAAAACTGGAACAAGACAGGGATGCCCCCTTTCACCACTGCTATTTCACATAGTACTGGAAACTCTGGCTAGAGCAATTAGACAGATGAAAGAAATTAAAGGAATCAAGATAGGAAAAGAAGAGCTCAAATTAGCACTATTTACTGATGACATGATAATCTACCTAGAAGACCCAAAAAACTCTGCCAGAAAACTTTCACAATTAGTAAATGAATTTGGCAAAGTTGCAGGATACAAAATCAATACACATAAGTCAAAGGCATTTTTGTACATCAGCGACAAATCCTCTGAAAGGGAAATGAAGAAAATACACCATTTACAATAGCATAAAAAAAAAAAAAAAACTGGGAATCAACCTAACGAAAGAGGTGAAAGACCTCTATAACAAAAATTATAGACAACTAAAGAAAGAAATTATAGATGAACTCAGAAGATGGAAAAACCTACCTTGTTCTTGGATAGGTAGAATTAATATTGTCAAAATGTCCATACTACCAAAAGCATTATACAGATTTAATGCAATTCCAATCAAAATCCCAATGTCATTCTTCAAAGAAATAGAAATAGCAGTCATGAAATTCATCTGGAAAAATAAGAGAGCCAGAATAGCCAAAGCAATCCTGAGCAAGAAACGTGAAGCAGGGGGCATCACCTTACCGGACTTTAAATTATACTATAGAGCAATAGTAACAAAAACAGCATGGTATTGGCACCAAAACAGACTGGTGGACTAATGGTACAGAATTGAGGACACCGAGACTAATACATATAATTTCAGCTATCTTATATTAGACAAAGGCGCCAAAAATGTACAGTGGAGAAAGGATAGCCTCTTCAACAAATGGTGCTGGGAAAACTGGAAATCCATATGTAACAAACTGAAATTAAACCCTTATCTCTCACCATGCACAAAACTCAATTCAAAGTGGATCAAGGACCTAGGAATTAGACCAGAGACAATACACCTAATAGAAGAAAAAGTAAGCTCCAATTTCCAACATGTCGGATTAGGCCCCAAGTTCCTTAATAAGAATCCTCTAGCGCAAGAATTACTACCAAGAATTAATGAATGCGATAGATTTAAACTAAAAAGCTTCTTCTCAGCAAAAGAAACAATCAGTGAGGTGAATAGAGAGCCAACTAATTGGGAACAAATATTTAATACATGCACATCAGATAGAGCACTAATTTCTAGAATATATAAAGAACTCAAAAAACTTTACACCCAAAAAACAAATAACCCAATCAATAAATGGGCTAAGGAATTGAGAAGACACCTCTCAGAAGAAGATATACGATTAATCAACAAATACATGAAAAAATGTTCAACATCGCTGGCAATTAGAGAAATGCAAATCAAAACTACTCTAAGATTTCACTTCAGTCCAGTCAGAATGGCAGCTATCAAGAACACAAGCAACAATAAATGTTGGAGAGGTTGTGGGGAAAAAGGCACACTCATACATTGCTGGTGGGACTGCAAAATGGTGCAAACCATTATGGAAAGCAGTATGGAGATTTCTTGGAAAACTGGGAATGGAACTACCCTATGACCCAGCCATCCCACTCCTGGGTCTATTCCCAAAGGACTTAAAAACAGCATATTACAGTGACACAGCTATCTCAATGTTTGTAGCTGCGCAATTCACAATAGCTAGGTTGTGGAACCAACCTAGATGTCCCTCAGTAAATGAGTGGATTAAGAAAATGTGGCATATATGCACAATGGAATTTTACTCATAAATAAAAGAAAATAAATTAATGGCATTTTCAGGTAAATGGATGAAGTTGGAAGACATAATGCTAAGTGAAGTTAGTCAGTCTCAAAAATCTAAGTACCAAATATTTTATCTGATACAAGGAGGCTAGTTCATAGTATTGTTGGATGGGTGGGTACATAGGAGGTCTAGAGGAACACTAGAATGGTCAAAGGGAAGGGAGAGTAAGGGAGGGAGCAAGGGGGGATGGAGGGGGAGAAAAGGAAAAAAAAGAAAAAAGAAAAGGTGGTTGAATGAGACGGATATCATTTTGCTAAATGCATGATTGAAGACCTGAATTGTACAAATATACTTTGTATACAAACAGTTGTATGTAAAAAAGATGCTAAATACATGCACTATGAGTTGTACATATTAAACATAAAAATAAAATTTTAAAAAATATATACCAAGCTCTGAAGGAAAATGGCTGCCATCTAAGAATCTTATATCCAGCTAAATTAAGCTTCAGATTTGATAATGAAATAAAAACATTTTATGATAAACAAAAGTTAAAAGAACTTTAGTGAGAAAGCCTGCACTAGAGAGCATCCTCAGCAAAACATTCCAGGAGGAGGAAATGAAAAACAACAATGATACTCAGCAAACGGAGGAACTATACTAAAGGAAAGGTGAATCCAAAGAAATGCCAATTTAAGTTAAAAATGAAAAATAATCCAAAATTTCCAGGATTATAAGTCATATTTCAATGATAACCCTGAGTGTGAATGACATAAACTTATCAATGAAAAGACAGAATGACAGATTGGATTAAAAAAAAAAAAAAAAAAGACCCAACAATATATTGCCTTCAAGAGACTCATCTCATAGGAAAAGACATCCATAGACTGAAGATGAAAGGGTGGGAAAAATATACCACCCATGACAGACCCCATAAACATATAAGATAAAGTGGACCTCAAACCAAAGCTAGTGAAAAAGGATAAAGAAGGACATTTCATACTTCTTAAGGGATTTATACATCATTGAGACATAACAATTATAAATATTTATGCTCCAAACAAGGGGCATCTATGTATGTCAAAAAAAAAAAAAAAAACCCTTCTCAATTACAAAAGAAAAAAAAAAATAGGCCATAACACAATAATACTGGGTGGCTTTAATATATCTCTATTACTACAGGATAGAAGTTTCAAACAAAAACTAAACAAAGAAACTATAGAACTCAACAATACAATCCATAATTTTGAATTAAAGGATATATATAGAATACTTCACCCACAATTGAATACACTTTCTTCTCAGCAGCACATGGATCCTTCTACAAAATAGACCATATGTTATGCCACAAAGCAAGTCTTAGCAAACATACATACAAGAAACACACATGCACACACACAAAAAAAAGTGAGAGAGAGATAGCATGAGAGAGATACTACCCTGCATTCTATCTGACCATAATGGAATGGAATTAAAAATCAATGATAAAATTAAAAATAGAAGCTACTCCAACACCTGGAGACTAAACAATCTGAATTACACATGGATAATAGGACACAACAGGGAGGAGATTTAAAAAAAAAAAAATCTTAGAAGCCTGCACCGCATTGATAGGGGAAGGAGACCCCAGCCTGTATGTGTTCCCAGCTTGGCCCACCCATCTCAGAGCAGCAGCAGCAGCAGCTGCTGCCAGACCACCACCACCAGGCAGGTAGGGGAAGGAGCCTCAGCCTACCTGCCTGTTCCCAGCTCCACTCTCCGTGTTCCCAGCTTCACCCACCCATCTCAGAGCTGCCTGTAGCCACTGCCTCTGCCTGTACGTCAGGGAAGAGCCCCAGGGACCAGGAACAGGGAGTATTACAGGGGGAGGCCTATCTCTTGTTTCTCCTACTAACACCCAAGTTCTCGTGGTTACCCTCTCACTAGTCAAACAATCTAATACCTCAATTTTTTCACATCCTACCTCACTCACAAACATCTTAACCAACCCCTAAGTACCCCCTTCTACAATTAGATACTGTAAACCACCACACAAACATACTGACTATATGGTAGAAATTAACTGATATCGTTTATGTTTAAAGTGTCAAAATTGTAAATATAAAAATAGAAACTAACTGATATATGGCAACATGTTGGGTTCATTGAATGCTGTAATATTGATCTTTCCCTTAAAATGGAGGCATCAGGTAATCTGTAGGGATACTATAAGACAATAGGGAAGAAGCAGTAATACTTCAGACTTACACTGCAAGAGAGAAAAACAAATAAATGTCATGAAAAAAGAAGGGAAGAAAATGCCAAAAACAAACAAAGATAGAACAGAATCCTAGAAAAGCACAGTAAGTGAAATATCAGAGAAGGAGTTCTGAATATACATAATTAAAATGATTTGGGATTTAAAAAATGACCTAACTGAGCAAATACAGGCAAAAAGTGATCACTCCAACAAAGAGATAAGAGATCAAATACAGGCAACCATCGATCACACCAACAAAGAGATACGAAAACAAATACAAGTAGCAAAAGATTACTTTAAGAAAGAGAGTGTGAGAAAAAAAATCAAACAGAAATACTTGAAATGAAAGAAACAATAGGCCATATTAAAATATTCAATAGACAGTATCACCAACAGATCAATCACTTGAAAGACAGGACCTCAGACAATAAGGACAAAATATATAATATTGAAAATAAAGTTGACCTCAAAAAGAAGATGGTAAGAAACCATTAACAGAACATCCAAGAATTATGGGATACCATAAAAAAACCGAATATAAGATTTATTGGATTTGAGGAAGGTGCAGAGAATCAAACCAAAGGAATGCAAAATCTCTTCAATGAAATTATATCAAAAAATTTCCCAGGCAAAAATGAGTTTGAAAACCAAATACAAGAAACATATAGGACACCAAATATACAAAATTAAAACAGATTTACACCAAGGCACATTATAATGAAAATGTGTAGCATGCAGAATAAGGATAGGATTGTAAAGGCCGCAAGAGAGAAAAATCAGATTACCTATAAAGGAAGACCAATTTGGATCTCAGCAGATTTTTCAACCCAGACACTCAAAGCCAGGAGATCCTGGAACAGCATATACCAGGCTCTAAAAGATAAGGGAAGCCAACCAAGAATCTTATATTCAGCAAAATTAAACTTTAGATTTGATGATGAAATAAAAACCTTCCATGATAAACAAAAGCTAAAAGAATTCACAAGAAAGCCGGCACTACAGAACATTCTTGGCAAAATAGTCCATGAGGAGGAAATGAAAAACAACAATGAATACCTGCAAAGCGAAGAACTACGATAAAGGATAAAAACTAACCATAGGAGAAATCAAGTCAAGCTAAATACCAAAAATAAAATAAAGTTAAATAAAATTAAAATGACTGGTAATACAAATCATATCTCGATAATAACCTTGAATGTTAATGGCCTAAACTCACAAATTAAAAGACAGAGACTGATAGATTGGATTGGAAAATAAAAAAGACCCCAAAATATGTTGCCTTTAAGGGACACATCCCATAGGAAAAGATGACCACAGACTAAAGGTAAAAGGATGGGATAAAATATACCACTCACATGAACTACGTAAGCAAAGAACAATTTCCATCCTCATATCAAATAAAGTAGACTTCAAGCAAAAGATAATCAAAAGAGATAAAGAAGCACATTTCATACTGCTAAAGGGAATCAAACATCAACAGGAAATAAACTGTCATAAATATATATGCCCCAAATAACGGAGCATCCACATTCATCAAATTCTGCTCAAGTTCAAGAGCCAAATAGACCACAACACAATAATTCTAGGTGACTTTAACACACCTCTTTCACCACTGGATAGATCTTCCAAACAAAAGCTAAACAAAGAAACAGTAGAACTCAATAATACAATCAATAACTTAGATTTAACCGACATATATAGAGTATATTATCCATCAATGAGTCAATACACTTTCTTCTCAGTAGCACATGGATCATTATCTAAAATAGACCATATATTATGCCATAAAACAACTGTAAACAAATACAAAAAAATAGAGATATTACCCAGCATTCGATCAGATCATAATGGGATGAAGTTAGAAATCAATGATAAAATGAGAAACAAAACCTACTCCAATACCTGGAGACTAAATAATATGCTACTGAATGAACAATGGGTTGCAGAAGACATCAAGAAGGAGATTAAAAAATTCTTAGAAGTAATTGAGAACACTGATACAACATATCGGAATCTCTGGGACACTATGAAAGCAGTACTAAGAGGAAAATTCATTGCATGGAGTTCATTCCTTCAAAGAAGAAAAGGTCAACAAATAAATGAACTAACATTACACCTTAAAGCCCTAGAAAAAGAAGAACAAATCAACCCCCAAAGCAGTAGAAGATAGGAAATTATCAAAATCAGAGCCAAAATTAATGAAATTGAAACAAAAAAAATTTTTTTAAATTGACAGACCCAAGAGTTGTTTTTTTGGAAAAATAAATAAAATTGATAAACCATTAGCTATACTAACAAATAAAAGTATAGAAAAAGGTCAAATTACCAATATCTGTGATGAAAAAGGAAACATCATGATGGACACTATGGAAATACAGAAGATAATTGTAAATTATTTTGAAAATCTATACTCCAATAAAATAGAAAATAATGAAGGCATCAACAAATTTCTAGAAACATATGATATGCCCAAACTAAATCAGGATGATATACACTATGTAAATAGATCAATTTCAAGCAAAGAAATAGAGGACATCATCAAAAACCTTCCAGCCACGAAAAGCCCAAGTCTGGATGGATACACAACTGAGTTCTACAAGACCTTTAAAGAAGAACTAATACCAATACTTCTCAAAATATTTCATAAAATAGAATAAGAGGAAACTCTTCCAGACTCATTCTATGAGGCCAATATCACCCTGATTCCAAAACAAGGCAGAGACAAATCAAAGAAAGAAAACTTCAGACCAATATCTCTAATGAATATAGATGCAAAATTCTCAATAATATTCTGGCAAATCGAATACAGAAATGTATCAAAAATAGAGTGCACCATGATCAAGTGGGTTTTATTCCAGGCATGCAATGTTGGTTCAACATAAAGAAATCAATAAATGTAACTCATCAGATCAATAGCCTCAAAGATAAACATCATATGATCATCTCAATTGACTCAGAGAAAGCATCTGACAAGATACAGCACCCCTTTATGTTCAAAATGCTAGAAAAAATGGGGATAACAGGAAGATACCTCAACGTTGTAAAGGCTATCTGTGCTAAGCCCCAATCAAACATCATCCTAAATGGAGAAAAGTTGAAAGCATTTTGTCGAAAAACTGGAAAAAGACAGGGGTGCCCTCTTTCACCACTTCTATTTAATATAGTTCTTTAAACTTTAGCTAGTGCAATTAGACAGACAAAAGAAATAAAAGGGATATGGACAGGAAAAGAAGAACTCAAATTATCACTATTTGCAGACGATATGATTCTATACATAAAAGACCTAAAAAAATTCCACCAGAAATCTTCTAGAATTAATAAATGAATTCAACAAAGTAGCTGCATATAAAATCAATACCCATAAATCAAAGGCATATATGTACATCAGTGACAAATCCTCAGAAAGAGAAACAAGGAAATCCACCCCATTTACTATAGCCTCAAAAAAAAAAAAAAAAATGCTTGGCAATCAACTTAACAAAAGAAGTGAAAGATCTCTACAATGAAAACTACAACATGCTAAAGAAAGAAATTAATGAAGATCTTAGAAGATGGAAAGATCTACCTTGTTCATGGATAGGTAGAATTAATATTGTCAAAATGACCATTCTCCCAAAAGCACTATACAGTTTCAATGCAATGCCAATCAAAATCCCAATATCATTCCTCATAGAAATAGAAAAAGCAATCATGAAATTCATCTAGAAAACTAAGAGACCCAGAATAGCCTAAGCAATTCTTAGCAAGAAGAGTGAAGCTGGTAGCATTACTATTCCAGACCTTAAATTGTGTTACAAAGCAATAGTAGCAAAAACAGCATGGTATTGGCACTAAAATAGACCAGTTGACAGTACAGAATAGAAGACACAGATTCTAACCCACACACCTACAGTTATCTTATATTATACAAAGGTGCCAAAAACATACAGAGGAGAAAAAGACAGCCTCTTCAACATATGGTGCTGGGAAAACTGGAAATCCTCATGTAATAATATGAAATTAAAAGTCTATCTTTCTCCATGCACAAAACTCAACTCAAAGTAGATCAAGGACCTAGGAATTAAACCAGAGACCTTGTACCTAATTGAAGAAAAAGTAGGCCCAAATCTCCATCATGTTGGATTAGGCCCCAACTTCCTCAATAAAACCCCTATAGCCAAAGAATTAAAACCAAGACATGATAAATGGGATGAATTCAAACTAAAAAAAAGCTTCTTCTCAGCAAAAGAAACAGTGAGGTGAACAGAGAACCTACAGAATGGGAGCAAATTTTTACCACAAGCACATCAGACAGAACATTAACTTCAAGGATATATAAAGCTTTTTAAAAACCTTGACACCAAAAAAACAAACAACCCAATAAATAAATGGGCTAAGGAACTGAACAGACACTTCTCAGAAGATGATATATAATCAGTCAACAAATATATGAAAAAATGTTCAACATCTATAGCAATTAGAGAAATGCAAATCAAAACTACTCTAAGATTTTATCACATGCCAGTCAGAATGGCAGCTATCAAAAACACAAACAACAATAAATGCTGGCGAGATTGTGGGGAAAAGGGCACACTCATACATTGCTGGTGGGGCTGCAAATTGGTGCAGCCAGTCTGGAAAGCAGAAAAACACCATTTGACCCAGCTATCCTACTCCTTGGTCTATATCCAAAGGAGTTAAAAACAGCTTATTACAGGGACACAGCCACATCAATGTTTATAGCTGCATAATTCACAATAGCTAGATTATGGAAACAACCCTGATGTCCATCAATAGGTGAATGGATAGGGAAACTTTGGTATATATACACAGTGGAACACTACTCAGCACTAAAAGAGAATAAAATCATGGCATTTGCAGGTAAATGGATGGAGTCGGAGAAAATAATGCTAAGTGAAGTTAGTTAATCCCAAAAAAACAAAGGTGGAATGATTCCTTTAATATGATGATATTGAATTAAAATGGCAAGGGAGGAGGGATGAGAGGAATGAAGGAATGTTAAATAGAACAAAGGAGAACAAAAGGGAGAGAGGAGAAGGGAGGGGGCAAGGGGATAGGAATTATGGCAGAATGAGTTAGACATCAATCTGCTAAGTACATATATAAAAACACACATGGTGTGAAAATAATTACTGTGAAACCAGTGACTTGAAAAACTGCTCTTTATATGTAATATGGAATGTATTGTACTCTGCAAACATGTATAACAAATTAAAATAAATAAATGATTAAAAAACAACTTAGAGGTAGATGAGAACTCCAATACAAGTTATCAAAATCTCTGAGACCTATGAAGGCAGTGCTACGAGGCAAGTTTATTGCATGAAGTTCATTCATTAAAAGGAGAAAAAGTCAACAAATAATCAACCTGACATTACAGCTCAAATCCCTAGAAAAAGAACAAACTAACACCAAAAGTAGTAGAAGACAGAAAATAATTAAAATCAGGGAAGAAATCAATGAAATTGAAAAAGAAACAATTAAAAAAATTGACAAAACAAAAAACTGATTCTTTGAAAAAATAAAGAAAATTGGCAAACCCTTAGCCACTCTAACAACAACAACAACACACACACACACACACACACACACAAAAAAAAAAAAAAAAAAAAAAAAGCAGGGAGAAAACTCAAATTACTAAAATTGGTGGTGAAAAGGGAATATCGTGACAGACATTATTGAAATATAGAAGATAATTTGAAACTATTTTGAAAACTTATATCCCAGTAAAATAGAAAACCTGAATACACTGACAAATTTCTAGAGACATATGATCAACACAAACTGAGACAAGAGGACATACACATTTTAAACAGATTAATCAAGGAAAGAAATAGAAGACACCATCAAAAGCCTACCAACCAAGAAAAGCCCAGGACCAGACTGATTCACAACTGAGTTCTAAAAGACCTACAAGGAAGACTTAACATCAAATACTCCTCAAATTATTCCATGAAATAGAAAAGGAAGGAACCCTTTAAGACTCATTCTATGAAGCTAATATCATCCTGATACCCAAACCAGGCAGAGACATATCAATGAAAGAAAATTTCAGACCAATATCCCTGATGAACATTTGTGCAAAAATTCTTAATAAAATTCTAGCAAATTGCATCAAAATATATATTTAAAATATAGTACACCATGATCAGATGGGGTTCATTCCAGGGATGGAAGGTTGTTCAACACAAACAAATCAATAAATATAATTCATCAAATCAACAGACTTAAAGATAAGAATCATAATTTTGTCAAATGATGCAGAGAAAGCATTTGACAAAAATTGGAAGCATTCCCTCTAAGAACTGGAGCAAGACACGGATGCCCTCTTTCACCACTTCTATTCAACATAGTCCTTGAAATTCCAGCCAGAGCAATTAGACAGACAAAGGAAATTAAAGGTTATGCAGAGGAAAAGAAGAACTCAAACTATCAGTATTTGGGAATGACATATTTCTATACTTAGAGGGTCCAAAAATTCTACCAGAAAACTTCTAGAATTAATATATGAATTTAGCAAAGTAGCAGGATATAAAATCAATACCCATAAGTCAAATTCATTTCTATATATCAGTGATGAATCCTCTGAAAGTGAAATTAGGAAAACTACCCCATTCACAATAGCCTCAAAAAATAAAATAAAATAAAATACTTGGGAATCAACTTAATGAAAGAAATGAAAGAACTCTACAATGAAAACTACAGAACACTAAAGAAAAAAATTGAAGAAGACTTTAGAAGATGGAAAGATCTCCAATGCTCTTGGGTAGACAGAATGAATATCATCAAAATGGCCATACTACCCAAACCACTATACAGATTGAATGTGATTCCAATTAAAATCCCGATGTCATTTCTTATAGAAATAGGAAAAGCAATCATGATATTTATTTGGAAAAATAAGGGAACCAGAATAGCCAAAGCAATACTTGGCAAAAAAAGTAAGGCAGGAGGCATCATAATACCAGACCTTAAACTATATAACAAAGCTATAGTAACAAAATCTGGCATGGCATTAGTACCAAAATAGACGTATAGACAAAGTTACAGAATAGAAGACACGGAAACAACACCACATATCTCATACTAGATAAGGCACTAAAAACATACATTGCAGAAAAGATAACCTATTCAACAAATGGTGCTGGGGAAAGCAGAAATACATATGCAACAAAATCAAATTAAATCACTATATCACACCATGCACAAAACTCAACTCAAAGTGGAAGGGACCTAGGTATTAGTCCAGAGACCCTGCACCTAACAGAGAAAAAAGTAGGCCCAAATCTTCAACACATTGGATTAGGCCCCAACTTCCTTAACAAGACTCCCTAAAGTGCAAGAAATAAAATCAAGAATCAATAAATGGGATGGGTTCAAACTAAAAAGCTTCTTCTCAGAGGGGGAAAAAAAAATACAGAAAACAATCAATGAGGTGCAGGAAACGCCTACATTTGGGGAGCAAATTTTTGCCTCATGCATGCGTGTAAGATAGAGCACTAACCTCCAGGATTCATAAGGAACTAAAAAACTTAACACCAAACAAACAACTCAATCAGGAAGTGAGCTAAGGAGCTGAACAGACACTTCTCAGAGGAAGATATACATTGTATCAACAAACATATGGAAAAATGTTCAACATCTCCAGTAATTAGAGAAATGCAAATCAAAACTACTCTGAGATTTCATATCATGGCAGTCTGAATGGCAGTTATCAAGAATACAGACAACAATAAATATTGGTGAGGATGTGGGGGAAAAGCACACTCATAAATTGATGGTGGGACAGGAAATTGTTAAAATCAATCTGGAAAGCACTTTGGATATTCTGTAGAAAACTTGGAATGGAACCACCATTTGACCCACCTATCCCACTTCTCGGTCTATACCCAAAGGAGTCAAATTCAGCATACTATAGTAATGCAACTACATCAATGTTCATAGCAGCTCAATTCACAATAGCTAAACTCTGGAAGTATCCTAAATACTCCTCAATGGATGAATGGTTAAAGAATGTATATATTCCATATATACACAATGGAATATTACTTAGTATTAAAAGAGAATAAATTGATGGCATTTGCAGGTAAATCAATGGAGTTAAAGAATATCATGATAAATGAAGTAAGCCAATCCCAGAAAACCAAAGGCCAAATGTTATCTCTGATAAGTGGATGCTGATTCTTAATGGGGAGGGGGGAGGTATGAGAAAAATAGAGGAACTGTGATTGGGCAAAGGGGACAGAGTGTGTGGAGGGTGCATGGGGACAGGAAAGATGGCATAATGAGATGGAAATCATTACCCTAGGTACATGTATGGCTGCATGTATGATGCAATACCACATTATGTATAACCACTGAAATAAAATGTGCTACAATTGTGTACAATGAATCAAAATGCATTCTGTTGTCATATATACCTAATTAAGTAAGTAATTAAAAAAATCAACAAAGTCAAGTGAAAGAAAAATCTAAAAGACAGTATGTAGGGAATAAAAACAAATAAGAATAAATGGAGTTTAAACCTTATAAATGGAAATAACAATAATTTCTGGTAAGGATGTGAAGTAAAATAAGGTATATTTATACATTATTATTGTGACTGGAAATTGATAAATCCCCTTTAGAAAGCAGTATGGTGATTCCTCTGAAGACTAGGGATGAAAAAACTGACCTCACTATACCATAACTTTCCCTTTATGCAAAATAACTAAAGTCAGCATACTAGAATAACACATGCATACCGATATTTATAGTACTGAAATTTATAATAACCAAGTTATTGAATCAGCTTAGGTGTCTAGCAACAGGAAAATGGATAAAGAAAATGTGGTATATATACAATGGACTTTTATTTAGTCATAAAGAACAATGAAATTATGTCATTTGCTGGTAAATGGATGGAACTGGGGAACATGATAAGTGAATTAAACCAGCTCCTGAAAGACAATGTTTGAATGTTTTGTCTCACTGGAGGAAGCTAGAGAGAATAAAAGGAAAGGAAGAAATAAAAGGATGTCATGAAAATAGAAGGGAGAGCAATAGAATAGACAATGGGGATTAAAGGAAGAGAAGAGGGAATGGCATGGAAAGTTTAAGTTCTTCTTCTATAAAATACTGCCATCTCATAAAGAAGTGAAGATTACTTGGAAGTAATACATATGTCTGGTTCATGGCATATGTTCCTATATTAGCTAGTTGTAGTACCAGGGAGCAACATCGAGTTTATAAAAGTCATGGTGCTAGTTACTGCCATTTATTGCTATGATACTGAAGTGTAGTTAGGCCTCCGCTCCAGGCTCAATTGTAATTTCATGATGAAGCAGATCCAACTTTCATATTTTGACCAAAGTAATGTTTATAAATGTGTTTGTCTGTTTTTTTTTTCTGTCTGTATTTTATTTTATCTAAATAGGATTTGAAAAATAAAACATAATAAAAACTGTAACCATATTCTGTTCCCTAAACCAGTAGGAAGAGAGAAGCAGAGAGGATATAGAACATACTAGAAGGCAGGAAAGTAAGGAGCAGAGAGGCATAAGACAGTAGCTAGATGAGCCATTCATTAACCAGTAAAATTAGAAAAAAAAAAAACAAAAAAAAAAAAGATAATATATTAAAAAAAAAAGGAAAACTAATGAGCAGAACAAGAATAGATATTTTTCCATTAGGCCTTTGAATTGGGAGTTGGAGGAGGGATCAAGGAAAGAAGCCTAGGACTTGCAAATTCATTCCTTATAGTGATATGGAGGGAACACATTGAATCAAAACAAGGAGAGTGTGGTGGTTCTTTGTTCTCCAGGTTGGAATTATTCCTGAAAGAGTTAAAGTTTCATCATCCTATGTAACTGAGAGACACACATGGGTGCAAGTACAGATTATCCCCTTCTATCCACCAAGTTAAATCTATAAAGGTTACCCCAAGACCTTCCTGCCTCAATATCCAGTTCAATCATCTGACTTGTGGTTGAAGCTACATAAAAGTAAAGGCCATTCTCTCTCACCACTAAGTGGTGATAATGTGCCTACTAAGGTTAAAGAGTCCCAAGAAATATCAACTAAACAATGTTAACATCTAGAGTCAGAAAACTCTGTGTTGTGGGGGAATGTGCACTGTCTTATAGGATATTTAGCTACATCTCTATAATCTACCACTGGATGCTGGTACCCCCCTCAGCAAACAAGGCATCAAAAATGTTTTCAGGGCTGGAGTTGTGGTTCAGTGTTAGAGCACTTGCTTAGCATGTGTGAGGCATGGGTTTGATCCTCTGCACGGCATATAAATAAATAAATAAATAAAATAAAGTAAAAGATTAAAAAAAAGTTTCCATACATCGCAAAATGTATCTGAAACCCTTTACATTGCTCCAAATGAGATACACTATGCAATGAGCCCCTTAATAATTTTGCTTAGGAGAAAAAGTCAAATGTTGATAAAAATTTTGTTAATGTATTTTTTAATAAATAATGCATTTTGAATGAAAATTTAAAATGTGGAAAAATGATAAAGTGCCAAATGAATATTTTCCATAAATATTTTCACAACCATTGCTTCCACCAGGCATGTGAACACAATGTGAAATACGCGTAGTTTTGCACAAAGGACAATGTATAGTATACAAATATCTGTCGTGCTTTATTCAGTCCAAGTGATTTGATGAGGGCTTTCTGGGCTCACCAGACAGAAATGTTTAGCATCTACTTTGGATTCTCACCATATTCAATATTCTATTGTAATGCTTATTACAGTATATTATAATCTTCATTGCCTATCTCCCTTGAAAGAGAGCTCTAACATCATTTGTCTTGGTATTTTCAGTGCTTGGAACTATGTGGCCAATGATAGGGTTAAAAATGTGGAATGAATAGGTGAGGGAGTGGGAAAATAACATTTTTAAATGGAAAAAACTTGGATATTTTGAAAGACAACAGGAGTAGAAAGTAAGCAGAACGAAGAGAGGCTTAGTAGATGGTATGGTGTCCTGAAACAGACACAAATATATGATCAGTTAGGAATAAGATGATTATTTTTAGGAAGAGATGATTGATTGCCCAATATACGGGAATGATTCAGATAAGAGTAAGCCGTCATCCATAAGTTATTTTTTAAAATTATTTATTTATTCTAATTTGTTTTATATGCTTGCAGAGTGTAATTCATTTCATATTACATATATAGAGCACAATGTATCAAATCACTGGTTCTACACAAAGTATTTTCACACCATTTGTGTCTTCATACATGTAATTAGGGTAATGATGTCTAACTCATTCCATTCTTCATTCATATCCTGTTGCCCCCTTGCTTCCTCTCCCTCTCCTTTGATATATTTAAAGCCCCCTACCCACCAATATGAGTCAGCATCTTCATAACAAAGAAATCATTTGACCTTTGATTTTTTGGAATTGGTTTACTTTACTTCACATTATTTTCTCAACTCCATCCATTTACTTGAAAATGCCATGATTTTATTCTCTTTTAGTCTGAGTAGTGTTCCATTGTGTGTGTGTGTGTGTGTGTGTGTGTATGTGTGTGTGTGTGTGTGTATAAAAGTTTCCCTATCCACTTAACTACACAAGGACTTCTGGGTTGATTCACAATTTAGCTATTGTGAGTTGTGCTGCTATAAACATTGATATGCTGTGTCCCTGTAGTATGCTGTATTTAAGTCTTTTGGGTATAGACCAAGGAGTGGGATAACTGGGTCAAATGGTGGTTCCATTCCAAGTTTTCTACGGAATTTCCGCACTGCTTTCCAGATTGATTGCACCAATCTTCAGTCCCACCAGCAATGTATGAGTGTGCCTTTTCCACCACATCCTCATCAACACTTATTGTTGTCTATATTCTTGATAACTGTCATTCTGACTGGCATGTGATGAAATCTTAGAGTAGTTTTGATTTTCATTTCTCTAATTGCTAGAGATATTGAACATTTTTTCATATATTTGTTGATTGATTGTGTATTCTCTTCTGAGAAGTGTCTGTTCAGTTCCTTGGCCCATTTATTGATTGGGTTACTTTTTTGTTATTGTTAAGGTATTTGAGTGCTTTATATGTCCTTCTAATTAGTATTCTATCTGGTGTAAAGATTTTCTCCAATTCTGTAGGTTCTTTATTCACCTCACTAATTGTTTCTTCAGCTGAGAAGAAACTTTTTAGTTTGAATCAATCCCATTTATTGATTCTTGGTTTTAATTCTTGAGCAATAGGGGTCTTATTAAGGAAGTTGGAACTTAATCCAACATAATGGAGATTTAGGCCTACTTTTTCTTCTATTAGGCACAACGTCTCTGGTTTAATTCCTAGGTACTTTGAGTACTAGGTACTTTGATCCACTTTGAGTTGAGTTTTGTGCATGGTGAGAGATAGAGGTTTAATTTCATTTTGTTACATGTGGATTTCCAGTTTTCCCAACACTATTTATTGAAGAGGCTATCTTTTCTCCAATGTCCATTTTTGGTGCCTTTGTCTAATACAAGATAACTGTAGATATGTGGATAGTCTCTGTATCTCTATTCTATACCATTGGTCTACCAGTCCATTTTGGTGCCAATACCATGCTGTTTTTGTTACTATTGTTTTGTAATACAATTTAAGTTCTGAAATAATAATACCACCAGCTTCACTCTTCTTGCGAAGGATTTCTTTAGCTATTCTGGGTCTCTTATTTTTCCAGATAAATTTCATGATTGCTTTTTCTATTTCTATGAGGAATGATATTGGAATATTGATTTGGATTCATTGAATCTGTATAGTGCTGGGAACTTTAAGATTGCTGCGGTTTTTAACTCTCCCGGGGCCTGGGGAAAACCTTCTCTGGCCAGCAGGGAAGGCTGGGAGAGCACACCACAGCGAGAGGTGAGATTGGAAAAGGTAAAGGCCACTGGTAATCCCAGCCCCACCTTCAAAAGACCCACAGATTACCAGGGAGCCCGGTCAGAGCTGGAACTCAAGTTTATTGAGGAAGTTGCACAGCTTTTATAGAAGACATAGGTCAGTCAACAGAAAGAATACAGGGACACATAGGAGCATGGGCAAATCGTATTGGCAGAGCCCCTACCTTATCCTTAGGGTAGTTTTGGTTCCCATGACACATCAGGGGAACACCTCCTGAATAGGCCAGGTCCGTAACAGGGAGTGGGAAGCAACCAAAGAGTTAAAATTCTCTATCCTTTCCGGCTGATGTGTTCTTAAGTCCCCAACAGTATAGTGTTTTGGTAGTGTGGTCATTTTGACAATATTAATTTTACCTATCCATGAGCAAGGTTGTCACATCTTCCTTGTGACAAGTGAGCAAGGCTCCTTGTCAGAAATAATAGGGAGAGAAAGCAAGGCATCTCTCCCTCTTCTAGGAATGAAGTAAGACAAAAATGGCGCCACGATGGTTAATTTTATCTCCCTATTCTTACTGTGTCTCTGTGTGACCACTAGGGGCTCATAAGTTAGCTATTAAACATAAATCTGGCCACACAAATTTACACTGTGGAGTCTGAGCCAGGAGCTCCATAGCAAATTATTTAGTACATGAGTAAAACAGGTTTATAATTAGACATTAGGCTTGTAAAAAATGATTAAAATTGTGGCTCTTGCTGTGCCCCATAGTTCAGACTTTTCTAAGTTATAGTTATAAGGTTTTAAGTTATAGTTATAAGGCTTTCTTGTGATTGATAAGGATTCTTTTATCTTAGGTAAGTTTAGGATATTAGTTTAAGATATATTGATATAAGTTTTCCATGGTAGAGACCCCTTAGATCTAACACCTGATCAAAGGAAAAGTACCTGTTAGCTTAACTTTTAAAAATAGCTATACTTCCTTCTTTCTAGTTTAGAACAAAGTTATTATAGGAAACAATAGTAAGTTGAGTTCAGTCAGGGTTTAGCTATGATGTATTAGGGCAATCAAGGTGTGGGACATTGTGAGTGATCTTAAAGGGCTGTAAAAATAGTTTTAGGTAAAAAACATGTTTTTGTTCTTGACATTTAAAGATTGATTGATATATGATCAATATATGCTTTGATTGATTGATCAATATATGCTTTTTTTACGTCTTTAGATAAGTTTAATCAGTAATATGTACTTAGAACAAAATCCTGTTTCCCTCAGAATGTATAACCCTGAAATTCCTTAATGTAACTTGTTTCCTTCATAATGTATAACTCTGAAATTCTTTAATGTAACCTCAAAAGCTGTAATGTAAAAGACTGTGCTGTCTGGGCTATAAAAACTTGGGTAAAAGAAGAAAAGTCAGAGTTAAGCCTCCAGACTTGTGTGCTGCATGGTTTATCGCTCACATTTTCGCCGACGTCTTCACTCCCCCACCGGAGCTGGACTCCAGCACAAGGTATATCTTTCCATCTTCTAAGATCTTCTTTAATTTCTTTCTTTAGTGTTCTATAGTTTTCATTGTATAGGTCTTTCACTTCTTTTGTTGATTCCCAAGTTGTTTTTTTTTTTTTTTTTTTTAGGTTATAGTAAATGGGGTGAATGTCCTAGTTTCTCTTTCTGAGGATTTGTCACTGATGTACAGAAATGCCTTTGATTTATGGTTGTTGATTTTATATACAGCTACTTTGCTAAATTTATTTATTGGTTCTACAAGATTTCCAGTGGAATTTTTTGGGTCTTCTATGCATAGAATCATATCATCTGCAAATAGTGATAATTTGAGTTCTTCTTTTCCCATCAGTATCTCTTTAATTTCTTTTGTCTGTCTAATTGCTCTGGCCAGGGTTTCAAGAACTATGTCAAATCGAAGCGGTGAAAGAGGGCATCCCTGTCTTATTCTAGTTTTTATAGGGAATGCTTTCAGTTTTTTTCCACTTAGAGTGATGTTGGCCTGGAGCTTAGCATAGATGGCCTTTACAATGTTGAGGTATGATCCTGTTATCCCTAGTTTTTCTAGCGTTTGGAATATGAAGCAGTGCTGTATTTTGTCAAATGCTTTCTCTGCATCTATAGAGATGATCATATGATTTTTATCATTGAGTATTTGAGTCTATTGATGTGATGAATTGCATTTATTGATTTCCATATGTTGAACCAACCTTGTAGCCCTGAAATGAATTCTACTTGCTTGTGGTGCTCTATCTTTTTGATATGTTTTTGTATTTTATTTTATGTCTTGTAGAACTCAGCTGTGTATCCATCTAGGCCTGGCCTTTTGCAGTTTGGTTGGTTTTTGATGATGTCCTTTATTTCCTTACTTGAAATTGATCTGTTTAAATTGTGCATATCATCCTGATTTAGTTTGGGCATATCATATGCATCTAGAAATTTGTTGATGCTTTCAACATTTTCTATTTTATTGGAGTACAAATTTTGAAAATAATTTCTAATTATCTTCTGTATTTCTGTAGTGTCTATTGTGATATTTCCTTTTTCATCATGAATGTTAGTAATTTGAGTTTACTCTCACCTTTTCTTAATTGGCATGACTAAGGGTTTATCAATTTTATTTATTTTTTCAAAGAACTGAATTTTTGTTCTGTCCAATTTTTCAATTATTTTTTTTGTTTCGATTTCATTGATTTGAGCTCTGATTTAATTATTTCCTGTCTTCTACTGCTTTTGGTGATGACTTGTTCTTCTTTTGTAGGGCTTTGAGATGTAATATTAGTTCATTTTTTGTTGGCTTTTTCTTCTTTGAAGGAATGAACTCCATGAAATGAACTTTTCTCTTAGTACTGCCTTCATACTGTCTCAGAGATTTTATTATGTTGTATTTGTGTTGTCATTTGCCTATAAAATTTTTTTAATCTCCTCCTTGATGTCTTTTGCAACCCATTGTTCATTCAGTAGCATATTATTTAGTGTCCAGTTGTTGGAGTAGCTTTTTTTTCTTATTTTTTCATTGATTTGTAATTTCATTCCATTATGATCTGATAGGATGCAGGGTAGTGTCTCTACATTTTTATATTTGCTAAAAGTTGCTTTGTGGCATAATATATAGTCTATTTTAGAGAAGAATCCGTGTGCTGCTGAGAAGAAAGCATATTCATTTGTTGATGGATAATATACTCTATATATGTCAGTTGAGTCTCAGTTATTGATTATATTATTGAGTTCTTTAGTTTCTTTGTTCAGCTTTTCTTTGGAAGATATATCCAGTGGTGAAAGAGGTATGTTAATGTCACCCAGAATTATTGTGTTGTGGACTATTTGACTCTTGAACTTGAGAAGAGTTTGAGTGATAAACATAGATGCTCCATTATTTGGGGCATATATATTTATAACAGTTATGTCTTGTTGATGTATGGTTCCCTTCAGTGGTATGAAATGTCCATCTTTATCTCTTTTGATTAAATTTGACTTCAAGTCTGCTTTATTTCATATGAGGATGGAAACCTCTGCTTGCTTACTTAGACCATGGGAATGGTATATTTTATCCCATCCTTTCATCTTTAGTCTGTGGGTGTCTTTTACTATGAGATGAGTCTCTTGAAGGCAGCATATAGTTGGGTCCTTTTTTCAATACAATCCCAGAATACTTACCTTTATTTCAATTTTGAGAAAGTATATGCAAGATTTTGAAAAGTAGTGTTTTAAGTGGTATCTAGGAATGAGCAGTGAAATGCCTGGGCAAGGTCACAGGTTTACCTTAAGTTATTCTTAATTTTTTTTTTTTTTTAAGTTACTGTCAAGGCAGAAGAGTATGTAATTTGTAGTAGACTACCTGTGGAAAAGCACTGGTACAAAAACAGTAAGGATAAACAAAGAAAAGTAAAAGTGATAATGGGGATGGGGGGTGGAATACCTCAGGAAAAAAGGATTTATAGGACTGATTCTTGACAGGACCCATAAAGGTCAAGATAAAACTAGAAGTTTTTATGCTGCATGTCTCCTACTATCTCAGAAGGGGGTGTTCTTTAGTTGCACAGGCACACTAAGGTGAGTTTTGACTGACCACTGACCCCAGTGCCTATGTTAACATGGGACTGACTTGTAGACAAAGCCTTCCCTAAATAGGATGGTCCCCATGACAGTTCCAGAGAGAACCAAATAAGGCCAAAAACTCCACTGCTCAACATGAAGGAGGCAAAGAGTACTGAAGGTGGTCCCCAATTCTGGTAAATGTGAAAAAGTAATGGAGACAGCATTGTCTCCTCTTTCATTCTCTTCTTGGGGATAACCCTCTCTCTTGAAAGTGCTCTCTACTTGAGCCTTACTTTGCTTTTACTTTATTTTCACCTTACTTCCATCCTACTGTCACTTATAATAAAGTTCTCTTGCAGGGCTTTTGGTGTCTGACTTTAAATTTTCTTTTGTCAGACAACAAGAACCAATGTTTAGAATTTTAGCTCCCTGCTTTCCTGTGATAGTATATGTTTTCATTTAGTCGTTATAAAATGGTAGAAGAGAGATGTATTCTGTCTGGGTCAACAGGAACACTGAATAAATTAATTAATGAAATATGATCTGTTAATATTTTAAGAATGATAAACACACTATTTTACTCTACCATTTGGAAAATACATTTCATGTTTTAATATTTTTACTTTATTTACCTTGTTTTTACGTGTCTTCCCATTTTGTATTTGTTTTTAAGCCATGCCAAATAAGATTGCTGTATTTTACATTTATATAGATTATGATGCTTTGCGGACTCTGGTAATTTCCAACTTATCTACACTTTTTAGCTTCTCCTGATCTTCATTGTTTTAACCTACCCTTAAGATCTATTAATATTTGCTTTCTATATACAGGTGCTCCAAAGTTGGGTGTATTCATATTTATAGTTGTGATGTTTTATTTTTTTTATTTGTTTTAGATATGCATGGCAGTAGAGGGTATTTTGACATATTATACATTCATGGGAGTACAACTCATTCCAATTAGGATTCCATTCTTGTGGTTGTATGTAATGTGGAGTTACACTGGTATGTTTTTTTTTTTTATTAAATGGACACCTTTAACACTGTGTAATGAGTCTCTTTGTGCCATTTTACATTTTTGTCTAAAGGACTATTTGTTAAATAGTTAAGTAGTTAAATAGTTAATAATTAAATGGTTAATTAATTACCCTTGCTATCTTTCGGTTTCCATTATTTTAAAAATATTTTTAATTGTAGATGGACACAATATCTTTATTTTCTTTATTTATTTTTTTTTATGTGGTGTTGGGGATCGAACCCAGTGCCTCATACATGCTAGGCAAGTGCTCTACCACTGAGCCAGAACCCCAGCCCTGCTTTCTGTTTTTATGGAATATATGTTTCTATCCCTTCACTTCAAATCAATTTGTGTCCTTAAAATTGGAGTGAGTAAATTATAGCCAGTATATGGTAAGATCTTGTTTTGTTTTGACTTTTAGTTACTCTGTGTCTTTTGATTGAGGAATTAAATCTATTTACATTGAAAATAATTATTGATAGATGAGGACTTTCTTCTGCCATTTGTAAATTTTTCTATTTGTTCTATAAGATCCCGTTTACCTTATTTTTTACTGTTTTCCATTGTCATTTGATAAAAATGCCACTATAGATTATCTGTAACGTATTATAGTTCTTTGATTCCTTACTTTTTTATGTTTAGTGTTTCCAGTACAAGTTTTTATTTTTAGTTTACTAGAAAGTTTACACATTTTATACTCATAAATTACTATTTTTAACTGATAACTATATAAATTTCATCACACAAAATCTCTACCTTTTTACTCAACATGCTCCCCAACATTTTATGTTTTGATATTACATTTTGCATCTCTTTCTTATGTATCACCTAACAAGTTATTGTAACTATAAATATTTTTATTAGTCCATAAACATAAGCCATTGAGAAAGGACTGTGTCTCTGGGGTCCAGGAAAGTAATGGCGCCAGTGGTCAGGATATATCCATGTCGGTAATGGTGTCTGAGGCATAAGTGTTTGTGAAGCAGTTGGGGATCAAGGGATGGAAGGATGGACAGGTGCAGATCCACAGTGGTTCCATGGTCCAGGGCAGTGTTTAACTCTCTGTGGAAGCTTTACTGATACCTGGAGTATGGACATGTATTCTAGGGCACCTTCAATGCAAATTCCGTCAGCAATGCGAGTTCTTTATCCAGGAAGCTCAGTTGACTGGTGAAGTAACTGTCCATATTTATACTATGTCTTTGGCCTTCTGTGTGGATTTGGTGAGGAGGTGAAGGACAAATGTTTGTTATAATACTTACCATCTGCAGTACTATCGGAGAGATGCCAAATTTTTGTTGTAAGGGATATTTTCACAGAAGCCTCACAGAAATTGCTTGCAGTTAAAGATGAACAGCCTGAAGACTGACTACTCTAGGTCCTAGGATCAGTATCTATCAGCACATCTATAACCCATTTTCAGCAATTGAAAAGTCTTGTTTTAGAAGTGTTCAGTTTCTTCACTGACCTCCTCACTTTTACATACAGCAATATATTTGGGCCTTTGAATACTATGCTATCCACACATCTTTGAATGTTTAAACCATCTTATCTGAGGAGATAATGGGTCTAGACACTTCAGTTATCTGGGTCTACATCCTCCAGAGTCTGTAATCCTTTTTCAATTTGAAAACAGAGGTAAGTTCTCACTAGAACTTCAAGCCCTTCTGTCAGGATTACTGGGTTCCAGTAGGGACTTTCATGATTAGACAACCTCTTATAGATCACCCCAAATCATCTCCCATGAATCAAGGAATATCACTACTTCTGCAGTTATGCATTACTTATTTGTAACATCCAGAGAAGCTTTATTAGAATTGAAGTCAACAGTATTCATAAATACAACCAAAAGGAAAGAACAAACCTCATAACTAAAACTGTTTAATTACTGATGTACTATAGTACTGCTTCAATTTCATTGGATCTGTTTAAGCTTTTTATATCCTCTTGGTTCAGTTGTAGTTGGCCATATATGTCTAGAAATTTGTCAATATCTTCCAGGTTTTTCATTTTATTTAATATAATTTTTCAGTATAGTCCTTAATGATCCTCCAGATTTCAATATTGTATTCTTTTTTTCTTAATTTTATTTGTTTGGGATCTCTCTCTCTCTCTCTCTCTTTCTCTCTCTCTCTCTCTCTGTGTGTGTGTGTGTGTGTGTGTGTGTGTGTGTGTGTTTAGTTTGGCTAAGGATTTGTCAATTTTGTTTGTATTTTCAAAATAAATTATTTTTGTTTTATTTATTTTTGTTCTGATTTCTATTATTCCTTTTTTTTTCTATTTGATTTTGGGTTTGGCTTGTTTTTGCTTTTCTAAGAAGCTGAGATAGATCATTAGTTTATTAATTTGAGATCTCTGTTTTTTCTGATGTAGAAACGCACAGCTATAAATTTCCCTCTTATAACTACTCTTGCTATGTCCCAAAGGTCCTGGTAGGTTGTGTTTCCATTTGTATTTGATTCTAGATATTTTTCAATTTGTCCACTCATTTCTTCAATGACCTACTGATTTTTTCAAAAGTGTATTGTTCAATGTCCAGATATTTGTATAATTTCTGCACTTTCTCTTGCTGTAGATTTCTGGTTCCATTTTGTTATGGTTTGATAAATTATTTATTTAAAAAAATTTTTTTAGTTGTAAATGGACACGATATCTTTATTTTGTTTATTTATTTTTATGTGCTGTTGAAGATCAAGCCCAGTGCCTCACACATGCATAGCAAGTGCTCTACCACTGAGCTACAACCCCAGCCCTGGTTTGATAAATTATAAGAAATTATTTTAGTTTTTTTTTTTTTTTTGTATTTGTTAATATTTGTTTTTGGCCTAAAATGTGATATATTTTGGAGAAAGTTCTGTGTGCTGATGAAAGAATGCATATTCTGCAGCTGTTACTATATTATGTAGATATGTATTAAATCCATTTGATTTAAAATGTAATTTAACTCTGTTGTTTCTTGTTGTTGTTGTTGATATTATTATTATTATTATTATTATTATTATTATTTCCACCCTCCAGCCGGACCTGCCTGCCCACATCTCCTCCCCTCATAGCACCCCACGTCACCCCATTTCAGCTCGAACCAGCCAGATTGAAACACGATGCCCCGCTTCCTAAGAAAACAAAAAGGGGGGAATGTTGGATTCTGGGCAGGAGGCTAAGCCTCCCAGGTAGAAGGCCACACCTCCCAGGTACTTTGTGAAAAGACTACATTTCCCAGGTGCCTCAGCCTGGCCAGCGAACCTGGCTAGCAGGTGCCCTGGCCACCACCTTCTGACCTCCGGCAGCCTATAGAGCAAGGACTCATTCCAGGGGGTCTCTCTGACCACCAGTTTGCTATTTAAGCCTCTCCCGGACTGAAACCGCTCTCTGTTCGCGCCTGTCCCTGTCCGCCCTCGTTCGTCCCCTGTCCTCCACGCCATTTTTGTCCCCTTCCACGCGTGGCCCCTAATAAACTTCCCTTTTATTAAAATGGCGTTCCCAGCATAAGGAATTTTGCCTAAATTCTAACAATTATTATTATTATTTTACCTGGATGATCTCTCTATTGGTGAGAGTTGGGTAATGCATTCACTCACTATTATTGTATTGGGGGTCTATCTCTCCCTTTATTTTCTATAGTGTTTGTTTTATAAAATTGGGCACTCTGACATTTGAGGAGCCAGATGTGATGGTGCACATATATAATCTCAGCTGCTTGGGAGACTGAGGCTGGAAGAGTACAACTTCAAGCCCAGCCTGGGAAACTTAGCAAGCCCCTGTTTCAAAGTACAAAAGGAAGTGGCTGGGAGTGTATCCTAGAGAGGGGGAGAAAAGAAAAGAGAGGGAGGAAAGAAATCCAATTAAAGTATTTAAGTATACCAAAAGTAGATGAAAAATTAAAAATAAAAAAAGATAAGGAAATAGGAAAAAAAAAAAAAAAGAATGAGACATATGAGACATTTCTCTTTGATAATATGTTGAAGACACTTCTTTCCAGGACTCCTAATTTTGAAATCCACCAGATGTTGATGTGGGGGTTAGGTTGCTTTGCAGCTCCAATCAGGTGTATTCACTCTCAGCCCCAGTAGAACCTGTTAGGGCAGTTTGCAGGCTGAGTCCTGCCCTCTTACTCACCAGAGCTGGTTAAGGCAATGTGTACACAGCAGGGAGATGTTTACTTCAAAAGCCCCTATATACACACTCAAGGAATTGGGGACAGTCTGAGCTGCTCATAAACCCTCTCATCAGCCCCTCTCAACAGTTGAATATATGGACCATCTCAATGGCTCCTACTCACTCCAGAGAGCTTTAGTCTGTGTGCCCCTGTGTGTGGCAAATGTTGAAGCCACAGCTGCATTTCATCTGAATGCCTTTGAGTATGAAGGAAGCAAGTAAACCAAGGGGATTAGTGCTAGGGAAAGGAGAGTCTTAGAATCCAGCAATCTGCCAACCTCCCTCAGGGTGCTCTCAAACTCAGTCCTTATGGGAATAAACACAAATCTGTTCTTGCCCTTTATCACAGAAGGCAGGAACACAGGCCACTGGGCCCTCCAAGGCTCATGCTGCCCTCTGCTTAAGTCTCTCAGCAGATCTGTGACTGACCTTCCCAATCTCCACAGATGTCATGTGGTCACCTCCCACCCATTCACTGCCAAGTGAATCTCAGAGCCCCCAAGCTATGGCTGTTCTATATTTCTGAACCTCAGAGTTGCCTATTAATAAGGTCTTTCTCAAGGTGGCCCATGGCATGACACTTGTTTGCCAAATGATGCATTGGTTGTCTTCTCAAGAACGAGCTTGTCATGTAAGCTTTCAGGGGCTGTTTTTAGACCTAATCCCCATGCTGGATTTGAAATTTGTAAGAACCATGGGTTTCTTCTGCATTTAGAGCTACCAGTTGGCACTCTTCTTTACCTTCTATTTGTGCTGTCCTGTTTCCCCTTCACTACTAGGGAGTCTGGGTTAAATATTTGAATTGCCTGTACTTTTCTCTGTTTCCTTTATGCTTCTAGGCACTAGTTAGCTTTCCTATCACTCATATCTCTAAGATTAATGCCAAGAGAAGAGATTTTCCCACATATATCAACAGAAGAGGACCTTTTGTTCCCTGGTCTCTTCTCAGGAATAAATGCCTCAGCTGGGAAAGAGGAACACATTTCACTGTGAACCCCCAGTAAAGAAGAATATATTCACTTTCTGTGAATTTTTATTTAATTTATTTTTATTTATTGGTACCAGGGATTGAACCCAGGGGTGCTTAACCACTGAGCCACATCCTCAGCCCGTTTTTTTAATTTACTTTTTTAATTTTGAGATAGGATCTTGCTATGTTGCTTAGGGTCTTGCTGAACTGCTGAGGCTGGTTTTGGACATGCAATCCTCCCGACTCAGCCTCCCAAATAGTAGGGATTACAGGCATGCATCATTGTGTCCAGCAATTATTTTCCTTTTTTTATTAATTTATTTGTGTGCATTATTTTATTTACACATACTTATTATGTTTGAATAGGAATAATAAGTTGAGCACTCCTAACCTGAAAGTCTAAAATTTATCAGAATCTAAATCTTTTTGAGAGCTGACATGATACTGCAAATGGAAAATATCACACTTGACCATATCCAATGGATTGTAGTAAAAATACAGATACACTAAAAATGTTATGCAAATTATCAGTCTATGCATTTAAGGTATATATGAAACATAAATAAATTTTGGGTTTGAATTGGGTTTCAACCCCAAGATATCTCTCTCTACATATATAATATGTGTACACACACACACACACATACATAACACATGTGTGCACACACATATACATACAATACATACATGTAGGGGGTTTTTCATGGTTTGGGGGTACCAAGGGAATACAGCATACTAAAAATAATAGGCTTATTCACATGTGTGTGTGTGTATGAAAATATATTTCAAAGTCCAAAAAATTTCCAAATCTGTAAAATTTCTGGTACCAAGCATTTCAGATAATAGGCAGTCAATCTGTACAACAAATGAAACATGATCACAAAAATTTAAGTAGGAACAGGAAGACATTGATAACAGGAAATAATTCTCAGAGTTTGGAGGAATTTTTGAAGATAAGCACGATTGCCTATTATCCCACTGTAATATTTATTCCCATATATGCCTTATTTCCCTTACCTGTTCCTCTCTTTGTTTCTTTTGTAACCTTTACTTAGATGTAAATTCAACATTGTGGCGCAAAAGAAATTGGTTTGACTCTATTGAAGTGTTCCAGAGGTTGTGATTATATTCTCACCAACTATCTATGAATGAAATCACATTGGAATGAGATAATGAGATATGTAGACTTATTCTAACTTTTTAATAAAAATTCATGTGAATGCATTAAAATGAGATTTTTAAGCATACTTCTGAACAATATGAGCATAATAAAAGTTTATTTTTTAAAAACCCAGTGATTTGAATTTACTTTAATTATGTGTAAAACTAAATGTTGGTTGAGGCTCTCAGTAGGTCATTACTGACAAGGATATAACATTAGCAGCCTGGCATATAGAACAAGAAAATGATACTTTTTTTTTTTATATTATTCCAGAACTATCTCTGGTAGCTGGGTATAATGGCTATAACCCTTGGATGAGTTTCAAAGTCAATCCTTTTGGGGAACATGGAGACATATAAAATAGTTTTTTTTTTTCTTCATGGTTTGGTGGGTACCAAGGGAATATACCATACTGAAAAGGTTAGGGCTATTAACATCTGAATTAATAAGCCACAGATACTGAAAAGGTTTGTATGACCATAGTCAGTGCAATAGAGGAACATGATCAGGTGAAGTGTTACAGAAGGATAAATGCTGGTGCTGCTATTCTGAATAAACTCAGATGTGAAAGAAATTTGTTGCAGGCTTATAAAAAAAAAAAGCTTGTTTTGTGCTTGGGTTACTAATCATTCCACCACAAGAGCTATTTAAGTACTTGGAGGCTAACTAAACTTATTTAACAATGTCTTGATAATATTAATAATCATAAATATGAAGCCTAATTAACAACTAAAACTCAAATACCACTGTCCAGTGAAAGAAATTCTCTTTTCTTGCAGATAATATGGACATAATTTTGATCCTCAAATTAGGTGGCAGAAGAAACAGGGAAAATATTTGGGAACAATCCTGGATTAGCAGTTTGTGCTGGGGAAAATGGAGAAAAGAAATTTCAGTTTGCAAAACTTTATGGCAAAAAGAAAGAGAAAAGTAGTATCTAACATTTGTAAAATAGCATCCTTATCTACAAAATCACTTTATCACTGAGGAGGCAAGATAAAGAGTGTGAATGAGTCAGCTACATTTTATTTGCAAGGGAGTGATGGAATCACTTTTTTGAAGTGAAAGGCCCATTTTTTCTCATTCCCATGATTTAATCTAAGATACACACATTTTAATTTTCTGTGAACAGAAATGTTATGATGTTTGTTGCTCAATCTCTGATCCTAAAAATTAATGAGTGAAACTCTGACTGATAGATCTGAGACAGAAGCCAAATGATGTGACTCTGGACTTACCCAATAGATTGTACGGATGTCTTTATCCAATAGATTATACACCAGGGTGTTTTTTAAAAATGAAAATTTCTCCACCACATCTAAAATCCTGATTCTAGTTATGTTGAGAGTGTATAAAATTTAAAAATATCTTAGGAAGCAACTTTATTTACAAAAAACGATGATTGCAATAGGGAGAATACTCTATGAATAAGTTCAACAGACTTGTCAATGAAAGAGGTATGTTTCAAGCCGGTTGTTTGCTATGTTCCTCAAACAAGGTTTGGAGCTGAGGAAACCATAAAGTGTCTAGAGGTTGAAAATATCAAAAATTTTCCTCGCACTCTACTAATATCAAAGCAAGATACTAGAATAAAGTCCACTGGGCAAATTACCCCTCCCCATAAATATACTTTTTGCCTCTGTTTTCAGTGTATATGACAAGAATTCACTGAGCAAACCTTAGGCCTTATGAATCAATTTTCATAAAATTAAAAAGAAACCAGATATAGACATCAGGTCAAATCCATAGACTCAACAAAAGCAGACGACTTTAAATACATGTAAAAACAATGAGCTTTTCAAGCATACTTCTGTAGAATACAACATGCCAAAAGTTCACTTACCAAAGACCTAGGGATTTGAATTTGCTATAATTATGTGTAAATTAAATGGTGAATGAGGCTGTTAGTAGGTTACAAAGGAGACAAAGATGTGTTAGTCATCTAGTACAAAGAATAAGTGTGTAGAACAGTATCAGCCAACATTGAAAGCAGAGTCACAAATACTATCTAGTAAATATCTACAATGGTGGAAGTATTTTACCACATTTTCCTTGTAAACAAGTGTCCCACTCTCAGAGCCACTTGAGATACTTGTTAAAAAACACAGATTTATCCAGCATATTCTTTAAGATTCTGATTCTAATTTTGCTGTAGGGTATAGTTGTTTGTTTATAGTAGAAATAGGGAATAGACTTTTATGAGATGGTTAATTCTCAGAATAAACAAGATTTGAGTTATTAAGTCCAAGAAAAATGAAGAACTTATTCCTGTTAAATAATGGAAAAAAGCCACTTGCAATAATTACAAGAATATAAAAATGCCTTGAAAATACCAGGAGAGTCCTTATACAGATAGGAAAAGTGGACCTTGATTTTAAAATGTTGCCCATCATAAAGCTAATGGGAACTACAATAATGATGCTTTCAATAACCAACAATGAATAAGAGAACAATTGCTTGCATTCCATGTCAGGGAATTGGGTACAGATACTTGCTATTAATAAGTAAGATTTCCAAAGAACCAAAACCATAAGGTTCCAAACCCATGGTTTATAAACTATTAGAATCCCATTGTAGCTTAAAGAATGGTAGAAAAAGATAAAACTTAAGATCTTTTATTCCTAAAATCTTAAAAACTACCAGCCAAGTCCTAACTGATTTATTAACCCACAGGCTTGAGGAAAAGAAATGGGTAGATTGTCAATTAAATGAATGAATATTGGAGTTTTCTATTTTTTTTTTAATCTGAGATTGGACCCAGGGACACTTAACCACTGAGCCACATCCCCAGACCTTTTATATATATATATATATATATATTTTATTTTGAGACAGTTTCACTAAGTTGCTTAGAGCCTCACTAAGTTCATGAGGCTGGCTTTGAACTTGTGATCCTCCTACTAATAAACAGTCTTTCTGTAAACTATATGCTTCTCAGAAAACTTAGATTTTAATTGCTGTCATTATTGATGTCATTAAGTGATTATTTTTCCTGAAAATGGAAGTTAGGGTTGGAATTTAATCTTATATCAAAATTGTAGTTAATTTTGATAGACCAAAAATAAAATGACATAATGGGAAAATTGGGGGACAGAGAGCATAAAATTCTTGGGAAATATAACACAATTATATACTTCCTATCTATTGCAAGGCAGCCAGCTCCCAGGGTAGTTTCCTGCTCAGGAGGTGTGAACTGCCTGAGAGGTAGAAAGTCTAAAATAATTAGTAAAGAATAAGAGAGACAGAAATTAGATTTTAAGGGAGCAGCTTATAGGTCATCCAGTCCAGGTAGGAGCTTTGGTTAATCAACATGGAAGTTGATATGTGGCTCCTGGAACATACTGACATATTCCTTATTTCCCCAAAGCTATACTGAACCTTAATGTCCTCTTTCTATTTTTATCTTCTTTCCCTTACAACTTTCACTTTCTAGTACTCTGTTATCCAATATGGCAGTCACTATTCATGTGTGGCTATCATACTTGAAATATGTCTGGTCTGAATTGAGATGTGCTACATGTATATAATATATTCCATATTTCAAAGATTTTGTATAAAAATATATATAGAATGCTTCATGGATCTTTTTTGTACTTTTATACATGGAAATATTTTAGGGTAAAATAATATATTTTATTTAGCTGAATCTCATCTGTTTAATTTTTAAAGTGGCTACTAGAAAACATTAATTTACATATATGAATTATTTTACATTTCTGTTAGTGCTATTCTAGAATGTTTTCTTTGAGGCAAAGGAAAGAAAGGTATGACTACCTTGAGAATGTTGAATATTGGGAATTGTTATCTACTATGGTTTAGCTATGGTTTATCTCCCATAGATTGATGTGTTGGAAGCTTGGTGCCAAGTGTGGTCATCTGAAATGTGGAGACCTCATACACTGAGGTGGCAAACCTTAAGAGATGAGATCTAATGAGTGGTAGTTCACTGGGGATACTGCTCTTTAGAAGTGATTATGGTTGTTCTGATAAAGTCCTGATTAGTTTCCAAGAAAGTGAGTCACTTTTAAAAGAGCACTACTGATTTCTTTACATTATCTGGTTTCTCATCTGTGTGGTCTCATCTGCATGTATTCCTGCCATGCTAATACCACCCACCATGAGGTCCTCATCTGAGCTGAGTGGATGCTCACATGTTACCCTTGAACCTCTCAAACTCTAAGTTAAATAAATATATTTTTTTAATAAAGTGCAAGTTTCAAGTATTTTGTTACAGAAATAGAAAATGTGATAATACCAGATTACTATAAAAGGACTGACTTCAGTATACTAAGTTTAAATAAAGAAAATACAGCATAATTAAAAATTGAATTAATAATCATTAGTGTGTACACAACTGGATCAATAGAAATTCAATTTAAAAGGACCAAGTACTTTGAATAATCTTTAAATTCTGTACAAATCAAATATTAGATGGGGCTACTGGGGAGGTTTATTTGACTTTAAGCCACAAAACCTTTCTTGAATCTGGAATGAGAGAAAAAATGCATGGTTCTCCTTTGTAAAGTTCAAGAAGATTATCAGGTATATAAGTCAAAGTTGATTTTCATACTATGCTACATTTCCAGTAAGTCAATTTTTAAAGAGACAGATGAATAACTTGGAATGATAGAGGGAAAAATCTCTTGTTCAGGATATTCAAGAGTAAGTGGGATAAAAGTGCTACTTACTGATTGTAAAGGAACTTTTATCCAGTTGTGTAGAAGGCAGTAGAATAAAAGAATCAGAGTCCTCAAACAATGATTCCCTACAGTTGAGAGACTGGAAAGAGTATATGCCACAAACTAGAGCAGAAACTACTTGATTACATATTCATTTGAGGGTAGAATATTATTCAGGGAATCGTCTATGGAAAATCAAGTTTTAGTCACCTATTGATAAGAAGAACCAGAGAACATGAAAGAATCTGGAAGATGCTACTACAAGAATGTTGGAGCTTAATTTTCTAATCCTTCTAGTAACAAAAACATGTTTTTGTACTAGATGGCTGTGCACAAATAATGCCTAATAGCATAAGAAAAAGTTACAGGGTAATAAAACATTGTTAAGCATTACATAATTGATTGCTGTTAATGAAGACAATGGTTCCATTGTCTATGGAAAGTAAGTTTCTTTCCTCTACAACAATATCCTCAATGAGTAACTTGGCTAATGTCAGGTGACAAAGGAATGATGGTTATGAGGTTTTGAATGACAAAATGTTAGAAGTCAGAAAAAGGACCATTTGGAGTGTTATATTATAAATAATAAAAGCACTAATATGTACAATTGGCCCAGAAAAACTGTATGAACACAGCAAAGATCAGAAAAGTGGAGGAAAAAAATAAATGAATTTTACCATGAAAAAGGAATATCCTCACACTAGTCATCCCAGCATATGTTACATGTGTGAGCAAAACAAAGAAGCTAGATGAGGACCTATTTGTTCATTCTTACATATTTTAGATATGTACACTAGTACAATCTGTTGGGTGAATTGCCATCCGAGTCACACTTTTTGGCTTCTGGCTCAGGTCTGTTAGTCAAAGTTTTACTCATTAATCTTTATGATTAGAGATTAAAACACAAGTGTAATAAAATTCCTGTCAGCAGAAAATGAAAATAAGTGTCTATCATAGATCAAATCATGGTAATGAGAAAAATGGGTCATTCATTTCAGAAGGTTCTATACTTGACTACCAGTTAGTTATTTAAAATGGAATGAAAAAAATTATTTAGTAATCTGATAAATCCTTTGCCTTTAGGATCTTCGTTTATCAGTTACTCTGGGACAAGGCTGGCTATTCCACATGGGCAATGAGGGATCCTTGAAAAGGTTTTAAATTGTTACTTATATGAGGGAGCTAGTTGATTCTTGCTTAGCCACCAAGATAGAGCAAAATGTTATGTTAAAAAACCTGCAATTCCACTATAGTAATTACATAATGATAATATTTATTCTGCTGATGAGATCATTCAATATTAAACTTCATGTCTTAGGGTAAAGTGCATAGAGTCAGAAGATCCAGACATATGTTAATTATTTTCTTCATTTGCCCAGGCACATTTTCTTGGCTCAGTCATTGCAAAGACAGGAACATCCTAGGCATTGGGAATATCTCAGAAAGACTGGTTATTTAATAGAATGATAAATTTTGAAATTCATGGAAATAGAATGGCGAAGCCTATTCCAAGGTGAAACACAAATAGAGGAAAAAAAATCCTTGTTACTGTTGAACCCATGACGTAATGACCACCAACTCCAATTCAACCAAATTAAAGCAAGTTTATAGTGTATACACAAGAAAGCTGACCAACAACTGCCTCACCTGAAGCCAGGCCAGAGAGCAGCATCTGGTCTAAGGGCAGGAAGCTGTTTATAACAAAAAGTTACAAAGGCGGCTATCTTGGGAACTTACAACTAACAGGGTTCTGGCAGGTGTAATACAAGGGCTGATCTGCATGGCTTAACATTTCAAGCTAGGGAGTAAATTCAAATCAGAATTTATGAGGCAGCACTGAGGTTTTAGGAAGGGTTGTTATCTGGTCAAGGAGAGCCAGGCATGGGTGAGTTCAGAGCACCGGCAGGTATTACAAACAAGCTTAAATATCAGAGTGTGGTCAGGCCAAATAGAAATCTTAGTATTTTATGGTAAAACAGAAATGAACGTTTCATGATTTTGTGACAAAATGACTCCCAATCTTAAGATGGAATTAGTCTGGGTTCATCATTACTTAGTGTAAACAGGATAAAATGCCCTAGAAATATCACATGAAGAAGTAATGAGGTAGGTTCCCATGTTGAGATTAAAGACCTAACAGTTGGAAGAAGAAGGAGAGAAAAAGCTCAGGAGTTAGAAAATGTATATAACACCAGCTAAGTACAAAAGAAGTCCATAACTGTGCATCAGTAAAACCTATTGGATGAGCCTCTCTAGGCAGAGATCAAAACTATGATTTTGTGTGATGAGTTCACAGAAGATTCATTTCAGAGACTGTTCATAACAGTTTTTGATATAAAGATACCAAGCCAAAACATTAATACTTCTAATTAAATGGTACCATATCTTGCTGCAGGCAAAGATCTCTATGGTGTTTCAGAACTGAAGGGGTGTTTATTCAAAATAATTATTTCTGCAACAGCTTTTCAGGTTTTGATTCCAGAACATTTAATATGAGTTGCTGATATGTGCATTTTTAAACAAGCTTCCTTATTTTCTGAAGCTAATGGTCATTAGGACTGACTGTGATAATCTCAGAGTTGGGAGCTGTATATTTATGAAGGTTTTGTTATCATACAAAGAGGGGGATTTCCCACCCTTCTTATTCAAATGCAGAGTGAACAAGTTCCCTGATAACATCAGTATTGTCCAAAACAGCCAGGCATGGTGGCACACGCCTGCAATCCCAGCAGCTTGGGAAGCTGAGGCAGGAAGATCATGAGTTAAAAGCCAGCCTCAGCAATGGTGAGGTGCTAAGCAACTCAGTAAGACCCTGTCTCTAAATAAAATACAAAATAGGGTTGGGGATTTGGCTCAGTGGTCGAGTGTCCCTGAGTTCAATGCCCAGTACCTCCCCCCCCAAAAAAATATATATACATATATATACATATATATATGCATAATATATATACCTATATATACACATATATGCATATGTGTGTAGATAAATAGATATAGATAGATATAGATATAGATATAGATATAGATATAGATATATGGTCCAAAGCCCTGGAGTGAGCCAGGACATTCATATCTAGAAGGAAAAACTTGATGGTAGTATGTCTCCTTCTGTAACCAGGGCCAATATTTTAATGTTGAAGATATTTCACAATGACTAGTATGCATACATCCTCACATCACAGATCACTTGGGAATTATTTTTTTTGCCTATAACTGGTTTCTAAGTAGTAAGAGAAAAGTCTTTTCCTTTCAAGCAAGGACAGCCATTTAATCAGTTTCTTAACACATTTCAGAAGTGCATTTCCATAATTTCTCAACAGTAACTAGATAAGACTTATTAACTCAATCCCTATGTCTAAATAGAAACATGATCAACCTATCAGAAGATGTCTTTAGAAAGACCTCTGGAAATGTGAGAAATAAAGGGTATGTTTTCTTAGGGAACTTTATCTTTTGGGGAATACTTTGTGGATATCTTACTGTCATCTGGTTATCTGTTGGATGTGAAGAATCCTGTATTCATATTTTCTAACCTCTTTCTCATTCTTTCTTCCTTGGAGGACTTTGATCCCTGAGTATGATAAATAGGAGTGCAGTTCAATAAGAATATTTATGATTTTACATTTCAAGTTGAATGGTGACCCTACACCAAATATAGTCTCTTTTTCCCTGTCATCCTCATTGAGTCAGAGAGCAAAATGACAAGATAAAAGACACTGCTTTTTTTTTCTGAATCTATCTCTGTTTTCAGCAAATTTTAAATCTAGGCATTTATTCCATGTGACTGGATTGAATGAATCTTGGACAGGAGATCATAAGAAAATTTGCCCTTCTCAATTTTATCTGCGTTATTTCATTATATCATCAATATTGTGTGCAAGTAGGCTCGCAGAAAGCTTGACCATTTGAGACAAAGAAAATATGGATTTCAGAGGGTGATGTCAGCAGGTCCAAGCCTGGCCCAGGATAAATGTCATAGTGAGCGTCTAAGATATCCTCAATGATTCCATCCTTCTGTTGTTCACACTCTTGCATAATCCGTTCCCACAATATAGCAAGCTGATTTTGATCAATACAATGTCTCAAAATTGATATTGTGTCATTTCCAAAGTTAGGTTATCAAAAACACTGACTTTAGCTTCTGTCTTGGATATTCATATTGATTCTCTCTTTCTCTCTCTCTCCTTCCTAATTCTTTACCTTTGAGGGAATCCAGCTGCCATGTCATGAACACGTGTGTACACACGGTGACAAACCGAGCCTCTAGCCAATAGCCCACATGAACAAGATTAAGAGCACAGCCTCTAAACAATCAAGCAACTCTGGTTAACATTTTGTCAGTTATGTTACAAGAGACCTTGATCCAGATAAGTTTCTTTTGGATCCTAACCCTCAAAAACTGTGAGATAATGAATTTGTTGTTTTTAGCCACAACATGTTAGATTAGTTTATTTTGAAGCAATAAATAACTACTACAAAAAGGCATAAGGGAAGAAGACAAAAAGAAACATTTTTCCCCCTGAATATATGCAAGATGTCTTGTCCCAGAAAAGGTCAGAGATAGACCAGTAAAAAATGGTTAAAGCAGGTACCAAGGTGAGATAAGAACATAAGGAGAGGAGTAGCACAGAGAGTAGCAGAAAAATTAGAAAATGTGTATAATAAACCAAGTATTCTTGGAATGGTTCCTTGCAATGTACATTTGAGGGAAAAAGAGTCATACAGTGGGGTTCTCCAGAAAAAAGATAATATGTTCTTGTAATCTTGTGTTCATGTTAGCTTTGCTGAAGCTTATCTTCCCATCAAATATTAATTTGAAATGTTACATTGTTAAGAAATATAAATTCTAGTAAGTTTTCCTATCATGAAAACTTGAATTTATTACTACACTGGAGACCACATATTGGTCATTGAATCTGATAATAAGAGGCAAATTTTCTGCACCTTACACTCTTTGGTTCCATATTTTGTGCTTTTGAGAGAGAATGTACCTGTCTATGGGAAAAGTTTGGTTAGTCAAGTTATCATACCTGTATTACTTTCCTATAGCTACTGTAACAAAGTACACAAATTTATCAGGTTAAATCATTTAAATTTATTATTGTACGGTTCTGGCAAATGGAAGTCTTAAATGAGTCCAACTGAGCTAAAATCAAGGTATTGGTTGTGCTGTTTTCCTTCTGAAGGATCTATGGAAGAATCCATTTCCTTGCCCTTTCTAGCATCTAGAAGCCACCTACATTACTTGAGAATGGCTCCTTTCATCTATCCTCAAAGTTAGCAACAATTAACAGGGTCCTTAGAGAGCCATGCTTTTGGCTTTCTCCTGTCTTTCCTTTCTACTTTTAAGGACCCATGTAATATGTTAGACTCACTGGAATAATCCAGGATACTTTACCTACATAACATTCATTGATCAACAAATCTTAATTCTTTGTTTACTATGTAAGGTAACATAGTTACAGTTTCTAGAGATTAGGATGCAAACATATTCAGGAAGCCATTATTTATTATGCTTACTACAACACCCATAGTGTAGTCAACTTTTATGTATTTGTAAAGGTTTCTGCTTTGCGGAATGAAATAATTTGACCTTAATGGATCTCAGAAATTGTTGAATGATTGCAAAAACATACAAAGTAGATGAAAAGAGAAAAAAAAATGGCCAACAGGAAATGGTTTTAAGAATTATACATGTTAATCAATTCTTCCATTTTCTACTTCTTTTTCTACTCTAGGATGTCCTTCTTGTTAATTTTCTCCATATTCTGCCTCTTTTATTGCCCTTCTTCCCTAGCTTTCACTCTCTGGAAGTTAATTTCTTGGTAACAGTACAACAAAGAATACCTGCCATGAAAAGATTGGGATATGGGAATCAAACACCAAGAGGGGTTAATGGCCTCTCCTTATCTGGAAGGACTGTCTGTATTCTACCAAGGTTAAATACAAAAATGCATGTATTAAGTTACAAATGAGTAGAGAAATATTTTTCCCACCAATATTTAGAAATAGTTAACTTCAAAGACATCAATATTCCAAACAATCAGGAAGTTTAATCTGTGTTACATAGTGTCTTATTAAAGTACTATATGGAGTTGCCAATATGTCAAATTTTTTTAATCTGTATTACAGTAAATCTCACATGAGCAAAAATGATGACTAATTTCCCTGTAAGCACTGCAACATACAAGACAAACATATTACCCATTATTTGTAATTAAAACATATTGTGTTAACAATGTATCTTACAAAATGGCACTGCATTGTTTCTATTAACAATGAGTCCTTGTATGCTTTAGAACTGCCTGATATAGCAATAAGATCTTGACTTTTCATGTGGGGATTATGTGTTTAAGAAAAGTGTGGCTAACGTAGGAACTTTGAAGGAGTCCTTTTCTCACATGATTTATAATACAGTAATATTAATGTAATAGAAACAGATTACTGAGGAAAATATAGAACATTTGAGCCAGTTAAAGTTTCTGGCAGAAAAGTGGCAGGGCATAAGTGTAAAAAAGTGACCCTATGAATTTCTAGGGTTGAACTGTATTTTTATTTCATGGTCAATGCTCATTAACCGATGACACATTTAACAGTGCTACCTCTGAAGAAGGATATTTAGGTTTTTTAGAGTCAAATTCCAGGAATCTATTACTTGGAATAAAAACAAAAAACAAAGAGATGAAGGCAACTTGATGCATGCTTCATAGAAAGCATGTTTGTTGGTTGAATCTCCTGAATTTTACAATAAGTAACAACCTATTTTCCATAATTTGGAAAAATATTCAATACAAGATAAGTGACAATTATACAACCAGTCCCCATTGTCCATGGGAGGAAATCTCTTTTTTAAAGATCAGGTTGAAAAGGCAAAAGTATCTAGGATCAGATAGATGCTGTTTGTATAAGGAACTGAATCAAAAGAGAAAAAAAGAGCCAGTTGTAAAAATACATGGGAGAAAACATAAAAGCCATGATAATCAGTCAAGTATTATGTTTACAACTAAGATTATCTAGGTCAGTATAAATGAGACAGGTGAATTGATTTAAAGCAACCAAAGACTGAAATTCCAAAACCAAAAAATAAATTCTACTATACAGATTTCATAAGAGATAATCTGAAGTTTTAGAATTGAGATTTACAAGTTTGCTCTCAATACAAAAAGTCTTGTATAATTAATCAAAAAGTAAGAATATTGTTTACTGAGACTTTTTTTTTTAACTTCAGAACCACAATATTATTACTTTACTTTCTGGTACATATATAAAAGTTTATTAAACCAACCTTAGAGGCATGGATTGAAGCCCAAGCCTCACAAAGAAATGACTAATCTCTCAAGAAAAGACCTAGTCTAAATTTTAGATGATGGGAATGAGAAAAATATGTCATTCCCTTCAGAGGTTGGGCTTGGGGGAAAAATTACCCAAATTACTTGTTTTATTATGTTCTTCACAGTGTGAAACTGACATTGATAGTGCATTTCTGCTAAATAGATTTGTGCCCTGTTAATAGGTAGCAAGTCCTGTTATGTCTTAGAACTACCTGATGTAGTGATATATTATAGATCTTTCAACTCTACCCAGTATACATGTAGACACTGGTGTCTGCATTTATGACAAAACTTTTGGCTACCCTAAAGCTGATGGACCTCAGATAAACAAGGTAAATCTCAAAGTTATGAGCTCTATATTAATAAGAAACTTGTCTACTGCCAAAGAAGAGTTGGCTCACCCTCATTTGTCAAAGAAAAGTAAAAAAAAAAAAAAAAAAAAAAAAAAAAACAAGTCCTCATAATTTCAATAAAATAGAAAAAAAATCTGATTGAATCATGGCGTTCGTAGTGAATGCACCATAAAGTTACCTCAGATATATTTATTAATCTAAGGCTTACTCATCTCATTCAGGAACTGAGGCATATGAGTAACAAAATGTCTGCTTATAGAAAATTAAAGAAATCTTCATATCCCGAGCCAAGATGTGGGAATGAGAAATATAGGTTTTTTCCTTCACAACAGTGAAACTTTCTGCTCCTGGGAAATACCCAGGTGCATACATGATTCATTTGTTTCAAAGCGTCCTTCCTGCTACATGGCATTATGGCCCATCAGTTAACAGATATGCCTTAAGTGGGATCTGAGAACCGCAGAAGTGAGTGGGAGATGTGCAGATTTCTTCACTGTAACCTCTGAGGTCGTGGTTATGAGATTTTAGGCATGGGATGCTAATGCCTGAATTTTTAATGTCCACTTATTCCCTGGGGCTGTTTTTCCACACTCTCCTAACAAGAGACTTTCAGAGCTTTATAGCAATGGGGCAATAGTCTCCTGTCAGAGGAGTAGGCATATATTTCTTAAAGAATCTTAAATGTCTGGATAATCTCAGTCAAGGCAAGGGACCTAAGGTGCCAATACATCCATATATTGACATGGATTATTGACTGTAGAAAGTTCTTATAATTGCAATATCAGGTGTTATAGAAGTGGAGGTGTTTCCTCCAGAATAACAGTATATGAAACAATGATTTTACTTCATAATGAATGAAGGCTCTTGAAGCAACTATTTAGGACCATTATGGGGAAGGCACATAATTGTTCATAAATTTTTATGGGATCTGGAAATTCCTATGTAGCCTAAAAAATAGCAAAAGAAAGGAAACCTTTTAAAATATCTCTCACACCATAAAACTAGGCTGGTGATATAACCAGATGCTGAATAGTCTCCAGGAGCAGTCTCCCAAGTGTGTTCAGAAAACCAGTAAAGATTGAGAAATAAATTATTTTATCACTAAATATGCACTCAAAAATTAATACTAGAACATTTTTTAGCATAAGCTACAACAATTAAAATTGACCAGAGATTCTTAAAACAGAAAACTTTGAAAACTAAATGAAAATGGTTAGTCAGTAGACTATGCTTCCTGGAATTTTCTTTGAAACACATTTGTTTATTCTCTTTTAAAACCACTTTATTGAGATACTCTTAGCCTTAATATTAAGGTATGATTGATATACATATTGAATGTATCCAACTTCATGAGTTTGAAGATGTACCCATGAAATGATTAGCAAAATCAATGCCATAAGAATACCCACAGCCTATAGAAGTTTTCTCCTGCTCACTTTTAAAAATATGTGATAAGAACCCTTAACATAAGATCTAGACTCTTGGAATAATTTAAAGAATAAAATACAGTATTGATAACCATGGACATTATGCTATAAAGTAGACCTCTAGGACTTACTCTTTCTGTATAATTAAAAATTTGTAACATTTGACAAACACCTTCTAGTTTTCTTTCTGCCCAGTACTTGCCAACCACCATCTATTCCCTACTTGTATGAGTTTGACTATTTTAGATTCTCCTATAAATGGAACATTTAGTATTTGTCTTTTCATGTCTAGATTATGTCACTATTATGTTTTGTTCTGGAATGTCCCCCAGAAGGCTTGGTTTTTAATGCACCAATGTTCAGAGATGGGTATTTGTGAGGTAGTGATTTGATTATGAAGGCTCTAACTTCATCAGTGAATTAATCTGTTGATGGGTTCATAATTGAATGACTATTGGGAGGTGGCAAAAACTGCTGGAGACAGTACCTAGTTGAAGAAACCATATCAGAGGTGGGCCCTTGGGGACTCTACCTTGCTCCTGGCCCCTTCTCTCTTTTTCTGCTTCCTGGTTGCCATAAAGCAGCTTTCCTCTTCTCTACCCTTCTACCAGAATGTTTCTGCCTTATCATAGGCCTAAAAGCAATGGAACCAGCAGACCATGGACGAAAACCTCTGAAACCATCAGCCAAATAAACCTTTCCTCCTATAAGTTATTATTCTCAGGCATTTTGTCACAGCAGTGGAATTCTGACACAGTCACTTAGCATAATATTCTCCAAGTTCATTCATATTATTACAAATAGTAATTTCCTTATTTTTATGTTTTTATTAGTGTGTTAATTATACATAATAGTAGGAATTATTGTAAAATATTCATATATGCATATAACATAATTTGCTCCAATTCATTCCCCAGTATCTTCCCTTTGCCTTTCTTCCTCCTTCTCCTATTCTTCCTATACTCATAAGCATGTGTATATGTGTGTATATTCATTGTTGTTTTATAATTCTGCATAAAGTTGGGATTCATTGTGATATATTCATACATACCTATAGCATAATTTGACCAATGTTATTCCCTAGTTCTTCCTTTTCCTTCTTTCTTCCCTCTCCTTTGATCCTGTACCTTTTACAGTACTGATCCCCTATTTTTGTGAGTTCTCTGTTTCTTAATTTCTTTTTTCTCTCTAGCTACTAGATTTGAGAGAAAATATTCAACCCTTGACTTTCTAACCTTAGCATGATAATAACCCTTTATTTCACTTAGCATGATATTCTTTAGTCATTTACCAGTGAATGACTTAATTTAATTCATTTTTTTTATAGCCGAGTAGAACTCCATTGTGTATATATACACCAAAATGTCTTTATCCATTTGTCTATTGATTGGCACCTAGACTGGTTTCATAATTTTGATACTGCCAGTTATCGGTGACGAATTCTTCTTCCTCACATGTTGAAGTGTAACATTAGAGAAGCATGCTGAGGCAAGCATATAAAGAAGGGTTTATTTAAAAATGGGTAACATAGACTTCTCCTGAGAGGGAGAAGATGGCCATGGCTGGTATCCTGGTATCTCAAGAAGTGAAGGTGTTCTGCTGCCTTTTTTGTATGTCTTAGACTTCCTTTGTTCTCCTGCTCTTTTCCCCCTTATCTCTCTCCTTCCTGCATATGTGACTAGGCCTAGGAGATGATCAGTGAGAAGCAGATGGACAGGAAGGACCAAGGTGGAGTGATCTGAGTAGGAAAGGGGTGTAATTAACAACTCCCTGTAGGGAGGGACAATCCCTGAAACAGGTTACCTTAACAACAGATTGGAGCAGGGGCAGATTATCTTGATGAGGGTGGAGGAAGGGCTCTGAAGGAATTAACATTTCAATTCCTCCAGTCTCTGGTCCCAACCTTTACCTATTTGCCTGTCTAATTCTGGCTTCAATTGGACTGTGAACAATGGTACTGCTATGAGCCAGGCGCAGTGGCCCATGCCTATAATCCCAGCAGTTTGGGAGACTGAGACAGGAGGATCTCGAGTTCAATGCCAGCCTCAGCTATGGTGAGGTGCTAAACAACTGAATGAGACCCTTTTTCTAAATAAAGATACAAAATAGGGCTGGGGATGTGGTTCAGTGGTTGAGTGCCCCTGAGTTCAATCCCCAGTACCAAAAGGAAAAAAACAACAACAACAATGAATTGCGGTGCTATAAACATTGGACTGCATGTATTGCTATGTTATGCTGATTTCAGTTCCTTTGTATAAATATGGAAGAGTTGGATAGCTGGGTTATGTGGTGGTTCCATTCCTATTCTTTTCAGGAATCTTCATATTGCTTTCCAGAGTGGTTGTAATAATTTGCATTGTCACCAACAATGAATAAGTGTTCTTTTCTCCCTACATTCTCACCAACATTTATTATTTATATTCTTATGGATTGACATTTTAACTGTGCTGGGATAAAATTTCAGTGTAGTTTCTCTAGTCATTAAGGATGTTCAACATTTCATAGCTTTGTTGTCCTTTTACATTTTTTTGATAAATTTCTTATTAATTCATCTGCCTGTTTATTTACTGGGTTATTTATTTATCATTTGGGTGTTTAAGTTTTTGAGTTCTTTATATAATCTGTCAAAAGAGTAACTGGAAAATATTTTCTCCCATTCTGTAGGCTCTCTTTTCACACTATTGATTTGCAGTGCAGAAGCTTTTTAATTTGATGCCAGCCCACTTATTGATTCTTGGTTTTATTTCTTGTGCTTTAGGTGTTAGTTCTAAAAGGTTTTTTGTTGGAATCTTTAAAGTTTTCTCCATATATGAAAAATAATGATGTCATATACAAACAGATAATTTTCCTCTATCTGTTTTGATTTAGGTGGTTTTTATTTCTTTTTCTTGCCTAATTGCTGTGTGACTTCAAATACTATCTTAAACAGAAGTTGGGGATAACAACCAACCTTGTAGATCTTAGATGAAAAGTTTTATATTTTCACTGTTGAATATGATATTGGATGAGTGTTTTTTTTAATATGTCCTTTATTTTGTTCAGCTAAGTTCCTTCTATACTAATTTGTTTAGTTTTTATCATGAAAGGATTTTGAATTTTGTCAAGTACCTTTGCATGCATTGAGATTATCATATGGTTTTTGTCTTTTGGTTTTTTTTGGTACTGGGGATTGAACTCAGGGGCACTCGACCACTGGGCCACATCCCCAGCCCTTTTTTTGTATTTTATTTAGAGACAGGGTCTCACTGAGTTGCTAAGTGCCTCGCCATTGCTGAGGCTGGCTTTGAACTCGCGATCCTCCTGTCTCAGCCTCCCAAAGTGCTGGGATTACAGGCGTGTGCCACCTCGCCCGGCTTCTTGTTCTCTTAATATAGCGTATTACATTGATTGATGTGTGTGTATGTGAAATCATCCTTGTATCATAGGAATATATACCAGTTGGTCATGGTGAATGATCATTTTAATGTGTCATTGAGTTCACTCTGATAATATTTTGCTGAGTATTTTTGTGTCTGTATTCACCAGAGCCCTCTATTTTTATTTTGTTGTATCTTGGTTTGGCTGGTATTAGAATAGTGCTGGCTTCAGAAAATGAGCTTTGAAGTGTTTCCTCTTTTATTTTTGGAAGAGCTTAAAAATATGTTATTGATTCTTCTTTTAATGTGTGGTAGAATTCAACTGAGACACTATAGGATATTGGACTCTTCTGTCTTTGGAGGTTTGTGATTACCAATTCAATGTCCTTATTCTTCTAATTTTTTTCAAGTTTTCTAATTCGTCATGATTCAGGCTTGGTAGTTTGTAGATTCTTGTGAATTTTTCATTTCTTCTGGATTGTTCAATTTGTTAATACATAATTGATAATTATCATTCCTTATAATTTTTTAATATAATATTAGTTCAATGTCTGTTCTTTCAGTTTTAATTTTGAGTTCTCTTAGTCTAGCTAAAGGATTACAGATTTTTATCTTTTCAAAAAATAACCTAATGTTTGTAGGCTGCCTGGTACCGTAAACCGGGAGGAAAAACTCTCGGAAGCAGAGTTAAGCTTTTACTACTTTTACTTCTACTTTCTTAGAGCTTAGAGAGGGAAAGAAAGATTTTTCTTCTTAGCTTAGAGTAGAGTAGCTTAGAGTAAAGAAAGATAGAGCTTAGCTTTTCTTCTTAGCTTAGAGTAGAGTAGAGCTTAGCTTAGAGAAAGACTAGAGCTTCTTTCTTCTCTCTTCTTTCTTCCTTCTTCTGTCTTCTGTCTTCTGTCTTCCTCGGGAGCCTCGGCCTTACTCTGACCAGTCCTCTGGAGCCTCGGCCTAACTCTGGCCAGTCATTACTTCTTCTATCTGGTTTCTCTTCTGTAACCGCTCTGCCTACGTTCTGGCCGCTCTGATTCTTCTGACCGACCGAGTGACTGCCCGGCTGACTGAATTCTCCGTTCTCCTAACTCGGACCGCTTTCACCCGGTTATATACCTTCAGGTTTGCGGGTGCCTACAGGTGCGTCACATACATATCAGGTGGAACCCATGGCTTCCAGCTAGCTACAACAGCCCTTCCTAATTAGGGCTCCTTCAAATGTTTTTAAAATTTTCTATTGTTTTCATTTCCTCTGAGTGGTGTGTACTCTCTTGCTGAGTGTTATTTCCATAACATCCAGGGGCAAAATATTGTTTGCATCTGGAAAGTCCCCAAGCACTCATGTGTTAGGCAATGTAGCAATGTTCAGATGTGAAATGATTTGATTATAAGGACTTCTGACTTCATTGGATGATTACTCCATTTGATTGATAAATAATTTGAATGGATTTATTGGGAGTTGGTGAAAACTATATCTAGGTGGGGCATGATTGAAGGAAGCAGGTCACTGGAGGCATAGCCTTGGGGACTCTATCAGTCTCTGCCCCCTTTGGCTCTTCTCTCTCTCTCTTCACCACACACTACTGCCACAATGTTTTTATCTCAGGACTAGAGCATTGTAGTTGGCTGACCAATGAATTGATTTCTCTGAAATTGTAACAGTGGTTCACCTCATGCTTGCTGTTACTTAGGCTTATTTTAAAATGGACATTTTTTTTTTATTTTCTTCTTCTCCCTCTCCCCCTCCCTAACCTTGGGGGAAACAAGACTGAATATCTTTTAGCCACCTTAGACCTTGAGTTACCTGTGTTTGAGCTTACACCCACCACAGGAGTCCAGTAATTCAGACTTCAGGACATGGCCCCAGAAAACCTCTGGAAAGGCTATCTCCCAAATTAACAAGTGAATCACAACCCCGCTACAGGGAACTTCTAGAAGGGAGTCTTTGAATAGCTTCTTTAAAATCTCTGGGTTCTCTGGGATGGGTAGAATCAATAGTCTCTGGGACAGGAGTCCCCTGTGCTTTGCTAGCAAAGGAATAAACTTTTTTTTTTTCTTTTTCTCAAAATTATTTTCTCCTTAATAAATTGGTATTGGGGACAAGGACTGAGCTTTCTATAATAAAATCATGAGTCCATAAAAAGCATTTTCTCCTCTGTGTTGTTCTTGGTAAGAACTTTGGCCACAGCAACAAAAAAAATTTTTTTTTTCTTTTGGATACTTCAAGCTGCTCATGATGAACCCAACCTAATTCCAATTTAAGATTGAGAGCCATTCCATTACAAAGTCATGAAAAGTTTATTTCTGCTTTACCATAAACTTGTTTGGAATTCCTGCCTGTGCTCTGAACTCACTCATGCCTAGCTCTCCTTGACCAGATAACAACCCTCCCTAAAATCTTAGTGGCCCCTCATAAATTCTGACTCCCCTTGACCAGATAATAATCCTCCCTAAAACCTCAGAGGTGCCTCATAAATTATGATGTTAAAATCTCAATTTACTCCCTACCTTGAAATGTTAAGCCATGTAGGTCATTGACCTGCTTCTGCCCTTGTATTACACTTGCCAGAACCCTATTAGCTTTAAGTTCCCAAGACACCTGCCTGTAACTTTTTGTGCTTTTTTCCCCTGAGAACTGAATGTTCTCAGGCCCTGCAATTTGGGGTGAGACAGTCACTGGCCAGCTCTCTGTGTACACAATATAAGCTTGATTTATTTTGGTTTAAAATTGGAGTCAGTGGTCATTTATTTGCATTGGGTTCAACACAGTGTAGTATTTAAGTATATGTGTACAATATGTACTATTCCGATCTAGGCAATTGGCATATCTATCACTTCAAATATTTACCATTTCTTTGTGTTGGGGACATTCAAAATTCTTTCTAGTAGCTATTTTGAAATGCAAATATAATTGTTGTCAGCCATAATTACTCTACTGGGCTAGAATACATAAGAAATTATTTCTCACTGCACCCCTGTACCCGTTAACAAGTCTTTCTGCACATCTTCCTTCCTCAACTCTTCCAAGCCTCTGATAATAGCCTTCTTTTCTCTACTGCTATGAAATAACTTTTTAAGCTGTCACAAATAAATGAGAATATGCAGTAAATGCACTTCTAAACCTGATATTTTAGTAACACAATATTTTAATAGATTTTTATTAAAAATAAAAATATTTTTGCTAATCCATGGCAAGATTTCACTATTTTTATGGGCAAACAATGTTCCATTATGAGTTTGCTAAGTTTCTTTATCTAAACATGCACTGATAAAACCTATATCAATTCCACATCTTTGCTATTGTCACTAGTGTTGCAGTAAACATGGGAATGTACATATCCCTTCAATTTAGTAATTTCACTTCCTTTGGATATATAACCAGTAGTGCAATTGATGGGTAACATAGAAGTTCTATTTCTAATTTTATCAGAAACCTCCATAATGACTGTACTGTTACAGATTCCCATAATGACTACAACAATTTTTATTCCTATCAACAGCATATAATTCAAGAGTTTACCTTCCTTTTGCAGTCTCATTAGCACTTATATTTTATATTTTTAATTATAGCCATTCTAATGGGAGTGAGGTGAAATCTCATTATGGTTTTGATTTGTATTTACAAGATGATTAGTAATGGTGAGGATTTTTTAAAAAATATTTTTAGTCATAGATGAACATCATACCTTTATTTTATTTGTTTATTTATATGTAGTGCTGAGGATCAAACTCAGGACCTCACACATGGAAGGCAAGCGCTCTACCACTGAGTCACAACCCCAATCTGGAGGATATATATATATATTTTTTTTGATATATACTTTTTGGCCATCTGTGCATCTTCTTTCGTGAAACGTCTACTAAGGTTATTTCCTATTCTAACAGATTATTTATTTTATGTTGAGTTGTTTGTTTATATATTCTAGATATTAATTCCTTGTTAGGAGGTGAATAGTTTAAAAAGTATTATCTCCTACTCTGTAAGTTGTTGTTTCACTCTATTGATGTTGCCTTTGCTGTGCAAAAGATTTTTAGCTTGATAAAATCTCAATTGCCTATTTTTAATTACATTTCCTATGGTTTTGTAATCATATTCAAAAACTATTTGACCAGACCAAGGTCTTGAAATATTTCCACTATGTTTTCTTTTAGTAATTTCAAAGATGAGGGTCTTGCATTTAGGTGCTTGATGAGCATTTAGGTGCTTGATGTATTTTGAGTTCATTTTTTATATAGTGAGAAATAGAAGTCTATTTTTATTTTTCTGCACATGAATATTCAATTTGTTCAGCACCATTTATAAAAAGACCATGTTTTCTCCAATGATAGTTTTGATATCCTTGTTGAAAATCAGTTGGCTATAAATATGTGAATTTATTTAAAATTCTGCATTCTTTCCCACTGGTTTATGTGTCTACCTTAATGCCAGATCCGTTCTGTTTTGGTTACTATACTTTTGTAATTTTTTTTTTTTTTTTTTTGTACTAGGGATTGAACTCAGGTGCACTCATCCACTGAGCCACATCCTCAGCCCTATTTTGTATTTTATGTAGAGACAGGGTCTCACTGAGTTGCTTAGTGCCTCTCTGTTGGTTAGTATGACTTTGAACTCATGATTCTCCTATCTCAGCATGCAGAGCCTCTGGGATTACAGGCGTGAACCACCGCACCGAGCTTATAAAGAGTTTTGATGTGATGTTATGATACTTCTTTGTTCTTTTTCCTGATGTGAAAATAGTTACTGTAGCCTGTTTTCAGGGTTGGTTTGCATGGAATATTTTTTCCTCTCCTTTTATCTTTACCCTATGAGTGTTTTACCTTTGAGATAAGTCTCTCACAGGTAACATATGTTTGAATCTTGTTTCTGATCCATTCTGCTAATTTAAAGTAATTGTCTGGTGTCTCCATTGACATCTGTAGCCTTAAATGTCACCTATATTTTCTTAGAACCCTGTCTGTGCAATGAGTACAGACATTCCCCCTCATACACACTCACACCCACATTCATGCACACAAAATTGTATATAATGAAAAAAAAATTGAAGAATTTTAATACTATATGATGAAGTGATGTTTAAGATAAAAAATTTAAAGTTTAAATTTGAAAGAAGATGAATTATTTAAAAAATTTAAAAGTTTAGCTGGACTTGTTGGCACATGCCTGTAATCCCAGTGGCTGAGGCAGGAGGATTGTGAGTTCAAAGCCAGCCTCAGTAAAAGTGAGGTGCTAAGCAAATCAGTTAAAACCCTGTGTGTATAAGTAAAATACAAAACAGGGCTTAGGAAGTGGCTCAGGGGTCTAGTGCCCCTGAGTTCAATCCTTAGTACAATAATACAAAAAGAAGAAGAAAGAGGAGGAGGAGGAGGAGGAGAGGAAGGAAGGAAGGAAGGGAAGGAAGGAAGGAAGGAAGGAAGGAAGGAAGGAAGGAAGAAGGAAGGAAGGAAGGAAGGAAGGAAGGAAGAAAAAGAAGAGGAATGGTGAAAAAGAAAAAGGAAAAAAAGAAAGAGGAAATAAAAAATGAAGAAGAAGGGTAAAAGATGAAGAAAAAATTTAAAAAAAATATATTGCTAAGAAATAAAAAGTTTCTTTCTGCTGGGGTGGTCAAGATTGCTGATAGGGATGAATGCTCATTCTTTATACTTTCTTTTGGCTTTGTAGCCCTTGGGTTGAGTGCTGGAAATTGTGCAGCCCAATTGTGTAACACAATAACTTGTGTTCTTCAATTAGCTGTTGGCCTTTGTGGTTTTGTGTCACAGCTGGTTGTAATAGATTTGTTTTCAGTCATCCAGTATCTGGTGGCTTAGCACTCCTTGGCTGTTGACAAGTTGTATTTTTCTGTGGCTAGGGGAGGTGCCAAGTTCCATGCTAAAGATTCAAGTAATTGGGACTTAGACTTGACTCAACTTTGTTTTTTTTCTATATGAATTCATGGATTAATGACTGCCTTCAGAGAGAGTAGACATATAACTAAAATACGTGAATTCAGTATTCTGAGACACCATGTTAATCATGAATGCTACCATAAGTTTGAAGAACATGTTTTTAGTCAATGTTTTTCCAGATTTTAAGCAATGTTATTACAATTAAATCCATATTTTCTGACTATAGTTTTGGTGTAGGCTCTTATAGTATCCTCTTGCTTTGGCCCGGTTCCTATGATTACAATAATCATTTATAGAATTTATTTTGTTTAATAGCACTTTTTTCTCTGTTAGATTAAGCCTCATAAAAATAAGAATGTTTGTTTTGCTCATAAATTTATTTCCTGAATCTGTTATATAAGTGTTCAATAATTCTTTTTTTATTTAAATAAATACATGATCTTTCCACTATCATCCAGTATCTGGTATATGTTCATCTCAAAAATACCTGGAATCTTTCTTTATCCTCCCCCAAACAAATGTGTAATGGCAAGTTATTTACCCACCTTTATCATTCTGTTATCAGTAGTGTTAGTTGATGGATTTCTTCATTTTCTCATCTGCCTGCAGGCAGAAGTGATTTAATTTAATTTTTTCCCATACCATACTTTGTTTTTCTTATTTATTTGGAATGCATTTTATCTAATTTTTGTCATCAGTGCTTAAATCATATGAGATAAGAATTTTTAAAAAGACTATATAAAGTTTCCCAAAATTCACAGGCAATGTGGAGTGCTTCTCCAAGTCAGGATCTCTGAGATAAATTTCTAAACACCAGCACCTAATCTGAAACACTTTCTTACAAAAAGAAAGTTTCAGGACTTACTCTTTGGTGAGTAAATTTCTTGTACTTATTTTATAACATTCTATATCTGTGTTCTTCTTTTGATTGTAAAACATTCCATTTTAGATACTTTAATATAAGTTGTAGCATGCAATATTCACCCTTCTATGACTGACAGCACCTAACATAGTGTCCATACTGTCACCTTTGCCAGTATTCTTCTTTTTAAAGGCTTAATAATATTCCATTTTATGTATATGTCACATTTTTAATAAATTAATCTACTTATAGATATTAGGTTACTTCTGCATTTTGATCATTGACAATAATGTTGAATGATTCCATTTACATGTGGAATCTAAAATAGCCCAACTCTTAGAAATGGAGAATAGAATGGTAAGTGTCAAAGATAGAGGCAGGGAAGACGGGAAATTTTTATTCAATGGTTGCTAAGTTTCAGTTTTTTAAGATGTGATACAACTTAACATGTATAGTTAATGTTACTATATTGTATACTTAAAAGCTTGTTATAAGAGTAGATTTCACATAAAGTGTTCTTACCACAATATAAAACATGCACATGCATTCTAACGATTTTCTCTATCTCTATTCTATTGAGGGTCTATGTCCATGTTGAAGCTCCCAGAAATAAAGAAACACTTATAATAAATTCTATCACATATAAAATCTGTAAATCCTATTATACATACAGTGTGTGTTTTAGACATTAATAACCCTCACTACAGTTATATTTTTAGCCTTTGTTCATCATGACAGTAAAGGGAAATTTTTCCTTCAAGTCTTTCTTTGCAATACAACTTTTTAGCTTTCTCTCCTACATTTGTACCATCTACCTCAAACTGGATAGTGTGTCATTTTATTGCATCTACATAATAGTAGAAAAATTAGGGAGGTTAAGATCAAGAACAAAATAATGTGGTAAGTAATCAGATACTCATATCCAAACAAAGTCAAACTTAAAGACAGAAAAAAGAGACTGTTCAAACTGTATGAGAATTGATGTCCAGTATATGCTGAACAATGTTTTATGAGGTTCTTGTGATAACAAGCATGAACAGAGTCAAATGATGCATTAAGATAAAGGCAAGAGAGAGGGAATGAGAGGAATGAAAGAGCTTTAAATAGAACAAAGATGGGGGAGGGAGAGGAGGGGCAAGGGGATAGGAATAATGGCAGATTGAGTTATCTATGATTACCCTAAATACATGTATGAAGACACAATTGTTAAAATACTTTATATTAAACCAGCAACTTGAAAAAAAATGATAAGTCATTACTGGCTGAAAACAAATACTGATGATAATGAAGTGGTTTGAAAAGTTAAAGAAAGATAAAGGGATCTTGACAATGTATTGTCAAACTCTGGGGATAATTCTTCCATTTTATAGAGAGAGCATATAGAGTCATGAAGTCCCAAGAGATAGAAAGCTTTTCTTGAAGTATGTGGGGACCGAGTTGAGTTTTTGGCATCCTGACTTCTCCTAGAACAGATGGGATTCTTTTCAGGAGAATCACTGCTTAGGCTATATTTTTATTTACAGAATATTCCTTATTCTAATAATTTATACTTCCTAAAGCTAGTAATGATCTTTTGATTTTTTTTTTTTTTTAGCGTTTTGGTTGTGTCTACTTCTCAATATTATTAAGGCATGATGTTTATTCCTAATGTGTCTTTTACTAATATTGTAGAGTAACTGTCTTCTTGGATATTTTCCATGTATGTTGATTCCAGTCATGGAACACAAATTAACATTTTCCCTTTAGATCATGGCTCTTTTTACATTTGTTGATTCTTAACCTGCTCCCCTTGGAATTTTCTTCTAGTCTTTATGTACCCTTGATTCTTACCTGTGACTATAAATGTAAAGCAATAACTTGAGGAAAGTTTCTAGTTTTCAGCAACTAATCTTGGCTATCCTATCTGACTTTTAATTCCTTAATAGACACTGATCAATGTCTTCAAAGATGTACAAAATGGCACGTGAGCACTTGGCAAATTCTCTTCAAGAGCTTGTAGATGAGGAATTGAAGAAGTTTAAGAGTAAACTTACTTATGTTGAGCTAAAAAAAAAAATTAAGAATATTCCTAGGGGGGATATTAAGAAAGTCTCCAATCATGAAGATCTTGCTGAAATCCTGGTCAACCATTATGGATCAATGAATGCAGTGAAGGTTACCATGAAAATCCTAAAAAAAATTCACCAGAGACACGTGGCTGAGAGGCTCCTTTATGACATCAAGGGTGAGTCAAAACTACGACTTTTAGCTGCTCTTGCTATTGTTCCATCAAACAGCTTCAAATCTCAATGGTAGTTTCATCTACTCACCAAAACTCTGCAGCTCTTTTTTATATCCCATTACATTTAGTAAGCATAATCTCCCAAAATATTGACAATATGCCTATAATATTAGTCTAGGCTTTTCACATCATTACTATTCATTTTAGGTGACAAATCATTCCCAAGGTTATGTGCTTTTTTTTATAATTTTATTATTTCTGGTTAATTGTATAGGTGTACACAATGTTAATCAGCAACTAAGTAAATAAGGAAGACATATATAAGAACAATGGAAAGAAAATTGTTTGGGGGGATATGGAAGTTTCATAAAGAGTTGTGTAGACATAAAATAAGGGGAAACAATGAAGACTAGAGAACGATGGATTTAAGACATTATTATTAGGGTAATATTAGTTGGAGGGGCTGGGGTTGTAACTCAGTGTTTGAGTGCTTGCCTAGCAAGTGTGAGGAACTGGATTTGATTCTCAACACCACATATAAATAAAATAAAAGTCCATTGGCAACTAAAAATTGTTTTAAAAAAAGATTAGTTGGTAATGAGCGTTGAGGTCAGGCATCGTATTCAAGGCTATAGGACTATTGAATTTAGATCATAAATACCCCTTTTAACTTCTGTTCTTAATACAACTAGCTACCTAGGGATAAAGGATAAAAGTACTGAGATTTTCTCTGATTACCTAAAAGCAGTAGTTAAAAAGCCTATGTTGGAAGAAAAGAATGTTAGCAAGCTACTAAGAACAGAGTTCTAGGGTTCTCACATAACTCCTGCTAATGAACATCTGAAAGTCAGGGAAGGAACAATCTTACTCCAAGCGCTTTTCATAACCTAAGATCATCATGCTAATTCCATGTTTAATAGAGCATTCATGGTACTTTTGGAAGATTTGCCCTAACTTTGCTGAGCATTATTGAATATTGACTCATCAAAGAGATTGTTTGAAGAGAAGAGTTGGCTACTTTAGTTAGCAAAGGAAAGATCTACTAAACAGGAATTCTCAGTATCATCTTTCTTCTGCATAGTATTGAAAGCTGGATGCTTTTTGAGGTAAAAAAAGAAATTGCAAACTTCTGAATAGAATTTTAAAAGGGATTCAGACTTTTGGTCACCAAAATGAATTGATACAGGTTAGATTGCAGATATTCTGATGTTCTCCAAAATTAAACTACAGTTTTCCCTTGGTATCTATTGGGGAATGATACAGATTACAAAATACTCAAATCCTGCAGATAACAAAATACTCAAATCCTCTTCTCTTCTGTAAAATGGTAGTATTTGTATATAACCTAGGTACATACTCCTGTATATTTTCAATAATCTCTAGATTACTTACAATACCTAAAACAATGAAAAGTCCTATGCCAATACTATATCAATATGAGTGAATCTACTTATCGCAAAAACTGGGCTCATAGGAAATATTAAGTGAAGCTGAGTACACAGTCAATAACACAATAATCTCTTGCTTTATGTAACCTAATCTAAAATTAGTTGACTTGGACTCAAATTCATAAATATGGGTCCATAAAAATATCTAACACATAAAAGCTTATATAAATACTTAAATAAGATAACAGATAATTAATTACAATTACATATGAAATGTAAAATTCATTTAATAAATATTAGAAAGGATTTTAAAGTTGTCAAAAATCTTGCTAATTATTATGAGCTGTAAATATTATGCCTATTTTGTAGACAAGAAAACCAAAGGTTAAGAGAAATTGATTTATTTTTTTATGGGTACACTTAGGAAATTTCACATTTTTAGATTTATTCTAGAAGTTATTCTTGTAACCATTAGAGCATACTTCCTAAGTGTTTTAAAGAGATGATTAAAATCTAGTTAAAGTATAAAGCACTGCCCAGTCTATTAGGGGAAATAATTTTGCTCTTGTGAGTGTGTTTATTGTCTAATTTAAAAAGTGTCTCATAGCAGCACTTATGCCACATGCAAACATAAAGCTCATCTACTTGCTATAGTGGAAAGAATTTTGTTCTTAGAGTCAGAAAAACCTGAGGTTCAATCCCAGACGTATAATGTACAATATGCTATAGCTCATTTGATCTCTATTGTGTCAAAAAAAGAAAGATTTTGACCCCAAATTTGAATACCTGACAATATTGAGAGACTATATAAATAGCTCAGAATACCTCTGGGGAAGTTAAGGGAGGCAAAGAGTCAAGAGCTTTTATTCAGTCTTTATTCTGACTGAAGTGAAGGGTTAAGCAATTTGTTTCTTATAAAGGCTATAAAATAAGATGTTCTGTACATGTAAACTTCTAGAAAATGAATATAAAAAGAATAAGAAAGAAGAGGATGATGAAACAGATGAAGATGATGATGAGGAAACCGATGAAGAAGAATCAAGTGATGATGATGACGATGATGACGATGATGATGACGATGATGACGATGATGATGATGATGATGATGATGATGATTAAAAAAAAAACCCTTTCCAACAAGAATAAATACTGAAAATATTTACTCTTATTACTTTTCTAGGGAATGTGGAGACTAACATGAAATTTATGGTTTTTTTAAAATCCAGTTTTTTATTTTCTATTCTACATATTCTTTTTACTTCTCTAATAAAAATGTTCCTCTAATTATGTTTTGTTAGAGTAAAACTTATAGAAAGAGCAATAGAGGGAAGGGGGTAGGGGTGGGGCGAGGGAAGGGGAAGGAGAGGTAGTGGGGAGTGGGGTCTGAATTAGAGCAAAATCTATTCCATACTTGTATAATAATGTCAAAATGAATTCTGATGTCATGTATAACTAAAAAGAACCAATAACAAAAAATATATTAGACTTATGGTGTTGCTATAAGATCAAATTTAAGTCATATAAGAACTTTTAGCCTTTTAGATAAAAGTAAAAATTTCAAGTATATATAAGATTTGTTTTATAATTGCTCAGACAAAATAAATAGTATTGTATACAGGCTTGGAAATTGTTATCACTTTATACTTGTTTTCATTTTATAAGTGTCCAAAAATAAGTATATATAGACATCAACATTTGTCTATGTGTGTATATCATGTCATCAGAATTTTTCTTGCCAGTTTTTTCTAAAACCTCTTCCTCCCTAAAATATCCTGAATTCAATTATATTATCTCTTAGGTACAAATTACACTTAATGCTGTGCTTGTACTTGGTTGTCATAGAAAATTGTTATCTAATCCAGTGTTTTTACTTTAGATATATACTTGGTACATCTTTATGAGAGTGAGAAATAAATAGGGCTTTGTGGTTTCTTTAAGCTTGATTATATCAGTAAATGAGTGAAATATGATTTCATTTAGAAATACTATGAGACTAGATTCTGAGAAAAACACTGAAAATAAAGAAGAGCAAAACCTTGATTATTCTGTTTTGTTTGTTTGTTTGTTTGTTTTGTTTTGTTTTTTGTGGTACTGGGGATTGAACTCAGGGGCACTCGACCTCTGGGCCACATCCCCGGCCCTTTTTTTTTTTTTTTTTTTTTTTTTTGTATTTTATTTAGAGACAGGGTCTCACTGAATTGCTAAGTGCCTCGCCATTGCTGAGGCTGGCTTTGAACTCGCGATCCTCCTGCCTCAGCCTCCCAAAGTGCTGGGATTACAGGCGTGCGCCACCGAGCCCAGCGATTATTCTGTTTTCTACCACAGCTGCCTTTTATTTTCTCAGAAGTTAACTTTGTTCAAAGCAAGCCAACCTTTGTCATAACCAGCAGTGTTCTGGCTTATGTCATACCTTTTTCTTAATTGCATCATCTTTGAGACCCTTATCTCTCTATCTGAACTTTCATTATTTGGACCTCAAAATGAAAATTTAGGAATCACACAGATTTTGAAAAACATTTGAGGTACATTTTGAATTCTTCATTAAGCTCTTAAAAACTCATAATCTGACATTCATAAATCAATTTAAGTTAGAAATTGTGATGCTTGTTTTTATTTTAAATTATTTTTTCAATCTATCAGTTATCTGCCAAGGAAGACATGTTTTTAAAAAATCAAGATCAGCTTTTCTCTAATGCCACAATTTGACAGTTATTAAATATAAATATCATTTTACTAAGGATGTTTCCATGCTAAACTTTGTGATTTTGAAATTCAAAGATCCTGGACATTTTGTTTGCGTACCCTAGCATAAAGCATAATCACCTTTTCATATGCTTCCTGGAAATACATTAATCCTCTTCGGTTCATATTTTACTAATTAATAAATTTCTAAATCAATAACAGACCTGAAATATCTTTGAAACTGGTTTGTCATGAGGACTAGCCATGAAGAAATAGTGCACACAAGTCACCATAGTTCAAAAGTATCATCTCAAAAATTCCAAGTGCTAAAACTTAGTGGCCAATGTGGTAGTATGAAAAAGTAGAGTCTTTAAGTGGTGATTAGTTTCAAATTATCTCTGTTTCCTGATGAAAGGATCTCATATTTAGAATACCCCAAAATTCCATCAAAAGACTTCTAAAGCTGATTAGAAAAATTAGTGAAGTAGGAGGATACAAGACCAACATACATAAATCAATCACTTCCCTCTACTTCAGTAATGAATCTGCTTAAAATGAAATCAGGAAAACTACCCCTTTCATAGTCACCTAAAAAAAAAAAAATACTTGTGAATTAATCTAATAAAGGAGGTGAAGGACCTCTACAATGAAAACTACAGAACACCAGTTGCAATGGGCAAAGGTGTGACTTATGCTGCCGAGGGGGAGAAATAAAGAATGTCCACATGCATTATTCACTCAAATCACTCAATAAAATTTCACTCTATAGGTTTTTTATCAAGAAAATGATAATCCTTTATGTTAGGCACTGCAATAGACACAACCAATTCACAGCAATCAATTCTAGATTAATTCTAAGCACTGCAAACACACTTAATCATGACAGGCTCATAACAGATATTTCCTCTGCATGCTAAGCTTAATTGCTAGATTTAATGTCTTAAGTCTTAGGTCTCAAGTCCAGCAGATACACACTCACTCAGATCATGCTAATCAGGAACCAAGGCAGGCTTCTCCTGGTGTGGAGCTGATAGCTGGTTGAGGAAAGAGACTAGGGAGAAGTTCTTTTCTCACTAGGGTCAAGAGGCTACTGTAGAGTTTGAGAGTGGTGAGGATGATGCAGAAGTTCAAGCACATGAGAAGATTTTGTTGTCAGTACAGATCCTCATCAGGCTCTCCAGCAAGTGGGCATCACTGTTGACTGGCTGAATGTCTCTTCATTGACTCCACCATTTATACTTAATTTTGGGGCTTCTCACTGTCCTTCCAATCCCTATCAGTTGCTACTGGGTTTCTCAGTGACACCATTCATCCTGGAGTTAAAACATCTGGCCTGGTGGTCCCCACAATGATTTTCTTCTTTTTCTCAAAGAACTAGTAAACAAATTCAGTGAAGTAGCAGGATACAAAATCAACACCCATAAATCAAAGGCATTTATGTATATCAATGACAAATCTTTTGAAAGGGAAACAAGGAAAACTACTCCATTTACAATAACATCAACAAAAAAACACTTAGGAATTAACCTAACTAAAAACAGTGAAAGACCTCTACAACCAAACTACAAAATGCTAAAGAAATAAATTAAAGAAGACCTTAGAAGATGAAAAGATCTACCTTGTTCTTGGATAGGCAGAATTAATATTGCCAAAATGACCATACTACCAAAAGCACTATACAGATTTAATGTAATTCTAATCAAAATCCCAATGACATTCCTCATAGAAATAGAAAAAGCAGTCATGAAATTCATCTTGAAAAATAAGAGACCCAGAATAGTTAAAGCAATCCTTAGCAAGAAGAGTGAAGCAGGTGGCATCACTATACCTGACTTTAAACTATACTACAAAAGCAATAGTAACAAAAACAGCATGGTATTGGCACCAAAATAGGTTTGTAGACCAATGGTACAGAATAGAGGACACAGAGACTAACCCTCATAATTTCAGTTATCTTATATTAGACAAAGGCACCAAAAATGTACATTGGAGAAAAGATAGCCTCTTCAACAAATGGTGCTGGGAAAACTGGAAATCCATATGCAACAAAATATAATTAAACCCCTATCTTTCACCATGCACAAAACTCAACTCAAAATGGATCACGGACCTAGAAATTAAACAGAGACCTTGCACCTAATGTAAGAAAAAGTAGGCCCAAATTTCCATCATATTGAATTAGGCACCAACTTCCTTAATAAGACTTCTATAGCACAATAATTAAAACCAAGAATCAATAAATGGGATGGGTTCAAGCTAAAAAAGCTTCTTCTTAGCAAAAGAAACAATCAGTCAGGTGAATAGAGAGCCTACAATTTTAGAACAAATTTTTACCAAAAAAGAAAAAGAACTCAAAAATCTTAACACCAAAAAAACAAATAACCCAATCAATAAATGGGCCAAGGAACTGAACAGACACTTATCAGAAGATATACAATCAATCAACAAATATATGAAAAAATGTTTGACATCTCTAGCAATCAGAGAAATAAAAATCAAATTACACTAATATTTTATCTCGCTGCAGTCAGAATGGTAGCTATTAAGAATACAAACAACAATAAGTGTTGGTGAGGATGTGGGGGGAAAGGCACACTCATACATTGCTGGTGGGACTGAAAATTGGTGAAGGCAATATGGAAAGCAGTATGGAGAATCCTTGGAAAACTTGGCATGGAACCACCATTTGACCCAGCAATTCTACTCCTCAGACTATAGCCAAAGGACTTAAAAACAGCATACTATAGGGACATAGCCATAACAATGTTCATAGCAGCACAATTCACAATAGTTTAACTGTGGAACCAACTTAGATGCCCTTCAGTTGATGAATGGATAAAGAAAATGTAGTATATATACACAATGGACTATTATTCAGCATTAAAAGAGAATAAGATCATGGAATTTGCAGGTAAGTGGATGGAGCTAAAGAATATAATACTAAGTGAAGTTAGACAATCCCAAAAAATCAAATGCTGAATGTATTCTCTGATTTAAGGATGCTGATTCATAATGTGATGCTGAGGGGGTGGTGGGCATGGAAGAATTGGATAAACTCTAGATAGGGCATAGGGGAAAAGAGGAAGGGTGTGGGGGTAGGAAAGGCATGTAATACAATGGTCATCACTCCCCTAAATACATGTATCAAGATACAAATGAAGTGACTCTACTTTGCGTACAACCTGAGATATGAAAAATTGTGCTCTATATGCATAATATGAATGGTAATGCATTCTGCTGTCATATATAACTAATTATTATTTTTTTAAATTGGAGTTGCTTAGTTTAAGGCCCTAGGCCATCCTTACAACAGTGAATAAAGAAATTGAAGACCAGAGAAGATGGAAAGCCCTCTAGTGTTCTTGAATTGGCAGAATTCACATTATTAAAATGGCCATACTACTAAAAGCAATATATGGATTTGATGAAATCCCCATCAAAATATTAATGATGTTCTTCATAGAAGTAAAAAAAGGGATCCAAGATGGCGGATTAGAGGAATCCGCACTTCAGGACAGTTCCGTAGAAAGAATCCAACAAAGCAGATAAATTGCCTTTCATTATATATATATGGACTGAAAATACCGATATCCTGGATGGTTTGATTACCACTACCAGAGAGAGAAAGAGACAAGCTGTCTGCAGCGGCTGGAGCCGCGAGGCTCCTGCAAAACCGCCTGGGCGGTGCACAGGCCGTGCGAAACAAGGTCAGGGTGAGGAGACCGCGCTACTGCTGCAACCCCAGCCAAACTCACTGCACACTAGCGTGAAACCGGCGATAAAAACCAGCGATAACAGCCGGCGGGATTGGTGCTGGGGAGCCACGGGAGACCGCGGGTCCACACACCAGTTCGAATCCACACTCCGCCTGACGTGACCCTCGGTGTGGCTTCCCGGTGCGATCGGCAAGGATACGGGAGTCTGGGAGTCTGCGGAGCTACTGTTGACTGGAAGGAGAGCGCCGCCATCTTTGAAAGCTGCAGGGGCTGGTCCTGACAAAGGGGAGGAGACGGAGAGCGACGGCTGCATCCACCCAGGGACTCTACAGCTCTCTGAAGACAACACACAATTGGGTGAGACTTGGTTGGTCAGCAGGGGAAGGCGTTTCTGAGGCTGGCACAGCAGCCACAGGGGACTGCAACTGTGGGTGGGCTTGGGGAGGTGGTGCCTTCTGGAAGATCCCCCTTCCCGGCGCCATTCATCTGCTGACACACACGGTCCCCCTGGGCCACTCCTTCACTGAACCGTGCAGCCGCTGGCCTAGGATGCAGCCTTGATTTCACTGACAGGATCACAGACTGTGATCCAATAGCAATTGGTTTGAACTGGAAAGGAAAAAAAGAGGGGGGCTTCCCAGGGCCCGTTTTGTCTGAGACTTGGGGTTTGACTTTTTTTTTTTTGTTTTGTTTCCCTTTCTTTTTATTGGTCTGCTTGATTTTCTGGATTGCAGGGAGGGGTTTTTTGTTGTTGTTGTTGTTGTTGTTTGTTTGTATGTTTGTTTGTTTATTTTTCTTTTTCTTTTTTTGGCTTTGTTTTGTTCTGCTTTTTTTTTTTTTTTTTTTTCCTTCCGCATTGATTGTTAGTGTGTTTATCTGCTTCCGCTCCCTTTTTTCTTTCATTCTTTTACTCCTTCTCACCCTTGTATCTTTTCTTCCTCCTTCATCTTTCATGTTTACATGCTGCCAGTGCATACTAAACAGAGCCAAAAACAAGTTATACGCAAAACTTGGGATTTCTAGAACCGGCGCAATTGAATTGGGTAGCAAAGTGGTGTTATATACAGTTTACTCTCTATTTCCTTGATTCTCTCTCTCCTCTCTCTTACACCAATTCCTACTCTTTATCATTTTTTTTTCTTTTCCAACTTACTATATATATAAATTGATCTTTTTACCTAATTGTCAACCCCATTCTCTTTCTTCCATCGTCTACTAATACTAAACCACTTCCACTAAACCATTTCAATAGATATCTCTTTTCATACTTTCCAAGAAAGAACAATTCAAGACACTTCCTTCTTCCCAAACATAACACCTCTGTATCCAATACTTGAAGCTATAAAACCCTATCAGAAACGTACAGAGTAAATTGGAAATAATATCTGGGATAACAAAATCTGTACATTGTGACCAAACTTGGATTTTCTGAATAGAAAGTGTTAGGTTTTAAAAGTATAAAGGAATTATAAGGTGATCTGATAGCATTGTACTACAGGAACAACATAAGGCTTTAAGGTAAAATCGAAACAGTCAAGGTCCCACAGTGCAGGAAGAATAGACACACAAGCAACATGAAAAAACAAGGAAAGAAAATGACACAAACAAATCAAGATACCTCATCGGCAGATGTCATGGCAAGCACAGTTGGTCAAATGCCAGAGATGGAATTTAGAAATTACATATGCCAAATGTTTATGGAACTTAAGAATGAACTCAAAAATGAGATGAGGGAGCAGGTACAGGAGGCAAAAGATCATTTTGACAAAGAACTCCAAAAACAAATACAGGAAGTAAAAGATTACTTCAATAGGGAAATAGAGGCTCTAAAGAGAATCCAAACAGAAATTCCAGAAATGAAAGAAGCAATAAACCAAAATAAAAGCTCAATTGAAAACATCTCCAACAGAATAGACCATCTGGAAGATAGAACCTCAGACAATGAAGACAAAATATATGTCTTAGAGAAGAATTTAAACCATACAGCAAAACTTGTTAATAATCATGAACATAACATCCAGGAATTATGGGACAGCATAAAAAGACCAAACTTAAGAGTGATTGGCGTAGAGGAAGGGGCAGAGTTTCAAGCCAAAGGAATGAGTAATCTATTTAATGAAATAATTACAGAAAATTTTCCAAGCTTGAGGAATGAAATGGAAAACCAAGTTCAAGAGGCATACCGAACACCAAACAAACAAAATCTCAACAGAGCCACACCTAGACACATTATAATGAAAATGCCTAATACACTGAGCAAGGAGAGAATACTAAAAGCCACAAGAGAAAGGAAGCAAATTACATATAGGGGGAAACCAATCAGATTATGTTCAGATTTTTCAACCCAGACCTTAAAAGCAAGAAGATCCTGGAATAGCATATTTCAAGCTCTGAAAGAAAAGGGATGTCAACCAAGAATCTTATATCCAGCAAAATTGAGCTTTAGATTCGAAGATGAAATAAAAACCTTCCACGACAAGCAAAAGTTAAAAGATTTCACAACTCGAAAGCCAGCACTTCTGAACATCCTGGGCAACATATTTCATGAAGAAGAAGAGAAAGATGATAACGAAAATCAACAAAGGGAGATATTAAACTAAAGGAAATAGCAACCAGAAGAGAAACCAAATCAAGCTAAAGACCATAAGTCAAATAAAAATGGATGGGAATAAAAATCACATCTCAATAATAACCCTGAATGTTAATGGCCTAAACTCGCCAATCAAAAGACACAGATTATCAGAATGGATTAAAAGAAATGACCCAACAATTTGCTGTCTCCAAGAAACACACCTCATAGAAAAAGACATCAACAGACTGAAAGTGAAAGGCTGGGAAAAGTCTTATCACTCACATGGCCGGCGGAAGCAAGCAGGGGTTTCCATTCTCATATCAAATAAGGTAGACTTCAAACCAAAATTAATCAAGAGGGACAAAGATGGATATTTCTTATTACTTAAGGGAACCATCCATCAACAGGATATAACAATCATAAATCTGTATGCCCCAAATAATGGAGCACCTACATTCATCAAACAAACGCTTCTTAAGTTCAAGAGTAAAATAGACCACAACACAGTTATTCTAGGGGACTTCAACACACCTCTCTCACCAATGGATAGATCATCCAAACAAAAGCTAAACAAAGAAACTTTAAGCCTCCTCAAAACAATTAACAATTTAGACCTAACAGACATATATAGAATATTTCATCCCTCAGTAAACGAATACACATTTTTCTCAGCAGCACATGGCTCCTTCTCCAAAATAGACCATATATTATGTCACAAGGCAACTCTCAGCAAATATAAAAAAAATAGAGATACTACCCTGCATGCTATCGGACCATAAAGGGATAAAATTGGAAATCAACGACAAAACAAGGAATAAGAAAAACTACTCCATCAACTGGAAGCTAAACAACATGCTACTGAATGAACAAGGGGTTGAAGAAGACATCAAAGAGGAGATCAAAAAATTCCTAGAGGTAAATGAGAACACAGATACATCATATAGAAATCTCTGGGACACTATGAAGGCAGTAGTAAGAGGAAAATTCATTGCACTGAGTTCATTCCTTAAGAGGAAAAAAAACCAACAAATAAATGACTTAACATCACACCTCAAAGCATTAGAAAAAGAAGAACAGACCAACACCAAGAGCAGTAGAAGACAGGAAATAATTAAAATCAGAGCAGAAATTAATGAAATTGAGACTAAGGAAACCATTCAAAGAATTGACAAAACTAAAAGTTGGTTCTTTGAAAAAATAAACAAAATTGACAGACCCTTAGCAATGCTAACGAAAAGAAGAAGAGAAAAAACTCAAATTACTAACATTCGTGATGAAAAAGGGAATATCACAACAAACACCTCAGATATACAGAATATAATTAGAAATTACTTTGAAAACTTGTACTCTAATAAAATAGAAAATACTGAATGCATTGACAGATTTCTAGAGTCATATGATTTGCCTAAACTGGATGTGGAGGCTATACATAATTTAAATAGATCAATTACAAGCGAAGAAATAGAAGATGTCATCAAAAAGCTACCAACAAGGAAAAGTCCAGGACCTGATGGGTTTACAGCCGAGTTCTATAAGACTTTCAAAGAAGAACTAATACCAATGCTCTTCAAACTATTTCAAGAAATAGAAAAAGAGGGAGCTCTTCCAGACTCTTTCTATGAGGCCAATATTACATTAATTCCAAAGCCTGGCAAAGACACATCCAAAAAAGAAAACTTCAGGCCCATATCTTTAATGAACATAGATGCAAAAATCCTCAACAAAATCCTGGCAAATCGGATACAAAAACATATCAAAAAGATAGTGCACCACGATCAAGTGGGGCTTATCCCGGGGATGCAAGGCTGGTTCAATATTCGGAAATCAATAAACATAATACATCACATCAATAGACTTAAAGACAAAAATCATATGATCATCTCAATTGACGCAGAAAAAGCATTTGACAAAATACAACACCCCTTTATGTTGAAAACACTAGAAAAACTAGGAATATCAGGAACATATCTTAACATAATAAAAGCTATTTATGCAAGGCCCCGAGCTAACATTATCTTAAATGGAGAAAAATTGAAAGCATTCCCTCTAAAAACTGGAACAAGACAGGGATGTCCCCTTTCACCACTGCTATTTAACATAGTACTGGAAACTCTGGCAGAGCAATTAGACAGACGAAAGAAATTAAAGGGATTAAGATAGGAAAAGAAGAGCTCAAATTAGCACTATTTGCTGATGACATGATAATCTACCTAGAAGACCCAAAAAACTCTACCAGAAAACTTTTACAACTAGTAAACGAATTTGGCAAAGTTGCAGGATACAAAATCAATACACATAAGTCAAAGGCATTTGTGTACATCAGCGACAAAGACTCTGAAAGGGAAATGATGAAAAATACCCCATTTGCAATAGCATCAAAAAAAATAAAATACCTGGGAATCAACCTAACGAAAGAGGTGAAAGACCTGTATAACAAAAATTATAGAACACTAAAGAAAGAAATTATAGATGAACTCAGAAGATGGAAAGACCTACCTTGCTCTTGGATAGGTAGAATTAATATTGTCAAAATGTCCATACTACCAAAAGCATTATACAGATTTAATGCAATTCCTATCAAAATCCCAATGTCATTCTTCAAAGAAATAGAAATAGCAGTCATGAAATTCATCTGGAAAAATAAGAGACCCAGAATAGCCAAAGCAATCCTGAGCAAGAAAAGTGAAGCAGGGGGCATCACCATACCAGACTTTAAATTATACTATAGAGCAATAGTAACAAAAACAGCATGGTATTGGCACCAAAACAGACTGGTGGACCAATGGTACAGAATTGAGGATACAGAGACTAATACATTTAATTACAGCTATCTTATATTAGACAAAGGTGCCAAAAATGTACAGTGGAGAAAGGATAGCCTCTTCAACAAATGGTGCTGGGAAAACTGGAAATCCATATGCAACAAAATGAAATTAAACCTTTATCTCTCACCATGCACAAAACTCAATTCAAAGTGGATCAAAGACCTAGGAATTAGATCAGAGACAATACACCTAATAGAAGAAAAAGTAAGCTCCAATTTCCAACATGTTGGATTAGGCCCCAAGTTCCTTAATAAGAATCCTGTAGCGCAAGAATTACTACCAAGAATTAATGAATGGGATAGATTTAAACTAAAAAGCTTCTTTTCAGCAAAAGAAACAATCAGTGAGGTGAATAGAGAGCCAACTAATTGGGAACAAATATTTAATACATGCACATCAGATAGAGCACTAATCTCTAGAATATATAAAGAACTCAAAAAACTTTACACTAAAAAAACAAATAACCCAATCAATAAATGGGCTAAGGAATTGAGAAGACACCTCTCAGAAGAAGATACACGATTAATCAACAAATACATGAAAAAATGTTCAACATCGCTGGCAATTAGAGAAATGCAAATCAAAACTACTCTAAGATTTCACTTCACTCCAGTCAGAATGGCAGCCATCAAGAACACAAGCAACAATAAATGTTGGAGAGGATGTGGAGAAAAAGGCACACTCATACATTGCTGGTGGGACTGCAAAATGGTGCAACCGTTATGGAAAGCAGTATGGAGATTTCTTGGAAAACTGGGAATGGAACCATCCTATGACCCAGCCATCCCACTCTTGGGTCTATTCCCAAAGGACTTAAAAACAGCATATTACAGTGACACAGCTATCTCAATGTTTGTAGCTGCACAATTCACAATAGCTAGGTTGTGGAATCAACCTAGATGTCCCTCAGTAAATGAGTGGATTAAGAAAATGTGGTATATACGCACAATGGAATTTTACTCAGCAATAAAAGAAAATAAATTAATGGCATTTGCAGGTAAATGGATGAAGTTGGAAGACATAATGCTAAGTGAAGTTAGTCAGTCTCAAAAATCCAAGTACCAAATGTTTTCTCTGATATAAGGAGGCTATTTCAAAGTATTGTTGGATGGGGTACATAGGAGGATTAGAGGAACACTAGAATGGTCAAGGGAAGGGAGGGTAAGGGAGGGAGCAAGAGGGGAGGGAGGGGGGGGAAAAAAAAAGGTGGTTGAATGAGACGGATATCATTTTCCTTAATGCATGATTGAAGACCTAAATTGCACGAATATACTTTGTATACAAACAGTTGTATGTAAAAAGATACTAAATATATGCACTATGAGTTGTACATATTAAAAATTATAAAAATAAAAATAAAAAAATACAATAAAAAAAAAGAAGTAAAAAAAGTTTTAAAATTAATTTGTAACAATAAGAGACCCAGAATAACTAAAGCAATCTTGAGCAAGAAGAGTGATGCTGGAGGCATCACAATATCTGACCTCAAATTATACTAGAGAGCTAGAGTAACAAAACCAGCATGGTACTGGTACCAAAACAGACATGAATACCAATGGAATAGAATAGAAGATACAGAGACAAAACCACATAAATAGGTATCTGATACTAGTCAAAGGTGCCAACACTATTTTTTTGGGGGGGGAAGATAAACTTGTTTGACAAATAGTGGTAGAATAACTGAATATCCATATGTAGAAGAATGAAAACAGATCTCTCAACCAGCACAAAAGTCAACTCAAATTGGATCAAAAACCTAGGAATTACAACAGAAGCTCTGCAACTGCTAGAAAAAAATGTAGGTCCAACACTCCAACATATTGGCAGAGGAATTTACTTCTGTAAGACCCATAAAGCACAAGAAATAAAACAAAAAAACCAATAAGTGACATGTCTTCAAATTAAAAAGTTTCTGTACAGCAAAGGAAATAATTAAGAGCACAAAGAGAGCCTATGGAATGGGAGAAGATTTTTGCCACTCGCTTCTCAGGGCACTGATGTCCAGAATAAAGAATTAAAAACTCTTAAAACACACACACACACACACACACACACACACACACACACACACACAAAGTAAATAAAAAGGAAATCCAATTAATAAGTAGGCAAATGAACTAAACACATACTTTTTAAAAGAAGAAATACAAATGGCCTACAAATATATGAAAAAATGTTCAACATCTCTTGCAATTACAGAAATGCAAATCAAAACTACATTGAGATTTCATCTTATGCCAATCAAAATGGCAATTATCAATAATATAAACAATAAATACTTCTGAGGATGTGGGTAAAAAGGTACACTCATACAATGTTGGTGGGACTGCAAATTAAAGCAATCATTCTGGAAAGCAGTATAAAGATTCTTCAAAAAATTAGGAATGAAACCACCACATAACCCAACTATTCCACTCAGCATATATTCAAAAGAACTAAAATCAGCATTCTATAGAGATGCAGACACATAAACATTTGTTGCAGCACAAACCACAATAGCTAAGCTACAGAATCAACTTAGGTCCTCTTCAACAGATGAATGGATAAAGAAAATGTGGTGCATATATACAAAACAGAGTTTTACACAGCCATCAAAAAAGTGAAATAATGGCATTGCTGGTAAATGAATAGAGCTGGAGACCATCATGCTAAGTGAAATAAGCCAGATCAACGAAGTCAAAGGCCAAATGTTTAATCTGATATGTGGAAGCTAATCCAAAATAAGGGAAAAAAGTGAGAGGGAAAATAAAATAAAAGGGGAAGGGTGAATTCCCTTCAAAATAGAAGAAGGATCAGTGGAGTAGAGAAAGGAGTTGAGGATAGGGGGGAGGGACAGGAAAAGGGAAGAACAGTGGAATGAATCTGATCTAAATTTCTTATGTATATATATGAATATATCCAGTGAATCACATCATCATGTTTATCCATAGGACACTTATTTAAACAAAAACAAATAACAGAAAGATCAGTAGAGTAGAGTGAAGGGAACAAGGGTGGGAGGAGAAGAGGGAAAGGGGAAGTACTGGGGACTGAATTAGAGCAAATTATATTCCATGCTTTTATAATTATATCAAAATGAATTCTAATGTCTATAACAATAAACAATAAAAATATAAAAAATACTTTAGACAAAAATGGAAACACAATTTTCTGAAACATGGAGTGTACAAAACATATCTAAGAAGGGTAGTTGATACTGATCAATGCCTACATTAAGAAAAAGTAATCTTGAATAAACAAGGTAATGTTATATCTTCTCAAAATGAAGAACCAGCTAAACCTGAGGCTAGAAAAGGAAAGGAAACAATGAAAATTAGAGTAGAAATGAGTGAAATAGACTAGAAAAATAATAGAAAAGAGAAAACAAAAATCTCTATGGTACATTTTTTTCTTTTTGGTGGGCTGGGTATTGAACCCAGAGCCTCATGCATGTGAGGCAAGCACTCTGCCAACTGAGCTATATCCCCAGTCCTCAATGGTAATTTTTAGAGACAAAAACAAAATTAAAAGCCTGCAGCTGAAATCAGAGAAAAGGAGAGCAGACACAAATGAATGATTAGACATTACAACTGATAACATGGCAATATTACCATGAAAAATTATATACCAGCAAATTGAATATTCTAGAAGAAAGAAATAAATTCCTAGAGACATAAAAGTACCAATCATCCAGAAAGAGAAAATCTGAATAATTTAGTAGCAAACTGAGAGATTATATTTATAATAAAAATGTCTATAAACAAAGAAAAGCCTAGGACCTTGTGGCTTTACTGTAGAATTCTGTCAAACTTAACGAAGAATGAATACCAAGTTTTCTAAAACTATCCCAAAAATATTGTAAAGGAAGAAACTTTGCTGAGCTCATTCTACAATGATTTCCCTGTTACCAAATCCAAAGACACAACAAGAAATGAAAACTTACAGACCAATATCACTGATGGACATATTTGGAAAAAATCACAACAAAATACTAACATAGCAAATGCATCAGCATGTCAAAAAATTATACACCATGATTAAGTGATATTTATCTCATAGATGCAAGGGTGTTTCAACATATGCAAACAATAAAAATAATACAGGGCTAGGAATGTAGCTCAGTGGTAGATACTTGCCTACCATACACAAGGCTCTGGCTTCCCTCCCCAGCACTACAAAAAAGGAAAATACATATAAATAAAATATAGCATATCAACATACTGAAGGTAAAAAATTATCTCAATAGAGATATAAAAAGTATTATATAAAATTCAACATAATTTCATGAAGAGATAGAAATGTTAATTACCCTGATTTTATCATTACACCTCCTATGCATGTATTGAACTATACTACATGCTTCTTTTAAAAAGTACAAATGTTTCAATTAAAAATTTTTAAAAATTTAAAAAAAAGGAAGAAGAAAAAAGTGGACTCAAACAATGATGGAAATGATTTGCATCGTGTCATTCATCTATTTCAAGAAAACGTAAGTGTGGTTTTTTTCAATCTCAATTCTGCAATCTTTCCCTAGATGATAATTCCCTTCTGGTTACAGATGTGACACTTAGACATACCCAATAATGTTTTAAAGTAATGTATTAACATATAAATCTTAAAGTGTATTCTATGAAGGAACATGTTTTGCAAAAAACAATATTTTCTCTTTTACACTTAGTCCTAATTTTGTGCAGGTATATGTGAAAATATGAAGCTATTTTATGTAAAATATGTACATAGATACAGTAGTTTCCTGTTAATTGTGGTTTTGCTTTCCTTGGTTTTAGTTACCTGTAATAACCTTTGGTCCAGCACAGCCTAAAAATATTAAATGGAAAATTTCATGAATAAACAAATCACAAGTTCTAAATTATGTCCTATTCTAGGTGGTGTGATAACACTGCCCACTATCTTTCTCCCTACCCCAAACAGGAATCATTCCCTTTTATAGTGCATCCATGTTGCATTTGCTACCAATAGAGTAGTCACTTTGTAGCTAAGTTATCAGATCAGTTGTCACAATATAACTTTTCTTGTGTTCAAGTAACACTTATTTTACTTAGTAAAGCCTCCAAAGCCTAAAAATAGCCATTTGGATATGCCAGAGAGAGAACATAAAGTGATTTCCTTTCACATAAGGGAAAAGGTAAAAGTACTCAACTTAACAAGAAAAAAAAAAAAAAAAAAAGAAAGAAAAATAAATCACGTGTAAATTGCTAAGATTTACATAGTACAATAGGATATTTTGAGAGAGGGAGAAAGACCATGTTTACATAACTTTCTTTTACAGTATATTTTATAATATTTTATGCTGTGTTTATTATTAGTTATTATTGTTCAGTTCTTACTGTGTCAGATTATCATAAGTGGGTATGTACAGAGGAAAACCGTATGTATAAAGTTCAGGCATCCACTAGGGTCTTGAAAAATATCACCTGCGGGTAATGGGAAGCTTAATATAACTATTTGTATATATGTGCTTTTGCGTATGTGTGTAACTACTATTTATGATAATAGGAACTGTCTGTGTTAGTCAACTTTGCATCACTGTGACAATATCTGAGATGAACAACTTTAAAAGAGAAAAGGTTTATTTTGACTCACAGTTTCACAGATTTCAGCACATTGTTTTGGGCCTGAGGAGAGGCCAAACATCATGGTTGAGAGCATACATTGGAACAAAACTGCTCACCTTATGGTAGCCAGGAAGCAGAGACAGATCACTTTTATAACAAAGTCCCTATCCCCAAACACATTAAACCATGAATAAGTAAGTGGATTACTCCAAGGTGCCAGAATCCTCTTGATCCAGTCACCTCCAAAGACTCCCACCTCTGAACACTGCTGCATTGGGGACAAAGCATTTTGCATGTGGCCTTAAGAGGACATTTCAGATCCAAACCATGAAATTCTTCAGCTGACCCCCAAAGGCTCATGTTCATCTCATATTAAAAAATGTATTGAGTTCATCTCCAGTGTTCCCATAGTCTTAACAGTTCAAGCAGTGCTGAAAAGTCCTAGCACAGAGCCTCCACTGAGGTGCAAGGCAAACTGTTAACTGTGAACCCCTGCAAAACTGAAACAAAACAAACAAAAAACAACCACAAACAAGACAAAAGTTATATACTTCTACGATGTAGTAGTACAGAGTAAACACTCTTGTTTCAAAAAAGAGGAACAGGAAAATAGCAAGGTAAAAATCTAGTAGGTCAAATTTGAAATCTTTTATCTCCTGTTTAGTATCTAGGACATACAGTGGTGTGATGTGAGCTCTAAGCTTCCCGGATTCTACAATCTTGCTGGCTACAGCCTTCCTGTCATCTCTCTTGTGCTCACAATTCTTGCTATTTACAGATTTCTTTGGTAGATGTTCCAAATTCCTTCACCTCTAACTTTCTGGGATCTCAATGGTAGCTTCAGCCGCACTCTCACAGCTTCAATATACTTCCTATTCTGAGAGGCTTCTTTCAGGAGCTCCGGACCTGCCATACAATGGCTGGCTTCAGATTTTCCTTTGAAATCTCAGTAGAAACTTCCATAATTCTTGTATTTGGCATTCCTGAAACACCAGTACCACAGGGGCAATGTCAAGGTCTGCCACGAGTGGGAACAGTAACTCTCCCACTTTGGACCATGACTGCAGCAGCCTGAGTGCCTAGACAGTTGAACATAGGAAATGAATCCAGGAAAACAATCTCCAGGCTGACTCCAAGCAAGCATCGTGCCTTGGAACTTTCTTCTCAAAGTAGTATTTCAAATGAGTTACAGTTTTTATATCTGTGAGCCTGTTATAGGTGGGGTTTAGCTAATTCGTGAGGTATCCAGGATGTGTTTTTTCCTGTTGTCTGGATATAAATATGTGGCTTCTTTTTAATAGCGCTAATATCTCTAGAAACCACACCCTTCTGGCTTCCCAATTTTCATATTTCTTTTCTGGACAAACTGCAAGTATTTCCAATGTTCCTGTTGTACTTTTGGCTCTTAAGTGTTACTGTAAGTCTGGCTAAAGCAACCAGCAATACCCACACCTTAAACCGAATGCTGTGCTCCATTGAAATTTCCTTCTTCAAAGATTAATTATCCTTAAACTCACCTCCACTTCAAGTCTCAGGGCATGGACATAATGTAGAACATTTCTTTGCTAGAATGTAACACAAAGGATCTCTAGTCCAATTCCCAGCATAGTCTTCATTTCCATCTCAAACATCAGCAAACCTTTACTCTTCAGATTTTTATCAACATTCTGGTCTGATGTCTCACCAGATTTGCCCATTAAATCTACAATTAAAGAATTTTAAAAATATTCACTTTAGATCATCATAGCATTTCTCTCTCCTGCATCTTCAAACCTTTCCAAACCCCTCCCACAAACTAATTCCAGAGGCTTCTGAATCACATCTTCAGGTATAGTTATAGAAATGACCCATTTTTTCCTGCCAAATTTATGTGTTAGTCAGGTTTTTGAAATAATCAACTTACAGAAGTAAGGTTTATTTTGGTTCATGGCTTCAGAGGTTTTAGTCAATGATCATTTGGCTACATTGATTCTGGGACTGGGGTGAGGCAGAACATCTTGGTGGGGAGCATAGTTGTATAACAAATTTTCTCATCTCATGGAAGGGAGGAAACACAGAGAGAGAGAGAGAGAGAGAGAGAGAGAGAGAGAGAGAGAGAGAAATAGGTTTGGATCCTAATATACCCTTCAAGGGTACACCCATAATGACCTACTTCCTCCCACTAGGCCCCAACTCCTAATGTTTCCTCACTTACCAGAAATACCCTCAGCTGGGTACCAGGACTTCAACATATAAGCTATTGGGTTATATTTAAGATTCAAACCATAGCACCATCTAAAATGTCAAAGTGTGCTTAATTATTATAAAAGGTCTACCTTTTTGCACTGGATGCATAAGCCATGACCCTAAACACAGATAGGGAATTGTTAACCACTGTTGCCCAGAGCCTTCAAAAGCATCCAACATAATTGAAGAGAAGGCCAGTCACAACCAGAAGGAGACATTATTAATACTCCACGGTGTGTGATATGTCAAAATACATTCTACTGTCATGTATAACTAATTAGAACAAATACTTAAATAAAAAAAGAAAAGGCCAGTCAATGATTCTCCCAATTAGGAGTTTTTTTTTTTTTTTTTCCCCCAGTTGATGTGTTGCTTTTATCTTTTATTGCTCCAGACTTTGAACGTTGATGGTGCTTTGTAGACTATGGCACTTATTCTAATCCCCATGGTTTCCCACTTTAACAAGGAAACTATTTATTCTAGTACTCTACCTGGTTCCCTCTGAAGTCTAAATCTGACTTCACGATTCTTCATTCTTGTGTTTCCTCTCTCAGCCACTGTCGTTTCTTAGGCCTTCATTGTCTCCACCATCCTGCACATGCCCTCAGCCACTGGGCAGTGGAAGGCCTTCTCCATCTGTGCATCTCACCTTACCGTGATGACCATCTCCTACACATCTGTGATCTTCATGTATGTCTGACCATGGAACTTTGCTTCAGTTAATTCTACCAAAATTGATTTTATCCATATAAGCCGTCTTCATTCCCACGCTCAACTCTGTCATCTATTGATGAGGAACAAGGATGTGAAGGATGCCATCAGAAAAGCCATCACTACTGGCCAAGCCCTTGTCTTGAGAGATTCTGTTTGCTGAAGAGACTCAGACCTTTTTTCTCTCAACATTTGCTTTAACCACAAAAAGCATCTTCATTAAGAGGAAAGTCTATGATTGTAAACACACTGACTTACTGTCTATGATTTAGGGTTATGGAACTAGAGATAAAAGAAAACCCCCTTTTGTCAGATCTTCATTATATGCTTCCTTTTATAAGGGAGTAGATGGAGTAGTCAAAACTCTGAGATATTTATTAGTAAAATAGTTATAATTTTATTGCTTATGAAGAAAATGTTAAGATATAATCAGTTACTCTCCACTTTTAGATTTCTGCTAGTAAGTTTATTTCATTTTAACTGGTTTATTTTAAAAGTCCTTTATCTGAAGAGGGGTAAACAAAGAGGAGTATTGCATATAATCTGGCCTGTTCATAGCTTTAAGGGGGTTGGAGACTGGATCCTTTTATCATTAACTGAGGATATCAATATCTCATTTTAACTCTTTAAAATTTAAGAAGATGAGAGATAAATTTTCTTTTTTTTTTTGAGATAAATATTCTTTAGTTTCTAATAGGAACACTAGAAAACACTATATAGGAAAGTGTATGTGTGTGTGTGTGTGTGTGTGTGTGTGTGTGTGATGTATGAGAGAGTGATTGCATGTTTTAATGTCCTTCTTTGTTGGAACTTTTGGATATAGTATTTTGGATAAAATACAAGAGAAACTGTAGGGAAACTAGTGGGTATTCATTAAAACCCATTCATTTTCAGGCAAAGGAAGCATCAGCATTGTCAAGACCAAGTGCTTTCCTTAGATGGCACCTGGACACCTTCTCATTTGTTTTTCTTTTAATTTTTTAAGGGTGGAGGCAAAATTCAGTTTGGTAGTTTAACTATCATTTGGCTATTATGAAATAGTAGGAGAGAGATTCTGTATACATACAGAATACATACAATGTATACATACAATGGAATACTATTTAGCATTATATATCACATTTTCTTTATCTACTCATCAACTGAAGGCATCTAGGTTTATCCATTACAATTTTGATCCCATTCTTGTGGTTGAATATGATGTAGAGTTACACTGGTTGTATATTCATATATAATCATAGGAAATTTATGTCTGATTCATTCTACTGTCTTTTGTATTCCCATCCACCCTCTCTTCCCTTCATTACCCTTTGTCTAATTCAATGAACTTCTATACTTCCCCCTCCTAACCTCTTTTTATGGGTTAGCATTCACATAACAGAGAGAACACTCAACCTTTGGTGTTTGGGGACTGTCTTATTTCACTTAGCATGATTCTCCAGTCCCATCCACTTACTGGCAAATGCCATAATTTCGTTCTTCTTTATAGCTGAGTAATAATCCATTATGTATATGTACCACATTTTCTTTATCCATTCATCTGTTGAAGGCACCTAGGTTGGTTTCATAGCTCGGCTTTTGTGAATTGAGCTGCTATAAACATTGAAGTGGCTGTGTCACTATAGTATGCTGATTTGAAGTCCTTTGGATATAAATTGAGGAGTGGGACAACTGGATCAACTGTTGGTTCCCATTCCACATTTTCTAAGGAATCTCCATATTTCTTTCCAGACTGGTTGCATCTATGCTTTATTTTATTTACTTTGTCCTTACATTTCCTTCTCATTTTGTATTTGGTTTTAAATAATGCCAGATGGGATTGCTTTGTTTTACTTTCATATAGATTAAGATGCTTTACAAACTATAATAATTTTCAGTTAGTTTAAATCTATTAAATTCTTCTGGCTTTCCTTACCTTTAGCCCAAACCTAGTGTTTTCCTAATGATAAAGTACCATTTTTCTTTAGCCAAAATATATCCTTATGAACCATGATCCACACAGATGTACTATAAGTAATCTAAGATGGTCTGTCTTGAATTATATAATTTTTACCCCAATACTAGAATATTCTGATCTTTTGGTATGAAAAGGGAATTTGCCATATGTATTTCTGCCTGAAAATCTTTATTAATCACTAATGGACAATTCTTGCTATTTTGAAAACAAATCTTTTTTTTTACCATATTCTCACAACAAAAATGATAAATAGTTGACACACATATGTTAATTAGACTTTTTTAATCATTCTACAACATATACATATGTCAAAACATCACATTGTATCCCATAAATATATACAATTATTGTTTATCAATGAAAAATGGTTTTTAACTTCAGTTCATCAGCCTGGAGGCATTCATTATAACTTAGCTGTGATCTATATTTGGAAACTAACATTCCCTTTCTGGTCTAGACCATCTGACTGTTTTGTTGTTGTTATTGTTGTTGTTGTTGTTACCTGGGATTGAACCCACAGGCACTTAAACACTGAGCCACATCCCCACTGCTTTTCTGTGTTTTATTTAGAAAAGGGTCTCTCTAAGTTCGTTAGGGCCTTGTTAAGTTGCTGAAGCTAGCTTTGAACTTGCAATCCTCCTGCCTCAGCCTTCTGAGTCACCGGGATTATGGGTATGTGTCATGGCACCCACTTAGAACATCTGACTGTTAAAGTTTTATATATTACCAGCAGGTAAGATGAGTATACAGGGTATTATTGTTCAATTGGTATCAAGTCATAGTTATACAGATGATTCAATTCTTAAGATTTGCTGTACAACTTAGTGCCTATAGTTGTAAATTAAAAATGTGTTGAGGGTGAGATCTTATGCAAAGTGTTCTTAACACACATACAAAAACCAAAGGCACACAAGGCAACTTTTGGAGATAATGGTAATGGTAACATAAGTATATAAATATGTCATTCATCAAATTTTATTCATTAATTGTATACAATTTTTGCATACCAACTATATCTCAATAAAATTGGGAACAAATAAAGACAAAAAAGGTTTACATACTACTGTTATATCATATATATATATATATATATATATATATATATATATATATATATATACTCTGTATTCCTGCATATTTTCTATGTTGCTTGATAAATTGAATTTCCAAAAGTCATGGTTTGGCTGTGAAGTGTCCCCCTAAAACCTTTTGTGTTAATGCAGGAATGTTCAGAGGTGAAGTGACTGGCTTGTGAGAGCTGCAACCTAATCATCCCATCCTAGTTGGACAGATTGGGTGGTAACTGCAAGCAGGTGGAGTGTGGCTAGAGAAGGTGGGTTACTGGGTTATGGCCTGTCAGGGTATATCTTCCCACTTGCCTCTTACCTCTTTCTCTCTCTCCTTCCTGACTCTGTCATGAGCTGAGTAGGTTTCCTCCACTGGACACTTCCCCCAGGATGTGATGCCTCACCTTGGGCCTAGAGCAATGACCGAGGTCATCTATGAACTGAAATATCTCAGACTTTTAACCCTAAATAAATTTTCCCTCCTTTAAGTATTCCTTGCCACTATTTTAGTCAGCAACTAAAAGCTACTTAAAATAACAAGTGAATCATTTTATAACATCTTACAACAGTGCACATTTTGCCTTCCTTTTATGGGTTTACCTTTTATATTTATTTTACTTTAGCATTTCAAATATTTTATTTTTAAATGTTTAAATATGCAGAAAATTAGAGAACACAGTAGCACTGAGAATTTTGTTCATAGCATATATTTTTTCAAGATTAAAAACTGTAAACAATCACATTTTATAATTTTTTGCATACTTAATATTGTACTACTGTTATAACTATGCTATGTTATTCCAAATGAGAAGAACATATGCAAGAAGGAAAGATGAAATGACCTATAATTGAGTAATTTCTGAAAAGTGAATGATAGCTAAGGACAATGGTTATCCTAAACATCTTTCAGGCAGTAAATCAGCAAATAAATAGAGAAACAGATAAAAGAAAAATGTGATAGATAAATTATCAAAACAGGGTAGCAAGAAGATTCACATGTGAGTAAATTGGTTAAATATTGTCTTTAGGTAAACTTTCTTTATATTACAGAAAACTGTTAGACATATGAGAACAGATTTTAAAACAATCTTCTACTAAAGCTTTTATAATGTTGACTTTGGATAAATATATTCACAGACAGGCTTTTGATCCTACTGTGAATTGAACTGTGTCCCCCACCCCCTGCCAAAAGATGTAGTTAAACCCTTTAATATCTCATAATGTGATATATGAAAATAGGTTCTTTAATACAAGTAATTAATATGAAATCAGGGGGCTGGGGTAGAGCTCAGTTTCTAGAATGCTTACCTCACATGCACAAGGCCCTGGGTTCAATCCTCAGCACCATTAAAAAAAAAGGAAATCATTTGTGTTGTTACTAAACCAATATGAATGTTGTCTTTATTAAAAAAGGGAATTTGCAAATAGAGATGGGATGTACTACTGATTATTCCCAGAACAAGCTCAGCTTTCTTCAATTAAATAACAATAACATAAATAAATAGCCAATCACAGTGACATGCCTGTAATTCCCCGTACCAGAGAGGCTGAAGCAGACGAATCACAAGTTTGAGATAAGGGTCTAATGAAGCCCTATCTCAAAATAAAAAATAAATAGACCTGGGGATGTAGCTCAGTAGTAAAGTGTGCCAAGGTTTAATCCCAACTATAAGGAAGAAGATAAGAAACAAACAATTTTTTTCCATTAAGCCTATTTTTTTCACCTTAAAAAAAAATTTTTTTTGTAGTTGTAGATGGACAGCATGCCTTTATTTTATTTGCTTATTTTTTTTTTTTTTTTTTTTTGTATTTGGTACTAGGGATTGAACCCAGTGCTTCATACATACTAGGCAAGCCCTCTTCCACTGAGCCCCAGCCCAAGCCCCTTATTCACCTTTTTAATTTTCAGGATTTAGTTAATCTAATCTATGGCCTTATTACTCTTAAATCAGGACAAAGAAACTCTTCCATGACCTATTTTCTTGCAGCATCACAACATTAACTTCCCCGTAGAAACTTACCCAGAGCCTTTATAACATGTTTGGAAGTGGTACAGAATGAGGTAAGAGCTACTGTCTTAGGAGTAGACCCAGATTAGAGTTCCAGATGATTTCAGTTCTGTTTGACCTTAGACTAGTCACTAGCCTCTTTCAGTGTTTTTTCTTTTCTTTCTTACCCATATAGTTTAATAGACAAGTTATCAAATTTTACATATGCCATATAAATAACTAATAATGACTAAAAAGTTAATTAATTAGGGGGCCCAGGAAGGCAGCAGCTGCTGACCTGCTAAACCCCCACTCTGCCCACCCACTCCACAGCCTCTGGTAGGTCCATGAGCAGCCTGCAGGTCCCAAAGCAGGCCCTGGGCAAGGAAGGAAGTTGCTGCTGACCTGCACAACCCCTGTCCCACCCGCCACCTGTAGGTCCATAAAAAGGCACCGGGCCCAGGAACAGGGAATATTACTAGGGGATGTCTATCTCTTGTTTCTCCTACTAACACCCAAATTCTTACGAATATTCTCTCACTAGTCAAATAATCTAATACCTCTATTTTCTCATTTTCTACCTCAAAAATGTCATCACCAACCCCTAGCCCCTTCCCCTTCTACTATTAGAAACTGTAAACCACCATGCAAACATGCTGACTATATAGTAGAAGATAACTGAACTCATCATTTCTGTTTAAAGTGACAAAACTGTGAATATAAAAATAGAAGTTAACTGATATATAGCAACACATTGGGTACATTGAATGCTGTAATATTGATCTTTCCCTTAAAAGTGAGGTATCAAGTAGTCTATAGGGATGCTATACAACAAAAGGGCAAAAGCCGTAATAACTCAGACTTACACTGCAAGAGAGGAAAAACATAGACATGTGAAAAAACAAGGCAGGAAAATGGCCAAAACAAACCAAGATACTACAGCAATAAAATCTATAGAAAGCACAGTATGTGAAATGTCAGAGAAGAAGTTCCGAATATACATAATAAAATTATTTAGGATTTTTAAAATGATATAAGTGAGTAGATACAGGCAAAAATTCATCTCTCCAACAAAGAGATAAGAGATCAAATACAGGTAGCAAAAGATTACTTCAAGAAAGAGATAAACAGTCTGAGAAAAAAAAAACAGAAATCATTGAAATGAAAGAAACAATAAGAGATTTTAAAAATGCAGTAGATAGCATCACCAACAGATTGAATCACTTGGAAGACAGGTCATCAGACAATGAGGACAAAAAATATAATACTGAAAATAAAGTTGACCTTACAGTGAAGATGGTTAGAAACCATGAACAGAATGCCCAAGAATTATGGGATACCATAAAAAGACCGGATATAAGATTTATTGGAATACAGGAAGGTACAGAGATTCAAACAAAGGAATGCAAAATCTCTTCAATGAAATAATATTAGAAAATTTCCCAAGCAAGAATAATGAATTTGAAAACAAATACACAAGAGGCCTATAGGACACCAAATGTACAAAATTAAAACAGATTTACACCAACGCACATTATAATGAAAATGCTTAGCATACAAAATAAGGATAGAATTTTAAAGGCTGCAAGAGAGAAAAATCAGATAACCTATAAGGGAATACCAATTTGGATCTCAGCAGATTTTTTAACCCAGACCCTCAAAGCCAGGAGATCCTGGAAAAATACACACCAGGCTCTACAAGATAAAAGATACCAACCAAGAATCTTATACCCAGCAAAATTAAACTTTAGACTTGATGATAAAATTAAAACTTCCCATGAAAAACAAAAGCTAAAAGAATTCACAACAAGAAAGCCTGCACTACAGAACATTCTTGGCAAAATATTTCACGAGGAGGAAATGAAAAACAACAATGAAAATCTGCAAAGGGAAGAACTACAATAAAGGAACAAACCAACCCAAGGATAAACCAAGTCAAGCTAAATAACAAAAAATTAAAAAATTGACTAGTTATACAAATCATGTCTCAATAATAACCCTGAATTTTAATGGCCTAAACTCAGCAATTAAAAGACATAGGCTGACAGGTTGGATTAAAAAAAAAAAATGCTGCCTTCAAGAGATGCATCTCATAAGAAAATTCACCAAGAGGCTGAAGGTGAAAGGATGGGATAAAATTCACAGTCTATGTAAATAAGCAGGGGTATCCATTCTCATATCAAATAAAGTAGACTTCAAGCCAAAGTTAACCAAAAGAGACAAAGATGGACATTTCATACTGCTTAAGGGAAACATATATCAACAAGAAATAACTGTTATAAATATATATGCCCCAAATAACGGAGCACCTAAGTTCATCAATCAAACACTTTTCAAGTTCAAGAGTCAAATAGACCACAACACAGTGATCCTAGGTGACTTTAACAAACCTCTTTCACTGCTGAATAGATCTTCCAAACAAAAGTTAAACAAAGAAATTATAGAACTCAATAATACAATCAATAACTTAGACTTAACTGAACTATATAGAGTATATTATCCATCAATGAGACAATATACTTTCTTCTCAGCAGCACATGAATTATTCTCTAAAATAGACCATATATTATGCCATAAAGAAACTCTAAGGAAATGTAAAAAGTAGAGATACTACCCTGTATTCTATCAGATCATAATTGAATGAAATGATAAAATAAGAAACAAAAGCTACTCCAACACCTGTAGACTAAATAACATGCTACTGAATTAACAATGGGTTACAGAAGATATCAAGAAGGAGATTAAAAAATTCTTACAGGTAAATGTGAACACCAATACAACATATCGAAATCTCTGGTATACTATGAAGGTAGTACTGAGAGGAAAGTTCATTGCATGGAGTTCATACCTTCAAAGAAGTAAAAGTCAAAAATAAATGAACTAATATTATACCTCAAAGCCCTAGAAAAAGAAGAATAAATCAACCCCCAAACCAGTAGAAGACAGGAAATCATTAAAATCAGAGCCAAAATAAATGAAATTAAAACAAACAAAAATAATTTAAAAAAATTGACAAAACAAAAAGTTGGTTCTTTGAAAAAACAAAAAAGTTGATAAAACATTAGCTATGCTAACTAAGAAAATGAGAGAATAATTTAAATTACTAATATCTGTCATGAAAAAGGAAATATCAGAACAGATACTACAGAAATACAGAAGATAATTAGATATTATTTTGAAAATTTATACTCCAATTAAATAGAAAATAACAAAAGCATTAATAAATTTCTAGAAACATATGATATGGCCAAACTAAATGAGGATGATATACACAATATAAATAGATCAATTTCAAGCAAAGAAATAAAAGATGCCATCAAAAACCTACCAACAAAGAAAAGCCAAGGACCAGATGGACACTCAGCCGAGTTCTACAAGACCTTAAAAGAAGAAATAACACCAATACTTCTCAAACTATTTCATAAAAGAGAAAAAGAGAGAACACTTCCAGACTCATTTTATGAGGCCATTATCACCCTTATTCCAAAAGCAGGCAGAGACAAATCAAAGAAAGAAAACTACAGACCAATATCTCTAATGAATATAGATGTGAAAATTCTCAATAAAATTCTAGCAAATCAAATACAAAAACATATTAAAAAGATAGGGCACCATTATCAGGTGGGCTTCATTCCAGGGATGCAAGTTTGGTTCAACATATGGAAATCAATAAACGTAATTCATTACATCAAAGATAATAATCATATGATCATCTCAATAGATGCAGAGAAAGCATTTAACAAACTATAGCACCCCTTCATGTTCAAAATTCTAGAAAAAATAGGGATAACAGGAACATAACTCAACATCATAAAGGCCATCTATGCTAAGCCCCAGGCCAACATCATCCTAAATGGAGAAAAATTGAAAGTATTCCCTCTAAAAACTGGAATAAGACATGGATGCCCTCTTTCACCACTTCTATTTAGCACAGTTCTTGAAACTCTAGCCAGAGCAATTAGACAGACGAAAGAAATTAAAGGGATATGGATAGGAAAAGAAGAACTCAAATTATCACTATTTGCAGATGATATGATTCTATACATAGAAGATCCAAAAAAGTCCACCAGAAATCTTCTAGAACTAATAAATGAATTCAGCAAAGTGGCTGGATATAAAATCAACACCCATAAATCAAAGGCATTTCTGTACATCAGTGACAAATCCTCAGAAAGAGAAAGTAGGAAAACCACCCCATTTACTATAGCCTCAAAAAAAAAAAAAAAATTGGGAATCAACAAAAGAAGTGAAAGACCTTTACAATGAAAACTACAGATCACTAATGAAATAAACTAAAGAAGATCTTAGAAGACGGAAAGATCCTTCTTGTTCATGGATAAGTAGAACTAATATCGTCAAAATGACTATTCTACCGAAAGCACTGTACAATTTCAATGCAATCAAAATCCCAATATCATTCCTCATAGAAATAGAAAGCAAAATCATGAAATTCATCTGGAAAAATAAGAGACCCAGAATAGCTAAAGCAATTCTTAGCAGGAAGAGTGAAGCTGGTGGCATTACTATTCCAGACCTTAAATTGTACTACAAAGCAATAGTGACAAAAACAGCACTGTATTGGCACCAAATTAGACCAGTAGACCAATGGTATAGAAGACACAGAGACTAACCCATACATCTATAATTATCTTATATTAGATGAAGATGCCAAAAACATACATTGGAGAAAAGACAGCTGAAGGAGCCCCAATTAGGGAGATGGCTATTGCGGTCAGCTGGAAGCCATAAGTTCCACCTGATAATAAGTATGTATGTGACGCACCTGTAAATGCACGAGAGGCACCCGCAAAGCTAAAGGTATATATATAACCGGGTGAAAGCGGTCGGAGTCAGGAGAAGAATGAATTCATTCAGTCAGTCATGCAGTCACTCGGTGTCGGAAGAAGAGTTCGGGTCAGAGAAGAAGAAAAGAATCAGAGCGGCCAGAACGTAGGCAGAGCGGTTACAGAAGAGAAACCAGATAGAAGAAGTAATTCCTGGTCAGAGTCAAGCCGAGGCTCCCGAGGAAGAAAGAAGAAAGAACAAAGAAGAAAGAAGCTCTAAAAGCTAAGCTCTCTCTCTCTCTCTCTAAAGAAGAAATCTCTCTCTTTCAAGCTCTCTCTCTTTCAAAGCTCTAAGAAGAAAAGCTCTATCTTTCTCTCTAAGCTCTAAGAAGAAGAAGAAGAAAAAGCTATCTCTAATCTTTCTCTCTAAGCTCTTTCTAAGAAGAAGAAAAATCTTTCTTTCTCTCTCTAAGCTCTCTCTAAGAAAGTAGAAGTAAAAGTAGTAATAGCTTTACTCTGCCTCCGAGAGTTTTCCTCCCGTGGTGTTTGTGGCTGGCCACGATAGGCAGCTTACAGACAGCCTCTTCAACAAGTGGTGTTGGGAAAATTGGAAATCCTCATGTGATAAAATGAAATTAAACCTCTATCTCTCTCCATTCACAAAACTCAACTCAAAGTGAATCAAGGTCCTAGGTAGGAATTAAACTAGAGACCTTGCACCTAATAGAAGAAAAAGTAGGCTCCAATCTCTATCATGTTGGATTAGGCCCCAACTTCCTCAATAAGAGCCCTATAGTGCAAGAATTAAAATCAAGAATTAATAAATGAGTTGGAGTCAAACTATAAAGCTTCTACTCAGCAAAAGAAACAATCAGTGAAGTGAATAGAGAACCTACAGAATGGAAGCAAATCTTTACCACAAGCATATCAGACAGAACACTAACTTCAAGGATATATAAAGCTCTCAAAAACCTTAACACCAGAAAAACAAACAACCCAATCAATAAATGAGCCAAGGAACTGAATAGACACTTCACAGAAGATGGTATACAATCAATCAACAAATATATGAAAAAATGTTCAGCATCTCTAGCAATTAGAGAAATGCAAATCAAAACGACTCTAAGATTTCATCTCACTCCACTCGGAACGGCAGCTATCAAAAACACAACAATAAATGCTGGCGAGGATGTGGGGAAAAGGGCTCACTCATATGTTGCTGGTGGACTGCAAGTTGGTGCAGCAAATCTGGAAAGTAGTATGGAGATTCCTAGGAAAACCTGGAATGGAACCACAATTTGACCCAGCTATCCCACCCCTTGGTCTATTCCCAAAGGACTTAAAAACAGCTTACCACATGGACACAGCCACATCTCGATGTTTATAGCAGCACAATTCACAATAGCTAGATTGTGGAAACAACCCCAATGCCCATCAGTAGATGAATGAATGCATAGGGGAAACTTTGGTGTATACACACAATGGAACACTACTCAGCACTAAAAGAGAAATCATGGTATTTGCAGGTAAATGGATGAAGTTGGAGAAAATAATGCTAAGTGAATTTAGCCAATCCCCAAAAAACAATGATGGAATGATTCCTTTGATATGATATGCTGACTTATAATGGCAAGGGAGGGGGTTGGTAGGAATGAAGGAACTTTAAATAGAATAAAGGGGAGGAAGAGGTGTCAAGGGGATAGAAATAAAGGCAGAATGAGTTAGACATCAATACCCTAAGTACATGAATGAAAACACAAATGGTGTGAAACTACTTTATGTAAAACCAGTGACTTGAAGAACTGTGCTCTTTATATATAATACAAAAGGAATGGCACTCTGCATGCATGTATAACAAATTAGAGTAATAATAATAATATAAATTTTAAAAAGGGAGAAAGATTCCTATGGAATTCTCTTTTAAAAAAAGAGTTAATTAATTAAAATTAAAATACTTTTGTGGATAAAATGTATCAATAGTTACTGTTATAAATAATTATTTCACTGGTAGTCTTAATAAAGGTAGATGGGCAAGGTTTAGTAATAAATATGATAAAGGATCATAAAATTTTTTGCATAAATAGAAATAAATATTGATGAAAAAATACAGCCAGGCATTGTGTATATACCTGTAATCCCAGCAGTTTGGGAGATTGAGGCAGGAGAATAATAAGTTCAAAACCAGCCTCAACAACTTAGTGGGACCCTAAAAACTCAGTGAAACCCTGTTCCAAAATAAAAAATACAAAAAAGGGCTGGGTATGTGGCTTAGTGTTTAACTGCCCCTAGGTTCAATCCCTGGTAACAACAAAGCAATATAAAACAAACAAAAAAATCAATATAGCATAACCTAGAAAAATATGAATCTGTTCCTATATCTGCCAAATGATTCAAATACTTGAATCTCACAGAAATTTTCTCAGAAATGTTATTAAATACCAGCTAAAGTTACTTAATAATGGCCATGGAATCCTCAAACAATAATTTAAGATTATTTTACTAGATAACTACTGGAAAGGGGTGCATATTTTCATTTATCTGACAATTTAAGGTTGAGGATGCCAAGATCCTCTCCTCATGCCCTTTATACTCTTGATTCTGCTGCTAATCAGAGAAAGAAAAGACAGGCATGAGTGACATCTTGTGTCTTTCTGATTCTCAGAGTGTACAAAATTTTTCACTATTTAGGGAAGGGTTAGACATTAAAGGATATTTGAAGAATCCAAGTTATGATCAGAAATAAACAAAACAAAATGTCCCAAGGTATCGCACTGTGTGAAGAGGTAATAAAAATGTGAACTCCTCTCATTCATAGTTCTTCTGCTCTAGAACAAACTCATCCCAGGTTCCAGGTAAGGAGGAAGATGCTGAAGTGACCAGGAAGGAAGATTTTGAAAGAAAGAAGATACTCAAAAACCAGAAATCTTGGGTGTATCCTAAGAGAAGGTTAAATATTTATTTTTATAGGCCATAGTCTATTTGAGAGAGGAGATTTTTCTTTTTACAATTTTCTCAAGAATCCTCAATCCTAGAAATCTTGCTACTAGACTCTTCATGGGGGGTTCAGTTTAAGTAGTAAGAATTCTAAGAAAGCAAAAGTATCATTTTCCTCAAACTAGCTATGCCCTTCCAGACTCTCCCTATTGTCTGATCTTTCAGTCCTTTCAACATTAGTGTTCTTTTTTTTTTTGTACCAGGGATTGAACTCAGGGGCACCCAGCCACTTAGCCACATTCCCTGCCCTATTTTGTACTTTATTTAGAGACAGGGTCTTATTGAGTTGCTTAATGCCTCACCATTGCTAAGGCTGGCTTTGAACTCACTATCCTCCTGCCTCAGCCTCAAGCCCCTGGGATTACAGGTGTGAGCCACCAAGCCTGGCTTCTTTTACTTTTCTTGTAATCTCTTCTTGGGGTGACTCACTAAACTCACAGGACTCTGCCTCATATGTAAGACAGAGTTTCCTGACATTGGTCACCCATTGTCTGGGAAGGGGGAGGGAGCCAGAGTTTGATGAACATTAATGTGGCTGTGAGGGTACTTCAAGCACCAGTACCAGAGTCCTCCAAGGCATCAATACACTCTCCGTTTGGGGTTAGAATGAGAAATAGAAAAGACTTCCAAATTTAGGGTCTCTTCCTATTTTTACTTAGAACTGCCAATGATGCCCTCTCACCAATGTAACTACCCAAAGATGATATTACCTTGTGATTTTCCCTACTGCATGATCTCTCCATTCCAAAGAGATCACCTAGTTGAATCAGCATCAGCTCTGCCTTTTAAATTTTCTGCAATGCTTTAGATGGATGAATAGTGCTTAGGAATACTAAGAAATTCATGTGTGACATTGCCTACATGTGGAGGAGGAGTCCATTCATTCCCTCCAAAGGATGCTCTGTTAAGTTAGGATAGACTGAATTCATATTCAACCTAGATGAAATTATTTAATAGAAACTTGTCACCCAGTGGACATAAAATCCAGTCATACTTGGCAGCTTGTGAGCTGAGTTGTATCCATATTGTTACAGTGTACTTTTAATTAATAAAATGTTAGTTTATTCTATTAAATAATTAAAGCCTTTTGCCCAATCTTTTTGAAGTGATTATTGATTTTCAATTTCCCCACGCAATGCTGTAAATTTGTGATTTACTTTATAATAGACTATTTTAAGAGACCTTTTTTGTGTGTGTGTGTGTGGTTACCGGGGATTGAACTCAGGTGCACTCGACCACTGGGTCACATCCCAGCCCTTTTTTGTATTTTATTTAGAGACAGTGTCTCACTGAGTTGCTAAGTGCCTTGCCATTGCTGAGGCTGGCTTTGAACTCGCGATCCTCCTGCCTCAGCCTCCCAAAGTGCTGGGATTACAGGCGTGCGCCACCGCACCCGGCTTATTTTAAGAGAATTTTTATGTTCAAAACCAGAACAGAGCATAAGGTACAGAGATTTTCTATCTATCACTTTCCCCTCTACTGCCTAGCCACCAGAATAGTACTTTTTAAAAAACATTGATGAATATACCTGACACATCAATATCACCCAAAACCCATAGTTTACATTATTGCTCACTTTTGGTGTTGTACATTCGTTGACTTTTGACACATTTAATGACATGCATCCACACTTACAGAATTATACAGACTGCTTTCCCTACCCACAAAATCTTCTGTACTTCACCAGTTCATTTTTCCCTCCCAATTAACTATGAAAACCAACTGTTACTATTTCCATACTTTGGCTTTGTTCAGAACATTATATAAATAGAACTATATAGTAAATAGGCTTTTCAGATTGACTTTCTTCACTGACTACTACACATTTAAGGGCACTTTACATGTTTTCATGCTTCCATGACAGACTTTATTTTAGTGCTGAATTACATCCTGTCATCTGGATATACCACAATGTATTTATCCATCCAACTGCTTTGTTACTTCCAAGTTTTAACAATTTTGAATAAAGCTTCCACAAATATCTCTGCACAGGTTTTTCCATGGATATGTTTTCAACTCCTTTGTCTGAATATCAAGAAGTTTTCCTGCCGAGTTCTACATATTTATCCTTTTGATGGTCCATCACTTCTTCCTGCATGTTTAACATTCTGTGGGTGATATTTAACTTCCACTGAGTGAAGGATGTGGGAAAAATGACAGCTCCTATGACATCATATGATGCGGGGGTTGGTGGGGAGAAAAGAGAAGAGAGAAAACCAAAAAAATTTAACACTTCCCATCAGTCATTTCCCCATGGCAAGACAGACCTTGGAAAGGAGATAGCCACTAACCTGAGAATAGTAATCTTGCCCCCATGGCAATACCATGAAACTGGGAGGGCAAAATGAGCACTGGACCCTGACCTCCTACCCTCCATTCCTGCCCTGTAAAAGCACTGCTTAACAGAGACTGTGACTAGTGAAAACAAGTACCAGATGTTTGCAACCTTGCCCTGACCAGTTGAAGGCTTCAGAGACTAAAGGTAGTCTATATGAACCCATACTCCCTCCCATAATCAGTGCCATTTTCCATGTGGAAGTGTGCCCACAAGACCAGATGCCTGTCTCCACTGCTGAATAAAGGCTTTGCTGAATTCATGAGGTCTGCATCTGTTTCAGTCATTTTGTACTTACACTGAGGAACACAATTTTTATTTCCCTTACTGTGCATTTTCTAGTGGTAAATCCTCTCAGTTTTTGTTTTCAATGTTCTCTTTGTACCATAATTCTTCAAGGTTATATCACTCTGTACTGAATTTGTCCATTATTTTCTTTCAGAGCATTAAAGACTCCATTTCCCTCTTTTGGCTTCCACTAAAGCTGCACAAAAGCTCTCTATCAGGTTTTTTAAAAACTCTCTTTTTCTATCATTTTGTCATCTTATTGCTTATTTTATGTCATTTTTTATTTTCACTGTGATATGTCTGAGAGTGAATTCCTTTTATTTTTCTTGCATTTGACAAGGTCTTAAATTTTGTCTTTAATATGTAATAGAGAAATTTCATTCATTATTTCTTCAAATCATTTACCTCTTTTTTCAGATAGATACTTTCCACTACTGAGTAAGCTCTTTGATAGTTTAAAATTTTGGACTTAATTTTTTTAAATTTATTTGTTTTAGTAAGATATACATGACTGTAAAATGCATTTATGCACTTTGATATATCATACATAGTTGGAATATAATTTCTGTACATGTTGCAGAATCATATTTGTCATGTATTTATTTAAAATTTTAATGATGTTGTAGAATACGGAAATCACAAGATGAAAAGAGTATGAGGTGGTGCCTTAGTCCATTTTGCATTGCTATAACAGAATACCTGGGATGGGATAATTTATAAGGAATGGAAACTTACTGGCTCAGAGTTCTGGATGCAGGAATTTCAAGATCAAGGTTCTACCCTCTGCCAAGCATCTTCTTGTTGGGTAATCATGCAGCTGAAAGCAGAAGAAAAAGATGCAAATAGGGACTTATTCATTCTTTTATAATGTCATTAATGCCACCTGTGAAGGCACCACCCTCTTTGCCTTATCATCTCCCAAAGTTTCCACCTCATAGTACCACTACAAAAAATATTTGAATTCCTACATGAGTTCTGGAGGAGACAAATATTCAAACAATAGATTTCTACACTCAGTCTCTCAAACACATGCCCCTATCACATATAAAATATGTTCATTCCCTCTCAATAGTTCCAAATTTCTTAACTCATTCTAGCATCAACTTAAATGTCTAAAGTCCAGAGTCTTACCTTAACTATGTATGGAAATAACTTAAACCAAGATTTATCCGAGGCAAATTTCACTCAAGGTGTGAGTCTGTGAAATCAAACAAGCCATCTACTCTTAACAAAAATGCAATAATGGGACAGGCAGAGGATAGATATTCCCATTCCAAAATGGAACAACAGCCAGGTATGGTGGTGTATTCCAGTACTCCCAGTGACTCAGGAGCCTGAGACAGGAATATTGCAGTTTTGAGGCCAGCTTTGGCAATTTAATGAGACCCTCAGCAACTTATGAGACCATGTCTCAAAATTAAAAAAAAAAAAAAATTTTAATGAAAGGACTGGAGTTTTATCTCAGCAATCTTGGCTTTACCTGCTCCCCTACCCATATAAAAAATGAAACAACAGGTAAGAAGAAATGAATAACAGGTAACAAATAAGTCCTGTTGGACAGTAGTATTCAACAGGCTGAATAACACTAAATCATACAACTTTGGAACAGCCTCCTTTGACTTTATGTTCCACCTTCTGTGTGACCTGGGTAGACAAGGCCTCAGACAACCCTCCCACTATTGTTACCTATTTTGAGTTTTAAATCTGGGTTTTTTAATCCCATTTGGAATTGTAAAACAATGACAAGACCAAGGACTCAAATAGGGAAGTAGAATGCTATTCCTGCCAGAAATAAAAGGGCGAGATAAACATGCAAACCAGTTTCTCAACACTTGTGGGGTAAGAAAGTTATAAATACAGGGCAAATGAAGTGATAGGAGGGATAGGCTAAAACTGAGGAGGAATATTTATGTATTTTATTATAATGAAGTTAGAAGTTGTCTTGTGGTTATTTTGGTAGCCATCTTAGATACAACTGGTTTTAGCCAGCTCACATGAAAAGGAACATCTAGGCTTTATGCATCCTTTCTTCAATGATAAGCAAGATTAAGGTTGGATAAGAAATTAGCTATGCCATCCAGGTAGTATAGGAGCAGGAATGGGGTAATAAATTTCTCTTTATTTATTTTACTTCTCATTCTCAAGGGCTGCTTAAAGGTAAAAAACCTGTCTTCTATAATGTTTTCATACTGAACTTGGGGTCATTAAGGAGCCCATGCGGGGGTGGTAAATTTTTTTCCTAGCTAATCCTAAGTAGGTTTGGTTATTGCCTGGTCATAAGTCTAGCTATCCTTATAACTGAGTAATAATCATTTATAATATTTTGGATTTCAGCCTTTATTTATGAATGAGACTAGAATATTAAAGATGTATAGATCAAAGAACAAGGGGAGAGGATGGCTTTTAATGCCCAAAATAGGCCAAAAATAGATAACAACAACAACAAAAAAAAAAATTCAAAGGCTGTTAAAATCATATTTTAAGTATTACGGCACAACTCATGTAATAGTACCCCAGATCTGGGGATCTGGGCACTAGTTTGTAGACAAAAAGTTTTTACACTAATTGGCTTTAGATCATTTCAACATACATATCCCGAGGTAGATAACAGAGAGTCATTTTTTTTTTACAACAAAAATAAAAACATTACCTAGTTAGAAAATTTATGTTGTCATTTTGCCTTATAGGCCTACTTACACAAGAAGATTCTCAGAGCCTTACTTGAATGCATATTAACTAACATAATGACAATATGCTAAGAGAGACTGAAGGATGTATTCCCAGAGGAGATAGTGGTACTGGAAATGTGGTTTTCTGGTTGAGGACAAGGTTTTTTAAATTTTTACTGCTATCTTTTATCTGTTTATTTTTGGTGGGGTTTGACAAGTGACTCCTTATGATCTTACCCCTCTTGCTGAATGATTTCTTCTGAAGATATTGCTGATAATTTGCTCAGCATCTTTGTACCATTCTGTGGGAGATTGGCCTATTCTTTGGTCTGATTGATCTTATATCAGGGGGAAAGTGATAGATAGTATATGAGTCAGTAGCAGAAGACCTGTTTCTAGCCAATTTTAAGCAATAGTTTTTTGAAAGCTTAGCTCTTAGGTCAGAAAATATAAAACATTAATGAACAAATCAATTCACTCTATATAGTACTAATAAATATAATCTTTTTAATTCTATCTTCCTTATTCAACTAAAGAAAACCAACTTGTCTATAAAAGTAGTTCTGTCAGATCTCCACTAAAGAGTACCTGTTAGAAAGGGTTCTCATGAAAATTAAAGTTACTCACCATCTGGGCAGGGAGTTGGGCATTATATTTCATAACATATTCAGAATACAGATATATTTTATAGAACCATAAAAGTTTTGAATTCAAGCTACATATATATACTTAAATGCATTTTGAAACTAAGTTAAAAATACAAACAGTACAATTGAAATAAACCCTTTACAATATCATTGCATAGAGACCTTAGCAACTTAGTAAAACAATTCAGTTGCCCATACATTGTAAGAAAACAATCATGATTTACAACATTCTGATCAGACTATCAGATACTTACAGCTTCAGAATATTGCATTATTGAGAATATCACCTCAAAAATAGTAGTTATTTAACCAGATACAAACCAAAAAGACTTTAGAACAAATGTTTGAACAAACCCTAAATCTTACAGTACTTAATTTTTTTAAGCAATCAAAAACATAAGAAAATCACCATAAAACATGCAAAATATCTTGATAAGAAATAAAATCTTGGGCTGGGGCTATGGCTCAGCAGTAGAGCACTCGTCTCACATGTGTGAAACCCTGGGTTTAATCCTCAGCACCACATAAATAAAATTAAAGGTGTTGTATTGACCTACAACTAAAAAAAAGTCTTTATTTTTTTAACCTTTTTATTTATATTTGTTTGTATTTATAACAGTGGCATGCATTACAATTCAAAATACACATGTAGAGCATCTTTTTACATAACACTGTTTGTATACAAAGTACATTTGTATTATTCAAGTCTTCTATCATGCATTTAGGATAATGATATCCATCTTATTCTACAATCTTCTTTTTTTTCCCCCTTCATATCCCCTTGCTACCTCCCTTCCCCTCCCTCCCCTTTGACCTTTCTAGTATTCCTCTAATCCTCCTATGTACCCTGACCCAACACCACTGTGAATCAGCCTCTTTATATCAGAGAAAACATTCGGCATTTGGAATTTTGAGATGGACTAACTTCACTTAGCATTATATTCTACAACTTCATCCATTTACCTGCAAATGCCATTATTTTATTCTCTTTTATTGTTTAGTAAAATTCCATTGTGTATATATATCACATTTTCTTAATCCACTCATCTACTGAGGAGCATCTAGGTTTGTTCCACAACCTAGCTATTCTGAATTGTGCTGCTATAAACATTAAAGTGGCTGTGTTGCTGTAATAGGCTGCTTTTAAGTCCTTTGGGAATAGACCCAGAAGTGGGATGGCTGGAATCCTTCCTGGAACTGGGATGGCTGGGTCATAAGGTGATTGCTTTCCCAGTTTTCCAAGGAATGTCCATACTGCTTTCCACAATGGCTGCACCATTTTGCAGTCCCACCAGCAATGTATGAGTGTGCCTTCCTCCCCTTCCCCACATCCTCTCCAACATTTACTGTTGTTTGTGTCCTTAATGGCTTCCATTCTGACTGGAGTGAAATGAAATCTTAGAGTAGTTTTGATTTGCATTTCTATAATAATTTCAGCTATCTTATATTAGACAAAGGTGCCAAAATGGACAGTGGAGAAAGGATAGCCTCTTCATCAAATGGTGCTAGGAAAACTGGAAATCCATATGCAACAAAATAAAATTAAACCCTTATCTCTCACCATGCACAAAACTCAATTCAAAGTGGATCATAGACCTAGGAATTAGACCAGATAAAATATGCCTAATAGAAGAAAAAGTAAGCCAATTTCCAACTTGTCAGATTAGGCCCCAAGTTCCTTAATAAGGCTCTTGTAGCACAATAATTAATATCAAGAATTAATAAATGGGATAGATTCAAACTAAAAAGCTTCTTCTCAGCAAAAGAAACAATCAGTGAGGTGAATAGAGAACCAACTATTTGGGAAGAAATTTTTAAACACATGCACACTTAGATAGAGCACTAATCTCTAGAATATATAAAGAACTCAAAAATCTTAACACCAAAAAACAAATAACCCTATCAATATATGGGTGAAGGAATTGAAAAGTCACTTCTCAGAAGATACACAATCAATAAATCTTTATTTTTTTAATAAAGCACAATTTCTTTATTGATTTCTTGCAATCAAATACTGCCAACTAGCTTTACTTCCATTCAAGTGTCATTATAAACAAAGGCTCTTTTCTTGGCATTTTCAAATGATGCATTATGTCACAGAATTATACCTTAAAATGCACCCTGATTATTTTTGTAAACTGGTAATTTTAACAAGAAAAAGCATAACTGATAATTTGGTTTATTTCTTCATAAAATGGAAATTTAAATATGTATTCTGATAGTGTTGAGGTTATCATTATGTTATGAGTAGTGCAAGATGTAGCACATATAGTTTCATCTAGAAAGGCACTTTACTTAAGTAAATAAAATGTTCATAACAAAATTCATATAGTCAATGCATGATGAAAAGCATGTTTAAAATACAAGGTAGCCCCTCAGGCAACTGTATCATTTAGGTTTTATGTTTTCCTTTATGACATTATGTATTAATTATATATAACATACTTTTATACATTTTAACCCAGAAGAAAAATAATTGGTGATTGAGAAAATTATTCTGGGTAGCCATTTGATTTATATCAGGAGAAGTGAACCTCCGAGAGTTTACTGTCTACCAGGTGGGAATCATGAGCTTGAATGGATAGATCAGATATGTGATATGTTTCACAGTAACTGTTTCCCATGTCTTGGCAATGCTGCTCTTGCCAGTAAGGTAGATAGTGAAGCACATCTGGAATTACCCTCTTTAATGTAGTCCACCCCCCCTTTTTATTTCTTTTCTGGGTTTAATCTTTTACTGAATTCTTCTCTGACCTCTCCAAAGGCCTCCCATTTTAATTTTTCATAAGTCCTTTCAGAATATTCTCAAAGAGCTGCATAAGTAGAAGTTCTGGAGATGGAAAATCCAAGGGAGGAATACTGGGTATTGGAATGTCTATGGCTTTCTCAGGATTTGCTACAAATTTCTAAGAGGTTGAAGAAACTAAAGCATTGTCTGAATGTGGTGGCAAGCACCATAACTCTGACTTTTCCACAAAATCAGCATTCACATCCAGCTCCTTATCCACTGGACCTTTAGAAGTCTGGCTCTTTCAGCCTTTAGTTGTTTATTTTTTTTTTTCTCGTAATCTTTCATTCTCAGCCAAAGGAAATTCCATATGCCTCTTCAAACCTGCAATTTTGGTTGCTTGCTCCTTAATATCATTCTTCAGGGCTTTGCTTTTGATTCACAGATATGTTATTGGCTCATTGTTTTGTTGAAGTAAGTAGTGTTTCTGGATCCCTGTCAAAGATTCCCTGAATTTCAGGGAGGTGCTTCTCTGTGGAATTTCTGCACTTCTGAAAAAGAGTGTGACTTGGCCCTCTGCATCCTCAACAGAAGGTTTGTGAGTTGCCTGAAGATGGGCAGCTGTGTCCTTGTCTGTATTCTGAGCTTTGATCTTTCTTCATACTTTGCCCTTTTCCACCTCTCCTGAATGAGGAAGAGCTGTTTCATGTGGCTTTCCCTTTGCAATTCAAGCAATAAATGAGCCTGCTCGGATTGCATCAGCATCATAGAATCAGAAAGATGTGTCACAGCCTTTTTGTGACAAGAAATAGCAGACTATGATATATTTAAAGCTTTACAGTGTTTGTATTAATGAGACACATCACCTCATTTTTAAAATAGTGCTTCTTTAACCAGTTATATTCCAAAAAGACTTCAAAACAAATATTTGAATAAAACCTAACTCTTATAGCACTTCATTTTTTTTACGCAATCTTAAGCTAATGAATTCATGAGAAAACATAGGAAATAATCTTCATAGAAAATACAATCTTTGTTCTTTAAGTCATCTTTTCTGTAAACTTTACTAAGAGCAGATCAATCATTGTTGAACTGTTGAAACTAGGCTTTAAATCTCTTCAAAAATTTATTTAAGTTCCTCTAGAATTTATATATTAATCAAAACATCCAAGCAATATCCTATGCCCTCAAGCAATTACAAATGAAAAAAAAATACATTTAAAATATTATAAATCCTGGGTTAGCTTTCACATATCAGAGAAAACATTCAACCTTTGGCTTTTTGGTACTGAATTATCTCACTTAGCATGATAGCCTCCAGATACATCCACTTAATGGAAAATGTCCTTCTTCATAGAAATTCAGTTGATTAGACCATGGGCAGTGAAGGGAAGAATGGGGGATAGAACAAGGAAAGACAGTGGAATAAATATGACACATATGTACATTTCCTATGTACACATGTGAAAACATCACAGTCTACCCACCATTGTGTATTATTTTACAAGAATGGAATACTAACTAGAATAACATATATTGAACACTTGTATAATTATATCAAAATGGATTCTACTATCATGTATAAGTAAAATAACCAACAAAAAAGAAAAATTATAAATCCTGAAAGAAAAATGAACAAAAAAGTTATGATGACATATTAGAAAAATAGGACTAAATTTATTTTTAAAAGATGTAGTCCATTTTTCTTTTGTGGAAATGATTCTGGGTTTTTTTTTTCTTTTTTTTTTTTTTTGTTGGTACCAGGGATTAAACTCAGGGGCACTTGACCACTGGGCCATATCCCCAGCCCTTTCTTGTATTTTTTTTTTTTTATTAGAGACAGGGTCTTACTGAGTTCCTAAGTGCCTGGCCATTGCTGAGGCTGGCTTTGAACTCGCGATCCTCCTGCCTCAACCTCCCAAGTGCTGGGATTACAGGCCTGCTCCACCGTGCCCAGCTTGATTCTACATTTAATTGAAGCAAACAGACTAGACTATGAACATGAAACAGCACAAAATCTCTTTAAGACCTTTGAAAGACATTTTTCAGATGGTAGTGAAATACTTTGCCCACTAGAGCACCATATGAACATATTTTCACTATAATAGTAAACTATCCATGGACCTATAAAGCATTAAACTTTATATCTTAAATATGTAGAGATAAATAATATCCCAATTGATTAACAAGCCATAAATGTATTCAAAATTAATTTATTTGTCATAGATTTATAAAAGTCATGTTCAGAAATTCATCTGGGCTAACTTCATAATTTTAAGGCATGTACTTATTTGTCCATAATCTAATTTGTCCCATGTAAACAAAATAGTTATGAATAATAAACATAACAGTCACAGTTTTAAATACTCAAAATATTATGATACAGCTTTTAGCCAGTCTGTAAATCTTAAACCTGCATTCTCAGTTGAGGCTGGGTATATATTGATCTCTCAAGAACTCAAGCCAGCAAACCTTGAATTACAAGTTGGTTTGTTTAACAGAAAGAGAGAGGGAGAGAATCCTCAGAGAAAATCAAAACTTTTAGTGAGACAAAGCAAAATATATCATTTAAACATGCAAAAATCAAAAAGTGAATTCACAAGAGAATTACAATTATGTTCTCAAAATAAAGTGATCATATGTGAGTTTTTTCCAGTTTTTTTAAAATACCATTTTTAAAAGCAAGAGTCATACTTGAGAAATATTTGGCATCAATAAAATGTGCTATTTAGAGATATTGCTTCCCATGATTTCACTGATCGTCTGGATACGTTTTCTTATGTGTCTTAGAAGGCCCCAAATACCCAGGAGTAAGGGAGGTAGCACAAGGTGTGAGTGTGACCAGTCCATTATGTGCACCTTCAGACAAGCTGCCCAGAGTTTCTTGAAACCCAGGAATGATGTATGTACTTCTGAAATGGAATTCCCCATCATCATAAGTAAATTTGTTATGGAAGGCATCAGAGTTTAAGCTATTAAATCAACTGTAAAGTTAACAAACATTAAAAAGAAAACTGTTGTATTACACTCGAGTGCATTTTAAGTATTCAACTTTAAGACTACAAATGCCCCAGCATACTGTTTGTTGATCCAAAAGAAAGAACTTGGAGTACACTATGGAGAAGGTTTAGACATTTTATTACTTACAATTACTCACTTGACAGTGGCACAGCAGGACAAAATGGAAGGCCACACTGAGCCTACAAGCAGCAGGAATATATGGGACACATTGTGTTCCCACTGCAGAGATGGATTTCCTCAGATGATTTGTGAATACAATCTTCTGCTTTACAAACAAGATCATTCTGTTTTGATCCACACCTAAGGATAAGAGACAGGGGAAGTGTCCAGTTCCCCTTTCCTTTCCCTTTGTTATCACATTCTTTAAAGTCCATCTTACATATCTCCCTGGAATAACAAGCTTTTCTAGGAACTAACAAGTGTCTGCCCCAACACCTCACCCCTTCAGTGCCTCAGAAGCCCCTTAGTGTCCCTCACAACCTTGCACCACTCTGTGTCTTCTGGGAGGCCCTTGGGATAGGACTCTGGAGACATATATTGCATTCATATTTCACATAAGATGAAATCTTGTAAGAGTTGTTTTGATTTGGATTTCTCTAATTGCTAGAGTTGTTGAGCATTTTTTATATATTTGTTGATTGATTGCATATCATCTTCTGAAAAGTGTCTGTTCAGTTCCTTGGCCTATTTATTGATTGGGTTATTTGCTTTATTGGTGTTGAGGTTTTTGAGAACTTTACAATGTTGAGGTATATCGTTGAGGTTAGTACTCTATCTGATGTGCTTGTGGTAAAGATTTGCTCCCATTCTGTAGGTTCTCTGTTCACCTTCTTCTTTTGCTGAGAAGCAGCTTTTTAGTTTGAATCCATCCCATTTATTGATTCTTGGTTTTAATTCTTGCACTATAGGGGATTTATTGAGGAAGTTGGGGCCTAATCCAACATGATGGAGATTTGTGCCTACTTTTTCTTCTATTAGGTGCAAGGTCTCTGCTTTAATTGCCAGGTGTTGATCCACTTTGAGTTGAGTTTTGTGCATGGTGAGAGATAGAGGTTTAATTTCATGAGGATTTCCAGTTTTCCTAGCACCATTTGTTGAAGAGGTTATCTTTTCTCCAATGTAAGTTTTTGGCACCTTTGTCTAATATAAGATAACTGTAGGTGTGTGGGTTAGTCTCGGTGTCCCCTATTCTGTACCATTAGTCTACTGGTATAATTTGGTGCCAATACCATGCTGTTTTTGCTACTATTGCTTTGTAGTACAATTTAAGGTCTGGAATAGTAATGCCACCAGCTTCACTCTTCTTGAGAAGAATTGCTTTGGCTATTCTGGGTCTCTTATTTTTCCAGATGAATTTCATGATTACTTTTTCTAATTCTCTGAGGAATGTTATTGGGATTTTGATGGGGATTGCATTGAATCTATATAGTGCTTTTGGTAGATGATCATTTTGACAATTTTAATTCTACCTATCCAAGAACAGGGTAGATCTTTCCATTGTCTAAGATCTTCTTTAATTTCTTTCTTTACCATGCTATAGTTTTCATTGTAAAAGTATTTCACTACTTTTGTTAAGTTGATTCCCAGACTTTTAATTTTTTTTGAGGCTATAGTAAATAGGGTGGATCTCCTAGTTTCTCTTTCTGAGGATTTGTCGCTGATGTACAGAAATGCCTTTGATTTATGGATGTTGATTTTATATCCAACCACTTTGCTGAATTTATTTATTATTTCTAGAAGATTTCTGGTGGAATTTTTTTGGATCTTCTATGTATAGAATCATATTATTTACAAATAGTGATAATTTGAGTTCTTTTCCTATCTGTATCCCTTTAATTTCTTTCATCTGTCCAATTGCTCTGCCTAGCATTTCAAGAACTATGTTAATTAGAAGTGGTGAAAGAGGGCATCCCTGACTTGTTCAAGTTTTTAGAGGAAATGCTTTCAATTTTCTCCATTTAGGATGATGTTGGCCTGGGGCTTAGCATAGATGGCCTTTACAATGTTGAGGAATGTTTCTGTTATCCCTACTTTTTCTAGCATTTTGAACATGAACGGGTGCTGTATTTTGTCAAATGCTTTCTCTGAGTCTATTGGGATGATCATATGATTTTATCTTTGAGTCTATCGATGTGATGAATTACATTTATTGATTTCTGTATGTTGAACCAACCTTATAGTCCTGGTATGAACCCTACTTGATCATGGTGCACTATCTTTTTGATATGTTTTTGTATTCAATTTGCCAGTATTTTATTGAGGATTTTTGCATCTATATTCACTAGAGATATTGGTCTGTAGTATTTTTTCTTTGATGTGTCTTTGCCTGGTTTTGGAATCAGGGTGATATTGGCCTTATAGAATGAGTCTGGAGGTGTTCCCTCTTTTTTAATTTTATGAAATAGTTTGAGAAGTATTGATGTTAGTTCTTCTTTAAAGGTCTTGTATTGTAGAACTGGGCTATGTATCCATCTGGTCCTGGGCTTTCCTTGTTTTTTTTTTTTTTTTTTTTTTTTTTTTTTGTGGGCCCAAGGTGGGCCTCTCTCTCCTGATCTCTTCCAGACCATGGTGTGGTGGGGCAGGTGGTCTGGCTTTCCTCTCCCCACTCTTCCTCCTGGGTCCCCTCCCAGTGGTAGTGGGGGTCTCCATGGCTGGCAATGGTGATTTCCTCTCCCAGGTCTCCTCCTTCTGGGCATAGTGTGGTGGTCAGTTACCACCTCTTAATACTGCTGAATGGCACATTTCAATAAGAGTTCTGGAAGGTACAAACATTCAAACCATTGCATATGAGAAGATGATGAATCCAACAAAGACAAGTGAAGGAAAAATCTAAGTGTGTAGGAAACGGAAATAAATAAGTATAAAGGGAGATTTAACATCAATAATACAAATAACAGTAATTGCTGGTGAGGATATGAGGGAAATAATGTACATTTTTTACATTATTCTTGAAATTGTTAATTGGCACATCCACTTTAGAAAACACTGTGGAGATTCCTTCAAAGACTGAGAATGAAACAACTATATGACTCTGCTATACCAAACCTTTCTATTTATTGAAAATGACTAAAAGTAGCAGACTAGAGTGATACATGCATGCCAATAATTATAGCAGTGAAATTCATAATAACTAAGCTATTGAATCAGTCTTAGATGTCTGTCAACAGGAAAATGCTTAAAGAAAATGTGATATATGCACAAAGGACTTTTATTCAGCCATTAAGGAAAATGAATTTAAGTCATTTGCTGATAAATGGATGGAACTGGAAAATGTCATGCTAAGTAAAATAAGCCAGCCCCAGAAATACAAAGTATGGCTGTCCTCACTCACTGGAGGAAAATAAAGGGAAAAAAGTAAAAGAATTAATTTTTATTTTAAAAAGGATCTCATGAAAATAAGTTAGAGAACAATAAGGAATCAAGAAGACAGGAGGAGGGAATGGTATGGGCAAGTATTGGAGAATAAAATCTATAAACTATGCTACACCCGGGTATGACTATGCCACCAAGAATTCCAACTTCATATATTACACTCATTAAACTAATAACAACAACAATCATAATAATAGAAGGGAGATCAATTGCGTATTTCAAGAAGAGCAGTGGAAGAGTGGAGGGAAAGGAAGGCATCACAGAATTATGTTATGTGCATGTTTGAATGTGGAATGAATGTCACTATTATGTATAATAATAATGTACAAATTAAAATTAAGAAAACAAAAAGGTCAATTAAATAGGATAGATTTAGAAGTTAAATTGAAAAGGCACAATAAATTTATAATAAATTTGTACTCACATAAGACATGTATATAGAATACCCTTTAAGCAACTATGCTAGTTCTATTTAATGGAACAGGAATTATTGGAGGAAGTAAAACCTGACTAATGTATAAAATTGAAATAAATGAAGCTACATTTCATCTTCCATCTAAGTATATGCACTGAAGATGGAGTGGGTGAAAAACACTAAAGAAATCCTGTATTAAGGAGAGCATGGTGAGCTTTATATATATATAGAATTGGATGACATCCATATATAAATAATTCTTCTTGAAAGGAAAAGAATTTTAACTAGATGAAGATGAAATAAAAGAAGTGAATTAGAGGTGTAAATAAGGTTAAAAGTTCATTTAAATTACAAGAGAGCAAATAAGCATTATATAATGTAAGATGAATAGATAGGAACAAAGCAATTCAAAGAAAAAAAAAAATAGAAGATAACCAAATGGTGGTATTGCTCTAGTTAAAAAAATAAGCATCAAGTTTAGAAACACATGGATATTCTCAAAGTCCATGCCTCAGCCTCATACTTTCCATGCAATTGAGTTTGTATAGTAAATGCCCAAAGAAGCCTATTAAGTTGTAATTTACCGCAGAAATTATTTTAAAGTCTATGTTGACAGTAGACTTAATAATGTCTAGAATATACACAGAAAAGTTTTGGTGAAAAATATATTTTATGTAAACAAATCAAAGGATGAGAAGGATCAGAGAGTAGATATACTAATACATTGATGCTTTTCATCATGTGGCTGACATTTCCTAAGCTCAAGGCTCAGTCAAGACTAACTGAGTGCCTGTTTTTTACACAGCCATGGACACAAGAGAGCAGAGCCCTGATGAACCTCTCCTCAGGAGCAAAAGGAGGCAAGATCTCCAAGAGAGGCTAAGAGAATTGGGACTGGATGTTGAGTACTGGTTGCCCAAGCTGCAAAAAAATCTGGGTGTGACTTGTGCCCAGGCATTACAATTTTTAAAAGAGAAAGACCTCCAGAAGCTGAAATCTGAGGTACAATATCCATGGGAGAAAAGGGCCCTGAAGGAGCTGCTTAACCTGTCCCACTCAAGTAGTCTTGCAGAGTTACAGGAGTCACCAGTGGAGAAGAAAAAGGAGAAGCAGACAGAACAAGCAATGAAAGAGATGAGGAACGTGCTGTCAGAGGGAAGCAGAGACAGGAAGAGGCAGTGAAGAGAAAGGAAGCAGAGCTGAGGCAAGCCATGGAGATCCCTGAAGAGAACAGGCTGAAGTCTCAAAAGCCCCTGAGGGAAGTCATGGAAATCACAAAGACAGAACTCAATCTCACAGAGAAGACCCTGTCCCACAGGCAAAACCTCCCAGATAGAGACCTGGTAAGATGGGCATCTGGAGGGTTGGCCCTGCAGGGAATATATAAAACCTGCTACCACATGGACCTGATACAAAGGAGAGAGGAGCTACTCAGTGTCCCCAAGGAGTTCTCACTCCTTGGCTCTCAGCAGGGCACAAGAATGGAAAGTGAAGAATTTACATCTTCTCAAGCAGAGTTTATGTTTACACAGTCTATGGAGAAGTTAGGCTTCAGTTTAACTACTTCAGCCAAGGGTGGTCGTTGGGGATTTAGTTTAGCAACTGAACTGGATAAAAGCAAACATTCAGAATCCAAGGAAATCAAACAAGAAAATTCTGAGTGCTCTTATTTCTGCTCAATCAAATTCAGTTATGTCCCCATGGCATCCTGCCACTTTCCCATTGATCAGCTCCAGTTGTCCAATGCTGCTCTTCAGGAATTGAAATGCCTTGAAGACCTCCTGGATCAGACTACAGACCCTCAGGAATCCCAGATGCTGAAACACTGGAGTAAAAAATTCTTCCACAGTTTTGGCTCTCATGCTAACCAAGGCCCTCTGCACCTGGGAGGAATCTACTGGTGGAAGGCTGTCTCAAAGGGTTTCCAAAGTGACCAGCTGGTTGATATAAAGCAACAGGCAATAGAAATTCTAGATATTTACATGAGTGGCAGCTACCATGGCTTTGGAGTGAATGTTGCTGCAGGTATGAATATGTCAGACTCACATTCAAATGCAGCTTCTCAGAAGAAAAGGTCCCAAAATCTCCAAACCAAATTCCAATTATCTGTGGCCAAGACAGGTGGCCCACCAGAAACAGATGACCTTGCCCAGTGGAAGGCTGGCCTTGTTGCCAGCAATCAAACCTGGTGTGTCATTGACCGGGGATTCCAACTGGTGCCTATTTGGGACATCATCATTTCTAGCCACAGAAGTGATTTTAAGGATCCCCTTAAGGTGGCTAACTGCCTGAAAGACAACTACACTGCTCTGACTGGCCTCAAAGAGTCAGATTCAGAGCAAGAGCAAGTCCACATCTCCCAGTTTTCTGATTTTATCAAAAACTTAAATAAAACACAGAATGAACTTTTTGGAGTAAATATCAATCCTGAGCACCAAGAAACAAGAGAAGCAGCTCAAAGAAAGGCCACATATGAGGACACCTTGGCTCTCAACACCTTCTTGAATCACTTGCAAGCAACAGAGCAGCTAGATACACAGCTCTTGCTACTTTCCATTGCAGCTGGTGCAGGATATCAGGTGGTAAACAAGATTTTTCAGCCTCTCCTGGGGTATGGTGAAATCAACTTCCTACTGGATGAAATAAAAACTGCCTACAATAAATACCAGGAGCTCAAAAATATTTCCAGCTCGAGGGGCCATGCATTCCTTGTGCTCACAGGTCTCACAGCCACAGCTGGATTAAAAGCTCTTTCTCCAGAAGAGAAGACACAACGAATGGAATTTATAACAAAATGTATGGGACAATTATTTTCTAAAGATATTGTACATGTACTCACTAAATTTGAGGAAGATCATGATTGGGAAAACCTAGAAAGAGACTTAAAACTAATCATGTTTGGAGATTATGAAGCCACCATCTCTTCCTTGAAAATGGATGAGGTTGAAAGATAGCTACTAGGACTTTTCCATGAAAAGAAATGGCCCAGTGAACAAGATATTAATGAAAAGAACATAAGTGAAGTAATAGAAAATGGAGCCTTTCAAGACTTACTCCAGCGTCTTGGCCTAGAACAATATTACCCAAAAAAGATGAGTAGAGCTGACTTCCATCTGATCTACAAGACTTCTGTGTTCAACACCCAGCTGAAATCTGAACAGGAACTTCCCTTCTATTTCCTTCAGAAGCTACTGATGCTGGATTATGGACTGAGATACCAGGTCTTCAAAGGTGATGGAAACTTAGACCATCCAGTTTCCCCAAGTGCCTCCAATCAGGAAAATGATGCTTTTGATCCATATGAATACTTTGTTGAAGATAGTGATACTCTCATTAATCCTTTGACTACTGAGTCCAGGCCCCACATTCATCCCATGGATATCCAGATGGCCATTTTTCACTGTGCAGATGATTTTGCCAGACAATATATTTTGACCAAACTTTCCATTTGTCAATTTGCCCTGCCTCTCCTGGTGCCAAATCACTGCAATTCTCAAATTGAATTCTCTCTCTGGTCTCTCAGACAAGTTAGGAGAAGTTGGCAGGAAGGAAAGAAATCACCACATGGGAAGAGTCTTAAGCGTCAGCAGATGTGTTGTGTCTCCACCCCCATTGTGTCCTTCATTAGAGTTGGCAATGGCCTTTCTGCTTCCAAATCTCAGATCATGAACTGTCTTCTCAGTGAACGGAAACATGATGTGTTTTTTCACCGACACTGCAGAGAAAGCAGCAAGAACTGCCTCTTGATGGGGGGTGTGGTGGAAATCTGCTGGTTTTGGCCTGGAGGGGAAGCAGAGGACAGGTTTGACAAGTGTGTGACCTTCATGAATCTTCATGGAGATGCAAAGGAACATAAAAGGCAGCTCACCTTCCTGCAGGAAGTCTCTTCTATCATGGTGGTTTTCATGTCAGTTTCTGATGACAATAAAGAAAACCAAAAAATTGTCCGTGACCTGGGTCAGTCATCAAGATCACTGATCTGCTTGCTTGATGACAAAGAAAAATCCAAACCCAGTAGTTCTGGTAGAAGAGTGAAAATTGGCTTGAGGAATAGAAATGAGGCAGAATTGACAGAGGAGCTCATAATTACCATCAGACGTTTGCTAGAGCTCTCTGACACTGCTCTCAGCATAGAGGACTGTTCTCAAATTGCTCGCCAGCAAGGATTCCTTATTGATGAAGACCAGAGAGATTGTAAGGAAGGCAAAGACAAGGCACAGAGTATAATTGCTCTTTTAGGAGGAACAGAGTTGTCTCAGGTGAAGGAAACCATCCTACCCCTTCAGGGACGACTGTGGCAACTTTGGTGTAAGAAGGACAAAGAACTGTATCATCTGAGAGAGAAGGGGAATCGAAGCATTGAACAACACAAGAGTGAGATTGAAAGAGATAAACAAATAATAAGGCAACAACAGTTGGAAAGAGCTTTCCAAATTCTCTACAAGTATTCAGAAACACACACCCATGCTCTACTTCTTGCAATGGCTGAGTATGTTTTTAGATAGCTTGACTGCAGAACATTTGGAAAAACTACATGAAAAACTAATTCATTTGTGTTCAGATATAAAAACAGAAAAGGAAAAATCCCAAAGCAACAACTCTTTGGAACTCTTGCAAAAGCAGATTAGTGACTATACCTTAGGAATTGAGCAATTTTTCAGAGAGATTGGCCAGATCTATGAAGCTCTGGAAGAAACTTCCTCCAAAAGAAACTTAATTTTTCTCTGCCTTCCCCAAATTGCTGCAGACCTGATGATAGCTGGTGTCCCCATAGAGCTGATGGATGGGGATGCTTCCTATGTGCCCCAAAAGTGGGTGGCAGCTGTTTTTGACAAGCTCTATGAGAAACTTGGAGACAAACGGCTCTTTGTTCTCTCTGTCCTTGGCCTGCAGAGCTCTGGGAAGTCCACCCTACTGAATGCTCTTTTTGGGCTACAATTCACTGTCAGTGCAGGCAGGTGTACCAAGGGGGCCTATGCGTAGCTCCTGAAGGTGGATGAGTCATCCACAGAGGAACTTGGCTTTGACTTTAGGCTGGTTGTAGACACAGAAGGACTTCGGGCCCCAGAACTCAGCAACAAGTCCCAGAATTGGGACAATGAGTTAGCCACCTTTGTCATTGGACTTGCAAACTTGACTCTGATCAATGTATTTGGGGAGAACCCATCAGAAATGCAAGACATCCTACAGATAGTTGTCCAAGCCTTTCTGAGAATGAAACAAGTGAAAATTTCCCCAAGCTGTATATTTGTGCATCAGAATGTAGGAGAAGTGACAGCTAAAGACCAAACTATGGAAGGACGAAGGCGGCTAAAACAGAGACTAGATGAAATGGCATTACTGGCTGCTAAACAGGAAGAATGCCCCAATGTAACCTGCTTCAGTGATGTCATCACGTTTGATGTCAATAGTGACGTGTACTACTTTGCTCACCTCTGGGAGGGCAATCCCCCCATGGCCCCTCCTAATCCTCACTATAGCCACAATGTCCAGGAACTGAAAACTAGAATCCTTTTGACTGCCAAACAGAAATCCAGGGGAAGCATCATGAAGATATCAGATGTAAAATTCAGAGTTCAAGATTTGTGGAGGGCCCTGGTAAGTGAGAACTTCATTTTCAATTTCAGGAACACCCAAGAGTTCATGGCCATGAGCAAACTGGAAACCATGTACAACCACTGGACCTGGGAGCTTAGAAGTCATATGTTGGACTTGCAGAACCAAGTTCACATTCAGATTCAGAATAGTAAAATTCTGACACTCACAGCAAGCATAATTGAGTATCCAGTTACAGAGAAATATGAAACCATCAAGCTAAAACTTGAAAAATATTTTACTGAAGACCCAGAGAGAGACATACTTGTCCAATGGAAAGGCAATTTTGAAAATAAGTGTGTCTTTAAGAATTAGTAGCTTATTTCTGACACCAGAAGAAAAGCCAATGAACTAATTAGTCTCAAAAAAAATCAAGAACAACTGGAACAGAAAAAGAAAGCATATGAAAATGATTTATTAGAGAAGAGCAGAAACATGGCTTTAAGTGTACAAGGTAAAGAATTGAGTGATGAAGAGTTACATGAGAAATTCAATCAACTTTGGAAAAAATGGGTTTATAAAGTGTCCTCAAATCTCCCTCAAGCCATAGAGCCTAACATTGATGTGGACACTGAAAACATCCTTTTGGATTATTTCAAGAAAGAGAAAAATATAGTGGAAATACTAAAGAGAAATACTGGAAAAGCTTTTCAAATAGATTTTGCACAACATGTCCAGATGTGTAGGGGACATTTGGGTTTCAGAAAGTGTTGCCGCCTGAAGCGCTTGGAGCAACGGAGCCGCGGGAAAAACTTCAGAAGCAAACTGGAGACAAACAGCTTTTTATTCTGATAACTTTTCTCTCTGGTTCTAACAACGACTAACACACGCCAAACACACCACTAAAATGGCGCTGACCCGATCAGCAATTTCGGCCAAGTCACTCAAGATCCCGCAACAAGTCCCGTGAGACTACGGGAGGCGACAATGGCCAAATCTCCACGGCTCATAGTCAACCGCAATTCAAGTCAATCCCCAAACAGGGCTCCTGCATTTCCCCCTTTTTGTTTTAAAAGAGGTAATGCTCTAGGACGTCTATGTGCAACCAACATTCTTACCCGTCATCGGATAATCAAGGCTGTGCCCTTGAATCCTGTCTTAGGTTGATATGTCAGCCACATGAGACTGTCCCGTGCGACTGTGCCTGTCTTAGGTTGTCCCCCTCTGGGGATCTTACCCGTCATTGGCTAACCAGCCATCCAATGGAGCCCTTTAGGATCGACTATATATGATGACTAACAGCCGTCCAATTGTGAGGAGATGTTGCGGCTTTAAGGCGACAAAACTTTTGGTGATGAGCCAAATTGCATAGCATATCAAATTGTTTAAACAAATCAGCTGCCCTAAGTTCCATCAAGTAACACACTGAATTCTCTAGACAAATACCCGCAAGGCATTGTCCCGTAAAGTCCCAAACAATGAAAGATTAAAATGTCCATTTGTTATAACATGTTGATGTAGGAGGCCCCATGCATGTAGAGCAGAGGCCACACTGTTGGTGAGGTTGTTTGATGTTTGAGCAGCAGGGATGCTTGCGGCGGCCGCGATCCCTGCAGCTGTAGCAGCAGACGTCTTTTTTATGTTTAGACAATGCCACCGGCAAATCTTCAGGGCCCGCTACCTAGAAACTCAAGCATCAATTATTAAAGGAAAGGCAGTGCTATTGCAGCACTGAGTCAAGAGGCGAGTTGTCAAACTACAAAATAGAATAATTATATTAGAAAATTAAAGTTGATTTTTGTTCACATACATCGCTGGTTGAGCTTCTACAAACATAAGTTAGAAAAATGTAATATTTAGAACAAAACAAAGAAAGACTGAGGGTAATTACTGCATTAAAGATAGATTAAAGAAAAGGTAAAGGCACTTTATTTTTTTTTATTATTTATTTACTTATTCATCATGCACAAGTATAGTATCTTTTTACATACAACTGCTTGTATACAAAGTATATAAGTACCATTCAGATCTTCAATCATGCATTTAGGATAATGATATCCATCTCATTCAACCACCAATTTTTTTCCAACCCCCCCCTTACTCCCTCCCTCCCCTCCCTTTCTGTTGACCATTCTAGTGTTCCTCTGATCCTATGTACCCCCTTCCAACAACTCTGTGAACCAGCCTCCTTATATCAGAGAAAACATTCGGTACTTGGATTTTTGAGATTGACTAATTTCACTTAGCATTATATTCTCCAACTTCATCCATTTACCTGCAAATGCCATTATTTTATTCTCTCTTATTGCTGAGTAAAATTCCATTTTGTATATATACCATATTTTCTTTATCCACTCATCTACTGAGGGGCATCTAGGTTGGTTCCATAACCTAGCTATTGTGAATTGTGCTGCTATAAACATTGAAGTGGCTGTGTCACTGTAATATGCTGTTTTTTTTAAGTCTTTTGGGAATAGACCCAGGAGTGGGATGGCTGGGTCATAGGGTGGTTCCATTCCCATTTTCCCAAGAAATCTCCATACTGCTTTCCATAGCGGTTGCACCATTTTGCAGTCCCACCAGCAATGTATGAGTGTGCCTTTTTCCCCACATCCTCTCCAACATTTATTGTTGTTTGTGTTCTTGATAGCTGCCATTCTGACTGGAGTGAAATGAAATCTTAGAGTAGTTTTGATTTGCATTTCTCTAATTGCCAGTGATGTTGAGCATTTTTTCATGTATTTGTTGATTAATCGTGTATCTTCTTCTGAGAAGTGTCTTTTCAATTCCTTAGCCCATTTATTGATTGGGTTATTTGCTTTTTTGGTGTTAAGTTTTTTTAGTTCTATATACATTCTAGAAATTAGTGCTCTATCTGATGTGCATGTATTAAATATTTGTTCCCAATTAGTTGGCTCTCTATTCACCTCACTGATTGTTTCTTTTGCTGAGAAGAAGCTTTTCAGTTTAAATCTATCCCATTCATTAATTCTTGGTAATAGTTCTTGTGCTACAGGATTCTTATTAAGGAACTTGGGGCCTAATCCGACATGTTGGAAATTGGAGCTTACTTTTTCTTCTATTAGGCGTATTGTCTCTGGTCTAATTCCTAGGTCCTTGATCCACTTTGAATTGAATTTTGTGCATGGTGAGAGACAAGGGTTTAATTTCATTTTGTTGCATATGGATTTCCAGTTTTCCCAGCACCATTTGTTGAAGAGGCTATCCTTTCTCCACTGTACATTTTTGGCACCTTTGTCTAATATAAGATAGCTGAAATTATATGTATTAGTCTCTGTGTCCTCAATTCTGTACCATTGGTCCACCAGACTGTTTTGGTGCCAATACCATGCTGTTTTTGTTACTATTGCTCTATAGTATAATTTAAAGTCCGGTATGGTGATGCCACCTGCTTCACTTTTCTTGCTCAGGATTGCTTTGGCTATTCTGGGTCTCTTATTTCTCCAGATGAATTTCATGACTGCTTTTTCTATTTCTTTGAAGAATGACATTGGGATTTTGATTGGAATTGCATTAAATCTGTATAATGTTTTTGGTAGTATGGACATTTTGACAATATTGATTCTACCTATCCAAGAGCAAGGTAGGTCTTTCCATCTTCTGAGTTCTTCTATGATTTCTTTCTTTAGTGTTCTATAATTTTCCTTATAGAGCTCTTTCACCTCTAGCAATGCTAACGAAAAGAAGAAGAGAAAAAACTCAAATCACTAACATTTGTGATGAAAAAGGGAATATCACAACAAACACCTCGGATATACAGAAGATAATTAGAAATTACTTTGAAAACTTGTACTCTAATAAAACAGAAAATGCTGAATGCATTGACAGATTTCTAGAGTCATATGATTTGCCTAAACTGGATCTGGAGGCTATACACAATTTAAACAGATCGATTACAAGCAAAGAAATAGAAGATGTCATCAAAAAGCTACCAACAAGGAAAAGTCCAGGACTTGATGGGTTTACAGCAGAGTTCTACAAGACTTTCAAAGAAGAACTAATACCAATGCTCTTCAAACTATTTCAAGAAATAGAAAAAGAGGGAGCTCTTCCAGACTCTTTTTATGAGGCCAATATTACATTAATTCCAAAGCCAGGCAAAGACACATCCAAAAAAGAAAACTTTAGGCCAATATCCTTAATGAACATAGATGCAAAAATCCTCAACAAAATTCTGGCAAATCGGATACAAAAACATATCAAAAAGATAGTGCACCATGATCAAGTGGGGTTTATTCCAGGGATGCAAGGCTGGTTCAACATTCAGAAATCAACAAACATAATACATCACATCAATAGACTTAAAGATAAAAATCATATGATTATCTCAATAGATGCAGAAAAAGCATTTGACAAAATACAGCACCCCTTTATGTTCAAAACACTGGAAAAACTAGGAATATCAGGGACATATCTCAACATTATAAAAGCTATTTATGCAAGGCCCAGAGCTAACATTATCTTAAATGGAGAAAAATTGAAAGCATTCCCTCTAAAAACTGGAACAAGACAGGGATGCCCCCTCTCACCACTGCTATTTAACATAGTACTGGAAACTCTGGCAAGAGCAATTAGACAGACGAAAGAAATTAAAGGGATCCAGATAGGAAAAGAAGAGCTCAAATTAGCACTATCTGCTGATGACATGATAATCTACCTAGAAGACCCAAAAAACTCTACCAGAAAACTTTTACAACTAGTAAATGAATTCGGCAAAGTAGCAGGATACAAAATCAATACCCATAAGTCAAAGGCATTTTTGTACATCAGTGACAAAGCCTCTGAAAGGGAAATGATGAAAACTACACCATTTACAATAGGATCAAAAAAAATAAAATACCTGGTAAAGGCACTTTAGAGAAATAATTTGTTAGCTGGAACCCTTGAGTCTCTATATACAGAGCAATCTTTTACCTGTTGAGATAATTGAAATTAATGAGCTATTAAACAAATGAAGTTAATAACAAATAAACAATCTTAAGTCAAAACACCAAAATATCAGGTTATATAGCACTAGTCATATTGTTTGCTAAAGAGAAGTCCCAGGGACACCTATAAATCAAAATTGAAAGTACCTTCATTTATAAAATTATTTACCTAAATTGAATACTCTTAACCTAAAATGAATTAAAGTTATTTGGATCCATATATATATATATATATATTTTCTTTTTCATAAGCGCTTTGTTCTTTGTGACGTCACACTGGACAGACGAACAAACATACAAACATATATTTGTGACGTCACATTAACATGAAATGTAGACAAATGTACAGACATAAAGACATGTATAAAAAGGAAGAAAAAAAAAATACAATTGTGTGCACACTAAAGAGAGATCTCCTTGTCCCGGCCGGGAGAAATGACACTTAAGTTGTGAAATATTTTGAAGGACTCTTTTGAGGGAATCATTCTGTACCTTCATCTTGGTCCTCTTGATTTTGTACCTTTTTTATTAATCTTGATTCTTCAATAACTTCATCTTGATCATTTTGATGTGGTACCTGTTTTATTAATCTAGATGGTATCCATATTGGAGAGGATTCGTCTTTTGGAAAAACACAAACAGATCCTCTTCCCCAAATTAATACTGGATCTGGACCCTTCCATGTACCTGAAAGAACATCCTTCCAGTAAACCAAAGGTTTATGTTGTTGGTGTGGATTCCAATGTCTGTCTCCAGCAGAATAACCATTAGAGTCTAAAGTTAAAAAATTTAAGGTAAACAGGGCAACTGCCAATCTGTCCTTAGGACTTTTCCAATTTCCTTCTTTTTGTTTTAATAACATAATTTTCAGTGTTCGATTTGCTCTTTCAATAATGCCCTGACCCTGAGGATTGTATGGGATGCCTGTTTTATGGGATATATTGAATTTTGCGCAAAACTGTTTGAGAGATGAGGACGTATATGCGGGGCCATTATCTGTTTTAAGCATTTTGGGGATGCCCAATGCAGCAAAAGCTTGCAAACAATGAGATGTAACATCTTTAACTTTTTCTCCAGAATGTAAGGAAGCAAAAATCATGCCTGAGCATGTATCTATGGTCACATGAATAAATCGCAATTTTCCAAAACTTGGCTCATGAGTAACATCCATCTGCCACAAATGATTGGACATTAATCCTCTAGGGTTAACGCTGAAATGAGGATTGGGCAAATGTGTCATACAAGATTTACAATCTTTTACAATTGTTCTGGCTTGCTCCTTTGTGATTTTAAACCTACGTTGCAAGGTGGTGCTGTTGACATGAAACTGGGAGTGGAATAAAGTAGCTTGTTGTAGCACTGAAAGTATAAATATTGTTTTTGTAAGTTCATCAGCCTTTTGATTACCTTCATGGAGGGGACCAGGCAAATTAGTATGTGCTCTAATATGGCCTACGAATAGAGGTTCTTTTCTTGCCCACAAAAGTTTTTGTATTTGATAAAAACAATTTAAAGGCTGGAGTATGAGGTGCTATTGGTCCTGCTAACTCTAATTTTGGGACGGCTTGTACAATATAGTGGCTATCTGAAAAAATGTTTACGGGCTGGTCCCTAAAATTTTCCAGAGCTCTTACCACAGCTTCCAATTCCACTAGTTGAGCTGATTTGTGTGCAGTTATGTAAGTCATATTTTCTTTTTTAGTGACTACTGTAGCAGTACCATTTGAGGACCCATCTGTAAATACATTAAATGCCTTAGGAATAGGTTGATTTTTTATTACCTGTGGAAATATAATAGGATGATTAATACAAAAAGATAATATAGGGGACTTAGGAAGATGATTATCAAAATTTGCAGAAGTAGAGCATTTAGCTATAGCCCAATCATTATCATTGAAGCATAAATATTCAATCTGTGATGATGAATAGGGAGTAATAATAGTAGCAGGGTGAATGCCAAATATTTTAGTAGAAGTCTTAAGTCCTTGAAGAATAAGTTTAGCCACCATGGAGGTATAAGATTCAATTATACTTTTAGGAGAGATGGGCAAATGTATCCATAATAAAGTCCCTTGTTGCCAAAATACTCCTGTGGGTGTATATTGTGAAGAAATAATAATCAACATCAGCGGTTGAGTTAAATCAAATCTATCACAATGAGCTCCTTCGATGGCTTTTTCTGCTAACTTTAAAGCTTTCCTAGCATCAGGAGTCAATGTTCATGGTGAAGATGGATCAGGATCTCCACGAAGGATGTCAAATAAAGGTTTTAGTTGGCCAGTAGTGAGATTTAGTGTAGGGCGAAGCCAATTAATGTCTCCCAGTAGTTTTTGGAAATCATTGAGGGTGGTCAAATGTTCTTTATTTATTAAAATTTTTTGGGGTCTAACAAAAGTATCCATGATTTTAAATCCTAAATATAATATGGGAGATCTGGTTTGAACTTTTTCTTCTGCTATATATAATCCATATTTTTTTAAATTTTCTACCACATCACTGAATATATTAAATAAGATTTTTTGATTAGGGTGGGCCAATAAAATATCATCCATGTAATGTAGACACATGAGGTTTGGATATTTATTTTTAATGGGTTGGATAGCCTTGTCCACATATATTTGGCATATGGTGGGGCTATTAGCCATTCCCTGTGGTAAAACCTTCCATTGATATCTCTGATCAGGGCCATTATTGTTCATAGAAGGAATGGAAAAAGCAAACCTGGGGGCATCCAGAGGATGTAGGGGAATAGAAAAGAAGTAATCCTTTATATCAAGAGTAATAAGATGGAAATTTTTTGGAATAGCTACGGGACTAGGAAGTCCAGGTTGAGTAGGCCCCATAACTTGCATGGTTTTATTGATTTGTCTAAGATCATGTAACAATCGCCATTTTCCTGACTTTTTCTTGATCACAAATATGGGGGAATTCCAGGGAGAGGTGGAAGGTTCTATATGACCTGCTTCTAATTGTTCCTGAACTAGTAGGTGGGCCGCTTGTAATTTCTCTTTAGATAGGGGCCACCGAGGGACCCACACTGGCTTATCAGAAAGCCATGGTATTTTCAAAATTATTTTCTCAGTGGCCCCGAAAAAAAATATCTTTTTCCTTTATGATAATGATTACTTTTAGGGTTAAGATTACTCTGTACTTTTTGATAATGAGTTCTTTTAGGGTTAAGATTACCCTGTAGGTTTTCACATTTAACATCTGCAGGCTTGGTTGCAAGGTGTACTCCCATTTGTTGCAAAATATCTCTTCCCCATAAAGTAACCGGTAGATTAGGTAAAACATAAGGCTGAAATGTTCCTTTATGGCCTTCATCATCCTCCCATTTTAAAATTACCACACTTTTATCTGGGAGGTTATTATATCCCAAGCCTCTTAAACTGGTTGAAGCTTTTTGCAGAGGCCAGTGCTTGGGCCATTGGCGTAAATTAATAATGGAAGAGTCAGCTCCAGTATCTATTAATCCCTCCATTTCCTTCCTTGGATTTTTATTTTACACATAGGCCTCCTTGAACAGTCTCGAACCCAGCAAGCCATGGGACTTGAGTCAGTGGAACAAAATCCTCTATTGTTCCCTTCTTGAGGCATACCCATTTTAAATGAATTATGTAAATTGGGAAGGAGAAGCAACTGAGCAATTCTATCTCCTTGATTAACAGAACTTATACTTTGGGGTGAGCTAAGCATTATTTTTATTTCCCCTTTGTAGTCTGAGTTTATTACACCTGGGGTCACTTGCAAACCTAATAAGCTTTTAGGACTACGACCGATAATAAGTCCTACAGTCCCTGAGGGAAGAGGTCCCCTGACTCCTGTGGGAATCAGTTGAACCCCCATTTCAGGTGTTAACACTATTCGGGTGGTGGAACAGAGGTCTAATCCTGCATTTCCTCTTGTTCCTCTGGCGAGGGAGTGGATGGGTAGTAGGGATTGTGTCGGGGAAGCATCTGAGTGGATGCTTGAGGATACTCCTTCTGCAATGCCCCGTACATTTGTGGGCCCCGGGGTATTGGGCCCCGTGCCCCGTTTTTTGAATTCATGAACAAAGGATTTCCATGGATGTCAAATTTTGAATGGCATTTATTGGCCCAATGATTTCCCTTTTTACACCTGGGGCAGCGGCCTGGGGCACGGTATGAGCTTGGTCTTATTTCTCTTTTGGGATTTTGCCTAAAATTGCCTGATTGATTATGATAATTTTGCCTGGAATATCCTGATTGATTATAATGTCTACGTTTAGCCTTTGTGAAATTTCGAGAGGAAGCACCTCTCATTGAGGCTGCAATCACATTTCCTGTGACAAAGGCGTCATTTATGTCTTTACATAGTTGTATATATACGGAAAGATCCTTTTTAGTTCTCCATGGCCTGATGGCTGCTTGGCACCATTTATTTGCATTTTCATAAGCTAGTTGAACAACTAACGGCATAGCTTGGTCAACATCTGCAAACACACTACCTGCAGTTCTCAAAAGTCGATCAGCAAAGTCGGCATATGGCTCATTAGGTCCTTGAATCACTTTTGACAAGCTACCTTGTAGATCCCCAGGTCCTTGTACAGTTTTCCATGCCTCTAAGGCAGCTGCATTTATCTGAGCATATACAACTGGGTCATAATCTGTTTGAGCCTGTAAGTCTGCGAATTGCCCTTCTCCTGTGAGCATGTCTATATTATAGTTTTCAAACCCTGCAGCCGCGTTTCTTTTAGCCGTTTCTATACAAAGTTCTTGGAATTGCGATCGCCAAACCAAAAATTGCCCCCCGCTTAATGTTGCTTTACATAGACTTTTCCAGTCTGAGGGGATTAAGCTAAAGGTGTTAAGGGACTCCAGCATACTCAATGTGAAAGGAGCTTGGGGCCCATAAGTCATTACTGCCTCTTTGAGATTTTTTATTGTTTTGAAATCTACTGACTGATGGACACTCTGTCCATTTTTCTTTTCAAATGCTGGCGGTTCCCAATGTATCTGTGAGTTGTCCTCGAGAGCGCATAAGCGATCAGAAAGACTTTTTATTTCTGTTTCTAGGGTATGCAAATGCCTAGTAATACCCTTCATATTTTCTGTAATGGATTCCACCCATGGGGGAGTAGAGGACACAAGTGGCTCCTCTACCTGACCATCCTTTTTCTCGGTCTTTGTTAGTTTCCTTTTCCTCATTTTCTCAGGATCACTTTTACTAGATTCCTCACCACTGCTAATTTCACTGACAGCAATATCCTGAGGCCCAGGTTCCAGTGAGAGCAAGTATCCTTCAGCTTTCGCCAATAACTCCCGAATAGCTTTAATAGCTTGGATTTTTGTCATTTTTGGGTCTCTTCTAATACTCTCTTTACTGGTCTCAGTTGGCCCAGTGGAATCTACACTTTTTTGATCACTTTCACTTTTGTCTATATACTCCTCACTGAGAACAGAGTCAGGTATATCAAGGAGTCTTTGCATAGCCTCTATCAATTGGGATTCAGTTATATTCGAACCCATCTTTAGAGACCTTCAGTTCTTACCTGTCCGCTCCGAAGCCTGAAGCGCTTGGAGCAACGGAGCCGCGGGAAAAACTTCAGAAGCAAACTGGAGACAAACAGCTTTTTATTCTGATAACTTTTCTCTCTGGTTCTAACAACGACTAACACACGCCAAACACACCACTAAAATGGCGCTGACCCGATCAGCAATTTCGGCCAAGTCACTCGAGATCCCGCAACAAGTCCCGTGAGACTACGGGAGGCGACAATGGCCAAATCTCCACGGCTCATAGTCAACCGCAATTCAAGTCAATCCCCAAACAGGGCTCCTGCAAGAAAGAATTTAGAGTCCTGTGATAAAGAGTCCATTAATGAGACTACTAATCACATTTTTTCAAGATTTAATGAATACATTGATAGCATTTGGAATCAACAACGTGATTATGATCACAATGACTTCCATCAAATTCTAAGAATAATAGAAGAGGAAGTGAAATCTGAACTCTCCAACAAGAGATATATATTTACAAGCAATTATAACATTGAATTATCTTCATGTTTATTTCAAAGTGCATCGAAGCATTTTAAGGAAATGCACAGGTCATTCAGAAAGGCAAATGATCCTGTAAATTATCTAGAATGCAAGAAAGATAATTTTTTCATGAGTTTCAAGATCTCCTGCCAAGGTGCAAAGTCTATCACATCTTTTGTTGATTTTCTGTGGCACAAGCTCACTCCTGCTGTGTCTGACACTATCCATGGGAAAATGCTGAGTAGAATAGCTGGAGAGGTAAGAGCCACCTGCCCCCCATTCAATGGAAACAGGGCTAACCTGGAGGAACACATTCTCCTCACTCTAGCAGAAGAAGAAAATTTTGACAATTACTGTCAATACATTCATGATCCAAAATCATTTTTTAGGTCTTACATTAAGAACTATACCAAAAAGTACTGTTCAGACAACAGAGATAAAAAAAAATAAAGGATTTATTCAAAACAAGTTTAGGTGACATCAAGGATGCTATCTTCTCTGCCATTTACGTGTCCACCGCAGTAGCTAAAGATAAAAGCAGCACTGCATCTGAGTGGCTGGATTTGTTCTGTGATCACCTGGGGAACAACTTGATCTTCCCACGAAGCGACTTGATAAGCATTGAGCACCAAGAGATAAAAGATATGGATTTTCTCAAAGAAGCCATGAGTGTAGCTCTGAATCCCGCAATGAAGAAAGTAGAAGAAAATTTTTCCAGTAGGCTTATAGATAAAATGGTTCCTGAAATTGAGAAAATCCTCTCTGAACATCTCTGTGGCTGCTGGAAACAGTGTCCCTTCTGTAAAGCGCTTTGTACAAACACAATTCCTACACATGATGGAAACCACAGTGTTCCATTTCACCGTCCTCAGGCTGTCAATGGAATAAACTGGTATAAAACAGACCACTTTGCCATTGATTGTTGTACTAGTTTAGTAGCAAGTGATTGTTTGTTTGTTTTGAGAGATGACTTGAAAATCCCATACAAGAACTATCGGCTTGCAGGAGGCGATTATGCCACATGGAGCATCACCCCAGATTCATCCATCCAGCCATACTGGAAATGGTTTGTTTCTCACTTCAGAACAAACCTGGAAGAAAAAATATCAGCTAAAATTTATAAATAGAGGTCAAATCCCTGATGAATGTGCCAAAATCTCAAAGCAGGGCGTGCTTAATGACTTGAAAAAACAAGAATCTTCATTGACTACATGATTACCTTACCATCTGTACAAAGTCACAGTATACAGAAACATCAAAACATATCCTCCTTACAAATAGAGCTTTAAATGTTCTACTTTGTAAAGGAAATGTGTAAAAAGAGATCAATTATCACTTCAAAAATTGATAACCACATAAATTGGACCATATCAAGCAAGTCTGTGACAAGGTCAAATTAGATAAAGCCATTAATGATTACAAACACCATTCATTAAGAAAAAAATAAGAAATATATATACTTTTAGAAATCTCATAATAATTTTAATAGGGTTCTCATATTTCAATAAAAATTTAGTTTTCATGTATAAAAATGCAAGGGAGTGCTTATCTCCAATCAGACATATCTGTACCTCTTTATACTCTTTGGGTCCTAGGGGAATAACTGGACTATAAACCTATACTTTGTACTCAGTTCTAGAAGCTGATGATCTAAAGGAATTCTGATACAAGAAAAAAAATGTCCTCATTTTAGACATAAAGATATCCTTTGGTTTCTATTTACTGCTACAGTGTCTACCTGTCCATGGGCAGTGAAAAGAGCCAAAGCCACAGTAGTTAAACAACTTAGATTGTCAGAGATGGGAGATAGGAATGTGGACTCTGTCACCTCTGGCCACCATAGGACTACAAGTATATTATCAGTTTCAGATCTACAGACTAGAATCTCCAGAAGTTTTCTGCTTGTTTGTTGTAGTGCTGTTGTAGTACTTCCTGACATTGCACATGACAGAAATTACATTATTATTCAACTACAGCTTTCTTTTATTTATGAGATGGAGTTTCATTAAGATGCAACTTCTGATTCTCCTGCCTCAGCCTCTCAAGTTGCTGGGATAAAAGGTATTTATTGCCATGCCAACTTTCAGAAGGCTTGCAAAAGAAAAATTGTAAAGGTGTTCTTGAACAGAATGATTTTCTTGAAAAATAGTCTTGGTGAGAGTTGGGAGGATCTCTTAATGAGATCAGCCTGATATAGTGATGAAACACAAACCCTGCACATCACAATGCCTGTCACTCTCATTACTGCGAGCTTTGAAAAAGTTCACTTAAGATTTGCTGAATGCTTTTTATATTAAATGTATCAATAAAGCCTTTAACTAATAAATAACATATATTACTTTTGATTTTTAAGCCAAAAATATTTTGTATAAGTAAAAAGGTTTTAATAAATTCCTCAGGTGTATAAGCAGTGTGATTTTTACATGAGATCCAGAGGCCAATCTAGAAAGATGACAAAAATATTGGGAAGAGGCAAATTAGAATAATGTGTTACACAATACAAAATTGCAAAAAGTGAATTTTAAGTGTTACAAGCCAAGAAATAGATACATACATAAAGTTGTGGATATGTTAATTTGCCTAATTTGCTTATTCCTCAATCTCTATGTGTATCAAAACAGCACATTGTACCCCATATTATGTAAATTTTATTATCTGTCAAAAAAAATTAGAAATAAACCAATTTTTAAAATGTTTTACATAAAAGAAGATAGAAAATTGCTTAGAGATATTTTGCAGGAGATCTCTTTTTCTTGGAGACAGATAATATGAAACCAATAACATCTAGGGAATGTGGTCCATCTAATAAAAGACCACTTTAAATTTGGGGGTATTTTTCTTTTGGACACTGCTGTTAGGCTTGTGAAATGTACAGTTGTCTTTTTATTCTTACCTCAGAATGGTTATTCTTTCAATTCCAAATTTCAGTAATTCTAAACAAGCTATTCAAACTTTATTATTATTTTATATGCATATAAAAGGCAGTAAAGAGTATTAAATTACATTGTAGTATATTGTTTTGTATTGTATTTTATCATAGTTTTGTGACGACTACCAATAATGCTACCATTGTAGTAGTGGTGCCTGTGAGAACTTGGACTTGTAATTTAGCCCCTATATCCTCAGGCATCCTAACACTACAATGATAGGATTATCATTAGTAGATGAATGGCTATATAACAGGCATAGAGGACAATGCTACACATGAAATAAGTACACTGTAAGTGTCAGTTATTATATTTTGCTGCCTATCGCAAGTTTCCTATTCCTTTGCTTTTGAATAAAATTTTACTAGAAACACACTAGTAGGTGAAGTAATCTTATAAGAGGTTTCTTGACAATAGTATTCAACATGGCGTCCTTGGGAAATCACACTGACAATGTAGTCCGCAAAATGTGTAATTATAACTTAATAGCTCAAAATTCAGTTCAAAATATAAAAGTCCTTCAGCACTTTATTAATAGCTATATGTATTCCAAACACAAATTAACCAAAGGCAGCAAAGTCAATATCACAATTTTTTTATCAGTGGCAAATATATCTTAGGATCCCCAGAATCATGCCTGAGAAATAAATTTGCATGCACACAATTTGTTAAAAGTTATTTCAGTAAAAATTGAATAATGGAGAGAGGAAACAAGAAGAGGAGGGATTCAAAATGAAGAAGGAAACTAGTAGAATTAAGTCAAGTGTTGAGAGTTTAGGAATGCTAGCTTGCAACTGTAGTTAAGAGCAGGAACTCAGCATCAAGAATGCTTAGATGTGTATGTGAATAAGGACACGACCATTTCACTAGCTATCTGACCTTGCATAAATCAGCCTGTGTCTGCTTCATATTCTTCTTCTATAAAATACTGCCATCTCATAAAGGTGTGAAGATGACTTGGAAATAATACACATGCCTGGCTCTTGGCATATGTTCCCAAGGTAGTTGGTTGTAGTACCAGGGAGCAACATCATGTTATTGTGCTAGTTCCTCACATTATTATTATTGCTATGATACTGAAGTGTGGTTAGGCCTCCACTCAATGCTCAATTGTAAATTCCTGAAGAAGCAGATCCAACGTTCACATTTTGAGCTGTGTATGTTTATAAATGTTTGTCTGTTTTCTCTGTGTGTGCTTTATTTAGTCTAAATAGGATATTTTTTAAAAAACATAAAAACTTTAAACATGAAAAATAAAAGGAAGAAAGGCTGAGTAGGAGCATTGTAAGTTTCTTTTGACAATAGCCAATTTCCTCCAATGTCATTATTTTTAGTGCAATGCAAGGGATTTACATAAATTGGGAAAAGAATGTGAACCTGGTCATGTTCTCCTAGAAACAACAGCCCTTATAATTCAATTATCTTTGGTTCTATTCCCTTGAACCATGAAAACCATCTGGTGTATCTGTTACTTAACCCCATGATTCCTATCATCTCCTCTGTAGGGGAACATAAGTGCACCACCCAGATCCTACTTCAAGAAAGGGCTTGTTGCCAGCTGAGGGGAGTAAAGGAAGTAGCCACTCATCAGCTGTCATATCTTTCATATCTGCATCAATTGCAGAGAGCTTTTTCCCCTGAGGCCAGGCTCTCCTATGCAATTATATCCATGATTGAGAGGACACAGAGGGCCTACCATGTTAGCCTGACACAGGATATTCTGATGGGCTCCGCTCACTCCAGAGATTCTGCCTTGTACTAGAAGCATTGTGAGGTCTGCACCACAGTTCAGTTCTCCTTCTGCCAAATCCTAGTTCCTCTCCCTTCTTTCATACATGTGCACTAAGAAATATCTTGCACACTGTTTTAACATCTGCTTCTGGAAAAACAAAACTGTGGCATCATGCAAGGCCTTGGTACATATTGCTAAGTCCAGATGGATTTGAACAATGGGTTTGTGAAAATAAAGAAAATGCAAAAAGAAAACAAGGGCTACCTAATATTGTGTTCCCAAAACCAGTAAGAAGAGAACAACAAAGAGGATGCTGGACTTTCAGAATAGACTTACAGGCAGGATATTGAGGAGCAGAGAGAAGCATAAGACAGTTGCTACATGAGCCACTCATTAGTCAGTAATAAATAGTAAATAGAAAACTGATAGATTAAAAAAATAAAGAGGTAAACTAATGAGGAGGACAAGAACAGATATTTTTCCATTTGGCCTTTTAATTGGTAATTGAAAATGCTGTAAAGTTTCTGTATTTTGGTTGAGGTCTCTAATGGCTTCATGACAAAGGCATGCTTGGTGGCTAAGAAGATTCTGTGCAAAGACACAGAGTGCATGGCTGCTAGGAAATCTCTGTTCAAAGACACAGAAGTCTGGCTGCTAGGAAAACATCTGTGCAAAGACACAGAACGCCTACCTGCTATAGCAATGTCTTGCATAAGGAGGCTCTGTCCTAGAGTCTTATCAGCCTCAACCTTGACTTAAGGCACACAGCTCCTGGGAATAAAGAAACTCTCTTGTTAGTCAAGCACAATGTTTAATCAAGTTCTGCTGAGCCTGAACCCACCCACATAACAGTTAACTTTAAACAATGGACTTTCTTGAGTGCTACACAGATCTCTTAACATTGCACATTGCAAGTTGAGTATGTAACTGAGGAATAAGTTGCAAAATGTTGCTAACTCTGTAACCTGCCTAATGACACAATAAACAATAATGTACTACTGATGCCAGTGACCTAATGTAACCTATTGATTAAATAAAGCTGGTAGGTTGGCCATCCTGCCATCCTGCTATCTTTCCTGCTTCTGCATCTTGTCTCTGTGTCTTTTTGCTTTCCTTACAGTGTGGGTCAAGGAAAGAAGCCTAGGTCTTGCAAATTCATTCCTTAGGGTGAAATGGAGGAAACACATTGAGCCAAAACAAGGAGAGTGCCATGGTCCTTGTGCTCCAGGTTGGAATTATTCCTGAAGAGTTAAAATTTCATCATCCTATGTAATTGAGAGACACCCATCAGAGACACCCCTTCTATCTACAAAAATAAATCTATAAAGTTTACCCTAAGACACTCCTGCCTCGATACCCATTTCAATCATCTGATTTGTGGTTAAAGCTATGTGAAAGTTGAGGGCGCTTCTCTTACCACCAAGTGGTGATAATGTGCCTAATTAGGTTAAAGACTTCCAAAATATCTCATCTAAGCAATGTTAACATTTCGAGTCAGAAAACTTTGTTGAGAGGCAATGTGCAGTGTCTTAGAGGATGCTTAGCTGCCTCTCTATAATCCACCACTGGATGCTTGTACCTCTCTCAGCAGACAGGGCACAAAAAGTGTTTCCAGACATTGCTAAAAGAGGCTGAAACATTTACATTGCTCTAAATGAGATCCACTATGCAATGAGTCCCTAAATTACTTTGCTTAGAAGAAAAAAATCAAATGTTGATAAAAATTTTGTAAGTGTATGTCTAATAAATAATACATTTTGGACAAAATTTTTAAATGTGGAAAAAAGATAAAATACCAAATACCACCTTTCATGAATATTTTCACAACCACTCCTGCCACCAGGCATGTGCACACAGAGTGAAATATACATAGTTTTGCACACAGGATAATGTATAGTATACACACTCCTTTAATCGCCTTTCCTATTACATAGCTATTATGGATATTTTTATGTCAGCAAATATTGGTGTATTTAATAATTAATTTGATTACCTACATAAGATCGTTGGAATGTAATCATTCAAGATCCTATCCTAGGCAAGAGAAGTCCCTAAATTTTCACTACTATAAATAGTGCTATAATTATTAGCATCTTTGAAAATACATTTTGGAATGGCATGAATTTGACAATTTCTTACTCAATGTTCGTGACTTATCTGGAATATTGCAAAGACATAGAGCTTTATAGAAAGAACTAGACATAGATATTCTTCCAAAGAGGTACAAAACCTGACTGAAAGAATATGAACACAAGACTGAATAAAATGTGTGTAGTGGCCTTACAATTTAAGTTGCAAATACTGGGGAAAAAATGATGGTATGACTGATTCGAGGTCAGGGATGTCAACAGACATGGGTCTAGGAAAATTTAACAAAATAGCTTCTGCAAGTTCTTCTGCAATGATGATATACATGGCAATCATTAGTATAAATGCCTATATCCTTTGTTCCCTGTGTTAAGACTGGGACCAGATTTTGCTTCCATATATGTCCTGCATTTATCACAAGGCTTTGCACTTAATGAACCTCCAGTAACTTCACACTTCATGGGAAATTTTCCTTTCCAGATAATGTCTTCTTAAAGAAAGAGAGAGGGCTATGTATGCAAGTTCAGATTCCCTCCATCTTCCTAAACTCAAAGAAAAATCAGAAAATAGGGAAAGAAAAGAGAGGAGATAGGAAGAGAAAGGAAAATTTGACAGGCATTTCTCTGATCCACACTTTTTTTTTTTCTCAAAACTTATTCAAGGAGAAATCTTAATGACTTGGCAGAAGGCTTACACTACACTTGAGATGATGTACAGAAATATTTTACTCTCTTTATTGCAGATTGTAATCTGATATGTTCCCAGGTCCTTTTCCATTGGTGGCAGGAGGGAAAAAAAAAACGATTCAAACTACTTCAAAATTAACCCAATCTGGGGCTGGGGTTGTGCCTCAGCTGTAGAGCGCTTGCCTAGCCCATGCGTGGCCCAGGTTCAATCCTCAGCACCACGTAAGAATAAAGGCATTGAAAAAAAAATTAACCCAATCTGACAATTTAAATAAGAAGTTTTTAGTTTCTATTGGATAACACAGTATTTATTCAGCAAAATTCTCTCCTTTCCTTTCTTATTTTCTCAGTGTTTTCTGGAAGGTTGTGTCTTATGTAAACATTTTTCTGCTGATGAGAAGAGACCTAGTCTGCTGTGGGCTTATTTTGTAGCATTGTCATCATCTGGGGCATGGAACACAGCTCTTTGTGCACATTCTGCAAGACATCACTGCTGAATTGGTTAGTTCATGTGGCTCTATACAGTTGATAGACACAATGCCTCTCAGCTGATCTCACTGTTCCAAGGAATCTGATGGCTCTGGAACTCTGGTTTTATTGCTACACTTTCCACCCCTCACATTGGTTCAGCAGTCTATACCACCTATGTTGGCTTCAAGTCACACTTCCCTGATAGGCCCATGGCAACCAATTGGGTTTCATTTCAACATCCATGCCACATAAAAACTTAGGGAATTTTTGTAAAGTGAAACCCAGGACCTCCTTCCACCTAGCCAGGATTTGCTGCTACTTTTCTGTGACTGCATCCTAAAGTTGACACATGACAAAATCCACTTTAGATGTCAAGTGACTGATATTACTTGAGTCCTATTAGTCTCTACTTCCATAAAATAATTATTTTCACCTTTCAGAGAAATGAATTCCTCAAATGGACTAAGGAGAAACACTAATCAGGTCATCTTTATCCACATCCTCCTCCTCAGTTTATTTTGTCTGATGAATACAAAGACTCTGTCAATTTCATCTCCAGTGCTTTTGTTTGAAAAGTCTGAAGTCTGAAGATCAGAGAGAGAAAGAGAAACTGGAAGGCAACTGCCTTGTCATGGCAGCTGATACTGTTCCTGAATTCTCACAGAAGGACACTTATTTCTAAAATCACTTCATCAGAATTAGTACTCAGTTATTTTGGAATTGTGACCATTCATCCAATACACAAAGAGTAATTATGTAAAATATGCTTTGACAAATACAATGTGTGACTCACTGATAGCTTCTTTTTCATGTTGAAATAAACTACCAGAAAATGGTTTGAAATGACAAATTTATCTTCAGTTCTGGAGGCTGAAGTTCCAAATTAGGTCTTATGGAACTGAAAAGAATGTATTGGCAGGACTTCATTCCCTCTGGTTTCACTAAGAGAAAATCCATTTTCTTGTCTTTTCCAGCTTCTAGAAACTGCCTACATTCCTAGATTCATGACCCCCTGCCATCCTCAAAGACAGCAATGGCCAGCCAAGTTGTTCCTACACTGCTTCACTAACTCTGATCCTGCTGTCTCCCTCTCATGAGAACCTAGAGTTTACATTGGGCCCCTGGATAACCCAGGAGAATCTTAAAGACATCTGCAAATATGCTTTTGCCACAGAACATATTCACAGGTTCTGGGGATTAAGATGTAGATATCTTTATGGGAAATATCTATCAGTACCAGACTCAAAGAAAGAATGACTCCCAATGAGTCAGAAAGCTACAAAACATGTGATTAATTTTATTTTACATAAAAACAAAAAATATTACAGATATACTAAAAATAATACACAGATTACATGTGAACAGCTCAGTTTAATTTTTCAGGAAGAAAGCACACTCCAGTAACCACCATCCAGGTCAAGTTGTAGAATATTATCCACAACCCCACATTTTCCCCCCATCACATGCTTCTTCATAATCACTATAACTTCTCTCTTCCCCATAGGCAATTTAACACCATACAGTCGATTTTGCTTGGAATAATAGAGCATTTGTGTTTTGTGCCAGAGTTGATTCACTAAATATTCTGTTTCTGAGATTTATCCACATTACTACCTGGGAATTGTATTGGTTCATTTTCATTGTTGCATAATATCCTATTATATGTTCACATAGGATAATATATTATCCACTTTACGATTGATGAACACTTCATTTTAAGCTTGGAGATATATTAAATGATGTTGTAATAAAATAATTATTTGCATATTTTTTGCACTCATATACCATTAGGTATACACTAGGAGTCAAAATGGCTAAGTGGTAGTATATGCTTATTCTCAACATCAGTAAAGACTACCAAATGGCTTTTCAAACTTTTGAACAGATTTTGGTTTTTGTTTTGGTTTTGGTTATTTAGAGAGTGATGCAGTTGTGGTGCTACAGAACACCATTCAGCCTGCTTCTGCTTCACACTCACAGCTGTTCTCTCTTGCCAAGGAACAAATCAATCAGGAGGCCACAGCACAGCCATGGCATTTAAAAATACTGAAAAGATACCCCTGGAACCTGAGGTGGCAATTCATTGAACTAGAATTACCCTCACCACCTGAAATGTGAAATTTCTGGAGAAAGTGTTTGCTGACTTCATCAGAGCACAAAGGAAAAGAGTCTCAAAGTAAAAGCATCTGTTTGCGTGCCTACCAAGATTAAGAATGACTGCAAGAAAAACACATGGTGGTGAAGGTTCCAAGACATGGGATCATTTCCACAAGAGAATCCTTAAGTGGTTCAATGACTTGCACAGTCCTTCTGAGATTGGTAAAAAAAAAATAAAATAAAATAACTTCCATCAGTATTGAGCCAGGAGTGGTTGTTGAAGTCACCACTGCAGATGCCTATGCTGACACTTGTGATAAATTGATTATCAGTTTTTAAAAAATAAATTTGTTAATAAAGTGTCAATTTATATCAGCAATGTAAGAGATTTCTAGTTTCTATTCATATTGTAAGCATTTGGTTTTATTATTTCTAATTTTTGCCATTCTGGTGTGTACAGCAGCATTTTAGTAATATTTAATATGGTTTGGTTAGAAATTCCCTTCTTAATGGTGAAGTTGTGCATTTTAAGTACTCTTTTGACTATTTTGATATTCTCTATATAAAGTGGCTGCTTATCTTTTATCCCTTCTTATTTTGGGTTGGTTTTATTGAAGTTCTTTACATATTCTTCTTGCATGACCGTTGTAAGATTTATGTCTTGCATATGTGGTTTCTGTGCCACCAACACAAGTACATAAAATTGAAATTAAATATCAATTGATTTATGTAGATTCATTTGTCAATTAAACTTTTTTTAGTGTATGACAGAGCAAGAGAAAATATTTTACATTTTTGTGAAAATCATTAAGTACTGAAGGAGCCCCAATTAGGAAGGGTTATTGTGGTTAAAAGAATCAGAGCGGCCAGAACGTAGGCAGAGCGGTTACAGAAGAGAAACCAGATAGAAGAAGTAATTGCTGGTCAGTCAGGCCGAGGCTCCCGAGGAAGAAGGAAGAAAGAAGAAAGAATTGCTGGTCAGTCAGGCCGAGGCTCCCGAGAAGGAAGGAAGAAAGAAGAAAGAAGAAAGAAGAAAGAAGCTCTAAAAAATAATCTTTCTCTATCTTTCTTTCTCTTTCTCTAAGAAGCTAAGAAGACAAGAAGAAGTAATAGCTTTACTCTGCCTCCGAGAGTTTTCCTCCCGGGTTACGGTACCAGGCAGCTTACAAATGGTGGTCTGTCCGGGGCTCGGCAGGCAGAGAAGAAAAGATAAGAAATAAGAACAAGAAGCTAAGATAGTGAGGAAAGCGAAGAAAAAGCATAGCCTCAGACTCAGTTGAGACCAGCAAAAAGAGTAGTAAACAAGAGAGCATAGCCTCTGACTCAGTTGAGGCCAGTTAAGAATTAAGCCGAAGCGGAGTAGCCAGCGAAGAGCCGAAGCAGAGTAGCCGGCCAAAAGCCGAAGCAGAGTAGCCGGCCAAAAGCCGAAGCAGAGTAGCCGGCCAAAAGCCATAAAAAATAAAGAAGCCAGAAAGTAATAGCATGGTAAAAGCCATACAGAGAAAAAGCCTTGAGCTTTAGCAAAAAGCCATAAAGAAAAAAGCCATGAGCTTAAAAGAAAATAGAGAATTAAAAAGCACGGTGAAAACCATGCAGAGAAAAAGCCATTGAGCTTTGGCAAAAAAGCCATAAAAATAAAGAAGAGACAAGAAAATAGGAAAAAAAAAAAAAAAAGTCAAAGCCGCTTATGCAATTGTGCTTAACTAAGTGCGTTAGCTGCTCCTCAGCAGTAGGCTTCCTTAAAGCCGCAGCACCCCCTCAAAAAGGGCTCAAATATCCACCCTTTTAAAACAAAAGGTGAAAGGCCAGGTAGGGACAAGAAAATAAAATAAAATATAGAAAATAGAATTAAAAAGCACTTTTTAAACTAAAGGGGAGGAATATGAAGGAGCCCCAATTAGGAAGGGTTATTGCGGCTAAAAGAATCAGAGCGGCCAGAACGTAGGCAGAGCGGTTACAGAAGAGAAACCAGATAGAAGAAGTAATTGCTGGTCAGTCAGGCCGAGGCTCCTGAGGAAGAAGGAAGAAAGAAGAAAGAAGAAAGAAGAAAGAAGAAAGAAGAAAGAAGCTCTAAAAAATAATCTTTCTCTAAGCTAAGCTCTCTCTGTCTTTCTTTCTCTCTCTAAGATCTCTCTAAAAAATCTTTCTTTCTCTCTCTAAGCTCTCTCTAAGAAAGTAGAAGTAAAAGTAGTAATAGCTTTACTCTGCCTCCGAGTTTTCCTCCCGCAGCGCCATGGCTGGCCATGACAGGCAGCTTACAAAGTACAAAACAAAATTTTCTTGAAAAATTAATCTCCTGAAGACATGGATAGGGAACATTTTTAACTTGTTCATTGATACTTAAATGAAAATAGTACCCAATTCTGAAATGAGACTGAGTTCACTGAGTTCAGTGTAGATTAACAGCAAAAAGAAAACTTACTGAGCCACATATAAATATAGGTCTTGAAAAGGGCACATATTATTGGTGAAGATATTATTTTTAGTAGAATCAGCAATATATGAACATTTTTTTTCTGGCTTTCCTGTTCAACATATGTTGCCATACTCCAGTGTTCATAATCTTGAATTTCCACCAGTCCATTTGTTTCATTACAACAGCCAAGGCGTTTGTTGTAGCTGTGGGTGAATTTACATCAATCAGTCATAAAATATTACCTTGGTTTCATATCACATGTGGCCACATTATTTATGTCTTTAAGTTGACTCATACCATTCAATAGTGCATAAGAAGTAGCTAAAGCTTACTTCTCACGTGCAGTGACATCACAGTAAATAACCTCTGGACTGGAATGCAAAGAAAGTCTGTAGTCCAACATTGGACTATGTTATGACTATGCCATTGAACAGAATGCCAGCAATGATAAATGTTAAGATAGTGTTGTGTGATGTATTTGTTAATTATGTTTTACTTTTGAAAAACATCTTTTTTTTTTTTCCTTTCTGAGAGAGTTGTATGTTTCTACAGTGTGCCCATGAAAATCCATTGGCCCTCTTACATTTGCAACATCAAAGGGTAAGGAAATTTATTGCCATGAGACCATTTATGAGCAATATGGATGGGAAGTGATGAATAACAATTTCTTCCCTTCATGCCTCTGAATAGATACTTCTGAGGAATGTTTTATGAGTATTTTTGTGTAGTTTTGAGATGTCATCCCTATAGTGGCCAATTGAATAATGGATCTTTCTTCATTTCTTGCTACTCTTATACTTCATTCATTCTTTCTGGGATTATAAATGAACAACCTAAGTATAAGTTTGTGTTTTGTTTTAGCCAGAACAACTAGGCAAGAAAGGGCAAGAAAGGGGAAGAAAGGAAAGAAATAAGTCAAATTACTACTCTTTTCAGATGATTTGAATCTTCTACAGTTTGAGGATTCAAAAAGCTCCACCAGATGACTATTAGAGCTAATAAATTCAGCAGTGTGCTAGCGAATAAAATCAGCATATAAAATTCAATTATTTTGCTATACACCAAAAATTAATCTTCTGAGAAAGAAATTGGTAAAATAATCCCATTCATAATCTTTTCCAAAAAAAGAAAATAGGCTATGATAAATCTAATTAAAAAGGTGAAACACCTCTACAATGAAAACTGTAAGATATTAAAGATAAAAATTGAAGAACACACATGAAGATCAAAAGACACCTATGTTCATGGATGTGCAGAATTAATAAATTAATTTAATAAAATTTAAAACATCTACAAAGCAAACAATTAAGAATATGAAGAGAGCACCTACAGAATAGGATATAATCTTTTCCAGAGACTCTTCTGACAGAGGATTAATATCAAGAAAATATAAAGAACTCAAAACTTAACACCAAAAATTCCCAATTAGTTAACATGACCATATCATCAAAAGTTATATATAGATTCAATGAAATTTCTGTTAAAATATCAATATCCTTCTTCACAGTGATAGAAAAAAAAAAAGCCTAAAATTCATTTGGAAGAATAAAAGACCTAGACTAGCCAAAACAATTCCAAGCCCAAATGGCAATGCTGAATACATCACAATACCTGACTTCAAATCATACCACAAAGCTATAGTAACAAAAGCTGCAAGGTACCAGTATAGATACAGACACATAGACCAATGCATACACCAATGTTAAGAATTAAAGGCACAGAGACAAACCCACATAGGTATAGTAGATTCATTTGTCATTTAAACTTTTCTTAGTATATGACAGAACAGTATATAAAAGAAAATATTTTGCAAATTTGTGAAAATTATAAGTAGAAATGATGTAAACTTTTATTGAAACATTAATCTCCTAAAGACATGGATGAAGAATCTATGCATATATTGCTTTAATATGGTGACTTTAATTTTCTAGAGTGGCTACAGAGGAGTACAGTAGCTGGGTCATATGGTGGTTCCATGCCAAGTCTTTTGGGGAACCTCCATAGAGGAAAAAGAGTTCCAAATATACATAATTAAAATGATTCAGGATATAAAAAATGACATAAGTGAGCAGATACAGGCAAAAATTGATCTCTCCAACAAAGAGATAAGAGATCAAATACAGGCAACCATCGATTACACCAACAAAGAGATAAGAGAACAAATACAGGTAGCAAAAGATTACTTCAAGAAAGAAAGTCTGAGGAAAAAACAAACAGAAATACTTGAAATTAAAGAAATGATAGACCATTTACAAAACTCAATAGATAGTATCACCAATAGATTGGATCACTTGGAAGATAGGACCTCAGACAATGAGGACAAAATTTATAAAATGGAAAAAAAAGTTGACCACACAATGAAGATGGTAAGAAACCATGAACAAAATATCCAAGAATTATGGGATACCATCAAAAGACCGAATATAAAATTTATTGGAATTGAGGAAGGTACAGAGAATCTATCCAAAGGAATGCAAAATCTCTTTAATTAAATAATATTAGAAAATTTCCTAAAAAAGAAGAACAAATTTGAAAACCAAATACAAGAAGCATATAGGACGCCAAATGTACAAAATTACAACAGATCTACACCAAGGAACATTATACTGAAAATGCCTAGCATACAAAATAAGGATAGAATTTTTAGAATTTTAAAGGCCATAAGAGAGAAAAATCAGATAACCTATAAAGGAAAACCAATTAGCATCTCAGCAGATTTTTCAATGAAGACCCTCAAAGCAAGGAAAGCCTGGAACAACATATACCAGGCTCTAAAAGATAAGGGATGCCAACCAAGAATCTTATATACAGCAAAATTAATCTCTAGATTTGATGATAAAATAAAAACCTTCCATGATAAACAAAAGCTAAAAGAATTTACAACAAGAAAGCCGGCACTACAGAACATTCCTGAAAATATTCCACAAGGAGAAATTAAAAAACAACAATGAGAACCTACAAATGGAAGAACTACAATAAAGGAAAACTAACCATAGGAGAAATCAAATCAATCTAAATACCAAAAATTAAATAAAATTTAAAATGACTGGTAATACAAATCATATCTCAATAATAACCCTGAACGTTAATGGCCTAAACTCACCAAATAAAATACATAGGCTGATTGGATTAAAAAAAATACCCAACAATATGCTGCCTTCAAGAGACACATCTCATAGGAAAAGATGCCCACAGAATGAAAGTGAAAGGATGGGATAAAATATACCACTCACACGGACTACGTATGCAAACAGGGGTTTCAATCCTCATATCAAACAAAGTAGACTTTAAGCCACAGGTAATCAAAAGATATAAGGATAGACATTTCATACTACTTAAGGGAATAATACATTAACAAGAAATAACTATCATAAATATATATGCCCCAAATAACAGAGCATCCACATTCATGAAACTCTTCTCAAGTTCAATAGCCAAATAGACCAAAACACGATAATTCTAGGTGACATTTTTTTTTTTTTTTTTTTTTTTTTGTGGTACCGGGGATTGAACTCAGGTTCACTTGACCACTGGGCCACATCCCCAGCCCTTTTTTGTGTTTTTTTTTATTAGAGACAGGGTCTCACTGAGTTGCTAAGTGCCTCGCCATTGCTGAGGCTGGCTTGGAACTCATGATCCTCCTGCCTCAGCCTCCCAAAGTGCTGGGATTACAGGCGTGCGCCACCGCGCCCTGCTCTAGGTGACTTTAACATACCACTTCACCACTGGATAGATCTTCCAAACAAAAGCTAAACAAAGAAACTGTAGAACTCAATAATATAATCAATAGCTTAGATTTAACTGATATATATATAGAGAGAGAGTATATTATCCATCAACAAGTCAGTATACTTTCTTCTCACCAGAACATGGATCATACTCTAAAATAGACCATATCTTATGCCATAAAGCAACTCTAAGCAAATATTAAAATGTAGAGATACTACCCTGCATCCTATCAGATCATAATGGAATCAAATTAGAAGTCAATGATAAAATAAGAAACAAAACCTACTCTAACACCTGGAGACTAAATAATATGCTACTGAATGAACAATGGGTTACAGAAGACATCAAAAAGGAGATTAAAGAATCTTAGAGGTAAATGAGAACACTATACAACATATTGAAATCTCTGGGACGCTATGAAGGCAGTACTAAGAGGAAAATTCATTGCATGGAGTTCATTCCTTCAAAGAAGGTTGGTTACACAGTACACCTCAAAGCCCTAGAAAAAGAAGAACAAAAGAACCCCAAAAGCAGTCGAAGACAGGAAGTAATTAAGATCAGAGCTGAAATCAATAAAATTGAAACAAAAAAACACAATTGAAAAAATTGACAGAACCAAAAGTTGGTTCTTTGAAAAAGTAAATAAAATTGATAAACCATTAGCTATGCTAACTAAGAAAAGGAGAGAAAAAGCTCAAATTACCAATATCTATGATGAAAAAGGAAATATCACAATGGACACTACAGAAATACAGAAGATAATTAGAAATTATTTTGAAAATCTATACTCCAACAAAATAGAAAATAATGAAGACATTGACAAATTTATAGAAACATATGATATGGCCAAACTAAATCAGGATGACATACAAAATTTAAATAGATCAATTTCAAGCAAAGAAATAGAGGATGCCATTAAAAGCCTACCAACCAAGAAAAACCCAGGTCCAGATGGATACACAACCGAGTTCTATAAGACCTTAAAAGAAGAACTAACACCAATACTTCTCAAACTATTCCATAAAATAGAAAAACAGGGAACCCTTCCAGACTCATTCTATGAGGCCAATATCACCCTGATTCCAAAAGCAGGCAGAGACAAATCAAAGAAAGAAAACTTCAGACCAATATCACTAATGAATACAGATGCAAAATTTCTCAATAAAATTCTGGCAAATCGAATACAAAAATATATCCAAAAAATAGTATGTCATGATCAAGTGGGGTTCATTCCAGGAATGCAAGGTTGGTTCAACATAAGGAAATCAATTCACCACATTAATAGACTCAAAGATAAAAATCATATGATCATCTCAATTGATGCAGAGAAAGCATTTGACAAGATACAGCACCCCTTCATGTTCAAAATGCTAGAAAAAATAGAAATAACAGGAACATAACTCAACATCATGAAGGTCATCTATTCTAAGATCCAGGCCAACATCATCCTAAATGGAGAAAAGCTGAAAGCATTCCCTCTAAAAACTGGTACAAGACAGGGATGCCCTCTTTCACCACTATTATTTAACATAGTTCTTGAAACCCTAGCTAGTGCAGTTAGACAGACGAAAGAAATAAAAGGGATATGGATAGGAAAATAAGAACTCAAATTATCACTATTTGCAGATGATATGATTCTGTATATAGAAGATCCAAAAAATTACACCAGAAATCTCCTAGATCTAATAAACGAGTTCAGCAAAGTGGCTGGATATAAAGTCAATACCCATAAATCTAAAGCATTTCTGTACATCAGTGACAAATCTTCAGAAAGAGAAACTAGGAAATCCACCCCATTTACTATAACCTCAAAAATAAAAATACTTGGGAATCAACCTAACAAAAAAAGTGAAAGACCTGAACAATGAAAACTACAGCACACTAAAGAAAGAAATCAAGGAAGATCTTTGAATTGGAAAGATCTGCCTTGTTCATGGATAGGTAGAACTAATTTTGTCAAAATCACTATTCTACCAAAAGCACTATACAATTTCAATGCAATCCCAATCAAAATCCCAACATCATTCCTCATAGAAATAGAAAAAGAAATTATGAAATTCATCTGGAAAAATTAGAGACCCAGAATAGCCAAAGCAGTTTTTAGCAAGAAGAGTGAAGCTAGTGGCATTACTGTTCCAGACCTTAAATTGTATTACAAAGCAATAGTAACTAAAACAGCATGGTATTGACACAAAAATAGACCCATAGACCAACTGTACAGAATAGAAGACACAGAGAGTAACCCACACATCTACAGTTATCATATATTAGACAAAGGTGCCAAAAACACATTGGAGAAAAGACAGCCACTTCAACAAATAGTGTTGGAAAACTGGAAATCCATATGTAGCAAAATGAAATTAAACTTCTGTCTTTCTCCATACATAAAACTCAACTCAAAGTGGATCAAAGACCTAGGAATTAAACCAGAGAACTTACACCTAATAGAGGAAAAAGTAGGCCCAAATCTCCAACATGTTGGATTAGGCCCCATCTTCCTCAATAAGACCTCTATAGTGCAGAACTAAAACCAAATATTAATAAATGGGATGGATTCAAACTAAAAAGCTTTTTCTCAGCAAAAGAAGCAATCAGTGAGGTGAATAGAGAGCCTACAGAATGGGAGCAAATCTTTACCACAAGCACATCAGATAGAGCACTGACCTCCAGGATATATAAAGTGCTCAAAAACCTTTACGCCAAAAAAGCAAACAGTCCAATCAATAAATGGGCTAAGGAACTGAACAGACATTTCTCAGAAGATGATATACAATCAATCAACAAATATATGAAAAAATGTTCAACATCTCTAGCAATTAGAGAAATGCAAATCAAAACTACTCTAAGATTTCATCTCACACCAGTCAGAATGGCAGCTATCGAAAACACAAACAACAATAAATGCTGGCGAGGTTGTGGGGGAGAGGGCACACTCTTGCATTGCTGGTGGGGTTGCAAATTGGTGCAGCCAATTTGGAAATCAGTATGGAAATTCCTAGGAAAACTTTTGATGGAACCACCATTTGACCCAGCTATCCCTCTCCTCAGTCTATACCCAAAGGACTTAAAAACAGCTTACTACATGAACACAGCCCTATCAATGTTTATAGCCCCACAATTCACAGTAGCTAGATTGTGGAAACAACCCCAATGCCCATGAATTGATAAATGGATAGGAAAACTTTGGTATATATACACAATGGAACACTACTCAGCACTAAAAGAGAATAAAATCATGGTATTTGTAGGTAATTGGATTAAGTTGGAGAAAACTTTGCTAAGTGAAGTCAGGCAATCCCAGAAAACCAATGATTGATTGATTCCTTTGCTATGATGATACTGAATTATATTGGCAAGGGAGGGGGGATGAGAGAATGTTAAATAAAACCAAGGGGATAGAGGGGATGGGAAGGGGGCAAGGGGATAGAAATAGTGGCAGAAGGAGTTGGATATCAATATAAGTGCATGTATAAAAGCTCAAATGATATGAAAATACTTTAAAACCAATGACTTGGAAAACTGTGCTCTTTATGTGTAATATGAAAGGAATTGTACTCTAAAAGCATGTATAACAAATTAAATTAAATTTTTAAAAATTCTCAACAGGCTTTTATGTTGTGTATGTAATTTAAAAGCTGTTTTTAAAATTGATATGACAATCCAACAACTACCAAAACATTATAGAAAGCAAAAACAATGGAAAACTGACCTTGCTAAATATCAAGGCTTATGCTATAGCTATACAGACAGCACAATATTAGTGTGGGCATGAATGAATTGCTTAGCATGAAGTTGATTATGGACTCTAGAATGAGATTCATACTCATAGGAAAATTTAATGTATCACAAGGTTAATATTGCAAATGAATAAGGAAATCAAAACAACCAAGGGTGAACAGATATTATTTTTGGCTTTCTTGGTCAGTATAAGGTATTGGGAGAATTGATGGATCCCTGAAAATGAACAAAAGGAGATTCTAACCTCATATTATACAGAAATATATGTAACAGGTAAAACAAAAGTTAAATAGGAAGGAAAAAGATGAAACTTTTAGAACACAATATACAAAAACACTCCCTCATTCGAAAATATTTATAAAACACAAAATGCCTCTCAAGAAAAAATAGAAATTACTTCATTAAAAATCAATGAATAGTATTCATTTGAACACATCATAACAAAAGATAAAAAATAAACTGAGGAGATATTTGCTACATATATACGTGACAAACTATTAGCACGAAAACATTGCACATATTACTACAATTAAAATAACCAAGTGGAAAAAAAGTCTTGACCAGTTATTTCAAAGAAAATGAAACGCGGGCTGGGATTGTGGCTCAGCGGTAGAGCGCTCGCCTAGCATGTGGGCGACCCGGGTTCGATCCTCAGCACCACGTACAAATAAAACGCATTGAATAAAACGCATTGTGTACAACTAAAAGCAAATAAATAAAAAATATTAAAAAAAAGAAAGAAAATGAAACGCAATTTGTACATAAGTCTATATGTAGATACTCAATGCAACTAGTACTTCAGAATAGGAAAAATAAGCTTACAATTAGATGTAGTTTCACTGCTACTAGATTTGAATGAATATATATACTTGAAGACATCAAATGTTGGACAAATTATGCAGCAATGGGATAAACTCATTAGATATTGTCTAATAAATGTGATGATGGGCTAATCCTAAACCCAGTAATTCTAATGCCAAGTAAATGCCTCGAATAACTCAACACACGAACAGAAGAGATAATAAACAAGATTGTTCAGAGTAAAACTTTTATCAGCAAAACACAACTGAAAATAAAAATTCTTATAAATAGTAAAATGAAAAATAGCTCTAACATATGTATAGAGATGTTTGTTATTTAATATAAAAATAATTCATTTCAACCTCAAGAAACAACATGGATAAAATCTTGGCCCATAATTTTGTGTTTAAAAAGCCAATCACTGTAAACTATGAGCAGTATGACTCCATTGACATGAAGTAAAAACATAAACAGTCTATATGTATCAATAGAAATATGGATGATAGAATTCTAAAGTAAAACACATGTATAACTCACAGAACACTGGATCATGCTTACTTAGAGGACAGAGATATGGGGATTAATTTGGGGAGAGAAATGGAAGCCATATAGATAGTAATGTAATGTTATTTTTCTTAAACTGGGTGATGGGTCCATGGATGTTTTATGAAATTTGCTCATATATACCACACACACACACATGCACACACACACACATGCATTTTTTAACTCTTCAGTAAATGTAATTTTTTAAAATATAGAAGCATTTTTGCATTTCAAAAACAATTATTCTTTTAGGATCTTATAAATTTGTTCCATGATTTTTTGTCTCTATCTATAAATTGCTTCTGACAATAAAATCCACATGACAGCTTGGAAAAATATATAGCTACAGAGAACTTGGAAGTGGGTGTAGTCACTAAATACAGCCAATAGAGATTCCAGTGTTTACATGAGCTAATTATATTCACTTGATTAATTCAATGTAAGGAAAGTGTCATTTAAATATTTAAAATGACAGTATATAAACTTGGAAAACACATATTTTTGTGTCTTTTTAATGAAAAAATCAGACAAGCCTGGGCTAAATAAATAAACACCGAGAACTACTTTGCTGGTTCTTTCAAAGTTATCTTGATTTTTCTCTTACATTTTAATCATAGATGAAAATTCATACATGATGGAAATATTTTAAGTTTGAAATTATAGAGTAATTTTCTAATAATGTCAAACTAATAGGCACAGAAGAAATGCAGTTGGGTCATAGGAAGAAGGGCTTTATTTGGGTTACTCTTTCAAGTGGGCTACTCACATGTTTAATTTGACAAGAAATCAATGCTTGATCCCTTCATGGATTCTAGAATGTGGCAAGCTTATCTGACCTCAAAAGCAGGTTGCAAATCCATTTAGAATTTTCTCTTCAATCAGGTACATGTACTACACTGAAAATGAAGACACATATGCTTTTCTTTTTAAAAACTTAACCCATCATAAAAAAACACAAACAAGTACATTGAAATATGGGCTAGGTAGTGAAAGAAGAGCCACCATGGTAACAAGAATTAATGGAAAAGGCACACTCATACATTGCTAGTGGGACTGAAAATTGGTGCAACCAATCTGAAAAGCAGTATAGAGATTCCATAGAAAACTTGGAATGGAACCACCATTTGACCCAGCTACCCCACTCCTTGGTCTATATCTAAAGGGCTTAAAATCTGCATACTATAGTAAGGTAGCCACATCAATGTTTATAGCAGCTTAATTTACAATAGCTAAACTGTGGAAGCAACTTAGATGCCCTTGTATAGATGAATGGGTAAAAAAGCTGTGCTATATATACATAATGGAATATTTCTCAGCATTAAAAAAGAATAATATTCTGGTATTTGCAGGTAAATGGATGGAGTTGGAGAATAACATCCTAAATGAAATAAACCAATCCCTCAAAACCAAAGGCTGAATGTTCTCTCTGATAAGTGGATGCTGATACATAATGGGGGAGGGGGCAATGTGAAAAATGGAGGAACTTTGATTAGAGAAAGGGGAGGGGAGGGAAGGGTGAGGAGGAGGCATAGGGGCAGGAAATATGGTTGAATGAGATGGACTTATTACCTAGGGACATGTATGTCTGTACATATGGTGCGTAGGTAAATTGTATGCAACCAGAGAAATAAAAAGTTGTGTTCCAATTGTGTACAATGAATCAAAATACATTCTGCTGTCACATATACCTAATTAAAATTAATTAATTAATTAATTATTTTTAAAAGTTAATGGAAACTCTTTTTCACCAGCAGCAGAAGGGAGTGGAAGCATTTCTCACCTAGCAGCCTTTTACTAAGGTTATAGGAAAGAGTCTGGAAATAATATCCAAAAAGATACTCAAGAACTAGCCATGTAAAAGATTTTTCCTGGAAAGTATTTCAAATTCCTTAATACACATGTTCCAATTTTATGTTCTGGCCATATTGGCATTTTAGACTATGTTAATTTTTGTTTATTTTAGTGTTTATAAGTAGGAGCTTTTGTTTTGTTTTGTTCTGGGCTGAGGATGTACCTCTGTGATAGACTACTCTGTTACTTGCATGAGGCCTGTGTTTGATCCACAGCACTACAAAAATATTTGTTTAAAGTTGTACTAAAAATAGTATGCTTGATTAATCTTGTCCATCTTAGAAGTTATGTTTGGTTTGCTATATTTGTTAAATAAAGTTCATGATTATTAATTCAAACATGCATTAGTCATGCTTGTGTTTACCACTGTGTCAAATCAGTGACCTTTCCCATACTTACTTCAGTTAAATGAACTACTGTAATTAGATTTATATTTTGACTGAACATATTTTGGGAAACCTTCTAAGACTTGATACAATTGGTAACAACTAAATAATGATTTTTAAGCAGGAAAACAGTGTACTAGCCTGTGCATTAAAAGGCAAATGAAATTCTGGAGCATATTCTTTTCATTTTAATTTAAGATTTTGAAACAACAAAAAGTGTTTTATCATTTTTCTTTCATTTTAAATTGGAGCCACATTTAAAGAATTCCAGATGGATCTGGGCAGAGAGGCACAGGGGCTGTGATACTGGCTACTCCAGAGCTGAAGCAGGAAGATCAAAAGTTCAAGGCCAACCTGCAACTTAATGAGACTGTCTCAAAAAAAAAAAAAAAAATACAATTACAAATAAAAGTGATAGTTGTGGAGCCGGGAGCGGTGGCGCACGCCTGTAATCCCAGCACTTTGGGAGGCTGAGGCAGGAGGATCAAGAATTCAAAGCCAGCCTCAGCAATGGCGAGGCACTTAGCAACTCAGTGAGACCCTGTCTCTAATAAGATACAAAAAAGGGCTGGGGATGTGACCCAGTGGACGAGTGCCCCTGAGTTCAATCCGTGGTACCACAAAAAAAAAAAAAAAAAAAAAAAAAAAAAAAAAATTGATAGTTGTAGCTCAGGAGAACATTTGCCTAGCATGAGTGAGGCCCTGTGTTCAGTATCCAGTGCAGGGGAAAAAAAGACAGTCAAATGCAGGTGTAGTTATTGTTCAGCACATGAAAATGAAAAGAAGTGCCCATGTCTTGGGCTAACTTATTATGCTGGAACTAGTTCAGTCTAAAAATTGCTCTGTACAGTTCCACATATATTTTTTTCTTTCAATGTTAGGCGATGACTTAGGTAATCTGCTTCATTCCTTGCATATCTTATGCAAGATTTTTAATCATGACAACAGAAGAGTACATTGACTCTTATTTTTTAATAGGACATGATATTTGGCCACAATCATGTCAAAAGATATATTGAAAAGCTCTTAGGACTGTATATTACATACAGTCCTAAGTGTATATCAAATCATGTTTAACGAGTTAAGGTTCCAAAAATATGTGACAAATAGGTAAATTTTACATAAACACGTCCAACATTAAACTATTCCTAAGTACATTACGATATACACAACAAAGCTGTAGTAGGAAAAATATAAATCATGATGATTCCCAGGGATGTGATGTATCCTGTATCTTACTCTGCTCTCTATATTTGAAGGAAAAGCTAGTTTTAGTAAATTTTAATCAGACTCTTTTTACTTTAAAATATTCAAAATATAAGGCTCTTCCTCAATAAGCAGACTTTTCTCATTTGACATGTAGAATGTGTTTAATATACTAAAAATACTGGGAAAGCATGATTTAGATTACTTGTCTAGAATATTCTCTTTAGATTGTAAGGGCCAACCTTTTCAAACAAGAAAAAGAAGTAAAAAATAATCTTGGAATTAATTTTGTCTTTAATTATTGCAGTTCAAAATTGGAGGCATTATATTAACAGAAAGAATTCTCTTTTTCAGTTTAACAACTGAATGTTATATATTTTAACACATAATCATAAAAATTCTGGTAATTTTTGTTCAAAAGATAGAACAAAATTGGCACAAATGCATTTTTACCAGAATTATTAACTGAAGAGTGCCTTTAAATGATCTTTAATTTCTTTATCACATTAAGACACATGGATATAGAAATAAATGACATTATATGAAAGTCAAAAGTGGTTCCTATTTCAAATCTTTTTATTCTGCGCATGGTTATAGCTCAATGATAGGTAAAATCTTAGTCACTTTCAAGAGACTTGAAAATATTCAACTAAACTGATAGGAGATCCTTCCTACATATGCTTATAATTTTCTCAGACACATTTTAGACCAAAATACAAATGACATATGTATACCACAGTACTGGTTGAATGGTCACACAATCTTATAAGTCCCTATAAAATTTGTTCTTGAAATTTGTAACTTCCTGAACGTATTAAGACTAACATTCATATACAGTTTGTAAGTCACAGGAAAAACTGGCTACATTCAAATATATTCCAGGTTTCAGCTTGTTTACATGCCTGGCACACACATCTTCACGAGGCAGTGTCAATCTGAAAGAACAGAACATGTGAGAAAGATCATTGTATTCAATATGGAGTTTCATTCCATTATTGTTGTTTTTTAATTATAGTTCTATTAATGGCTTGTAGATATACAAAACATTGGGATTCATAATCATATAAATATGTAATAAAATTTGGTCTCCTACATTTCCTAGTACTTCTCCTTTCCTGTCCCTCCTCCATTCTCTTATTCCCCTTCCTCTACTCTACTGGTCTTCGTTCTATTTACCCACATTATTTTTTAATAATAGTGGATTATAGATATACATAAATGTGAAATTCACTGTGGGATGTTCATATATGTATATGGCATAGTTTGGTCAATTTCATTCCACTTTTGCTTTCTTTTCCCATTGCTCCTCAATTTCTGCTCTATGGACTTTTTTCTATTTTCACTGGATCCTCCTGCCCTGGTTTTTTCCCTTTATTTGGGTCAAGCATCTGCATTTTAATTTTTTATTTTATTGCTTCTTTTTAGTTATACATGACAGTATTCATTTTGATACAATTATACAAGCATGGAATATATCTGATTCTAATTAGGACCCCATTCTTATGGATATACATGATGGTGGGATTCACTGTTGTGTATTCATATAATAAGCACATGGGAAAATTAGTTTAGATTCGTTACACTGCCTTCCTTTTATCTGCCCCCTCTATCCTTAATTTCCCTTTGTCAATCTACTGAATATATTTTCTTCACTCCTCCCTCCTTATTGTTGGTTAATTTAAAAATGAACATAATGCTAGATGCTAGTTATTGTTAAAAAAAAAAGTAGTGAAGAGAAAGTTAATGAAAATAGCTTTAAAATTGTGAGCAAATTCTCCCTACTCTAATTCTTAAGATTCTGTGATAGTTTCATGTCCGCAGCTGAAAATATATTAGCATGATACCCTAATTAGCACTCAAATTAGCCTCAAACCTTACTTTGATACCATCCCATCAAAATACCATCCAAAAATTATGCTTTCAGTAATCTGTTTAATGAAGTGTTTCCAGTGTGGTTTGAGTATTAATAGCAAGAGTGTTCAGTTGCTTTGTGCTCTGTGGGTCAGATATTGCAGTAATATGAATCCACTGAGGGTCAAATAAATACTAAAGCAATTGCACAGAAAATATACTGTGTCAGTCTAACCCTTATCTCCAATCATTACACCGCATTAAAATGCAAAAACGTGAGAGTATCTAAACCTTCTGTATATGGTATATCATGTTAAAATAAATGATAACTTGTTTTTTCCAACATTCCTTCCATCAAATGATATATCTACTGATATCATCTGAATTTGAATCTGATTATAAAATCAAAAATACATAAATTATTTGTAAAAACTGTAAGTAAACAGCAGAAATATCAGCAGAGTAGAGGGAAGCGAATGGGGGAGTGGAAGGGGAGCTAAAGGGTAAATACTAGGGACTGAATTAGAGCAAATTATATTCCATGTCTTTATAATTATGTCAAACTGAATCCTAATGCTATGTATTACTAAAAATAACCAATAGAAATAAAAAACAATGCAAAACAAACAAACAAAAATACATAATCTAAGGTTAAAATCAGTACACTTGAATTGTCCTTTATACCACTACATAATTTAGCAACAAAAGTACCTTGGTGGGTTTAAAGAATGTTTTAGAATTGAGGAATTAAATAATGTGACTGATAGGTAAATATCAATAAAATGAATGTAGCTCTCCCTGAAGACATGCTTACACTGGTCTTCAACTGGTTTTCAGATGGAATATTTCCATCTGGCTGATTACATTTTCTTTCTTCTGGATTTTTGTGAAGAGTTCCAAATAAGAAGGCTTTATAATTTAATTTTTCTCAGCGAAATGTGAAATATTAATTTAAGAATAAACATAATACTAGGTGCTATTTATAGTCAGAGAAAAACAGGAAAAAAAATAGTGAGCTGAAAGTTCATGAAAATAACTTCGAAATTCTTAAGATTCTGTGATAGTTCTTTTTCAAAATTGCACCTGAAAACATATTAGAGTACCATCCTAGAACAATAAACAAAAAACTGAAAGAGTCTTTTGGGATGAAAGATACTTCTCTTTCTCTTTCAACTATTTCTAAAGGCAGTGACTCCTGAAGGGAATGGCGGTATAGGGGGTGTGGTCTGGGGGTGTGGTCTGGAAAGGTATTCATTCAGAGGATTCACTTCAGGGTTGAAACTTATCTCAAATGTATATTTTTTCGGGTCATGGGAAGAAGTTTGAAACTCAGACTTCATCATAACGCTCTCATAGTGCCTGGTTCAATCTTCTCTGTCTCCCCAAATACCAGGCTCCTCCTCAATCAGTCAATACGGTGGGAACTACGGACACACCAAATCACATATTAATGAACAAGATACCTCAGTCTCAGCCACTAGTTCCTTTTGAATAAAAACTCATTCATTGTTTGTTTATTACCAGTCCACATTAAATTCAGTAAAATTTTGTCTCAGAAAAGAAAAGAAGAAGAGCTACTTTATTTTCAGTAAAATAAAAAACACTATTCTCCTTGTGACCATGTGCTGAAGGACAAAGGAGCATTTTAGAGTAAGGGAGATGGAATAGGAAAATCAATGTGTCCCATTGAATAAATGAGTACTGTACACATCTTTCTTTCCATTTGAAATATGCATATCAGTCCCTGAAACCTATTTGTCATTATGTCTTCAAGATCTAATGTGTATCTTAATAGAATTTATCATGCAAAAAAAAAAGAAAATGCATTTTTTGGCACCTTTGTCTACTATGAGATAACTGTATTTGTGCGGGTTTGTCTCTATGTCTTCTATTCTGTACCATTGTTCTACATATCTATTTTGGTGCCAATATCATGCCACTTTTGTTACTTTAGCTTTGTAGTATCGTTTAAGCTCTGGTATTGTGATGCCTCCTGCTTCACTCTTCTTGCTAAGGATTGCTTTGGCTATTCTGGGTCTCTTATTTTACCAAAAGAATTTCAGGATTGCTGGGCGTGGTGGCGCATGCCTGTAATCCCAGCACTTGGGAGGCTGAGGCAGGAGGATTGCAAGTTCAAAGCCAGCCTCAGCAATGGCGAGGCACTTAGCAACTCAATGAGAACCTGTCTCTAATAAAAATACTAAAAAGGGCTGGGGATATGGCCCAGTGGTCAGAGTGCCCCTGGGTTCAATCCCCAGTACAAAAAAAAAAAAAAAAAAGAGAGAGAATTTTAGGATTGCTTTTCTAATTCTATGAGGAATGATGATGGGATTGTAATTGAAATTGCATTGAAACTGTGTAGTGGTTTCGGTAGTATGGCCATTTTGACAATGTTAATTTTGCCTATCCAAGAGCATAGGAGATCCTTCCATTTTCTAAGGTCTTCTTCAATTTCTTTGTTTTGTGTTCTGTAGTTTCCATTGTAGAGGTGTTTCACCTATTTTGTTGATTCCCAAGTGTCACCCCCCCACCCCCCGAGGCTATTGTGTATGCAATAGTTTTCCTAATTTCTCTTTCAGAGGATTCATCACTGATATATATAAATGTATTTGATTTATGGGTGTTGATTTTATATCTGGCTACTTTGCTGAGTCCATTAATTATCTACATCCAAGGACTTAAATCATCATACTATAGTAATGCAGCCACATCAATATTTACAGCAGCTCAATTCACAATTGCTAAACTGTGGAAGCAACCTAAATATCCTTCAATAGATGAATGGATAAAGGAAGTGTGTACATAGAGACAATGGAATATTACTCAGCATTAAAAGAGAATAAAATTATGGCATTTGCAGGTAAATGAATGGAATTGCAGAATATCATGCTAAGTGAAGTAAGCCATTCCCAAGAAACCAAAGGCCAAATGTTCTCTGATAATTGGTTGCTGATCCATAATGGGTGGTGGGTAGAATGGGAAAAATGGAGGAACTTTGAATGGGCAAAGTAATGGGAAGGGTAAAGAGGGGGGATGGGGGTAGGAAAGATGGTGGAATGAGATGGACATCATTACCATAGGTACAGGTATGACTGCACATATGGTGCGGTGCTACATTGTGTACAACCAGAGAAATGAAAAGCTGTGCTGCAATTGTGTACAATGAATCAAAATGCATTCTGTTGTCACATATACCTCATTAAAATTAATTAATTAATTTTAGAAAGACCTATTCTAGCCAGGACTTTGCATATCCTATAGATAGGACACAAACTAATGATGTCCCTGTCACTGGTTAATCCTCATTACCTCTGAAGAACCCCTCCCATGAGATTAGTATGAATCTTACATTCACTGTATTCACTGGTTCCACAACAGAGCAGCTGCAAGACACTCCCATTTGGTTAATTTATCTGCTGTGTGAAAAATCAGGAAGTTACTCCTTGGGACCTGTCCATTTTCTCTGGCCCTCTTGCTCATTCTTTGATGAGACAGTAAAGACTTTTCAGTTGCTCAATAAATTCATCTCCACCCATCATAATCTATTTCTTATTTTACTATTTGTCATCTTATTGCTGAGGTATTTTGACAAGTGGGATGAACTCCCAGTAGCTGTGATTATCAGAAGTGGGCAAGTTGAGGTCAGTGGACAAGACACTATTTCACATTTTAGTCTCCTCTAGTTCATAGCCATCAAGATGATCTTAGAGTGCTATCTCCTCAGCACTCTCCAAATTGAGCTATTTTTCCAATGGTATCTGTTCTGCTAATGTGTAGGTGATTATCAGGGAACTGGGCTTCAGTTGCTACTGTGTAAGACCTCTTTGTTTGCAGAGTAGTGGAGAAAATTTTACTTATTTTTCAAATTACGTGGCAAAATGTTCCTATAATGCTCCATGTCTCTCAGACTCAACTTTAATTTTTAAAGCAATTGTTAAAACTAGGTATCCAGTAACAATTTAGCAACTTATTTTAATAATGGAATGATAGCTATTAGAAAGTTGCTGATTAACTCTTTATGCCTTTGATGTTTCACACAGAAAAAATACAGTTTAGTACTAAGTGTGAAGATTTAAAAAAATCTACTTAAACACATAGTTTAATCTTTCTAGGAGAAAATCAAACAAAACCAGTGAATTCATTTTTTAAAATATAATGAACAAATTGTGTTTTACTACTTCTTACCAGGTGGTGAGGTCTGAGATACTTTGTCTCATGTTAAATATACTTACTATTGCTTTATGGGATTCAATATTTAAAAATTCTTAATATATATAATTTCAAATATGATTAAAAAACTCAAAGGCTTTATATACATATACATATATGTGTATTTATGTATACGTATATGTATATATTTGTTTCTACATGAGTAATTATCTAATATCCATTCACTACATTGTGTGTGTGTGTGTGTGTGTGTGTGTGTGTGTGGGTATGTATTTATTTCCATCCTGCCATTATGAGATAAAAACTCTAAAGATGGGGCTGGGATTGTGGCTCAGTGGTAGAGCGCTTGCCTAGCATGTGTGCGGCCCGGGTTCGATCCTCAGCACCACATAAAACATAAATGCATTGCATTGTGTACATCTAAAGCAAATAAATAAACATTAAAAAAAAAAAACCTCTAAAGAATTTTCAGTGTTCTGTTCATGAAGGATCCAATATAAAGTAGTCCAGATGGAGATGAGAGCCTGATGTATCATATTACACATTTTCAGGGAAAAAATGTCCTGGTATGATATGAGTTAATGGACACAATAGAACTTAATTCTGCTCTCAAATTAACAGGGAACAATAGTGGCTAAATATTATTTTTTTTTAGTTAGTAAATTGTTCCATTTCTACATTGACATAATTAACATGATTAGCCATCATGTACTGTTTCCCTAATTTTAAGACTCATCCAAAGACATAGGAACAGATAAAGGTATTCATATTCTTTCATTGAAGTCATGTAAATGTTGCGGATGAAAAATTCAGTATTCAAGCTCTGAGCTTTCTTTTCCTTTTGATGAAGTTTCTATTATGCTACAAAAATGCTTGATATTTATTTTATATGAAGTATAAAATTGCTTACATATATTTGAGAATGCAATGCCCCTGAAGGCTGTAAAACACATTTCTAAAGTTTTTCATTTATCTTGGCAACATCTTATTGATGTTTGGGACTAATTTGTCTTATTGCTATTGATTAGGAAACTTGGTACTAATTATTAATACAGAAACAAAATTATTTTCTACTTTTACTTAAACTAGTTCTAGGATTAAAGCCAAGGCATTTTGGTGTCTATACCTGTTTTGACTTTTACCCAACATGCATTGTACATATTGCCTTTCGTAGTTATTTATTCTTCCAAATACCATATTGCAGGCTGTAATAATTGATCAGAAGTACATTGTTATTTTATTCTACTCTCCATATATTGTTGAGTATTTTTTTTTACAAATTAAATACTGTCATGATTTATGTTCTGATGAACATTCCTGCACATGGATCTTGATTGTTTTCTTAGTGTAGATTCTGAGTGAATATAAGTGTTTTCAAATATTTTGAAAAAAAATCAAATTTTGAAGACTTTGAGATTGCTTGTATTAATTCAAGGATATGCTGTTAGATATGGGATCTCATCCGAATAAGAGTTACATGGGACCTTACACTATAGATCCCATAGAGATCCCATGTTGGTGCCCTATGTTGGCCACAGATCTGCCATTCTATGTGATTCAGGGCACAATCTTTGAATTTTCATTTATAGAATTGCTGGTCAGTCCTCCTAGGCTGTGCTTCATAAGTGATGGGCTTTACAATGTCAATGAATTACAAACAATACTAACTGCTTACACATTCACATATACTTTGATTCCTTTATTTCTAGAAATATGTTACTCTATCTAATTTAATTATCAGAAAAATTTATAAATTTATACATGTTATCTGATTCTTTACTAATTCTTCCAATTTTATCAATCACTATTGAAGAAAAGGAAGTCAATATCAAAATGAAGGCCCATAATGAAATGACCATCACAAATTTTAAATAACATGTAAATCAGTATATGTTAATGCAAAAGACTGTGGGCAGTATTGTTTTGTGTGTTCTAAGACTCACTGGAGAAAAGTTATGTACTGGTGCCTGCCTCACTAACATTTCCTGACTCAGAACATGAGGTAGCACCCAAAACATAAAATAAAAATACATTAAGATGATGCTACAGAGAGTATATCTATATCTATTTATTCATTTATACATAAAGCTATGTTGATTCATCTGTATCTATTTGTCCCTTTTAAAGGAATATAATTCTGAAATAAATATGATTATGAATTTCTGCTTTAAGGTCTAACTATAAAGAGCATATTCTTGGCAAAATACTTCGCAAAAACTACTTGATCTGACTTTCTATCAATAATAATAGACATGTTATCTCTGCATTCTTGCAAAAATCAATTGTTAATAGTTTCTTCATTTTTGTTTTTCTGTTTGCTTCCTTGATTTCATTTTAAAGGCCAAAACAATATAAACCAAAATAAACCAGCATTTTTATGATGACCAAGAAAATTCTCAATCAGTTGGTATTTTTTAGGCTTACTGACTATTTGCATGTTTGAATGATGTATTTATGCCTTTGCTCATTGCTTATTTATGTGCTAATTGTTTTATTTAAATGTATAAAAAGCTTATCAAAACTTAAGAATAGTCACTCTCTCATTTAGAATTTTCTGTTCATAATGTAAAAATTAACATAATTGATAGCTTTTTGGTTGAATTTATAGATTTTCAATGTTATTATACTTTGTTAAACCTGTGAATAAACATAGATAGACTCTCATAAACTTTTTTCATTTCATTTCTTTCTTTTAAGATGCAATGATATGTCTTTCTCCACCCTAAGTGGTCAATGAGACATTCTACACATATGAGATTTTAGATGTGTGTTCAGTGTGTTCCTTGTTCTTGTTCTGTTCTTAAACAAGAATTCTCAAAGACATCAAGAGATCATATATTAAGTACTTAGTATGAAAAAAAAGGCAGATTTGATTTTCAACCTCATGAAATTTAGAAAATAGAAGGTATGAAAAGGGGTTTTAAAAATAATTTAAATAGATCAAAGGAGAGTTTTCCTACACTGTAATTTAATAAATTATATTTTCATGTAAATGCTTGAAATCCCTAACTTCAGACTACTTTATATTTGTGTATATGTTCCCAAAAACTTTCTTTAAGCCCTACTCTTTACCAAGGCTGTTAATTTTGCATTTTCAACAATTGGTAGACTATTTCCAATGCTTTAGATTCATTGGCCTTTACATTTAGGTGTAAGTTCTGGCCTAAGGAAATCAGACAAGAGCCATAAGAACTGCTAGTGCCTTTGCCTTTACTAAACTCCATATTCGGAGAAAAATTACTCTAAAGAAATGACTTAGAGTCATGAAGAAATAGGAAAATGTTCAGGACACATGCCATTCCATTACACATTAGTGGTGATTCAATTATACTCCTTTATGACAAGAAATGTATGACCTCAGAAATGTAAGATACTCTGACATCATATGCTAATGAGAATTCTGTTCTCAATGAATTAAATAAACATCTTTTTATTAATTAAATAAACATATCTCTTTCATTTCCATGTGTGTCCTATTAAGCATTTTCTTTCCACTGAAGTAAGAGTGTTTGAAGCCAGGCTCAATGGCACATGCTCATAATCCCAGCAGCTTGGAAAGCTGAGGCAGGAGAATCTCCAGTTCTTGGAAAGCTGAGGCAGGAGAATCTCCAGTTCAAAGGAGCCTCAGCAACAGCTAGCCCCTAAGTAACTCAGTGAGACCCTATCTCTAAATAAAATAGGGCTGGGTATGTGCCTCAGTGGTTGAGTGCCCTGAGAGATCTATTCCTGATACCCTCCCTCCAAAAAAAAAGGAGTTTTTTAAGTTGGCTTTATTCCTTAAAATAACAAAGGTTTAAAAACATCAAAAATTTGAATTATTTCATCTTCATCATACGTTTTGCACACACACTGCTGAGCCCATAGTTCCAAGGAAAAGAAGCATTAAGAGACTGTATTACTTCATAAAATGAGTTTGTATATGTTTAGGGTTAAAATAGTATACCTAATGCTTGAACATAGTGGCTTTTAAGGCTGCCACTGGTTAAAAAAAAAATGGAGAACTCCAGATGTTTATAAAAGAAGTTATTATAAAATAATAGTCTGTGGTCTACTTCTCAGTAGTGTACTTACCCTTGAAGTTACTTTGCTCGTGAGTTTTTTGGGTTTTTTTTGTTTTGTTTTGTTTTACTGCCTCATTGCATTTTCGGCTGATTTTCCAAGAGCATGGGTGTGGATGGAGTGCAGCTTGAATTTTAAAAAATACAATATGAAACAGACAACCTTTTTTAGGATAACATATCAATGATGAAAAAGTTCTGTCCAAGTCTGATCTAAGTGAGGATACTGGTACCGACTTCCTATCTTTCTTGGGTTCATGGCCTCCTTTCCTGTTTCTATATGACACATAAGTTAAACCCTCGTGATCCTGAGGGGACACTCTGGGCTACTGCAGCACCAGCTGATTGCTTCTATTCTGGGCGTTCCTCTAATTTGGGGTCACTGCATCTTTTCTTCTTGGAAACTCACTTGTGCATTTTAAAGATGCTTATTATATTTTACTTCATTTAAGCCTTACTTCATTTTTGCATCACCAAGATTTACAGCCTATCTTTTTGATACTTTTCCATAAATTAAGAATCGTAGTCTTAGCCGCCTCTTCCTCAGTCCATGCATTTGAATATGAGGAGTACTGATTTAATCATATCATTTCCAGCAAATCCCAATCTCTATCTTATTTATTTTTAGACTACAGGAATCATCTTCTGAGCATCAGTAAAGAATACCTGCAACCCAGGCGCTTCCTATCTAATATAAAATTGAATACCTTCCCCTTCCTTGAAAGAAACAACTTTCAAGATGAATACATGAAAATATTCTATTCTTTTCAAAAATTTCCAACTTGTCCCCAAGAGTATTTGTCTATAAGAGAGCACAATTTTGAAACTCATCACTTCTCCTGTATTGCCTTTACAACACTGGATTTGAATTACACTATAAAAACAACTGCATAAAAATCTTACTCTTAGCTGGGCGCGGTGGCGCACACCTGTAATCCCAGCACTTTGGGAGGCCGAGGCAGGAGGATCAAGAGTTCAAAGCCAGCCTCAGCAATGGCGAGGCACTTAGCAACTCAGTGAGACCCTGTCTCTAAATAAAATACAAAAAAAGGGCTGGGGATGTGACCCAGTGGTCGAGTGGCCCTGAGTTCAATCCCCGGTACCACAAAAAAAAAAAAAAAAAATCTTAGTCTGAATTATGGGGGTGGGGGTATTTTCCACAGTATCTTTTAGTATGCCACTTTCCAATGTTCAAGACAAGTGCATCTAAGAAAACTGTGGTAAGAAAATTTACACTTTTGCTAAGTAATTGGTTTCTCATTAGATAGTATTAATATTTTCAGTGATCCATGTTTTTCTGTTTTGTTTCCCATAGGAAGTCCAACATGAATTTTTAAGACTTGAAAAAATGCATTTCTTCACTAAAAATTATCTTTTGTATATCTTGAATAAAATTTTATTTTTTTCTATGAAGTTTACTTTATTCTATTAAAATTTTTGAGATATTTATAAATAACTTCAAGTATTAAATAGAGAATAGGGAGAAAATTAAAATGGTGACATTATATAGTAACAGAAATTTGAGTGTGTTCAGAAATCATACTAAAAAGCAAATCTTGTCAACCCAGAAATTCTCTTCCCAAGAGTAGGAGACAGAAAAAATTCACATTTCTTTTTGTAAAAAGAATTAAAACCGAATGTGATATTCATCACAGCAAATCAACTGTGATTACAGACACAAAGAAATCCAAACCCCTTATGTAACCAAGCAGATAAAACTCAGGACATACATGTTTCAAGATGAACAAAAACTAGTCCTCAAGTAAGAGCACTTGACAATCGTTTGTCCAATATATCTTATTCTAACATCTTCTGTAATTTGGGTGGTCATGTGTTATCTAATTAGTTTATCTAGCACAAAAACAAACTTCTCAAAGAAGCTGTGACTTGGGAGGCTATTTTCTTTGATGTCTGCAGGTTTCAAAGGGATGGCTCCCAGGTTCTTGGGAAAAACTCTCCTTGGGTCATAAAGCAGACAAAAGAACTATCTAATCCTCAATAAAAGGTATGTGCATTTCAAACAGAGGCGAAAGTACTCACAAACTTCCTAAGCTAAATAAGGTTAAGGAAGAGAGGGAAATCTCCTCCTATTTTTCCAAGGAAAAGAATTAAGACTCTTATTTGTAATTTATGTTTTCCTTTACAAGTTCTTAGTAAGTACATAAAAAATAATAAATAAAAAAAATGAAGGGCAGATGAAACACATGCTGGAACCGCAGTGTAGTAAAGGTGGGGGGGGGGGTTATTAATCAGCCAAGGGACACGTGGAGGGGGAAGGGAAAACTGGTAAGAGGAGAGGAGACAGGGCGACAGAAAGAAGAGAAGAAAATGGGTGAAACGGGACGGAAAGGGGGAAAAGGGACGGAAAGGAGAATAAAGGGAAAAAGGTGGGGGGTTAAATACTCCATAGGCTGCCTGGGGTCGGAAGGGGAACCCATGTGCCATGATTGGCTCAGTAAGGGACCTGAGGTGTGGCCAGTTTAAGGCACCTGGGAGGTGTGGCCTGTCCAAGGTACCTGGGAAGTGTGGCCTGCCAGCCTGTAATTACCTAACAGTAAACGCGTCCTTCAGTTAAAACAACACAAAGTATCAGATTTCAGATAATTTTACTATTGTATTATCTCATTAAAACACACAATCCTTAATGTATCTGGAACATTGTTCATATTTATCACTTACACTGAAGAATATAATCAGTTAAATGGGCCAGAGGCTGACCAAGGCATGATCTAATCTGTAGAGAGCAGAGAAAAATGCTATGTGGCCATGTAGGAAATAAAGCCCTCTCCCTTCTCCTGGATATAGGACTGAATGTAAAGTGTCACAAGTTGGAGTCTTTATGTTACTGCCATTTACTGTGCCAAGTCCTTGCTTCCCCAGTGCTGAAGTATAACACCAAAGAAGCATACCTAGGCAAGTATAGAGTGGAAAGTGAAAGGCTTTGTTAAAAGACAGCAGAAAAGACTCCCCCCACCCCCACCCCCAGGGAGAAGGGGACCCTAAAGGCAAGAATCCTTGGGAAGGGAAGGTCTTCTCCCTTTTATGTCTAAGGTCTTCTTTTGTCTTCTTACTTCCTGTCCTTGATTTTGTTTATCTCCCTCTAACCTGCACGTGATGGGGGATGCGGGTGGGAAGGCCAAAAGGAGGAAAACAGGTCAGCCAATGGGGTGGGGGAGGAGTGATCCAGGCAGGAAGGGCCTAGGGTGATTTGATTAGCATATCCCTGTTTTGCTGGGAACTGCTTCATTAACAGTTCTTTAGGATGGGCCCAAGTCTTGGGGATATTAATATTTAATCTCCCAGGTGTTGTTCTGATTTCCCAGGCTCAGATACAACTCTATTTTCTTTATGGACTCCATTTTCTTCATTAAATTCCATATTAGACCTGATTTACCTAACTACACTAACTACCTGTGTCTTTAAATCTGGCTTCACTTGGTTTCCTGTTTTGTCATCATTGTTATTTCTGAATCCCTCTCTCACTTGTTTGTTCACCTCTTTTCATTTTGCTGTATCTTGCAGTTGTCCAGTTCATATTATGCTCATTCTTCCCCTGCCTCTCCTTTCTTCTTTTTCTCAATGTACATAATATCTAAACATTACCCACTACCCTTCTTTGTGTTAAATCTTTTTAAATTTTTTCTGCGATCTATCTCAGCTCAGTATAAGGAATGTAATCCTATTGGGAAAACAATATCTATGTGAACAACAAAAACAAACAAACAACAACAAAAAACCCTCATAGACTGATTTGTATTTTCAACACAGAGTTTTCAGGTACAAACCAAATCCTCAAGTTTTTAAAAATTTGCATTGTAACAAAAATAAAAGACATACAAATTGAGCATCAGGAGGTATTTTCAGTGCAGGGTCATTATTATGACTATACACCAGCTTGATTTGGTGGCTTGAACTGGAATTGAGTTTAAGTTATTCTTGATTGTTTTTTGTTAACTAGAAAGTGACATTTAACTTCCCATTTTTGCAAATACAATTTTTTTGCTCATAATATTTTTGTCTATTAGGTTCGTGAATGTTTTAATAGAGCAGCAGCAGCAGACCAGTACAAGAGGAGGCCAAGTGGAACAGGCCCAGGTTTTAAGACTGGTCCTTGGTAAGTGATTCATCATGCTTAAGAAAATGAGGAAAAGCATAAGAAAACACTGATGCAGGGAGGTAGGTATTCCCCATAAAAATTAAGTGTAGTTCATCTTCTGTTAAAATTAATTTAATTTCGGGCTGGGGATGTGGCTCAGCGGTAGAGCGCTCGCCTAGCACGTGCGCGGCCTGGGTTTGATCCTCAGCACCACGTAAAAATAAACGCATTGTGTACAACTAAAAGCAAATAAATATTTTTTTTAAAAAATTAATTTAATTTAAAAAAATGAAATACTACCCTCTGATTCTACTTTGAAGCACACAACATGGTAACTGCTTCCTTGATGATTGTCTTTATCACTCATGCTGAAGTCACTCAGCCTAACTGCATCACCATTATTATGAGTGGATATATTGCAAAGCAGAGAAATGAGCATACACGGGTTATAAAATCATTGTGTATGAAATGATCTGTCTAAATCTAAATTCTGTTTTGTTTTCATGAAAAAGATACAGGATTGCCTTATTTCCAAGGAAAAGTAAGCATGGTCCCAAGGTTTTAGGGAAATCTTAGAAATAAGGCCTCTTTTTCCTTGATTATTAAAAATATGGTGGACTCTGTCAAGTACCTTGTCAATAGTTCTCTTTAATTAAAAGCCTGTGTTGAAGTATGTTTTCTAGTTACTATATTGCTTTCAACTTTTTATTAGGGTCCTTTAACAGAATTGTCTTGAAAATAAATATAAAAAGAAATTTCCCATATATATATCCACTAACATTTATCTCTAAAACTGAGAAATGCCAAAGCAAGAAAACAAGTTTTATTTAAATAGGAGAGAGAGAGAGAGAGAGAGAGAAGAAGAAGAAGAAGAAGAAGAAGAAGAAGAAGAAGAAGAAGAAGAAGAAGAAGAGGAGGAGGAGGAGGAGGAGGAGCAGGAGGAGGAGGAGGAGGAGGAGGAGAATGAGTAGGGGGAGGAGGGGGAAGAGGAGGAGGAGGAGGAGGAGGAGGAGGAGGAGGAGGAGGAGAATGAGTAGGGGGGAGGAGGGGGAAGAGGAGGAGGAGAAGGAGGAGGAGGAAGAGGAGGAGATGGGGAGATCTCTGGAGAGGAGGGGATCCAGAGCTGTGGCCCAAGGAAGAAGGGGTGTCTTGCCTCTTTTATAGATTGCAGGTTTCCTTTTTTCTCATGTGCCCTCCTCTTACCCAGCCTATGAGGTAACCAAAAGGGCAGGAAGAGAGCAATCAATCCAGGGGTGATGGCTTGTATTGGAAAAATGTATCCTTCCCCTCCCTTAGATGTTGTTAGCAACCAGGTGACAGGGAGTACTATCTACCATTTTCTTTTCTTCAATCATCAGCAACCTGTCCTTTGCACTGGTCTCTGTTGGATTCCGGGCAGGGAAGGCACACCTCCCAGGTAGCTCAACTAGCCACACCCCCCAGGCACCTTAAGACTCCCAAGCACCTCAGGCTGGCCATGCTGCTGACCATACCCCAAATGCCTTATGGAGCCAATTATGACATATGGACTTGCCTTCTGACCCCTGGAAGCCTATGGAACTGGGGATCCCTCTGGGGGGGTCCCTCAGACCACCAGTTCACTACTTAAGCACTCTCCAGACTGAAACCTGCCCTTTTGCCCTTTTGCCCTTCTTTCCTTTTCTTCTCCTCCCATCACATGTCTCCTCCCGCTGATTCTCCCTTCCTCCACGTGTTTAAGAGTTACTTCCTAGAAGCACTGGGCCTCTTCCCATCTGTCTTTTTTCCCTCTTAGCAACCAGAGTCAGAAACTAAGGACTTTGGTTCCAGGTCTCTAATGTTAAAAAAAAAAAAAAAAGTTAATAATTAAACAAAGTTTAAAACAAGAGAGAAAGAAAGCAAATGAATACTACAGGGACACAGCCACATCAATGTTCATAGCAGCAAAATTCACAATAGCTAGATTGTGGAAACAACCCTGATGCCCATCAATAGATGAATGGATAGGGACACTTTGGTATATATTCACAATGGAACACTACTCAGCACTAAAAGATAATAAAATCATGGCATTTGCAGGTAAATGGATGGAGTCAGAGAAAACTTTGCTAAGTGAAGTCAGCCAATCCCAGAAAACCAAAGGTTGATTGATTCCTTTGCTATGATGATACTGAATTATAGTGGCAAGGGAGGGGGGATGAAAGGAATGAAGGAATGTTAAATAGAAAAGAGGGGGGAGGGGAGGGAAAGGGGCAAGGGGATAGAAACAATGGCAGAAGGAGTTGGACATCAATATACTAAGTGCATGTCTAAAAATGCAAATGGTACGAAAATACCTCGTGTAAAACCAGTGACTTAGAAAACTGTGCTCTTTATATGTAATGTGAAAGGAATTGCACTCTAAAAGCATATATAACAAATTAAGTTAAATTTTAAAAAATTTAAAAAAAGAAGAGAGAAAGAGAAAGAGAAACAGACTATTGCTTTAGGTGGTAAAAATCCAAGGAGAGTGGGGAAGAGAAACATTTTCTGAGGAAGCACCAGGTCCCAAAACATCATGCTAACCTTAGAATACTTGCTGATTCATAAGCAGAGCTCAAGATTAATTAATTAGCTAATTAATTAATAATCAACTAATTACTTAAAGCAAGGGGAAGGGAAATAAAAGTAAATAAATAAATTATATATATGATATTCACCATAAATATACAATAAATTGCTAACTTGTATATACATTTCATATAATTTGAATTATTGGAAATTTGAAATTCATTCATTATACAGAATTTATATAACAAAAAGATAGAAAGGGCATTGATTGACTTTTGTGCCTCTACAACATAGGTTCCAATGTTACTTTAACCTTTGTTAAAATGTACTAATAGACAAAAGTTCATGCACTTAATGCTAAGGTCAAAACTTCTGGCTATACCTGAGGACCTTTCTAAATATATACTACTCAGCCTCTATGATCTTAAGAAGGTAATTAAATATTTTTTAAATAACAATTGTACCTCCCTCTAACTGTAACCTTGCCTGTTTTTCTCATACTCATATGCCCATTGCTGCAAAATATTCTGTGTTTATAATAGATGCTATGAAACCAAAAATAAATTTAAATTAAAGTTAAGTTTTTGGCATTTACAAATTGTCATAATGAAATAGAATTCTGAGTTGATACTCACTGTGGCCTATTTTAAATTAAACAGGGTCTAAAGAATTAAAATTTATTATATACACCATAATTAAGGGGCAATTACCTATTCTTCTGCTCTATTTAACAGTCCAAACATTTCCCCATTCCTAATTTAAGAAGAAAAAAAATACAAGTTCACCCAAAGATGCATCACTACACCCCTTAACACTCATCTCTCCATTATTACCCACAGTTAATGTTTAACAACATTAAACTACTGATTGTATTTAGTGGACACTTAGTGAATATTTTGCTTCTATACAAATGGCTAGTATGTACTCTGTGAAACCTCTTTCATATTGTCCCAGCTGCAATTTGAATCCACCTTTGAAGTACACAGTACACCTATTCAGATGGCCAGGGGGCAATTCCACAGCTTTAGCATCACATGTAAATTTTGCAGATTAAGAGCATTCAGGTTGTCCAAGAGAAGCCTGAGGACATTACATGGGGGAACTTCTCATCCTCTCCAAGTAGACTCATTTAATTAACCTATTAAACACATGTATCCCAAGTTGGAGGCCAGCCTGGGCAATTTAGCAGGAACCTGTCTCAAACTGAAAATGCAAAAGAGTGCTGGGAATGTAGCTCAGATGTACTTCTGGCTTCAGTCCCCAGTACTGCAAATATACAAATTAATCAATTAGCTAATTAATTAATTACTTAAATGTTAAAATAAAATTGTATGTTGGATGGCATCAATTTCTATGAAGAAAAATATGGTGATGATGAATGCTAGACTTGGAGGATCACAACCTCATGTTATGGCATTAGGACAGACCTCTTTGAGGGGGAATATATGAGAAGAGTTTAAATGACAGTGATCAGTGAACCAGAGGGAGAGCTGTGAAAGTGTTATTCAACCAAAGAGATCAATCACAATGACCTCCAAAAGGTCGTGCCCAGGGTGACTGAGGATAGTTAGGAAGCTACTAGGGCTGTAGCACAATAAGCAAGGGAGGTAGTGTGAGAGAATTGTTGGAGAGTGAGGAGGGTGGGATGGACTAGAGACTTGGAGTCATTAAAGGGAGTATTTCTTTTGCTAAAAGTGAGGCAGGAAAATCTTGGCGGTCTGCTCTGCATGAAATACCATCCTTCAACTTAAAATCATCAATTGTGCTATGATATGAAGAAAAAAAAACTGAGAGGAGGTGGGTTAGAGTAGAATGGCAAAACAGAGAAATGATCTAGAACTCTGTGCAATGAGCCAGGAAGGAAAACATAGCAGCTTGGATAAGGGTGGTGGTTAATGCTGTATATGGTACAAGTCTTCTGAATCAGCATGTATTTTGAATACACAGCATTCTGATGGTAGTACTATCAGAATTTGCTTGGATTACATATGAAAATGCTATGTCCATCCAGGTTCATGAGTTGGAATGTTTAGTAATATCATTTCAAAATATCATCACAAATTCCATTAACTGCAAATCTTGTTTGACAAAATTAACAAAGTCTCTGAATCAGTTTTCTTCCTCAAATTTGATCCCAAACAAGTGGAGCATTTTTGGTGATTACTAATCTCTTCTATTGCTCTCCATAATGACCAGTGCTATCAGAATGCTGTTGAACCCCTTTGAGAACAAGCAAAGTCCATAACTGCCACCGCATGGCTTATAGTTTGTCCTCTATGCCCATCCCTATCACTGACTTCCATGATGGACATATTGTAGAGCGTGGCCATGTTGACAGTCTCCATGGACTCTCTGCAAAGGGAGCTGCCCTAATTCCTCACCCACCTTAAATTCTCTACATCTACTCCTCCTGAGCAAGATGGGATAAACTTTATGGAAAGCTAAACAAGGGTACAGTTGCTGGACTTCTGGAATGGAGAGTGACACAGGCACTGGAGAGGCAGGGAAGGAGGAGCACAGTGTTGTCTTTTCATGCAGGTGAATTTCACAGGTAGCAGTCACCACTGGTAACCTCTGTCTGAATAACATGGTGTCAGACTCCCAATCTCTTTTTCTTGTGAAACAGCTCTTTTGTAGGTAAAAACAGAGTATCAGATAGAAAAGACTCTGCCTAAGTCTATAGTGTACTTTACTAGCACAGGTACATGCAGAATACTTTTTACAAAAGGAAAACTTTCAGATGACTTCTTTTGTCTAAGAGATCAGCAGTCTCTGAATAACCAACTCAAACTATGCCAAAGAAATATATTTAGAGTGAGATATTTTGATCTCCCTCACTAGTAACACTTGGATCCTGGGCTAAATCTTTGACTAATACTAAAATTCTTGCTCTTTAGAAAGTGCTCTTATGGAAAGGGAAATCAGTCTTACTGATAAGCCACAGTGTCAGCAGCTTTATGTCCCCTGTGTACCTCAGTTAGTTTGTCACAGGAAAGCAGGGAGATAAAACTCCAAACCTCAGTTCTTGTGTTCTAATGAAAGAAGATTTAAAGTCAGACACTGAAAGTCACGCAGAAAAATTTTATTAGAAGTGATAGTGAGGGGAACGTAAAGAAAAGTGAGGTTTAAGAAAAAGCACTCTCAAGGGAGAGAGTTGGCCATCTCAAATTTTATCACTGTTTGATGTTTACCAGGAGAACTGGGGACCACCTTCTGTACTCTTTGCCAATCAGGTGTTCAACTTCTGGGCAGTGGAGTTTTTGACCTTAGTTGATCCTCTGTGGAACTGTCATGGTGGCCATCTATTCAGGGGAACTTCATCTACAAGTCAATCACATGTTAATGAGGGCACTGAGGACAACAGCTGGTCAGATGTTACCTTAGTGCACCTGTGCTACTAAAGGGATCTTTCTTCTCAGACAAAAGGAGCCACTTATAGCCATAATCCCTAGCTTTATGCCAACATCAATGGACCCTGTCAGGAGTTAGTTCTTTTCTAATTAATCCTTTTCTCTGGACATATTTTCCAGTTAGCTCTTTTTGCTTCTGTTTATTTTATACAAATTAACTACCACCCTTTACTTTCTTGTTTAATCTGGAGGTACTTTAAGAAGAACCTAAAGTAATTTAAAGAACACTTGTGACCTTGCCTGCGTTTCAGTTTCACTGCTCATTGCTAGCTATGACCTAACAAATTCATTGAAATAGCCATTATCATCCCCACAAACACCTGTGGAAACCAGCTCAGGCATGAAAGTTTCCTTTTTCAATCATCATACTGCTTGAACATCCATATATTTCATGCATTTTTTTTATGTCTAAGGAGATACACATGCATAAGAGAGAACCTCCCACAACAGGAAGGAAAACTGGGAGGTGTCCTGCTCTTGAGATTAAGTTCAGTCCCCTCTCCCAGGAAAGAAGCCAGAACTAAATGCAACTGTGAATCCTCAGCCTCCCACACATGGAAAAGGAAACTGCTCTCAGCAGTGCATTTTTTTTTTCTGGAGCAACCTAAAGACGGACTCTTGGCCTTAAGGAGACAAGTAGGTGAAAAACAATTTGGGAAATCAGGTAGACAGAGAGATACAAGAGAACCAGACCTGATGATCTGAAATCCAGATGGGAAACTGCATTTGGAGTTCCTAGGTTAGGTTTCCAGATCCAAGGACAATAATGGCTTCTGTTTCTGCTCCCCAGGCTCTTGGTTCTGCCCTCTGAGTCATCCTTTCTTTTTCATGAAAAGTAGTTAATGTTCAGAGTTGAGCAATTTTGTCATTTGCTTCCTGCCAGTAGAATTTAGGGAAGGGAGTGAGAGGATATAACAGCTTCTTTTTATTTTGTACTCACTTGGTCTCTTTCAGTTCAAGCTGGCAGCCTCTCTTGTACTAATGAGATGGGTCTTGGAGATCAGAAACAGGTCCTTGGTTCCTGGTGTTGAATATTAAACGTACAAAAAATGCCAAGGCAAGTGCAGAAAGTCAGTTTTATTTAAGACAGTGATAGAGACAGACTTCTCCTTAGAGAAGGGGCTCCAGAGCTGGGTGTACATCTTGTTCTTTATAGACCTTAGAACACCTCCTTTAATCATTGCCTTCTTTTATCTCCATGTATGTGCCTGGGAGCAGGGAATTGGGGGATATTTGTTAGTAACCAGAGTGTCAGGAGATGGTTACATAAGTTAACAACCCATTCTTTTCTGTTTGATAAACAGTCCTTCCTCATCCTAGTTATTCATTACCTACATTTACTGCCTGACCATTGCCCCCTGCCACAGTTTACTGAGGAATGCAACATATCCTGTCCACTCAGACCATGGGGGCTACAGGTAGATTGCTTTTTCCAAAGAAAGCATGTGTGTGGAGAGGGGTCAGCACTGGGGGCCAATTGTATTGAATTAGTCTCTTAACCAGGTGTTCCTGTCATTCTCAGCTATCTGTCCCCTTACACTAATATTCTCAAGAACTTTTGATATATTTCATTGGGGCCTTCCTCCATTGGACACAAGCCATATCCATAGGTGACTTTCAGATAAACTGTCCTATCCATTGGTCTGATGTTAGCTTCTTTAAAGGATGGTGTCCTAAAGCTTTCTCCAGGACTTCTGGCTTGATTCATAGCACTGTGCCAAACTCATTCTCTTGAAACGGTTCTTTTGTATACCAGATTACTCTGATGTTTTGATATTTTTGAGGTTTTAGCAAAAGATCGTCATATCATACCTGTTAACAGAATCTAAATTCTTGTCCCTGATGCCAATTCAACAATGATGTCATGGTTTTGAGACAAAGGATAAAGAATATTTTTTGCCTTCTTTCTATATTCAATATTGCCAGATTTCTTGCCTTACAGCTTATATTGACAGAGACCAGAAAAAGTTAATACTTATAAATATTCACAGATTAGATCATAGGAATAAGAATAATATTCATTGTTGCTATTCTTGATAGTAAATATAAGGAAAAAAGAAAATCTCCAATTTTCTAAGGATCTATTTCTACAGATATTTAGGACTTACATTTTTAATACAACACTGAAATTTTATTACGTATCATTAAAAATCAGGCCTTATGAATGCTTGTAGTTTACTAGGAAAACAGTGAAGAAAAACCATGAGCAGAATTTTTGCATAAAACTAATGAAATTAGTATCTTTGAAATATTTTCTACATTTCCTATGTAGCTCAGAAAGTAAGCTGGTGTTTAGTGTGTTTAGTAGGGGTCGACTGATTCCCTAGAAAGAAATATTCCTTCCAAGCTGATGATTAACTTTGGAGAACCCCCACAAGGAAAACAGCAATCATCACAGGTACCATCTTACATTCCCTCTCTGCCCCACATTTCTAAATGCCTTTTCTCAAAGCTGAGGATGGTTTCCTGTATCATTGGTTCTTTTTCTTTTCCCAGAAAAAAAAAAAAAAAAGTGTAGCCAAATTCCCTTAGTTTATTTAGAATACAGCTAGAATTCTTTCAAAGGAACTTCAACTAGAAAACAGGGAAAGAAACCACAGAAGCCTGGAGACAGAAAAGTTTGCAGAGCACATTCTTTGATTCTTGAACATGCTCAGTCTTTGCCAGAAACTGTTTTCTGTCCTCAAAATTAAAAGCTGAATAAGACATAGTCTCTGCTCTCTGGGATCACAGTCAGTGGTCTGAGGGAAGCAGACAAGACTATGAAGGTTCCAAGCAATGGTGTGTAGTAAATGTTTAACTTTCAAGAAACTTCCAGTTTGGGATTTTGTCATTCGTGAGGATGAAACCCAGGGCTTCGTGCATGCTAGGTAAGTACTCTACCAATGAGCTGTACTCCCAGCCCATAATTCCCGGTTATAGCATTTTCCCATTTTCATTACATTCCAACTACAGAATAAAGTTGAGAACTTATGGGATAATTCTGATAAATCACCATTTTTAAAACCACATAGGTTTTCATTTTCCAGGAAAAGCTTTCAGTTGGGAAGACATGCATAGTAACCCATCATTATGTAGCATCTCCTCTGTACATATATGATGGATAAAGTGGACCCTTGAGCATAAATCATAGTATAATATAATAATTTAGAGATTGATCAGTTTTTCAATTGTGCTACCTTTTGATTTTAATACACTTTATTTAATTGGAAATGTATGTGTTTTCATTTTTATTAAGGTTAATTTCACATAATATCAAACTAGCCATTTTAAATATTACAGTCCACTAGCATTCAGTACATCCACAATGTTATAGAATAAGCACCCCTTTCATTTTTCAAACTAATTTCATTATCACAAAAGACAACCCCAAGACCAGTAAGCAATCACTCCTCATTCCCACCTTTCATAGATCTTGGCAACCACCAATCTACCTTCAAATCTATGAATTTACATATTTTGAATATTTCTTATAGAGGGAATGACACAATATTTCTCTTTTTCTGTATTATTCATTTCACTTATAATAATATTTTCAAGGTTTCATCCACACTGTGGCTACATCAGAACATACTTTTATGGTTGATTTTGTTCCATTGCATGAATGTACCACATCTTTCTTATGTATTTCTTGATGGGCATTTGGGCAATATTCATCCTTTTGACTACTATTAATTGTACCATTGTAGACCCTTGTGTATAGTATTTTTAACACTTATTTTCAATTTGGGAGGTATACACCTCTCATTAGAATTCCTAGGCCATATCATAATTCACTGTTAATCTTTTTTAAGAAACCACTAGACTGTTTTAACATGACAGCTGTGCCATTGCACATTCCCACCAACAATGTAGGAGTGTTTCACTTTCTGCATATTGGTTACTCCTTTGTTGTTATACCTATCCTAGTAGATGAAAAATATTCCGTGTGGTATTAATTTCCATTATCCCAATGACTAATAATATTATTCATCCTTTCATGCACTTTTTGGTTATTTTGTAAATTCTTATGAGAAATATCTATGCAATCATGTGCCCATTTTAAAAATGAGCTCCTTTTCTTTATGGTAATGAATTGTAAGATTTCCTTTATATTCTGTGCATTAAATCGATATTGGATATATATCAGGCAAATATGTTCTTCCATCCTTTGGATTTACTTTTGATTTTCTTGATCATGTGCTTTGAAGCACAAGGTTTTCAATTTTGAGAAGTCCTCTTTTTATCTCCGTTCTCTCTCTTTCTAAATCTCTCTCTCTCTGCCTTGACTTTTGGTGTCACATAAGAATCCACTGTTGAATCCAAGATCATGAAGATTACTCCTGTTTTCTTGAAAGGATTTTATGTTTTTACCTTTTATATTTATGTCTTTGATACATTTGGAGTTAATTTTTATAAATCAAAACACCCCAGGATTACCAGCAGAGTGACAACTCCTCAAAGCTGTGTTCCCTGACCGCACAATCTAAAGCAGCCTCGAGGTTTTTATAGATAATATCATGCTTTCTTACACTTAAATTATTCAGAAATTATTTTGTTCATTCATGTGTTTGCTCATGGTCTAATTACCCTGTTAATATGTAATCACCTTAAAGGAAGGGATCTAGCCTGCTTTATTCATCAATGAACTCACATCACCAAGAATATTTCCCAGCACATGGTAACCCTCAATGCATTTGTGTAAAATAGATTCCTAAATTTTACCAACTCTTTGCTAAATCTCTAGTTAGAAATAAGACTAAATAATCAGTGCATGTGGTGGTTTCATCCTTTGATTTCACCAGCAAGCATTTGTTGAGACAGATATGCTCATTTCAAGCTTTTTCTGTTATCATCAAGTAATCTCATACTAAAGGAAACATGAAGAAGGTAAAAATTATAGTCAGGATACAATCTGAATTTAATGCAATGCACATTGGAATTTAATAGAATGTAGAATTGAAAGACTTGAATATGGATTCTTTTCCAAATTTGAAGCAACCAAGAATGTTTGATGATCCAGATATCTTAGACTCAAGATATAGAAAACAAGATCCAAGGGGAGGTAAGTAGAAACAGAATTTTACAGACACTTCTTCCAAGAAGATCAGGGGGAAGGACATAAAGAATATTATTAATTATACTCTTAAATGTTAAGGTGGAAATATTTGAAAGTGAGAAAGGCTAGACCAGATGTCTTAAACATCATCTGTATTTACAAAGTGAGGTCACCAAAGGTGAGAGGAGCCTCAATGAATGCTTTTTTTTTTTTTTTTTTTTTTTTTCCCTTTCCTGGTGTCCTAGCCTCCTCTATATGTCTTGGACTGGAAGTTCGACCAACGCTTTTGGAATATTTTTGCTCATTTCTCCAACCCCATTGTCTAGCGAAGTGCCTGGCAATTAGGAAAGGAGCCATCTGTGTATACAAATTAGATGTAAATTATGAATATGTGTTATCTGATTGTGAGGAGTGAAGGAAGAAAAAGCCAAAAATGATTCCCTTTAGGGCCTGAAACACTGAGAAGTTTGGAATTTTATATGTTATTTTTTCCCATTGTTTATCTCTCCAGATCACACAAGTATATTCTTTTGTTTTTGGCTTCCTCCGCACAACTTAATATTGTGAGATTAATCCATTTTGTTGTGTATGGCTGTGGTAAAAATGTTCATTTTCATTTTTGTATATTATTTCATTTTTATACAAAAATGAGTATATCATAAATGCTTTACTCATTTGCACGTGGATGGACATTCGAGTTGTTTCCAGCACGTGACGTGAATGAACAGCATTGACATGAACATTCTTGTGGATCTGTATTGTGGACTGTGTTTACATATTGGCAGATACCTAGAGATGGAATTCTTGGCTAATTTCTGCTACTTTATTTTGTGGATACATGATGTACTGTTTTATTTGGATACGTTCTCCTTTCCTACCTTCTTGGGACTGAGATTTATTTTGTTTTTCTATCCCATTATTTAGGTTACAATCCCCCTATTTTGAGTCATGACTACCCTCCATTGTTATTTGACATATTCAAAACTAATTATCTATCAAGTATTCACATAATTCATTCTCATAACCAGCAAGGACCACATACATTATCCTCATTCATGCCTTATCACCTCCTATACTGAGCCAAAAGCAATTTTAATTACAGACTGTTCTATTTTTATATTACATAAAAATTATTCATGCTGATATTTTTGCTTATCCCTGTATTAATTTGGCTAGTATGTACTTTTAAATTCCAAATCAAATTCCTTAGGCATAATAAAGATAATGGTGATAAAAACAAAATGTTCCCTCTGATAAGTGGATTCTGACCCATAATGGGGGGAACATGACATGGGAAAAATGGAGGAACTGTGATTGGGCAACGGGGAGGAAGAAGAAGGGAGGGGGAATTGGGACAGGGAAGATGGTGGAATGAGGTAGTCATCATTACCCCAGGTAATGACTGTACATATGGTGTGATATTACATCATGTACAGCCAGAAAAAAAGAAAAGTTGTGCTGCAATTGTGTACAATGATTCAAAATACATTCTGCTATCCTATATACCTAAATAGAATAAATAAATTAATTAATTTTTAAAAGATACACATACTCAGTGTTGCTGTGGAAAAGTTGATATAGATCTGCCTTTTGCTTATCATTAAATAATATAATTTATTTATCTTATTCTTTATTTTAAAAGTATAAAAGTTGGAGCTGGGGATATAGCTCAGTTGGGAGATTGCTTGCCTACATGCACAAGGCCCTGTGTTCAATCCACAGCACCCCAAAAAAAAAAAAAAAAACATATAAAAGTTTTGCCAGCATATTTCCAAGCAGGGTAATTATAATTATTGATGCTGTGTAACATTTGATGTATATTTTCTATTTTCTTTTCTTTTTCTTTGTCTTTCTTTTTTTTTTTTTTTTTTTTTTTTTTTTTTTCCATACTGGTGATTGAACTCAGGGGCACGCAACCACTGAGCCATATCCCAGCCCTATTTTGTGTCTTCTTTAGAGACAAGGTCTCACTGAGTTGCTTAGTGCTTTGCCTTTGCTGAGGTTGGCTTTGAACTTGCTGTCCTCCTCACTCACTCTTCTCAACCACTGGGATTAGAGCTGTGCAACTCTGACCTGGCAGATATACATTTTCAGTAAGAAGAATCACTTCATGTAGCAGATCGGAGAAAAATTCCTTATGTCTTGGGTCATTTTCTCCCATATTCTTAGTGATCTATCTTCAAAATCAGTCACATATTTTTTACCTTAAAATCTATGTCTCTTTATACTTCACCCTATTTCTTTGTGCCCTATCATGCTAATTCTGGAACACTCAGGTAAACATTCTAACATTCTAGTTGAAACTTCATGTGTACATATGCAAATATTTACCCAGCATATACTTTAGCAATTAGCCTCAAATGAGTTGTTTTCAAATGCATATCATCTAGAATGGCAAATTTATTTTTTAATTGATAGGACAATATATTTTTGCTCCTTTTTAAATTTGTTCTAATTGGTTATATATGACAGTCAATCCATTTTGACACATCATACATAAGTGGAGTATATCTTCTCATTATTCTGGTTGTACATGGTATAGAATCATATTGGTCATGTAATCACATATGTATGTAGGGTAATAATGTCTGATTTCTTCTACAGTATTTTCTCCATTGAAAATATCATCTTAGGATAGCCACCTTCAAAATGCAATTGACAATTTGGCAACTTTAATCAATCTGATTTGAGATGTTTACAAAAATTATAGTTCCTGAACAATAGATACATATCTCCTATTGGAACTGTAAGGGAAGCTAAGAATCCACATTTTTTTAAATGTCTCTAGATGCTATTATGCAAAATTAAGAACAACTGCACTAAAATATTAACTCAGTCTTTTCACACTAAGTTGACTTAAAAGCAAAAACATCTCTCTAATAAATAAATACACTATTTAAATCAGTCACACAAATGAGGGCATTACAATCCTAAACAACTCCCTGAGTTTTCTGCAATTTTTGCTTTTCCATAATTGAACCTCTCCCTCCCTAATCTAAATCTATCTCCACAAAAAAACAAAGCTCTATGGCAAGCTAAGAGGAAAAACCTCTGTTTAAATAATTGTCTAAAGTTTTGTAGATTTATGATATGGACAAAATAATCTACATCCAGCACATAAAGTCCCACTTTATGAACAATAGTAGCTTCAACAACATTTTGGCTTCTCTCCCATGTGTGTAATTGTTTGTGTTTTTACTTCATCTACATTTAGACAACACCAGCACCAGAGGCAGACAGGGCTTACCATGTTTGGAAACTATCTGGATGAGTGCCTTATACACAGTTCTTGAATCTGCACAATATTTTATGTGTATTTAAATTATATTATTTATCAGTGAAAAGAGAAAATACAGTTTTGAACAAGTATGAAATCCTGTGGCCAGTTAAAATAGGCTTCTTAGAATTGAAATGTTTGAATTTTTATGTCATTATAAAGGATTTATTTCCAAACACTGTAGCCAAGGGAAAAAATATCCTTGTACATTCATTATCAGTAAAGGTAACTAACTTCAGGGAAAAATAACAAAGTGTGTTCTGGAGGTACCCAATACATCCTTGCATAATCCTCATTATAGATCATCTTAGTTGGCTCCATAATGTCTAAGGACTCAGTCTTTTGCAAGAACTAAACATATTCATGTTCACGTTGTTCTTTCTCTAGTCAATAGAAAATCCTGTTTGTTTGATTTTGCTTGGTGATCAAAAGTGGTGCTTTTTGGGGTACAAGCTTATACTTCCAAATCACTTATGGATCATATTTTCCTTTAGGAATATACCAAAGTACTGTCAGCTCCCCTGAGGGAGATCATCTTAAAAAATGTCTTCAAATCCTTTTCACTCTTCTATGGGGTGCAGCAGGGCCTACTCAATGCAGAGTGCAGTGAGGCTAGTCTCATTAGTCCCACACTAACTCCCCAGCTCCTAGAACCAGAATATTGTGCAAATGTGAACCAGGTTGTACAGTGGAGAAAACTCACAGTGAAGAGTCCACCTTCCTCCCTCCTTGTCCTGGTCTATCCATTTCAGTAACAGTTCAAGAATTCTAGCTCAGTAGAAGCCTTGGTAGGAAAAATCAGTTGCATTTGATTTCCTGATATTTTAGTTCTTCCCTAACATATTTGGTAACCAATGGCTACGGGATTTAAAGGAGAAATGAGGTCACTCTTGGTCACAACGTCCATGTCTTGTAGAGGAAAACCCCATTTTTTAGCAGAAGAAATCTAAGGACTTTCTAAAACTTTAGCAGAAAAGAGACACAGTATCTCTATTTACCTCAGTCTATACTAAACTGATAAATCACTCTCTATTTTAGAGTAATTTCATTGACTAATATTGTTGTTAATTGATGTCAGAAAATTAAGGAGCTAGATGGATGCTAACTCTGAAAGTTAACCCACAGGAAAAGAATAGAAAAATATATTCAGAACATTCTAAATGCAATGATTAGAGGTAAAGATATTGGTATTAATGGTGATCTGTTTACAAAAGACTTCACTTGTATTACCCACAGAGATTAAAACCCTTGATTATTTAAAAAAAAAAAAAAAAGTAAGATTCAATACAAGTTAACATTCTTCTTTAGTAAATTCAATCCAGCACTTACTCTTTGGCCAATACTATTATAAGGAAAGACCTTACTTAGGAAAGGCCAGGTCTCCTGTTCTGTCTCACTGCCTGAACTCCTGAAAGACATTATGATTTATGTGTGTTGTTGTAAGGTAATAATTTTATTCTAATATTTTGGAGTGATACAAAAATTAATGTAGGTTTTAAGTATAGAGAATTTCAGCACTGCTATGGCAACTGAAAATCACGGGAGCATATTTGGAATCAGGCCAGAGGCCATAGGATAGAAGAATGTTGAGAAGCTTGACAGAGAAATTTGAAAGGACCTTAAGTAGACCATTCAGAGAAACCTAGACTCAGGATGCTGCAGTGAGTGCCCATAAGAAGGTACAGAATCTTGTTATTAAAACAGGAGTAAAAATATCCTTGTTATGTGGTGGCAGATAGCCTAGAAAAATTTTGTCCTGGAGCTATGTACATACCACAACCCATAAGTGAAAAAATTGCTTATGTAGGTAAGGAATTTCCAAAGTGTTGAAGTGACTCCTGATTTTTTCTTGCTGACTCTAATAAAATGTGAGAGGAGAGTGTTAAATTGAGGAAAGTATTGTCAAACAAATAGAAACCAGGACTATCAAGTTGAATTTCTCATGTACTCAAAAAAAAAGGCAAACACATTAGAATTAAGAGTTTCAGTCATGATTGCAGGATATGATATCAGAATCTTTTTCTAAAAAGTCAGAAATATAAAAAGTCAGAATAAGCAGGTACACAAATTACAATTTCAGGAAAATTAGATCTGGCCTCACAGAATCCAATCAAACCAGAAGTCCTGGAGGAGGCTTTTGGACACTTTCCCTTACAAACTTCAGCAGGAGGCCAGGGGATAGGAGAGTTTGTTTGAAAATTACCTCTGAATCCAACTAGCATCTAACGGAGTAAGCTCCCAGTGAAATATACAGGAGGCTCACAAGTTCTTGAGAACCTAAGTACAATAGAAGCACTGCCAGCTGAACTGAAAGACACAAAAAGAGAAAATAAAAAGAGGCTGCAAGCCCCTGGTGCGCAAAGAAATCTGGAAATCCTCTTGATGTTCTTTCACCTAAGGATAACACCCTTCATATTTGTTCAACATATCATGTTTTTTTTAATTCATAATTTGAAGGATGACCAGGCCCAGGAGCAGGATTAGCTCAGAGATTTACCTGAAAAGAGGAGACACTTATTTCAGCAATGCTTTCACCAAAATCTCCATTATCCCTTTCCTGCCAGTGAGAATGGGACACATGTGATAGCACAGGACTTCTGTGTGTGAGCATCTTTGCAATGTTTGGGCCTATTGTTTCATTTTGGTCCCTTCATTCAATTAAATATTTAAAATTCTGAGTCATCTATTAAATCCAAAAGTTCTCAGAATCAGTTATTTGTTATTTCCATATTAAGAAAAATATTCCTTATTGCTTTTTAACATAACTCTGGGATTTTATTATACAGGGCACAAAAAGCAGGCCTTATTAATGTTTATAGTTCACATGGACAAAAGTGGATTAAAAAAAACTTGAACAGCATTTTTACCTAATGAGTGGAAAGGAATATTTTCTATGTGATTTAAAAAGAAATGTTTGTTCTGGGTTTGTTTTATTTTTACGTTGATAGTGATCAAACACAGGGCTTTGCCCATACTCAACTAGTATTCTACCATGACATTTATCAGGTAAATCTTTGAATTTCAGCCCAGAATAAAATCTGATATTTAGCACAGCGTACTGGGTACTAGAAAGAAATATTCATCTTCAGCTGATGATTAACTTTAGGGAAAACCAAAGAGAATCTCCAGCAGGAAGAGATCAAGAATTATAGCTGCCACTGACATCCACTCTCTGTGTCCCACAATTCTGATTGCCTTTTTCTCCAAGTTGGAGATGTCTTCCTGGGCTCCTGTTATTCTTCCAAGGGGGAATATGGTGTATACAGCATTCCTTAATTGACTCAAAATAAAGCTGGAATTTTTCCAAAGGAATTTCAAATGAGACCAGATACAGAAAGAAACCATAGAAACTTAGAGACAGAGAAGTTTACAGAACACATTCTTTGACCAGTATTTGAAGTGCAGGGTCTTTGCCAGGCACTGTGTTTTGTCCTCAGAAGGGAAAGCTGAACAAGACATAATCTCTGCTCTCTGGGATCACAGTCAGTGCTCTAAGGGAAGCAGACAAGACCATGGAGGATTGATTACAATCAATGGTGTGGGGTAAATGTTTAACAACCAGCTCCAGGAAAAGAAAACTCCTGATTAATGGCATTTGCCTATTTCCATTACATGAACACATCTTTGTGGGCAATTTTAATTACCAACTCCCACCTGAAAGTTGGGAAGGGATGTAGAGCAACACATCATTACACATAGAGAAGGGACAAACATGGATTCAAGAACATAAATAAACTGGGTGTGTTGGCACACACTTGTAATTCTAGAGAACCTGGGGGCTGAGGGAGAAGGATCCCAAATTTTATGCCAATCACAGCAACTTTAGGGATACTCTGCTTCAGAACAAATATCTTTCCTTTTTATAAATGGGCTGGGATATAGCTTGGTGAAAAAGCACCCTTGGGTTCATTTCCCAGTACAAAACAATGATAATAGAAAGAGAGAGCATAAATAATAGCAAAATATCATTAAATAATGAAGAAGTGATGGGTTTTAAGTTTAATTGGAAATCTAGATTTTAATTTTGTTAAGAAGAAATTTATATAATATTAAAAGAACCATTTAAAATTGTACAGTCCATTGGCATTTAGTACATTCACAATGTTGTGGAAAACCACTTTATCAGGTACTGAAATATTATCATCCTCACAAAAGACAACTCCAAACTCATGAAGCAATCACTCCCCATTCCCACCCACTCTGGACATTGACAACCACCAATTTGCCTTAAGTTTCTATTGATCTACCTATTCTGAATATTTTCATATAAAGAAAATGGTACAATATTTGACTTTTTCTTTCTGGCTTCTTTCACTTAGCATAGTGTTTTCAAGGTTCAGCCACATTGTGGCTACATCAGAACTATTTCCAATGACAGATTTTGTTCCATAGTTTGGGGAAGTACCTCAACTTGCTTATCCATCATCAATTGATAATCATTTGAAATATTTTCATCCTTTTTGGCTAATGTTGGAAGTACTGCAGTAAACATTTGTGTATGATTAATTATTTAAATACATGTTTCAAATTTTTAGAGTACATACTTAAAAGTAGAATTCCTAGGCCATATCCTTATTCATTTAAACTTTTTAAGTAACTGACACTATTTTCTATTACAGTTGCATCATTTCACATTACTCCAAGAACATATGACAGTTTAAACTTCTTCATACCTTTTTCAACATTCATCATTAAAGAGCTCTGAATCTTTCTTCTGTTTATCTCTGCTGTTGAAAATTTTAGTGAATCCATTTAAGTTGCAATTTTTAGCTCCAGAATGTCAGTCCTGATTATAATTTGGTGCTCCTTTATTGATATTCACTATTTTAGGAGACATCATCATTCTGGTGCCCTTTAACTTTTTTTTTTCCATAAATTCCTTTACTTCTTAGAGCATATTTTTAAAAGTTTGTTTAAAATTTTTGCTAAATCCCATAATTTTAATCCCCAAATAATATTTGTGTGTGTGTGTGTGTGTGTGTGAATGATCCATATTTTCTTATTTCTCAACAGGCTTTTAATATTTGTAGAAAACTGTACACTTTGAAATTATAGTGAAATTACTCTGGAAATCAAATTCTTCCTTATGCTCAGGGCTTTTCTTTATTTTTATATCTATTTCCTCTTATACTTTATTTTTAATGTGGTAATAACATTTGAGATTCGCTTTCTTCCCAAGTTCCAGTTTACAGCATTCTGTGCAGTATATCTAGAGAACGTATACATTAAGTCTGTTCATTGTACCCTTTTACAAGTATATGTTCATTTTTCACCCCCTAAAAAGCCCCTGATGACCACCATTCTGAGCTCTCTGAGTTTGATGTTTCACATTTTGCATAAAACTGATATAACACAGTATTTTTTTCTGTAAGTATTTTTTTTCACTCAGCATAATCTCCTCCATTTTCATCCATGTTGCAGATGGCAGGATAGCTTCCTTTTCTGATGACTGGTGAGGTTTGTAATTATTTAAGGAACTATTTGAAATCTTTTTTAGAGAGGCTCTCTTTGTTATGTGTAGTCTCTGAAGTCTTAGCTCCTCTAGGCTATTTCTGCTGAGTTTAAAGCTTTATTTCAGAGATTATTATTGATGATAGAGAAATATTTTAATTCGTGCAGAAAAAGAAAAAAGACCCTTCAATCTTTGTATTGTCTCAGTGTTGGCATAGTTCCTCAATGCCTAGTCATGCTCTTAACCATTCTGCCTGACTCTTCACTTCCTGCTTTACCTGAACCTGAACATCAGTAAGAGCAATAATGGCTTTCTAAATTTCTATATCGGGAAGCTTTCGATGTCCTACTTCTCCTCATAGTCTCTCTCCCAGTTTTTCCTCCCAGGTTTTTGGTTCATATATGGTTTTCCTTAGCTTTGTTTTTCACAGGAATTAAGGGTAATGCACTTGCCTTGAAGAATTTTTAGGAAATAGTCTTTGAAAAGTCACTTTTATGACCTGAGAGAGCTCAAAGGTAAGGGAGGGGAAAAAAGAAAAAGAAAGTGTCTTTGATCAGTTCTTCAGGAAGCACCAGATAGGTCGAACAGATGAAGAACAAGATCTTCTCTGCTCTTTCAGATCTAGGGACCAGGATTCTACCCTGGGAATAAAGGCTCTTCTCTTCAAGACCTCTGCTGAGCAGGGGAGGACGGTGGGCCAAAAGGGTAAGTAAAAATGACACAGCATTCCACTACTACTTTTATGTTGGCTTTTTATTGATTCAGCATTCACCATGTGGTTAAAAAAACCTTCAATTATATTCCAAGGTTTTCACATGTTTGTCCATTGTTTCACTGAAAAGGTAGAGCCCTGTAGCCAAACACTTATCTCATAACATAACATGTAATTTCTGTGTTTTTTTTTCATAATCTACATAATCTGATATCAAACTATATGTTTAAATTAGATGGAGACAATATGAAAATATGAACTATGATTTTAAGATACACAAAGTGACATAAATCAAAGGTGACTCTTTGGACCTGAGACAAATATTAAGATAGGGTAAATTTGATGTGCAAACAAAAGGAGAATTTTGGTAAACAGGTGATGAGTTCAATTTGATACATCTTACTTTGGTCCACCTTCATAGGGAACTTTGGCTGGTGAAGACCACAACTGTGTCTTAGGCTGATCACTAGACTGACTTTCAAAACGTACATCTTCATTCCCTCATTCCAGACATTCAAATTTCTTCTCCCTTGTTGAAGAAGGCCAGAGATCCCAACTCAAAAAACCCTTGCCATTACTAAGCTTCTCTTCTTCTCAGATCAATAAGATGTCTGCAGAGGTCATTGTGATAAGTAGTTTTCTGTTTCTTGTGAATGCCACATTTGCATACAAAAGGTATGACAGGATTAGTCTTCAAGCTTGTTATAAAAACATATTATCTATGTGATCTTGGTAAACTTGTAAAACCTGTGTCTGGTCTAGGGGATGAAAGAGAGAGCACTTGTCATGTGAACCTCCAAGACCCCTCCCTCACTGGGTATGAACTTCAAAGAATTTCCAAAATATTTTTTCAGGGAATTTTAGGTGAGAGCTCTCTCTGAACACTGCAGTCAATAAACCTGCTTCCTGAAAATTCCTCAGGTGTCCAGCCTCTTATGTCCTACTTCACTGTCCCCTATTTTCTACCACCAACAAGCAAAAAAATTAACTGTCCTATGCCCATTAAGTTCAGTACTTTTCTGTGTAGGCCAAAGATGTATCAATCATTACAGGCACAATGGCACCAACGTTTTTAATGTTCTATAGGCAGACAGTGGTCTGGATTGTATCCATATTGTAAGTGTTCTTTATAATTAATCAATAGTTAGTTCATTGTATCAGTTACTTAAAGACTTGTACCAAATCTTCTGAAATGATTATTGATTGTCAATTTCCCCATGCATGATAACTATATATTTGTTTTATTTTATAATAGATTATTTTTAGAGAATATTTATGTCTGCAAACAAAACAGAGCAGAAGGGATAGAGATTTCCCATCTACCACTTTCCCCATCTACTGCCTAGCCTCCTTTGTTACCAACATCCCCCACCAGAATGGTACTTTTTAAAAAACAGATGAACTTCATTGATACATCAATATCACCTAAAATCCATAGTTTACATTAATGTTCACTCTTGTGTTATACATTCTTTGAGTTTTGACAAATGTCTAACAATATGCATCTACCCTTACAGAATCATGCAAAATGTTTTCACTACCCCAAAAATCCTCTATACTTCACCAGTTCATCCTTCCTTCTCAATTAAACTCTGGAAAACAATTTTTACTATTTTCATAGTTTGGCCTTTGCCAGAGCATTGTATAATTAGAACTATGTAGTAAATAGCCTTTTCAAATTGACTTTCTTCACTTAATATTATACATTTAAGGATCCTCTACATCTTTTCATATTTTCATAACAGATTTTATTTTATTGCTGAATCATGTCTCCTCATATGCTATAACACAGTTTATTTATCCATCCAACCACTGAATAAAATCTTTTGTTACTTCCAAGTTTTGGTAATTATGAATAGAGCTTCTACAAACATCTGTGTGCTGGTTTTTGTATGGACATTGTAAGGCAGAAAAGGCGAGCAAGTCCAGGAACCACAGGCCAAGAATGAGGCACCATAAAAAGATTTATTTGGGGGTGCTCCCAGGCGAGGTTCACCAGTCTGCAAAAGGGTGAGGGCAAGAGAAAGGTAAGTACAAGGCTTATAAGGGAATCAAGAGGTAGGAGGGCCTAGTCCATCTAAACTGGCAGTGTGTTGGTTGATCTGAGTTAGGGGCATCATATCTGTCACCAATTGATCCAGGCTGATGTGAGCTGGCAGGTTGGTTACGTCCACCAGCAGAAGGTCCCTTGGTCGTTGAGGTCCTTTGTCATGTCAGCTTCTGGTTGGCTATTTCAGGTCCCCTCAGCCAGGTGGGAAGTCCCTGACCACAGCTGTCATGGAAGGGGAGAGGGAAGGGAGGGTTGCAACCCAACAGACATGTTTTCAACTCCTTTGTAGGAATATCAAGGAGTTTTACTGCTGAGGTCTACATATTTATCCTTTGTGTGGCCCATCACCTCTTCCTGAATATTTAAAATTCTCTGAGTGACATTTTCCTTCCACTGCAGAACAGAAGTTTTATTTCCATTATTGTGCATTTTCTAGTGATAAATCATCTCATTTTTTTGTTTTAATGCCCTCTTTCTACAATGCTTTTTTTTTTTTTTTTTTTTTTTTTTTTTTTTTTTGGTACTAGGAGGTTGAATGCAGGGGTGCTTAACCACTGAGTTACATCCCCAGTCCTTCTTTTAATATTTTATTTAGAGACAAGGTCTCCTGAGTTGCTAAGTGCCTAGCTAATAGCTGAGGCTGGCTTTGAACTTCCAATCCTCCAGCCTCAGCCTCCCAAGTTGCTGAGAATGCAGGTATGTGCCACCATGCCCAGCTAATTCTTCAAGGTTATATCACTCAGTATAGAATTTGTCTATTATTTTCTTTCAGAGAGTTAAAGACTACTTCCCCTATTTTGGCTTCCACTAGGACTGCACAGAAGTCAACTCTATCAGGTTTTTGAAAAAATAGCTTTTTCTATTTTTTTGTCTGCTTATTTTATTTTACATCACTTTTTAGTTTCACTCTGATATGTCTGAGAATTAATTTGTTTTATTTTTCTTGTGTTTGACAAGGTCTGAAATTTTGTCATTAGTATGTAAAGTTAAAATTTTATTCATTATTACTTCAAATCATTTACCTCCTTTTTCAGATGGGTATTCTCCACTTCTGAATAAGCTCTTTGATGCTTAAAAGATTCTGGCCTGATTTTTTTTTATAATTTTAACGATGTGGAATATGGAAGGCACAAGATGAAATGAGTATAAAATTGTGTCTGAGTCCAGTTTGCATTGCTATAACAGAATACCTGAGATGGGAAAATTTATATTGAATGGAAACTTATTGGCTCAGGGTTCTGGAGGCAGGAAATTTTAAGATCAAGGTACTAGCCTCTGATAAGCAATTTCTTGCTGGGTAGTCATGCAGCTAAAGAAGAAGGAAAAGATGCAAACAAGGACTTACTCTTTTATAATGTCATTAATGATGCCCATGAGAACACCACCCTCTTGGCCTTATCATTTCCCAAAATTTCACCTTATAATACTGATACAAAAATATTTGAATTCCAACAAGACTTCTGTAGGAGACAGATATTCAAATCATAGTATTTCACACCCAGCCTCTCAAAACACATGCCTCTATCACATATAAATTACATCCATTCCCTCCCAATAGTTCCAAATTTCTTAACTCATTCCAGCATCAACTTAAATGTCTAAATTCCAGAGTTTTATCTTAACTGTATATGGAAAAACTTAAAGCAAAATTTATCCTGAGACAACTTTCACTCAAGGTATGAGCCTGTGAAATCAAACAAGTCATCTACTCTTTAAAAAAAATATATGCAATGATGAGAGAGACATAGGATAGACATTCCTGTTCAGAAATAGAAAAGCATTCAGGTATGGTTATGTCTTCCAATACTCCCACTGACTCAGAAGCCTGAGGCAGGAGTATTGCAAATTTGAGGCCAACTTTAGCAATTAAATGAAGCCTTGAGGAACTTCTGACATCTCATCTCAAAATTAAAAAAAAAAAAAAAAAAAGAAAAGAAAAAGGAAAAAATGGAAAGGACTAGAGATTTAGCTCAGTGGTAAAGCAAAACTCTGGTTATAATATACACCCCCCAAAAAAAATAAAAAATTAAACAACAGAACAGAAGAAATGAGTCACAAATTTGGCCTATTCTACAGTATTATTCAACAGGATGAATGACACTAAATCATGAGACTTCGGAATAGCTTCCTTTGACCCCACCTTCAGGGTGACAGTGGGGGGGGGAGGGGGGGATGGGCACCCAAGGCCTCAGACAACCCTCCCACTGTGTTACTTATTTTGAACTCCAAGCTCTAAGTCTGGGTTATTTCTCCATCTTGGAATTGTGGAACAGTAATAAGACCAAGCACTCACTGAATAGTACAGAAGAATGCTTTTCTTGCCAGGAATAAAAGTGGGAGAAAAACACGCAAACTATGTTCTCATCTGTTTTGGGGTCTGGAGGTTATAAATACTAGGTAAAAGAAATGAAGGGGAGGGATAGGCTACTACAGGGAGGAATATTCATGTATTTTATTATAATGAAATTAAAAGTTGTCTTGTGGTCATTCTGATACGTATATGAAAACATCACAGTCAACCCCACCATCACAGACTTCCATGAGAATGGGTCCTAACTACAATGTGATATATTGCATGCTTTTATAATTACATCAAATTTGATTCTACTATCATGTATAACTAAAAATAACCAATAAAAATGAAAAAAATTATGAATCCTAAAACAAAAACAAAGATGTGAAAAGGGTATAAAGACATACTAAAAAGATAGATCTATATTTATCTTTTAAAAGACATGATCCATTTTTTTTTCATGGAAAATATTTTATATTTAATCGAAGCAAACTAGACTATGAACATCACACATAGCACACAATCTATTTAACAGCTTTGAGTGACATATTAAGATGGCAGTGAAATATCTTGCCTATTACAATACCACATAAACTGATTTTAACTTTAAGATAACCAATGGACATAGAAAACATTAAACTTTATATCTTAAATAGTTAGAGACAAATACTATCCCCATTGATTAACAGGCCACAAAAATGTATTCAAATTCATTTATTTTCCATAGATTAACAAAAGTCATGTTCAGAAGTTCATTTGGGATAACTTAACAATTTTAAGTTATATGCTTATTTATCTATAAACTAATTTGCAACCATTAAACAAACAATATGTGAGTATATAAAAATATTGGCACTCCCCCAAAATTTGTTTACATTGGTTATTCCCCAGTTTTAAATACAAAAATATTATAAGATACATCTTTAAGTAGTCTATATATCTTAAATTTGCATTCTCAGTTGAGTCTAGGCAGAATATTTACCTTTCAAGGACTCAGTCCAGCAAACCTTGAAATACAAGTTTGTTTTAGGGAGAAAGAGAGAGAATGCTCAGAAAAAAACAAAAAGCTTTTAGTGAGACAAAGCAAAAATATATTAGTTAAGCATGCAGAATCAGAAAGTGAATTCACAAAAGAATAACAATTATGTGCTCAAGATAAGTGATCAGGCCGGGCGCGGTGGCGCACGCCTATAATCCCAGCACTTTGGGAGGCTGAGGCAGGAGGATCAAGAGTTCAAAGCCAGCCTCAGCAATGGCGAGGCACTTAGCAACTCAGTGAGACCCTGTCTCTAAACTAAATACAAAATAGGACTGGGGATGTGACCCAGTGGTCGAGTGCCCCTGAGGTCAATCCCCGGTACCAAAAAAAAAAAAGATAAGTGATCATAGGTAAGTGGGGTTTTTTCCAAATTTAAAAAATGTTACTTTTTAAAAGAAAGAATCATACTTAAAAAATATTTGGAATCAATAAAATGTGCTCTTTAAAGAAATTCCTGCCCACCATTTCACCAGTAGTCTAGGCATTCCTTCTTACGTAGCTCAGAAGGCCCCAAATACCAAGAGGTAGGGTAGGTAGCTCGAGGTGTGTGACCAGACCCTTATGTACACCTTCCAAACAAGCTGCCCAGACTTTCTTACAAGCCAGGAATGATGTGTATTCTTCTGAAATGGAATTCTCCATCTTTATAGGTAATTCATTATTGAAGACACCAGAGTTTAAACTATTCAGCCCATGTGTCAAATTAGCAAACATAAAGCAGTTGCATTAAACCAGAGTGCATTTTTAGTGTTCAACACTAAGACTACCAATGCACAGCATACTGTTTACTGATCCCAAAGAAAGAACTTGGAGTACTCTATGGAGAGGGTTTAGACGTTTTATATTCACACACTCCTTGGCAGTGGAAGATCAGGACAAAATGGAAGGCTATACCTTGCCTATGCAGAGATGAATTTCCTCAGATGTTTTGTGAATACATTCTTTTACTTTACAACAAGGTCATTTTGTTTTGATCCCTACCTAAGGATAAGAGACAGGAGAAGTAGCCAGTTTGAACTCTACCTTCCCTGTGTTATCACATGCTTTAGAATCCCTCTTATCTCAATTCTAGAATCACAGGCTCTTCTAGGAACAAACTAGTGTTTGCCCCAACACATAATTCCTTTAGTGCCTTAGTGTCCCTCACAATTTTATGCCATCCCATGACTTCTGTGAGGCCCTGGGGTCAGGGCTCTGAAGATACATTGCACACATATTTTAAAACAGCAGTACAAAGAGGAAGAACCTTTCAGCAAGCATGTGAAAAGTAATTAACCTCACCTTATGTTGGTCTACCCTGGGAAGTCCTTTTGCTGTTGTCACAATGAGCTTTGAACAGATCCAATAGTAAGTTTGTTGGCATAATGTGTAACTCCTCTTGCTCAGTCCAGCAATATGTTATTTGTTGATAACCTATGGGGAGTTTGACAAATGTTTATTAGGCACAAAAATGGGAAATAAGCTCTCTGAGGCAGTACACAGACCACTGTATAATCTTCTGATGGTAAAGTAGCCTGCATGGTTGGCTTGCCTGGGCAATGTACAAGACCAATCTATGTGCTTGTACGTCATAAGCATAAATAATAAGGTACATCTGGATATATAAATGCCATAAACTGATACACAGCATTCCTTATGTGATGACACCTGAGAGAAACTCCATTGGTACTTGTAAGGCCCAGGTTTCCCACATAGTATGCTTTAATTGTAAATTTGGAAATTCTTCTTTCCCCTACATGGTTAGAAAGGCAAACAATCAGACCAGGACTTCTTGTACATTTCATGGCTAATCATTCTTCTGGTATTTGATGTGAAGTCTTAAGGAGCTGGCAACAGAAACTTGTTACTTATGCCCTATGACAGCTTAAGATGATATTCAGTGGATATGTTCTTTATCTGTAATAGCAATACTGGTGGTTGTGGGCAAATTAAAATAGAAATGGCCACAGGCTGCTGATGTTGAAGTTTCTCATTCAATGTCTTCAATGCCTCAAGCAGACAAGCTGTCCATTCTTGCATAGAGTTATTTTCAGTCTTGCAGGCTTCTTTAAGCAGGACATTCTTCCAATTAATCTAGCTGCTGTGGACTGTATGACAGGTGGAAAATCTATAAAGTGTCCTGGACTTGAGCCCACTGATGCATGCCATTGTCTGTGGAATGAGTTCTTTGAGCTCTTTCAATTACATGTGGTGTGCCATACAAGGCACTCAGGCATATAAGCCTCTCAACACATGACTTGTGGTTGGTTTTTTGATGAGGAAGTCTTACATCAAGTCCTTTAGTGTCTACACGAGACAAAGCATGTTTTTCCCCATCTCATAAAGGAAGAAGACCAATATAGTTTATCTGCCATTTCTGAAAAGTGACATCAACTCATTTGATATGACCCTCAGTGGAATTCAGTCATCATGGGTATTGCTGAAAGCAGGCAAGACATTTTTGGCATTCAACAACACCATCAGACATTTTAATGGTCTGTCCCCATGTGTCCCAGCTGCTCACATGGTCTTTTGACCTACATGCTTTAATCTACGATGTAGCCAAGTGGCAGTTTCCCATGCTGGTGCTTCCTGCAGCCAACTTTCTTAGCCATGTGAATGACCTTGATTGGTGCTTCTGTGGTGATGGCCTCTGTGGCAACATGGTCAGCATGAATAGCACACAGTTGTTTTTCCATCAGGCTAAAATATTTCTGTACCTCCGTTCATAACTGTAACCAAAATGCAACAGGGGTCTTATGTCACTTAGTTTATCCCCATAATTTCCCTCCAAAGTCATCTGGAGTGACATGGATCGAAATCTCAGAAGGCTTCCATGTGTCTACTGTTTCAAGGGCTTGTTCTTGTCTTCCTGTTTTCTCAGCTTCATTAAATGCCTCAAAATATTGGGCAAACTATTTACATGCTAAAGCCCCCTACATAAATGATATTGGGGCCAAGCTGAGCAAGATAACTGTCAAAAACTCTCTAATAACCTAATTTCCCCACAAATTCTTGAGTTTGCTTTCAAGTGTTTGGAAGTTGAAGTGCCAGAACTTTACCCATTATAGCCTGCCATATAATCTTTGTCTTACCCAACCAGGAACCATACGATCATTTCCTAAATAAACCATGGACCAGTATGTTATTGGCATTCATGGCTACCCTCTCCCTTGCAATTAAGTCAAAAGCATAGGAGCTATTTCAGTGGATACTGAAAAAGATTCAGATTAGCACTATGTAAACCTTTTTACCAGTGAAGGTCAGGACCAAGTTCATTATTTGATCATGACAATGTAGTTATGGAGACATTTCTGTGATAACAACATAAATGTCCATTGTCGGAAAAATTGGTATTGACTGTCAGAAATTATATCTTAGCTATAGAAGGTGTTACAAATATCTACCATGCAATGGTATGTTCCCAATGGAGTGATGAACTCTTTTAGAATTGTAGTTATGTTGGGAACAGCTACATAAAGTGGAGAAATCATCATGTTTAATTCCCTGTAATCTATCGTCATATACCAAATTCCATCTTTATTTCTTACCAGGCACGTGGGGAAATTAAAAGGAATGTCTATTGGGAAAATTAAGTTTACATTAGCCAATTCACATTTCGTCTTTGTTATCCCTTCATGGCCATTGGTGAGCCAGTATTGTTTAGTGACAAATATTCAACCACCTGGAGCATATGTTGCATGCCCATTTAATATTGCCTTTGCAGCTGACATGTGCTAAATCTTCCAACAATGCAAACGTAGTTTGTAGACATTTATATACATTAATAATGTATTCCAGAATGGGAAGTATGAACACCACCAGGAAGAGAGTTGGCAACAGGCTTTCAGGGCACAGCATCAGTGCTATGGCTCAAAATCTCACTGTATTCATTAGTACAAGTTAACCTACCTAAGAATTATTTAGGGCCAGGCACGGTGGTGCACACCTGTAATCCCGCACTTAGGAGGCTGAGGCAAAAGGATCACAAGTTCAAAGCCAGCCTCAGCAATGGCGAGGCACTTAGCAACTCAGTGAGACCCTATCTCTAATAAAATACAAAAAAAAGGGCTGGGGATGTGGCCCAGTGGTCAAGTGCCCCTGAGTTCAATCCCCAGTATCAAAAAAGAAAAAGAAAAAAAAAAGAATTGTTTAGGATTACCACATATCCATTCAGTTCCCATGTTCACAAATTCTGTTACTCTACAAATATTTTTTAAAGACCAATGTACTGGCAATTTTGTATATGGTATCTAGTAAAGAAACATGGCTCAGAACCCTGAATATTGAACTTTCCCTATGATATTCTAACAAACAAGGGCTCAAATTCTCCTGTTGGAGAGCCATAGGCTCTGTTTTTATTAAACCTCCTAAATATGGTGATATATTCTGAGTGGTGAGAAGATGCCAGGTTACTAATGATCCCACACTCATCAGCAGCTCTGCAGTAAAGGTGCCAAGGTAAACAGGGTGGGGAGTTAATTAAGCCTTTTTATACACTTCTGTACCATTCACCATCATCCCATATGCTCCAGTGTCCATGCTAATACACTTTCTCATTTTCTGCATGAAGATGGACCACCATCTCCACAAGCTCCACTGGGTTATGTAACATCATGATAATATTTAAATTTTTCTTTGTAGCAGGGAGATTTGGATCATCCCCCCTTAGTCCATTCCCACTGGCTCTTCAATTTTGGATCATTACTGGTCTAACCAGATTTGAGCGCCCCCAGAGGTGGCTCCTCCTTTTTCCCACACCACCATGACCCTTACTGCTCTACACATACCCGAAACAGGACCCTAAAACTATTTGGCTATACTATTGTTCCTGCATTTTACCCTAGAGTTGTAAATCTGATGGAAAAGACTACCATTTTTATATTTTAGACAGCAGTTCTTCAGGAACATCTGGGTGTTTGTATTCCTCTTGGGTAATTTTATCCTTGCACATTTATACCAATGGGGTACTGCCATAGCAAGAATTGTCCTAACCCAGTGAGAGGTGTTTCTCTGGCCAAATCGGGTGCCTTGTCAGTTATTAAAAGGGGAAAATTTTCCATTTCCTGGTCATAACCCATGCGACCTACTGATGCCACATTCTCCTCAGCCAGCAAGCAGAAGAGAGTTTGACAGAGGCAGGTTCAGACTGGAAGGTGGGACAGAGGGTTAGTCCTTGGGAGTCTCACCTCTTCACTCAGCAAGTATTTCTCCCTAGTCCATTTACCTTCCCAACTTTCTTCCTTCAGTCTCATTCAAGCATCTCCAAAACTTGTCTTGCATCAGAGATAACCTGAAACTGCCTGAGCCTAGGTCCAGTGCTCGAAGCAGGTCAAGATGTAGTACCATCCAGCTGGCACTGGGTAGAAATAATTTAAATCTTTCCCAATTTTTTTCTTTTGCTGTTCGGCTATCTTTTTCACTGAAGACTTTTTTTTTTTTTTTTTTTTTTACCATTATTTCAGTGGTAGGCTATTTAAACTATCTATCATGTAATTACATAAACATATATATGCCTGCATATACAAAATAGCATTCATTTTTATGAACTCTGACAGAGAAACTCCAACTGCAATATTATATATTAATTCAGACTAACATTCAGCACCAATATTTTGTCACATTCAAAGACATGCATCAGTCAGACTATTACAGTAACATACCATCTTTTTCCTAGTCAAGGCTTAAAGCTTTATGTTGCTCATTTAGCCAAAGTCCTTTCTTAGAAACTACTGGCAAGAACTGACAGGGTGTTGCCATAGCTTTATGGGCCATTAATAGATATAAAAAAAAAAAAAATCACACAGACGTGGAGCATATTTTAATCAGCTTTATTATTGCTGTGACCAAAAGACCTAAAAAGAACAATTTTAGAGAAGAAAAACTTTATTTGAAACCTCACAGTTTTGGAACTCTTAGTCTCTACACTTCATGCTCCATTACTTGGGCTCTGGAAAGAGAGGACATAAAGGTGGAAGTATAAGTGGTAGAGAAAAACATTTAGGAATAGAGTAATGGGAAACAGAGAGAAGGGAGAGATTCCACTGTCCAGGAACATAATATATAAACTAAAGTCATATCTCCAATGATCCACCTCCTCCAGCTACATCTTACTTACCTTCAGTTACCACTCAGTTAATCCCTGTCAGGGGATTTATTCACTGATTGGGTTAAGGCTCTCATAACCCAATCATTTCACCACTAAACTTTCTTGCATTGTCTTACACATGAGCTTTTGGAGGACATCTTATACCCAACCCCTAATAGGGGATTCCCAAAATCAAGGCCAACAGATCATAACCTGTAAAACAGACCAAGTAGATGGGCACAAATCCCATAGGCTCCCAACACCAACTCAACCACGATTCCTACATCAGTGAGCCCACAGTATCCCAATGAAGAGGAACCACATGTTCCCATGAAAGAGATCAAGGGCCTTGGCATACACAGACAGGACATGCCAGATGGCCAAGGCATAGCAAATTTATCCCACTGAATTTCTTTTTTCTAAATAGACTGGATGACAGTGTGTACCATACAGTTCAGGGAGAGAAAGTTGGTGTTCCATGAAGCCAAAGAAGCCTTGGTAGCTGTGGGGATTTTCCCTGAGTTGCTCCTTTACTTATGGGAACAGCTACTGTGGTCTGACCTGAGGTGCATGTATCTGTCTCCCAATTCTCCAGTGGTCTATTCTCAACCAGCTTATACTTGGAGTACCAGACCTGCCCAAGATGCAGAGGCTGTTCTCAGGTGCCACCTGGGTTGCCAAATTTTATATCAAACTCAGTCCTTGATGCTTATCCATTAATGAAGACAAAGTTTTGAGAAAAAGGAAATGATTTATTGCTTTGTTAGCAAAGGGTAGATGCAAGAGACTCACATCACACAGGCAATCATTCTAACTGCCAGGGTGAATTACATAAAGAGATACCAGGGCTGTTTTCCAAGTATTATTATCAGTAGATCTAATAAATCATATCCTTAAAAGATCTCTTGTTTGACTTTTGAGCCTACAGTTTATTTATTCCTATGGACAATATGTGGAAGGGCAAATAAGTGGCTTAGGACAGGAAGAAGGTTAATTCTGCTTCCTCCATAGTTTTGGAGCACAAGAAAGAAAGCTCATCTGTTTTAAAATAAGCCACCAGTGGTCAAGCAACAAGATTTACATCCAAAGCACAAGTTGGAGTTGGACATTAGTGACGTGAGAGCAACCATGTCATATTTGATTTACATTTCTAGAGGCTAATATGCTCAAGATCAGAGAACAGACACCTGAAGAGAGCCTTTTCCTGAGTTAACACACAGAAAGCAGGAGGGTAAAAAGGCCAAATGGTGATGAAATCATCCTTTTATAATGGAGTTATTCCTCTCTCTGAGAGCATAGTCTTCATGTCCTAATCACTTCTCAAGGGTACCACCTCTAAATACTGCTAAATGGCAAAAATCCAAAAGAGCTTTGCAGGGTACAAACATTCAAACCATAGCAGATGAGAAGATAATTAATCCAGCAAAGACAAGTGAAAGATAAGTATAAAAGACAGTGTGTAGGGAGTGAAGAATAAACAGAGTTTTAACATCAAGAATACAAATAATGCCTGGTGTGGTGGTGCACACCTGTAATCCTAGCAGCTCAGGAGGCTGAGGCAGGAACATCGTGAGTTCAAAGCTAGCCTCAGCAAAAGCAAGGCACTAAGAAGTTGAGACCCTGTCTCTAAATAAAATACAAAATAGGGCTGGAGATGTGCCTCAGTGCTTGAGTGCCCCTGAGTTCAAACCCTGGTACCAAAAAGCAAAAGAAAAAAAGAATACAAATAACAATAATTGCTGGTGAGGATGTGAGGAATTAAAAGGTACATTTATACATTATTTTGAGATTGAAAATTTGTATTTCCACTTTTGATAAGTAATATGGAGACTACTCCAAATACTAGGAATGGAAGTACTATATAAATTCCTGTATATCACACCTTTCTATTTATCCAAAATAAGTAAAATCAGCATACTAGAGTACTACATGCATACCAATGTTTATAGCAGTGAAATTCATAATAACCAAGTTATTGAATCCTCCTAGGTGTCTGTCAAAAGGAAAATAGATAAAGGAAATGTGCTATATATGGAGACTACTCCAAATACTAGGAATGGAAGTACTATATAAATTCCTGTATATCACACCTTTCTATTTATCCAAAATAAGTAAAATCAGCATACTAGAGTACTACATGCATACCAATGTTTATAGCAGTTAAATTCATAATAACCAAGTTATTGAATCCTCCTAGGTGTCTGTCAAAAGGAAAATAGATAAAGGAAATGTGCTATATACACAATGGACTTTTGTTATTCAGCCATAAAGAACAATGAAATTATGTCATTTACTATTAAATGGATGGAACTACAGAACATCATCCTAAGTGAATTAAGCCAGCTCCAGATACACAAAGGTTGAATGTTTTCTCTCATTGGAGGAAGCTAGAAAGATAAAAAGAAATGGAATTTTTTTAAAAAAGGATCTCATGAAAATATAAGGGAGAACAGTAGAATAGATGAACGGCATGAAGAGGAAGTGAGGAAGGAATGGCATGGGGAAGTATTGGAGAATACAATCTATCAGATAATGCTATACCCAGGTATGACTATACCATGAAGAATCCCAGCTTTTTATATTATACTAATTAAAATAATAACAACAACAATCATATACTAATAGAAAGGGGATCAGTACAGTAGAGCAAGTGGATCATTGGAGGGAATAGTGGGGGAAAAAGGTACCACAGAATTAAATTGATCAAAATATGTTATGTCCATGTTTCAATATGGCATAATGAATCCCACTATTATGTATAATTATAATTTACTATCAAAAATTGAAAAGGTTATCTAAAAATGAGAGATTTAAAAGAGTAATAAATTTGTATTCATAGGTAGATAGTTATATAGAATATCCATTGAGCATGTATGATAGTGCCATTGAATAGGACAGGAATTACAAAAGGAAGAAAAATTTGAGTAATTTATAAAATTGGAACAAATGAAACAACATCTCATCTGTCATTTAGGAGATAAACTGAAGATGGAGTGGGTGAAAAACAATAATGCAATCCTGGGTTGAGGAGAACATGGTGATCTATATACTAGACTTGGATGACATCCATGTGTAAATTTTTCATGTAATGGAAATAATATTAACTGGGTGAAGGTGAAATATAAGAAGTGAGTTATAGGCATAATTAGGTTAGAAGTTTATTTTAAAGGACAAGAGAGCCAAAAAGCATTAAATAACATAAGAAGAATTGACAGAATGATAGGAATGAAGCAATTCAAAGAAAAAAAATACTGTTCAATTCCTTAGCCCATTTATTGATTGGGTTATTTGATTTTTTGGTGTTATGTTTTTTGAGTTCTTTATATATTCTAGAAATTAGTGCTCTGTCTGATGTGCATGTATTAAATATTTGTTCCCAATTAGTTGGCTCTTTATTCACCTCACTGATTGTTTCCTTTGCTGAGAAGAAGCTTTTTAGTTTGAATCTATCCAATTCATTAATTCTGGATATTAATTCTTGCACTACAGGATTCTTATTAAGGAACATGGGGCCTAATCCAACATGTTGGAAATTGGAGCTTACTTTTTCTTCTATTAGGCGTATTGTCTCTGGTCTAATTCCTAGGTCCTTGATGAATTGAATTTTGTGCATGGTGAGAGATAAGGGTTTAATTTCATTTTGTTGCATATGGATTTCCAGTTTTCCTAGCACCATTTGTTGAAGAGGCTATCCTTCCTCCACTGTACATTTTTTGGCACCTTTGTTTAATATAAGATAGCTGAAATTATATGTATTAGTCTCTGTATCCTCAATTCTGTACCATTGGTCCACCAGTCTGTTTTGGTGCCAATACCATGCTGTTTTTGTTACTATTGCTCTATAGTATAATTTAAAGTCTGGTATGGTGATGCCACCTGCTTCACTTTCCTTGCTAAGGATTGCTTTAGCTATTCTGGGTCTCTTATTTTTCCAGATGAATTTCATGACTGCTTTTTCTATTTATTTGAGAAATGTCATTGGGATTTTGATTTGAATTGCATTAAATCTGTATAATGCTTTTGGTAGTATGGACATTTTGACAATATTAATTCTGCCTATCCAAAAACAACGTAGGTCTTTCCATCTTCTGAGGTCTTCTATAATTTCTTTCTTTAGTGTTCTATAGTTTTCTTTATAGAGGTCTTTCACCTCTTTCGTTAAGTTGATTCCCAGGTTTTTTGTTTGTTTGTTTGTTTGTTTGTTTGTTTGTTTGTTTTTGATGCTATTGTAAATGGGGTAGTTTTCATCATTTCCCTTTCAGAGGATTTGTCACTGATGTACAAAAATGCCTTTGACTTATGGGTATTGATTTTGTATCCTGCTACTTTGCGGAATTCATTTACTAATTGTAAAAGTTTTCTGTTAAGAGTTTTTTGGGTCTTCTAGGTAGATTATCATGTCATCAGCAAATAGTGCTAATTTGAGCTCTTCTTTTCCTCTGTGGATCCCTTTAATTTCTTTCATCAGTCTAATTGCTCTGGCCAGAGTTTCAAGTACTATGTTAAATAGCAGCGGTGAAAGGGGGCATCCCTGTCTTGTTCCAGTTTTTAGAGGGAATGCTTTCAATTTTTCTCCATTTAAGATAATGTTATCCTGGGGCTTCGCATAAATAGCTTTTATAATGTTTGAGATATGTTCCTGTTATTCCTAGTTTTTCTAGTGTTTTGAACATAAAGGGGTGTTGTATTTTGTCGAATACTTTTTCTGCATCTATTGAGATGATCATATGGTTCTTATCTTTAAGTCTATTGGTGTGATGTATTTTGCTTATTGATTTCCATATGTTGAACCAACCTTGCATCCCTGAGATAAACCCCACTTGATTGTGGTGCACTATCTTTTTGATATGTTTTTGTATTCGATTTGCCAAAATTTTGTTGAGAATTTTTGCAACGATGATCATTAAAGATATTGGCCTGAAGTTTTCTTTTTTGGCTGTGTCTTTGCCTGGCTTTGGAATTAATGTAATATTGGCCTCATAGAAAGAGTCTGGAAGAGCTCCCTCTTTTTCTATTTCTTAAAATAAGTTGAAGAGCATTGGTATCAGTTCTTCTTTGAAGGTCTTGTAGAACTCGGCTGTAAACCCATCAGGTCCTGGGCTTTTTCTAGCTGGTAGCATTTTGATGGCATCTTCTATTTCTTAGCTTAAAATTGATCTATTTAAATTGTGTATAGCCTCTAGTTCCAGTCTGGGCAATTCATACGACTCTAGAAATCTGTCAATGCCTTCAATATCTTCTATTTTATTAGAGTACAAGTTTTTAAAGTAATTTCTAATTATCTTCTGTATATCTAGCTAAGGATTTGAAAAGACACTTCTCAGAAGAAGATACACAATTGATCAACAAATTCATGAAAAAATGCTCAACATCACTGGCAATTAGAGAGATGCAAATCAAAACCACTCTAAGATTTCATTTCACTCCAGTTAGAATGGCAGCTATTAAGGATACAAACAATAATAAATGTTGGAGAGGATGTGGAGGAAAAGGCACACTCATACATTGCTGGTAGGACTGCAAAATGGTGCAACCGCTATGGAAAGCAGTATGGAGATTTCTTGGAAAACTGGAAATGGAACCACCCTATGACTCAGCTACCCCACTCCTGGGTCTATTCCCAAAGGACTTAAAAACAGCATATTACAGTGACACAGCCACCTCAATGTTTATAGCAGCACAATTCACAATAGCTAGGTTGTGGAACCAACCTAGATGTCCCTCAGTAGAAGAGTGGATAAAGAAAATGTGGTATATATACACAATGGAATTTTACTCAGCAATAAAAGAGAATAAAATAATGGCATTCGCAGGTAAATGGATGAAGTTGGTGAACATAATGCTAAGTGAAGTTAGTCAACTCAAAAATCTCTGATATAAGAAGGCAGATTCATAGTGGTGTTGGGTCGGGGTACATAGGAGGATTAGAGGAACACTAGAATGGTCAAAGGGGAGGGAGGGGAAGGAAGGGAGCAAGGGGAATCAAGGGGAAAAAATAAAGGGTGGTAGAATAAGATGGATATCATTATCCTAAATGCATGATTGAAGACTTGAATAGTGAGAATATACTTTGTATACAAACAGCGTTATGTAAAAAGAGGCTCTATATGTGTATTATGAATTGTAATGCATACTACTATTACAAATACAACAACTTTGAATGAAAACAAAACAAAACAAAACAAAAAAAGTAGAAGTAAGGTAACCCAATGGTGGTATTGCTCTAGTTTTAAAATGAAGCATTAAGGTGATATACATAAGGTGACATTCCCAAACTCCATGCACCACACTCATTCTTTCCATGCAATTGTTGTATGCTAAGTGCCCCAAGCAGGCTATTAAGTTGAAATTCACTGCAGAAATTTTTTTAAAGTCTATGTTGACAGTAGACTTAATAATGTCTAGAATATACACAGAAAAGTTTTGATGAAAAATATATTTTATGTAAACAAATCAAAGGAAGAGAAGGATCGGAGACTAGATATACTAATACATTGATGCTTTTCATCATGTGGCTGATATTTCCTAAGCTCAAGGCTCAGTCAAGACTAACTGAGTGCCTGTTTTTCACACAGCCATGGACATGAGAGAGCAGAGCCCTGATGAACCTCTCCTCAGGAGCAAAAGGAGGCAAGATCTCCAAGAGATGCTAAGAGAATTGGGACTGGATGTTGAGTACTGGTTGCCCAAGCTGCAGGAAGATCTGGGTGTGACTTGTGCCCAGGCATTACAATTTTTAAAAGTGAAAGACCTCCAGAAGCTGAAATCTGAGGTACAATATCCATGGGAGAAAAGGGCCCTGGAGGAGCTGCTTAAACTGTCCCACTCAAGTAGTCGTGCAGAATTACAGGAGTCACCAGTGGAGAAGAAAAAGGAGAAGCAGGCAGAACAAGCAATGAAAGAGATGAGGAACGTGCTGTCAGAAGGGAAGCAGAGACAGGAAGAGGCAGTGAAGAGAAAGGAAGCAGAGCTGAGGCAAGCCATGGAGATCCCTGAAGAGAACAGGCTGAAGCCTCAAAAGCCCCTGAGGGAAGTCATGGAAACCATGCAGAGAGAACTCAATCCCACAGAGAAGACACTGTCCCACAAGCAACACCTCCCAGATAGTGATCTAATAAAATGGACATCTGGAGGGCTGGCCCTGCAGGGAATATACAAAACCTGCCACCATGTGGACCTGATACAGAGGAGAGAAGAGCTACTCAGTGTCCCCAAGGAATTCTCACTTCTTGGCCCTCAGCAGGGTACATGGATGGAAACTGAAGAATTTACATCTTCTCAAGCAGAAGTCATGTTCACCCAGTCAATTGAGAAATTAGGCTTCAGTTTAACTACTTCAGCCAAGGTTGGAGGTTGGGGATTGAGATTCAAAACAGAAGTGGATAAAAGCAAACATTCAGAATCCAAGGAAATCAAACAAGAAAATTCTGAATGCTCTTATTTCTGCTCAATCAAATTCAGTTATGTCCCCATGGCATCCTGCCACTTTCCCATTGATCAGCTCTAGTTCTCCAAAGCTGCTCTTCAGGAATTGAAACATCTTGAAGACCTCCTGGAGCAGAATACAGACACACAGGGATTCCAGGAGCTAAGACCTTGGACTGAAAAATTCTTCCACAGGTTTGGCTCTCATGCTAACCAAGGCCCTCTGCACCTGGGAGGAATCTACTGGTGGAAGGCTGTTTCAGAGGGTTTCCAAAGTGACCAGCTGGTTGATATAAAGCAACAGGCAATAGAGGCCCTAGATATTTACATAAGTGGTGGCTATGATGGATATGGAGTGAATTTTCCTGCAGGCATGAATCTGTCACAATCAAATTCAAAAGCAGATTCTAAGAAAAAAACTTCCCAAAATCTCCAAACCAATTTCCAATTATCTATGGCCAAGACTGGTGGCCCACCAGAAGCGGATGACATTACCCAGTGGAAAGCTGGCCTTATTGCCAGCAATCAAACCTGGTATGTCATTGATCGGGGACTTCAACTAGTGCCCATTTGGGACATCATCCTCTCCAGCCACAGAAATGATTTTAAGGATCCCCTTAAGGTGGCTAACTGTCTGAAAGACAACTACACTGCTTTAACTGGTATCACCACACAGATCCAAGAGGGAGAGGAGTTACTGAAAGTTAGACTAGAGGTTAGATCTTTCTTAAATGGCGTGAAGTCTGGGGAGGTGTCTGATCCTGAAGAGCAGCTTCAACGATTGAGAGATTTCATGCAAATATTGAGTCAAAAAACAAAAGGTGATGACATGTGGATTAACATATGCCTCACAGATAGGGATCTGCAGACATTTCTAGTCAATACTGTCAACTTTTGCAAAAAGTCTTTCACTTATAAAACCAAATTTATTAAAAATCACTTGTGCAGCCTTCTAGATCCTCACATCTATAAAGTGGAAAACTTTCCTCAGGCTCACTCCATCATGCAGTGGATCAACCAGTCAGAGTCAGAACAAGAGCAAGTCAAAATCTCCCTGTTCTCTGAATTTATTAAAATCTTAAAGGAAACCCAGAATGAATTCTTGGAAGTGAATATCAAACCCGAGTCCCCAGAAATAGTAGAAGAAGCTCAAAGAAAGGCCACATATGATGTCAGCATGGCTCTCAACAGCTTCTTGAATCACTTGCAAGCAGCAGATCAGCCAGACACACAGCTCTTGCTACTTTCTATTGCAGCTGGTGCAGGATATAAGGTGGAATACAATATTTTTCAGCCTCTCCTGGGTCTTAATGAGTTAAACTTCCTAGTAGATGAAATGCAAACTGCCTTGAATGAATACCAGCAGCTCAAAAGTATTTCCAGCTCTAGGGCCCATGCATTCCTGGTGCTCACATGTCTAATAGCCACAGCTGGACTCACAGTTATTTCTTCAGAAGTGAAAGAAAAACGCATGAAATTTATGAGAAAACATATGGGACAATTATTTTCTAAAGAAGTTGTAAATGTCCTCACTAAACTTGGGGCTGATCATGATTGGGAAAACCTAGAAAGAGACTTGAGACTACTCATTGACGGAGATTATGAAACCACCATCTCTTCTTTGCAAATGGATGAGGTCAAGAGAGAGCTACAAAGTCTTCTTCATGAAAAGAAACAGCCTTGTGAACCAGATATTAATGAAAATAACACAAGTGAATTAATTGAAAATGGAGCTTTTTTAGACTTACTTCAGCGTCTAGGCCTAGAACATTACTATCCAAAAAGGATGAATAGAACTAACTTCCATGTGATTTACAAGACTTCTGTGTGCAACACCCAGCCCAAGTCTGAAAGGGAACTTCCCTTTTATTTCCTTCAGAAGCTACTGATGCTGGATTATGGACTGAGGTACCAGGTCTTCAAAGATGATGGAAACATAGAACATCAGGTCTCTCCAAGTGCATCCAAACAAGAAAATGAAGCTATTAATCCATATGAAGACTTTTTTGAAGATGATGATACTCTCACTAATCCTTTGACCACTAAGCCCAGGACCCACATTCATCCCATGGATATTCAGATGGCCATTTTTCACTGTGCAGATGATTTTACCAGACAATACATTTTGACCAAACTATCCATATGTCAATTTGCCCTGCCCCTCTTGGTGCCAAATCCCTGCAATTCTCAAATTGAATTCTCTCTCTGGTCTCTCAGACAAATTAGGAGAAGTTGGCAGCAAGCAAGGAAATCACCACAAGGGAAGAACAGTCACAAAAGTCAGCAGATGTGTTGTGTCTCCACCCCCATTGTGTCCTTCATTAGAGTTGGCACTGGCCTGCCTGCTTCCAAATCTCAGATCATGAACTGTCTTCTCAGTGAACGGAAACATGATGTGTTTTTCCACAGACACTGCAGAGAAAGCAACAAGAACTGCCTCTTGATGGGGGGTGTGGTGGAAATCTGCTGGTTCTTCCCAGGAGGGGAAACAGAGGACAGATTTCACAACTGTGTGACCTTCATGAATCTTCATGGAGATGCAAAGGAATATAAAAGGCAGCTCACCTTCCTGCAGAAGGTCTCTTCTCTCATTGTGGTCCTCTTGTCAGTCTCTGATGTCAATAAAGAAAATCAGGAAATTGTTTGTGACCTGTGGCAGTCATCAATACCTTTGATTTTCTTGATTACTGACAAGGAAAAATCCAAATCCAATAATACTGGTAGAAGAGTGAAAATTGGCATAAAGAATAGAAATGAGGCAGAATTGACAGAGGAGCTCACAACTACCATTGGAGACTTGCTAGAGCTCTCTGACACTGCTCTCAATATGGAGGCCTGTTCTCAGATTGCTCGCAAACAAGGATTTCTTATTGATGAAGACAAAAGAGTTTGTATGGAAGCCAAAGAAAAAGCACAGAGTATAATGGCTCTCCTAGGAGAAACAAGATTGTCTCAGATGAAGACAAAATTTCTACCCCTTCAGGGACAACTGTGGCATCTTTGGTGTAAGAAGGACAAAGAACTGTACCATCTTCAAGAAAAGGGGAATAGAAGCATTGAACAACACAAGACTGAGATTAAGACAGATAAAAAAAGAATAAGGCAAAAACAGTTGGCAAGAGCTTTTCCTCTAAATGATGTAATGAGATCTGTGCTTCAAATTCTCTACGAGTATTCAGAAACTCACACCACACTCTACTTCTTGCAATGGCTGAGTGTGTTTTTTAGACAGCCTGACTGCAGAGCATTTGGAAAACCTACGTGAAACACTAATTAATTTGTGGTCAAATTTACAAACAGAAAAGCAAAGTTCCCAAAGCAGTGACTCTTTGAAACTCTTGCAAGATAAAACAAAAGCAATTTCTACTGAGATTAGCAACTGCACCTTAGGTATCGAGCAGTTTCTCAGAGAGGTTAGCCAGATCTATGAAGCTCTGGAAGAAACTTCCTCCACAAATGATGTAGTTTTTCTCTTCCTTCCTCAGATTGCTGCAGACCTGATGATATCTGGTGTCCCATAGAGCTAATGGATGGAGATGCTTCCTATGTGCCCCTAAAGTGGGTGGCAGCTGTTTTTGACAAGCTTTCTGAGAAACTTGGAGACAAACGAATCTTTGTTCTCACTGTCCTTGGCCTGCAGAGCTCTGGGAAGTCCACCCTACTGAATGCTCTTTTTGGGCTGCAGTTCACTGTCAGTGCAGGCAGGTGTACCAAGGGGGCCTACATGCAGCTCCTGAAGGTGGATGAGATATCCACAGAGGAACTTGGCTTTGACTTTTTGCTGGTTGTAGACACAGAAGGACTTCGGGCCCCAGAACTCAGCAACAAGACTCAGAAGTGGGACAATGAGTTAGCCACCTTTGTCACTGGACTTGCAAACTTGACTCTGATCAATATATTTGGGGAGAATCCATCAGAAATGCAAGACATCCTACAGATAGCTCTCCAAGCCTTTTTGAGGATGAAACAAGTTAAAATCTCCCCAACGTGCATATTTGTCCATCAAAATGTAGGTGACATTACAGCTAAAGACCAAAATATGGAAGGACGAAGGCAGCTAATGCAGAGGCTAGATGAAATGGCAGCACTGGCTGCTAAACAAGAAGAGTGCCCCAATGTAACTTGCTTCAGTGACGTCATCAAGTTTGATGTCAATAGTGACGTGTACTACTTTGCTCACCTCTGGGAGGGCAATCCCCCCATGGCCCCTCCTAATCCTTGCTATAGCCACAATGTCCAGGAACTGAAAACTAGAATCCTTTTTACTGTCAAACAGGAATCCAGAGGTAGCATCAAGAAGATATCAGACGTAAAATTCAGAGTTCAAGATTTGTGGAGAGCCCTGGTAAGTGAGAACTTCATTTTCAATTTCAGGAACACCCAAGAGGTCATGGCCATGAGCAAACTGGAAACCATGTATAACCACTGGACCTGGAAGTTCAGGAGTCATATGCTAGAATTACAGAATAAGCTGAAGAATCAGATTCAGAATGGAAAAATTCCAGTACTCACAGCAAGTATAATTGAGTATCCAGTTACAGAGAAATATGAAACCATCAAACAAGAATTTGACAAATATTTTACTGAAGATCCAGAAAGAGATATACTTGTCCAATGGAAAGCCTATTTTGAAAATAAGCTACTAATCCTTAAAGACACACTCATTTCAGACACCAGGAGAAAAGCCAATGAGCTTATTAGTCTCAAAAAAATCAAGAAAGACTGCAACAGAAAAAGAATGTATATGAAAATGAATTATTGGAGAGGAGCCGAAACTTTGTTTTAAGTATAAAAGGTAAAGAATTGAGTGATACAGAGTTACTTGAGAAATTCAACCAACTTTGGGGAAAATGGGTTTATGAAGTGTCCTCAAATCTCCCTCCAGCCATAGAGTCTGACATTGATGTAGAGGCTGAAAACATCCTTTTGGGGTATTTCAAAAAGGAGAAAAACATAGTGGAAAAACTAAAGAGAAATACTGGAGAGAATTTTCAAATAGCTTTTGAAAAACATGTCAACATATGTGAGGAATATTTGGATTTCACAAAGAATTTAGAGGCCTGTGATAAAGTGTCCATTAATATGACTATTGAACACATTGTTTCAAGATTTAATGAATTTGTTAACAGCATTTTGAGTCAACAACGTGATTATGATCAAAATGACTTCCATCAAATTTTGAGAATAATAGAAGAGGAAGTGAAATCTACATCCCCTAAGGAAAGATATGTATTTACAAGCAAATACATTGAATTATCTTTGTATTTATTTCAAAGAGCATCAAAGCATTTTAAAGAAGTGCACAAGGCATTCAGGAGAGCAAATGATCCTATAAACTATCTAGAATGCAAGAAAAATGATTTTTTCATGAGTTTCAAGATCTCCTGCCAAGGTGCAATCTCAATCACATCTTTTGTAGATTTTCTATGGCATAAGCTCACTCCTGCTGTCTCTGACACTATCTGGGGGGAAATGGCCCCTAAAATAGCTGGGGAGATACGAGCTACCTGCCCTGCATTCAATGGAAACAGGGCTAACCTAGAGAAACACATTCTCATCACTCTAGCAGAAGAAGAAAATTTTGACAATTATTTGCAATACATTCACAATCCGAAATCATTTTTTAGGACTTACATTGAAAACCATACCAAAAGGTACTGTTTAGACAATAGAGATAAAAAAATAAAGACCTTTTTCAAAATAAGTTTAGAGGGTATCAAGAATGCCATCCTCTCTGCCATTCATGAATCCATACCAGTAGGGAAAGATACAGGCAGCACTGCATCTGGGTGGCTGGATTTGTTCTGTGATCACCTGGGGAACAACTTGATCTTCCCACGAAAAGACTTGATAAGCATTGAGCACCAGGAAATAAAAGATATGGAGTTTTTCAAAGAAACTATGAGTGCAGCTTTGCATCCCGCAATGAAGAAAGTAGAACAGAATTTTTCCAATAGGCCTATAGATGAAATGGTTCCTGAAATTGAGAAAATCCTCTCTGAACATCTCTGTGGCTGCTGGAAACAGTGTCCCTTTTGTAAAGCAGTTTGTACAAACACTATTCCTAAACATGATGGAGACCACAGTGTTCCATTTCACCGTCCTCAGGCTGTCTATGGTTGGACCTGGTATAATACAGATGACTTTGTCATTGATTGTTGTTCTAGTTTAGTAGCAAGTAATTGGTCTCTTGCTTTGAGAGACAATTGGAAAATCCCATTTAAGAATTATCGGGAGGCAGGAGAGGATTATGCCACATGGAACATTACCCCAGATTCATCCACCCAGCCATACTGGAAATGGTTTGTCTGTCACTTCAGAGCAAAGCTGGAAGAAAAATATAAGAAAAAATTTGTAAATGAAGGTCAAATCCCTGATGAATGGGCAAAAATCACAAAGCAAGATGTGCTTCATGACTTGAAAAAATAACAATCCTCAATGACAAGATAAGAACCTTAGCATATGAACAAAGTCACAGTACATACCAATCTTAAAACACATCCTGCTTACAACTAGAACTTTAAATATTCCTCTTTGTGAATGAAATGTATAAAAAGAGATCAATTATCATTTTAAGAGCTTAAGAGTTCCTTTATAAGTACTTTATTTCTCTTTGCCTCAATTTTATCTGGATTAGAAAGAAATTACTTGAAATTTAAGCTTCTAATTCTTAAAGAGTCACTTATTTCAGACACCAGAAGAAAGGCCAATGAGGTTATTAGTCTTAGAAAAAAATCAAGAAAAACTGAAACAGAAAAAGGATGTATATGAAAATGAATTATTGGAGAAGAGCCAAAACTTGGCTTTAAGTATAAAAAGTAAAGAGTTGAGTGATGAAGAGTTACGTGAGAAATAGGACCATTTAGAAAAATCTAATAAAACCTATTTAAAATGCCTACTTCCTAATTTGAAATATTGTTCTAAGTATTTTTTAAAATACATAATACCTCAGAGAAAGTCATCTTCAAACAAGAAATGTTAAGTCATTGGGTGATACTACAAATTCCTATATAGAAACTACATGGCAGTTGAACCACTATACAGGTCTCGACTAGAAACTACAAATGGATTTTCTTTCCTTTTTTTTTTTAATATTTATTTATTTGCTTTAGTTGTACACAATTCATTGCATTTATATTTACGTGGTGCTGAGGATCGAACCCGGGCCGTGCACGTGCTAGGCAAGCGCTCTACCACTGAGCCACAACCCCAGCCCGGATTTTCTTTCCTTTAATGAATGTTTTCATTCTTTCAATTCATGATAAAAATTTACCCACCCTTAAATACAAAAGCATTCATGGAAATTTCATGATTTCCATGTATAGCATTATATAGGGATGTTTTGTTCTAGCAAAAAACAAACCAGAGAATTGACCAGGATAGAGTATCTATCAAGTCAGGAAAAATTACCAAGCAAACATGGGGAATACAAATCAAATATCTCTTTTCTTCCTTTAATCAACACTCTCTTCTTTCTGATTTTTTGGGACTTCTCTTCATGCTACAAAAAGTTGAGGTATTCATGAAATTTAGGTCTTCAAAGCCTTGTGTTATATTCCTGAAAAGGATTACCTCCTGACACAAAATTTATGATAACCACATAAATCTGACCATTCTGTAGACAAAGTCAAATTTGACTAAGCCATTAATGATAACAAACACTATCCTTTAAAGGATATGTACATTTAAAAAAAACTAACAATAATCAACTTTAATTGGACTCTCATATTTCAATTAAAATTCATTTTTCATGTAGAAAACTATAATAATACCTCTCTGAGGTATTATGTATTTATTTAAAAGTCAGACATATTCATGGATTCTTATACTATTTGAGTCCTAAAGGAAATGCCCTTCTACAAATTTATACCTGGTGCTGAGTTCTCCAAGCTAATAATCTAAAGGAATTCTGATGTAAAAAATAAAATTTCTTAATTTTAGACATAAAAGTACTGTTTGGTTTCTAGGACTGTTACAGTCTCTGCCTGTCCATGGGCAGTGAAAACACACAGCCCAAGGGACAGCAAACAAACAACCTGGCTCTTCAGAGACCGGAAGATGAGAATGCTGACTGTTCTCTCTGTCTGCCATGAACTATAAGCATAATATCAGTTTCAGATCAACAGACTAGGATCTCCAGCAGTTTTCTGTTTATTTGTTGAAAAGCTATGGATTAAACTCTGGCATTGTGCATGTCAGGGAGTACATTATTACTCAACTACAGCTTTTCCTTTTCTGAGGTGGAGTTTCATTAAGATGCAACTTGTGATCCTCTTGCCTCAGCCTCTCAATTAGCTGGGATTAAAGGTATCCTTTTACCATGCTGTCTTTCAGAAGTCTTGAAAAAAATTATAAGGGATATAGGTGTTCTTAAACAGTATTATTCTCCATTTTTTCCCTGAAAAATAGTTTTGGTGAGAGTTGGGAGGATCTCTTAATGAGATCAAATAAATATAGTGATGGCATTAGAATCCTTACACAGCAAGGTGCTTATCACTCTCATCACTGCAAGCTTTCAAAAGGATCAATGTTCAATTAAATTTGCTGAATGCTTTTCATATAGAATGCATCAATAAAGCCTTTAACTAAGAAGTGTCATATATTACTTTTGCTTTTCAAGCCAAAAAATAGTTTTTATATGTAAAAAAGGTCTTTAATAAATTCCCCAGGTATTTGATGGGCATGATTCTTAAATGAAATTCAGAGGCCAACCTAGGAAGATGACAAAAATATTGGGCAGAGGTAAATTGGAATAGAAAAAAAGATGACTTTTTTCCCCCTTCCCCCCTTGCTCCCTCCCTTCCCTTTGACCATTATAGTGTTCCTCTAATCCTCCTATGTACCCCGACCCAACAATACTATGAACCGGCCTCCTTATATCAGAGGAAACATTCGGTATTTGGATTTTTAAGATTGACCGATTTCATTTAGCATTATATTCTCCAACTTCATCCATTTACCAGCAAATGTCATTATTTTATTCTCTTTTATTGCTGAGTAAAATTCCATTGTGGTTGAATAAGATGGATATCATTATTCTAAATGCATGATTAAAGATTTGAATGCTACAAATATACATTGTATACAAACTGTTTTGTGTAAAAAGATGATCTATACGTGTAGTATGAACTGTAATACATACTACTACTATAAATAAAAATTTTTTAAAAGTCCCATTAAAAAAAAAAAAGAAATGATATTTTATCCTGCAAGGGATATTATAAAGAAGAAGTGATAACTTAAGTCTTTTTCTTAAAAAAATATTTTTAGAGAGCATATGCAACAAATGTTGGTTATCTCTCTCATTTTGAAGCTCAGAACCAGGAGAAAATATAACGAATAAATTGGCATTAAAAAGCAGTGATAATTGTGAGACTAATAATTGATAATTTTTTATTAGGATGCCCAGATAAAGTCATAGGTAACTCTGCAACTTAGTATGTGATTCACAACTCTAAACAGGATTGAAATGTTGTAAACATTGTTGTTAGTGCCATTTTACAGCTTTCAAGTCTCCGAAATAGTGCACAAAGTGCACAAACTGATTTCTACTCATTCTGTGTCAAGTACCACTCAAGGGTAAACAGTGGAGAGGTGAGTTATTTTTGACTGGGTTTCAAAACTAAAAATCTCTAACTTCCTGTTATGGCTAATGAATAATAAAAACACCTTCTGGTTAAAAAAAAAAAAAAAAATGAATGTAGATTAAAAAAAAAAAAATCACTATGTAGATATGGTATTTTCTGTGATAAAAATAGGGAAAATAATCAAGCTGCAGCCAGGAGTTGATAATGGTTATTTTTTTGGTACCAGGGATTGAACTCAGGGGCACTCAATTACTGGGCCACATCCCCAGCCCTTTTTTGTATTTTATTAGAGACAGAGTCTCACTGAGTTGCTAAGTGCCTCGCCATTGCTGAGGCTGGCTTTGACCTTGTGATCCTCCTGCCTCAGCCTCCCAAGTGCTGGGATTACAGGCGTGTGCCACCACGCCCAGCAAGGAGTTGATAATGTTTGAAGAAATGATAATGTTAGTGATTTGGATTTCACTGGGGAAGTGACCTCAGGAAGAGTGGAGCCAGAGAAAGGAGTCAGTAGAGATGAGATCATCAAAATGGAGAACACTGGGTCTGAGTAAAGGTCACAAAATTAGAGCTGGCAAGAGGTACAAGTTTTTTGTTTTTTGTTTTTGTTTGTTTGTTTTTTAATTCAATAAGACATAGCCAAACTTTTACTTTCCCAGTTAAATACTCGCTAGGAAAAAGATATCTTTACAGACTAAAGCAAACCAACAAACTCCTGTGTGTGCAATAAAACTCAATAACCACAATTGTTCTCTCTCATTTTTTTTCTACAGCTAAACTACAAGCCAGAATTAAAGGGAAAATTGTAAGGTTAATAGGAGATATTCTAATTATGCTTATTAATAGATTATTTTTTGGTTTTTAGGTACGTTATTAAAGATAAATCAGACAATTATTAAGATAGAAAGTTGGCAATCTAAAATAATTTTATTTCACAATGTTTTCATAATTGCCAGATTTAATTTATCCATTAAAGCAGGCCTGCCTTATAATTTGCTATATGGGCAATGACCAAAGAGACTCCATATCATGTAAGAAGATGCTTCTCCTATGGGAAAGCCTCACCTCTGTACCCAATAAAATTGTTACCTAGCATAACATACTTGGCAACACAAAATGGCAATTCTTATACAATGTAAAATTGTTCTCTTTAGTTCCCATGTTTCTTGGGCAATGTACCTTGTCAGAGATTGATTGTCCAGACGTTGGTAACCAACTAGGATTATTTTGACCCACTTCCCTTCTGCTTGCTTGCTGCTATGCCAACCTGGAAAGTCTCATGGAAATATCAGTGTATCCATTGCATTTTCTCATTAACTGCCCAATTAAGCTTCTGTACCTGCTTGCTTGCAGCTACATCAACCTGGATGTGGTTTTTGCTTTTAAATATCCTAAAATGCTCAAGCTCAGGGATGTTCCTTGCAGAGACAGTTATGGGTCCTGCAGGGAGCAGTCACCTGTAGGCTGGCTAAATAAAGACTCTTCAATCTGGACAAAACTGGGACTTGTGTTTTCTGAGTGACCTGACTCACAACATAATTAAATCATATAAAAATTTAATTAACTATTTTAAATTCCTCAACACATTAAATCTAATAAAAGCATAAGTACTTGTACAACCTCTTACAACCATTGGAGCTCCACTTAAAAAAGGTTGTAACTATTTTTCTTTGTGTTTATTTGCCTGATTTATGAATGTGTATACACAATGGCTATATTTACATTATGACTACATTACATGATATCAAAATTGGCTTAAATTAATGGGTGCACTTGTAATTTTAAATTAAAATAAAAATTGATCCAAATACGTTTAATTCATGTGATTTGATGATTCAATTTAAATTGGTTAATGAAATGAAAATAAAGATGTCTTTAACATTATTAATACAAATTTTTCCAGCTATTTAAACAATTGATAAACTTACTAATTTCTATAATATTTAAAATTTATGTACATTTGCTTCTAAAATTTTTCTTCAACAGGAAAAGCATAATTAATATTATTATCTACACTTGCTTGTTACCCTGACTTCTGCAATTAAAAATAAATAAATTAAATTTAAGGTAAATGGAATTAATTATATAAATATTTATTATAAGAGATGCTTATTTATTTACAACATTAATATACTAACATCAAGTAATCTTAACTCCTTAAATTCCAGGGGGTAACATACTCAAACATTATTGGTGTTTTCATAAATTGGTAAAAAAAAAATGAGATTTAAAATTGTTTTATGCCATCACTAAAAACATGGTTATGAAGATTTTAAAGTCCCAACAAATATACTTGAACATTGTTTGTGTTTTCATAAAATGATAAATAGGTATAATTCTACATACAGAGGGGTCCAAATTTTAACTACATTTCAGTTGGAATATTTCTTCTTATTAAAATGGCATAGTTTGTCTAGATTCAGAGATTTACCAGAATTGTTTCAGAACATGGGCCAAGGGAAGGTTCTACAGATAGGAAAGAGGAATTAGGGGATTCTAAAAGGAAATGTTTCTGTATGGAAAAGTCTTTGTGTGATGGAGACTTTAATGGAAAAAAGGAGAAAATGTCTCTGCATGGGAAAATCTTTGCATAATATTACACAAAAAGGTCTTAAGTAAGTGATAAAGAAGGTTTGAGTAGGTAGAGAACAAGCTTTTATATAACCAAGTTGGTTATGAATATATGGAGTCAATCAATTAAATATATTTGAGGCTTTTCCCTAAGATCAAATATTCATGTGGTAATATAAACCAAAGTTTAATCTATGCATTGGAATGATAAAAACTTCTTAAAACATTAATCTACTCTCACTCCAATACAAAAATTTCTTATGTCTGGTGAGTTTTATTATTTAAAAAGGACAAATTTTAAACGAAATAAGAATTATAAAATTTGGATTAAACAACAACTCTTATGTAAAGCACCACCTACATTCCAGATTTCAAATTTTTTTAAAAGATAAACCTAATTAATATGAAGGCATCAATGTAATTATGATAATTATTACTTTTATGTATCTATTGAATCTCTGTATCTCAAATATATGTCTTTAAATTATAAGATTTAAAAGAACATTTTACTAAGCTGATACTCTCCAAACTAAAGTTTTCTACAAAGGTCTCTTACAAACTTATATAATAAATAACCCACTAATTGAAAATTTAATTATGTCATTTAATATTCTATAATTAAATAAATATAAGTTATAAAATTTTTATATTACTCTCTACACTGACAAATAAATTTACTTATATTTCTAAAAGGTAATGAAGAGACACTAGCATATTTAAAGGGTAACAATATGAAATGATTAAAAGTTGTTTTAACTTGTCCATTTCATATTCCAGATATAATATTAAATTATATTGACTAGTTTACATAATCCAAAATTATATACAAAAGTTTATAAAATAATATTCAAATAAGAAACTAAAATTAGTTTCAAAATTAAAACACCTAACTTTTGCTAGGAGATCCATTTTAGAAAAATTAAGAAGCATACAGAAAAATCTTTTAAAATTCTACTATTCATAGAAATCTACTATTAACATCTATTGCACAGCCCTCTCAGCTGTTTTCTACACATATGCCTTAAAAATATATATTTTATAATATAAAAAAATTAATATTTTTAAAAGTTATAAAATTATTTTAAATTAAACATAATTAATTATCTTTTACAATAACATTTAAATTATTTCTGCTACCTTAAAAACACAATTATTAAGAATATTTATACAGCTATATCGTTATACATAAAAATTATTTTGGCATAAATCCCTTAAGATGTCATTGCTACATCAATACCATATAAAATTCTAAGTTTTTTAAAAAATTTATTAAATCACTGTCCTGAAAGATACTGCTAATTCACATCAACCCAACAATATTTGAAAGTAGTAATTTCCCATACTTGGATCAGCATTAGATTTTAAATAAAAAAAAAATAAAAAAAAAAACAAAATAAAACATAAATAAAAAAAAAATCTTAATAATAAAAAAAATAAATGATGATAATGGAAATTTTTCCTAAATTGGTAGGTAAAAAGCTATTTGTACTTCTATTACATTTTTTTTTTTATTAGTAGTAATAGATAAAAGTTGTTTGTTTTTTTTCTGTGCTCACTAAACATATATATTTCTTATTCTGGAAAGACATCTATTTATATCTTCTGTACATTTGTAGCGGCCAACTTTCCTAAGTTAAAAAGTATGCCTCTCATTTCATTCCAGATTAAGATAATGATTCAAGTTCATTTAAAGTTAACCTCAAAAAATAAATTTTTGTTATGCAATATATTATATTCCTAAAATAAACAAAAATACTATTTACAACTAAATAAGTATTTAAAATTATACACAGTTATATTCCTTAGTTTATAGATATTATATTAATCAAATATATTTTACTCTTGTTAATTTTCTATTGTATTTCCCTACAAACTTTACAACAACTATTGTTTGTTCATGCATTATACATGTACCAATTCTAATATAACAACTTAAGTCAATTTAATATAATAAGGCTATTATCTATAGAACAAACAAGTTGTAAAACTGACTTCCAACAGCTATACTGACTCCATTTTATAATTTTGTTACTCAGTCTATTACTAGAGACAAATTCAAATCATATATAGGGTAAAAACTAGGTTTCTTTTACTGTAATGCCCTTTTCAGCTCAATAACGTTGACTTTGACAATCTTCACATGCTTAACAAGTAATTTTGCCGATTTTAGTGGCCAAATAAAAATATGTGGCATGTTACTAGCAATTCTCTTGCAACTGAAAGGGAGCCGAGATATTCGTGTACCTCTGGACAGTGAAATACAACGTTCTCCGGACCACGGCGGGCAGTGGCAGAGTCGAGTGAGTCCACAGTCTGAAGCAGCGCTGTCTGCTCTGCAGGCGCAGCTGCCCGATATCATCTCGGCAAGGGGACGATCCACACAGTGGCTTAGAAACCGATTGGCGAGGAGGGATAGAAAGGAGCCTAGAGGCACAGGCGGTGTCCATGTAGAGCTCTTTCCCACAGCTTGCCAAGCCGATCCTGCACACTCTGGAGTGACACAAGGGTCTGTGGAGCTGCTGTTGAGCGGGAGGAGAGCACCGCCATCTTTGAGGAATACAGTGGCTGACCCAGGCAAAGGTAAAAAGACAGAAAGGAAGGACAGCTGCAGACATCCAGGGAGCCGCCAATGCTCAGAAAACAGCACACACCTGGATGAGGCTCTGGTAACCATTAGGGGAGGGCGTGTCTGAGGCCAGCGCAGAGGCCCCAAGAAGCTACAACTGTGGGTGGGAGTGGGGAAAGGGTGCCTTCTGGAGGGTCCCCTTCCCAGTGCCATTCATCTGCTGACACACAACCTCCCTGAGCCGCTCTTCCACTGGGCCATTCTGCCACTGGCCAAAGGTGCAGCCTTGATTCCACTGGCAGGATCACTGTCTAGACACAATCCGATGCAGTTGGCTTAAACTGGAAAGGAAAAAAGAGGGGGGCTTCCCAGGGCCCATTTTGTTTGAGACTTGGGGTTTGACTTTTTTTGTTGGTTTGCTTGTTTTGTTGGTATTCTGCTTTTTTTTTTTTTTTTTTTTTTTTTTTGCTTTTTTTGGGCTTTGTTTTGTTTTGCTTTGTTTTTTGCATTAATTGTCAGTGTGTTTGTATGTTTCTGCTCCTCTTTTCTTTCCTTCTTTTCTTCCTTCTCACTTTTGCATCTTTTCTTCTTCCTTCATCTTTCCTATTTACACCCTGCCAGTGCATACTACACAGAGGCAAAAACAAGTAAATTGGAAACAATATCTGGGTTAACCAAATCTATACATTGTGATCAAACTTGGATATTCTGAATAGACAATGTTAGATTTTAAAGTGTAAAGGAATTATAAGGGGATCTGATAGCATTGTACTACAGGAAAAACATAAGGCTTTAAGGTAAAATTGAAATAGTTAAGGTCCCACAGTGCAGGAAGAAAAGACACACAAGCAACATGAAAAAACAAGGGAAGAAAGTGACACAAACAAATCAAGATACCTCATCAGTAGATTTCATGGCAAACACAGTTGGTCAAATGCCAGAGATGGAATTTAGAAATTACATATTCCAAATGTTTATGGAACTTAAGAATGAACTTAAAAATGAGATGAGGAAGCAAACACAGGTGGCAAAAGATCATTTTGACAAAGAACTACAAAAACAAATACAGGAAGTAAAAGATTACTTCAATAGGGAAATGGAGGCTCTAAAGAGAAACCAAACAAAAATTCCAGAAATGAAAGAAGCAATAAACCAAAATAAAAGTTCAATTGAAAGCATCTCCAACAGAGTAGACCACTTGGAAGAAATAACCTCAGAGCAAAACAAAGTCAGTGTGGGGAGACCGCGCTACTACTGCAACCCCAGCCAAACTCACGGCACACCAGCGTGAAACCGGCGATAAAAACCAGCGATAAAAACCAGCGATAACAGCCGGCGGGATTGGTGCTGGGGAACCACGGGAGACCGCGGGTCCACACACCAGTTCAAATCCACACTCTGCCTGACGGCGACCCTCAGTAGTGGGGCCCGGGACAGAGCGGCGCAGAGATCTGCAGTCAGCAAACAGGGGCAGAGTGGAGCGGGCCACAGTCTGAAGCAGCGCTGTCTGCACCACAGTCACAGGTGTGGCTTCCCGGTGCCACTTCAGCAGGGAGACATCCACCCAACAGCTTTGAAATCGATCGGCAAGGATACGGGAGTCTGCGGAGCTGCTGTTGACTGGAAGGAGAGCATCGCCATCTTTGAAAGCTGCAGGGGCTGGTCCTGACAAAGGGGAGGAGACGGAGAGCGACAGCTGCATCCATCCAGGGACTCTCCAGCTCTCTGAAGACAACGCACAATTGGGTGAGACTTGGGTGGTCAGCAGGGGAAGTCGTTTCTGAGGCTAGCGCAGCGGACACAAGAGGCTGCAACTGTGGGTGGGCTTGGGGAGGGGGTGCCTTCTGGAAGGTCCCCTTCCTGGCGCCATTCATCTGCTGACACACACAATCCCCCTGAGCCACTCCTTCACTGAACCGTGCAGCCACTGGCCTAAGATGCAGCCTTGATTTCACTAACAGGATCACAGACTGTGATCCAATAGTAATTGGTTTGAACTGGAAAGGAAAAAAAGAGGGGGGCTTCCCAGGGCCCGTTTTGTCTGAGACTTGGAGTTTGACTTTTTTTTTTTTCCTTTTCTTTTTATTGGTTTGCTTGATTTTTTGGATTGCAAGGAGGTTTTTTTTTTTGTTGTTGTTTGTTTGTTTATTTTTCTTTTTCTTTTTTTGGCTTTGTTTTGTTCTGCTTTTTTTTTTTTTTTTTCTGCATTGATTGTTAGTATGTTTGTTTGCTTCCGCTCCTTTTTTCTTTCATTCTTTTCCTCCTTCTCACTCTTGTATCTTTTCTTTCTCCTTCATCTTTCATGTTTACATCCTGCCAGTGCATACTAAACAGAGGCAAAAACAAGTTATATGCAGAACTTGGGATTTCTAGAACCGGCGCAATTGTAACTGGGTAGCAAAGTGCTATTATATATAGTTTACTCTCTATTTCCTTGATTCTCTCTCTCCTCTCTCTTACACAAATTCCTACTCTTTTATCATTTTTTTCTTTTCCAACTTACTATATATATAAATTGATCTTTTTACCTAATTGTCAACCCCATTCTCTTTCTTCCATCGTCTACTGATACTAAACCACTTCCACTAAACCATTTCAATAGATATCTCTTTTCATACTTTCCAAGAAAGAACAATTCAAGACACTTCCTTCTTCCTAAACATAACACCTCTGTATCCAATACTTGAAGCTATAAAACCCTATCAGAAGCGTACAGAGTAAATTGAAAATAATATCTGGGTTAACAAAATCTGTACATTGTGATCAAACTTGGATTTTCTGAATAGAAAGTGTTAGGTTTTAAAAGTGTAAAGGAATTATAAGGTGATCTGATAGCATTGTACTACAGGAACAACATAAGGCTTTAAGGTAAAATCGAAATAGTCAAGGTCCCACAGTGCAGGAAGAATAGACACACAAGCAACATGAAAAAACAAGGAAAGAAAATGACACAAACAAATCAAGATACCTCATCGGTAGATGTCATGGCAAGCACAGTTGGTCAAATGCCAGAGATGGAATTTAGAAATTACATATGCCAAATGTTTATGGAACTTAAGAATGAACTCAAAAATGAGATGAGGGAGCAGGTACAGGAGGCAAAAGATCATTTTGACAAAGAACTCCAAAAACAAATACAGGAAGTAAAAGATTACTTCAATAGGGAAATAGAGGCTCTAAAGAAAATCCAAACAGAAATTCCAGAAATGAAAGAAGCAATAAACCAAAATAAAAGCTCAATTGAAAACATCTCCAACAGAATAGACCACTTGGAAGAAAGAACCTCAGACAATGAAGACAAAATATATGTCCTAGAGAAGAATTTAAACCATACAGCAAAACTTGTTAGAAATCAAGAACATAACATCCAAGAATTATGGGACAGCATAAAAAGAACAAACTTAAGAGTGATCGGTGTAGAGGAAGGGGCAGAGTTTCAAGCCAAAGGAATGAGTAATCTATTTAATGAAATAATTACAGAAAATTTTCCAAGCTTGAGGAATGAAATGGAAAACCAAGTTCAAGAGGCATACCGAACACCAAACAAACAAAATCTCAACAGATCCACACCTAGACACATTATAATGAAAATGCCTAATACACTGAGCAAGGAGAGAATACTAAAAGCCACAAGAGAAAGGAAGCAAATTACATATAGGGGGAAACAAATCAGACTATGTTCAGACTTTTCAACCCAGACCTTAAAAGCAAGAAGATCCTGGAATAGCATATTTCAAGCTCTGAAAGAAAAGGGATGTCAACCAAGAATCTTATATCCAGCAAAATTAAGCTTTAGATTCGAAGATGAAATAAAAACCTTCCACGACAAGCAAAAGTTGAAAGATTTCACAACTCGAAAGCCAGCACTTCTGAACATCCTGGGCAACATTTTTCATGAAGAAGAAGAGAAAGATGATAACGAAAATCAACAAAGGGAGATATTAAACTAAAGGAAATACCAACCAGAAGAGAAACCAAATCAAGCTAAAGACCATAATTCAAATAAAAATGGATGGGAATAAAAAATCACATCTCAATAATAACCCTGAATGTTAATGGCCTAAACTCGCCAATCAAAAGACACAGATTATCAGAATGGATTAAAAGAAATGACCCAACAATTTGCTGTCTCCAAGAAACACACCTCATAGAAAAAGACATCAACAGACTGAAAGTGAAAGGCTGGGAAAAGTCTTATCACTCACATGGCCAGCGGAAGCAAGCAGGGGTTTCCATTCTCATATCAAATAAGGTAGACTTCAAACCAAAATTAATCAAGAGGGACAAAGATGGATATTTCTTATTACTTAAGGGAACCATCCATCAACAGGATATAACAATCATAAATCTATATGCCCCAAATAATGGAGCACCTACATTCATCAAACGCTTCTTAAGTTCAAGAGTAAAATAGACCACAACACAGTTATTCTAGGGGACTTCAACACACCTCTGTCACCAATGGATAGATCATCCAAACAAAAGCTAAACAAAGAAATTTTAAGCCTCCTCAAAACAATTAACAATTTAGACCTAACAGACATATATAGAATATTTGATCCCTCAGTAAACGAATACACATTTTTCTCAGCAGCACATGGCTCCTTCTCCAAAATAGACCATATATTATGTCACAAGGCAACTATCAGCAAATATAGAAAAACAGAGATACTACCCTGCATGCTATCGGACCATAAAGGGATGAAATTGGAAATCAACGACAAAACAAGGAATAAGAAAAACTACTCCATCAACTGGAAGCTAAACAACATGCTACTGAATGAACAAGGGGTTGAAGAAGACATCAAAGAGGAGATCAAAAAATTCCTAGAGGTAAATGAGAACACAGATACATCATATAGAAATCTCTGGGACACTATGAAGGCAGTAGTAAGAGGAAAATTCATTGCACTGAGTTCATTCCTTAAGAGGAAAAAAAAAAAACCAACAAATAAATGACTTAACATCACACCTCAAAGCATTAGAAAAAGAAGAACAGACAAACACCAAGAGCAGTAGAAGACAGGAAATAATTAAAATCAGAGCAGAAATTAATGAAATTGAGACTAAGGAAACCATTCAAAGAATTGACAAAACTAAAAGTTGGTTCTTTGAAAAAATAAACAAAATTGACAGACCCTTAGCAATGCTAATGAAAAGAAGAAGAGAAAAAACTCAAATTACTAACATTCGTGATGAAAAAGGGAATATCACAACAAACACCCCAGATATACAGAATATAATTAGAAATTACTTTGAAAACTTGTACTCTAATAAAATAGAAAATACTGAATGCATTGACAGATTTCTAGAGTCATATGATTTGCCTAAACTGGATGTGGAGGCTATACATAATTTAAACAGATCAATTACAAGAGAAGAAATAGAAGATGTCATCAAAAAGCTACCAACAAGGAAAAGTCCAGGTCCTGATGGGTTTACAGCCGAGTTCTATAAGACTTTCAAAGAAGAACTAATACCAATGCTCTTCAAACTATTTCAAGAAATAGAAAAAGAGGGAGCTCTTCCAGACTCTTTCTATGAGGCCAATATTTACATTAATTCCAAAGCCAGGCAAAGACACATCCAATAAAGAAAACTTCAGGCCCATATCTTTAATGAACATAGATGCAAAAATCCTCAACAAAATCCTGGCAAATTGGATACAAAAACATATCAAAAAGATAGTGCACCACGATCAAGTGGGGTTTATCCCAGGGATGCAAGGCTGGTTCAATATTCGGAAATCAATAAACATAATACATCACATCAATAGACTTAAAGACAAAAATCATATGATCATCTCAATTGACACAGAAAAAGCATTTGACAAAATACAACACCCCTTTACGTTCAAAACACTGGAAAAACTAGGACTATCAGGAACATATCTTAACATAATAAAACTATTTATGCAAGGCCCCGACCTAACATTATCTTAAATGCAGAAAAATTGAAAGCATTCCCTCTAAAAACTTGAACAAGACAGGGATGTCCCCTTTCACCACTGCTATTTAACATAGTACTGGAAACTCTGGCAAGAGCAATTAGACAGACGAAAGAAATTAAAGGGATCAAGATAGGAAAAGAAGAGCTCAAATTAGCACTATTTGCTGATGACATGATAATCTACCTAGAAGACCCAAAAAAACTCTACCAGAAAACTTTTACAACTAGTAAACGAATTTGGCAAAGTTGCAGGATACAAAATCAATACACATAAGTCAAAGGCATTTGTGTACATCAGTGACAAAGACTCTGAAAGGGAAATGATGAAAAATACCCCATTTGCAATAGCATCAAAAAAAAATAAAATACCTGGGAATCAACCTAACGAAAGAGGTGAAAGACCTCTATAACGAAAATTATAGAACACTAAAGAAAGAAATTATAGATGAACTCAGAAGATGGAAAGACCTACCTTGCTCTTGGATAGGTAGAATTAATATTGTCAAAATATCCATACTACCAAAAGCATTATACAGATTTAATGCAATTCCAATCAAAATCCCAATGTCATTCCTCAAAGAAATAGAAATAGCAGTCATGAAATTCATCTGGAAAAATAAGAGACCCAGAATAGCCAAAGCAATCCTGAGCAAGAAAAGTGAAGCAGGGGGCATCACCATACCAGACTTTAAATTATACTATAGAGCAATAGTAACAAAAACAGCATGGTATTGGCACCAAAACAGACTGGTGGACCAATGGTACAAAATTGAGGATACAGAGACTAATACATATAATTACAGCTATCTTATATTAGACAAAGGTGCCAAAAATGTACAATGGAGAAAGGATAGCCTCTTCAACAAATGGTGCTGGGAAAACTGGAAATCCATATGCAACAAAATGAAATTAAACCTTTATCTCTCACCATGCACAAAACTCAATTCAAAGTGGATCAAGGACCTAGGAATTAGACCAGAGACAATACACCTAATAGAAGAAAAAGTAAGCTCCAATTTCCAACATGTTGGATTAGGCCCCAAGTTCCTAATTAAGAATCCTGTAGCGCAAGAATTACTACCAAGTATTAATGAATGGGATAGATTTAAACTAAAAAGCTCCTATTCAGCAAAAGAAACAATCAGTGAGGTGAATAGAGAGGCAACTAACTGGGAACAAATATTTAATACATGTACATCAGATAGAGCACTAATCTCTAGAATATATAAAGAACTCAAAAAACTTTACACTAAAAAAAAAAATAACCCAATCAATAAATGTGCTAAGGAATTGAGAAGACACCTCTCAGAAGAAAATACACAATTAATCAACAAATACATGAAAAAATGTTCAACATCGCTGGCAATTAGAGAAATGCAAATCAAAACTACTCTAAGATTTCACTTCACTCCAGTCAGAATGGCAGCCATCAAGAACACAAGCAACAATAAATGTTGGAGAGGATGTGGGGAAAAAGGCACACTCATACATTGCTGGTGGGACTGCAAAATGGTGCAACCGTTATGGAAAGCAGTATGGAGATTTCTTGGAAAACTGGGAATGGAACCATCTTTTGACCCAGCCATCCCAGTCCTGGGTCTATTCCCAAAGGACTTAAAAACAGCATATTACAGTGACACAGCTATCTCAATGTTTGTAGCTGCACAATTAACAATAGGTAGGTTGTGGAACCAACCTAGATGTCCCTCAGTAAATGAGTGGATTAAGAAAATGTGGTATATACGCACAATGGAATTTTACTCAGCAATAAAAGAAAACAAATTAATGGCATTTGCAGGTAAATGGATGAAGTTGGAAGACATAATGCTAAGTGAAGTTAGTCAGTCTCAAAAATCCAAGTACCAAATGTTCTCTCTTATATAAGGAGGCTATTTCAAAGTATTGTTGGATGGGGGTACATAGGAGGATTAGAGGAACACTAGAATGGTCAAGGGAAGGGAGGGTAAGGGAGGGATCAAGAGGGGAGGGAGGGGGAGAAAAAAAAAAGGTGGTTGAATGAGACGGATATCATTTTCCTTAATGCATGATTGAAGACCTGAATTGTACGAATATACTTTGTATACAAAGAGTTGTATGTAAAAAGATACTAAATATATGCACTATGAGTTTTACATATTAAAAATTATAAAAATAAAATTATATAAAAAAAAGTTGAAAAAAAAAAACACCTCAGACAATGAAAACAAAATATACATCCTAGAGAAGAATTTAGATTATATGGCAAAACTCATTGGAAATCAAGAACATAACATCCAAGAATTATGGGACAACATAAAAAGACCAAATTTAAGAGTGATTGGGGTAGAGGAAGGGGCAGAGTTTCAAGCCAAAGGAATGAGTAATTTATTTAACGAAATAATTACAGAAAATTTTCCAACTTGAGGAATGAAGGGGAAAACCAAGATCAAGAGGCTTACCGAACACCAAACAAACAAAATCACAACAGATCCACACCAAGACACATTATAATGAAAATGCCTAATATACTGAGCAAGGAGAGAATACTAAAAGCCACAAGAGAAAGGAAGCAGATTACACATAGGGGGAAACCAATCAGACTATGTTCAGATTTTTCAACCCAGACCTTAAAAGCAAGAAGATCCTGGAATAGCATATTTCAAGCTCTGAAAGAAAAGGGATGTCAACCAAGAATCTTATATCCAGCAAAATTGAGCTTTAGATTTGAAGATGAAATAAAAACCTTCCACGACAACCAAAAGTTAAAAGATTTCACATCTCGAAAGCCAGCACTTCTGAACATCCTGGGCAACACTTTTCATGAAGAAGAAGAGAAAGATAACAATGAAAATCAACAAAGGGAGATATTAAACTAAGGGAAATACCAACCAGAAGAGAAACCAAATCAAGCTAAAGACCATAATACAAATAAAAATGAATGGGAATAAAAATCACATCTCAATAATAACCCTGAATGTTAATGGCCTAAACTCGCCAATCAAAAGACACAGATTATCAGAATGGATTAAAAGAAATGACCCAAAAATTTTCTGTCTCCAAGAAACACACCTTATAGAAAAAGACATCAACAGACTGAAAGTGAAAGGCTAGGAAAAGTCTTATCACTCACATGTCCTGCGGAAACAAGCAGGGGTTTCCATTCTTATATCAAATAAGGTAGACTTCAAACCAAAACTAATCAAGAGGGATAAAGATGGATATTTCTTATTACTTAAGGGAACCATTCATCAACAGGATATAACAATCATAAATCTATACGCCCCAAATAGTGGAGCACCTACATTCATCAAACAAACTCTACTCAAGTTCAAGAGTAAAATAGACCACAACACAGTTATTCTAGGGGACTTCAACACACCTCTCTCACCACTGGATAGATCATCCAAACAAAAGCTAAACAAAGAAACTTTAAGCCTCCTTAAAAACAATTAATAATTTAGACCTAATGGACATATGTAGAATATTTCATCCCTCAGTAAATGAATACACTTTTTTCTCAGCAGCACATGGCTCCTTCTCCAAAATAGACCATATATTAGGTCATAAGGAAACTCTCACCAAATATATAAAAGTAGAGATACTACCCTGCATTCTATCAGACCATAGAGGGATGAAATTGGAAATCAATGACAAAACAAGGAATAAGAAAAAACTACTCCATCAACTGGAAGCTAAACAACATGCTACTGAATGAACAAGGGGTTGAAGAAGACATCAAAGAGGAGATTAAAAAATTCCTAGAGGTAAATGAGAACACAGATACATCATACAGAAATCTCTGGGAGACTATGAAGGCAGTAGTAAGAGGAAAATTCATTGCACTGAGTTCATTCCTTAAGAGGAAAAAAAAACCAACAAATAAATGACTTAACATCACACCACAAAGCATTAGAAAAAGAAGAACAGACCAACACCAAGAGCAGTAGAAGACAGGAAATAATTAAAATCAGAGCAGAAATTAATGAAATTGAGACTAAGGAAACCATTCAAAGAATTGACAAAACTAAAAGTTGGTTCTTTGAAAAAATAAACAAAATTGACAGACCCTTAGCGATGCTAACAAAAAGGAGAAGAGAAAAAACTCAAGTTACTAACATTCGTGATGAAAAAGGGAATATCACAACAAACACCTCAGATATAGAGAAGATAAATAGAAATTACTTTGAAAACTTGTATTCTAATAAAACACAAAAAATTAAAACATTGACAGATTTCTAGAGTCGTATGATTTGCCTAAACTGGAACTGGAGACTATACACAACTTAAACAGATCGATTACAAGCGAAGAAATAGAAGACGTCATCAAAAAGCTACCAACAAGGAAAAGTCCAGGACCTGATGGGTTTACAGCCGAGTTCTATAAAACTTTCAAAGAAGAACTAATACCAATGCTCTTCAAACTATTTCAAGAAATAGAAAAAGAGGGAGCTCTTCCAGACTCTTTCTATGAGGCCAATATCACATTAATTCCAAAGCCAGGCAAAGACACATCCAAAAAAGAAAACTTCAGGCCCATATCTTTAATGAACATAGATGCAAAAATCCTCAACAAAATCCTGGCAAATTGGATACAAAAACATATCAAAAAGATAGTGCACCACGATCAAGTGGGTTTTATTCCAGGGATGTAAGGCTGGTTCAACATTCAGAAATCAATAAACATAATACATCACATCAATTGACTTAAAGATAAAAATCATATGATCATCTCAACAGACACAGAAAAAGCATTTGACAAAATACAACACCCCTTTATGTTCAAAACACTGGAAAAACTAGGAATATCAGGAACATATCTCAACATTATAAAAGCTATATATGCAAGGCCCCGAGCTAACATTATCTTAAATGGAGAAAAATTGAAAGCATTCCCTCTAAAAACTGGAACAAGACAGGGCTGCCCCCTTTCACCACTGCTATTTAACATAGTACTGGAAACTCTGGCCAGAACAATTAGACAGACGAAAGAAATGAAAGGGATCTAGATAGGAAAAGAAGAGCTCAAATTAGCACTATTTGCTGATGACATGATAATCTTCCTAGAAGACCCAAAAAACTCTACCAGAAAATTTTACAACTAGTAAATGAATTTGGCAAAGTAGCAGGATACAAAATCAATACACATAAGTCAAAGGCATTTGTGTACATCAGTGACAAAGACTCTGAAAGGGAAATGATGAAAACTACTCCATTTACAATAGCATCAAAAAAAATAAAATACCTGGGAATCAACTTAACGAAAGAGGTGAAAGACCTCTATAACGAAAATTATAGAACACTAAAGAAAGAAATTATAGAAGAACTCAGAAGATGGAAAGACCTACCTTGCTCTTGGATAGGTAGAATTAATATTGTCAAAATATCCATACTACCAAAAGCATTATACAGATTTAATGCAATTCCAATCAAAATCCCAATGTCATTCTTCAAAGAAATAGAAAAAGCAGTCATGAAATTCATCTGGAAAAATAAGAGACCCAGAATAGCCAAAGCAATCGTGAGCAAGAAAAGTGAAGCAGGTCGCATCACCATACCAGACTTTAAATTATACTATAGAGCAATAGTTACAAAAACAGCATGGTATTGGCACCAAAACAGACTGATGGACCAATGGTACAGAATTGAGGACACAGAGAATAATACATATAATTTCAGCTATCTTATATTAGACAAAGGCGCCAAAAATATACAGTGGAGAAAGGATAGCCTCTTCAACAAATGGTGCTGGGAAAACTGGAAATCCATATGCAACAAATTGAAATTAAACCCTTATCTCTCACCATGCGCAAAACCCAATTCAAAGTGGATCAAGGACTTAGGAATTAGACCAGAGACAATACGCCTAATAGAAGAAAAAGTAAGCTCCAATTTCCAACATGTCGGATTAGGCCCCAAGTTCCTTAATAAGAATCCTGTAGCGCAAGAATTACTACCAAGAATTAATGAATGGGATAGATTTAAACTAAAAAGCTTCTTCTCAGAAAAAGAAACAATCAGTGAGGTGAATAGAGAGCCAACTAATTGGGAACAAATATTTAATACATGCACCTTAGATAGAGCACTAATTTCTAGAATATATAAAGAACTCAAAAAACTTTACACCAAAAAAACAAGTAACCCAATCAATAAATGGGCTAAGGAATTGAGAAGACACCTCTCAGAAGAATACACACGATTAATCAACAAATACATGAAAAAGTGCTCAACATCACTGGCAATTAGAAATTCAAATCAAAACTACTCTAAGATTTCATTTCACTCCAGTCAGAATGGCAGCTATCAAGAACACAAGCAACAATAAATGTTGGAGAGGATGTGGGGAAAAAGGCACACTCATACATTGCTGTTGGGACTGCAAAATGGTACAACCGTTATGGAAAGCAGTATGGAGATTGCTTGGAAAACTGGGAATGGAACCACCCTGCATGACCCAGCCATCCCAATCCTGGGTCTATTCCCAAAGGACTTAAAAACAGCATATTACAGTGACACAGCTATCTCAATGTTAGTATCTGTGCAATTCACAATAGCTAGGTTGTGGAACCAACCTAGATGTCCCTCAGTAAATGAGTGGATTAAGAAAATGTGGTATATACGCACAATGGAGTTTTACTCAGCAATAAAAGAAAATAAAATAATGGCATTTGCAGGTAAATGGATGAAGTTGGAAGACATAATGCTAAGTGAAGTTAGTCAGTCTCAAAAATCCAAGTACCAAATGTTTTCTCTGATATAAGGAGGCTAGTTCACAGTATTGTTGGACAGGGGTACATAGGAGGTTTAGAGGAACACTAGAATGGTCAAAGGGAAGGGAGGGTAAGGGAGGGAGCAAGGGGGGAGGGAGGGGGAGAAAAAAAAGGTGGTTGAATGAGACGGATATCATTTTCCTAAATGCATGATTGAAGACCTGAATTGTACGAATATACTTTGTATACAAACAGTTGTATGTAAAAAGATGCTATATACAGACACTATGAATTGTAAATGTTAAAAATTATAAAAATAAATTTTAAAAAATAATTTAAAAAATATGTGCTGTTACTTCTTATTGTGTAAATGCTTCTACAATACTAGACAATTGTCTACAATTTAAGGCTAATGATGCCCCAGCTTATGTCAACTTTTTCTTTAAATAATAAAAAAGGGGAAAATAGAATCTATATAACCCCACTAAATCTCACAAAACTATTTTTTTAAATTTCTTTATATTGTAATATTAAAAGTCTCACTGACACTGAGCAACACATGGAGCAATAGAATAAACCAGACTCCATAGGGCACAGGCTGTATTTTCAGAAACACCAACCTGTCACCATGGAGATAACTGAAAAACCTGACACTTCAAGCTGAACAGATAGCTCAACAACAGAGAGGTAATAAGACATCAGCCACATTGTTTAGAGCCATGCTGGCTTTTTTGAGCTCTCAGGTAAGTAGAATCTATGGAGAGAGTCATTGGACCCATTTCCCACATCCACCTTGTGTGTACCTAGCAATGTGGACTAGGGAATCTATCCCAGTATTTACTAATGATACTTACATGATGGGAGATTTCACAGATTCATTTTGCTGGATTTAATTATACTGGCTATAGTGGGAACCTATCTATATGTTGGTCCCATGATAAATATACTGGCTATTTAAAGGTAACTTTTGAGGAAAAGACACCATAGCAAGGACTTAAATCATACAAACATACTTGCCCTTAGAACTTAAGATTATATATCTGGATGGTTATTAAAGTGGAATATTCTCATAATAAGCCAGTTATTTCCACAGAATATCCACAAATAATATTTTCCTGCCCTAATCATTGTGCAATAAAAGTTGACATCTTTTCTAAATTGATGAAATATACAAATGCCATGCCAATGCAACATAAAATCTTTAGAAGTGAATATGTTTTGGATTGGTCTTCAAAAATTGTTAAAAGACAGTTATATCCAGATGCCACTTTTTACAGAAATTCCAAAGCCAGAAGGGCTTAATGTGGTAACACTGCCACTAAATGTGTTTTACTTCTACTTTTTGAAAGAAATTTACAGGCAACCATGTATAATTTGAATTTTTAATATAGTAAAAAATCTAAGAAGCTAGGAAAATAATTGAGTTATCTAGAACTATTCTCAGAACACAAAAATAAGATTTAGATATACAATCATTCTGATTTTTTGAAACTTTGTGTGATTTAGGCTACTCCCTATTGTTTGGGTATTATTTTTCAACCATGTGATGAAGGCCAAATTAGAGCCTGCCAAACTGAAAGATCACTAACTCACATTTGGGCTTATAAGTTATTTCTTACTTGATATTAGTTTGAGTCCTATGTATTTTAATGTATTCTTTCAGGTTTCTCTCTGTTCCCATATTCACTATACCTATGGACATAATCCATTCTGTCACAATGTTATGACCCCTGGAAGTTTCATTGGTAATATTCTAACTTCCAGAGAGGATGATATTCAAAAAGATCTCTGATGTTTAATTGTTGCCTCAGATTTTCTCCATCTTACAGATGGCCCCACACTTAACTTTATAGGCAGGAACTACAAGTAGGGTTCCTGCTATGGCCTGAAAGCCTATATTCAATCCTCTTATGCTTTAATTATTGGAACTATAAGAATAAAGAAAAAGGATGATAAATACCTTGTAAATTATGAGAAATGTGATCTGAGCTCTTTTTCTTAATAATTTGGCTTAAATATTTCCCAGGCCTTATGCAATTAGGTAAGTATTTGTGAAGGGATTAAAACTAAATTAAATACTTTAAAGCTATTGTTACAAATATCAGTAATGAGCTTTCAGCTCTCAAATTTGAACAAAGGCTTAAATGCATGCTGACTATAAGTATGCCTGTGTTACTGCAGCCAAACATCATACTTCCCAATAGAATTTTTAAAAAATTAGTAATTGTCTAATGGATGTTTGACATAACAAAATTAATGGCTTGAACATCATGGAGATACATAATAACATCCAAGATATTCAGAAAAGCAGGACCAATTTCATGGACTCTGCATCTCTAGCTGATTAAATACTTCATGAATTAATTGACTTTAATCCTGGAAACATGTTGAAACATTCTGCACAGTATATTATGGAAATGATGTGCTTACTACTAATTCTTTATATACCATAATAATAGGTCATCATGCCCTCAGAACAAGGATTAAAAAACTAACATTAATGGTTCCCCACTTACATTTAAAAACATTAATAAGGGGGAGATGCCAGGAGCCATCCCCCAACTCTGTGTGAACTGAAATCAACATGGAAGCCATTGAATAGGAAAATATGGTATCTGGGAACTTCCAGCAGCACTCCTGCTGGTGAGACTGCCTAAATACATGTGAATTCCAATCCAACTCTACCACAAGTTCCACACAGCACTGAAGATGGGGGTGACCTCCCGGAACCACATAACCACGCAGCCTTTCAGAGATGAGTGTGGCTTGCCAAGATGCCAATCAACCTGTTGACTGTAAGACATGAAGCAAGACTTTACCCACTGAATCTTTATCCTTGCCTTTGATATACTCTCCTTTAAATAAAGGACTGGAGCCATTTTTAGCTGTTAAGTTCCAGCTCCTGTGTGGACTGGATCTATCAGATACTTTGTTTCCTTTTGAAACTATTTTTCTGACTCTGCCTCTTATTTCTTCACTAACTATTTCGGACTTTCATTTTCTCAGGTGGCTTTTCTGTTCCCTCCTGAACAGAAAACTGTGCTGGTAGGGTGCTGGATGCCCTGTGATACTTGAACACATTATGTCCAGTAGAATTAGTAATACATGCACTTTTTTCTGGCTTTCTTGGTCAATATATAGTGATATACTTTCCTGTTCATACTCCTGAATTTCCATCAGTCCATTGTGTTCATTACAGCAGCCAAAGCATTTGTTGTAGCTATAGATAAAACTGCATCACTCACTCATAAAAGGCTATGATGATTTCACATCACATATTGATTTGGCCATTGTTTATATCTTTAAACTGACTCATACAATTCAATAGTTAATGAGAGGCAGCTTAAGATTACTCTTCACATGCAGTGACATCACAGTGAATTACCTATGGGGGACTGGACTGGGAAGAAAGGGGATAGTTAAATACTGGGCTAGGTTATGACTATGCCATTTAACAGAATATAAGCACTGATGAATACAAATATTGTGATATGTGATGAATTGTTAACTATATTTTAGTGTTGAATAGCATTTCTTTATTCTTTTCCCAGGGTGTTATATGATGCCACAGGGTGCCCATGGGAACCCATTGGCCTTCTCATATGTGCAACATGGGAAAGTGTAAGAAAATTTATTTCCACCAAGGCTGTTTTTGAGCAATATGGATGGAAAGTGATGACTATCTGTTTTCTCCTTTTCTGTTCCCAAATAGATGGTTCAGAGTCCTGATTTGCAAGGCATCTCATGTGGTTTCCAGATAAGTGATCCCTATAGTAGCCAATTCAATGATGGAACTTCCTTCATTTCCTGCTTCTCTGATACTTTATTCTTTCTTTCTAGGATTATATATAAAGAGCTTAAGTATAAGTTTGTGTTTTGTTTTTAGCCAGAGCAGTTAAGCAAGAAAAGGAAAGAAAATAGAAGGGATAAAAATAGGAAGAAGTCAAATCACTGTTTGCAGATTATTTGAATCTTGTATAGTTCGAAGATTCAAACAGCTCCCCCAGATGTCTGCTAGAGCTAATAAATTCAGCAAAGAAGTAGGGTCCAATATCAGCATACAAAACCCCAAAATTTTCCTATACACCAATAATGAATCTGCTGAGAATAAAATTAGGAAAATAATCCCATTCACAATAGTCTCCAAAAAACAAAAAATAAATCCAGTTAAAGAGATGAAAGATCTCTACAATGAAAACTGTAAAATATTAAAGAAAGAAACCAAACAACACACAAGGAGATCAAAAGACCTCCTATTTTCATGCATAGGAAGAATCAATAGTGTTAACATGGCCATACTACCAAAAGTACTATATACAGATTCAATGAAAATTCTGTCAATATACCAATATCATTCCTCACAGCAGTAGGGGAAAAAGTAAAATTCATTAGGAAGAATAAAAGATCTAGAATAGCCCAAGCAATTCTATGCCAAAATAGCAATGCTAGAGACATCATTACACTTGACTTCAAATTATACCACAGAGCTGTAGCTACATGGAACCATTATAAAAACAAACACATAGACCAATGTTACAGAATAAAAAGCACAAAGACAAACCCACATAGATATAGTCACCTGCTCTTTGACGAAGGTGGCATAAGTATGCATTAAAGAAAAGATACCCTTTTTCACAAATGGTGCCATGACAACTTGTTATCCTTCTACAGAAGAATGAAACTAGATCCTTATCCCACACCTGCCCCAAAATCGACTCAAAATTGATCAAAGACCTAGAAAATTAGACCAGAAACTGTGCAGGTCCTAGAAGAAAATATAGGGTCAAGACTCCAACTTTGAGGCACAGAAAACAATTTTCTCTATAGGACCCTGTAAGCTCAGGAAATAATGCCAAATGTTAATAAAACTAAAAACTTCTGTACAGCAAGGGGAAAAAATTAAGAATGAGAAGAGAGAGCCTGCAGAATCAGAGAAAATCTTTCCTAGTTACTCTTCTGACAGAGAATTAATATCCAGAAAATATAAAGCACTCAAAACACACAAAAAAATCCAATTAATAGACAAATGGAGACAATAGATACTTCACATTAGAGAAATTACAAATCACTTAAAATGTATGAAAAAATATTTAACATCCTTACCATATAGAAAAATACATGTCCAACTACACTGAGATTTCACTGCACTCCAGTCAGAATGGCAGTCCTCAAGACATACATACAATAATAAGTGCTGGAGAAGATGTGGAAGAAAAGGAACATTTTCACACTGTTAGTAAGATTGAAAATTAGTACAATCACTATGGAACTCAGTATGCCGTTTCCTCAGAAGTCTAGGAATGAAAATACCATAAAACCCAGCTATACAACTCCTAATTTTAGGCTTTTTTTCTGAAAGATTAAAGTTTTCATACTATAATGATACATATATGCACATGTACATAGAAGCATAATTTATTATTTTTCTTTTTTATTTATAATAGTAGTTTGTATTACAATTCATAATGCACATATATAGCATCTTTTTACATACAACTGTTTGTATACAAAGTATATAAGTACCATTCAGATCTTCAATCATGCATTTAGGATAATGATATCCATCTCATTCAACCACCAATTTTTTTCTTTCACCCCCTCCCTCCTTGTTCCCTCCCTTCCCCTCCCTTTCCTTTGACCATTCTAGTGTTCCTCTAATCCTCCTATGTACCCCCATCCAACAACACTGTGAACTAGCCTCCTTATATCAGAGAAAACATTCAGTATTTGGATTTTTGAGATTGACTAATTTCACTTAGCATTATATTCTCCAACTTCATCCATTTACCTGCAAATGCCATTATTTTATTCTCTTTTATTGCTGAGTAAAATTCTGTTAGTGTATATACCACATTTTCTTAACCCACTCATCTACTGAGGGACATCTAGGTTGATTTCACAACCTAGCTATTGTGAATTGTGCTACTATAAACATTGAAGTGGCTGTGTCACCTTAATATGCTGTTTTTAAGTCCTTTGGGAATAGACCCAGGAGTGAGATAGCTGGGTCATAGGATGGTTCCATTCCCAGTTTTCCAAGCAATCTCCATACTGCTTTCCATAGCGGTTACACTATTTTGCAGTCCCACCAGCAATGTATGAGTGTGCCTTTTTCCCCACATCCTCTCCAACATTTATTGTTGTTTGTATTCTTAATAGCTGCCATTCTGACTGGAGTGAAATGAAATCTTAGAATAGTTTTGATTTGCATTTCTCTAATTGCCAGCGATGTTGAGCATTTTTTTCATGTATTTGTTGATTAATTGTGTATCTTCTTCTGAGAAGTGTCTTTTCAATTCCTTAGCCCATTTATTGATTGGATTATTTGTTTTTTTTGGTGTTAAGTTTTTTGAGTTCTTCATATATTCTAGAAATTAGTGCTCTATCTGATGTGCACATATTAAATATTTGTTCCCAATTAGTTGGCTCTCTATTCACCACACTGATTGTTTCTTTTGCTGAGAAGAAGCTTTTTAGTTTAAATCTATCCCATTCATTAATTCTTGGTAATAATTCTTGTGCTACAGGATTCTTATTAAGGAACTTGGGGCCTAATCTGACATGTTGGAAATTGGAGCTTACTTTTTCTTCTATTAGGCGTATTGTCTCTGGTCTAATTCCTAGGTCCTTGGTCCACTTTGAATTGAGTTTTGTGCATGGTGAGTGATAGGGTTTAATTTCATTTTGTTGCATAAGGATTTCCAGTTTTCCCAGCACCATTTGTTGAAAAGGCTATCCTTTCTCCACTGTACATTTTTGGTGCCTTTGTCTAATATAAGGTAGCTGAAATTATATGTATTATTCTCTGTGTCCTCAATTCTGTACCATTGGTCCACCAGTCTGTTTTGGTGCCAATACCATGATTTCATAAGTATTTTGAGGACCAGGATGCTTGATTAGTTTATTTCAGTTTTAGTTTGAATTATTTTATTTTTAATTTTTAAAAATTTTTACTCTCTGTATTTTTTCTCTCACTTCTCTGTTTCCCTTGATTCTCTATCTCTCTTTTCTTTGGCTAACAGCCAATCTCTATTGTTCTCTCTTTCACAATTTCTTCAATTTTCTACTTCTATTTTCTCTCATCCTTCCTCATTATCATCACATCCTGCATCACTTCAGTTTTCTCCCTGTCCACTATTTGAAATTGTGAACCCTTTTGCAAGCTTACTATTATTATTGTAGGTGATAAATAATCACATCCTTTTCATTTATTGTGACAACATTGTGGATGTCATAGCAGGAACTACTTGGTTTAATGGTGTATAAGTTTTGCATTGGTGGATTTTATTATTTGTGTCCCTTAAACAGTGAGGTACTGGACATCTTCAAGGACACTATAAGTCTACAGGGTGGAAACTCCAATTCCTAAGATACATGATACTAGATGGGTAGACACACAAACAACATGAAAAAGCAAGGGAATAAAATGTTCCAAACAAACCAAATATTTGTATTGCCCATGCATTCCTGGTACTCGCTGGTCTGAGAGCCACAGCTGGATGCACAGTTATTTCTCCAGAAGTGAAGACAAAATGCATGGAATTTATGAGAAAACATATGCAACAATTATTTTCTAAAGAAGTTGTATATCCTCACCAAACTTGCGCTAATCATGACAAGCAAAACCTAGAAAGGGCCTTGAGATTACTCATTGATGGAGATCATGAAGCTACCATCTCTTCTTTGCAAATAGATGAAGTCAAAAGACAAGGCAGCTACAAAGTCTTCTCCATGAAAAGAAACAGCCCTGTGAACCAGACATAAATGAAAAAAAAAAAAAAGTGAAGTAATTAAAAAAACCTTCCTAAACTTACTCAGGCATCTAGGCCTAGAACATTACTATCCTAAAAGGATGAGTACAGCTGAATTCCATGTGATTTACAAGACTTCTGTGTGAAACACCTAGCCCAAGTCTGAAAGGGAACTTCCCTTTTATTTCCTTCAGAAGCTACTGATGCTGGATTATGGACTGAGATACCAGGTCTTCAAAGACGATGGAAACATAGAATATCAGGTCTCTCCAAGTGCATCCAAACAAGAAAATGAAGCTATTAATCCATATGAAGACTTTTTTGAAGATGATGATACTCTAACTAATCCTTTCCACTAAGCCCAGGACCCACATTCATCCCATGGATATTCAGATGGCCATTTTTCACTGTGCAGATGATTTTGCCAGACAATACATTTTGACCAAATTATCCATATGTCAATTTTCCCTGCCCCTTTTGTGCTAAATTCCTGCAATTCTCAAATTGAATTCTCTCTCTGGTCTCAGACAAGTTAGGAGAAGTTGCAGCAAGCAAGGAAATCACCACAAGGGAAGAATAGTCACAAGAGTCAGCAGATGTGTTGTGTCTCCACCCCCACTGTGTCCTTCATTAGAGTTGGCACTGGCCTGACTGCTTCCAAATCTCAGATCATGAACTGTCTTCTTAGTGAATGTAACTATGATATGTTTTTTCACTGACATTGCAGAGAAATTAGCAAGGACTGTCTCTTGATGGGGATGTGGTGGAACTCTGCTGGTTCTGTGTGAGAGGAGGACAGGTTTGACAACTGTGTGACCTTCACCAATCTTTATGGAGATGCAGAGGAATATAAAAGGCAGCTCACCTTCCTGCAGGAAGTCTCTTCTATCATTGTGGTTCTAATGTCAGCTTCTGGTGTACTATAAAGAAAACCAACAAGTTGTTTGTGACCTGTGGAACTCCTCAATATCTTTGATTTTCATACTTACTGAAAAAAAAAATATCCAGAGCCAATAATTCGGATACAAGGGTGAAAATTGGCATAAAGAATAGAAGTCAGCTGGAATTGACAGAGGAGCTCACAAGTACCATCAGACATTTGCTAGACCTCTCTGATTCTCCTCTCAGAAGAGAGGATTATTCTCAGATTGATCACAAGCAAGGATTTCTCCAGAGAGATTATAAGGAAGCCAAAGAAAAGGCACAGAGTACAATAGCTGTCCTAGGACAAATAAAGTTGACTCTGGTAAAGGAAACCTTCCTATCTATTCAGGTATGACTGTGGCATCGTTGGTATAAAAAGGACAAAGAAATGGATCATTTGAGAAAAAAGGAATTGAAGCATTGAACAACACAAGAGTGTGTTTGACACAGATAAAGAATATAGCATCAACAGTTGGAAAGAGCTTTTTCTCTCAAAGATGTAATGTAATCTATGCTTCAAATTCTCTACAAATGTTCAGAAACTCACACCACACTCTACTTCTTGCAAAGGATGAGTGTGTTTTTAACAACCTGACTGTGGGACATTTGGAAAATCTGCACAAAAAACTAATTCATTTGGGGTCAAATGTACAAACAGAAAAGCACAAATCACAAAACAGCAACTCCTTGAAAGTATGACAAAATAAAATAGAAGTCATGTCTACTAAGATTAGTAACTCCACCTTAGGAATTGAGCAATTGCTCAGAGAGGTTGGCCAGATCTATGAAGCTCTGGAAGAAACTTTTGCCAAAAGAGACACAATTTTTTTCTCCCTTCCCCAAATTGCTTCAGACCTCATGATATCTGGTGTCCTCATAGATCTGATGGATGGAGTTGCTTCCCTATGTGCCCCTAAAATGGGTGGCAGCTGTTTTTGACAAGCTCTCTGAGAAACTTGGAGACAAACTCTTCTTTGTTCTCTTTTTCTTCAGCCTGGAGAGCTCTGGGAAGTTCACACTAATGAATGCTCTTTTCCAACTACAGTTCACTGTAAGTGCAGGCAGGTGTACCAAGGGAGCCTACATGCAGCTCCCAAAGGTGGAGGAGGCATCCACAGAGGAACTTGACTTTGACTTTTTGCTGATTGAAAACACAGAAGGACTTCAAGCCCCAGAACTCAGCAACAAGTCCCAGAATTGGAACAACAAGTAGGTCACCTGTCATTGGACTTACAAACTTGACTCTGATCAATATATTCAGGGAGAATCCATCAGGAATGCAAGATATCCTACAGATAGCTGTCCAAGCCTTTCTGAGGATGAAACAAGGTAAAATCTCCCCAAGTTGTTTGTTTGTTCATCAGAATGTGGGGAAAGGGACAGCTAAAGACCAAACTATGAAAGCATGAGGCAGTAGAGCAGAGGTTAGATGAAATGGCAGCAATTGCTGCTGAACAAGAAGAGTGCTCAGATGTAACCTGCTTCAGTGACGTCATCAAGTTTGATGTCAATACTGACGTGTACTACTTTGCTCACCTCTGGGATGGCAATCCCTCCATGTCTCCTCCCAATCCTTGCCATAGCCACAATGTCCAGGAACTGAAAATTAGAATCCTTTTGACTGCCAAACAAGAATCCAGGGAAATCATCAATCCAAGGGAAACATCATGAAGATATCAGATGTAAAATTCAGAGTTCAAGATTTGTAGAGAGCCCCAGTAAGTAATAATTTCATTTTCAGTTTCAGGAATACCCAAGTGGTCATGACCATGAGCAACCTGGAAACCATGTACAACCAGTAGACCTGTGAGCTCAGGAGTCAGACACAGATTTGTAGAACCAACTTCACAATCAAATTCAGAATCAAAAAATTCTGACACACAATATCAGCATACTTGAGGTTTCAGTAACAAAGAGATATAAAACCATCAGACAGGAACTTGGAAAATATTTTAATGAAGACCCAGATAGTGAAATACAAGTTCAATGGAAAGCAAATTTTGAGAATCAGCTACAAATCCTTAAAGGCACATTTATTACAGATACCAGAAGAAAAGCCAATGAACTAATTAGTCTTTAAAAGTCAAGAAAGGCTTGATGAGAAAAAGATATGTTATGAGAATGAGTTATTAGAGAGAAGCCAAAACATAGCTCTATCAGTAAAGGGTAAAGAGTTAAGTGATAAAGAGTTACATGGGAAATTCAATCATCTTTGGAAATAATTGGTCTATGAAGTGTCCTCTACTGTCCCTCAATTTACAGAATCTAATATTGATGTTGACTCAAAAACATCCTCTGGGAGTATTTCAAAAGGAAGACAAACCTGGTTGACTTACTAAAGAAAAATTATGGTGTTAAGTTTAAAATAAATTATGATAAGCATGTCCAAATGGTTAAGAGAAATTTTCATTCCAAAAAGAAGTTAGAAGCCTGTAATAGAAAGTCCATTAATATGACTACCAACCAAGTTTTTTTCAAGATTTCATGAATCTATTAACAGCATTTTGAGTAAAAAGGTGACTATGATCAAAATAACTTCCATGAAATCCTGAGAATAATAAAAGACAAAGTGAAATCTGCACACACTAAAAAAAGATGATTTTACAAGCAAATACAATATTGGATTATCTTTGTATTTATTCCCAAAAGCATCAAAGCATTTTAAGGAAATGCACAGGGCATTCAAGAGAGCAAATGATCCCATAAACTATCTAGAAGGCAAGAAAGATGATTTTTTTTTCATGAGTTTCAAGATCTCCTGCCAAGGGGCAACCTCCATCACGTCTTTTGCGGATTTTCTGTGACACAAGCTCACTCCTGCTGTCTCTGCCACCATCTGGGGGAAAATGGACCCTAAAATAGCTGGGGATATATGAGTTACCTGCCCTGCATTCAATGGAAACAGGGCTACCCAGAAGAAACACATTCTCATCTCTCTAGCAAAAGAAGAAAATGTTGATAATTATTGACAATATATTAATAATATAGAATCATTTTTTAGAACTTACATTGAAAACCATATCAACAGGTACAGTTCAGACAACATAGTTGAAAAAATAAAGACTTTTTTCAAAATAAGTTTAGATGTTAACAAGAATGCCATCCTCTCTGCCATTCATGAATCTACAGTAGTAGCTAAAGATAAAAAAGCAGCACTAGGTCTGGGTGGCTGGATTTGCTCTTTGATCACCTAGGGAATAACTTGATCTTCCCATGAAGAGATCTGATAAGCATTGAGCACCAAGAGAGAAGATATGGATTTTCTCAAACCATGAGTGCAGCTTTGGATCCCACAATGAAGAAAGTGGAACAGAATTGTTCAAGTATGCCTTTAGATGAAATGTTTCCTGAAATTGAGAAAATCCTCTCTGAACATCTCTGTGGCTGCTGGAAAAAAAATATCCCTTATGTTATGCAAATTTGTACAAACACAATTCCTACACATTAAGGAGACCACAGTGTTTGATTTCACCATCCTCAGTCTGTCAGTGGATGTACATGTTATAAAACAGACTACCTTGTCATTGAATGCTGTTCTAGTTTTGTAGCAAGTGATTGTTTTCTTGTTTTTAGAGAAGATTGGAAAAAATCCCATATAAAAAAACTATCAGCAGGCAGGAGGGGATTATGCCACTTGGAGCATCACCCCAGATTCATCCACCCAGCCATACTAGAAATGGTTTATCTCTTACTTCAGAAAAGCTGAAAGAAAATTATCAGAAAAAAAATTATAAATAGAGATCAAATCCCTAAGGAATGGGCCAACATCACAAATCAGGATGTGTATGCTTGATGACTTGAGAAAACAATAATACTCAATGACCGCATAAGAACCTTATTATCTGAAGAAAAATCAGAATATGTAACTAAATTTTAAAATACCTTCTTCTTTCAACTAGAACTATAATACTCCACTTTGTGAATCCAATCTATAAAAATATATCAATTAACATTTTGTAAGCTGCCTGTCGTGGCCAGCCACAACACCGCGGGAGGAAAACTCTCGGAGGCAGAGTAAAGATACTTCTACTTCTACTTTCTTAGAGAGAGCTTAGAGAGAGAAAGAAAGATTTTTCTTCTTCTTAGAAAGAGCTTAGAGAGAAAGATTAGAGATAGCTTTTTCTTCTTTTTCTTCTTAGAGCTTAGAGAGAAAGATAGAGCTTTTTCTTCTTCTTCTTCTTCTTAGAGCTTAGAGAGAAAGATAGAGAGAGCTTGAAAGAGAGAGATTTCTTCTTTAGAGAGAGAGAGAGCTTAGCTTTTAGAGCTTCTTTCTTCTTTCTTTCTTTCTTCAACAGCCTCGGCCTGACTCTGACCAGCAATTACTTCTTCTATCTGGTTTCTCTTCTGACCGAACTCTTAACTGCTCTGACTCTTATTTCTTCTTCTGACTACGTTCTGGCCGCTCTGACTCTTTTCTTCTTCTCTGACCTGAACTCTTCTTCTGACCGACGGAGCGACTGCACGACTGACTGAATGAATTCATTCTTCTCCTCACTCCGACCGCTTTCACCCGGTTATACACCTTTAGCTTTGCGGGTGCCTCACGTGCATTTACAGGTGCGTCACATACATACTTATTATCAGGTGGAACTTATGGCTTCCAGCTGACCGCAATAGCCATCTCCCTAATTGGGGCTCCTTCAACATTTCAAGAGTTAAATGTTCCTGTACAGGACTTCATTTCTCTCTGCCTCAATTCCTTCTGGTTTAAAAAGAAATTACTAAGATAAGAACATATGAGGGAATAAAATAAAATTTATTTAACATACCTTCTTCCTACTTTGCAATATCTCAGAGAAAGTCATAATTACACAGGAAATTTAGTCATTACATCTTACAAAAAATTCCTATAGAGTATCTGCACGGCAGTTGAACCAACATGCAGGTATAGTCTAAAAACTACAAATGTACTTTAACTCCTTAAGTAAATATTTTTCACTCTTTCAATTCATGAAGGAAACTTACCCTTAAATGTAAAAACATTCATGAAAATTTCATAATTTCCCCATATAGTGTTATTTAATGCATATTTTGTTCTAGCAAACACAAACCAGAGCCTTGATTAGGAGAGAGCTGCTATTCACTCAGGAAACATTATCAAGCAAATATGTGAAATAAAAATCAAATAACTGTTTTCCTCATTTAGCCATCATCTCTTCTTCCTGGTATCTTGAGAATTCCTTGTTCATGCTACAAAAGTTTGAAGAATTCACCAAGTTTAAGTCTTGAAATCCTGGTGTTATATACCTGAGAAGGTAAGCTTCCTGAAACAAAATTTATGATAAGCATGTAAATGGGACAATATCAATCAAGTCTGAAGACAAGGCCAAATTTTATTAAGCCAGTACTGATTAAAAACACTATCCCTACAGCCGGGTGCGGTGGCGCATGCCTGTAATCCCAGCACTTTGGGAGGCTGAGACAGGAGGATCGCGAGTTCAAAGCCAGCCTCAGCAATGGTGAGGCACTTAGCAACTCAGTGAGACCCTGTCTCTAATAAAAAATACAAAAATAGGGCTGGGGGTGTGGCCCAGTGGTCGAGTATCCCTGAGTTCAATCCCCAGTACCACAAAAAAAAAAAAAAAAAAAGCACTATCCCTTAAAGACAAAATATCAGAAATATAGTTTCTAAAACTTTTACAAGAATTACACTAAATTGGGTTCTCATATTTCAAAACAAATGCATTGTATAGATACAAATGTAAAGTAAAGCTTATCTCCAAGTCAGACATATTTGTGACTATATTATTTGAACACTAAAGGCTTGATTAGAATAAAAATGAAGCAAACTTTGAAGTCAATCAAGGGCCTGAGAAGGGAAGGAAATCAGCCTTCTGCAAACCTATCCCTGATGCACAGTTCTCAAAGCTGGTGATCTAAAGCAATCCTGATGCAAAGAAGAAAATTTCCTCATTTTACACACAAAGGTATCCTTTGGTGGCCATTTACTGGTACAGTTTCTACCCCTCTGTGGGCAATAAAAACAGCACAAGGGACAGTAGCTAAACAACTTGGATCTTCAGAGATGGGATTAAGGAATGCTGATTCTGTTCCCTTTGTCCCTTCATAGGACTTCAAGCATATTCTCAGTTTCAGGACAACTGACTATGATCTTCAGAAGTCCCTGTTTGTTTGTTGTAGTGTTGGCGATTAAACCCTGCCTTTGAACATGCTAGAGAGCATATTATCACTCAACCACAGCTCTTCTCCCTCCCTCCCCCTGCCCTCTCTCTCAATGGGGTTTCCCTAAGATCAAACTTGTAATCTTCCTGGATCATCCTCTCATGTAGCTGGAATTATAGGTATTTGTCACCACACCTGGATTTTGGAAATCATGGAAAAGAAAAATTATATTAGCTGCTCCTGGACAATGTGTTTTTCTGTTTATTCTCTGAAAAACAGTTTAGGTGAGAGTTAGGAGCATTTCCTACTAGTATAAAATGAAAGTGGTAATGAAAATAGAACCTCTGCAGAGCAGTGTGCCTGTCTCCCACATCACTGCACCCTTGGAAAGGGTTCAATATTCTATTAACACTTCCAGAATGCTTTTTATATTTGTTTAATAAAGTCATAAAGTCTCTATGAAGTATTATATATCACTTTCAATTTTTAAGCCAAAATTATTTTGTATAACTAAAAAAAGTCATTGGATAATTCCTCAGGCTTTTAAGCAGTGTGATTATTAAATGAGATCCAGAGGCCAATGGGGGAATGATGACAAAAAATATTAGGAGGTAAACTGGAATACGAAAAGAAAAAAAAAAAAAAAAACTATGTAGGAATGATGTTTTCCGTGATAGAAGTAGGGAAAATAATCAACATGGATTCAGAATTGGAAGAGATGATAACATTGCTGCTTGGGGTCTCACTGGGAAAGAGAGTTCAGGAGCAGAGGAGCAGGGGAAAGGAGTCAGTGTGGATGAGATTATCACAATGGAGAACATTGGGTCTGGCTGAAGGTCACAAAATTAGAGCTGACAAGAGGTACAGGCTAGGAGGGGTAGGGTTCTCGTGGGCAGCGGAATGATTCTCAGTCACTGAAGTGGGAAGAAGAGAAACAGGAATTGGGGATCACCATGTCAGTAGATTTAGAGATGTTCTAGTCAGTTAAGACAGGAGTGCAAAGTAGAGTGGGAAAGGAATCACTAGGCTGTTAGGGATGGAGCTAGGATGGCAATGGATTCTAGGAGAACATTGAAAGTCATGAATAAGATATGAGTTCTGCAATTATATGTGAACTCTAAAAATTAGAACTCACAAAAGTAGAAAGTAGAATAGAGGTTACCAAATACTGAGGGGAGGGTGAGGGAAAGGGGAAATGTTGATCAAAAGGTAAAGTTTCAGTTAAATAAGAGGGATAAGTTCTAGATATCTTCTGCACTGCCAGTTGAATAGTATTTATGCTAGTTATTGACATTACTAGTACTGCTATCTTACTGAAATGTGTTGTGTCTACACTCTGTACTCACTTGTAAGTACATGAAGAAGCAAATCCAAGCTATTTTAATTCAAGTAGTAGTTACAAAAGATTTTGTATAACTGTTTTCTTTTTCTTCTGTATTTAATTCTCTAAATATGATTTTAAAAATAAAGTGGCATTAATACAATAATGCATAATGTATTGTACAATTCAAATTTGCAAAGAGTGAATTTTAAGTGTTACTACTATTTTATTTAATAAAAGACAAGTTCATAAAATTATATAAATTAAAATTATACATTTTAATTTGCCTAATTTTCTTATTCCATAAAGTATACATATATAAAAGCATCATATTTTACTCCCATAATTATGTACACTTATTATCTGTCCACCAAATATAGTTTTAAGGAAAATAAAATTAAAAAGCATGAGTTACTCAAAAGAAAATAGAAAAATGCACTGAGAGGTTTTAAAGGAAATTTATATTTTAGATACAAACAATGTGAATTCAAAAAACATCAGGGGGATATGTAAAAATTGATTCTCACAAATTTGGGGATGTTTTTCTTTTGAACAATGGAGAAGAACATGTGAGACATACAATTTTCTTCTTCCCGTCTCCTCAGAATTGTAATTCTCTCCCTTCCAATCCTTCAGAAGAGTCTGAACAAGTTCTTTGATCCTTCGTTTGAGTCCTGTAGTGCACTCATGGACAAGGCAGTGGAGGAAAGTGAGATATTATCACTGATACTGTCATCATGACTACTAATACTAGTGTCATCATAGAAACAGGGTCTGTGAGACTTTGTGCATGTCATCAAACCTCTATGTGCCCAGGTTTCCTAACACTGAAATGGTGGGTTTCTTATGCACCTTTTAAGAAGAATAAATGAATTTATTTATCTAAAGCATGTGGGACAATGTCCCACACAGAGTAAGAACTCTGTTCATTATTATGCTATGCTGCTTCTCACTAGTTCCTTATTCCTTGATTTTGAATACATTTTATTAGAATTATCTACATTGATCAGTTGAAGTACTTTCACCTAGGGATCATTGGCAGGGATATTCAACATGGACTCCTAGGGAAATCACACTTGAGAATATAGTTTGTTCTCAGTAAATGTGATTATAAAAATAACTAATAATGCATTTCAGAATATCAAAATTGTTTGGTACTTTATTAAGTAATTGTAGCTATTCTGAAAACCAGGTCAACCAGCCAAAGACTTAGCCAAGTCACTGCCACAATTCTTTATCAGTGTGGAAGGTAATGTCTTATTAGGTTGCTCAAAGGCAGGCATGAGACACAGATTTGTATGCAAGTGATTTATTAGAGAAGATGTCCAGTAAAAATGAATAAAAGACACAGGAAGCAACAAGAAAAAGGGATTCAAGATGAAAAAGTAAAGTAGTAGGGTTAAGTCAAGTGGTGAGAGTTAGGGAATGTAACTAACAAGTAGTTAAGAGCAAAGCTCAGAAATAACACTACTCAGCTGTGCATAGAGTCGCCAATATTTATTAGCTATGTGACCTTGAATGGATCATCCTGCCCCAGTTTCTAGTTCTTCATTTATATAATGTTGCTACCTCATAGAACTGTGAGGGTGACTTGAAATAAGATGTATGTCTGGCAATGGCATGTGTTCAGATGATAGGCAGCAGTAGCTACCAGGGAAAGAGTCATGTTAATATAAGTAATTATGCTAGTTATTGACATATTATTGTTAACACACTATGCAGTATGGTTGTGCCTACACTCTGTGCTCAGTTGTACATTCATGAAGAAGCAAGTCCAAGTTCTATATTTGAACCCAACTAGTAGTTACAAAAGTATATTGCTATTTCCCCTGTGTTTTATTTTATATAAATATTATTTTAAAATAAGGTAGAATTAAAACAACAAACCTCAAAAAGGGGGGTGAGAAAAACAGGGAATTAAGACACAATAAGTGCAATATAAGGTTGCTTTAACAACTATCTAATGTTACCCAATATTGTATTTATTTTTATATTGTTAGTGTAATCAGAGATAATAGCATAAATTGGGGAACATAGGAACCAGGGCATGTTCTCCTGGGAACACCCCCAACCCTGTAGTTTAATTATCTTTCTTTCCTTCCCATTAAGCTGGTAAAACTATCACAATTATCTGGTCGTTTACATTGCAAATCCTATTAGCTCCACTAGGGTAGAACAGCAAGCAGTTCGCCACCCAGATCTTCCTTCAAGGAAGGACTGCTGCCAAACTGAGGAGAGTGAAGGAAGCAGCCATTCATCAGTTGTTACATCTTTCTCACCTGCCTCACTTTCAGAGAGCCTCTTTGCCTGAGTTCATACCCTCCCAGGCAACTTTTATCCAGTGATTGAGTGAGACACAGAGGCTCCACCATGTTGGCCTGACATAGGTTACTTTCTCTGATAGGAGCCAATCACTCCAGAGCTCTAGCCTGTTTCAAGAAGGTTCCTGAGGTCTGCACTACAGTTCACTTACTTCCTCTGACATATCCTATTTCTGCCCGCTTATTTCATAGTTGTTGATCCCTAAGAAATATCTTGAATACTGTTTCAGAATCTGCTTCTGGAAAAATTGGTCATTGACATTCTTCTAGGTTTTGGTAAAGATTGTCATGACCAGATGGATTTGAAAAAAAAGGTTGTGGATAATAAAGAGGCAGTGCAAGAAGAAAATAAAGGCTACATAATATTCTCTTTCCACCATCTGTAGGAATGGAGCATCATCTTGTCAAGGTGTGAGAAAATACTGGTCTTCCAGAAGTGACCACCAGGCAGGAAAGTGAGTTAGTCACCTTCACATTTCTATGACAAAAATACCTGACAAGAACAATTTAGAGGAATAAAAGTTTATTTTGGCTCACAGGCTCAACAATTTAGTCCATGGTGGGCCAACTTCAATGCCCTGGGCCCAAGGTGAGGCAGAACACCAAGGCAGAAGGCTGTGGTGGAGGAGCATGGCTCTGCTTATGGCAGCCAGATAGCAGAGAGAGAAAGCAGGAGGGGCTGCATGGGTGATACCCTGCCAGGGAACACCCCAGTGACTGACCTCCTCCAGACAAGCCCCACCAGCCTACAACTACACACAATTAGTCCATACAAACTCAGATGGACTGAGTAGGTTACCGCTCCTATAATCAAATCATTTCACCTCTGAATATTCCTGTACTAACACAAGAGGTTTGGGGGACACCTGGTGTCCAAACCAAAACAGGCCCACAGCCCTGTTGAAAGCAATACAGAGGAGCATTAGATGTAGCTGCCCCATGGGCAACTCATTAGCCAGCAATAATCAGAAAACAGAAAACTGGTGGTTACAAAAGAGGTAAAACTGATAGGCCAGAGCTAAAATAAACATTTTCCCCATGGCCTTTGAAATGGGGGTGGGGGAGTCAAGAAAAGGAGCTTAGTTCTACCAAATGCATTCCTTAGGAATGAGAGGGAGGTAAATTGAGCCAAAACAAGGGGAACTGCCTTGGTCCATGTGCTTCAGCCTAGAAATTTTCCTGGCACAGCTAAAGCTTCATCATCCCATGTACTGAGGAGACACCTCTAGGCAATTAGAGATTCTGAACTTCCAGCTACCAAGTTAAATCAATAGAGTTTACCCACAGACTTTTTTGTATCAGCTCCTATTTTTCTGGGTCTCTGGAGACCTATTGAGAATGAAAAATAGTAATGGTTACAGGGTCTGTAGATACAGAATGGTGGCCTCCAGAGCAATTACTGCTCTTAGTAAAAGCATCACATGTCCTGCCAACCATGAATTGTCCTTGCTTTTTTCTAACAAGACTTATTAGATTCCAAGAGACCTTGAACTCAGTACTGTCAACAGTTAAGGCCAGAAAACTTTGTTGTGGGGGACTGTCCTGTGCATTATAGAATGCTTAGAAGCATCCCTACACTCTATCATTAGAGACAGAAAGCATTTCCAGCAGACATGACAACCAAAAATGTGTGTATGCATTGCCAAATATTCCCAAAATATTTGAATTGTTTCAATGAGAACCATCATTTAATGTGAGACACTAATAAATTTTGAATAGCAGAAAAATAGATAAATTTCGATGAAGTTTAATGATTTTGTTATTTTTTTGAATAAAGAACATGCATTTTGTTAAAGCAAAAACATTTTAAATGTGGAAAAATATTTAAAATACCATATTTTTGAAACATTTTAATGGCCATCTTCCCAGGCACATGGACACAAGGTTAAGAGCACACCATTTAGCAAGGTATAGGATACATAGTCTCCTATAATCCCTTTTCCTTTAAAAATCTATTATGGACATATTTCTAGTTCAGCAAATATTGATCCATTTAAATATTAATTTTAATGCCTACATCATATATTAATATGAATTAACTAGGTTCTTAAAGGTAGGCAAAGGAAGTTTCTAGATTTTCACTACCATAAAGAGCAATTCACACTCAATGTGGCCTACATATCTAGAATTTTGACAGGACACAGTTTTATAATATGAATGAGACATAGCTCTTCTTCCAAAGATATACACAAACTGATAGAAAGAATATGAACACAGAATAAAATGTGATTAGTTGCCTTAAAATAAACAGTGCAAAATGTTGGTAAAAGATGAAGAGATAACTGCTTGGAGGTCAGGGCTGTCTTCACAGATATGAGTCTAGAAGAAAGCAATGTAGAGGTCTCGACAACTTCTTCAAGGATGGTACTTATAACAATCGTGTGTTTAAATGCCTATTTTCCCTATCCTTTGCTCCTTACATGCAGGCCACGGCCAGCTTTTTTTCCTTAGGTAGCCCATGTGATGATCATAGGGCATTACACTTAAGGAAACTTCAGTGACCTTCCCCTTAATCAAGGTATTTTTCAAAACATTCCCGACTGGATAGCATTCTCTGAAGGAGTGAGAAGCAAGAATGACAGGAGCAAGAGGGCTATGTTTGAATTCCTCCAACTTTCCAAACTCAAAGACAGATCAGGAAAGAGGGAGAGAAAAGAGAAAGGTCAGTTGATACATAGCTGATTCTCCTTCCTCTTCTGAAACCTATTCAAAGAGAAATATCACTGGCTATGCAGTGGGGGCAATCAGGGATGAATTCTAAGGCTGATGCCACAATTCAGATGGTGTACATAAACAGGGTCTTGCTGAGATTCGCTTGATTTTGCTCTATAATCTGATATCCCTCCCAAATCCCCATCCATTGGTTGGTTTATGAAAAAAATAACTAAAATTTCAATTTAGCTTATTTAAATCTGACCATCTAAATATACTTTCAGGGAAAAAAAATCATTAAGACTTTACTTTAGAGTCCCACCGACCTCCACCCCAGAGCAAGAGACAGAAAGGACAGACCCTCCGACTCTTCTTGAGTTCAGGCGGGTGGAGGAAGGTCCTGGAGGCCTTGCACTGGAGTGCCGCCAGGCCCAGGTCAATCCCGCTGACATCCCCTTGAGTATGGCCAGGCTCAGGGAATTTTTGCCAACCTCTGCCCAAGCACAGGCTGGCCCAGGTGAGCCCAGCCCACACACGCAGAGCTCAGGCGAGTCTAGGAAAGCTTCACTGACCTCCGCTCGAGGATTGCCTCTTCCAACCAGCGGACCACTGCAGGAGCTCAAACTCAACCAGTTCGACACACACCAACCTGCATGGACCCAGCCCCAGGTAGCATACTTTGAGGGACAACTGCAGGTTCTAATAGCCCAACACTAAGGGGAGGCAAAGACAACCTGCAAGGATATTATAAGAATATAGGGTAGAAAATGTAATATCTCAGATCTACACTGCAAGAAAGTAAGGCAAATAGACAACATGAAAAAAAAAACAAGGGAGGAAAGTACCCCAAACAAACCAGGATTCTACAGTAACAGAACCCATGCTCAGCGAAGTTGATAAAATGTCAGAGAAGGAATTCAGAAGGTTCATAATTAAAATGATCTGTGAATCAAAAAAATGACCTAAATGAGCAAATACAGGCAAAACTTGACAACTACAACAAAGATATAAGAGAGCAAATACAGGTAGCAAAAGATTACTTCAAAAAGTGATAGAAACTCTAAAAAAAAAAAAAAAAAGTCAGAAATCCTTGAAATGAAGGAAACAATTAACCAAATAAAAAACACAATTGAAGGCATCACCAACAGACTAGATCAACTGGAAGAAAGAACTTCAGACAATGAAGACAAATTATATAATCTTGAAAATAAAGTTGACCACACAATGAAAATAGTAAGAAACCATGAACAGAACATCCAAGAAGTATGGGACAGCATCAAAAGACCAAATCTAAGAGTAATTGGGATAGAGGAAAGCACAGAGTTTCAAACCAAAAGAATGCACAACCTCTTCAATGAGATAATATCAGAAAATTTCCCAAGCATGAAGAATGAATTGGAAAATGCCAGGGTTACTGAGTTATGAATGGAGCCGGGCTCTGAGTTGCGCTTCCCTTTTTGGGCCCTAGAAGGGAATTTTTCCTGCCTGCAGGAAAGATTGCAACTCACCCGGCGGGGGGTGAGCTTAAGGACAGAAATCGCTAGATGCCTTACCTCTGTTTATTTGAACAGAAAACACGCCACATCTAGGGAGTCTTGTATATAGCACGCGAGATGCCCGAAGAACTCAAGATTTATTGAACAAGCATTGACTTAAATAGGCCTAGAACTAACCAATCAGCAAGCAAGGCGGTTCAGTCTCTCACGCTACGTCATAGCCACACCTCTTGGTTTAGCCCTGGTCCTTTAGGGCGTGGTAAGCAGTCAAACCTTGCCCCTTGGCAGACATAGTCCCAACAGGAAAACCAAATACAAGAGGCTTGTAGGACACCAAATGTACAAAATTACAACAGATCTACACCAAGACACATTATAATGAAAATGCCTAGCATACAGAACAAGGTTAGAATTTTAAAGGCCACAAAAGAGAGGAATCAGATCACATACAGGGGGAGACCAATTTGTATCACAGCAGATTTTTCAATTATTCTTAGATTTGGTCTTTTGATGCTGTCCCATACTTCTTGGATGTTCTGTTCATGGTTTCTTATTATCTTCATTGTGTGGTCAACTTTATTTTCAAGATTATATAATTTGTCTTCATTGTCTGAGGTTCTTTTCCAGTTGATCTAGTCTGTTGGTGATGCCTTCAATTGTGTTTTTTATTTGGTTAATTGTTTCCGTCATTTCAAGGATTTCTGACTGTTTTTTTTTTTTTTTCAGAGTTTCGATCTCTTTTTTGAAGTAATCTTTTGCTACCTGTATTTGCTCTCTTATATCTTTGTTGTAGTTGTCAAGTTTTGCCTGTATTTGCTCATTTAGGTCATTCTTTGATTCACAGATCATTTTAATTATGAATCTTCTGAACTCCTTCTCTGACATTTCGTCAACTTCGCTGAGCATGGGTTCTGTTATTGTAGAATCCTGGTTTGGTTGGGGTATTTTCCTCCCCTGTTTTTTCATGATGTCTATTTGCATTACTTTTTGCAGTGTAGATCTGAGTTAGTACAGATTCTTCCCTATATTTTTAATACCCTTGAAGGTTGTCTGTGCCTCCACTTAGCGCTGGACCATCAGAATCTGCCACTGACCCTCAAAGTATGCTACCTGAAGCTGGGTTCACACTGGTTGGAGCAGGCCGAACTGATTGAGTCTGAGCTCCTGTGGTGGTCTGGGGATAACCACAATGGGGTGAAGGTCTGTGGGACTGCCCTGGGCCCACCTGGGCTCAGGCCGAGTTGGCAGGTCTGTCCTTGCTGTCTCCTGCTCTGGGGCAGAGGTCGGCAGGACTGGATGGAGCCTGGGCCTGGCAGCACTCTGATGTAGGACCCCGGGACTGCCTTGGGCCCGCCTGCACTCTAAGCAGAGTTGGCGGGTCTGACCTTGCTGTCTCCTACTCTGGGGCAGAGGTCAGCGGGGCTGGCTAGAGGCTGGTCGCACACGAGCGGGCGTCGGTGGGACTGACCTGGGGCTGGCCGTGCTCGGGTGAAGGTCCACGGGACTACCTCGGGCTGGCCGGTACTCAGGCAGAGTTGGCAGGTCTGTCCTTGCTGTCTCCTGCTCTGGGGCAGAGGTCGGCGGGACTGGATGGAGCCTGGGCCTGGCAGCACTCTAACAACCAAGAATCTTATACCCAGCAAAATTAAGCTTTAGATTTGAGGATGAAATAAAAACCTTCCATGATAAACAAAAGTTAAAAGAATTTACAAGTAGAAAGCCAGCACTACAGAACATCCTTGGCAAAATATTCCATGAAGAGGACAAGAAAAACAATGATGAAAATCAACAGAGGGAGGTATTACACTAAAGGAAAAAACAATCAGAGGAGAAACCATGTCAAATTAAATACCAAAAATAAACAAAAATGGCTGGGAATACAAAACACATATCAATAATAACTCTGAATGTTAATGGCCTAACTTCAACAATCAAAAGACACAGACTAGCAGATTGGATCAAAAAAACAGACCCAACAATATGCTGCCTCCAAGAGACTCATCTCTTAGGAAAAGACATCCATAGGCTGAGGGTGAAATGTTGGGAGAAATCCTACCACTCATATGGACTGAGGAAACAAGGAGGGATTTCCATCCTCATATCAAAGAAGTAGACTTCAAGCTAAAGTCAATCAAAAGGGATTAAAAAAGGACACTACATACTACTCAAGGGAACCATACACCAACAAGACTTTAACAATTATAAATAAATATGCCCCAAACAATGGAGCATCCATGTTCATTAAACAAGCTCTCCTCAAGTTTAAGAGTCAAATTGACCACAACACAATAATTCTGGGTGTCTTTAACACATCCCTTTCACCACTGGATAGATCTTCCAAACAAAAGCTGAACAAAGAAACTATAGAACTCAAAAATACAAAAAAAAAAAAAAAAAAAAAAAACAATAAACAACTTAGACTTAACTGACCTATATAGAACATTTCATCCTTCAACAAACAAATACTTTCTTCTCAGCAGCACATGGATACTTCTCTAAAATAGACCATATACTATGCCACAAAACAACTCTTAGCAAATATAAAAAAAAATAGAGCTACTACCCTGCATTCTATCAGACCATAATGGAATGAAATTAGAAATTAATGATAAAATAAGAAATAAAAGCTACTCCAACACGTGGAGACTAAATAATATGCTACTACATAACAATGGGTTACAGATGACATCAAAAAGGAGATTAAAAAATTTTTAGAGGTGAATGAGAACACAGACACAACATATCAAAATCTCTGGGACACTATGAAGGCAGTTCTAAGAGGAAAGTTCATTGCATTGAGTTCATTCCTCAAAAGAATAAAAAGTCAACAAATAAATTACTTAAAACTACATCACAAAGCTCTAGAAAAAGAAGAGCAATCCAACACCAAAAGTGGTAGAAGACAGGAAATAATTAAAATCAGAGCTGAAATTAATGAAATTGAAACAAAAGAAACAATTGAAAAAATTGAAAAAACAAAACGTGGTTCTTTGAAAAAATAAATAAAATTGACAGACCCTTAGCCAGGCTAACAAAGAGAAGGACAGAGAAAACTCAAATTACTAACATATGCAATGCAAAAGGAAACATCACAACAAACACTATGGAAATACGGGAAATAATTCAAAATTATTTTGAAAATTTGTACTCCAACAAAATACAAAACACCGAAGGCATCGACAAATTTCTAGAGTCATATGATCTGCCCAAATTAAAGCAGGATGATATACACAATTTGAACAGACCAATTTCAAGTGACAAAATAGAGGATGCCATCAGAAGCCTACCAACCAAATAAAGCCCAAGATCAGATGGATACACAGCTGAGTTCTACAAGATCTTTAAAGAAGAACTGACACCAATACTCTTCGATTTATTTCTAGAAATAGAAAAAGAAGGAACACTTCCAACCTCATTCTATGAGGCTAATATCACCCTGATCCCCAAACCAGGCAAAGACACATCCAAAAAAGAAAACTTCAGACCCGTATCTTTAATGAACATAGATGCAAAAATTCTTAATAAAATTCTGGCAAAACGGATACAAAAATATATCAAAAATATAATACACCATGATCAAGTGGGGTTCATTCCAGGGATGCAAGGATGGTTCAACATACGGAAATCAATAAATGTAATTCATCACATCAATAGACTCAAAGATAAGAACCATATGATTATCTCAATAGATGCAGAAAAAGCATTTGACAAAATACAGCACCCCTTCATGTTCAAAACACTAGAAAAACTAGGAATAACAGGAACATATCTCAACATCGTAAAAGCTATATAATCTAATCCCCAGGCCAACATTATTCTAAATGGAGAAAAATTGAAAGCATTCTTTCTAAAATCTGGAACAAGACAGGGATGCCCTCTTTTACCACTACTATTTAACATAGTAACTGAAACGCTGGCCAGAGCAATAAGACAGATGAAAGAAATTAAAGGGATACAGATAGGTAAAGTAGAACTCAAATTATCATTATTTGCTGACAATATGATTTTATATCTAGAAGACCCAAAAAATTCCACCAGAAAACTTCTAGAACTCATAAATGAATTCAGCAAAGCAGCAGGATACAAAATCAACACCCGTAAATCTAAGGCATTTCTATATATCAGTGAGAAATCCTCTGAAAGGGAAATGAGGAAAACTACCCTGTTTACAATAGCATAAAAAAAATAAAATACTTGGGAATCAACTTAACCAAAGACGTGAAAGACCTCTATAATGAAAACTACAGAACACTAAAGAAATAAATTATGGAAGACCTTAGAAGATGGAAAGATCTACCATGTTCTTGGATAGGCAGAACTAATATTGTCAAAATGACCATACTACCAAAAGCACTATACAGATTTAATGCAATGCCAATCAAAATCCCAATGACATTCCTCATAGAAATAGAAAAAGCAGTCATGAAATTCATCTGGAAAAATAAGAGACCCAGAATAGCTAAAGCAATCCTTAGCAAGAGGATTGAAGTGGGTGGCATCACTATACCAGACCTTAAGTTATTCTACAGAGCAATGGTAACAAAAACAGCATGGTATTGGCACCAAAACAGGCTAATAGACCAATGGTACAGAATAGAGGACACAGAGACTAACACATACAATTTCAGTTGTCTTATATTAGACAAAGGCGCCAAAAACGTACATTGGAGAAAAGATAGCCTCTTCAACAAATGGTGCTGGGAAAACTGGAAATCCGTATGCAACAAAATGAAATTAAACCTCTATCTTTCACCATGCACAAAATTCAACTCAAAGTGGATCAAGGATCTAGGAATTAGACAGAGACTCTACACCTAATAGAAGAAAAAGTAAGCTCTAATCAACATGTTGGATTAGGCCCCAAGTTCCTTAATAAGAATCCTGTAGTACAAGAATTAATATCAAGAATCAATAAATGGGATAGATTCAAATTACAAAGTTTCTTCTCAGCAAAAGAAACAATTAGTGAGGTGAATAGAGAGCCTACTAATTGAGAACAAATTTTTACCACACGCACATCAGATAGAACACTAATCTCTAAAATATATAAAGAACTCAAATATCTTAACACCAAAAACATAAATAACCCAATCAATAAATGAGTCAAGAAACTGAATAGACACTTCTCAGAAGATGTACAATCAATCAACAAATACTTGAAAAAATGTTCAACATCTCTGGCAATTAGAGAAATGCAAATCAAAACCACTCTAAGATTTCATCTCACACCAGTCAGAATGGCAGCTATTAAGAACACAAACAACAATAAATGTTGGCAAGAATGTGGAGAAAAAGGCACGCTCGTACATTGTTGGTGGGACTGCAAAATGGTGCAGACAATATGGAAAGCAGTGTGGAGATTTTTGGAAAACTTGTAATGGAACCATCTTATGACCCAGCTATCCTGTACACAAAGGACTTAAAAACAGCGTATTACAGGGACACAGCCACATCAATGTTTATAGCAGCACAATTCACGATAGCTAAACTGTGGAACCAACCTAGATGCCCTTCAGTAGATGAATGGATAAAGAAAATGTGGTATATATACACAATGGAGTATTACTCAGCAATATGAGAGAATAAAATCATGGCATTCACAAGTAAATGGATGAAGTTAGAGAATATAATGCTAAGTGAAGTTAGCCACTCCCAAAAAAACAAATGCTGAATGTTTTCTCTGATATAAGGAGGCTGATTCACAGTGGGTTTGGGATGGGGAGTATAGGAGGATAGAGGAACACTAGAATGGCCAATGGGGAGGGGAGGGGGATATAGGGGGCAAAAGGGTGAAGGGAAAAAAAAAAAGATGGTAGAATGAGATGGATATCATTACTCTAAGTGCATGTATGAAGTCAGGAATGGTGTGAATATAGTTTGCATAAACCAGAGATATGTAAAAATGTGCTCTATAAGTATAATATGAAATGTAATACATTCTGCTGTCATTTCTAGCAACTTAGAATAAAAAATTAATTTGAAAAAAAAATCTTTATTACATTTCCCAGTCTGTGGAGCAGGCTTGCCTGGGACCGTGGACGTTGAAGGAGGTGCCATCATGGGTTCTCAGCCTGTAACCTGAGGCTGTCTTCTCTGACACGTGGAGGGCAGTCGCCTGCCTGACAGTGAGCAGGGCTTTCATTCCCATGGGTGACCTGTGGCCTGCGTAATTAGATGCTCTGGCCAGACCCTAGCTCATGACTGAGTCACCCAGAGCAGGGTGAAGTTACTAGGTCCTGGGAAACCTTGAAACTATCTGCCAATCCATTCCCTGAGGGTGAGAATTTATGTCTACAAGGAAAACCATAGGGAGACCCAGCAACTGGATAATTTCAGGTCCTCTCCAAATTGTTTTTGCTGATAAAATCCAAATGGAAAGTAAGGGGACTTTATTTTTGCCTGTATGAAGGGGTGAAATACCTCTGCTTTATATGCTGTTTTGTGCTTGTGAATGTAGGGTAGGTGAAGGAAAGACTATAATCTAGACAAATGACATGTCACAGGTGTGAGAGTGTGAGCAGAACATCATGGACAAATCTGTGTGCTCTTACCTTCCGAAGGTAGAGACAGCCACTGTGAGATGGTTGGGAGAGAACTTGGGGTTAGAAGACAAGGTAGCCTTTCATATGGCTCAAGGATCTTGAGAAAGACATGTATTCTCTGGATTTCTCTTTCTTTGAAAAGAAAATGGTGTATGAAGGATTCATGTAAAAGCATAGAGTGATAATAAAAGCATTTTATAAACTGTCAAAAGAAAAAGACTTTACTTTATCCCAGTCAGAATGACTAATTATAAAAAAAAAAAATAAACTCCAGAACAACAAAAAAAAAAAAACTGCTGGCAAGGATGTGGAGAAAATAAATAAATAAATAAATAAGAAAAGAAATGCTAATACACTGTTGAAGGGAATGTAATAAGTCACTATGAAAAACACTATGGGGACAAAAAACTAAAAATAAAGCTACAATATGATCTAGCTATACCACTCCTTGGTCTACACACAAAGGGAATGAGGTCAGCATAAAAAAAAGACACTTTCCTACCCATGGTTACTGTGGTACTTTTCACAAGGGTCAACACGTGGTATCAGCCTAGGTGTCCATCAACAGAAGAATGGATAAAGCAAATATGGTCTCTATATAAAATGCACTATTATTCAGACATTATTCAGCCACGAAGAATAATGAAATTGTGTCATTGTCAGTAAAATGGAGGGACTGGAGGACATGGTTTTAAGTGAAATAAGCCAGACAAAAATACTAGTATTGCATTTTTTTTCCTCTCAAATGAGATTTTTTTTTTAATTACACCAATGTAGAAGAGGGACTATTAGGGAAGGGTAAGGCTGGGCCTGGTTGGGGATGGGGAAATAGAAGTAAGGTGGATAAGATCTAAGTACATGGTATGAAATATCACAGTGAAGTAGTTTTTTAAAATAATAATAAACAAAGATGCCTCTAGGAATCATTAAGTCCCTGTTGGGTAAAACAATGCTTGATCACTTGGAGAACCTCTATTTTGTTTGCTTCTTTCCTTATGTTTGAGGCAAAGTGTGTCATTTATACAATCGCCTGTCATTGAGAAAGGGCTCTAGCTGACTGCTAGCATTTTATGTTGTAGCTGCGCCATCTGCTGGTCTCCGGAACACAGTTCCGAATGCACCCCGAGAACGTTCTGTGTGACACAGCTGCTGAATTGAGTAGTTAGCATGGGGAATCTGCCTTTTGCAGGGATAATGCTTCTGAGCTTTTCTCACCATAGCAAGGATTCTGATGGCTAGACAACCCTGAATTCATTGCCACATTCTTCTTCCTACAAATTAATACAGCAGTTCATACTACCTTATGGTTGAGTAAAGTCACTCTGCTATAAGATGGGACAGCTCATTGGATTTCAATTTAATATCAATAACACATCAAAAACTCAGGGCAAAACAGGGCTGTAAATGTGTCTTAGTGGTAGATTGCATGCCTGGCATGTCTGAGGCCCTGGGTACAATTCCCAGAATCTAAAATAGAAATGCTTTACTACTAAGCTATATTCAAGTCCTCTTACTTTGAGACAGGGTCTCATTGAGTTGCTGAAGGTCTTGCCAAGTTTCTGAGACCGGCCTAGAACTTACAGTCCTCTTGCCTCAGTCTCCCAGGTCACTGGGATTACAGATGTGCACCACCATACCTATCCATTACTGACTTCTTTGCATTGTTTTACTTTATTATTTCAATTCCTTTCTAATTTGTTCAGTCTTTTAAAAAAAAATGTTAGCATCCATTGCCCTAGAGCCTACAATTAACTTCTTAAATATATAACAATCTGTTTTTAATTCATATCATATTAGCTTCCATGGGTATACAAAAACTCAAGTCTTGTACTGTTCTAGCCACCCTGTTTATGTTGATGTTGTCACAAATATGTCTCTTTGCATTTTATTCAAGTTAACCAAAATTTATATATTTAATATTTTATACATTTGTCCTTTGATTATATTTGGATGTGAAAGAAAGTCATATGCCAGAAGTACAATTACATGGGGTTTGTATTAAGTAGTTACCTTTACCTGTGTTTTATATGCCTTCTAATGAGTTTGATTTACCGTCTAGTTTTTTTCATTGCCACTTAAAGAACTCAATTTAATATTTCCTCTAGGTTTACTAATAATGAATGCCCTTGACATTTATTTATTTGTGAAAGTCTTAATTTCTCTAATATCTATAAAAAAGTTTTTCTATCTATAAGACTTTGATTTCTATTGATTTCTATCTTTCCATATATTAAATGCCATCGCATTGTCATCAAGCCTTTTTGGTTTCTGCTAAGTAATCATATGTTCTTATTCAGAATCCTTATGCAAATCACTTCTGCCTGGCTGCCTCTGAGTTTGGTGAAATGCTTTCATGAACATGTCTGGGTTATAAGGAAATTTCAAGAACAAGAATGTCCTCTTTTACCAGAACCAACTCAGGGAAAAAAAAAAAAAGAGAGACAAGAAAGGCTGCCATTGTGTCATTTTCTAAGAATCCCTTGAGTTTTAGCTACCAACTTCAGGAAAAGCCCTCATCTCCTCCTTCTCTCCTATGGTTTGCATCATGTTGGTACCTTTCTAGCTTTAGACAAATGATCACCCTGCTAGACCAAGAAGCCAGCTAATCCTTTCCATGAAGTGAATATAATGGTTTTTTTCTCACCAATTTGAAGGAAACATTAAGATTGCTCCAAACATTATCTGATTCTTTCTAAACACATGTCTTCATATACAGACATATTCTTTTCTTAAGGGCTTACATTTTAATAGGGATTAATCGGTTTTGGAACCTATGCTGTTTGATAAGCTGAAGTTTTGAGTTCTGAATTAATTTTTAACTTCTGGAATCATATTACCTACTGTTACTCTAAACAGAAGTGTAGTGAGGTTTTTTCTTTTTGAAATATGAACTTTTTTGGTTATCTTTAAAAAATTTGGTGTCAACTTTAGTCAAACTTAAATACACTGAATGGAATCTACAAAAGTGAGACATCTCAGACCTTTCTTGATATTACAGCTTTTGTTTTCCAGTGGCCAAAATACCAAAATACCTATTGTATTTATGGATTAAAAACTGCTTACCAAGCCCATTATTACACCTCCTCTTGAAGATGATAGTGTTTTATGTGGCAAAATATTTGGACTCATTCTGGTGAAAGAGTCATGAAGTCAATAGGCCAGGTAATCCTGACTCTGTCCAGGACTTCAGCTCTGCCTAATCTTCCTGCTGGATATAGTCCACTTGAAACACATTTGGTCAGAATCCTCACCTTGAACAGGTTCTATTCCCTAAATAGCTCTGCCCATGAGCAAGTTCTTCAGCAGGTTTCTATCTTATCTGACCATCTGCAATGACTCTTGCATTTGTATCTATTCTCTACCTTTGCTCTCAGTGTAGCCTCTTGAGACCTGTGGCCACTCCTCACACTTTCTTAGCCATTCCATGACCTGTATGTCATTGTGTAGTATGATGTGTGACTCGAGTGTGCTAGATATCAGTAATTAAGACTGGGCTATAAAAAAGAGACATTGCAGTTAACCTATTTACAGATACTCTGTGAATTAAAATGATGAAAGAGATGTAGTTTTTTAATGTATTGTTATATGACAATTTTGAATTTTGTGGAAAAATGGAAGCATGTCTAGTCTGTGATGATGATTTACCTTGCTCAAAACACTCCCTAGTAAAAGACCTTAGGCAGCAAATTTCATAAATAAAATAGGTTCTTTTCACATATCATTTTGGATGCTGAAAGTCCATCACCCAAAAATTCTGTTAATTTTTCTGTGATTTCTTTGGGTGATGGAAAGTCATTAGAATCACTTGCAAAGAATTGAAGTCAACTGGCTTAAATATACTCAGAGGTACAAAGAAAAACATGGACAAAATATAAAGCAAACAAGGCTAATGATGTCTCCTAATATAATGAATATAAAGAAAGACAAAATTATAAAAAGAAATAAAAACAGAAATTCTGAAATTGAGCATTGCAATAACTTAAATGAAGAATCTGCTAAAAGTTTCAGTAGCAGAGTCAGGCAGAAGTAAGAATCAGAGAACGTTAATTTAATTTTTGGTAGAAATGTAGACATTTTGAAACTCTAGTGTGGTAACATTGCAAATCAGTATATGCCTCATGCTCATGATTTTTTGACTGATTGATTTTGATGTGAGTTGTAATTGTTTAAGGGAATTTTTGAAACCTTTTTTGGAAAAACAGTATCTGAATGTATGGTCTTAAATACATCTTTTCATTGGCTTAATGTTGGGACATTCTGTCAATGCCTAACCAGGCCCCTTATCATTCTGCCTTACCCTTCACTTCCTGCTTGTACTGAGCCCAAGGATCAATGAGAGGTATAACACTGGGTCTTACCAGGCTTTTTCTGGGGATATATCCTGCTCTGGAAATACATGTATCTTTTTCAAATTCCCATATACAGGGAAGTTTCAACTTGTTAATTCCCCACAAAATTTCTCTCACCAATCTTTCCTCTCAAGTTTTCAGTTTCTGATTTTCCGCATAATCTCTTCCCACAGACAACAGTGGATTATTGCTCACTTGCCTCTCAATGTTTTCAAAGAATTTCCTCTACATAGCCATTTTGGGGCTTGAGAAAGCTCTGAGATAGGCAAAATGAAAGTGCCTTTCATTTGTCCTACAGTTGTACTCAGACAAGTCCAAAACGACAACAAAGTCTTCACTGCTCCCTTTAGAACCAGGGATAAGGATTCTACACTGGGAAAAGGGGCTACTATCTTTAAAACTTCTAATTCAGCAAAGGAGAGTGGGCTGAAGGCAAGTATAAATGCCACAAAAATCACTACCATTTCTTCATCATCATCACCATCATCATCATCATCATTATATTAGGGATTGAGCACAGGGACACTTTACCAAAAATCTGTACCTCCGGCCCTTTTCATTTTTGAGACATGGATTCGCTAGTTTTCTGAGGCTGTCCTAGAACATGTAATCCTTCTGCCTCAGACTCTGAAGTAAGTAGCACTGCACATATGTGCCACTCTACCTGGCTATACACTGCCATTTCTAAGCTGTCTTTTTCTTGATTCAGAACTCAGTGGATTGTTATAAACTTTGACTATTTTCCAGAAGTTCAACAAAAATAATATGATAATTTTTATTTGCTTCTCCATAGTTTCAGTGAAAGTGTGGGTACCTGGAATCACTTATCTCATCATATATAATGTGACCCCTATGTAACTTATATTTAAATAACACATGGAATTTGTTATGTGTTAAATTGGATAAACATTTTTAACCAATTGATGTGTGATTATAAACACAAACAGAAGTCAAAAATGACTATTTGGAGCCTGAGCAAGATACATCCTGATATAAGATGAATTTGAAGTGCAAACAAAAGTTGGGAAAGTAGTTGATGAGTATAATTGGGACTTCTTGATTTGATCCACCTTCATAGGGAATTCTGGCTGCTTAAGAACACATCTGTGTCTTAGCCTAATCCCTAGACTAGCTCTCAAAATGCATACCTTCATTCCCTCACCCCAGAATTCTCTCCCCAACAACCCTATAACTACCCCCAAACTCCTGGCTGGCCCCTGTCCAGATATTCAATTCTTTTCTATCTAGACTACAGATTTGTCAATCCGTTGAGCCACAATTAGAATAAATTATACACTATTCTACATATGGACCTTAATTATAACCATGTTCTTAAACTTCCCTTTATAATTGAAGAATTTTGTTTGTGTTATCAGTGACTTGGAATAAAGCTTTACAGAAGTGATTGTAAGTCATTAGTTTCTCCATGTAATACTATAAATTTCTGCTGCATCTTACAATGGATATTATTATTATATTTTATATTATGTATATAATATTCACATAATATTATGCATAATATTATATATACAATATATACTATACATAATGTTATATAATATATTATATTATTATCATTATTTTGATACTGGGAATTGAACCTAAAGGTGCCTTACCATTAAGCTATATCCCCAGTCCTTTTATAATTTTTTGCTTTTGAGATAGGATCTCACTAAGTTGCTTAGAGCCTAAGTTGCTGAGGCTGACCTCAAACATGTAATCCTCCTACCTCAGCTTCAGATGCTGGGATTACAGGCATGCACCACTGTACCCAGTCTGGACTTCATTTTTTAGCACAGTTACATTAACACAAAAAATCAAGTGGAAGATACAGAGAGTCCCCATATATTACCTACACATGTATAATCTGTCTCATTGTCAACAGCTACCAACACAATGGTACATGTTGTATAAATAATGAACCTGCACTGACATCAAAATCTATAGTTTGAAGTATCATTCATTGTTGGCGTCATGTAATCTGAGTTTTGAACAAATGTATAATGACATTTTTGCACCCTTACAGCATCAAATGAAATGGTTTTACTGTTCTAAATATCTTCTGTTCTTCAATTCAATTCCACCTCCAAACTAAACTTGTTCTACATCTATAGATCTGACATTTACAGAATGTTGTATAATTAGAATTATAAAGTAGGTGTCCTTAATAGATTTGATTTTTACCATTTAATAATTTCATTTAAGTGCCTTCCATGGTTTTTCATGTTTTCACAGGTCATTTTATTTTAGGGCCATCATCTGTATATTCCACAGTTTACTTGTCCATTCTACTACTAAAGGACACCTTGGTTGCTTCCAATTTGAAAAATTATAAATAAATCTTCTATAAAACAGACACATGCATGTTTTTTTCTGTGGACATATTTTTCAATACCTTGGTACATACCAAGGAATTCAATTGCTGGGTTCTATGGAAAAAGTGTTTAGTTTTACAAGAAACTAACCCATCTTCATAAGTGTCTTTTCCTGTTTGTATTCACGCCAGTAATGAATGATACTTCCTCAAGCTCCACTTTCTCTACAGCATTATGTGTTCTCAGGGATGTGAATGTTGGCCAGCCTAATAGTAATGGTACCTCACTGTTGTTTTAATTTGTGTTTTCCTGATGATACATGATGTGAATCATCTTTTTGTATGCTTATTTGTATATTTTCTTTGTAAAGTGTCTGTTACTTAGGTTATTTATTTTCATATTGTTAAGTTTTAAGTGTCTTTTGTATATTTTGAATAATACTTTATTAGACATGTCTTATGATTATTTTCTCTCAGTCTATGACTTGCCTTCTTATTCTCTCTACAGTGTCTTCACAGAGAGATTTTCACTTTGAGTGAAGCCCAGCCCATCAATTCTTTCATGAATTATGCCTTTGGTGTTGTATCTAAAAAGTCATTATCATACCTGGAGATACCTAAATTTTCTCCTATTTGATCTTTTAGTGCTTTGAATCTTTGTGTTTTAAATCTATGTCATGTTCCTTTTTGAGTTAATTTTTAATTTTGAATGCTGTAAGGTCTACATAAAGATTGTTTCTGTATATGGATGTGTAGTTGTTACAGAACCTTTTGTTGAAAAGACTACATTTTCTCCACTGTATATCCTTTGCTCTTTCACTAAAAAATATTTGATCATATTTATGCAGATTTATTTTTAGGCTCTTGTCTGTTCCATTGATCACTTAGAAATACTTTCATCAATACCACCCTGCCTTGATTGCTGTAGCTTTGCACTCAGTCCTGAGGCCTGGAAGTGTCAGTACTCTAACTTTGCTCTTTCAGTGTTATGTTGGTTGATCTGGGTCTTTTGCCTTCCTAAATGTTTTTTCCATATATACAAAATAATTTTCTGGGGTTTTATTAGAGTATCTCTGAATATGTAGATCAAGTAGAAAGAAACTAAGATTCTAATGATATTGACCATGGAGTATGTCTCCCCATTTATTTAGACATTCTTTAATTTCTTCCAACAGGGTTTTGTAGATTTCCTCATATATTTTGTTTCATTTATATCTAAGCTTTTCTTTTATAGGGGAGGTTTCTAATGCAAATGGTTATATGTTTTTAAGTTCTAACCCCATCTCTTTTTTTTCTGGTATACAAGAAAGCAAAATTTTAATATTAATCTTATATCCTGAAATCTTGTTATAGTCACTTATTAGTTCAGAGAGGTTTTCATTATTGTTTTTTCTTTGGGATTTTCCACGTAGACAAACATGTCATCTGTGAACAAAGGTAGTTTTGTTTATTTCTTCTCAATATGACTATGTTTTATTCCCTCTTGTGTATCATTTTATTACCTAAGACTTCTAGTAGGATGTTTAATTAGAGTGATGAGAAGGGAAATCCTTTCTTTGTTTCTTATCATAATGGGAGAGTACCTAGTCTCTCCATTTTGAATATTATGGTAGCTGTATAGGTTCTGTAGATACTCTTTATCACATTGAGGAATTTCAATCTCTGTTCCTACTTTGTTGAGAGTTTTTATTCATGATTAACTACTGTATTTTTTCCAATGCATTTTTGTTGGTATAATTATGTGATTTTTTAAATTCAATCCGCTGATGATATGTTATGTTAATAGATTTTCAAACATTGAACCAGTTTGGAATACCTGGAATCAGTCCCAGTTGGTCACTGTGTAGAGTTCTTTCAGACACTGTTGAATTTGATTTGCTACTCTTTTGTTTATGAGAGAGAGTGGTTTCTAGCTTTCCTTTGATGTACTATCTTTGATTTTGGTATTAGGGTAATGCTAGCCTCACAGAACCACTTAGAACTACTTTCTGTTTCTTTCTTGTGGAAGAGTTATAAAGAAAAAGTGAAATTTCTTCCTTAATAGTTAGCATAATTTCCCTGTGAATCAAACTGAGCTTGGTGTTTTCCATTTTGAATGCTTATTCATCATCAATTCAGTTTCTTTAACACATACAGGACTATTAAGATCAACTGATTTATTTATCTATCTATTTATTTATTTATCTATTTGATTATTTATTTATTTTTATTTTCCTGCATAAGGAATTGAACCTAGGGCTTTATATATTGCTTTATATATTGCCAGCAGCTCCCCTAACACTGAACTACACCCCAGCCCTGTCTATTTTTTCCTTGGGTAATCTTGGGAAGATTGTATCTTTCACACAATAGGTCCACTTTCTCTAAGTTATCAAATTTGTTGGCATAGGGTTATTCATAGACTTGTTTATACTCCATTATTCATATTTCATTCCTTTATTATCCTTTTAATATCACTGAGATCAGTAGTAGTGACCACCTTATTATTTTTGATATTAATGATTTGTGTACTTAAGGTGTTTTACCCACTTTTCTTTGAACTTTTTTCAAAGAACCAGATTTTGGTTTCATTGATTTTTTTTTCTAGTAATTTCCCATTTCCCATATTATTGGTTTCTGCTTTAAGTTTTATTGCCCCTTTTCTGTTGCTTCTTTGGATCTAAATGTCTCTTCATTTTCTAATGTAAATGGAGAAATGTTTCCAAGTAGAAGAGTAAATTATTGATTTCAGATTGTTTTCTTTTCTAACACATATATTTCATGCTAAAAAATTCCTGCTGACCCCTGCTTTCAGTGTATCCCACAAATGTTGATGACTTTCTGCTATGATATGAAAGCCTTCATATATTTACATATTGCAAATGAATCCCCACTGTGGTGATGTGAACTTTGGGGAAGTAATTAAGTGATGGAGGTGCTTCATGAATGATCAGTATCATATAAAAGGGCTAGATGGAACAAGTTAGGTACTTATCAGCACGAGATGAGAATGATTATAAAATGGTGTCTTGGTTCATTTTGCATTGCTATAACAGAATACCTGCAATTGGGCCATTCATAATGAACAGAAACATTTGGACCATAGTTCTGGAGGCTGGTATTTCCAAGTTCAAGGTGCTGACATCTGACAAAGACCATCTTTCTGTGTCATCACATGGCTAAAAGCAAAAAAAAAGAAAGAAAGAAAGAAAGAAAAGGAGGCAAGGCAAAGGGGACTAAATTCCCTCTTTCATAATGACATTAATCTCTCACATGAGGACTCAACAATGGCATTTGTATTCCAACATGAGTTCTAGAGAATACAAACATTCAAACCACAGCATTTCACCCTGACCACTTAAAACTCATGTACTTTTACATACAAAATATGTGTATGTCATCCCAATAGCACCAACATTTCCAAAGTCTAGAGTCTCCTCTGAAATGTATATGGGAAAAATTAAAAGCACAATTTATCCTCAGGCAAATTCTCCAGATGTGAGCCTCTGAAATCTAACAAGTTTTCTACTTAACGAAATGCAGTGGTGGGACTGGTACTCTCATCCCAAAAAAAGGGGCAACAAGAAAAGAAAAAAGGAATAACAGCGGACAAGTCCTACAGAGACTGAACAACACTGAATCATAATGTTACCAAGCAGAGGTTTTCTCAATTCTTGTCTTTCTGCAAAAAGGATTTCAGTCAAGAGATACACAAATAGAAAAGGCAAAAATTGTTTATTTAACAAATGGAAATAATGTTCAGAGGTACATGGAGCAGGCCATCTACAAGACAGGAAACAGCCTAGGGTTTCCCATGAGGTGAAATATTTGTTCTCAGAACCTCTCTTTTCATGATTTTATAATTGTGGCATATACTGTGATTTCCCAACAGGGCTTTGTGCATCTGCTTTAGTGTTTACATGTTAGATTTTTTTTCCAACATAGTCCCTATTCTTTTTCTCCAGATCGACAGGGAGCTATCTGTTCACAGGAAGGCTGTCCCTGGGTGGTGTCATGGCCACTTGGATACCACCCAGGGGCAGATTCTAAATTTCCTTTCTCCATCTCCTTTGCTCATGTCAATCTAACTACTCATTCTGTAAACCTTGGGGAAAATCTCCTTTAACTCCATGTCCAACCTCTGGCCATTATGAGGTAGAAGGTGGATCCCTCAGACTTCAGGCAGTCCTGTTCCGGTAACTTTGATGGGCTCAGCCCAAAGAGTAGCACTCATTTGTTGGTGTTTTATGCCTGAAACTCCCTCAGGCTGGCATTGCACACTTGTGATGTTACTGGAGGTTTACAAAGTGGATTGATTGCTCTGGGACCTTAAGTGAAAGGCCTTAAAATCAGTGTGCTACCTGGATCCAGAAAACAATGAGGCAGAGATGGCCAACGAGAGCAGGTTTATTTCAAAGTGGTAACAAAAACAAAATAAATGACAAATAATTCAGTTATGAAGGCAAACCCACCAAAATTATAGCAGATTACTTAGTAGAAACTCTTAGGGCTATGAGGGCATAGAATGCTATGTTTCAAGCCCAGAAAGAATAGCTACAAGCCAAGACTCCTGTACTCAGTAAAGTCATCCTTCAGAATCAAAGTCAAAATAAATAACTTCCAAGACAAACATAAACAAATTACTGACCACTAAACCAGTATTACAGAAACTACTTAAAGTAATTGTACACACAGAAAAGTAATACAAATTCAATCAGGAGAACACATGAAAGAATAACTCTCACAGGAACAGTAGAGCAGCAAATGAAAGACAGGAAATGATCAAATATTATTAATTTAGTAAACTATCTAAACTATAAGATGAATATGGGAGAAGTAATGATCACAAACCATTTGAAAGAACTGCAATAGGAAAAAAAATTACAGAAATTAGTATATCCCTTTCAATGATAACACGAATGTAAATGATATTAATCCTCTAATGAAAAGACACAGACTGGCTGATTAGATTATGAAATAAGTCCCAACAATCTGGTGCTTGCAATAAACTCACCTCACCAACAAAGACATTTATACTGAAAGTGAAAAGATGGAAAAAGTTATTGCAAGAAAATGGAATCTGAAACTTAGCAGAACATATACAACAAATTGACTTCAAGACAAAATTACTCTGAAGAGTTAAGAAAGTTACTACATATTGTTAAAGGGAACAATGCATCAAAAAGATGTATTGTTTATAAGTGTAGATACACCAAACATCAAGTTTATAAACAAATACTACAAGATCTAAAGGAAAACATAGGCCCCAATACAGTAATAATGGGTGAATTCTGTACGTCACTATCAACAATAGATTATTAAGACAAAAAAAAAATCAACAAAGAAACATTAGAGGTAAATTATGCTATGCAAAAATAATGGACTTTACAGGCATCTTCAGAATATTCCATCCAGGCTTTAGAGTACACATTCCTTTATCTGCTTATGAAACTTGTTCCAAAGTAGATAATATTTTAGCTCATAAACAAAGTCTTTTAAAAGAACAAAATAATTAAAGTAATGTCTTATATTTTGTTGGATTATAATGGAATGAAACTAGAAATCAAAAGCTAAAGAAACCACAAAAAATGTAGAATACATGAAGATTGAAAAATACAATTTTGAATGCTTCTTGGGTCTTTGAAGAATTTAGGGGAAGGGATTAGAAAAGTCCTAGAGTCAAATTAAAATGTAAACACAGCATAATAGAGTCTGGGAGATGCAGGAAAGTGGTACAAAGAAAAAAGTTTGACAACGAATAGATTACATTTTAAAAACTGGGAGATCGCAAATAAACTGTTAATGTTCCTCAAAGTCTTACAAAAACAAGACCAAAGGAAAACTAAAGTCAATAGAAGGAAAGAAGTAAGAGATTTGAGCTGAACTAAATAAAATAGATATGAAAATAATTACGAATGATCAATGAATCCAAGAGTTCACTCTTCTAAAAAATAAATAAGTATGACAGACACTTAGAAGCAAAACTAATGAAGAAAGAAAGAACCAAAAAACACTGAGTACAGGACACCCAATGGTCTTAAGTTAGTGTCACTCTGCTGGACCCAGTTGGTTTTCCTCAGCAGCTAATCCCAAAGATGAGAATATGCTGGGGTTTCTAATCCCTATAGTAATCTAAACTCAGAAAGTAGCTCCATTTTACAGATGACTCTTGGCTGTCATGAGCCATCTGTGGGCTGTGTGTGGACTATGTTCACATAGTAGCCTAATGAGGGGCTAAGTCTGGCCTAGGGAACCTCATGTGGCATCCCAACAGGGATTGATTGCCTGGTGCAGGTGAACTTCCCCCTGAAGCTCTGCCAGAGATCCCAACACTGCACCTGAGATGGGTGTGATCTGCCAACATGTCAACCAACCTGCTGACTGCAAGACATCAAGAAGCAAGACTCCACCCTTGAAACCTTATCCTGCCTTTGATGTCCCCTGATGTAAATAAAGCAAGTGTGTGCTCATTTTACCAGAGTCTATATGCTTCATCCATCTGATCAGCTTGCCCATCCTGCCCCTGCTTTTGAAACCACTTTCTGTGTCTTATGGTTTTTACATCATTCTATTTTTCTTAGCTTCTATTTCTCAACTAGCCCATTCCACCAAGGGGAACACCACTTCCTCCACCTGTGCAGAATGTGGGCAAGACCTGGCTATAAAACCTGGGGGTTCACTTTTAAAAGTAAATCTAGTGCATACATTTCACCTAGATACCAATTGCCTTTGTCCTTCTCTGTGAAGAGAAGGCAAGTACTGGGCACCTCTATTCAGGTATCTTGTCCTCTACTCTGATATTCTTCACCAGGGTCTCAGGATAAGATGGTCTAAAGAATAGCTTCAAGTCCTGAGAGGATGGGAAATAAAAGGAGTATACTGATGGGTGATAACTCTGGAACTGAAGAGAATAAAAATGGATCCTCCCAATATAAATATCTTCAGAACTAAGCATTTAAACATGGAGCATAGTTGGAGAGATTTTTGAGGTATTTATAATGGGAGGAGAGATGCCTTCTTCGTGTTTAGAACTGGAAATTGACTGTGAGTAGAAGTATTTTGGAGGTTCTGGGCTTGAGAATATAATCAGATTTAAAGGCTCCTAAAATAAACAGAAATATTAAGAGCTTGAAATTCGTCTTTCCATGGAAACTGTATATTCTTTCCATGGAAACTGTATTAGGGTTTTATAGAAATATTATTATAAAAAGGGTATTTATTAGATGGCTTACACAACCAGTAGCTAGATAGTCCCCAAAGGCTGTCTGCAGGCTGGAGAGCTGGAAAAACGAGTAGCTGTGTCGTCCAAGAGACTGAAGCCTCAGAACAAGAGGTATTAATGATCTTCCCTAGTCTGAGACTTCTGGAAGGCTTCTGGAAGCTCCCTGAAGAATCACTGGCAAAGTCCACTTTGGGAGGGTGAAGGAGCAAGAGTCTAATATTAGGTGATCGCAGAAGCAATCAAAAACACATTCAAGAAGAATGGAGCTTGCATCTGCTTTCTGATCCTGAATATCACAATAAACTTGGCTAAAAGCCACCAGCAATACCCATGCCAATTCCTGAATGCTATGCTGCCTAGGAATTTCTTACACCAGATTAAGAAGTTTATCAGTTTTAAAGTAAGCCCCACAGAGAGTCTTAGGTCATGGGCAAAATGCAGACAATTTCTCAGCCAGAACATAATACAAATAGCATCTACTCCAAATACCAATGGTGTCCTCCTTTTCCTCTAAACCCTCTCCAGCCCTTTCATAACTGTTCATGATTCTGTTGGAATTCTGGTTTTCTGTGTTCCCACCAGAATCAACCATTAAGTTCCGCTTAAAACATTCTAAAGCGTTCACACCTTGTACTGTTAAGTATCTCAAAATTCCTCCCACCAATTCCAAAAAGCTCAGAAGTCTTCTGAACCCCATGGTCAGGTTAGTCATAGCAGTGACCCCACTTCTCAGTGACAGTTTCTGTTTTAGTCAGCTTTTTCACTGTTGTAACTAAAAAGACACAACAAGAAAAATTATAGAGGAGGAAAAGTTTATTTGAGGGCTTTCAGTTGGAGAGGTCTCAATCCATAGACAGCAGGCTCCATTCCTCATGGCTCAAGGTGAGGCAGAACATCATGACAGAGGGAAGCAGCAGAGGAAAGTGGCTCATGCCATAGGAAGCAGAGAGAGAAGTTTCCACTTGCCAAATACAAACATATATCCCAAGCCCACACCTAATTCCCACCTCCTCCAGCCACACCCCACCACTTCAGTTATCACTCAGTAAATCCCTATCAGGGGATTAATTCACTGATTGGATTAAGACTCTCACAACCCAATCATTTCTCCTCTGAACTTCTTGCATTCTCACACATGAGCTTTTGGGGAATATGTCATATCCAAACCATAACAGAAACTATACTAATCCATTTTCAGAATAATAAACCTGTCCTTGCTCTTGTTTTTGTGGCTGTGTACCTTTGACATAAATATAAGAACCAGAGGAGACAGGATGGTAGATGAATGGGAAATGGATTTTCTCACACCTGGATGACAGAGGACTCAAACAGCAAAAAAAATAAATAAATAAAAATAAAGTGCTTCTCTGGTTAAAAGGTACATAAAAAATAACTCTTCCCTGCTACTAAATATTGGCCAGACAGCCTTGGAGTCTGGAAATTTGGGGCATATCAGATGAGAATAAGGAGCAGAATTGGAACTAAGTTTCTGGTGGGAGTCGGGGAAATTAGTACCAAGTTTGAAAAAGACTAAGAAGTTCTGCAGACAGTCTTGGTGTAGAGAATTCAACAGTCAGAGGGGTAGTTTTCCTTGTACTAATCCAGAGGATATTTAGATCATTAAACTGATGCACAAAAGTCACCCAGTGTCTGCCTGCTGTACATGGGAAACCTAACTTGGAGAAATTTGGGGATGTCCGTGCTTTGGTGGGGGGTGCCAACTCAAACCAGGAAATCAGATTCATGAGTTTGAGCCTAAGTCCAATATATGAACCCAGGAGACCCCAGCTATGAGATCTAGACTGAGCCTAGAAAAATCAGGAGAATATCTGGAATGGAGAATTCCTGGCATGGAGAGCACTTTACCTGGGGTTAATACAGATTGGAGTGGACAGAGAAAACCCATCTTCCCCCACTCCCTGCTGCTCACAGGACCAGCAGCAACAGCTAAATAATCTGAATGGTTGGGAGTGATTGGAAATTAGCACTGGGGCAGCCTCAAGGTGCCAGAAAGGACAATATGTGCTAACAACAAAGTGGAGATGGACTGGCACCCCCTACACAGAAGTGGAGCCCTGGGGAGACTTGCAGGGTACAGTCTTGGAGGAGCATTGATTCATTAATGCCCAATAACTCTCCATGCAACAAAACACCTGGGCAATACTAGACATAATCCCGACCCCCAGAAGCTTCACTTTCAGAAACTCATCATATAGAACACAGCTGCACCTATACCCTGGAAGTGAAATTGACAGCATCTTCCACAGCTCCCCAACACCATCCCTCTCAGTAAGGCAAGCTAAGAAATGGAAAGAAAGTTTGGCACAGGCAGCTAGCATACACTCTCATTGATTATTCTGGGTATTTTAAATTTAATTTTTATTGCATGTGAACTGATTGATACATGATGGACATTTACACATCTGTACATATACATTTTCTTTCTTTCTCATTTTGAGGGTTAGTAGTTTTGATTAGTATATTTTGGATTGATTTTTTATTTTCTGTTTCACAATTCTGTTTGTCTTTGTTTCTATTTCTCTCTTTTCTCTTGCTAACAGAAAAACACTATTGTTCCCTCTATCACTCTTCCTTTCATTCTTTTACTTTAATTTTTTCTCCTCCCCCTTCATAAAAAACACAATCTAGGTCATATCTGCATATGCCCTATTTACCTCTTGAAAATAAAAACTCTTTTCTACCACCCATCTCTTCTTCTTTTCTCTTAATGAACTCTATCTTTAACTTCTCCTAACATGAATTGGTTTATAAAACACAAGATCCCAAAACGAATGCTATAACAACAATTAATACAATGGAAGTCATAGAAAACACCTATTGTTTGATTTAATGCCAGATATATTTTATGACTACTTACTGTCTTTACTGATAGAAGTTGCAGGACATGCCATTGCTGTTTATTGTGTCAATTAACTTTGTAAGTGTCAAAATTGGCATTAAGTACTTAACTTAGTGCTACATATTGTGTGGATAGTTGGTTGCAACTGTTATTTGGCTCTCCCCTAATCTGTGAGGCAGAGAAAACCTACTGTATCACTAAAAGCACATAAAATAGAACCTCTACTGTTTCAGATCCATTTGGATAGATAGGTAAATATACAAACAACATGAAAAAGAAAGGGAACAAATCATTCCAAACAAACCAGAAAAGCTCAATAGCAGACTCCCCTGACACCACAGTGAAGGAAATGTCTAAAAAGAAATTTAGAAAATTTATACTTAAACTGATTTATATGATAAAAGATGATGTAATAAGTGAAATCAGAGAGAAGATACCAGAAGTGAAAGATCACTTCAATGAGGAAATAGAAATTCTGAAGAAAACCAATTGGAAATTCTTAAAATGAAGGAATCAATAAACCAAATGAAAAATTCAGCAGAAATCATCACCTATAGTCTAGACCACTTGGAAGACAGATTTTCAGGCAATGAAGACAAAGTAAATAACTTTGAAAATAAAGTTGATCATGAAAGAAGATGTTAAGAGGCCATGAACAGAATTTTTTTAAAATATGGGATAACATTAAAAAGCCAAATCTAAAATTCCTAGAGGTAGATGAAGGTTTGAAGATACAAAACAAAGGAATGCACAAACTTTTCAATAAAATAATAACAGAAAATTTCCCAAATCTTAAAAATGAAATACAGGAGGCATACAGAACTCCAAATGTACAAAAATACAACAGACCTAGTCTTATGCATGTCATTATGAAAATGCCTAACATACAAAATAAGGACACAGCTAGAGAAAAATGACTGGTCACATTTAGGTAATCTAATCTGGATCTGAACTGATTTCCAAACCAGACCCTAAAAGCTAGACAGTCTTGGAATAATATATGCCCAGCTCCAAGAAAAATGGATGTGAACCAAGAATACTCTATCCTGCAAAAGTAGACATCATATATGAAGATGAGGTAAAAACCTTCCATGATAAATAAAAGTTGAAGAATTTACAACTAGAAAGCCAGCACAACAAAACATACTCAATAAAATATTTCATGAGGACCCAGCCACCAGGTCGCCTGGCCTCCAGGGCCCAGAGAAGCAGCTCCCTGCTGCTGCACACAGGGCCCGACCTGAGGTAAAGCCCCCTCCACTCCTAAGGGAACTGTGACCTGCCCAGCTGCAACCTGAACAAGAGGTCTGGGGAACTGCTGTTGAGCCCGAGAAGAACACTGCCATCTTTGAAGAAAGCAGTGGCTGACTAGGACAAAGAAACAAGGAAGAAAGTAAAAGCACCTGCAGACATCCAGGGATCCACCAGCGCTCTGAGAACAGCACACACCTGGGTGAGACAAGGACAACCAGCAGAGGAGGGTGTGTCTGAGACTAGCGCAGTGGCAACAAGAAGCTACAACTGTGGGTGGGCGTGGGGAAAGGGTGCCTTCTGGAGGGTCCCTTTCCCGGTGCCATTCATCTGCTAACCCACAATTCCCCTGAGCCACTCTTCCGCTGTGCCATTCTGCCACTGGCCAAAGGTGCAGCCTGGACTCCACTTACAGGATTGCTGACTTTCTGGATGTGATCCAAGACAATTGGCTTAAACTGGAAGGGAAAAAAGAAAGGCTTCCCAGGGTATGTTTTGTTTGAGACTTGTTCCTGGGTTCAACTTTTTGTTTGTTTGTTTGTTGTGTTGTGTTTTGTTTTTTTTTGTTTTTGTTTTGTTTTGCTTTGTTTTGTTTTGATTGACAGTGTGTTTGTTTCATTCTGCTCCTCTTTTCTTTTTTTCTTCCTTCTCACTTTTGTATCTTTTCTTCTTCCTTCATCATCCCTATTTACACCCTGCCATTACATACTCAACAGAGGCAAAAACAAGTTATATGCAGAAATTGGGATTTCTAGAACAGACGCAATTGAACTATATAGCAATGTGGTGTTATATATAGGTTATTCTCTATTTTCTTGACTCACTCTCTCTCTCCTCTCTCTTACACTAATTCCTACTCCTTTGTCATTTTTTTCTTTCTTTTCCATCTTTATTTCTTCTCTCAACAGCTGCATAAGTTAGGTTTATATATAAATTGGTCTTTCCACCTAATCGTTCACTCCATTCTCTTTTCTCTCTCGTATGATGATTCTAAACCACTTCCATAGAACTCTCTTTTCATACTTTCTAAGAAAGAAAAATTCAATACACTCACTTGCTTCTTCGTAAACATATCACCTCTGTGTCAATACTTGAAACTATAAAACCCCATCAGAAGTGTACAGAGTAAATTGGAAACAATATCTGGGTGAGCTAAATCTGTACATTGTGATCAAACTGGGATTTTCTGAATAGAAAGTGTTTGATTTTAAAGTGTAAAGGAAATATAAGGGGACCTGACAGCATTGTACTACAGGAGCAACATAGGCTTTAAGGTAAAATTGAAATAGTCAAGGTCCCACAGCGCAGGAAGAAAAGACACACAAGCAATATGAAGAAACAAGGGAAGAAAGTGACACAAACAAATCAATATACCTCCTCAGTAGATTCCATGGCAAGCATAGTTGGTGAAATGCCAGAGATGGAATTTAGATATCACATATTCCAAATGTTTATGGAAGTTAAGAATGAACTCAAAAATGAGATGAGGGAGCAAATACAGGTGGTAAAAGATCATTTTGACAAAGAACTCCAAAAACAAATACAGGAAGTAAAAGATTACTTCAATAGGGAGATAGAGGCTCTAAAGAGAAACCAAACAAAAATTCTGGAAATGAAAGAAGCAATAAACCAAAATAAAAGTTCAATCAAAAGCATCACCAACAGAGTAGACCACGTGGAAGAAAGAACCTCAGACAATGAAGAAAAATATATATCCTAGAGAAAACCCTAGATTACGCAGCAAAAATGGTAAGAAATCAAGAACAGAACATTCAAGAATTATGGGACAACATAAAAAGACCAAATTTAAGAGTGATTGGGGTAGAGGATGGGGCAGAGTTTCAAGCCAAAGGAATGAGAAATTTATTTAATGAAATAATTACAGAAAATTTTGCAAACTTGAGGAATAAATGGGAAAACCAAGTTCAAGAGGCTTACCAAACACCAAACAAACAAAATCACAACAGATCCACACCAAGACACATTATAATGAAAATGCCTAATATATATATACTGAGCAAGGAGAGAATACTAAAAGCCACAAGAGAAAGGAAGCAGATTACACATAGGGGGAAACCAATCAGACTATGTTCAGATTTTTCAACCCAGACTTTAAAAGCAAGAAGATCCTGGAATAGCATATTTCAAGCTCTGAAAGAAAAGGGATGTCAACCAAGAATCTTATATCCAGCAAAATTGAGCTTTAGATTTGAAGATGAAATAAAAACCTTCCACGACAAGCAAAAGTTAAAAGATTTCACATCTCGAAAGCCAGCACTTCTGAACATCCTGGGCAACACTTTTCATGAAGAAGAAGAGAAAGATAACAACGAAAATCAACAAAGGGAGATATTAAACTAAGGGAAATACCAACCAGAAGAGAAACCAAATCAAGCTAAAGACCATAATTCAAATAAAAATGGATGGGAATAAAAATCACATCTCAATAATAACACTGAATGTTAATGGCCTAAACTCACCATTCAAAAGACACAGATTATCAGAATGGATTAAAAGAAATGACCCAACAATTTTCTGTCTCCAAGAAACACACCTCGTGGAAAAAGACATCAATAGACTGAAGGTGAAAGGCTGGGAAAAGTCTTATCACTCACATGGCCTGCGGAAGCAAGCAGGGGTTTCCATTCTCATATCAAAAAAGGTAGACTTCAAGCCAAAGCTAATTAAAAGGGACAAAGAGGGATATTTCTTACTACTAAAGGGAACCATTCATCAACAGGATATAATAATCATAAATCTATATGCCCCAAATCATGGAGCACCTACATTCATCAAACTAACTCTTCTCAAGTTCAAGAGTAAAATAGACCACAAAACAGTTATTCTAGGGGACTTCAACACACCTCTCTCACCAATGGATAGATCATCCAAACAAAAGCTAAACAAAGATACTTTAGGCCTCCTCAAAACAATAACTTAGACCTAACAGACATATATAGACTATTTTATCCCTCAATAAATGAATACACTTTTTTCTCAGCAGCACATGGCTCCTTCTCCAAAATAGACCTTATATTATGTCACAAGGCAACTCTCAGCAATTATAAAAAAAAAAAAAAAAAAATAGAGATACTACCCTGCATTCTATCAGACCATGAAGGGATGAAACTGGAAATCAATGACAAAACAAGGAATAAAAAAACTACTCCAACAACTGGAAGCTAAACAACATGCTACTGAATGAACAAGGGGTTGAAGAAGACACAAAGAAAGAGATTTAAAAATTCCTAGGGGTAAATGAGAACACACATACATTGTATATAAATCTCTGGGACACTATGAAGGCAGTATTAAAAGGAAAATACATTGCACTGAGTTCATTCCTTAAAAGGAAAAAGAACCAACAAATAAATGACTTAACATCACACCTCAAAGCACTAGAAAAAGAGGAACAGATCAACACCAAGAGCAGTAGAAGACAGGAAATAATTAAAATCAGAGCAGAAATTAATGAAATTGAGACTAAGGAAACAATTCAAAGAATTGACAAAACTAAAAGTTGGTTCTTTGAAAAAAATAAACAAAATTGACAGACCTTTAGCGATGCTAATTAAAAGAAGAAGAGAAAAAACTCAGATTCCTAACATTCGTGATGAAAAAGGGAATATCACAACAAACACCTCAGATATACAGAAGATAATTAGAAATTACTTTGAAAACTTGTACTCTAATAAAATAGAAAATATTGAAAGCATTGACAGATTTCTAGAGTCATATGATTTGCCTAAACTGGAACTGGAGGCTATACACAATTTAAACAGATCGATTACAAGTGAAGAAATAGAAGACATCATCAAAAAGCTACCAACAAGGAAAAGTCCAGGACCTGATGGGTTTACAGCAGAGTTCTACAAGACTTTCAAAGAAGAGCTAATACCAATGCTCTTCAAACTATTTCAAGAAATAGAAAAAGAGGGAGCTCTTCCAGACTCTTTCTATGAGGCCAATATTACATTAATTCCAAAGCCAGGCAAAGACACATCCAAAAAAGAAAACTTCAGGCCAATACCTTTAATGAACATAGATGCAAAAATCCTCAACAAAATTCTGGCAAATCGGATACAAAAACATATTAAAAAGATAGTGCTCCACGATCAAGTGGGGTTTATTCCAGGGATGCAAGGCTGGTTCAACATTCAAAAATCAATAAACATAATACATCACATCAATAGACTTAAAGATAAAAATCATATATTCATCTCAATAGATGCAGAAAAAGCATTTGACAAAACACAACACCCCTTTATGTTCAAAACACTGGAAAAACTAGGAATAACAGGAACATATCTCAACATTATAAAAGCTATTTATGCAAGGCCCCAAGCTAACATTATCTTAAATGGAGAAAAATTGAAAGCATTCCCTCTAAAAACTGGAACTAGACAGGGATGCCCCCTGTCACCACTGCTATTTAACATAGTACTGAAAACTCTGGCCAGAGCAATTAGACTGATGAAAGAAATTAAAGGGATCCAGATAGGAAAATAAGAGCTCAAATTAGCACTATTTGCTGATGACATGATAATATACCTAGAAGACCCAAAATACTCTACCAGAAAACTTTTACAACTAGTAAATGAATTCGGCAAATTTGCAGGATACAAAAATCAATACCCATAAATCAAAAACATTTTTGTCCATCAGCGACAAAGCCTCTGCAAGGGAAGTGATGAAAACTACCCCATCTACAATAGCATCAAAAAAAAAAAAAATACCTGGAAATCAACTTAATGAAAGAGATGAAAGACCTCTACAATGAAAACTATAGAACACTAAAGAAAGAAATTATAGAAGAACTCAGAAGATGGAAAGATCTACCTTGTTCTTGGATAGGTAGAATTAATATTGTCAAAATGTCCATACTACCAAAAGCATTATACAGATTTAATGCAATTCCAATCAAAATCCCAATGACATTCTTCAAAGAAATAGAAAAAGCAGTCATGAAATTCATCTGGAAAAATAAGAGACCCAGAATAGCCAAAGTAATCCTGAGTAAGAAAAGTGAAGCAGGGGGCATCACCATACCAGATTTTAAATTATACTATAGAGCAATAGTAACAAAAACAGCATGGTATTGGCAACAAAACAGACTAGTGGACCAATGGTACAGAATTGAGGACACAGAGACTAATACATATAATTTCAGCTATCTTATATTAGAAAAAGGTACCAAAAATGTACAGTGGAGAAAGGATAGCCTCTTTAACAAATGGTGCTGGGAAAACTGGAAATCCATTGCAACAAAATGAAATTAAACCCTTATCTCTCACCATGCACAAAACTCAATTCAAAGTGGATCAAGGACCTAGGAATTAGACCAGAGACAATACGCCTAATAGAAGAAAAAATAAGCTCCAATTCCCAACATGTCGGATTAGGCCCCAAGTTCCTTAATAAGAATCCTGTAGCGCAAGAATTAATATATGGGATAGATTTAAACTAAAAAGCTTCTTCTCAGCAAAAGAAACAGTGAGTTGAATAGAGAGCCAACAATTTGGGAACAAATATTTAATACATGCACATCAGATAGAGCACTAATTTCTATAATATATAAAGAACTCAAAAAACTTAATACCCCCCCCCAAAAAATAACCCAATCATAAATGGGCTAAGAAATTGAAAAGACATTTCTCAGAAGAAGATAAACAATTAATCAACAAATACATGAAAAAATGCTCAACATTGCTGGCAATTAGAGAAATGCAAATCAAAACTACTCTAAGATTTCATTTCACTCCAGTCAGAATGGCAGCTATCAAGAACACAAACAACAATAAATGTTGGAGAGGATGTGGGAAAAAAGGCCCACTCATACATTCCTGGTGGGACTGCAAAATGGCGCAACTGCTATGGAAAGCAGTTTGGAGATTTCTTGGAAACTAGGAATGGAACCACCCTATGACCCAGCCATCCCACTCCTGGGTCTATTCCCAAAGGACTTAAAAACAGCATATTACAGTGACACAGCCACTTCAATGTTTATAGCAGCACAATTCACAATAGCTAGGTTGTAGAACTAACCTAGATGTCCCTCAGTAGATGAGTGGATAAAGAAAATGTGGTATATATACAAAATGGAATTTTACTCAGCAATAAAAGAGAATAAAATAATGGCATTTGCAGGTAAATGGGTGAAGTTGGAGAATAAAGCTAAGTGAAATTAGTCGATCTCAAAAAACCAAATACCGAATGTTTTCTCTGATATAAGGAGGCTAGTTCACGGTGTTGTTGGATGGGGGTACATAGGAGGATTAGAGGAACACTAGAATGGTCAAAGGGAAGGGAGAGGAAGGGAGGGAGCAAGGGGGGGAGGAAAAGAAAAAAAAAAGTTGGTTTTATGGATGGATATCATTATCCTAAATGCATGATTGAAGACCTGAATGGTACGAATATACTTTGTATACAAACAGTTGTATATAAAAAGATGCTTATATGTGCATTATGAATTGTAATACATACTAATATTATAAATAAAAAAGAACTAAATGGATAAGCTAAAAAAAATATTTCATGAAGAAGAATTGGAGAATATAAATGAAACTGGCGGAGGGTGAAACTATATAGAAGAATAATATGTCAAAGGAGATCCTAATTCACATTAAAAAATATAAATAAATCAAAATGACAGGAAATAAAAATCATCTCTAATAATAACACCTGGATGTTAATGGACTCAACTCAATAATCAAAAAACATAGACTGGCAGGTTGGATTAAAAAACAAGATCCAAAAATATACTGTCTCCAAGAGACTTACCTCATAGGCAAAAATTTACACTGACTGAAGGTGAAAGGATGAGAGAAAAAACTTATCATTCACATGGATCTCATTAATAAGCCGGGGTTTCTAGTCTCATATCTGATAATATGCACTTTAATCCAAAGTTAATCAGAAGAGATAAAGAAGGCCTTTTCATACTGCTTAAGGAAGTCATACAATAACAATAAATACCAGTCACAAATATCTGTGCCCCAAACAATGGGGTGCACATTAAACAACCCCTTTTTAATATCAAAAAATCAAATAAACCGCAACACAAAAATACCGTGTGGCTTTGACATGCCTCTCTCATCACTAGACAGATCATCCAAACAAAATCTAAATAAAGAAGCTACAGAAGTAAAATAATAATAATAATAATAATAATAATAATAATAATAATAATTTTAGATGTGATAGGGATATATAGAGTATTTCATCCATCAGTGATGGAATACAATTTCTTCTCAACCACACATGGAAATCTTTGCAAAATAGGCTATGTTTTAGGACACAAAGCAACTCATAGCAAATACAAAAACATATATACATTATAGACATAACATCCTAGGTTATATCTGATCATAATGGAATAAAATTAGAAATCAACAATAAAATTAAAAATATAGAAATTCTGCTAACACCTGGAGACAAAATAATTCACTATTCAATGATAAATGGATATCAGAGGAAATCGGAGATAAAATTTTTGAAAATACTTATAGGTAAATGAGAATAATGATATGATACAACATATCAAAATATCTGGGACACTATGAAGGTGGTTCTAAGAGGAAAGTCCATAGCATTGAACTCAGACATTAAAAAAACAGAAAGATACCAAATAAATAATATAAAATTATATCTCAAGGCCCTAGAAAAGGAAGAACAAATCAATACCAAATCAGAAAAAGATAGGAAATAGAGCTAAAATCAATGAAATCAAGATATGAAAAATAATTCAAAAAATAAACAAAAAAAAAGTTGGTTCTTTGAAAAAAATAAACATAATTGATAACCTTTAGCCAAGCTAACCAAAAGAAAGAGAAAATGCAAATTACTAAAGCCCATGATGTAAATGGAAATAGCACCACAGACACTACTGAAATACAGATGATAATTACAAGCTATTTTGAAACTCTATACTCCAATAAGATAGAAAATCTTAAAGACATTGACAAATTTCTAGAGACATATGACTACACAAATTGAACCAGAAAGACAGAAAATTTAAACAAATCAATTTCAAATAATGAGATTAAAGACATCATTAAGAGCCTACCAACGAAGAAAAGCACAGGACCAAATGGACTCTCAGTTGAGTTCTACAAAATCTTTAGAGAATAACTAATACCAATACTCCTCAAATTAATCCACAAAATAGAAGTGGAGGAAACTCTTCCAAACTCACTCTATGAAGACAATATCACACTGATAAAAAAAAAAAAAAAAAAAAAAAAAAAAAAAAAAAAAAAAACAGACAAAGATACATTAAGGAAAATAAATTTCAGACCAATATCCTTAGTGAACATAGATGTAAAAATTCTCAATAAAATACTGGCAAATTAATACCAACACATTTGAAAAATAATGCAGCATGACCAAGTGAGTTTTATCCCAGGGCTGTAAGGTTGATTCAACATACAGAAATCAATAAATGTAATTCACCCTATCAATAGACTTAAGACAAGAATCACATGATTATCTTGGTAGATACAGAAAAGGCATTTGACAAAATATAGCATCCATTCATGATTAAAACATTAGAAAAATAGCAATAAAATTATCATGCTTCTACATTGTAAAACCTATATATGAAAAACTCAAGGCCAACATCATTCTAAATGGAGAAAAACTGAAATCATTCCATCTAAAAACAAGAACAAATAGGGATGCTCACTTTTCACTGCTTTCCTTCAATGTAGTCCTCAAATCTGTAGCCAGAAAAATTAGGCAAAAGATTGAATAGGGATATTAATAGGAAAAGAAAAGTTAAATTAGTTGTTTTCCATGATTCTATATTTAGAAGACCCCAAAAAACACCAGAAAACTTCTAGAACTCATAAATGAATTCAGTAAAGTAGCAGCATATAAATTAACACTGATATATCAATTGTATTTCTACACTACAATAATATACCAGCTGAAACAAAATTAGAAAAATCATCCCATTCATAATAACCTCAAAAAATAAAATATTTGGGAGTCAATCTAACAAAAAAGGAAACACATCTACAATAAAAACTACAGAACACTAAAGAAAGAAATTGAGGAAGACCTTAGATGATGGAAAGATCTCCCATGTTCTTGGGTAGGTAGAATTAATATTTTCAAAATGGCCAGACTACCAAAAGCTATACAAATGTATTATACAGATTTCATTTCACTCCAGTCAGAATGGCAGCTATCAAGAACACAAACAACAATAAATGTTGGAGAGGATGTGGGAAAAAAGGCCCACTCATACATTCCTGGTGGGACTGCAAAATGGTGCAACTGCTATGGAAAGCAGTATGGAGATTCCTTGGAAAACTGGGAATGGAACCACCTTATGACCCAGCCATCCCACTCCTGGGTCTATTCCCAAAGGACTTAAAAACAGCATACTACAGGGACACAGCCACATCAATGTTTATAGCAGCACAATTCACAATAGCTAGGTTGTAGAACTAACCTAGATGCCCCTCAGTAGATGAGTGGATGAAGAAAAAGTGGTATATATATACAATGGAATATTATTCAGCAATAAAGAGAATAAAATAATAGCATTCACAGGTAAATGGATGAAGTTGGAGAATATAATGCTAAGTGAAGTTAGCCAATCTCAAAATTCCAAATGCTGAATGTTTGCTCTGATATAAGGAGGCTGATTCACAGTGGGGTTGGGTCAGGGAGCATAGGAGATTAGAGGAACACTGGAAAGGTCAATGGGGAGAGAGGGGAAGGGAGGGGGCAAAGGGGTATGACGAGGAAAAAATGAAGATGGTAGAATGAGATGGATATCATTACCTTAAATGCATGATTGAAGACATGAATAGTATGAATATACTTTGTATACAAACAGTGATATGTAAAAAGGTGCTCTATATGTGTATTATGAATTGTAATGCTACTGTTATATATACAACAATTTCAAATAAATAAAAAAAATCATGGAAATAAAATATAATTACTATAAAAATAATAAAATAAAGAGCTACATAAGCAAATACAGGAGCAAAATATTATTTCAAAAGTATACAGAGATTCTAGAAAAAAATAGAAATCCTTGAAATGAAAGAAACAATAAACCAAATTAAAAACTCAATAGAAAACATCACCAACAGATTAGACCACTTGGAAGACAGGACCTCAGACAATAAAGACAAGATATATAATCTTGAAAAACATGTTGATCACACAGTGAAGATGGTAAGAAGTGATGAGCAGAACATTCAAGAATTACAGGATAACATAAAAAGACCAAATTTAAGAATTATTGAAATAGAGGAAGGCATTGGGTTCCAAACCAAAGGAATGAACAATCTTTTCAATGAAATAATATCAGAAAAATTTCCAAACATTAAGAATGAAATTGAAAATCAAATACAAGAAGCTTACAGGACACCAAATGTACAAAATCACAACAGATCCACACCAAAGCACATTATAATGAAAATGCCTAACATACAGAATAAGGAGAGAATTTTAAAAGCCACAAGAGAAAGGAATAAGATTATATATAGGGGCAAAACAATTAGGATATCTGCATATTTTTAAACCTAGATCCTGAAAGATAGAAAATCCCAGAACAACATAAACCAAGCTCTGAAAGAAAATGGATGCCAACCAAGAATCTTATATCCAGCAAAATTAAGCTTTAGATGATGAAATAAAAACCTTCCATGATTAAAAATATTTTTTAAAGAATTTACAAGTAGACAGCCTGCACTATAGAACATCCTCAGCAAAATATTCCATGAGGAGGAAATGAAAAACAACAGTGAAAATCAGCAAAGGGAGTTATTACACTAAAGGGAAAACCAATCAAGTTAAAAAAAAAAAAAAAAAAAGTCAAGTTAAAAAACAAAACAAAAAAAAAATGGCCAGGAATCTAAATTATGTCTCAATAATAACCCTGAATGCTAATGGCCTAAACTCACCAAACCAATCAAAAGACATAGACTGGCAGATTGGACAAAAAAAAAAAAAAAAAAAAAAAAAAAAAAAAGGTCCAACAATATGCTGACTTCAAGAAACTCATAGGAAAAGAAAAGACATCCACAGACTGAAGGTGAAAGGTTAAGAAATAATACCACTTACATAGACTGCAGAAACAAGCAGGGGTTTCCATCCTCATATAAAATAAAGTAGACTTCAAGCCAAAGTTAATCAAAAGGGATAAAGAAGGACATTTCATACATCTTAAGGGAACCATACATCAAGAAGATATAAAAATTATAAATATATATGCCCTAAACAGTGGAACATCTACATTCATCAAACAAACTCTTCTCAAGTTCAAGAGTCAAGTAGACCACAGCACAATAATTCTTGGTGATGTTAACACACAACTTTCACCACTGGGTAGATCTTCCAAAAAAAAGCTAAACATAGAAACTATAGAATTCAATAATACAATTAATAACTTAAACTTAACAGACATATACAGAATATTTCAGCAATCAACAAATGAATACACTTTCTTCTCAGCAGCACATACATCCTTCCCTAAAATAGACCATATATTATGCCACAAAGCAACTTTTGGCAAATGCAAAAATTTAGAGATACTACCCTGCATTCTATCAGATCATAATGTAGTGAAATTAGAAATCAATGATAAAATAAAAAATAGAAACTACTCCAACACCTGAAGACTAAATAATAGGCTATTGAATGAACAAGGGCTTGCAAAAGACTTGAAAAGAGGAGATTAAAAAATTCTTAGAGGTAAATGAGAACACTGATACAACATATCAAAATCTCTGAGACACTATGAAAGCAGTACTAAGAGGAAAGTTCATTGCATGGAATTTATTACTTAAAAGAAGAAAAAGTCAACAAATAAATGACCTAACATTACGTCTCAAAACCCTAGAAAAAAAAAGAACATATCAACAACAAAAGCAGTAGAAGACAGGAAATAATTAAAATCAGAGTTGAACTCAATGAATTTGAAATAAAAGAAACAATTTTTAAAAATGACAAAACAAAAGCTGGTTCTTTGAAAAAATAAATAAAATTGATAAACACTTAGCCATGCTAATGAAGAGAAGGAGAGAAAAAGCTCAAATTACTAACATCCATGATGAAAAAAATATATATCACAATGGATATTACAGAAATGCAGAAGATAATTAGAAATTATATTTAAAATTTGTACTTCAATAAAATAGAAAATATCAAAGGCATTGACAAATTTCTAGAGTCATATGATTTTCGCAAACTGAATCAGAATGATATACATAAGCTAAACAGATCAATTTCAAGCAATGAAATAGAAGATGCCATCAGAAGCCCACCAACCAAGAAAAGGACAGGACCAAATGGATACACAGCTGAGTTCTACAAGATCTTCAAAGAAGAACTAATACCAATACTCCTCAAATTATTTCATGAAATAGAAAAAAGAGGGAACACTTCCAAACATTCTATGAGGCCAAGATCACCCTGATTCCAAAACCATATAAAGATACATCAAAGAAAGAAAACATCAAACCAATATCTCTAATGAACATTGATGCAAAAATTCTCAGTAAAATTCTATCAAATCAAATCCAAAAACATATGAAAACATAGTGTACCACGATTAAGTGGAGTTTATTCCAGGATGCCAGGTTGGTTCAGCATACAGAAATCGATAAATGTAATTCATCACATCAATAGATGTAAAAATAAGAATCATATAATTATCTCAATAGATGCAGAAAAAACATTGGACAAAATACATTACCCCTTCATGTTCAAAACAGTGGAAAAAAACAAGGAAAACAGGGATATGTCTCAACTTTGTAAAAAGCTATCTATGCTAAGCCCCAGTCCAACATCATTCTAAATGGAGAAAAATTGAAAGCATTCCTTCTAAAAACTGGAACAAGACAGGGATACCCTCTTTCACTATTTCTATTTAACATAGTTACTGAAACTCTAGCCAGAACAACTAGACAGACAAAAAAAAAAAATTAAAGGGATACAGATAGGAAAAAAATAACTCAAATTAGCACTATTTGCTGATGATATGATTCTATACCTAAAAGACCCAAAAAAATTCCACCAGAAAACTTATAGAACTAATAAATGAGTTTGGCAAAGTAGGAGGATATAAAATCACCACCCATAAATCAAAGGCATTTCTGTACATCAGTGACAAATTCTCTGAAAGAGAAACTAGGAAAACTACCCCATTTTACAATTGCCTAAAAAAAAAATACTTGGGAATTAATAAAAGAGATGAAAGACATCTACAATGAAAATTACAGAACACTAAAGAAAGAAGTTAAAGAAGACTTTTGAAGTTGAAAAAATCTCCCTTGTACTTGGATAGGCAGAATTAATAGTGTCAAAATGACCATACTACCAAAAGCACTATACAGATTTAATGCAATTCCGATCAAAATCCCAATGGCATTCCTCATATAAATAGAAAAAGTGGTAATGAAATTCATCTGGAAAAATAAGAGTCCCAGAATAGATAAAGCAATCCTTAGCAAAAAGAATGAAGCAGGAAGTATCACTATAGGAGACCTTAAACTACACTACAAAGCTATACTAACAAAAAGAGCATGGTATTGGCACCAAAATAGTCTTATAAATCAATGGTACAGAATAGAGGCCACAGAGACAAACACACATAAATACAGTTATTTTACAGTAGACAAGTGTGCCAAAAACATACTTTGGAGAAAAGATAGCCTCTTCAACAAATCGTGCTGGGAAGACTGGAAATCCATATGCAGCAAAATAAAATTAAGTCCATATCTCTCACCATGCCCAAAACTCAACTAAAAGTGAACCAATGACCTAGGAATTAAACCAAAGACCCTGTGCCTAATAGAAGAAAAAGTAGGCCCAAATCTTCATTATGTCACATTAGGCCTGGACTTCCTTAACAAGCTCCCAAAGCACAAGAAATAAAATCAAGAAACAATAAATGGGATGGATTCAAACTAAAAGGCTTCTTCTCAGAAAAAAAAAATCAGTAAGGTGAATAGAGAGCATACAGAATGAGAGCAATTTTTTACCATGCGCACATCAGATAGAGCATTAATCTCTAGGGTATATAAAGAACTCAAAAATCTTAACACACACAAAAAAAACCCCAATCAATAAATGGGCCAAGGAACTGAACAAACACTTCTCAGAAGATGATATACAATCAATCAACAAATATCTGAAAAATGTTCAACATCTCTAGCAATCAGAGAAATGCAAATCAAAACTACTCTAAGATATCATCTCACTCCAGTCAGAATGGCAGCTATTAAGAATACAAACAACAATAAGTGTTGGCAAGGATGTGGGGGAAAAGGCACACTCATACATTGCTGGTGGGACTGCAAATTGGTGCAACCAATCTGGAAAGCAGTATGGAGATTCCTTAGAAAACTTGGAATGAAACCACCATTTGACCCAGCTATCCCACTCCTTGGTCTATCCCCAAAGGACTTAATATCAGCATTCTATAGTAATACAGCCACATCAATGTTTATAGAAGTTCCATTCACAATAGCTAAACTGTGGAAGCAACCAAGATTCCCTTCAATAAACAAATGAATAAAAAAAAACTGTGGTATATATGCACAATGGAATATTTTTCAACATTCAAAGAGAATAAAATTATGGCATTTGCTGGTAAAATGGATGGAGTTGGAAAGTATCATGCTAAGCAAAGTAAGCCAAACCCAAAAACCAAAGACGTTCCCTCTGATGTTCTCTCTGATAAGTGGATGCTAATCCATCATGGGGGGAGGGCATGGGAATAATGGAGGAACTTTGATTGGGCAAAGGGGAGAGAGGGAATAGGAAGGGGTATGCGGGCAGGAAAATGGTGGAATGAGATGGACATCTTTACCATAGGTTATTGTATGACTGCACATATGGTGCAACATTACATTGTGTACAGCCAGAAAGTCATGCTGAAATTGTGTACAATGAATCAAAATGCATTCTTCTGTCATATCAACTTAACGAAAATCAATTAATTAATTAAATTTTTTAAAAAAGGAGTTGAGAGTAGGATAGTGGTTACCAGAGTCTAGGGAATGTAGAGGGTGAGAGATGGATGAGGAAAAGTTGGTCAACAGGTACTAAATTACACTTAAGTATGAGTGAGAAATTCTGGTGTACACAGCAGGGTAACTATAGAATGATAATGTGCTTTATATTTCAAAAACCCAAACAGTTTGGATGTTTTCACTAGAAAATGTGATAAATGTTTATCCTGTTTTGAATATTACACAATGTTTATAAGTGTGAAACATCACATGGTACCTCACAAAGATACATATTTTAATGTGTCTACTTAAAAAGAATAAAATAAACTTCTAATATATTTTAATTTGATTTTGAAATGACTTAATCACTACCAAGTATATAACTATACTAGTGATGCCTGCCAAAGGTATATTGTGCTTCCATTCATATTGTGGGACTGAAGGAGCCCTAATCAAGGAGATAGCTAAGATTGCGGTTAGCTGAGAGCCATAAAAGATGTTCAAGTTCCACCTGATATTAATACATTATTCAAAGAATCTTTGTATGCCTGTGAACACTGTATAACGCACCTGTAAGCTCGAGCTGTAAGCACTTGTCCTTGTTAAGGCAAAATGTATATAACCCGGTGAGGTTTTGTAGTTGAGTGTGGATGGTTGGAAGTAGTTGGAGCTGGCTGGAGTGTGAAAGGAGTTTGTTGGAGTTTGTGGTTGGAGTTGGAGAGGTTGCTGAAGCCAAAGAAAGAAGAAGAATAAAAGACCCTTTTTCATTTTCATCCTGCCTCCGAATTTTCTCCTGCAGGGTCATTGCTCCAAGCGGCAATCGCTTCAGGCAGCAACATGGGACTATCTATGTGAATGTGAGTATAATGTCACTCGATTAAATCCAGAAATATCTCTTTCCATCAATGAGACTATGCACCCTCACATCATGCTATAAAGGGTCAACAAACAAGTCAGTTTCCCACTGAACCTTGTTCAGAATCTAAACAAGACTTATGAGTGAACCAATTTAAATGAACTATGCTCAACTGCCACTAGGTGGCCCTGTTTCTCAGCCACTATGTTGGGTCTGTGAAGAATTTCTTTCTTTTGCCTCATGGGTTCCAATCTTGCTATTTGAGCCTGGCTCACTCCTGACTTCAGAATAGCTTTCTCTGAAAGTCCCCATAACACTTCCCATAATCAAAGATCAAAATGTTCAACAATTGATATTAGTACTGAATTCAAAATAGATGAAGATGAGAAAATTTCCACAGAGAAAGGATTTCTGAGTGTTCTGAGTGCGGTGAAGGTTGTATGGAATTTGAAGTTACTCTGTAAATTGAGAAAAATCTTGGATTACATAGCTAATCAGACCTCCCAGGGGTTCACATAAGTAGAAGCCACTCTATGAATGGTGGATGAGAACAGAAAAATATTCAATCGAATGTCTCACAGCTTAGCTTAAGAGCTCCTCTTTACCCATTTTGGGGGGCTTCTGTGTAATGTTGAACAAAACAATTGTTGCACTTCTCTTGCCTCTGATTTTGATCACTACAGAAAACTTCAACATAGCTGGTAATGCTGTTTCTCTAGACACTGACCCAAATACATTAAGGAAAATTCTCAGGGGGAAGGAACTCATGACATATTTATAGGAACAGATAACAGGTGGTTTGCAGGTATTCTGAATAGTAGGTGACAAACTTGACCATTCCAAGATTTTCTAGTATTTATATTTCTTTTAATGGATCTCCATATTACTACAATTTGTTGCTAGGATAACTACACAAACTTATAACTCTAAATCAGGCCATTTTATAAGGAAACTACTGTCTTTAACTTTACACTAAAAAAAAAAAAGATTATGACTAATTGGACCCAAATACTGTTAAGCTATCTTTATTGCCTGAACTTTGAGTTGTTTGATTTTGGTCGGTTAGATTTATGGAGGGTCTTGTCAAGAGTGTACTTCTTGGGTAATTTTTAAACCCAGGAACCATAACAATACAAAATATCATGATAAGACTTTTCATAAATGTGAGGCTAGTCTTTATTTCCTGCTCTGAGAATAAATTCACACCCCTCTCTCACATAAGGAGTCGAAGTCTGAGCTGAAGTTGTGAATCAGCAGCCTATTGGCCTTGGGGAAGTAACCTCCTCTCCATGTAGGTCTCTGAAGCATCCTGAAGACAGGACCGTGGCCTCAAGAAGACAAGTAGGTGAAGAAGAAGGTGGGAAATGGGATAGACAGAGATACAACAAAGACTAAAAATGAAACAGAAATTGATGAAAATAGTCATAGGGAACAAAGAATCAAGAAGATTAAAACATGCCAAGAACATCTGGGAGAAGAGGGAGTACATACTCTCAATAGTCAAGAAACAAGTTGGTCATCTGTATTATCAAATAAAAACAACCCCAGAATTAAGAGAGAATTTTTTTAAAGTTTGTTTTAGTTGTAAATATCTTTATTTTTTAATTTATTTTTAAGTGATGCTGAGGATCTAACCCAGGGTCTCACACATGTGAGACAAGCACTCTACCACTGAGCTACAACTAAAGCCCAAGAGAGACTTAATTTGACAGGATTATTGCAACAAGGGGTAGGGGACTATTGCAATAGGAAGAACAATCCAAACATAAAAGCTACAAATATCTTTTTTTAAATATTTATTTATTTAGTTGTACACAATGCAATGCATTTATGTTTACGTGGTGCTGAGGATCGAACCCGGGCCGCACACGTGCGAGGCAAGCACTTTGCCGCTGAGCCACAACCCCAGCCCCAGCTACAAATATCTTGAAGGCCAAGCAGAATGGTATTTTATCTTATGGGGAAGGGTCAACAAGGCTAGAAAAGGCCTGGTATGAATATAGTGGAATAATGAAGGATTGTTTCGCTGAGGTCAGCAGGTTCTTGTGAGGGTTCATTTATCCATTAATTCTGTATAAGACATAGGGAGATGCTGTACTGAGTCAAGGGGAAGGTAGGTCAAACTTCACGAGAACAGAGGAAGAGAAGCTTAACTAGTATGTGGTCAAGTTAACAAGTACTTTGTTTCTACTGATATGGGGATAAACCTCAGTTAATCTTTCATGAGACAAAGAATGGAATTTAAAGGGTCTATGTCTGCTCTGTCCAAAAAAAGAAGACATGAGTCTTATCTAAATTCTATGAAACTCAGCCAGGCGTGGTGGCGCACGCACATAATCCTAGCACTTGGGAGGCTGAGGCAGGAAGATCACGAGTTTAAAAACCAGCCTCAGCAGTGGTGAGGCACTTAGCAACTCACTGAGACCCTGTCTCTAATAAAATACATAAAAGGGCTGGGGATGTGGCCCAGTGGTCAAGTGCCCCCAAGTTCAATCCCCGGTACCAAAAAAAAAAAACTAAGTTCTATGAGATTCATTTCAGTAAGCCCTTTTTAAAAAAATAAAAAAAGAATAATGGGTTTTTTTCAGTCATCACTGTTTTCTAGGAACAAGGGCTCAGGTAAAGTGTAACATGGTAATGTGACACATGATTCACAAGTGTGATTATTGCAAGCACTGAAGGGAAACCATTAATTTGACTTTAGAAGATTTATGAAAGTCTTCACAAATATAAAGAAACTTGACCTGATCTAGGAATACAGAGCCCTAGGCAGAGAAGTAGGGGAAGGACTCGGAAATATAATATGCAGGGTCAAGGAACACCTTGAGATGTTGGGAAAATAGCTAAGGATATCTTCTAAAGGTCTCAGAGAATGAACTAGATGCTAAGAAAAGGAAAGAGAATGGTTGAAAAAAGAAGTATAGAGGTTACTTGCTGCTAGTTTATGAGGGATTTTGAATATGAGGGCCAAGTAATTTGGATTTTATCACAACCCTATGTTTAATATTTTCAAATTTTTTATTAAAAAAATTAAATGATTTAAATATGATTTTCAGGATGCCATGTGAAATATGAACTACAAAAAGAAGAGAGAAAATAGGTTCAAGGGATACTTGTATAGAGTACAATGCATTACATAATGGAACAGTTATAGCATAGTTATAGTGGAAGAACTAGGAAAATAATTGTCTCAAGACATAAAAGTTGCCTACTACACCATTTCCCCATCAAAACTGGTTGGATTTCTGGGCATGGTGGTCCATGCCCGTAATCCCAGCCACATGGGAGGTTGAGGCAGGAGGACTGCAAGTTAAAGGACAGTCTTGACAACTTAGCAAGGCTTAAAAAATAAAAGGGCTGGGATCATAGCCCAGAGGTTGAGCATCTCTGGGTTTAGTCTCCAATACAAATAAATAAATAAATAAATAACCTTTGATGGATTCCCCATTAAAATTTTTCCTAGAAAAATTTAGCCAATGGCTAGAGCCAGGAATTTAGGATATGTTTCAAACTGAATTAATTGTTCTATATAATTAATTTAAGTTCACAGAGCAGCTCCAAATCCAAATAAATAGTAAGATCTCAGGAGACAGAGATAGAGGCAAATCAAAATTTGATAGAAAGTAGAAAAAGCAAGAAGAGCATAAAGCATCTCATGATTATAAGCAGCAGAGTCACAACTCCTCAAGCTGTATTCCCTTATCACACAATCTAAAGCATCTTCAGCTACTTCATAGCCCACTATGTGCATATTCCTTTCTTAATACTTAAAATATTCTGAAATTATGTTACTTATTCTCGTGTTTACTCATGGTCTGCTTCCCCTATGAAAATGTAAACTCCCTAAGGACAGGAATCTCGTATGTCTTATTCATCAGTCAACACACAGCTCATAGAACATTTCCCAGAACACTGAAATCTCTCAATAAATATGTGTAGAATAGATTCTGGAACTTTCAGCATCTTTTTGCTAAATCTCTAATCCACATTACTATGTGATGAGCTGTGCCTTAAAGTCACACTATCCTGATGGACACTGAGAAAGGAAAGAGAATGAACAAAGAAAGTTCCCTACAATGAGTTTGGAGAGACATACTGACTTGGAAATTTGTATGTATGTAATATGTTTACTAGGGAATATTTTCTAGAAAAGGATGAGGACTGAAGTGAGACTAAATAATGAGAAGTGGACCATATACATTCATGAATCTATTCAACAACAAACATTGAGACGAATATGTTCATTTCAAATACTTCTTTGAAAAATTTAAAATCTTATATTTAAGATCCAACCTACATTTAAATAGAATGGGAACACTTGAGCATGTTTTCTTTTCCAAAGTGCAGCAACAGAAAGCAAGGCGTTAAAGATATCTTAATCCTGAGATACAGAAAATAATACCCAACAGGAAGTAATAACAATTTAGAGGACACAGAGTTAGTTTTGCCAAGAGGTTAGGGTCCAGAAGAAAGACACAATGATGATTATCAATTATATTCTTAAATATGAAGATCAAAATATAAAAGGAGAGAAATGTCTGACCAGATGGCTTATATACTCTCTAGAATTATAAAATTGCCAAAAGTGAGAGGAGCCTCAACTAATGTTAATTTGATATGACTTTTTTTTTTCCTGCAACCATAACATCCTCTCTATGCTGCTAAACTGTAGTCTCAAGCAAAACTCTTAGATCTTATTTATTTCTCCAACCTCATTGTCTAACAAAATCACTTAAGAGGAGATCAATAAATGTATGCAAATATTTTTAGATGTAAAATTCTGAATATATGATGTCTGATTGTAGGGAGTGAAGGAAAGAGAAGAGTCAAAGATGATTATCTTTGGGACCTGAGACAGTGAGAAGGATGAGAATATTATAAGTTATTTTTGCCAGATGTTTACCTTTTTGTGTGTGGAAGCATACAATATGTATTCTTTTGTATTTCTTCTTTCTTCTCACCACTAATGTTCTGAGATTAATCCACATTGTTGTACATAGCTGTGATGTTTGTTTTCATTGTTGCATTAGCATTTCATTGTATCAATATGCCACAATTTACTTGCCCATTTGGTTGTGAATGGATGTTTAGGTTGTTTGCAACTTGAAACTTTTGTGAATAATGCTTCCATGAACATTCTCATGGATGTGTCTTGAGGTATGCATGCACATATTGGCACATAGCTATAAATGGAATTCTTGACTTCTTTCTGCCATTTCATTTTATGTGTACCCATGATTTCTTGTTTGTTTGGATTTTTTTCATTCCCACCTTTGTGATATTGATTGGGATTCCTTCATTTTACCATCCCATTATTTATGTTATAATTATCCTGTTTTGTGTATGTCATGATTACCCTCCATTGTTACCTGTCACATTAAACAATAATTTTACTGATTTTGCACATATTTACTCTTACCACAATTACCATAAGCATTGTCCTCCTCTATACAACACTATCTAATATATTAAATCAGCTACAATTTTAATTATAGACTGTTCATAATTTTTATATTATATAAAAATTATTCAGAATAGTTTTTCTTGTTCCTTTATTAATTTGGAATGTTCCATGTGTCCCTTAGAAGAATGTGTATCTTGTTGTCCTTCGTTGGAGTGCTGTGTGTGTGTGTGTGTGTGTGTGTGTGTGTGTGTGTGTGAGGTCTTGGGTTTCAGTGCTATTTAAGTCCTCTATTTCCTTATTAATATTCTATCTAATTGTATGTGTTATTGAAAGTGGGGTTCTACTGATGCCCATCAATAGATGAATGGATAGGGAAACTTTGGTGTATATACACAATGGAACACTACTCAGCACTAAAAGAGAATAAAATCATGGCATTTGCAAGTAAATGGATGGAGTTGGAGAAAATAATGCTGAGTGAAGTCAGCCAATCCCAGAAAACCAAAGGTCGATTGATTCCTTTGCTATGATGATAATGAATTATAGTGGGCAAGGGAGGGGGGATGAAAGAAATGAGGGAATATTAAATAGAAAAAAGGGGGAGAGGGAAGGGAAAGGGGTAAGGAGATAGAAAAAATGGCAGAAGGAGTTGGACATCAATATACTAAGTGCATGTATAAAAACTCAAATGGTATGAAAATACTCTGTGTAAAACAAATGACTTGGAAATCTGTGCTCTTTATATGTAATATGAAAGAAATTGCACTCTAAAAGCATGTATAACAAATTAAATTAAATTTAAAAATTTTTTTAAAAAGAAAGTGGGGTTCTAGACTACATAAAGAATTCAAAAACTTTACACCAAAACAAACCAAATTACCCAAGAATTAATGGGCAGATGAATTAAACAGACACTTCTCAAAAGAAGAAATGCAAACAGCCAACAAATAGATGAAAAAATGTTCAACATCATTAGTAATTAGGGAAATGCAAATCAAGACTACACTGAGTTTTCATTTCACACCAGTCATAATGGCAGTTATCAAGAATACAAATAATAATAAATGCTGGAGAGGATGTGGAGATTAAGTGAACACTTTTACACTAACACTGTTAGTGGGATTATAAATTAGTACAACCTCTGTGGAAACCCAATATGGAGGTTCCCCCAAAGACTAGGCATGGTACCACCATAGAACCCAACTATACCACCATAGAACCCACTCTTTAGTATTTATCACAAAGAATGAAAGTCATCATACTACAGTGATACATGTATACTCCTTTTATAGCAGCACAATTCATGACAGCTAAACTATGGAACCAGCCTAAGTATTCATCAATGGATAAATGAATAAAGAAAATGTGGTATAGATATTCACAGTAGAGTTTTATTCAGCCATAAGGAAAAATGAAATTAGGTTTACTGGGGATAACACCTCTGTTTTGTAGGTCAAACTGATACTAGTTGCTTAAGTTGTTTTTCTGGAAATTGAAGGTAGCTAAAATATGTTGAAACACAGACCTTCCACTCAACCTTGCAGAATGTAAGAGAGGAGCATCATTTGCTAGGATGGCACCACTTGATAATTTGATCAAAAATTCATGCTTTCTAAAGTGAACAGGATGGGCATATTATTGGACAGCTGAAATAGATAATATTCCAAATATACACAGTATGTGGTATATTCTTCCTCTATACTTCTTCTGACAAGCAGAGCTTAATGACTGCAGCTGGCAATGCCCTGAGAAGTGGGAGACAAGCCCACAGAAGGCAGGAAATGGTTTCTGTCTGTTTTTCCCTGGGTTATCTGAGTTTTCTTACTCTTCTCCCTTTTCACTTTGTTGTCAAGTATTGCATATTGGATTTCAAGAGGTTAACAAAGTCCCTTAAAAACATAACCTCTTAAACAACATTTAATCCAGCTTTAAGGAAAATACTAATGGTAAATTTCAGGCAAGAAAGAGCCAGCAGTCTTAGCTGTACTTCACTTTTTAACCAATGGACTGGGAATGTACTGGCCAATCCACAAAGCTTTCAGTTAGAGCCAGGAGAGGACTGGAAATAGGATGAGGAAAGTGAGGTATCTGGAGTACAAAGTTGAACAAATACTCTCAGGTTTGTTCCCTTGTCCCCCCAGGTGCCTTTCTTACCTAACCCTAGTCCTACCCTGTGTGGTCCTGGGTCATAGGACTCTCTTGAGTTTCCCTAGGGAGGTCTATGTGAATTCCCTTTCCTTAAATGCATCATAAAAAGGCAAGAATTTTTCAAGTGGAACTAAATTTAGGCAAATAACAATAAAGAAAAAAGAAAAAAGAAAAAACAAGACACAAAAACACCTAGAGAAAACAGCTTAAACACATATGTGCCAAAACTCATACTTATTTTTAAAGAAGGAGTATGATTACCCACCTGTTTAAAATTATGCACAAACTTACATATCTCCTTTTCTATGGCAGAAGGAGAGGTTGGGACAGGTAGATGATTTTGATTATTTTTTCATTTTTTAAAGTATAAGTTTATTTTAGTTGACACATAATTATACATATTTATGAGGTACAATATGATGTTTTGATACATGCCCACATTATGTAAAGTCCAAACCAGGGCAAATTGCATATCCATCACCTTAAACATTTATCTTCTTCTTTTTTTTTTTTTTGTGGTGAGAACATTAAAAATCTTCTTTTCTACTTTGAAATATTCCATTCATTTTTGTTATAGTCACCTTTGTATGCAATGGAGCGCATATATTCTTCCTGACTGTGTATCTATTGACCATGTACTATCTTTCTTTGACCCTCAGCACAATACTGAAAATTGCAAACTATATGATTTCATTTTAAACTTTATTTGATTTTATTTCTAACACAATTATTAATAAATTTGATTGCCAAAGGTTCAAATAGAACTCACAAATAGTACATACGAATGGGTATGTAAATAGGAAATGAAGACCTTTACCAGCTAATATCAGTTACTGTTCATATTAGTTTGATACATGAAGTACTACATAATTTTCTATACTAATATAAATAGTCACACATAAATTGGTAGTTTAAAAAAACTGGTATTATGTTAAACACATCATTTTGCAAGCTTTTTCTATTTAGTAAACTGAGAGCACTATTCACTGTACACACACACACAAGGTACATATTACTCCCTTCTATGTACAGCACAATTGAACTAACCACTCCTATATTGATGAAAACCATCTATTATTTATTTCAATTATACAGTATTTCCTGGAATTTAGATGAAAGTTGTAAATGAAACTGAAAGTCTGTTTTCAGTATTGGGGTAGGCCAGCCTTACAGGACATTGCCAAAATGTGGAATGGAGGGATTTATCAACTTCATTAATTGATACAACACTTAGCAAAATCCTTCCATGTACAAACAGTGTGCTCTCACTCTGAAGAAAATCTCAGGGGGATCAGACACAGACTGTCATCTGTGGACTCCTAGCATAGCAACAGAGAACACAGGCACCAGTACAAGACTCATCCCCTTCCCTCCCCTCCTGTCACTTCCCTCTACCTAATCTAAGATAATGTTGTGCTTCCCTAGTGCCCCACCCACCGGCCTTATTGTGAATTAGCATCCACATATTAGAGAAAACATGCGGCCTTTGGTTTTGTGGGATTGGCTTATTTCACTTAGCATGATATTCTCCAACTCCAACCATTTACTACTGGCAAATGCCATAATTTCACTCTTCTTTAAAGCTGAGTAATATTCCATTGAGTATATATACCACATTTTCTTTATCCATTCATCTATTGAGGGTCACCTAGGTTGGTTCCATAGTCTAGCTATTGTGAATTGAGCTGCTATAAAGTTTGACATGGCTGCATTAGTGTACTATGCTGATTTTAAATCCTTTGGGTATAAACCAAGGAGTGGGATAGATGGGTCAAATGGTGGTTCCATTCCCAAGACCTGTAGAGGGGCAATGGGAAATTTCCACTCTGCCCTCTTGACAATCACTGGAATGAAACAAAGATTGAACAAGAGAAAGGGCATATGAATTTATTTTCATGCAAAATGGGAAAATTACAGCATGAGAGATAATAAATATGAGTATGATTACCCATTTGTTTAAAATTATGCACAAGCTTACATGTCCCCTTTTCTATGGAAGGAGAGGCTGGAACAGGTAGATAATTTCAAGAGCTTATAAATTATTATTAGTCAAGAAGGTGATCTCCAGGACCATCTCTTGGAATTTTGAATGAGCTCATGGGTCAGAATCTTGTAAGGGAAGTTCGTGCAAATGTGGTTTTATTTCTCAGTCCTCTTTGAGATAGATAATGGGAATTAAAGGTGGCTATAAAAAGGAATCATTCCTTTTTGCAGTCTGATCTTAATGCAGATAAAAAGAATTTCAGAGAGAGCTTCTCCTTTTACATCAAATTGCTCAGTATGCCAAAAATGCCATTTTTCAGGAATGTCATTCTCTGAGTCCCAATAACCAAAAAATGTTGGCAGTCACAGAAACTCTTGGAGGTTCAAATTAAACTCTTAGAATATTATAGCTGGAAAGATCCTTCCAAATACCTCCTCTTGTGACACATTTGATCTTCAAAGTCAATTCTGTTCTGGGGAGAAAAGAATTCATATTTGAACATGTACTCCAGGCCAAGCACTAAGTGAGAATCACTTTGTCATCTCATTTTGTCCTCATGACTGTTATTGAGGTAGATAATAGTACTGCCACTAGCAAATTCATCCACCATTTAGCTGTTTCTTATTACTTAGGTTGCCTTCTGCCTACATACAGGTAGTGTAAGGAAGCTTTAAATTCATTTTTTTCCTCCAAAGGTTTTAATAATTTAGTCAACAAAATAAGCTAACATACATACTGTGAGGGAAAAAATGCATACAAATTATTAATATGTTTAAGCATGGAATCCATACCAAAGTATGAGACTCAAAGAGGGCAAGATGGATGAACTTTATGCATGATAGATGGGCTACCCTCCCCATCCAGAGGTTTCCATATCCTGAGAAAAGCAACCTTGTTTCATTTTCTGGGCAGGATGTTTTCCAGGACAGGATGTTTCTTTTCCCCTGGCAGGAGCCAATAGGCTTAAAGGTCGCCCTGTTCCATGCGCAAACAGCCAATGGCATTGGGGTTGCTCTGGTGCACACACACACCCCCCAGAAATCCCTATATAGGGTCCCATTTGAGAGATTCAGACAGAACACAACAGCTTGGAGCTCAGACACAACAGCTCCACCCTGCGGAGAAGTGGAAGCCACTCAGACACATCAGCTCGACCCTGCGGAGAGGAGGAAGCCACTGCACCAGCTCTAGACCCAATGGCCGCTCCCCAGCTGACAGCTCCAGCCTCCAGCCAGACGGAGGACCGTCTCTTGGAATTTTGGCAGCTGCTTTAGCCGACAGCTCCAGAGATCCCAGCCAGTGCAACCAAGCACCCACCTTCTGTTCACAGCTTGCACACTCCCCTCTCCCTTAGTCCCCTCTCCCACCAGAGCTTGCACACTACCTTCTCCATGACTCCCCTCTACAAGCACCTCTTCAACCTTCTGTCAGAGCACCTCTTCAACCTCCTACCAGCCACAAAGGCTGTTGAATAAATCTCTTGGCTGCACGTCTGTCCCTGGTGTGATTTTTGCCCTTTAATGCAGAGCTAAACAAAGATATAGGGGCCTGGACTTCTGGAAGGGAAGGTTTCATACATGCTGGAAGGACAGATAAAGAGGAGCACAGTGAGCCATTCTTGTCAACTTGTTATGTAGGTAAAGTTTCCCAGTGGTAATCTCTGTCTGGGCCTGGTGCCAGACCTCCAATCTCTTGTGAAAAGATCTTTCTTTCATAGGTAGGAAGGGGGTATCAGACACAAAAGCATCTACCTACATCCACAGTGTACTTTCCTAATACAGTTAGATATAGATTTCTTTTCACTAAAAGAAAGCTTTCCAGAGGTCTTTCTTTGTCTGAGAGATTGACAGTTTCTCTGAATAACCAACTCAGACTTCACAAAATAAATATATTTTTGGTCCAATATTTTGATCTCCCTCAATAGTAACTGTTGGATCCTGGGCTCAGACTTTGACTAATACTAAAATTCTTGCTCATTAGAAAATGCCTATGCTCCCACTCAAAGAAGAAGATCAATCTGACTGGTAAGACATTGGGTCAGCAGTCTTACACCCCCTGTGTTCCTCAAGTCAATTCATTGAAATAGCCATAATCATCCCCAAAGCCACCTGAGGAAACCAGTTCAGATATGCTAGTTTCCTTATTCAATCATCACATGTTGCTTGAACATCCGCATATTTCATGTTCTTTGTCTGGAACTAAAGAAATAAACATGAGTAAGATAGAACCTCCCACAACAGAAAGGAAAACTGGGAGGTGCCCCTGCTCTGAAGCAAAGTTCAGTCCCTTCTCTCACTAAAAAAAAAAAAAAAAACAGAACTGACTGCAGCTGTGAAAATTCTGCCTCCCACACTTGGATGAGGAACTTGGTCTTGGTGGTGCACTTTTCTCTGGAGCAACCTGAAGACAGGCACTTGGCCTTAAGAAGACCAGTAGGTGAACAAGAAGTTAAGAAACTGGGTAGACAGAGAGATATAACAAAAGACCATGATGGTTCTGAAATCCAGATGGGAAACTGCAGTTAGAGTTCCTTTATTGGGTTTCCAGATTCAAGGGCAATAATGGCTTCTGCTTCAGTTCCCTAGGTACTTGGTTCTTCCCTCTGAGTCATCCCTCCTTTTTCATGAAAAGTAATAAATTCTCACAGTTGATCAGTTTTGTCAGCTTGCTTCCTCCCAGTAGAATGGGGGGGAGGGAAGGGGATATAACAGCCTCTCTTCATTTTGTACTCACTGTGTCTCTTGCAGTTCAAGCTTGCAGGCTCTCTGCTGTAGTAATGATATGGGTCTTAAGAAATCAAAAATTGGTCCTTTTCCCTGGTGTTAAAGATTAAACACCTGAGAAATATCAAGGCAAGTGTAGAAAGCAAGGTTTATTTAAGAAAGTAATAGAGACAGATTTCTCTTAAGAGAAGTGGCCCCAGAGCTTGGTATCCATGGAAGGGGGTGTGTATTATTCTTTTATAGGCCCCAGAATTGCCCTTTTAATCATTGCCATCTCTTTCTTTTCCATGTAAGTGCCTGGCACCAGGGAAGTGTGGGTTAGTTGTTAGCAACCCAGAGTGCTCAGGAGCTTGATCATAGAGGTTAACAACCCATTGTCCTCTGTGTAATAACCAGTCCTCAACCTCTCTGGACTCCCATCATTCCTTACCTACACTGACTGCCTGACCTTTGCCCGCTGCCTCAGTTTGCTGAAAAATGGGACATATCCTGTCCATACAGGCCAGGCGAAGCAGCAGCCAGATTGCTTTTTGACAAAGAAAGCATGTGTGGTGGGAGGATCAGCACCATGGGCCCATATTATAGAGTTATCCTCTTAACCTAGTATTCCCACCATTCTCATCTATCTGTCCCCTTACACTAATATTCTCAAGAACTTGTGATGTATTACATTGGACCCCCACTCCATCAGACTCAAGCCACATCCATAGGTGACTTTCAGCTAAAACTCTCTCCTATACATTGGTCTTATGCTACTTTTTTTAAAGAATGGTATCCTAAGGCTTCCTCTGGGACTTCTGGTTTGATTGGTAGCACTGCAAAACTCTTATTCTCTTGAAAGATTTCTTCATGTACCTACTTACACCAACCTTTTAATATTTTTGAGATTTTAGCAAAATACTGTACAATCATACTTGTTTTCAAAAGCTTAGTCCTTTCTCCTTATTCCACTCAAACAATGAGGTCATCATTTTGAGAAAAAAGAAAAATAATTTTTTTTGCTTTGCTGGCTAAGGAGAAGGGCAGTGGATTTCTGTCCTAGAGTCTGTGACTCTTCTCTTCAGGGGTAACAGAGGGCTTTTTAAACAGGTGATTCAAAGGCTTCATTTTAGATGTTCCTTGTCAGCAGTCATAATTCACTTTGGCCTTGAAATATAGCCATTTTTTAGGTCTTCTGTTTAGGATGGGAGGAAGGGTAATCTTGCTTCCCCAAAGTTAGGCAGGGGGAGAAGGAAAAGAGAAAGAAAAAAAAGTCAATTTAAAAATAAGCTGCAGTGGCAGAGAACCAAGGATTATGTTCAAACCATGAAGTGGACCACTGCTTAATATCCAGCAGAGGTTGGTGACCAAATATCTTAATTCTAATACATATTTTGCCTTTTGGAGAAAATGAGAAATTCAACATTATGCAGTCCTGGTGTCTTTTTAGTTTAACAATTCCTTCCTTAATTTATCTCTCTCCATTCACATTTTATTAAAACCAGCAAGAAGAAATCAGAACTCTTCAACATTTTGCCTTTGAGGATCCTTACCTACATAATCAGTTTTACTGCTTATCAGTTCTGCTGTGCATATACATAACCCCAAGACATAATTTTGCCAGGCTTAATGCTACACATAACAAGAATATTCTTTCTCCTGGTTGTGATGCCATATTCCTCCCTTTTTTCTAAGTCCTCACTCTAGCAACTTTAGAATCTAGGTTTCTATTTGTAGTCTATTCAAGGTAATTTCAACTTTCTCTATCATGGTCTTAAAATTCTTCTAGTCTCCTGGCACTTACCTGATTCCAAATATGTTGTCATGTTTCTAGGTGTTTGTTACAAGCAGTACCCAACTTCTTGGTGCCAAAAGTATGTATATTATAATGCTTTGTAACAAGTTATGACAACTTAGTATCTTAACATAATAATTGTCTATTTATTTCTTTCAGGAGTCAGATACTGTTTAACTGAGTCCTTTACTCAGGGTCTCACAAGGCTGCAATACAGGAGAGAACTGAGCTATGTTCTTTTCTACAGGTTTGACTGGAGAAAAGCTTATACCCGTTGGCATAATTCAATTTTTTTGTTATTGTGGGACTGAGGTTCCCATTCACTTAGTTTCTTCATCCCTTCCTAGATATTATTATTTCTTTGGATTTGAGTTTCTAGTTGGACATGTGGGGTTAATATGTATAATGTCTTGTTCCATTACAAAATTATTCTAAATTCCACCTCTAGCCATTAGCCCAAATTTTCTTATAGGAAACCTGACAAAATACTTTTTGGAGTAACCCTATCTTTCACTAGCTTTCATATTCCACTCTCACAATGATTCATGACATCCCTAGAATTTAATACTCTATTCCAGAAATCCAGTTTCCTGTCATTTCTTCACAAATTTATTGTTCTTTTTCTAAAAGTATGAAAGCATCTTGCTTTGTTCATTTCTTCATATTTCACTCTCTTGTGAAGATATCTAGGCCCATGTAAACTTAATAAAACTTGTATGCTTTTTAGTTATTCAGTCTTGTATTATTTTGGTTCCTAGATATAGCTAAAGAATCCACAAAAGAACTAAGAGGTCCTCGCTTACAGAACGGATTTCTCCCTGTTCTACAGTCCTGAGGAAAAACTGTCCCAAACCTCCTTGCAAAAACAAAACAAAAAAAAACTCTGCTCTAAATCCTGCTCCTCCTTAATTCCCCTTGTGTTTTGTTTCCTATTTTGAGCACCTGAATTTAATGGTTGTTTCACTTTGAACAAGAAAACTTGCTCGAGCCTTCCCATTCTATTTAAATACAGATTGTATTCTGGCTCCTCTATAAGTTTTTGCCTTCTTCATATTTCCAATATTGCCAGATTTCTTGCATTATAATTTATATTAACAGAGACCAGAAAAAATTAATTCTTATAAATATTCACATATTGGATAGTAGAAATAAGAATGATATTTATTGTTACTATTCTTGTCCTATTTCTAGTTAGACAGAAATTTCTCTGTAAATATAGGGGAAATCAAAACCTCCATCTTTCTATTGGTTCATATCTAGAAATTTTTTATTAAGACATTTTTCAACACAACCCTGGCATTTTATTAAACAGAATTAAATAAAGCAGGCCTTATGAATACTTACAGTTTTTTTTAATTTTTTCTTTTTAAAGATACATGACAGTAGAATGTAGTTTGACATATACATACATGGAGTATAACTTACTCTAATTAGGATCCCATTCTTGTGGTTTACATGATGTGAAATTTCGCTGGTGGTATATTCATATATGAACACACAAAGTTATATCTGATTAATTCTACTATCTTTTCTATTTCCATTTTCCTCCTTTCCCTTCATTGCCTGCTGTCCAATCCAGTGAACTCTTATTCTTCCCACTCCCCTTGTTTTGTTAGCATGATGCATACCAGAGAGAATATTCAATCTTTGATTTTGAGTGTTTGGCTTATTTCACTTAGAATAATAGTCTCAAGATCCATCCACTTACTGGCAAAAGTCAAAAAGTCATTCTTTTTTGTAGCTGAGTAATATTCTATTGTGTATATACACCACATTTTCTTAATCCATTCATCTGTTGAAGGGCGCCTAGGTTGGTTCCATAGCTTAACTATTGTGAATTGAGCTACTATAAACATTGATGTGGCTGCATCACAGTAGTATGCTGATTTTAAGTCCTTTGGGAATATGCCAAGGAGTGGGATAACTGGGTTAAATGGTATTTCCATTCAAAGTTTTCTAAGGAATCTCTGTACTGCTCTCCATGGTGGTTGCACCAATTTGCAGCCCCACCAACAATGTATGAGTGTACCTTTTTCCCCGCATCCTCACCAAAATTGTTACTTGTATTCTTGACAGTGGCCATTCTGACTGAATGAGATGGAATCTCAGCATGGTGTTAAATTTCATGTCTCTCATTGCTAGAGATGTTGAACTTTTTTTATATGTTTTTTTGACCATTCATACTTTTTCTCTAAAGTACCTGTTCAGTTCCTTTACCAATTTATTGATTGGGTTATTTTTTTGGGGGGGGGTAAGTTTTTTGAGCCTTTTTATTATTTTATGTTTTAAACATATTTTTAGTTATAGATAGACACAATATCTTTATTTTTTGTTTGTTTATTTTTATGTGGTGCTGAGCATCAAACCCAGTGCCTCACACATGCTAGGCAAGTACTCTACCACTGAGCTACAACCCCAGGCCTGTGAGTTCTTTATATATCCTGAAGATTAATGCTCTATACAAGGTACAGGTGGTAAAGATTTTCTCACATTCTGTGGGCTCTCTTCATATTGTTTCCTTTGCTGTGAAGAAGCTTTTTCATTTTATACCATCCCATTAATTGGTTCTTGATTTTACATCTTGTGCTTTAGGAGTCTGATGAGAAAGTTGATTGGTAAGCCAATATGATAGAAAGCTGGACCTACATTTTCTTCTAGTAGGTGCAGGGTTTCTGGTCTAATGCCTGGGTCCTTAATCCACTTTGAGTTGAGTTTTGGACAGGGTGAGAGATAGGGGTTCAATTTTATTCTGCTATGTATGAATTTCAAGTTTTCCCAGCACCATTGGTTGAAAAGGGTATCTTTTCCCCAATGTATGTTTATGGTGACTTTGTCTAGTATGAGATAACTGTATTTATGTGGCTTTGTCTCTGTGTCTGTATTCTATTTCATTGGTCTTCACGTCTGTCTTTCTACCAATATCATGCTGTTTTTGTTACTGTAGTTCTGTAGTATAATTTAAGATCTGATATAGTGATGCATCCTGCTTCACTTTTCTCACTAAGAATTGCTTTGCGTAGTTTGAGCTTTTTATTTCTCCAAATAAATTTCATTACTGCTTTTTCTATTTCTGTGAAAAAATCACTGGAATTTTAATAGGAATTACTATCTGTGTAATGTTTTCAATAGTATGGCCATTTGACAATGTTAATTCTGCTTACGGAAGAACATGGGAGATCTTTCCATTTTCTAAGGTCTTCTTCAATACCTTTAGTGTTTTGTAATTTTCATTGTAGATATCTTCAACTATTTTGTTAGACTGATTCCCAAGTATTCTATTTTCTTTGAGGCTTTTGTGAATGGGATAGTTTTCCTAATTTCTCTTCCAGATGATTGGTCATTGATGTATAGGAATGCAATTGATTTATGGGTGTTAATTTTATATCCTGCTACTTTGCTATATTCATTTATGAGTTCTGTAATATTCTGGTGGAGTTTTGGGGACTTTCTAATATAGAATTATGACCTTGCTAAATAGTGATAGTTTGAGCCCTTTTTTTTTCTATTCATATCACTTAATTTTTTTCTTTGGCCTAATTGCCCTGGCTAGAGTTTCAAGGAATGTGTTGAATAGAAGTGGTGAAAGAGGGCATCTCTGTCTTATTTTTGTTTTTAGAGAGAATGCTTTCAGGTTTTCTCCATTTACAATGATGTGGGCCTTGGGTTTAACAAATATAGCTTTTGCAATGTTGAGGTATGTTCCTACTATCCCTAGTTTTTCTAATGTTTTGAACATGAATGGATGCTGTATTTTGTCAAATGCTTTTTCTGCATGTATTGAGATAACATGTGATTCTTATCTATAAGTCTATTGATGTGGCGAATTACTTTTATTGATTTCCATATGTTGAACCAATTTGCATCCCTGGGATAAACCCCTCTTGATCATGGTGCACTAACTTTTTAATATGTTTTTGTATATGGTTTACCAATATTTTATTTAAAATTTTTGCATCTATGTTCATCAGAGATATTGGTCTGAAGTTCTTATGGACAATGAGTGGAAGGGCAGATAATTTGGCTTAGCACAGGAAGAATGTTAACACTGCTTCCCCCATAGTTGGGGAGGAGAAGAAGAAGAAGAAGAAGAAAAAAACATGTTACCTTTAAAATAAGCCACTAGCAGTCAAACAATAAGATTTGTATTCAGTGCATAAATTGGAGCTAGTGACTTGAAATGAACCCTGCATATATTGACTCACAGTTCTAGAGGCTGGAATGTCCAAAATCGAGGCACAGATATATGAACAGAACCTTCTTACTATGTTAACACATACAGAAGGGGTTTGAAATTATCCATTTATAATGGAGTTATTCCCATCCATGAAGGTGTAGTCTTCATGCCAAAATCACCTCTCAAGGGTGTCAACACATAATACTGCTAAATTGCAAATTTCAACCAGAGTTTTGGAGGGTACATAGTGGCTAATCCAATGAAGACAAGTGAAGAAAAAATCTAAAAGACAGTGTGTGTGACATCATCCATACGACAGAGTTAGCAAGGCATCCTCTTCTCATACGATAAGGGGGTGGAAGCAATGACAAACCCCTCTTACTGAATAGATGTTCACTGAAATGCGGCATTGAAGAAATTAACCCTATCTATGTATGTTTCCGCTGTCTCCTGTCTAAATATATCTTTACTGTTCTGCTCATGTATGGCTGCCAAATGTCACTATTTCAATTAATTAGAATAAGATTAATTCTGGAAATATATAATTTTATTGGAATATAAGCTGGAAACATAATAACATTTCCTAAATTTGTACTTATATAGCTAACTTTTAGTAAAGAAGCAGCTTAATAAATGCTCATCATTTTACCTCCTTTGTTATAATTACTTATAGCAAAAAAAAACTTTAAGAGCCCTTTTGTGTCTGAAAAAGGCCTCTTTACTTTCAGGGTAATTTGGAATAGATGAAAAAAAAAAAAAAAAACCCTAGGGTAAACGTCTTTCAGAGCTAACATTTGACTATGTTTTCCTTTTTTCTGCCCTTGGGTGCAAAAAGGGACTATTATAAAGAGACAGTGATGCTTTAAAACCAGGCAGAAAAAAAACTAACTTCTATCAGCTAGCTTAGCAGGTGTGCGGAGGAATGGTTTCAAGAGACTCATAAGTTTGAGTCAAACCCAGGCTGGGTCAGATAAGCATGAAAAGATTATAAAGAGTTTTAAAACAACATGTATATAGTCCTTGTCTAGAAAGGACCTTGAAATGTTAGAAAAAAAATAGTGAAATCTAGAAAATTACTTCACAGAGACTGATATTTCCCTGGCTCTTGTAACTGCTTTTGTAACCACAAAAAAATATATACTACCAAAAAAATTTTGCTTTTATTGCTTGCAAAAAGAAAAATAAATGCAGAAGGTTTCAACATCCTGACGTGTGTTGACTTCTTCCATCTTATCGCTGACTCTCTCACCAGCACTGATTGGGATCAAAACTCTCCCTTTCCCTACTGTGGAAGCTGGTCTTCAGCAAAGTGGCGCCAGAACAGGGACTCAATTGGTAAGCTACTTTTTGCATTACCGTTTAGACATTAAGAGAAATTTCAGAAGAACGGGTGTAGTGATAATATTTTTATCCAGGGTCTCCGGAACCCCTTGGCCAGAGAGAAGCCAAGCGAGAGAAGGATAAGTAACCAGAGAACTTTGAGAAGCTATGGGCCATACTGAGTCCCGAAGAAAGGACTCTTTATAGATATTGTTAAGCAAATGTTAAATAAGAGAGGTGCCACTGTTACTTCTGAACAGCTGAAACAGTTTTTTCATTTTATCCAAAAGTGTTTCCCTTGGTTTACTGAAGAGGGATCTTTAAGCTTAGAGACTGGAAAAAATTAGGAAAAGAAATAAAGAAATATTATTATCTTCATGGACCTGATCAGATGCCAGCAGATGCCTTTCTGTTATGGAACCTATGTAGCAATGCCATCAGTCCCGATCATATATCTCACTGATAGAGAGTTAACACCAGAGCTGGCTTCTCTTGTAGAGCCTGCCGCAGATAAACCAGACTGCAAGTTTGCAACTGATACTTCTGAGAATGAGGCTGATAGTGATTTAAGTGATGACCAGGATGATTTCAAGGAAGCAGCAACTAAAAATCAGCTTCCTAAGTCTGCGTCCTCTGTTCTGCTACTTCATCTGCCCCTCCTCTCCCAAATAAACCTAAAGTCTCTAGAAGGAGAGGGCCAACTATGGGATCACAATTACCTCACCGTTTTAGAGAAACTGCAATTTTGACTGATTTTATTAAGACATATATGGATTCTACTCCAGCTCACATTCAAGGCATAATAATTGCCACAGACTTACAGGGCCAATCTTATCCACAGTCTTTAGTGAGATATGGTTCAACTCCTATTCCTAACAAATCTTTTGACAATGTTGCTAAAGGACAATGATTTTCTCGTGGTCAAGTTGGGCACTTTAGCCATGACTGCCCACATAATAAAAAAGAGGAAAATGATCATAGGCCAAAAACTGTGTGTCCAAAATGCCAAAAGGGCTTTCATTGGGCTCGTGAATGTAAATCTAAGTATAATAAACAAGGACAATTAATCTCAAAGCTTTTCCCTCAGAAGCCTGCCCAGTAACTTTCCAAAAAATCCTAACACTCCCCCAATCTGAGAGTCATTTTCCTTTAAATTGGTTAAAGAGCTAAAAACTACAGTCAAAAATTTCAGCTCAACTTGCCCTTATACTTTGCAATTAGTTAATTCAGCTGCAGCAAAACAAATAAATCCTTTTAATTGTTATAAACCACAAGGTTATGCTTAATTCCAAGACAATATTTACTTTAAAAAAAAAAAAAAAAAAAAAAAAAGCCGGGCGTGGTGGCGCACGCCTGTAATCCCAGCACTTTGGGAGGCTGAGACAGGAGGATCGCGAGTTCAAAGCCAGCCTCAGCAATGGTGAGGCACTTAGTAACTCAGTGAGACCCTGTCTCTAAATAAAATACAAAAAAGGGCTGGGGATGTGGCCCAGTGGTCGAGTGCCCCTGAGTTCAATCCCCGGTACCACAAAAAAAAAAAAAAAAAAAAAAAAAAAAAAAAACAACTTATAAGGACAAGGCCACACAAGTCATTCAGCAATAAATTTTCAAAAAAAGGGGACAGCTAAGCTTAACGCTTTCCAAGTTGATAAAAAGTAAAACATTTTACACCGCAGGCTTAATTTTCGCTGCCAAAAAACTGCTCTAAGATTAGCTACTAGTATACTATTTTTGTTTTAAAAGAGTCTCCTGGTTTCAAATACAAAATAAAACTTTTCTTTCTCATATTAAACAACAAACTACTAAACTCTATGAAGAAATTTTTTAGCTAGATTAAAAGACTCCATTTCCAAGGTTATTATGAACTCAAAAGATAACCAAATTGCTCCCTAAACAATTGGCTTTTAGAAAAAATACAGACCCAACCTATCAAGCGTTACTAAGGCCCATTAATAAAACTAGATCTTTAGCCAGTTTCATTAAAATCTATGTAGATGTAATTCCTCCTTATGTCTAAGATATTATTATTGCTGCCTCTATACAAGGAAGAACTTGTTCATAGTTTTTAAAGAGATATAATAATGCTTCTATAGATGATAAATTTCTTTATACTGTGGTAAAAAGACATTGTTTCACCTGCGAGTGATTAGGACATTTCAGTCATGCCTGCCAGGCTTTTATGAGATTTATAAACAATTAACAAAACTATTGATTTAAAAGATTACTTTTTTATTATCCCACTATGTAAACAAGACTGTAAGAGGTTTGCATTTAGCCTCCCTTCACCTAATTTACAGGGGCCTTATCTAAGGTTTCAATAAAAAGTGTTGCTTTTAAAAATAAAAAATAGTCCCACTTTACGTCAGAAATATGTTGATAATGCCTTACTTTCTACTAGACAAAAATTTCCTGATTGTTATATAATACACTATATGGATGACATTTTGTTGGCACATTTTTATTCCTTGACTTTACAGAAAATATTACATTATATGATAAAATTGCTCCTGATAAAATTCAGACTTATCCTCCCTATTCTTATTTAGGGAGACTAATCAATTCTAAAAATGTTACTTCTCAAGCTATTCCATTAAAAACAGACAATTTACAAACTTTAAATGATTTTCAAAAACTTCTTGGAAATATTAATTAGATTAGACCTTATTTAAAGCTAACTACTGCTGACCTAAAACCCCTGTTTGAAATTTTACACGGAGATTCCCTTCCTACCTCTCCTCATGTTCTAACCCCTCAGCGGAAAGAGGCAATACAGAAAGTTAAACAGGCTATTATGAGACATTACTTACAACAAGTTGATTATTCTAAGCCTTGGATTTTGATTATATTACAAACACCATTCAGGCCCACAGGATGTCTGTGGCAAGATGGTCCTATTGAGTGGGTTCATTTACCATCCACTCCTAAAAAACAATTAATATTTCTTATCCTACTCAGGTCTCTTCTTTAATATGCAAGGGAAGACTTAGAAGTAGAGAGTTATTTAGACAAGACCCTTCCTCTATAGTTATACCATATACTAAGAGCACTTAAATTTTTTACTAAATGTTAATGATCATTGGCCAGTAACCTTACAAAACTTTCATGGAGAAATTTTGTTTTAATTACCTAATCATCCATTGTTACAGTTTATATCTAAAACTAAATTTATATTTCCTAAGAAATGTTCTCAAGAGCCATTATCAAATGCTTCTTTGATATTTACTGATAGATCATCTAATGGAGTTGCAGTTACTATTATTGACAATAATGCACCTATAGTGCAACAAACTTCTGAGACCTCTGCTCAAAGAATTGAGCTTATTGCAATCATTACTGCCTTTGAAAAGGTGCCTCAAACATTTAATTTATATACTGATTCTCAATATATTGCTAATTTGTTTCCTGCTATTGAGACCTCTACTTTATCATCTCAGTCATCTATAATATATAGTCTTTTAAAATTAGAGTCTTTAATTCATCAAAAAATAAATAAATTTTTTATAAGACCTATTTGGGGACATTCTAATCTCTCTGATTCTTTAAGTACAAGAAATGCTTCTGCTGACCAGCTAACTAAAAAGTCAATGTCTAATATTATAAAACTAACAAAAAGCAGTTTTCTCACCGTTCCAGACCTCAGCCAAGACTTACATTAAAATGCAAATGGAAAAACATCAAGCTTAAATCCCAAAAGAAGAAATAAGGTAAAAGTGACTTTTTACCTGGGTTTCTATTACCAGCCGATCATTTTTCTAAAGACTCTTGCTTTTTTCTTAAATTCAATATATATATATATTTTTTTTCCTGAGCTCATGACTTTAATCCTATACACCTAAATTAATGTTGTTTGGATCAGTTTTATTTTTTATTCGATTATAGAGTTTTTAAACATCTGTACCATCGCAATGGATATTCATCTACAAAAAGCTACAAGGCTTTTGCTATTGTGTTATGTGTGCACACTTGTGTTATGTGTTGTATGTCTATGTCCATGTGTCATAAATGTAACATGCAGATTGATAAATAGATAATGAGCGCTCATCAAAAATTTCTGTAAATGGATCCAAATACCTTTAATTCACGTGATTTAAAAGGCTCAATTTAAATTAAGTAAACAAATAAATATAGGTGTCTTTTAAATAAAGCTTAACTCACAATTCTTTCTAGGTGGTCAAAAAACTAATATAATGTTAAGTCTAATATCTCTTGGTTCTAGGACTTCTCTTCAACAAGGAAAAAACAGGTAATAATATTCACTACACTTGTCTGATATTTTGGTAAAAGTAAAGCAAATTTAACTTAAGATTACTCAGGTAACTCCTTCAATTCCATTAAGTAACATTATTAGTTGTTTTCATAAGTTGGAAAATTAAAAATAAGAGATTTTAAAGTTACTTTATCATCACTAAAAAAGGTTAAAGTTCCAACCGGTATAATTCTATATACTTAAACTTTTTGTTCTTATAAAATGGTTAACAAATATATGTAATTCTATATATAAAGGTTATAAGAAATTTCTCTATATACAAAGGCTCAAGAGTTTCAACTGTTCCAATTAAGAGTACTGTAAATAACAAAATATTTTTGTTAAAATGAAATGATTTGTCTAGATTCAAATTGTTGTAAAAATTGTTTCAAAAGGTGAACAAAAAGAAGAGATTAATACAAGAGGGGGAAATTGAGAGGCTGTAGATATGGAAATCATATTCAATAGGAGGTAAAAGAAAAGTTACAGGATGGAAAAGTCTTTATGTGATAAAGTAAATAAGACGGTCTAAGTACATGAGAACAGAGTCTAAGTAAATAAAATGATAAGAGAGTCTATGTAAGTAAAAAATAAATTTCAAAAAACTTGTAATTAAATTGACATTAACACAGTCTATTAAATCTAATGTACTGATACAAAGCAAAGTTTAAAACATTGATTTACTCTTATCAAGATAATTTTCTTATATTTGTTAAGTTTTATTACCTGGGACAATTGGTTAAAGAAACAACTATTATTTTAAAATATTATAATGTTATTTCTTTAAAAACTCATCAAACATTAAAAGCTCAATTTACTTAATTAAGAAATGGTGAATTTCATTATAGTTCCCCATGTCATATAATACAACATGCTCTTTTTATAAATATCAATGATTCAAAATTAACACCTATAAAGTAATACTGGTCAAAACAAATAACTAACATGCCTATAGTAAAATAAAAAGGCCTATTAACAAATCAATAGAAAAAACCTGATGTCCTTTTGACATCTGGTCGGTAGAGGCTGTGCTTGTATTTTTCTACAGGAACTTCAACACCTCTATAGATCCCTGATCATCTTGTAAGACATCATAAACCAGCCCTGACACAGATGGAGATTTCAATGCCAGCTGTACCCATGAAGGACTCTCCAGACACAAGACAAACAACTGACCATAACTTTGCTAACCTGTCTCTTACCCCCTCGATGCAATGGGCTCAATCAACACGGACATCTATGCCATCTTCTTGGGGTCAAATAAAAAATTTTAACCACGCAGGCACAATGCCTGATTGCTGCTCAGGGGTCACCAGTAATCGCTAAAGAAGTGTTTCTTACTATTACTCATTAATTCCTCACAAAACTTCCATTAATGTCAATTTTATAAGATTAATTGAAACCACTCCTATATGCTTTACTACCGATAATCAATTTATTCCTCCTGGTTACATACCAGCTAATTATAGACAACCTCATGTTAATTTTCCTATTAAGTTTAAAGATAATTATATAAAAAGACTATGGTCATTAACTATGGCCATATTAAAAGGTTATAAAACTAATGAGACCTATATTAATAAAACCTTTTAAAATCTAACAAATTTATTCAAACCAAAAAATTCTTACTGATGCTCTTATTCACAAATGGTTTTCTCCTAGGTAAATACACCTATTTTTTAAGATAAATTATCTAATAAAAAAAACTGCCTATTTTCAATAATCTATACAGGCTAACCATAGCTACTTATATAGATTTATTAACTAAATCCAAATCAACACCTAAGACTTTTAAAGTTAAGGTTTATTTAACTGCCCCTCCTCATGCCTTCTTAATAATGATATATATGCTATTAATGATAATTCATAATATATAATTTATATAATATATAACTAATAATATATACACGCTATTAATTACAGACAATATATGGTAATAAATTGCTTACAAGTTTCTACAAACAATTAAATAAATTAATTAGACCTAAAACATTTGTTGTAGCCCTTATGTTAGAAATATCTGCTCTTATAGAGATATTAGGCTCTATTGCCATTTCTTCTACTTCTTTAGTTAAAAAAGTTCATACAGCTAATCATGTAAATAATTTATCTCATAATGTTTCTACAGCTATGGCTATACAAGAAAAAAATAGATAAAAAATTAGAAGATAAGATTAATGCTTCGGAGGAAGCAATCCTCTATATTGGCAATCAAATCCAAAATATAAAAACTCAAATGACAACCAGATGTCATGTTAACTATAAGTAAATTTACATTACTCCATTAAAATATAATGACTCTAAACATGATTAGACCAAAGTTAAATCCCATTTAATGGAAATCTGAAATAATTCAGATATTGCTCCAGACTTTGACTCCTTACAGAAACAAATAAGTGATATTAATCATATGTATCTAGCTACTGATTCCACTACAAATTTTGCTACAAATTTGTTTAATAATATAAAATCTGCCATTTCTAGTGACACATGGTGGTCCTATATAATAAATCTTGGTTTTGCTATCCTACTTGTAATACTCTTATGCTTTATTCTTTCAGTCTTCTTCAGACTTTTCTGGAGAGAAATCAGAAAAACATCTACAGAAGTCGCTACCCTCAAATTAAAAAAATAAAAGGGGGAGATTGTGACATCATCCATACGACAGAGTGAGCAAGGCATCCTCTTCTCATACGATAAGGGGGTGGAAGCAATGGCAAACCCCCCTTACTGGATAGATATTCACTGAAATGCGGCATTGAAGAAATTAACCCTATCTATGTATGTTCCCGCTGTCTCCTGTCTAAATATATCTTTACTGTTCTGCTCATATGTATGGCTGCCAGATGTCACTATTTCATTTAATTAGAATAAGATTAATTCTGGAAATATATAATTTTATTGGAATATAAGCTGGAAACATAATAACATTTCCTAAATTTGTGCTTATATAGCTAACTTTTAGTAAAGAAGCAGCTTAATAAATGCTCATCATTTTACTTCCTTTGTTATAATTACTTGTAGCAAGAAAAAACTTTAAGAGCCCTTTTGTGTCTGAAAAAGGCTTCTTTACTTTCAGGGTAATTTGGAATAGATGCAAAAAAAAAAAAAAAAAAAACCCTAGGGTAAACGTCCTTCAGAGCTAACATTTGATTATGTTTTCCTTTTCTCTGCCCTTGGGTGCAAAAAGGGACTATTATAAAGAGACAGTGATGCTTTAAAACCAGGCAGAAAAAAACTAACTTCTATCAGCTAGCTTAGCAGGTGTGTGGAGGAATGGTTTCAAGAGATTCATAAGTTTGAGTCGAAACCAGTCTGGGTCAGATAAGCATGAAAAGATTATAAAGAGTTTTAAAACAACATGTATATAGTCCTTGTCTAGAAAGGACCTTGAAATGTTAGGAAAAAAAATAGTAAAATCTAGAAATTTACTTCACAGAGACTGATATTTCCCTGGCTCTTGTAACTGCTTTTGTAACCACAAAAAAAAAAAAAAAAAAAAAAAAAAATGAACTACCAAAAAAATTTTGCTTTTATTGCTTGCAAAAAAAAAAATAAACACAGAAGGTTTCAGCATCCTGACGTGTGTTGACTTCTTCCATCTTATCGCTGACTCTCTCACCAGCACTGATTGGGATCAAAACTCTCCCTTTCCCTACTGCGGAAGCTGGTCTTCAGCAAGTGTGTAGGGGGTGAAGAGAAATAAGAATAAAGAGAGTTTTAACATCAAGAATACAAATAACAATAATTGTTAGTGAGGATGTGAAGGGAAAAAATAAAACTTATATGTACTTGTTGGTACTACAAATTGGTACATCTACTTTAGAAAGTAGTATGGAGATTCCTACAAAGACTAACAACGGAAAAACTACATGAACCCACTATACCACAACTTTCTATTTATCCCAAATGACTAAAACCAGCATATTAGGTACAAACATCCCAATGTTTATAGCAGTGATATTCATGATAGCCAAGTTATTGAATCAGGCTAGGTGGCTGTCAACAGGTGAATGGGTAAAGAAAATATGATATATATACACCATGAAGTTTTACTCAGCCATAAAGAACAATTAAATTATGTCATTTGCTGATAAATGGATGGAACTAGAGTTCATACCCATAGCGGAGGCTGGGGAATTTCACTAGAGACTGGAAAGAATAAAAGCAAGCATTCAGAATCCAAGGAAACCCAACAAGCAAGTTCTAAATATACATATTTCTGCTTAACCAAGTTCTGATATGTCAAACCAAAATCCAATTATCTGTAGCCCAGACAAGTGAGTGTCCCACCAGAAGCAGTTGGCCTTGTCCAGTGGAAAGCTGGGCCTTGGTTGCAGCAATTAAACCTGGTTTGTCATTGACCAGGAAATTCAGCTGGTGCCCATTTGGGACATCATCCTCTCTAGTCACAGAAGTGATTTTAAACATCCTCTTAAGATAGCTAACTGCCTGAAAGACAACTACAGTGCTCTGACTGGCCTCACTGAACAGATCCAGGAGGGAAAGAGGCAAGAATTTCCTAGAGGAGGTAAAATCCTGGGAGGTAACTGATTCTGAAGATCAACTTCAATAACTGATAGCATTCATGCAAACACAGAGTCAAAAAATAAATGTTTATGACACTTGGATTAACCAATGCCTCACAGACTGGGATCTGCAGAATTTTCTACTAAACACTGTCAATTTTAGTAAAAAAATCTTCCAGACATAAAATTATGTTTATTAAATCACAGTTGCTCAGCCTTCTGGATCACCATATCTACAAAGTGACAAACTTTCCTCAGGCTCACTCCATCATACAATGGATCTACCAGTCAGAGTCAGAGCAAGAGCAACTCGACATCTCCCAATTTTCTCAGTTTATTGAAATCTTAAAGGAAACCTGGAATGCATTCTTTGAGGTGAATGTCAAATGTGAAGTCAAAGAAACAGTTGAAGAAGCTCAAATAAAGGCCACCTATAAGGTAAGCTTAGCCCTCAGCAGCTTCTTGAATCACCTTCAAGCAACAGGACAGCCAGACACACAGCTCTTGCTACTTTCCATTGCAGCTGGTGCAGGATATCAGGTTGTAAGCAATATTTTTCAGTCTCTCCTGGGCCATGATGAGTTAAACTTCCTACTGGATAAAATGCAGACTGCCTACAATAAATACCAGGAGCTCAAAAATATTTCTAGCTTTAGGAGTCATGCATTCCTCATGCTCACAGGTCTGACAGCCAAAGCTGGAGTAGTAGCTCTTTCTCCAGAAGAGAAGACAAAACACATGGAGTTTATGAGAAAACATATGGGACAATTTATTTCTAAAGAAGTTGTACACAGAGAGTTACATATCCAATGGAAAGGCTATTTTGAAAATAAGCTTCTAATCCTTAAGGAGTCACTTATTTCAGACACCAGAAGAAAAGCCAATGAACTTATTAGTCTCAAAAAAAAAAAAAAGGCAAGAACCACTGGAACAGAAAAAAAGAATGTATATCAAAATGAATTATTGGAGAGGAGCCAAAATTTGGCTTTAAGTATAAATGGTAAAGAATTGAGTAATGAAGATTTATGTGAGAAATTCAATCAACTTTGGGGAAAATGGGTCTGTGAAATGTCCTCAAATCCCCTCAAGCCATAGAGCCTAACATTGATGTGGACACTGAAAACATCCTTTTGGATTATTTCAAAAAGGAGAAAAACATAGTGGAAAAAACTAAAGAGAAATACTGGAGAGGATTTTCAAATAGATTTTGGAAAACATATCACGATGTGTACAGAATATTGGGCTTTCTCAAAGAACTTAGAGGCCTGTGATAAAGTGTCCATTAATATGACTATTGAATGCATTGTTTCAAGTTTCGATGAATCTATTAACAGCATTTGGTGTTAACAACATGATCATGATCAAAGTGACTTCCATAAAATCCTGAGAATAATAGAAAATGAATTCTGTACTCACTAAGGACAGATATATATTTACCAGTGAATACAAAATTGAATTATGTTGGTGTTTATTTTGTAGAGCATCAAAACATTTTAAGGAAATGCACAGGGCATTCAAGACAGCAAATGACCCTGTAAACCATCTATAAAGCAGGAAAGATGATTTTTTCATGGGTTTCAAGATCTCCTGCCAAGATGCAACCTCCAACACATCTTTTGTTGATTTTCTCTGGCACAAGCTCAGTCCTGCTGTCTCTGACACCATATGGGAAAAAAATGATCATTAAAATAACTGGAGACATGAGAGTTACCTGCCCTGCATTCAATGGAAATAGGGCTAACCTGGGGAAACACATTCTAATCTCTCTAATTGACAATTATTGGCAGTACATTCATGATCCAGAATCATTCTTTAGGACTTACACTGAAAATTATATTGAAACATACTGTTCAGGCAAAGGCAGTGAAAAATTAAAAGCTTTTTTCAAAATCAGTTTAGATGACATCAAGAATTCCATCCTCTCTGCCATTCATGAATCCACTCCAGTAGCTAAAGATATAAGCAGCACTGCATCTGAGTGGCTGGATTTGTTCTGTGAACAACTTTATCTTCCCCAGGAAGAGACTTGATAAGCATTGAGCACCAGGAAATAAAAGTTGTAGAGTTTCTCAAAGAAGCCATGAATGCAGATTTGGATCCTGCAATGAAGAAAGTAGAAATTTTTCAAGTAGGAAGATAGATGAAATGGTCCCTGAAATTGATAAAATCCTCTCTGAACATCTCTGTGGCAGCTGGAAACAGTGTCCCTTCTGTAAAACAATATGTACAAAGACAATTCCTACACATGATGGAGACCACAGTGTTCCATTTCATCGTCTTTGGGCTGTCAATGGATCTAACCGGTATAGAACAGAGCACTTTGTAATTGACTGCTGTTCTAGTTTAGTAGCAAGTGATTTGTTTGCTTTTACAGATGATTGTAATATTCCTTATAAGAACTATCAGCAGGCAGGATGGAATTATGCCACATGGAACATCATCCCAGACTCATCCACCTAGCCATACTGGAAATGGTTTGTCTGTCACTTCAGAACAAAGCTGGAAGAAAAATATCAGCTAAAATTTTTAAATAGAATTCAAATCCCTGATGAATGGGCAAAACTCACAAAGCAGTATGTGCTTGATGAGTTGAAAAGGCAATAATCCCCAATGAACACCTAAGAATCTTAGCATCTGAACAAAAATCAGACTACATAACCAATCTTAAAACATATCCTCCTTACAACAAGAACTTTAAATAATCAAATTTGTAAATGAAATATGTAAAAGTAGATTGCTTAACATTTGGGAAGTTTAAATGCCTTTGACTTTATTTTTCTGCCTCAATTCCATCTGGATTAGAAATAAATTACTAAAATAGGATCATATGATAAAACATAATCAAATCTATTTAAAATACCTATGTCCTGCTTTTAAATATTATTCTGAATATTTTTTTAAATCTATGATGTCTCAGAAAAACTCTTTTCACAAGAAATTAAAAGCCATTGCATGTGTCTACAAATTCCTATAGCGTAACTGTGTGGCAGTTGAACAAGTATACAGGTCTTGACTGAAAACTATTAATGGACTTTAACTCCTTGAGTGAATATTTTTCACTCTTTCAATTCATGAAGAAAATTTACTTTTTAAAAAAATCTTAAAAATAGCTTTATGAAGAGAGTCCACGTATCATACAATTCATCCAATTAAAGTTGTACAATCTAATGTTTTTTTCCCTTTGTACTGGCGCATTATTATTATACATAACAGTGGATTTGTTATAATATATCCATATGTACACACAATAAAACAGTATAATTTGAACAATTTTATGCCCCAGTAATTCCCCTTTCTTTGAGGGGTGTTAAGGTTTTTTAATTCTTTATATATCCTGGAGATTTGGACCTACTTTTTATTCTATTAGGCACAGTGTCTCTGTTCTAGTGCCTAAGTCTTTGATCCACATTGAGCTGATTTTTCTGCAGAGTGAGAAAGGGAGGTTTAATTTCATTTTGCTACATATGGATTTCCAGTTTTCCCAGAACCAGTTGTTGAAAGGGCTATCTTTTTTCAATTTATGTTTTTGGCACCTTTGTCTAGTATGAGATAACCATATTTATATAGGTTTGTCTCTGTGTCTTCTATTTTGTGCCATTGGTCTACATGTCTATTTTGTGCCAATACCATGCTGTTTTTGTTACTATTGCTCTGTAGTATAGTTTAAGTTCTGGTATTGTGATGCCTCCTGCTTCATTTTTCTTGCTTTGGCTATTCTGGGTCTCTTATTTTTCCAAAATGAGTTTCTTGATTGCTTTTTATAATTCAATGAAGAATGTCATCAGGATTTTAATAGGAATTGCATTAAGTCTGTAAAACAGTTTTGGTAGTATAGCCATTTTGACAATATTAATTCTACCTATCTAAGAGCATGGTCTAAGGTCTTCTTCAATTTCTTTCTTTAGTGTTCTGTAGATTTCATTGTAGAGGTCTTTCACCTATTTTGTTAGATTGATTCCCAAGTTTGTTTGTTTGTTTGTTTGTTTGTTTGTTTGTTTTGTTTTGTTTTGCTTTGGTTTTTTGTTTGTTTGGTTGGTTTTTTTGTTTTGTTTTGTTTTGTTTTTTGAGGCTATTGTGAAAGGGGTAGCTATCCTAATTTATCTTGCAGTGGATTCATTGCTTATGTATAGAAATGCATTTGATTTATGGGTATCAATTTTATAACCTGCTACTTTGCTGAATTAATTTATTAATTCTAAAAGTTTTCTGGTGGGATTTTTGGGATCTTATAAATATAGATCATGTCATCAGCAAATAGTGATAGTTTGAGTTCTTCTTTCCCTATTCATATCCTTTAATTTCTTTCATCTTTCTGATTGCTCTGGTTAGGTTTCAAGGACTATGTTGAATAGAAGGGGTGAGAGAGGGCATCCCTGTCTTATTTCAGTTTTTACAGAGAATGCTTTCAGTTTTTCTCCATTTAGAATGATGTTGGCCTTGGGCTTAGGATAGATAGCCTTTACAATGTTGAGGTACATTTTTTTCTATCCCTAGTTTTTTTAGTGTTTTGAACATTAAGAGGTGCTGTATTTTTTTCAAAAGCTTTCTCTGCATCTATTGAGATAATCATGATTCTTGTCTTTAAATCTGTTGATACGGCGTATTATTACATTTATTAATTTCCATATGTTTAAACAACGTTGCATCACTGGGATGAACCCCACTTGATCATGATGCACTATGTTTTTAATATGTTTTTGTTTGCAATCTGCCAGAATTTTATTGAGAATTTTTGCATCTATGTTAATCAGGGATATTGGTATGAAGTTTTCTTTTATTTGATGTGCCTTTGTTTGGTTTTAGTATCAGTGTATAAAAAACTCTTAAATGAAAAAACATTCGTGGATATTTCATGGTTCCCTTCCACCTGACCATGATATGCTACATTTCTGTGACTGCATCCTAAAGTTGATACATGGCAAAATTCATTTAAGATGTCAAATGACTAAACTTTCTTTAGTCCTATTATTCTCTACTTCTGTAAGAAAAAAAAAATCTTTTCTTCTTCCAGACAAAGAAATTCTTCAGATGGACTTTGGAGAAACAGTAATCACACCATCTTCATCCACATCCTCATCCTCACTTTGTTGTCTGATGCATACAAAGACTGTGCTCTGTTGACTTCACCTCAAGGCTTTTTGTCTGGAAAGTCTGAAGTCTGAAAATTAGAGAAAGACAGGGACTGGAAGGCAACTACCTGGTCATGGCAGCTAATACTGGTCTTGAATTCTCACAGAAGCACACTTATTTCTAAAGTCACAATTAAGCTTCAGACATTTTGGTAGTTTGACCATTCATTCAAAACACATTTACAGAGTAATTACTACGTATAATGTACCATGACAAGCACAAAATATGACTCACTGTGGTAGTTTCCTATTTTTGGAGCAACAAATTACCACACTCTTGGTGGTTTAAGACAACACATTTATCTTCTAGTTCTTGAGGCCAAAGATAAAAATTGGGTCTTATGAAGCTAAAAAAACAAGGTATTGGCAGGACTTCATTCCCTCTGGTTGCCCTAGGGAAGCACCCATTTCCTGGCCTTTTCCAGCTTCTAGAAATTACCCACATTCCTAAATGCATAACCCCTTCCATCTTCAAATCCAGCAATGGCCAGTCAAGTTTTTCTCATGCTGCATCACTAACGCTGATCCTACTCTCTCCTCCCACCACCCCATAAGAACGTAGTTATTTAATTGGGACCTCCAGATGACCCAGGAGAATCTCCTACCTCAAAATCCTTAATGACACCTGCAAAGTCATTTTTTGCTATGTAATATTTCGCAGGTTCTAGGATTCAGGATGTGGCTCTTTTGGGAGGATCTTTATTTATCAACACTACACTCAAATAAAGAGTAAACCTCAATGAGTCAAAAGATATTAAAGATATGGCCAATCTCTTAATACTTTTTAAAAAATGAAATATAACAGTTATTCTAAAAATAAAATGCAGACAGGCGCAGTTGCACACACCTGTAATCCCAGCACTTGGGAGGCTGAGGCAGGAGGATCGCGAGTTCAAAGCCAGCCTCAGCAATGCAGAGACACCTAGCAACTCAGTGAGACCCTGTCTCTAATAAAAATACAAAAAAGGGCTAGGATGTGGCCCAGTGGTTGAGTGCCTCTGAGTTCAATACCTGGTACCAAAAAATAATAATAATAAAATAAAATAAAATGCAGATTGCATGTCAATACCTCAGTGAAATGGTCAGGAAACAAACACACCACAGTAACCAGTATACAGGTCAAGTTGCTAAACAATGTGCACACCCCCATGTTCTACCCTCCCCCACATGTCCCTTTACAATGACTATATCCTCTTTCTTACCCATAGGCAATTTAACATTATAGATTAGATCTTGTTTCAAACAGATTTAATCATTTTAATCATTTCAATTGAAATGATAAAGAAGTCTAGCACAAAAATGGATGGGGAGCCGGCACGGTGGCACACACCTGTAATCCCAGCACTTTGGGAGGCTGAGGCAGGAGGATCGTGAGTTCAAAGCCAGCCTCAACAATGGCAAGGCACTTAGTAACTCAGTGAGACCCTGTCTCTAAATAAAATACAAAAATGGGCTGGGGATGTGACCCAGTGGTCGAGTGCCCCTGAGTTCAATCCCCTGTACCAAAAAAAAAAAAAAAAAAAAAAAAAAATGGATGGGGCATGTTTTTTAATTAGTTTATTTATCCAAAGCTAAAGTGAGACTGAGATCAGGAGAGATCAACAGCAAAATAAAAAGTTACTCAGCCACTTGGAAGTGCAGGGGAAGCCAGGAGAGCGGGCATAGGAATAGGAAGGATAGTGGAATGAATCAAACACCACTTTCCTGTGTGTGTGAGTGTGTATGTGTATGAACGAACACCACAATAAATCTCCCAATCATGTACAACTACACTACCAGGATCCCAATTAGAACAAGATATAATCCATGTTTATATAAATATGTGAACATATACTCTATAGTCATGTAAATCTAAAAAGATTCAATAAAAAAATAACAAAAAAATACCAACTATTGTTTAATACATTATTTTCAATAGAATTACCAAAAATACAAGTTTTTTTTATGGGTTTCTTTGCATATATTTAGTACTGAACTCCACTTTTTGTACGCCTGAACCTCCACCAGTCCATTGTTTTTATTACAGCAGCCAAAACATTTCTTAAAGCTTTAGATAAAATTGCATCATTTATAAAATGCTACCATGATTTCACATCACATGTTGATCTGGCCATTCCTTATGTTTTTAAACTGACTCATACCACCCAATATGTGGGGGATTGGAATGGGAAGAAAATGGATAGTCAAAAATTGGGCTAGGTTATGACTATGCCACTGAACATAATATGACCAATGATAAATATAAAAATTGTGGTATTAAGTGGATTTGTTAATTACATTTTTAACTTTGGGGGGAAAAAAAAGTCTCTTTATTCCTTTTACAGGGTTTGTATGGTACCATGGGGGCCATGGGAAACCATAGGCACTCTTGCATGTGCAACATGAAAGGGTAAAGGAATTTAATTCCTGGAGACAATTTTTGAGCAGTGTAGATGAGAATTGAACAATCATGTTCTCCCCCACCACCACACTCCCCCAATAGATGGTCTGAGTCATGTTTTACAGGCTTCGCAGGCAGTTTCCAAATAAATCATCCCTATAGTGGCCAATACAATAATGGACTTTCTTTATTTCTTGCTTCTCTGATACTTCTCTGATACTTCTTTCTTTTGGGAATTACAAATGAACAACTTAAGAATAAGTTTATGTTTCATTCTAGCCAGAGAAATTAGGCAAAAGAAGAGCATAGATGGTATGGCAAGGCATTGTGGCGCATGCCTGTAATCCCAGCGGCACACAAGGCTGAGGCAAGAGGATCATGAGGTTAAAGCCAGACTGGGCAACTTAGTGAGACCCTAAGCAACTCAATGAGATCCTGTCTCTAAAGAAAATATAAAAAAAGAACTGGGGATGTGGCTTGGTGGTAAATTACCCCTGTGCCCCTGGGTTTAATCCCTAATACCAAATTTCAAAAAATAAAAGAGAGAGAGAAGGGATAAAAACTGGAAAGGGAGCAGTCAAGTTATCACTTCAGATGATCTGATATTTAGAAGATTCAAAAGTTCCACCAAATGAATACTAGAATTGATAAACAAATTTAGCAAAGTATCAGGTTACAGAATCAGCATACAAAAATCAGTGGTTTTCCTATACAACAATAATGAATACACTTAGAAAGAAATCAATTCCATCAACAATAGTCTCAAAAACAAAAACAAAAAAACCTCTAGAATGAAAATTATAGAACACTGAAGAATGAAATGGAAGAACAGAACACACAAAGATCAAAAGGCCATCTAAGTTCATGAATCGACAGAATTAATAATGTTAAAATAGCCATACTACCCATACTGCCAAAAGCAACATACAAAGTCAATGTAATTCCTATCAAAATATCAATGTCATTCCTCACAGAAATAAATAAATACATACATACATACATACATAAATAAATAAATAAATAATTTTTTTAAAAAGATCCTAAAATTCACTTGGAACAATTAAAGACTCAGAATAAAAGCATGAGGAGATCCAAGATGGCGGATTAGAGGAAGCTGCATTTCAGGGCAACTCCGTGGAAAGAATCCAACAAAGCAGATAAATTGCCTTTCATCATATATATAGGCCGAAAATATCAATCTCCTGGATGGTTTGATTACCACTACCAGGGAGAGAAGGAGCCAAGCTGTCTGCAGTGGCTAGAGCCGCGAGGCTTCTGCAAAACCACCTGGGTGGTGCACAGGCCGTGCGAAACAAAGTCAGTGTGGGGAGACCGCGCTGCGACTGCAACCCCAGCTACACTAAGGGCACACCAGTGTGAAACCGGCGATAAAAACCTGTGATAACAGCCGGCGGAATTGGGGCTGGGGGACCACGGGAGACCGCGGGTCGACAACACCAGTTCAAATCCACACTCCGCCGGACGCGACCCTCAGCAGTAGGGCCCCGGACAGAGCGGCGCAGAGACCTGCGAACAGCAAGCAGGGGCACAATCGGAGCGGTCCACAATCCGAAGCAGCACTGTCTGTGCCACAGTTACAGTTGCGGCTTCCCGATACCACCTCAGCAAGGAGACATTCACCCAACGGCTTTGAAATTGATCGGCGAGGACACGGGAGTCTGCGGAGCTGCTGTTGACTGGGAGGAGAGCACCGCCATCTTTGAAAGGTGCAGTGACTGACCCAGACAAAGAGGAGGAGACGGAGAGTGACGGCTGCAGCCATCCAGGGACCCTCCAGCTCTCTGAAGACAACGCACACTTGGGTGAGGCTTGGGTGGCCAGCAGGGGAGGGCGTTTCTGAGGCCAGCGCAGTGGCCACAAGAAGCTAAAACTGTGGGTGGGCGTGGGAAGGGGGTGCCTTCTGGAGGGTCCCCTTCCCAGTGCCATTCATCTACTGACACACAAACTCCCCTGGGCCACTCCTTCACTGAGCCATTCAGCCACTGGCCTAAGGTGCAACCTTGATTCCAATAACAGGATCGCAGACTGTCTAGACGTGATCCAATAACAATTGGCTTGAAGTGGAAAGGAAAAAAGAGGGGGGCTTCCCAGGGCCCGTTTTGTTTGAGACTTGGGGTTCGACTTTTTTTCTTTTTTATTTTCTTTTTTGTTGGTTTGATTGTTTTGTTGGATTTTGGGGAGGTTTTTTGTTTGTTTGTTTGTTTGTTTTTCTTTTTCTTTTTTTGACTTTGTTTTGTTCTGCTTTTTTTTTTCCTTCTGCATTGATTCTCAGAAGCAAACATGTTTGCTTCCGCTCCTTTTTTCTTTCCTTCTTTTCTTCCTTCTCACTCTTGCTTCTTTTCTTCCTCCATCATCTTTCATGTTTACACCCTGCCAGTGCATACTAAACAGAGGCAAAAACAAGTTATACGCAGAACTTGGGATTTCTAGAACCGGCGCAATTGAACTGGGTAGCAAAGTGGTGTTATATATAGTTTACTCTCTATTTTCTTGATTCTCTCTCTCCTCTCTCTTACACCAATTCCTACTCTTTTATCATTTTTTTTCTTTTCCAACTTACTTTATATATAAATTGGTCTTTCCACTTAATTGTCTACTCCATTCTCTTTCTTCGCTCATCTACTGATACTAAACCACTTCCACTAAACCACTTCAATAGAAATCCCTTTTCATACTTTCCAAGAAAGAACAATTCAAGACACTTCCTTCTTCCTAAACATAACACCTCTGTATCCAATACTTGAAGCTATAAAACCCCATCAGAGGCGTACAGAGTAAATTGGAAATAATATCTGGGTTAACCAAATCTGTACATTGTGATCAAACTGGGATTTTCTGAATAGAAAGTGTTAGGTTTTAAAAGTGTAAAGGAATTATAAGGTGATCTGATAACATTGTACTACAGGAACAACATAAGGCTTTAAGGTAAAATCGAAATAGTCAAGGTCCCACAGTGCAGGAAGAATAGACACACAAGCAACATGAAAAAACAAGGGAAGAAAATGACACAAACAAATCAAGATACCTCATCAGTAGATGTCATGGCAAGTACAATTGGTCAAATGCCAGAGATGGAATTTAGAAATTACATATGCCAAATGTTTATGGCACTTAAGAATGAACTCAAAAATGAGATGAGGGAGCAGGTACAGGAGGCAAAAGATCATTTTGACAAAGAACTCCAAAAACAAATACAAGAAGTAAAAGATTACTTCAATAGGGAAATAGAGGCTCTAAAGAGAATCCAAACAGAAATTCCAGAAATGAAAGAAGCAATAAACCAAAATAAAAGCTCAATTGAAAGCATCTCCAACAGAATAGACCACTTGGAAGAAAGAACCTCAGACAATGAAGACAAAATATATATCCTAGAGAAGAATTTAGACTATACAGCAAAACTTGTTGGAAATCAAGAACATAACATCCAAGAATTATGGGACAGCATAAAAAGACCAAACTTAAGAGTGATTGGAATAGAGGAAGGGGCAGAGTTTCAAGCCAAAGGAATGAGTAATCTATTTAATGAAATAATTACAGAAAATTTTCCAAACTTGAGGAATGAATGGGAAAACCAAGTTCAAGAGGCATACCAAAAATAAAACAAACAAAATCTCAACAGATCCAAACCAAGACACATTATAATGAAAATGCCTAATATACTGAGCAAGGAGAGAATACTAAAAGCCACAAGAGAAGGGAAGCAGATTACATATAGGGGGAAACCAATCAGACTATGTTCATATTTCTCAACCCAGACCTTAAAAGCAAGAAGATCCTGGAATAGCATATTTCAAGCTCTGAAAGAAAAGGGATGTCAACCAAGAATCTTATATCCAGCAAAATTGAGCTTTAGATTCGAATATGAAATAAAAACCTTCCACAACAAGCAAAAGTTAAAAGATTTCACAACTCGAAAGCCAGCACTTCTGAACATCCTGGGCAACATTTTTCATGAAGAAGAAGAGAAAGATGATAACGAAAATCAACAAAGGAAGATATTAAACTAAAGGAAATACCAACCAGAAGAGAAACCAAATCAAGCTAAAGACCATAATTCAAATAAAAATGGATGGGAATAAAAATCACATCTCAATAATAACCCTGAATGTTAATGGCCTAAATCACCAATCAAAAGACACAGATTATCAGAATGGATTAAAAGAAATGACCCAACAATTTTCTGTCTCCAAGAAACACACCTCATAGAAAAAGACATCAACAGACTGAAAGTGAAAGGCTGGGAAAAGTCTTATCACTCACATGGCCAGCGGAAGCAAGCAGGGGTTTCCTTTCTCATATCAAATAAGGTAGACTTCAAACCAATACTAATCAAGAGGGACAAAGATGGATATTTCTTATTACTTAAGGGAACCATCCATCAACAGGATATAACAATCATAAATCTATATGCCCCAAATAATGGAGCACCTACATTCATCAAACAAACTCTTCTCAAGTTCAAGAGTAAAATAGACCACAACACAGTTATTCTAGGGGACTTCAACACACCTCTCTCACCAATGGATAGATCATCCAAAGAAAAGCTAAACAAAGAAACTTTAAGCCTCCTTAAAACAATTAACAATTTAGACCTAACGGACATATATAAAATATTTCATCCCTCAGTAAATGAATACACATTTTTCTCAGCAGCACATGGCTCCTTCTCCAAAATAGACCATATATTATGTCACAAGGCAACTCTCAGCAAATATGAAAAAATAGAGATACTACCCTGCATGCTATCGGACCATAAAGGGATGAAATTGGAAATCAATGACAAAACAAGGAATAAGAAAAACTACTCCATCAACTGGAAGCTAAACAACATGCTACTGAATGAACAAGGGGTTGAAGAAGACATCAAAGAGGAGATCAAAAAATTCCTAGAGGTAAATGAGAACACAGATACATCATATAGAAATCTCTGGGACACTATGAAGGCAGTAGTAAGAGGAAAATTTATTGCACTGAGCTCATTCCTTAAGAGGAAAAAAAACCAACAAATAAATGACTTAACATCACACCTCAAAGCATTAGAAAAAGAAGAACAGACCAACACCAAGAGCAGTAGAAGACAGGAAATAATTAAAATCAGAGTAGAAATTAATGAAATTGAGACTAAGGAAACCATTCAAAGAATTGACAAAACTAAAAGTTGGTTCTTTGAAAAAATAAACAAAATTGACAGACCCTTAACGATGCTAATGAAAAGAAGAAGAGAAAAAACTCAAATTAATAACATTCATGATGAAAAAGGGAATATCACAACAAACACCTCAGATATACAGAATGTAATTAGAAATTACTTTGAAAACTTGTACTCTAATAAAATAGAAAATACTGAATGCATTGACAGATTTCTAGAGTCATATGATTTGCCTAAACTGGATGTGGAGGCTATACACAATGTAAACAGATCAATTACAAGTGAAGAAATAGAAGATGTCATCAAAAAGCTACCTACAAGGAAAAGTCCAGGACCTGATGGGTTTACAGCCGAGTTCTATAAGACTTTCAAAGAAGAACTAATACCAATGCTCTTCAAACTATTTCAAGAAATAGAAAAAGAGGGAGCTCTTCCAGAGTCTTCCTATGAGGCCAATATCACATTAATTCCAAAGCCAGGCAAAGACACATCTAAAAAAGAAAACTTCAGGCCCATATCTTTAATGAACATAGATGCAAAAATCCTCAACATAATCCTGGCAAATCAGATACAAAAAAAATATCAAAAAGATAGTGCACCACGATCAAGTGGGGTTTATCCCAGGGATGCAAGGCTGTTTCAACATTCAGAAATCAATAAACATAATACATCACATCAATAGACTTAAAGACAAAAATCATATGATCATCTCAATTGACGCAGAAAAAGCATTTGACAAAATACAACACCCCTTTATGTTCAAAACACTGGAAAAACTAGGAATATCAGGAACATATCTTAACATTATAAAAGCTATTTATGCAAGGCCCCAAGCTAACATTATCTTAAATGGAGAAAAATTGAAAGCATTCCCTCTAAAATCTGGAACAAGACAGGGATGCCCCCTTTCACCACTGCTATTTAACATGGTGCTGGAAACTCTGGCCAGAGCAATTAGACAGACGAAAGAAATTAAAGGGATCAAGATAGGAAAAGAAGAGCTCAAATTAGCACTATTTGCTGATAACATGATAATATACCTAGAAGACCCCAAAAACTCTACCAGAAAACTTGTACAACTAGTAAACAAATTTGGCAAAGTTGCAGGATACAAAATCAATACACATAAGTCAAAGGCATTTGTGTACATCAGCGACAAAGACTCTGAAAGGGAAGTGATGAAAAATACCCTATTTACAATAGCATCAAAAAAAATAAAATACCTGGGAATCAACCTAACGAAAGAGGTGAAAGACCTCTATAATGAAAATTATAGAACACTAAAGAAAGAAATTATAGATGAACTCAGAAGATGGAAAGACCTACCTTGCTCTTGGATAGGTAGAAATAATATTGTCAAAATGTCCATACTACCAAAAGCATTATATAGATTTAATGCAATTCCAATCAAAATCCCAATGTCATTCTTCAAAAAAATAGAAATAGCAGTCATGAAATTCATCTGGAAAAATAAGAGACCCAGAATAGCCAAAGCAATCCTGACCAAGAAAAGTGAAGCAGGGGGCATCACCATACTGGACTTTAAATTATACTATAGAGCAATAGTAACAAAAAACAGCATGGTATTGGCACCAAAACAGACTGGTAGACCAATGGTACAGAATTGTGGACACAGAGACTAATACATATAATTTCAGCTATCTTATATTAGACAAAGGTGCCAAAAATGGTGCAACCGTTATGGAAAGCAGTATGGAGATTTCTTGGAAACCTGGGAATGGAACCACCCTATGACCCAGCCATCCCACTCCTGGGTCTATTCCCAAAGGACTTAAAAACAGCATATTACAGTAACACAGCTATCTCAATGTTTGTAGCTGCGCAATTCACAATAGCTAGGTTGTGGAACCAACCTAGATGTCCCTCAGTAAATGAGTGGATTAAGAAAATGTGTTATATATGCACAATGGAATTTTACTCAGCAATAAAAGAAAATAAATTAATGGCATTTGCAGGTAAATGGATGAAGTTGGAAGACATAATGCTAAGTGAAGTTAGTCAGTCTCAAAAATCCAAGTACCAAATGTTTTCTCTGATATAAGGAGGCTAGTTCAAAGTATTGTTGGATGGGGGTACATAGGAGGATTAGAGGAACACTAGAATGGTCAAGGGAAGGGAAGGGAAGGGAGGGAGCAAGAGGGGAGGGAGGGGGAGAAAAAGAAAAAAAAAAGGTGGTTGAATGAGACCGATACCATTTTCCTAAATGCATGATTGAAGACCTGAATTGTACGAATATACTTTGTATACAAACAGTTGTATGTAAAATGATACTAAATATATGCACTATGAGTTGTACATATTAAAAATTATAAAAATAAAAAAAAGAAAGAAATTTATGAAGAAAAAAAAAAAAGAATAGTCAAAGCAATTCTAAGCCAAAACAGCAATGCTGGAGGCATCACAATATCTAGCCTCAATTTATACTACAGAGCTAGAGTAACAAAGACTGCATGGCACTGGCAAAATAGACACATAGACCAATAGAACAGAATAGAGAACACAGAGAAAGTCCCACACCGGTACAGTCATCTGATCCTTGACTAAAGTGCCAGAAACACACATTGGAGAAAATGGCTTTTTTGTAACAAATGGTGCTAGGAAAATTGTTATCCATATGTAGAAGAATAAGACTAAATCCTTATCTTTTGCCCATCACAACAGTCAACTCAAAATGGATCCAAGATTAGACCAGAAATTACACAATTCTGGAAGAAAACTCAGGATCAACACTCCAACTCATAGGCACAGGCAATGATTTTCTCAATAGGATTCTTAAAGCTCAGGAAGTAATACTACAAATTAATATATTAGATGTAATCTAAATAAAAAGCTTCAGCACAGCAAAAGAAAAAATTAAGACTGTGAAGAGAGAACCTACAGAATGGAAGAAAATCTTTCCTAGTTACTATTCTGACAGAAGAATAATATACAGAATATATAAAGAATTCAAAAAACAACACACACACAAAAAAAATAATAACTCAATTAATTGATAAATGAACTAAACAGATGCTTCTCAAAAGAAGAAATGAAAGTGGACAAAAATATATAAAAAAAATGTTCAACATCTTCAGCAATTAGAGAAATGCAAATCAAAATTACATTTATTGCCTAAAGCTTGGTCCTTGTCTCCAACACCAATCCAATAAGGAGGACATAGTTTTTAGCAAAAAGGACAAAGAAAGTTTATTGCTTTGCTAGCAAAAGAGAAATACAGAGGATTCCTGCTGCCCATCAGCAGGAACAGGGGGCTTTTAAAGAGGGGATTAAAGCCTACATTCCAAGTGTGTGCTCTCTGTTAGAGTTGTAATTCACTTGTTAATTTGGGAGATAGTCATTACTGAGATCTTCTGGTACAATCCCCCAAATCTGGATTAATTCATTCCTATGGTGGGTGTATACTCAAGGACAGATAAATCTGCCTAAAATAGTGAAGTAATCATGTTCCCCCTGAGATTAGGGAGGAGCAGAGAGAGAGGAAAAGAAACATGTCCACTTTAAAAATAAGTTTCAGTGACAGAGAAGCAAGTACTATATTCAAAGCATAAAGTGGACCTCTGTTACACACTGAGATTTCATATCACTCCAGTTAGAATGGCAGCCATCAAGAATATAAGAAGATGTGGAGAAAAAGGAACACTTTTACACTGTTGGAGGATTTGTCAGTATAACCACTATGGAAATCAGTATGGAGGTTCCTCAAAAGACTAGGCATGGAACCACCATATGATCCAGCTGTACCATTCCTCAGTATTTATCCTAAAAACTTAAAGTCAGCATACTGTAGTGATACATGCATACCCATGTTTATAGTAGCACAGTTTACAATAGCTAAACTATGAAACCAGACTCCTTGTCCACAATGGATAAATTAATAAAGAAAATGTGGTATATATACACAATAGAACTTTATTCAGCCAAAAATAAAAATGAAATTATGTCATTTTCAGGAAAATGAATGGAACTTGAGAACATTGTGTTAAATGAAATAAGTCAAACTCAGAAGGGTAAAAGTCATATGTGGAAATTAGGAAAAAAGAAAAGAAAGTGTGTAGTTAAGTCTCATAAAAATTAAAGGAAGATCAGTAGAGGAAAGGTTCAGGAGAAGGAAAGCAGGGAGGGAGAGGGGAAATATTGGGGAATGATATTGGCCAAATTCTACTGTTATTTTGTGTGTGCATATATGAATGTGCAACAAATCCCACCATTATATATAATTACAATGCACCAATAAAAACATGGAAAATAAATAAAAATAATTTGAAAAGAGTGGCCAAGGTCAGGAATGTCACATTATAAAAATATCATGCCACAAAACAAACCAAGAATAAGCTTATGTTTTGGGCTCTACTTTTGGTAGAATCCAAGTGAAGATACTAGGGAAGTTATATTTTTAATGCCATTCAAAATTAAATTTCAATATAGATGGAATTTCTTTGTATATTGTTATTTTTGCCTACAGTTTTTGCTTAGCTTTTTAATGTATTAATGCATTAATTTATCTATAAATTTCAAATATTTTTCTGTTACAATAATATAACTTAGGAAATAATTTTTGACACATCATTTCTAATCATTGGATATTTCAATTAAGAAATTTGTCATATATTTTGTAAATAATTATAAAATGTCATCAAAAAATGTTAGGATATAAATCAATGGAGAAACAAACCATGTTCACATATTATCATGGAGATAACAATTCCTAAAACTAATATGTAGTTAATAAAATGCTGATCAAAATCACAACAGGCATTTTGTGTGTGTGTGTTGAATTTGACAAGCTGTTTTGAAAATTGATATGACATACCAAGACATTACAGGAAAAAAGAAGAAAAAGAAAAGTGACTTGCATAGAAAGGAAGCTTGGATTTGAGGATAAGATGCTTAATTTCAAGGCCATTATGTTGTACTGTTTCCCAGGGACTAGAGCACCTACCATGCACCTGAATATTTTTCATTTCAGAGAAAATAATATGGCTGAAGAGACCAAACTAGGAAGAACACAAGGCACAGTGCATTAGTTGGGATCATAGAGGAGAGGGTTTGAACTTTGTATATGCCATTTTTTCAGAACACTATAGAAAATGTGTACTTTATTCTCTATCTTATTTAAAAGAAAAGAGAAAATATAATAATCAATCATGCACAGTGTTCAGTCTGTTTAACCCAGGTCTCTGAAGAATAGGAGGGTCATCTTTGACCCCATTGTCAAGACAATTTGAACACATGTCCCACCTCTTATCACTCTTCTGAATTTCAGAGAGAAATCAAAGATATAGAGCAATATTTTCATAGCAATATATTTCCTTGTGGAATTATTTTACATTGGGAAATCTGGGCATGAACTTAAAAACCAAACAAATGAAGGAAATCAAATAAATTACGATATATTTATCTGATGAAAATTGTATGGCTATTACAATTAAAGTTCCAGAAAATTTCTCAAGGTACAGCATCAATGAAAGAGCAACAAAAATGACTTCTTAGTATATTCCCAATGTTGTACAATTCCCAATAGTGACAAATTTATGTAGATACATATGTATATTATACATATTATATTATATATTGTATATATTATACATATTATATTATACATACATATAATATACATATTTTAGATATATATATGTAAAACCAGAAGAAACCATAAAAGAAAAATGAAATGACTATTGTAGAATTAAAGTTACCTTTAAAAAATATTTCTAAGCCGGGCGCGGTGGCGCACGCCTGTAATCCCAGCACTTTGGGAGGCTGAGGCAGGAGGATCGTGAGTTCAAAGCCAGCCTCAGCAATGGTGAGGCACTTAGCAACTCAGTGAGACCCTGTCTCTAAAAAAAATCACAAAAAAGGGCTGGGGATGTGGCCCAGTGGTCGAGTGCCCCTGAGTTCAATCCCCAGTACCACAAAAAAAAAAAAAATTCTATGTTATCTATTTTTTTTTTTCAACCACAGGCAGGGATCACTTACCAGGAACAAAATTAAGTACAATTTGTAATGAGAATTATATTGAAATGTTTACTTTACAATATTCAATTGACAATATTATTTGGGTGTTTTTAATATTTTCAAGCTGGAAAATATAGTTTAATTTTTACAATAAAGCACAAGCAATACGCTTTAGTGATTTTCACTAGCCCATTTAAAGTGGAAGTTGCTATTACCTACACTGTATGGACCACTATTAGCTGACACAGGTATAAAATCAGAGAGGGGTCTTTTTTCAATTGATTCTTTAAGTAACATATTTTAAAAACATAAGAATTATACGTGTTAATGGCATACCATGAAATATTTCATTTATGTGTTCATTGCACAAGTTTTAAATCAGGTTCAACATATTTATTTCCTTGAACTATTATTTATGGTGAAAATTTTAATAATTCTTTCTTTTATTTTTTTGAAATGTTTTGAATGTTATTGCTATTTATATTCACCATACTGTGCGACTGTACATCACTTTTTGCCCCTGTCTAATCATACCTCATAGAGAAGGATCTTGCATTTGAACAGTGCCCATAGCATTGAGATGTTGAAAAAAGAAATGAGAGAGAGAAGGAGGAACAGAGGATGGTGAAGGAAGGGGAGGAAGCAGGGTACAAGGCAAGGAAGGAGGTAAAATCTAAAACAGTTTAAAATACAAATGGGAATATTTAATATTTATGCTTACAACATAAATAAATGTTAATTTTAAATTACAGTAGTGGTCAGGTGATTTTTATGGATGGTCTTATGAATGTTAGACACAAAAGAAATATTGAGTATTTTAGGCATGCACACTGGAGAGCACAGATGCATGGTTTGATTCATCTGTCACAAGTTTTGACCTCTAGACTGGTCTACAAACTCTCACATCAGGCTGAATAATTTTAAACAAAGGAGATCTGTTTCCTTCCCTATAGTACTTCAATGACCTGCTGTGATATTTGTAATAAAATACCAACTACTTTCTCTAGAAATAAAACACCAACTCCTTTCTCTAGAAATAAAACCCAACATGATTTAGCCCTTTGCAATCTCTCCTGCCTTATTTGCAGATCTGTCTTTTCTTTGAACTCCCAACCACACTGACCCTGTTCTATTTCTCAAGTTTAAGAGCTTTAGGAACTGTCTCTGTTTCTAATATTCTACCTGCAGCTCTGGTTTTGGCTGTCAATTTATTTTTGTTTAATTATTGTTGCTGCTCAGTCTACCATCTACCCTCTCACAAAGACTATCCCTGACCACTTTCATGGCACTTACCAACATCTGTTGTCATTTATAAGTATTTGTTCACTTGCTTATTGATCAATTAGGTGATTCAAAGATTCATTGCTTGCCTGCCTCTCCCATAGGTTGTTAAGCTTCATGAAAGCAGCAACATCTCTGTCAAGTTCAACATTCAGTTCAATGATGTCACTTAGCAGAAACTCAGAAGATATTTGATTATTTATTGAAGCTTATATCATGAATGATGACTTAGAGTAGAAAGAGTTTTTAAACATTAACCCCATGAACCATTGAATTATTATTGAAAATGAACATAGGGGCTTAAAATGAGGAAGAGGATTTCAGAGAAGCCATGAAATAATACCCAGAAGACTGAGCAATGATTGCCTGAAAAAGAAGAAGCAAATAGTGTACTCTCACTTATGGTCACATGAAAAGAACAATGACTTTTCTAATAATAATAGAGATTGCAGGAGATGAACAGGCTTTACTTAAAAAAGTGATGGCTGCTTTTCTTTTCATGTCAAAATTGAGCTGTGGCAGAAAATTCAGTTAGAGATAGCCACAGGTGTTTACTATTAGGAAGAACAGGATCTGGAAAGTATTTAAATGGGAAAATAATTTGATATTGAGTGTCAAAAAAGTGAAATACATCTAATGGTAATTATCATAAAGTCAGCAATTGCATAAGGTTCAAGAAATACTACTCAAAGGGTTGTAGGTAAGTGGAGGTTTATAATGTTCCAGATTACTCAAATTTATATTTTTTTCTATATTTTTATTGGATCATTGTAGTTGTATATAATGTTGAGATTCATAGTTTCACAATTGTACATATGTACAACACAGCAATGTAAATTGGCCAATACCATTCCCCAACATTTCCCCTTTTCCTCCCCTATTTTTCTCTGCTATGCATTACTTCTTTTTTTTTCTCTATTTCTTCATTTTCTTTCCTTTAATTTCTTACTTTTGTTTGAGATTAAAATTCTTAGAAATCTGTATTTTTAAAATCTTTGTGCTCTTAAATTGACCAAACATTCAAATCAAGATCAATCTTATCCTAATCAACATCCAACAAGGGAAAACAGAAAATATTCTTCTTAGTTTGATAATTGATTTTTATTGTGAACACAGGAACAAGGGATTCAAGGCAGCCAGCACTCCCCTGCTTCTCTGTGAGTTGGAATGAAAACAGAAAGAGAGCAGCTTCTCATTGAGGTGGGTGACTGAGAAGATGCTGAGGTTCAATAGTGAACGGAGACTTGCAGAAGCCCAGGCCCTCTAGAGAATGGAACAGAGTGAGAAGACATGCCCTGCAGGAAGTACACATCAGCATGGGGGATGCAGGAGCAATTCTAGGGCAGAAGTAACAGAGAGGAAGGGAGAGACACAGTGGATGGAACCAGAACAGAAACTGAAATAGTGCAGAAGGACATTACAATCACAGATGATCTGGAATCTGCATGACAGGATGGCACTGGACCTTTCTCTGAACCTTTGGTATACTATCGGTGCTCTAATGAGAAAACATCTTCACATGGTTTCATCTAAGCTTATTGATTCTGAAACACAAAAGTGCCTACTCAGTGGATACATGTTTTGAGGCTTGTCTCAGCTCCAGGGGAAGGGAGCACCATTGAAACAAACTCACTAAAATATCTTTCTAGTGGGAAACCCCGTTGGTGACATGAACAGAGCAGAAGTTGCTTCCCCTTTAAGACTGTCAGCTCAGGCAGCCTGCTGAAGAGGCTTGGGAGTCTGAGCAGGCACACACATGATTATACCAGGAACCTGGACTTGGAAGGCCAGGCTTTTAGGTGTGGATTGTGTGGGACCTACCAGCCCCACTTTGCAGATTGTTACCACACCTACCTACTAGACATCCCAAAGGACACCAGTGACCCAGACTGGCCACAATGCTGGGCATCAGCCCAATCTTTGAAGTGCATTGAACTAAACATTCCAGAGAAAGTTTCTGCCCATGTACATCACAGTCCATGCTAGCTCTTACTGATGAACAGGGCAGTTGAGAGCTATTCAAAGGGCTGCCATGCCAATCCAATCTAGTTGGCTATCTGGAAAGTAAAATAAAAGTTAGGAAGAAGAAATGAATAACCCCCATCCTGTGTTGTCTTCAAGGATCGTATGAGACAAGAAAGGAAATGCCAGTCCTCACAGGAAGCTAACATCCACTTTTGTGTACAGGGTTCAACATCTCAGCAGAGCCAATACTAGAATATATATATATATATATATATATATATATATATATATACCCAAATACACACACACACACACACACACACACACACATGTGTGTGTCTGTTTATATATGTTTTATACAAAACTTGAATATATATATTTTTCTATTCTTTTACTCTCTTTTCCTTATAAGATTCAAATGTTTTTCTTTCCTTCTCCTTTTCTTAAGTTGTGGCTTTGCTTTTCTACCTCCACCTGCCTTCTTTCTTTTTCCTTTCTATATTTTCTAATTTTTATATTGTATGCCTTTTCTTTTTTCTTTGGTGCTCATTTTATTGTAATCATTTTTTTAACTCTTCAGTTCATTCTATACTGTTTTTGCCCCTGCCACTTTTGTTGGTGGTGGTATGACAGTTGTGTTTTTTTTCTTTATTTCTGTATCTAACTTACCTTTATTTGTCATTGTTTTTCCTAGCTGTTGTTTTTTTTTTGTTGTTGTTGTTTGTTTGTTTGTTTTCATTCTATTTTATGTGGGAATAGAGCCTGACACTTCAGGCACACTGGGTACAGGCTCTGCCACTGAGTTACACTCACAGATCAGTTAAGGAAAACTGCACCTTACTGATCAGCTAAGGTAAATTGCACCCTACTCCACCCATGACTCAGTGCTATTTAAACCTTGGTAGAGACTTCAAATAAATAGGAGAGGAAAGAAGACCTCATGTAATTTCCCAGCCACAAGTAGGTATGGCTGGAGGGGTGGTTCTGGAGACCAACTCCTGCATAATCTTCCCCATAGGTACAGCAGAGGAAAGCAACTGTTGTGGACTCTCACCTGCAAGGCACCTCAGCATGGTTCACTTCCACACCCTGCAGACAGCACATTGTTGACAAATAAGGAGGCGTAACCTCAAATGGTGCATCCCATATACTCTGCTGTCTTCAATACATCTGCCTAATCTCCCAGAGGGATCCCACTTTGGGAAGTCCCACAGAGGAAGTAGAACCCTCAGACTATGACACACCCATTTTAGCCAAAGAAGCCACAGGTAAAATACATTATTAATTCTAAATAAATTCAATAAATTCAACTCTGCACAATAAACCAATGGTTTAGGACACATTATAAAGAGAGGATGGTGCCTTAAGAAGGCTCTCATATAAAAGTGGAAAGCATACACAACTCAACAGATGTAACCATCTCAACACAAAAACTCAAGAAATACGGGGAAATAAAGGCACCAGTATGCCTCCAAATTTTTATAACTGACTAGTAACTAACTCCAAAGATACTGAATTGCATGAAGTGCTGGAAACAGGCTTCAAAATTGTAAGATTTAAAATAGTTAATGAAATCAAATAACTTCAAAATGAACAGCTGAATTAAAGAAGACAAGGTAGCATCTGAAAGAGCAATTTAATAGAGCAAGATTCTAAAATGATAAAAACAGAAGTATTGTAAATGCAAAGCTCAATATATTAAATTAAAACCTTTTGAAAGACTCATGATAGATGAGGTCAAGCTGAAAAAATTATAGCAGGGCTTGTAGAAAATGTTGATGAAATGTCACATTCAGAAGTAATTAAGAAAAAATAACATACAAGAATTAAGAAACGTGATTAAACAAAAAATGAGAATCATAGGTGAAGATGAAGGAAAACCACTCCATGAAATAATAGCAAAACAATTTCCAAAATTTTGGAAATGATATAGATATTCATGTACAGGAGTGATTTAGAACTTGAAATAGACATAACCAGAAAAGGATGCATTATACGTAAATTGCCAAAAGTAAAGAACAAAGAAAGAATAGTGAATCTGAAAGTGAGAAATACCTTGTCAATAATGAAGGCAAACTCACCAGAATAATAACAGATTTATTAGTAGAATTTCTGAAGTGAAGGCTAGGAGGTCATGGAATGATATATTTCAAAACTAGAAAGAAAATAACTACTAGCCTAGATTACTATACTCAACACAGTCATCCTTCAGAATCAAAAGCAGACATGAAGACCTTCCAAGATAGACATAAAATAAAGGATTTATTGACCACTGAACCAGTATTACAGAAACTACTCAAAGTAATCCTACATACAAGTTCAATCACAAGAATACAAGAAAGAACAAATCTCAATAGAATAGTAAAGCATCATTTATTATTGTTTGTATTCTTAATAGCTGCCATTCTGACTGGAGTGAAATGAAATCTTAGAGTAGTTTTGATTTGCATTTCTCTTTTGCCAGAGATGTTGAACATTTTTTCATGTATTTGTTGATTGATTGTATATTTTTTTCTGATAAGTGTCTTTTCAGTTCCTTGGCCCATTTATTGATTGGGTTATTTGGGTTTTTTGTTTGTTTTTGGTGGTAAAATTTTTGAGTTCTTTATATATTCTAGAGATTAGTGCTCTACCTGAAGTGCATGTGATAAAAATTTGTACCCAATTAGTTGGTTCTCTATTCACCTCATTGATTGTTTTGCTGAGAAAAAGCTTTTAAGCTTGAATCTATCTCATTTATTAATTCTTGATATTAATTCTTGTGCCACAGGAGTCTTATTAAGGAACTTGAGGCCTAAACCGACATGTTGGAGACTGGAGCTTACTTTTTCTTCTATTAGGCATATTGTCTCTGGTCTAATTCCTAGGTCCTTGATCCACTTTGAGTTAAATTTTGTGCATGGTGAGAGATAAAGGTTTAATTTCAATTTCCTACATATGAATTTCCAGTTTTCCCAGCACCATTTGTTAAGAGGCTATCTTTTCTCCTATGTACATTTTTTGCAACTTTATCTAAAATAAGATAACTGAAATTATATGTATTGGTCTCTGTGTCCTCGATTCTGTACTATTGGTCTACCATCCTATTTTGGTGCCAATACCATGCTGTTTTTGTTACTATTGCATAATAAATGTTGGAGAGGATGTGGGGGAAAAGGCACACTCATACATTGCTGGTGGGACTGCAAAATGGTGCAGCCATTATGGAAAGCAGTATGGAGATTCCTTGGAAAACTGGGAATGGATCCACCTAATGACCCAGCCATCCCACTCCTGGGTCTATTCCCAAAGGACTTAAAAGCAGCATACTACAGGGACACAGCCACATCAATGTTTATAGCAGCTCAGTTCACAATAGCTAGGTTGTGGAACTAACCTAGATGCCCCTCAGTAAATGAGTGAATAAAAAGAAAAACGTGGTATATATACACAATGGTGTAAGCTGCCTGTCATGGCCAGCCACGGCGCCATGAGAGGAAAACTCTCGGAGGCAGAGTAAAGCTATTACTACTTTTACTTCTACTTTCTTAGAGAGAGCTTAGAGAGGGAAAGAAAGATTTTTAGAGAGAAAGATTAAAGAGAGCTTTCTTAGAGAGAAAGAAAGATAGAGCTTAGCTTCTTGTCTTCTTGTTCTTAGAGAGAAAGAAAGATAGAGCTTAGCTTCTTGTCTTCTTGCTTCTTTCTTCTTTCTTCCTCGGGAGCCTCGGCTTAACTCTGACCAGCCCTCGGGAGCCTCAGCCTAACTCTGACCAGCCATTACTTCTTCTATCTGGTTTCTCTTCTGTAACCGCTCTGCCTACGTTCTGGCCACTCTGATTCTTTTCTCCGACCCGAACTCTTCTTCTGACCGACCGAGCGACTGCACAACTGACTGAATGAATTTCTCCGTTCTCCTAACTCAGACCGCTTTCACCCGGTTATATACCTTCAGCTTTTCGGGTGCCTACAGGTGCGTCACATACATATCAGGTGGAACTTATGGCTTCCAGCTAGCTGCAACAGCCCTTCCTAATTAGGGCTCCTTCACAATGGAATATTACTCAGCAATTAAAGAGAATAAAATCATAGCATTTGCAGGTAAATGGATGAAGTTGGAGAGCATAATGCTAAGTGAAGTAAGTCAATCACAAAAATCCAAATGCCGAATGTTTTCTCTGATATAAGTAGGCTGATTCACAGTGGGGTTGAGTTAGGGAACATAGGAGAATTAGAGGAACTCTAGAAAGGTCAATGGGGAGGGAAGGGTAGGAAGGAAACAAGGGGCATGAAGGGGGAAAAAAAGAAGATGGTAGAATGAGATGGATATCAGTATCTTAAACACATGATTAAAGACATGAATAGTATGAATATTCTTTGTATCCAAACAGTGTTATGTTAAAAGGTGCTCTATATATGTAATATGAAATGTAATGACTGCTATTGTTATATATAAAACATTGAATAAAAAAATTAAAAAGAAAACAGTAAATGAGAGTTCTAGAGTCTTCCTCTATACTCTTGCCAATGATTGGTATTGCTAGTCATTTTAATTTTAGGCATTCTAATAAATACACAGTTGTACTTATTGTGCTTTACTTCATATTTCTCTAAAGACTAGTGAAGTCCTATATCTTTTTATGGGCTGATAGGCCATTTATATTGACCATTTGTATCTACTTTTATTAAGTGTCTGTGAAAAATAGTTATCCCATTTTTAAATACATTTATTTGTATTGTAATTAGTGACTTGTAATTGTCTTCACATATTTTTGGAAACAGGTGATTTGTCAGATATGTGCATTAAAAATATTTTCTTCCAAAAAAAAAAAAAAAGAAGAAGAAGAATAGTAAAGCCTCAAATGAGAATCAGGAAATGATCAAATATCATTAATTCAGTAAGCTTTCAAAACTCTAAGATGAATAAGGGAGAAAGAAATGAAAACACATCATTTGAAATGACTGCTGGGGAAAAAAAACAAAATTACAAGATTTATTATATACATTTCAATACTAACCTGAATGTGAATGATTTCATTCTCTAATGAAAAAAAACAGATTGGACAACTGGATTATAAAACAATATCCAACAATCTGCTGCTTGCAATAAACTTACCTACAGCAAAGACATTTGGACTAAGAGTGAAAGGATGGAAAAAGTTATTGCAGGAAAATAAAATCTGAAAGCAAGCAGGAGGAATTATAATGATTTCCAACAAAATTGACTTCAAGACAAAATTACTCTGTAAAGATAAAGAAGTTCAGTGCATATTTATAAAGGAAACAGTGTATCAAAAAGTTGTAATCACTGTAAATATAGATACACCAAATATCAGAACACCCAATTTTATAAACCTATACCAAAGAACCTCAAGGGGGAGAGAAGTCCAATGGGATAATGTTGGGTGATTTCTATACCTCACTCTCAAAAATACAAAGATCATTTGGACAAAATTATCAACAAAGAAACATTAGAGGTAAATTGTGCTATTTATAAAATGAATTTTGAAGGCATCTTCAGAATATTCCATCCAAGGCTTTAGAACACACATTCTTTTATTTTCTTATGAAACTTGTAAAGTATGCATATTTTAACCCCAAGCAAAAACTTAACAAATAACAAAATAATTTAATTTCTTATATTTTATAAGATAATAATGGAATGAACCTAGAAATCCTCAGCAAAAGAAAATGCAGAAAATATGCAAACTCTTGGAGATTGAATAACACAATTTTGAATGACATTGTGTCTTTGAAGAAATAAGGGGGATAGATTAGAAATGTCCTAGAGTCAAATTAAAATAGAAACAGTCTGGGGGATACAGACAAGGTAGTACAAAGAGAAAAAATTATAGCTATGGGTGACTACATTTAAAAAACTGAGAAACCTCAAATAACCTTCTTTAAGGTCTTAATAAAACAAGAACAAAGCAAGGCTAAAGCAGTAAAAAGAAAGAAATAGAGATTGGAGCTGAACAAGTGAAATAAAGACTAAAATAATTACAAATGGTCAATGACAGCAAGAGTTTATTTGTCTAAAATATAAATAAGTGTGACAGGCCCTTAGCATCCAAACTATCAAAGAAAGATAGAAAACCCAAATAACACTGATTACAGGACACCCAGTGCATCTGAGTCAGTGTCACTCTGCTAGACCAAGTTGGTTTCTCTAGGCAGCTATCCAAGTCAGTACAGTGAAATTTCTGTGGAGTCCCAGAGATTAGAATATGCTGGGGTTTCTAATCCCCATAGCACTCAAACTCAGAAAATATCTCCATTCTCAACATGATTTCTGGCTACAGCACACTGGGAGTGCACTGGGAGATAATGTGAGATCCTTTTTCAAAGTAAGTCTAATGCTCAAATTTCAGGTTAGTAATCTATGTAGCCTCCAAGCCTGTGAGAAATGTGAAAGTTTCCAGAGCCAGGATTACCAGCATCCATGCTGATAGAATTTTCAGGGACTCTCTTTCAAATTTGCCCTTGCAAAGGGACGACACAGTATTTTAATTCTCTTACTATACTGTGTATCTCAGGTGTCTGACTCTTACAATGTTCTACTTCCTCTCTTGCTGATTTCCAATGTTCTCCTATGATCACTCACCCCAAAATGCTGCTTATACAACTGTTAACCTTGGTCTTTCTTTGTGAAGGAGAAGGTGAGTACCAGGCACCTTATTCAACCATCTTGTCCTCTATGCTGATATTCTTCATCAGGGTCTCAGGATAAGATAGTCTAAAGAATACATTCAACTCTCAAGAATATGGGAAAGGAAAGAAGTATACTAATGGCTACATCACCTAGAACATTACTATCATATGTGAATATATGATTATATAACCAATGTAATTCTACATCATGTACAACCAGAAGAAAACCTATATTCCATATATGTATGAAAACCTATATTCCATATATGTATGTCAAAATGCATTCTACTATCATGTATAACTAATTAGAGCAAAATTTTGAATGGCAAAAATAAAAGAGGTAGACCAATGGGTAATAACTCTGGAGCAGAGGAGTATAATAAAAAGGGATCCTCCCAAGAGGAATGTCTTCAGAACTCAGCTTTGGGACATGGATGGGAGCATAGCTGGAGAGAGATTTTGAGACATTTATAATTGGAAGAGAGACTCACAGTGTTTGGAACTGGAAATGGACTATGAGTAAGAGTATTTTGGAGGTTCTGGGCTTGAGAATATAATCAGATGAAAGGATCCTAAAATAAATAGAAACATGAAGAGCTTGAAATTTTTCTCTCCATGGAACCTATACTAACCCATTTGGAGAATAATGAAAAGCCCTTCCTTGCTATTGGGTTTGTGAATGTGGACTTTTGACATAAATGTAAAAACTTTTATTTCTCCTCCAGTTTATGAGATGGAGTCAGACATGTTTCTACAGGATAAATATGGCCTCTGCGCCAGGCACAGTGGCACACACCTGTAATCCCTGCACTTGGGAGCCTGAGGCAGGAGGATCTCGAGTTCAAAGCCAGCCTCAGCAATGGCGAGGCACTTAGCAACTCAGTGACACCCTGTCTCTAATAAAACACAAAAAAAGGCTGGGGAGCTGGGTGTGGTGGCGCATGCCTGTAATCCCAGCACTTTGGGAGGCTGAGGCAGGAGGATCACGAGTTCAAAGCCAGCCTCAGCAATGGCGAGGCACTTAGCAACTTAGTGAGACCCTGTCTCTAAATACAAAATACAAAAAAAAAAAAAAAAAAAGGGAGGGCTGGGGATGTGACCCAGTGGTAGGGTGCTCCTGAGTTCAATCCCTGGTATCTAAATAAATAAATAAATAAATAAATAAATATGGCCTCTGTCTAGGGATGACCTGTAGATACAGAGTAAGGAATATACAGGGTACTGCTTCCTTGTCTCTAAAGTTGATCCTTTCCTACTGCTTCCTAGTGTTTAATTCTGCAATGTTATGCAGCTGCATATTGCCATTTTTTTAGTACCACCTTTGGATTCAACCAAAACTTTGGTAGCTATAGACAGACAGCTCTTTCAGCTGTTGGGCAACCCTTAAGCCATGGGAGGGCAAATCCTGGAATAAAGAGGATGTGTTTTCCTCAGGAGTGGCAGCCACAACAGGTAACTATTTGAAGGTGTGCTGCCCCTTGAACCAGGTGTCCTATTTTGGCGATCTGAGTTCCTGGTCGTTGAAGGGCAAAAATCACATCAGAGACAGCCGTGCAGAGATTTATTCAACAGACTTTGTGGCTGGTTGGAGGTCAAAGAGGTGCTCTAATCGAAGATGGAAGAGGTGCTGGGAGAGGGGAGTTAGGGAGAGGGGAATGTGCAAGCTCTGGTGGGAGAGAGAAGTCAGGGAGAGGGGAGTGTGCAAGCTCTGAATGGAAGGTGGATGCCTGGTCGGGCTGGCTGGGATCTCTGGAGCTGTTGGCTAAAGCAGCTGCTGTCTGCCTGGAGGCTGGAGCTGTTGGCTGGGCAGGTGCCCTCGGGTTGGAGGCAATGGGTCTAAGCCTGGTACAGTGGCTTCCTCCTCTCCACAGGGACGAGCTGTTGTGTGTGAGAGTCTCTCAAAGGGGATCCTATATAGGAATTTCTGGTGGGGAGTGCACCAGAGCAACCCCAAAGCCATTGGCTCTTTGCCCACGGAACAGGGCAACCTTTAAGCCTATTGACTCTTTTCCAGGGAAAAAACATCCTGTCCAGAGAACAGAGAGACCTCCAAGCCCATTGACCCTTGCCCAGGGAAAACGAAACAAGGTTGCTTTGCTCAGGACACAGAAACCTCTGGGGGGAGAGTAGCCCATCTATCAGTCGTGGTCTGGACTGAACTGGATAAGAGTGACAAAATTCCATGGTCACCAATATCATGAATCTCTGTCCCCATCTTGCAGACAATAGAGACACAGGAGATCAGGCTCCAGGGAAGAAGAAATTCCTCTTTAGTTAGATAAGACACTGGGCTTCACAGTGTGAAAATGGAGCCAGGATGAAAGAATCAAATTGCTTTATCCTAACCTGTGGTGCTATAACTGTGCCTGAGTCCCCAGTTTGCCTCCCAAGAATAAGTACCGCGGAGGCAAGTTTCTCTTATGTTGCTGTACTTCTTGCAGCTTTGGTTTCTCATTCGCCAACCTTTAGAGGCTGACTGAGACATGCTGGAAAGGGAAGCAGCTGCCAATGATATGGGTACAAAAGTTCACCTTCAAATCCTTGCCAATAATAATCTGTAAGGCAAAACAACAGTAAGCTATTCCATACCACCAGGAGCAGGTCAGGAAAACATTTAAAGAAAAAAAATATATATTGTTGTGCCCAGAGAACGGACCCCCAAAAACCACCAAGGAATCTGAAGTGCATGCAAGAACAAAGAGCCTTTATTCCAGCTTAAGCTCAGACTCTCAGACCTCACCAACACAGTGGATCTGTACTGAGATCCCAGAACTGAGGAAAGAGTCTTTATAGGGCTAGAAGCAAGGAGAGATAGGGGGCTTGCCTGATTGGCCAGGGGAGCCCATGTGTGACTAAGGAGGTTTTCATTGGTGGAGGCCATCTCCAGAGCTATGGAATGTGCTGACTGTTCATTGCAGGGGCCTGCAGGGCTCAGGGCGCAGGGCCCTGCCATTGCCCTAGTTTATTGTGCCCAGGCTGGCTTATCATGTCCGGGCTTATTCCTGCCTTGTGACAGGAGACTTGAACAGTTTGGGGCAACTGATAACAAAATGGGGTCACAGCAGTTTGGCTTCTGTTGTCTTTAATCCAAGCATTTTACAGAAGCAAAAAGAAGCAGTTAAACTGAAAAGAGGCTTGGGGGATGAAAAAGGAGGGTTCCACATATATTGTTTTCAGCTGCATAGAAATTCAAGTTATTCTAAATATTTTACTTAAAAGGAAAAATGGTACAGGATATCTAGTCATAGCAGAGTGTCCCAGAGAGACAGCTTACTTCCTAGAAGCACTGGGCCTCTTTCCTCCTCCTTTTTTTCCCTTTTCACACAGAAGCAGAGACTAAGGACTTTGACTTCAGATACTAAAACTCTAAAAAAATATATAATGCCATTAATTTATTTTCTTTTTATAAATTAATGGCATTTGCAGGTAAATGGATGAAGTTGGAAGACATAATGCTAAGTGAAGTTAGTCAGTCTCAAAAATCCAAGTACCAAATGTTTTCTCTGATATAAGGAGGTTAGTTCATAGTATTGTTGGATGGGGGTACATAGAAGGATTAGAGAAACACTAGAGTGGTCAAAGGGAAGGGAGGGTAAGGGAGAGAGCAAGGGGGGAGGGAGGGGGAGAAAAGAAAAAAAGAAAAAAGAAAAGGTGGTTGAATGAGACGGATATCATTTTCCTAAATGCATGATTGAAGACCTGAATTGTACGAATATACTTTGTATACAAACAGTTGTATGTAAAAAGATGCTAAATACATGCACTATGAGTTGTACATATTAAAAATTATAAAAATAAAATTTAAAAAAATGTAAAAAAAGAAAAAATATACATAAACACATGAAAAAATAACTATAAACACATGAAAGAAAGAGGAGAAGAGACAAAGGGAGAAACTACTGCTTTAGGTGGGTTTAACTTTAAGAGGAAGAAAAAGGTAGAAGTTGAAGAACTGAACAAGCCCCAGGTCCAGCAAAAGTATGCTAGCTTTAAACTACCAATTGATTTATGAACAAATACAGAAGGAAATAAAAGTAATTAAATAAATTATGTACCTAATATTTAAATAAAAATATATAATAGATTTATAACATATGTATGTTTTCCAAAGTTTGATTCAAATAGAAGTTCAAATTTTATGTACTAAATTATATACTAAAGATTTATATAAAAATAAGGCATTGTCCTCTACAACATAGGTTTTGATTTTACTTTAACATTTGTTAAAATGTACTAAATGACAAAAATTCACGAATTTAATACTGGAGCTCAAACATTGTACTTACACCTGAGGATCCCACTAAATTTTAAACACTTTGCCCTTACAATCTTGAGAAAGGTAATTAAATGTTTGTTAAATAAGTGCAGCTCACTTTAAGTGTAGCATTGCCTGGGTTTCCTGTAGTCATGCACCTATAGATATAAAATATCCTAGGTTTTAAACTTTTGGCAGTTGCAAATTTGCTTGATGAAATGGAGCCTCATAAGCTTCCAGTTAAGATACATAATCTGGCCCAATATAAATTAAAGCAAAGCCTTAACTATTAATTTTTTAAAATAATCCCTAAATAAGTAGCAATTTTCTTTTCCCCATTTAACAGCCCCAATTACACACCATTACTGATCGAGAAAGAAAAATACATTTAAAAAAAAACACGGAGTGATGGTTACAACAACCTTAACACTGTGGTCTCATTCATTAGGGCCCACAACTAGTGTTTAGTATTATTAAAACTAATAACCTGCAATTTTTGTCTGCACTTCCTTCTTCAATTTAATATTATTAAAACTACTAATTCTTTTCAACTGACAACTGGTGAATATTTTGCTCCAATATAAATAGATAGCGTGTTCTGTGCAAAGTCTTTTTCAGAGCCTCCTCGCCACAGTTTGCCTCCACCTTTTAGGACACAGTGCACCTTTCTAGACTTCCAGGGGGTTACTCCACAGTTTTGTCACCACACATAATCTTTGCAGGCAAGATCTTAACAACATTCACCTTGTCCAGGAGCATAGCAATGCGTTGTAATGAGACCTTCTCCTTTTCCTCCAAGGAGATTTATTTAATAATTGTATTTAAGACAATTAAATACAACATTTCCTAGTACTTTGGGATTCCTGGGGCAACATATTTCTCTTTTATAAATTTTATTTCTATGTAAAAATCAGTGGATGACACTGTTAATGATCTCAAAATGTTCTCCACTATTGAGGTTTGGCAAACATAGTCAGGTCTCCTGGAGTCTCTGTGCAATCCAGAAAAACCATTGGTTGCTTTAGGGCTTCTGATTTAAAACATTGCCTTCCAGGTCTCATGGAACAAAGGTCTCATCCTTAAAGCAACAAATGACTGGATACTGGATTTTCTGGGAAACAGAAATAGAGGTTCTAACAGACTCTGGGTCTATGATTCTCCATCCCCAGCAATGCCTTATTTTTTGAGTGTTGGAGATAACATTCCACAAGTTAACACAGCTACCAAGGCCAGCCTAAGTAAGGATGGAGCCAAACCTGTGCCTTTAATATATCCCATCTGCAAGACATGATGGTTCTGGCTGTCTTCTGTCCCTTGTCAGACACCAGGGTAATGGAGATGGTAATTCCTCCCTAGACTCCTGAACTACATGTGAAGATCCTTGGGACTAACTGAGCAGTATGGGAGGTATAGGCAATGCAAAGAGAAGAAGCAGGAAATATTCAAGCTTCACAAGAGAATGGGGGACACTCTTCCTTTTGCCCTCCTCTGGCAAGCAGAGTCCTACCCATTGCAGCTGGCACATCCCTGAAAGGTAGGGAAAAGGTCCTTAGTAGGCTAGAACTGATGCCTCTATGTCTTTCCCTGGATTATCTGATTTCTATTCCTCTTCTCCTTTCTTTCCTTGTTGTCAAGTGTCTCTCTAGATTTCAGAAGAGATTAATAGAGTCCCTTAAGGGAAAAACCATCTTAGACAAATTTTGAGTCTGCTTTAAGGATGGATTAGGGAAAAATCCCAGACAACAGAGAACCTGCAATTGTGTCTGCTTTCCTTCTTCAAACAGTGGATTTGGGATGTGAGAGTTCTATCCACAAATCTTTCAATCAAAATTGAGCTAGAAGTGGAAATAGGGTGAGGCAACTGAGGCAATTGGAGTACAATATGAAGCACTCTCAGGTTTCCTTGTACTGTAGGTGTCTCTCTTTCCTCTTACTAGACCAGCACCTAGGTGGTCCCTGGGTGATTGGGATCTCTCTAAGATCCCCTGGGAAAGTCAAGGAGAATTCCCATTCATTCAATATATCATAATAAGGTTAGAATTTAAAAAAAAAAAAAAAAAAAACAACTTAAGTTATAAAAATGGCAAGAAAAAAGACAGGAACACTTAGAGAAAACAGGTGACAAACAACATTCATTAATCAGCAAACATGCCTGTCATCACTCATGTTATAAATAGCATTTTGGGGAATGGAGATTGAGACTGGGAAATGACTGAAAGTCTGTTTTCAGTATTGTGGTGGTCTAGCATTGCATGATCCAGCCAAAGGGTGGAATGAAGGGCTTTACCTACTTCATCAATTGAGACAACACTTACTGAGATTAAACTGAAACCGCTTTTTACCGTGACGAGTTCTTGCTCCCCGAACGCTGAAGAATAACGCCGAAGAAGCACTCCGAGGCAAGCGTAGAGTGGAAAGTGGACAGCTTTATTGAAAGGATAGCAAAAGACTTCCCCCAGAGGGAGAAGGGGACCCGGAAACCAGGAATCCAAAGGGAGGAGAGGCCTTCTCCCTTTTATATCTGAAATCTTTCTTTTGTCCCTTTCATGTTCCCTATCTCTGTCCTTCCTGGGACAGGAATGTCAAAAAGATGTGACACCAGAGGGCCCATGGTGGGAGTGAGATTCACAGGAAGGGCTTAGGGCTAGTTGATCAGCATCTCCGTTTGCTGGAGCTGTTTCATTAACATTCCATAAGATGGGCCCTCAACTTGTGAACATTAACCATCTTATCTCCCTTAGAGTTGCTCTGTGTTTTTCCAGGACTCAGGCTGACTCCATTTTCCTTATGGACTCCATGTTCTTTATGAAACTCGATGTTAGACCCGATTTGCCTGACTACACTGACTACCTAGCTTTAAATCTGGCTTCAAAACCATGCACAGGCAGTGTGCTCTCACTCTGAAGAAATCTCAGTCTATCACCTATGGACTCCTAGCATAGCAACTGAAAACAAGGGTACCTGTACAAGCCTCAGAATAAGAGAACAAGACAATCCTCCCAAGAGATGTGTAGGGGAAGATTCCCCTCTAACCTCTCAAGGATCACAGGAACGAAACAGGCAAAGATTGAAGAGGAGAAATGGCATAAAGATTTATTTTCATTCAAAATGGGCAAACCACAGTGTGAAGGAGAATCACAGGAGTATGTTTAATATTATTCACAAACATATATATCACATATTCCCTTTTCTATAGAGGAGAACAAAGGAGCACAGAAAATTTTGAGGGCTTATAAATTATTATTAGGTGAAAGAAGGGTCTCAGTGATGATCACTTTTAACTTTGAATGAGCCCAGGGGACAGAATTTTGTAAGAGAAGCCCGCACAGGTGGTATTACATTCTTCTGTCTTTTTTTTTTTTTTTTTTTTTTTTTTTTGAGATAGATAATGGAATTTGAGGATGGGTGAAAGCCATCCTTTCCTTTTGCAGTCTGGTCTTAATGCAGATAAAGGGAATTCCAGAGAGAACTTCTACCATTACATTAAGTTGGTCAGCATACCAAAACTAATGGGATATGAAATAACCATGAATAAAAGAGAAACTCCCAGCACATAAAAGGAGAACTGGGAGATGCCTTAATCTCAGTATAAATTCAGCTTCCTTTCACCTGTAAGGAACCAAAGCCTGAGGTGCAGCAGTGAGTCAGCTGCATACCAGACCTAGAAAAGGAACATATTCTTGGTGCACTTCTCTCTGAAGCAACCTGAACACAGACATTTGGCATCAAGGAGACAAGCAGGTGAAACAGAAGGTAAGAAATATAGCAAACAGAGAGATACAAGGACAGACTCAAAGCCAGGTGCGGTGGCACAAGCCTGTAATCACAGCACTTGGGAGGCTGAGGCAGGAGGATCAAGAGTTCGAAGCCAGCCTCAGCAATGGTGAGGCACTTAGCAACTCAGTGAGACCCTCTCTCTAATAAAATACAAAAAAGGGCTGGGGATGTGGCCCCATGGTCGAGTGCCCATGAGTTCAATCCCCAGTATAAAAAAAAAAAAAAAAAACAAGGACAGACTCAAAGACTGAAATGTGAATAGAAATTGATAGCAATAGTCATCAGAAACTGTCAGTGATACAGAAATTATGACATGCTAAGGACACAAATATGAATTTGGCATCTCCATTGTGTTGGATTCTAGGCAGAGGCTGCACCTCCCAGGCAGAAGGCCACACCTCCCCAGGTACCTTGTGAAAAACTACAGCTCCCAGGATCCTCAGCGTGACCAAAACCCTGACCAGCAAGTCCCTTGTCCACTACCACTACCTCCCCCCATGACCTCTGCTGGCCTATAGGACAAGGACTCACTCCAAGGGGGTTTTATGGCCCCTACTCTATTTAAGCCAGCCCCTTGTTCCTGCCATCCTTTTCCTTGTTCCTGCTCTCTGTTCGTGCTTGCCTCGGTTCCTGCCCATCCCTTCCCTATCCCCCTTCCCTTCCCTTCCCTACCCTTGCCCACGTGGCACCCCAATAAACCCTTTTATTTCACTAACACGGTGTTCCCAGCTAAGTTAACTATGTTTCAGCAGTTTTCTAACACATTGTTCCAAAAAAGAGCTATACATCTGGGATAACAGACAAGAAACAAATTGGTGATTTGTTTTATCAAATAAAAACAAATCCAGATTTAGGTAGAGAGATTGTATTTGAAAGATTGATTGTCGCCACATTAAAAGGGTCTTGAATGTCACAGCCAAGTAGTTTTTATTATACCTTCATAGAACACAAAGCTTTCAAAACTTTACAGCCAAATAATAAGTGATTTAAATATGCTTTTTTTTTTTTTGGATGCAGTGTGAAAGATGAACCAAAAAAAAAAAAAAAAAAACAGAAGCCAAAAATAGATTAAAGAGTTACTGCTACACAGCAGTCAAATAGGTCAAACTAATGTCCAATACGTAACAAGTAACACGGTCTCAGGGATGATCACTAAAAAAGATGATTTGAAAATTCTAGGATTTTTAGAATCTCTTTGCTAAATCTCTAGTCTATATTAGCTGTGTAATCAGGATGGCTTAAAGACCCACTATCATGATGGCTACAAGAAGGGAAAGATAACTGACAAATTCCTGAGAATGAACACAATGAAAATGTTGGAGAGAAATCCCAATTTAAAATCTCAAGATATTAGTTTTATAGAGAATTTATTTAGGAAAAGAAAAGGGAAAAAGTGAGAGTAAATAATGACTAGCATGGGATGCCGTCATCATTTCATTTCATCAACAATCATTTGTTGAGCCAGATATACTGATTTCAATACTTTTTTTAAGTAGGATTTCTTGTGCAAAGTGAAGCAACTATGAAATTAAGAGGCTCAATATATAGAAAACAAGACTCAAGGGAAGTAAGTAGGAGAGTAGGAGCAGGATTTAGAGGACAGACTGTTGATAATGCAAAGAGGTTAGGAACACTCCCTTGGAGATGTAGGACAGGGAAAAATCCCCTATACACAACCCTTACTTTTTATGTGGATTCTTTGACTAGATCTAAGAAACAAATTAATAAAAGGCAGATTGAAAAGAGAAAATCAGGAAGTTTTATTAAATTTACATGGGCATGGGGATCTTCACAGGGAGTAAAGGACAATGAAATGACCAATGCTTTTCATACTCTTTAGAGAAAAGAAAATACATTTGGAAGGGATGCCAGGAGAAATGGATTTCTGGACTAGCATAGTAAATTCTAGAGATGTCATGAAGCATTATGGCAGGGGAGTGGAAAAGCTAGTAGAAGATAAGGGCTACTCCAAAGAGTTTCTTTATTAGGTTCATTACCACCCTAACTACCAGTCCTCACCTTGGCATGGTGAGTACACTTCTCTGAAGACAATTGTTATGGCTTGCTGCATGTAGGAAAAGACAGTCCATGTGGCTCTTTTTTTTTTTTTTTTTTTTTTTTTTTTTTTTTTTTTTTTTTTTTTGTGGTACTGGGGATTGAACTCAGGGATACTTGACCACTGGGTCACATCCCCAGCCCTTTATTGATTTTATGAGGAACATCCTAAGATTCATATCATGTATAATGCCTTTCTCTTGCTTACAGCCTACAAAATTGACAATTGAGGCCCACAAATAATTGACTTTTAATTAATAAATTAAATTATCAATAAAGAATTGATAATTTATCAATTGATCATTGTAAGCTGCCTGGTACCGTAAACCGGGATAAAAACTCTCGGAGGCAGAGTTAAGCTTTTACTACTTTTACTTCTACTTTCTTAGAGCTTAGAGAGGGAAAGAAAGATAGAGCTTAGCTTAGAGAAAGACTAGAGCTTCTTTCTTCTCTCTTCTTTCTTCCTTCTTCTGTCTTCTGTCTTCTGTCTTCTGTCTTCCTCGGGAGCCTCGGCCTAACTCTGACCAATCATTACTTCTTCTATCTGGTTTCTCTTCTGTAACCGCTCTGCCTATGTTCTGGCCGCTCTGATTCTTCTGACGGACCGAGTGGCTGCCCGACTGACCGAATGAATTCGTTCTCCTAACTCGGACCGCTTTCACCCGGTTATATACCTTCAGGTTTGCGGGTGCCTACAGGTGCGTCACATACATATCAGGTGGAACCCATGGCTTCCAGCTAGCTACAACAGCCCTTCCTAATTAGGGCTCCTTCATATTCCTTCCCTTTAGTTTAAAAAGGTGCTTTTGTTCTATTTTCTCTATTTTATTTTCTCTATTTTCTTTTATTTTCTTGTCCCTACCTAGCTTTTCACCTTTTATTTTTGAAAGGGTGGATATTTGAGCCCTTTTTGAGAAGGTGCTGTGGCTTTAAGGAAGCCTAATGCTGAGGAGCAGCTAACGCACCTAGTTAAGCACAATTGCATAAGCGGCTTTGACTTTTTTTTTTTTTTTTTTTTTTTTTTTTTTTTTTTTCCTCCTCTTCTTTATTTTTCTTTATGGCTTTCTTGCCAAAGCTCAATGGCTTTTTTTTTTTTTCTGCATGGTTTTTACCATGCTATTTAATTCTCTATTTTCTTTTAAGCTCATGGCTTTTTTCTTTATACTAAAGCTCAAGGCTTTTTCTCTATATTTTTTATGGCTTTTGGCTGGCTACCCGGCTTCGGCTTTTGGCCGGCTCGCTTCGGCTTTTCGCTGGCTACTCTGCTTCGGCTTAATTCTTAACTGGCTTCAACTGAGTCAGAGGCTCTGCTCTCTTGTTTCTACTCTTTTTGCTGGTCTCAACTGAGTCTGAGGCTATGCTTTTTCATTGCTCTTATTTCTTAGCTTTTCTTCTCTGCCTGCCGAGCCCCGGACGGACCACCATTTGTATGCTGCCTGTTGTGGCCAGCCACGGCGCCGCGGGAAAATTCTCGGAGGCAGAGTTAAGCTTTTACTACTTTTACTTCTACTTTCTTAGAGCTTAGAGAGGGAAAGAAAGATAGAGCTTAGCTTAGAGAAAGACTAGAGCTTCTTTCTTCTCTCTTCTTTCTTCCTTCTTCTGTCTTCTGTCTTCTGTCTTCTGTCTTCCTCGGGAGCCTCGGCCTAACTCTGACCAATCATTACTTCTTCTATCTGGTTTCTCTTCTGTAACCGCTCTGCCTATGTTCTGGCCGCTCTGATTCTTCTGACGGACCGAGTGGCTGCCCGACTGACCGAATGAATTCGTTCTCCTAACTCGGACCGCTTTCACCCGGTTATATACCTTCAGGTTTGCGGGTGCCTACAGGTGCGTCACATACATATCAGGTGGAACCCATGGCTTCCAGCTAGCTACAACAGCCCTTCCTAATTAGGGCTCCTTCATATTCCTTCCCTTTAGTTTAAAAAGGTGCTTTTGTTCTATTTTCTCTATTTTATTTTCTCTATTTTCTTTTATTTTCTTGTCCCTACCTAGCTTTTCACCTTTTATTTTTGAAAGGGTGGATATTTGAGCCCTTTTTGAGAAGGTGCTGTGGCTTTAAGGAAGCCTAATGCTGAGGAGCAGCTAACGCACCTAGTTAAGCACAATTGCATAAGCGGCTTTGACTTTTTTTTTTTTTTTTTTTTTTTTTTTTTTTTTTTTTTTCCTCCTCTTCTTTATTTTTCTTTATGGCTTTCTTGCCAAAGCTCAATGGCTTTTTTTTTTTTTTCTGCATGGTTTTTACCATGCTATTTAATTCTCTATTTTCTTTTAAGCTCATGGCTTTTTTCTTTATACTAAAGCTCAAGGCTTTTTCTCTATATTTTTTATGGCTTTTGGCTGGCTACCCGGCTTCGGCTTTTGGCCGGCTCGCTTCGCTTTTCGCTGGCTACTCTGCTTCGGCTTAATTCTTAACTGGCTTCAACTGAGTCAGAGGCTCTGCTCTCTTGTTTCTACTCTTTTTGCTGGTCTCAACTGAGTCTGAGGCTATGCTTTTTCATTGCTCTTATTTCTTAGCTTTTCTTCTCTGCCTGCCGAGCCCCGGACGGACCACCATTTGTATGCTGCCTGTTGTGGCCAGCCACGGCGCCGCGGGAAAATTCTCGGAGGCAGAGTTAAGCTTTTACTACTTTTACTTCTACTTTCTTAGAGCTTAGAGAGGGAAAGAAAGATAGAGCTTAGCTTAGAGAAAGACTAGAGCTTCTTTCTTCTCTCTTCTTTCTTCCTTCTTCTGTCTTCTGTCTTCTGTCTTCTGTCTTCCTCGGGAGCCTCGGCCTAACTCTGACCAATCATTACTTCTTCTATCTGGTTTCTCTTCTGTAACCGCTCTGCCTATGTTCTGGCCGCTCTGATTCTTCTGACGGACCGAGTGGCTGCCCGACTGACCGAATGAATTCGTTCTCCTAACTCGGACCGCTTTCACCCGGTTATATACCTTCAGGTTTGCGGGTGCCTACAGGTGCGTCACATACATATCAGGTGGAACCCATGGCTTCCAGCTAGCTACAACAGCCCTTCCTAATTAGGGCTCCTTCAGATCATTCCAGGTAAGCGTCAGTAAATCTGATGAAAGCCTTTATAAGAAAGACTGGATTTTTCCTTGGGGCAAACACTTTTCTTTCTTGGTGACTATTATAAGTAAGCTGCAAGGTTATGAGAGGATTTATGCACAGGGATTTCAGGCAAGAACTCCATGGGCTGAGAGCAGTCACAGATGCCATTCATCAAGCAAGGGGAACCTCACTCCTACAACCACAAATTCTGCCAACAAGTGTAAGCCCAGGGGCAGCTCTTTACCAGTCAAATCCAGGTGTAAATACAGCTCAATTCCCAACTGTATTGCAGCCTTATGAGACCCTGAGCAGTGTATGGAAGAAAGAAAGAAAGAAAGAAAGAAAGAAAGAAAGAAAGAAAGAAAGAAAGAAAGAAAGAAAGAAATGAGGGAGGGAGGGAGAGAAAGAGAGAAACATCATAAATATATGTTATAAATATGTAACATATATGGATGTGTGTGTTAAGATACTGAGTTTTTGCTAATTTGTTAAATAGTAATGTAAAATAATATATATTTTTGGCACTGAGATGTTGGGTACTGCTATAACAAATACCTAAAAATTTGGGAACATCTTCAGAATCAAGTAAGTGGAGGCTAGAAGAATTTTGAGAAGCATGATAAAGTTTAAACTACCTTGAATAAAAGAAAGTAAGAAACATGTTATCAAAAACAGGAGGACTAGCTCGGCACTGTGGCATACACCTGTAATCCCAGCAGTTTGGCATTCTGAAGCAGAGGATGGTTAGTACAAAGCCAGTCTTAGCAAAAGTAAGGCTCTGAGCAACTCAGAAAGATCCTATCTCTAAACAAAATACAAAATACAGTTGGGGATGTAGCTCAATGGTTGAGTACCCCTGAATTCAATCCCCCACATGTCCCCCCCAAAAAAAAGAAACAGGAGGAAGAGGATCTTGTCATATTGGTTGAACAGTTAAGGCACTGCCAAGTAAACTACAAAAGATATGTACTGATTTTTGATTGCTGATTATAATAAAATATGAGAGGAGAAAAATAAATTCAGGAAAGAATTGATATAGTAAAAGAAAGACTACATAATGTTGAATTTCTCATCCTGTCTCAAAGGATAAACACATTAGAATTAAGATATTCAATCATAAATCTCTGCTGGGTATGGTTATGGAAACTTTTGCTAAATCCTGGGAAATATCAAATGTCAGAGTAATTAGGTACACACAAAGAATATGGTCAAGGAAATAAGAGTTTGGCACAGTGATATCAATCAAACCAGAAATCCTGGAGGAAACTGTAGGGCACTGTTCATTAAAACCCCCTGCAGGAGACTAATGTATAGGAGGGCTTATCTAAAATTTAAGTATGGATTTATGACTTGTGTCTAAGAGTTAACTCCCAATGAAATAACAGAAGAGGGATGGGGTTGTGACTCAGTGGTCAGGCGCTCCCCTAGCACATATAAGGCACTGGGTTCAATTCTCAGCACCACATAAAAATAAATAAATAAAATAAAGGTATTATATCCAACTACAACTAAAAAAATTATTTTTTAAAAGAATCACAGAAGACCCACAAGGTCTTCAGAAAATTAGTTCAGCATAAACACTGCCAGTTTGAATTAAAAGAGACAAAGTACAAAATAAAAGGAAGCTGTTGTGTACTACACACACATACACACACACCAAAAAAAAATTCTACTGGCAGGAAGCAAACTAATGTTACCAAAATTTTGGTCCTTGTCCCCAATGCTAATTCAATAATGAGGACACAGTTTTGGTGAAAAGGAAAAGGAAGTTTTATTGCTCTGCTGGCAATGGAGAAAAGGGGACTTCTGTCCCAGAGGCTGTGATTTCTAATCATCAGTGGGAACAACTTTTTAAAAAGATGATTCAAAGACTACTTTATAGGTGTGCCCTGTCAGGGTCATAATTCACTTGTAGGTAGGTGTTTCTTAGGTCTCTGGCACTATCCCCAAAGGCTCAACTATTTCATTCCTGTTGGGTGTGTGGTGTGCTTAAAGACAGATAACTTGGCCTAGGATGGGAAGAAGTGTAATCTTGCTTCCCCCAAATTTAGCAGGGGAAAGGGAGAAGAGAAAGGGGAAGTAAAAACCATGTTGGTTTTAAAGTAAGCCACAGTGGCAGAGCAGCAAGAGTTAGTATCAAAGCATGAAATGTACCCCAGTTACACAAAATAAAACAGCTTAGCTGTAAACCTTTGCTACCTTTCATGGAAAAGGAAGAATGATGCATAGGGCAGTGTCAAAAGCCCAGGGAGTACAACCATAAATGACTAAGTTTTGCACTCAGACTGGGAAACTTCAATTGAAATTTTCCCAGCTGGATTTCAGAACTGTTATGGACAAGTGATTCTTTTTCATTCCATTCCTCCTACACCCACTTTTTCTATCAGAATACCAACAGCTGTTATCCTATATCTTTCCCATTATTGTATGTCAGATTTGTTGGGCTCTGATAGCATTTACGTGATATTCTGGAGTTCAAGCTTCTGAACACTGAGATGATACTCTCAAAATTTGAGGAGGATGAAATTATTTTTTGTTTGGTAGGCACATGAACTCTTAGGGACCAGAGAGCACTGTGAGAGGCAAACCTCAAGGTGCTTATCAATGATTTGCAACCCTGTTGGGTCCATAACTTAGAGTAATCCCATGCTTAAATGTAGGTGGGTACTAGGACTTCCTTCTAGACAAAGAATATGGCACAGCTGAAGGGATATAGCACCTGTGCTTAGATTACATTGCTTGAGTTTCCTTCTTAACAGATAGGAGAAAAAATTTTTTCCACACTGGATTTGAAGAAGAAAGTTGCCATACTGAAAGAAGCTCCTGTGGAAAAAAAATCTTGTGATGAGGAACTATAGGCAGGCTCTAGGAGTTGTGAGTGGTCTTTAGAAAACTGCCAACAAGAAAACAGAAACTTCCTTTCTATAACCGAAAGGAGATGAATTCTGCCACCAACTTTAGAAGGTTGAAATGAGCTCCTTCCCCAGTTGGTTTAGAACATTTGTATTATAACACAATAACATAAACCATACCATAACACCTAAAAGTGGGTAGATTATGAAGAACAGAAATTAATTTTTTCACCACTCTGGAAACTGGGAAGACAAGAACAAGTCACTGGCATTTGGTGAGGACCTTCTTGATTGTTCTCTCATGTCTACAAATAGTGGTGAAGCCAGAATTAGACAGGCAGTCAGTATAGATAGGTAAATCAGATCTGGTCAATCAAGGAGGCCAATTTGAGTAAGTCCAGGAAGTTGGAGAGGGATTGAAATGCTAATGTCTTCAGAGGCTTTCCTCCACCTTTATCAAGATAACCTGCTCCTGCTCCAACCTATTGCTAAGGTAACCTGTCCCAGGGATTATCCCTCCCTACAGGCAGTTGTTAATAACAACTCATTCATGCCCAGATCACACCTCCTTGGTCCCTCTGGCCCATCTGCTTTGCACCTTTTGGCCATTCCACCAAGCATCTCCTGGACCTAGTCACTTACCAAGGAAGGCAATAAGGGGAAGAGAGCAGGAGAACAAAGGAAGCCTAGGACATATAAAGAAGACAGCATGCTCTCACTTCTCGGGATGCCAGAATACCAGCTCTGGCCCTCTTCTCCCTCCTGGAGAAGTCTATGTTACCCCCTTTTAAATAAACCCTGCTTTTATGCTTGCCTCAGCGTGCTTCTCTAATGTTATACTTCAACATGAGAGGGAGCAGAACTTGTCACTGGTAACCAGTGGTATCAGTGGGAGTCAGAAGAGTAGGCAGGCAAAAGAGTGCCAAACTTTCCTTTTGGTAACAGCACCAATCCCTCAGGATGCTATCACTTCTCAAATGTAAATGTTACATTTTTCTCTGTGAAGTTTCTTCTAACTGAAAAACCTGTTAGCTTTGCTACTTGGATTTATTCTACTAAATGAATCCTAAATTCTGCCTTCTATAAAGCCCTCAGGCATGGACACAATTCAGCAAAGTTCTTTGCCTCTCTATAATAGGGATGGCCTTTCCTCTGGTTGCCAATACCTTGTTCCACATTTCCACCTGAGACTTCACAGAATTGCCTTTATCATCCATATTTCTACCAACATTCTCATCAGAACCACCTAAGTCATCTCTGAAAAGTTTCAGTCTTCCCCTACAATTCTTCTCTTCATCTGCCCTCACCAGAATGGCCTTAATACTCCATTCATGGAAATTCAGGCTCTTTCTAGCCTCTACCTCCAAGATCCTCCACCTTCTGTTCATTACTCAATTCCTAAGCCCCTTCCACATTTTTAAGTATTTGTCATAATATCATTTTACTCCCCTATACCAATTTCTGTATTGGTCCATTCTGTGTTGCTGCAATTGAACACTTCAGATGGAGCAGTTAATTCTGAACAGAAATTTGTGGACTTCCCTAACACCAGAGGAATTCCTGGAGTGTAGGACTTCACTCAGGACCAGTGGTGTCCTTAACGCACATGGAAAAGAACTTCAGTACACACCAGTCAGAGATGCAGAAATTTATTTAGGAAAGCAGATATTTATTCACAGGAGAATGTTGGCTGTCTAGACAGTGAAAAACTTTTGTACCAAAGAGGAAAATACACTCAAGAGAGAACATGGGCCATTTCCAGAGGGAGAGACACCAACCCCTTTGGCAGGTATGTTGATATTTAAAGGAGGACAGTAGCTAGAGGCGGAACTAGAGGTGGAGACAGTGTGGAGTTAACACAATTTGACACCAGCTTTCATTGTACCTACCCATCCTGTTACTTTTATCAGGCAATAAAGGACAAGAGCTAAGGACATGGGCTAGATGGCTCATAGTTGCTTGTTTTCTATTTCAATAGGTTCATAGATGTTTCCTATAGTCTAAGGGTTCTTGGTCACTTTCTTTTTGATACTCAGTAAGTCTTAATTATTTTGTACCTCCAAATTCCTATTTCAACAGTTGTGGAGGCTGGGAAGTAAAAGATCCAGGGATAAGGATCGGGAGAGGAACTTCTTGTTAAGTCATCACATATAGAAGAGAGAAGGGCAAAAAGGCAAAAGAGTGTCAAACTCATGCTTTGACAATGGCATTAATCCTGCCCATGAAGATTCAGTTTTCGTGACATAATACACTCTCAAAGGCACAATTTTTTAATACTGTGAAATAGCAATTGAATTTCAACCTAAGTTTTGGAGGAGACAAATGTTCAAAGCACAGCAGATGGGATGACTATTATATCAATCTAATAAAGACATGAAGACAAAACTAAGGGACACCTGGTAGTGTTATCAGCATCCTAAGCCAGAGGACTGACTCCAGGGGCCCCAACAAACGAGGTCCAGCCACTTGCCCCAAACACCAAGCAGAAAATGTAAGGGTAAAAAACAGGAAAGAAAACTTTAATCAATACAGCCATATTGGGAAGGCAAGGTGAGATCCAGCAGTCTCAACCCTTCTTTCAACTTGCTGACATGAGCTTCAGGTTTAAATAGGGAAAGAATTGACGTAGGGGGAAAGATGCCTTCATAATTAAGCAGGTCTGGTTGATCATTCTCTCATTAATGATCCTTTGAGGTGGTGACTCCAGAAAAGTCCTTATGAATTGAGGGAGCAATGTCCACTTGATGCTCAGGATGTTTGTCTCTCAGGCATGTGTTCCCAGAAGGGGGTGATGGCTGGTGGCCTCCGAGCACCATTCTAGGTGTCTGAAATGGCTGCTACAAATCTCCCTGCAAATCTGTCTTACCACAGTCTTGAAAGGTGCCAAGAAATGTTTTACATAGGCCTAAATAACCTCATATAACTAGTTTTTAAATAAACACTCCTAAATCACTAACATACCTCCATGCAGAGCTAAGCAGGGATATGACCAATGCTTAAGGTAATAAAGACTCAATACAAAATGAAGGCACAGATATCCAGGTTTATTCTGCTTTTTGTTATCCATGGGGCAACTTCACACCTAAGAAAAGACTCATTGCTTTCAGCAAAGGCAGCTTTCTTATTTCCTGTTACAGAAGAGTGAGGATGAGATTAAAGACAAATTTAAGAGGATAAATTGAAAAGACATGGTGTACTAAATTTACATTGACAGGAAGACACATGGGTAGAATACCCAGTAGCTAAGTATGGTAGTGCCATTGAATAGGAAAATACTATAGGAACAAAGAAAATATGAAACATGTGAAATCTCATCTCATATGTTGTCCAAAAAGAGTGAGTGAGGTAGGCAGCGTAACACCACCTCATGCACATTGCTCTACCCCATTGAAATATTGGATATAGGAGATTACTTGTATTGACATGTACAGAGGACTTGGTATATAAAGTTGTCTATGTAATAGAAAGATGATATTAGAAGGGGGAAGATGAAAAGCAGGAAGTCAGTGACAATCATAAACTAGGGTAGAAATGCAGTTAAAATACATAACAGCAAAGAAAAAAAAATGTTAAATGACCTGAGAAGTCAAACAGAGATAGGAATGGAACCAGTCAATATAATTTGAGGGTATCACTCTTGTTTCAAAAATAAAACATCAGGCTATCAAACTTATGCATGTTCTCATGTTCCAAGCCTCAGTCTCCAGCTTTCCAAACAGTTGATTGTGTGTAATAGAAACAGCCAAAATCAGGCTGTTAAGTTGCAACTCACCATAGAAAATAAAAAAAAAAAAAAAAAACAGTCTATGTTGAGAACACAAGGATGTCTACCACCCCCACAAAAAAAAATGATATTTAAATATATGTGTGTGTGTGTGTGTGTGTGTGTGTGTGTGTGTGTGTGTGAATCTCAACAATTGAAGTAGAAGATGAGAAGGGCTTGGACTTGCATCATTAATACACTCACAATTTTGATCATGTGGCAGATACTCCCTGAGGTCAGGAGAGAGTCAAGACTAACTGAGTGTTTTCACAAAGCCATGGCCACAACAGAGGACACCTTAGATAAAGCTCTGCTTAGAGACAAAAGGAGGCAAGATCTCCAAGAGATGCCAAGAGAAGTAGGACTAGATGTTGAGTCCTGGTTGCACAAACTACAGGAAGACCTGGGTGTGACCTGTGCCCAAGCCTTACAATATTTAACAGGAAAAGACCTCCAGAAGCCAAAATCCCAGGTACAACATCCATGGGAGAAAAGGGCCCTGGAGAGACTGCTTGAGCTTTCACATTCAAATAGTCTTCCAGAGTTCTAGGACAAAGAGAGGATAAATGGAGAGGATAAAGAGAAAGCAGAAGCAGGAAGAACAAGCACTGCAGGAGCTGAAGAACTTGCTCCCAGAAGGGAGGCAGAGACAGGAAGAGGTAGTGAAGAGAAAAGAAGCAGAGCTGAGGCAAGCCATGGAGATCCCTGAAGAGTACTGGCCAGGGGCTGAAAAGCCTTTAAGGGCAGTCATGGAAATCATGCAGAAACAATTCAGTCCCATAAAGCAGACACTGGCCCACAGACAAAACCTCCCAGACAGAGATCTATTCGATGGGCATCAGGAGGGCTGGTCCTATAAGGAATTTACAAAACATGCAACCAAATAGACCTGATACAGGAGAGAGAGGAGCTACTCAGTGTCCCCAGTGATTTCTCCCTCTTTGGCCCTCAGCAAAGCACAAGAATGGAAACAAACAATTTACGTCTTTTCAAGAAGAATCCGTGTTCACCCAGACTATAGAAAAGTTGGGCTTCAGTGTAAGTCCTTCCCCCAAGGCTAGAGGCTGGGGAATTCAACTAGAGACTGGAATGAATAAAAGCATGCATTCAGAATCCAAGGAAACCCAACAAGCAAGTTCTGAGCACACTTATTTATTTATTTATTTGTTTTTTATTTTTCTAAGTTGTTATAAATGACAGGAGAGTTCATTACATTTCATATTATAGTTATAGAGCACATTTTTACATATCTCTGGTTGTATACAAAGTATATTCACACCATTCATGACTTCATACATGCACTTAGGGTAATGATATCCATCTCGTTCAATCATCTTTTTCCCTTCCCCTCCCTTCCCATTGGCCTTTCTAGTGTTCCTCTAATCCTCCTATGCTCCCCGTCCCAACCCCACTGTGAATTGGCCTCCTTATATCAGAGAAAACATTTGGCATTTGGCTTTTTGTGATTGGCTAACTTCACGTAGCATTATATTCTCCAACTTCATCCATTTACTGTGAATGCCATGATTTTATTCTCTTTTTTTGCTGAGTAATACTCCATTGTGTGTGTGTGTGTGTGTGTGTGTGTGTGTGTGTGTGTGTGTGTGTGTATCACATTTTCCTTATCCATCCATCTACTGAAGGGCATCTAGGTTGGTTCCCTATTGTGAATTGTGCTGCTATAAACATTGATGTGGCTGTGTCCCTGTAGTATGCTGTTTTTTAGTCCTTTGGGTATAGACCAAGGAGTGGGATAGCTGGGTCATAAGGTGGTTCCGTTTCCAGTTTTCCAAGGAATCTCCATACTGTTTTCTATATTGGCTGCACCATTTTGCAGTCCCACCAGCAATGTTTGAGTGGAGCACACTTATTTCTGCTCAACTAAATTCAGTTGTGTCCCCTGGCCTCTTGCCACTTTCCCATTGATGAGCATCAGTTCTCCAAGCCTGCTCTCCAGGAATTGAAATACATTAAAGTCCTCTTGGAACAGACTGCAGACCCAGACAGATTCCCCTTGCTGAAGCAGAGGACTGAGAACTACTTCCACAGGTTTGGTTCTCATGCTAACCAAGGCCCTCTGCACCTAATGGAAGTCTGTTTCAAAAGGTTTTCAAAGTGACCAGCTGACTGATGTGAAGTAGCAGGCAGCAGAAGCCCTGGATGTTTACATATAGGGCAGCTACAGTGGCTTTGTAGTGGAAGCTGCTGCAGGTATCAATGTTTCAGACTCATATTCAAAACAGCCTCTCAAAGCCAAAATTCATAAAATCTCAAAACCAATGTCCAATTGTCTGTGGCTAAGACAGGGGGCCCAGAAGAAGCAGATAGCCTCATCCAACCTAGTGTGTCATTTTCTAGGGACTTCAGCTTGTGCCCATTGGGACATCATCCTCTCCAATCACAGACATGATTTTAAAGATCCCCTTAAGGTAGCTAACTGCCTGAAATACAACCACACTTCTCTGACTGTCCTCAGAGCACAGATCCAGGAGGGAATTGAATTTTCAGTGCTGGGAAGGAGGCAAGAGTTTTCCTAGATGATGTGAAATTCTGGCAAATATCTGATCCTGATGAACAACTTCAAAAACTGATCGAATTCATGCATACACTGAGTCAAAAAATAAATGGTTACAGCGTTTGGATTAACATATACCTCACAGACAGGGATCTGCAGAATTTTCTAGTAAAGACTGTCAATTTTAGCAAAAATTCTTCCAGACATAAAATTACATTTATTAAATCACAATTGTGCAGCCTTCTGAGAGATCTCCATGTCTACAAAGTGACAAACTTTCCTCAGGCTCACTCCATCATACAATGGATCTACCAGTCAGAGTCACAAAAAGAACAACTCAAAATCTCCCAATTTTCTGAGTTCATTAACATTTTAAAGGAAACCCAGAATGAACTCTTCAAAGTGAATTTCAAATGTGAAATGTAAGATGGGGCTGGGGTTATAGCTCAGCAGTAGAGCGCTTGCCTCACATATGTGAGGCACTGAGTTCCATCCTTAGCACCACATAAAAATAAATAAAATAAATAAAGTAAAAATATTATGTCCATCTTTTTTAAAAAAATCCTAAAAAATGTGAAGTGCAAGAAACAGTGGAAAAAGCTCAAAGAAAGGCCACATATGAGGTCAGCTTAGCTCTCAGCAGTTTCTTGAATCACCTCCAAACAACAGGGCAGCCAAACACACAGCTGTTGCTACTTTCCATTGCAGCTGGTGCAGGATATCAGATGGTAAGCAACATTTTTCAGCATCTTCTGGGGTGTGTGATGAGTTGAACTTCCTGCTAGATGAAATGCAAACTGCCTACAATACATACTAAGAACTCAAAGATATTTCCAGCTGTAGGGCCCATGCATTCCTGGTGCACACAAGTCCAACAGCCACAGCTGGAGTCAGAAGTCTTCTGCAGAAAGGAAAATGCAACACATGACACAAGACAACACATGGGAAGATTATTATCTAAAAGAGTTGCACATGTCCTCATTAAACTTGGAGTAGATCATGATTGGGAAAACCTAAAGAAAGACTTGAAATTACTCATTGGTGGAGATTATGAAGCCACCATCTCTTCTTTGCAAATGGACAAGGTAAGAAAAGAATTCAAAATTCTCTTCCATGGAAAGAGATAGTCTGAGGAAACAAATGATAATTAAAATAACAAATGGGAGGTGATAGAAAATGAAACTGTTCTAGACTCACTCCACCATCTAAACCTAGAACATTACAACCCAAAAATAATGAGTAGAGCTAATTTCCATCTGATCTACAAGAATTCTGTGTACAACAACAAGCCCAAATCAGAACAGGAACTTCCCATCTATTTCCTTCAGAAGCTACTGATGCTGGACTATGGACTTAGATTCCTTGTATTCAAAGATGATGAAAACATAAAATATCAGGTCTCTCCAGGTGCAGCTAATCAGGAAAATGAGGCTTTTGATCCTTATGAAGACTTTTTTGAAGATGGAGGTATTCTCACTAATACTTTGCTCATTAATCCCAGGCTCCACATTCACCCCATGAATATTCAAATGGCCATTTTTCCCAGTGCAGATGATTTTGCCAGACAATATATTTTGGGCAAACTATCCACCTGTCAATTTTCCCTGCACCTCCTGGTGCCAAATTCCTGCAATTCTCATATTGAATTCTCCCTCTGTTCCCTCAGACAAATTAGGAGAAGTTGGCAGCAAGCAAGGAAATCACCACAAGGGAAGCACAGTCACAAGAGGCAGCAGGTATGTCATGTCTCCACCCCCATTGTGTCTTTCATTAGAGCTGGCAACAGCCTGAGTGCTTCCAAGTCTCAGATCATGAACTGTTTTCTTAGTGAACATAATGTGTTTTTGCATGACACTGCAGACAAAGCAGCAAGTATTGCCACTTCTTTTAAAAAATTAATTTATTGATTGATTCTAATTAGGTATATATGACAGCAGAATGCATTTTGATTCCTTATACAATTGCACTACAACTTTTCATTTCTCTGGTTGTACACAATGTAGCTTCGCACAATATGTGCAGCCATACATGTATCTAGGCTAATGATGTCTGTCTCATTCCACCATCTTTCCTGCCCCCATACCACTTTCCCTCCCCTCCATCCCCTTTGCCCAAAGTTCCTCCATTTTTCCCATGCCCCTCACATTATGGATCAGCACCCACTTATCAGAACATTCGAGCTTGTTTTTTTGGGATTGGCTTACTTCACTCAGTATGATATTCTCCAACTCCATCTATTTACCTGCAAATGCCAGAATTTTATTCTCTTTGAATGCTGAATAATATTCCATTGTGTGTAACACAGTTTCTTTATCCATTCAACTAATTAAGGGCATCTATGTTGCTTCCACAGTTTAGATATTGTGAATTAAGCTGCTATAAACATTAATATGGCTGTGTTACTATAGTATACTGATTTTAAGGCCTTTGTGTATAGACCGAGCAGTGGGATTGCTGGGTCAAATGGTGGTTCCATTCCAAGTTTTCTAAGGAATCTCCATACTGCTTTCCAGATTGGTTGCACCAATTTCCAGTCCCACCAGCAATGTATGAGTGTGCCTTTTTCTCCACATCCTCCCCAACACTTCTTGTTGTTTTTACTCTTAGTAGCTACCATTCTGACTGGAGTGAGATAAAATCTTAGAGTAGTTTTGATTTGCATTTCTCTGATTGCTAGAGATGTTGAACATTTTTTCATATATTTGTTGACTGATTGTCTATCTTCTTCTGAGAAGTGTCTGTTCAGTTCCTTGGCTCATTTATTGATTGGGTTATTTAGTTGTTGTTGTTGTTGTTGTTGTTTGTTTGTTTTTTGGGTTTTTTTTTTTTTGTGTGTGTGTGTTAAGATTTTTGAGTTCTTTATGTAGTCTAGAGATTAATGCACTATCTGATGTGCACGTGGTTAAAAATTTGTTCCCAATTAGTTGGCTCTCTATTCACCTCACTGATTTTTTCTTTTGCTGAGAAGAAGCTTTTTAGTTTTAATCCATCCCATTTATTGATTCTTGATGTTAATTCTTGTGCTATAGGAGTCTTATTAAGGAAGTTGGGGCCTAATCTGACATGATGAAGATTTGGGCCTACTTTTTCCTCTATTAGGCATAGGGTCTCTTGTCTCATTCCTAGATCCTTGATCCACTTTGAGTTGAGTTTTGTACATGGTGAGTGATAGGAATTTAGTTTCATTTTGCTGCATATGGGTTTCCAGATCTCCCAGCACCATTTGTTGAAGAGGCTACCTTTTCTCCAGTGTATGTTTTTGGTGCCCTTGTCTAGTATGAGATAACTGTATTTATGTGGGTTTGTCTCTGTGTCTTCTATTCTGTACCATTGGTCTACCAGTCTATTTTGGTGCCAGTACCATGCTATTGTTGTTGCTATAGCTTTGTAGTATAGTTTAAGATCATCAGTGTTATATTCATGAAGAGACAAGTCCAAGTTCTGTATTTGAACCCAACTGGTAGTTACAAAGATATGTTGCTATTTTCCCTACCTGTATTTTATTTTCTCTAAATATTATTTTAAAATAAAGTAGAATTAAAACAATAAACCTCAAAAAGGGGTGAGAAACACAGATAATTAAGGCAGAATAAGAGCAATATAAGGTTGCTTTAACAGCGACTATCTAATGTAGCCCAATATCATATTTATTTTTATATTTTTAAATGCAATCAGAAGTAATAGTATAAATTGGGGAAGAAGTGAACCAGGCCATGTTCTCCTGGGAACAACACTGCCCCCATAGTTTAATTATCTTTCTTTCTTTCCCATTGAACTAGAAAAACTCATGTTTATCTGGTGGTTTACACTGTGAGCTCCATCGGCTCCTCTAGGGTAGAACAGCTGTGCACCACCCAGATCCTCCTTCAAAGAAGGACTGCTGCCAAGCTGAAGGGAGTGAAGGAAGCAGCCATTCATCAGTTGTTATATCTTTCACATATGTCTCCCTTTCAGAGAGCCTCTTTGCCTGAGTTCATGCCCTCTTGGGCAACTTTTATCCAGTGATTGAATGAGACACAGAGGCTCCACCATGTTGGCCTGATATAGGTTACTCTCTCTGATAGGAGCCAATCACTCCAGAGCTCTAGCCTGTTTCAAGAAGGTTTCTGAAGCCTGCGCCACAGTTCAGTTTCTTCCTCTGACATATCCTATTTCTTCCCCCTTCTTTCATAGGTGTTGATCCCTAAGAAATATCTTGCATACTGTTTCATAATCTGCTTCTGGAAAAATTGGTCATTGACATTCTTATAGGTCTTGGTAAAGATTGTCATGGCCAGATGGACTTGAAAAAGGGGTTCTGGATAATAAAGAGGCAGTGCAAGAAGAAAATAAAGCCTACATAATATTCTCTTTCCACCATCTGTAGGAATGGAGCATCATCTTGTCAAGGTGTGAGAAAATTCATGTCTTCCAGAAGTGACCAGTAGGCAGGAAAGTGAGTTAGTCACCTTCACATTTCTATGACAAAAAATACCTGACAAGAACAATTTAGAGGGGTAAAAGTTTATTTTGGCTCACAGCTTCAACAATTTAGTCCATGGTGGGCCAACTTCAATGCCCTGGGCCCAAGGTGAGGCAGAACACCAAGGCAGAAGGCTGTGGTGGAGGAGCACGGCTCTGCTTATGGCAGCCAGATAGCAGAGAGAGAAAGCAGGAGGGGCTGCATGGGTGATACCCTGTCAGGGCACACCCCAGTGACCGACATCCAGACAAGCTCCACCAGCCTACAATTACACACAATTAGTCCATTCAAACTTGGATGGACTGAGTAGGTTACTGCTCTGATAATCAAATCATTTCACCTCTGAATATTCCTTCACTAACACAAGAGGTTTGGGGGACACCTGGTGTCCAAACCCAAACAGGCCCACAGCCCTGCTGAAAGTAATACAGTAGAGCATGAGATGTAGTTGCCCCATGGGCAACTCATTAGTCATCAATAATCAGAAAACAGAAAACTGGTGGTTACAAAAAGAGGTAAAACTGATGGGCCAGAACTAAAATAAACATTTTCCCCATGGCCTTTGAAATGGGGGTGGAGGATTCAAGAAAAGGAGCCTAGTTCTATCAATTGCATTCCTTAGGAATGAGAGGGAGGTAAATTGAGCCAAAACAGGGGGAATTGCCTTGGTCCAACGTGCTTCAACCTATAAATTTTCCTGGCAGACCTAAAGTTTCATCATCCTATGTTCTAAGGAGACACCTATAGGTACAATTAAGATTCTGAACTTCCAGCTACCAAATTAAATCAATAAAGTTTACCCACAGACTTTCTTCTGTCAGCACCTATTTTTCTGGGTCTAGGGAGACCTAATGAGACTGGAAAATAGTAATTGTTATAGGGTCTATTGACACAGGATAGTATCCTTGGGAGCAATTACTGGTCTTACTTAGTAAGGGCATCCTGCCAAACATGAAATTTCCTTGCCCTTTTCCTGCCTCCAGCCCTACAACTATCCTTCCTGTGACCTCCCATCTTATTACTGAGGGCTTTGTTCAATCATCTGGCTTCTGGTTAAAGTTTCGTGGAGTTGCAGGCCCTTCTCTTACCAGCAGGTGGTAATAAACCTTATTAGATTCCAAGATACCTTAATCTCAGTACTGTCAACATTTAGGGCCAGAAAACTTTGTTGTGCGGGACTGTCCTGTGCATTATAGGATGCTTAGAAGCATCCCTGGAGTCTATCATTAGAGGCAGGGAGCACTCCCAGGAAACATGACAACCAAAAATGTCTGTAGGCATTGCCAAATATTCCTGAAACATTTGGATTGCCTCAATTGAGAACCATCATTAAATGAGACCCTAATTTTTGAATAGCAGAAAAATAAATTTTGATGAAGTTCAATTATTTTGTCATTTTTGATTAAAGAACATTCATTTTGTTTAAAAAATCATTTTTTAATATGGAAAAATATTAAAAATCCCACCTTCTTGAAACATTTCAATGGCCATCTTCCCAGGCACATGGACTCAAGGTTAAGAGCACACAGTTTAGCAAGGCATAGCATACACATTCTCCTATAATCCCTTTTCCTCTAAAAATCTATTATGGACATATTTCTAGTTCAACAAATATTGATCTATTTAAAATTAATTTTAATGCCTATATCATACATTAATATGAATTAACTAGGTTCTTAAAGGTAGGCAAGGAAAGTGTGTAAATTTTCACTACCATAAAGAGCAATTCACACTCAATGTGACCTACATATCTAGAATTTTGTCAGGACACAGAGTTTTACAATATGGATCAGAATAGCTCTTCTTCTAAAGATGTACACAAACTGATGGAAAAATATGAACACAGAATAAAATGTGATTAGTTACCTTGAAATACAAGGTGCAAAGGTTGACAAAAGATGAAAAGATAACTGCTTGGAGGTCAGGGCTGTCTTCACAGACATGAGTCTAGAAGAAGGCAATATAGAGGTCTCAACAACTTCTTCTTCAAATAACAATCGTGTGTTTAAATGCCTATTTTCCCTATCCTTTGCTCCTTACATGCAGGCCACGGCCAGCTTTTTTTCCTTATGTAGCCCTTGTGATGATCATAGGGCCTTATACTTAAGGAAAATTCAGTGACCTTCCCCCTTAATCAAGGTATTTTTCAGAACATTTCTGAATGGATAGCATTCTCTCAAGGAGTGAGAAGCGAGAATGACAGGAGCAAGAGGGCTATGTTTGAATTCCCTCCAACTTTCCAAACTCAAAGACAGATCAGGAAAGAGGGATAGAAAAGAGAAAGGTCAGTTGATATGCAGCTGGTTCTCTTTTCTCTTCTGAAACTTATTCAAGGAGAAATATCACTGGCTTTGCAACGGGGCAATCAGGGATGAATCGTAAGGCTGATGCCACAATTCAGATGATGTACAGAAACAGAGTCTTGCTAAGCTTCTCTTTATTTTGCTCTGTAATCTGATATTCCTGTCAAATCCCCATCTATTAGTTGGCTTAAGAAAAAAATTAACTAAAATTTCAATCTAGCTTATTTCAATCTAACCATCTAAATAAACTTTTAGAAAAAAAATCATTATGATTTTACTTTATCCCAGTCAGAATAATTAAATATTAAAAAAATAAATAAATAAAACCCAGCAAAACAACAAATACTGGCAAGGATATAAAAAAAAGAAAAAAATGCTTACCATTATTGATGGAAATGTAAGCCATTATGAAAAACACTATAGTGACTCCTTAAAAAACTAAAAATAAAGCTACAATATGATCTAGCTATACCATTCCTACATCTACACACAAAAGGAATGAAGTCAGCATAAAAAAGAGATACTATCATACTCGTGATTACTGTGATACTTTTCACAAGGGCCAAGATGTGGAATCAGCCTAGGTGTCCATCAACAGACGAATGGATAAAGCAAATATGGTCTATATATAAAATGTATTATTATTCAGCCATGAAGAATAATGAAATCGTGTCATTTTCAGTAAAATGGATAGAACTGGATAACATGGTTTTAAGTGAAATAAGGCAGACAAAAATACTAGTATTGCATTTCTTCCCTCAAATGAGATTTAAAAAAAAAAAAAAAATTGCCTGGAAGTAGAAGAGAGTCTATTAGGGAAGGGTAAGCCTGGGCCTGGTTGGGAGAGGAAGGGTAGAGTAGAAGGAAGATGGATAAGATCAAAGCACAATTCATGCACTGTATAAAATATCACACTGAACTAGTTTTTTTTAAATAATAACAAAGATACCTGTAGAAGGAAGATGAATAAGATCAAAGCACAATTCATGCACTGTATGAAATATCACACTGAAGTAGTTTTTTAAAATAATAACAAACAAAGATATCTTTAGGAATCATTAAGTCCCTATTGGATAAAACAATGCTTGATCACTTGGAGAACCTCTCTTTTGTCTGCTTCTTTCCCTAGCGTTTGAGGCAAAGTGTGTGGTTTATACAACCTCCTGTCACTGAGAAGGTGCTATAGTTGCCTGCTAGCATTTTATGTGGTAGCTGCGCCATCTGCTGGTCTCTGGAGTGCAGTTCTGTACCCAGTGAACATTCCTGACACAGCTGCTGAATTGGGTAGTTAGCACTGGTACTCCACCTTTGGCAGGGACAGTGTATCTGAGCTTTTCTCACTCTACCAAGGATTCTGATGGCTATACAACCTTGAGTACATTGCCACATTTTTCATCCTACAAATTGATACAGCCCTTCATACTACGTTATGGTTAAGTGAAGTCACTCTGCTATAAGATAGGGCAGCTCATTGGGTTTCAATTTAATAACACATAAAAGGGCAGGACAGGGCAGGACTGGGAATGTGTCTTAGTGGTAGACTGCATGCTTAGCATGTCTGAGACCCTGGGACCAATTCTCAGAATCTAGAATTGATAGGAATTCTTTACTACTGAGCTATATGCCAGTCCTTTTATTTTGAGACAGGATCTCACTAAGTTGCTGAGGGTGGCCTTGAACTTACAGTCCTCCTGCCTCAGTCTCCCAGGTCACTGGAATTACAGGTGTGCACTATAATGCCTGGCCATTACTGATTGCCCTACATTGTTTAGTGTATGATTTCAATTCCTTTCTAATTCGTCTTATCTTTTAAAAAATATTTTCACATCCATTTCCCTACTGCCTACAATTAACCTCTTAAACAATCTATCTTTAATTCATATCATACTATACTAGCTTCCACAGGTATACAAAAACTCAAGTCTGTATTGTTCTATCCACCCTGTTTATGTTGATGTTGTCACAAATATGTCCTTTTGTATTTTATGCAAGTTAACCAAAATTTATATTTAACATTTGATACATTTGTATTTTAATTATATTCAAATGTGAAAGACAGTTACATGCAAGAAGTACAATAACATGTGGTTTGCATTTTCCTAAGTAATTACCATTATCTGTGTTTTGTATTCCTTCTAGTAAATTTGATTTACTGTCTGGTTTTTTCATTGCCACCTAAAGAATTCAATTTAACATTTCGTGTAGGGTAGGTTTACTAATAATGATTCCTTTGGTATTTCCTTATTTATGAAAGTCTTAATTTCTCTATTATTTGTAAAAAATAGTTTTTCCACTTGTAAGACTATTGATTGACTGTCTTTCTCCATATGTTAAATGCCATCCCACTGTCATTAAGCCTTTTTGGTTTCTGCTGAGAAATCATATGTTATTCTTATTCAGAATTCTTTGTACAAATCACTTCTATCTGGCAGCCTCCAAGATTCTTGCTTTGTAATAATTTTTTTTTTTTTTTTTGAAAGTTTGGTCAAATGCATGTCACAGTGGACCTCTCGGACTTGTCCTTCTCAGAGTTTCCTAACCTTCTTCAATATGTAGATTCATGTCTTTTGTCAAATTTTGAATTTGGGGGCCATTGTTTTTCATAATTACTTTATCTCTGTATTGTTAACTTGTCATCACTCAGATAAAATAGCTGAGGCAGGATACTTATAAAGACAATAGGTTTACTTAGGTCACAGTTTGGGTGGCTCAAAATTCATAATCACATGGTCCCGTTGGTGTAGTTTGGCAAATAATGAATGACATCACATCATTGCAGGACCACATATAAGAGCACAAGTTGTATATTGAAACAGGAAGCAGAGAGAAAGGGAGAGGCCAGGAATGCTCTTTTTATAAGAACCCATTAGACAAAACTAATGGATCTTGTGAAAAATATCTTTGTCCAATTACCTAATATTCACCCACTAGACACAATCTTTTAAGGAATCTACAGTACCACTCAATATTGCCAACCTGGAGACTAAGCTTCCATCACATGGATGCTTGGGAAATACTGAAACCATATCCCAACCATAGCATTTTACTCTGGCCCCCAAAGTTTTATCTACATCTCATGATGCAAAAAGCATTCATTCTATCCCAATAGTTGTATAGTCTTAACTATTCTAGTGTTGCTCAAAGTCCAAGTCCAAAATCTCATCTGAGACTTAAAACAAACCCTTCAGTTGTGAGTCCCTGTAAAAAATATAAAATTAACCTACAAGATTCCAAGATACAATACTGGGACAAGTATAAGATAAATATCCCTTTTCCAAAAGGGAGAACTATGCAAGTGGAAAGGAGTGATCACCCAAAGAAAAAACAAAATCCAAGAGTGCAAATGTTAAATCCTAAAACTGTATATATGGCATTGTGGGTACAATGTAGCAGGGGGTAAGTCTCCAAGGGCTTCAGTGGCCCCATTCCTATGTGTTTGCTGATAAGTACCCACATGACTGTTCTTCGAGGCTATAAGTGAATGTCAGCAGTTTTCCCAGACAGGCATTTCATGTTGATGGTTGCTTTACTTTTTAGGTTCTCCAATTCAATTCCTCTCCCTCCACTTCACCAAGTATTGCCCTATCTAGTGCTCTACTGAGGGGATCCAACTTATCAGAACAATTGTTCCTGTTCTCCCAAGGCTTCCTTTGAAATCTCTCACATCATGACCTCATAATTCTTACATTTTAAATACTTATGAAACCAACATCTCATGGATGATGACAAGGTCTGCCATCTGCAGGAACTGTGGCTGGGTCCAATGTAATCATAGCTATAGCACCTCAGAGCACTTTGGGAGGTGCCCTGGGACTCTTCCCTAAAGAAACTTTGCCCTGAATGGTCTCTGGGAAAAATTTGCACTTCTAGGCTTTTGAATTGGTAATAGGAGACATAGCCTCAAAGATTTCTCTTTTTTTCCTTTTTTTAATTAATTTTTTAATTTGTTTTAATTAGTTATACATGACAGTAGAATGCATTTACACACTTTGATATATCATACATAGATGGGATATAATTTCTCACTTTTCTGAGTGTACATGCTGTAGAATCACATTGGTGATGCAGTCACATATATATAAAGTAATTATGTCTGTTTCATTCTACTATCCTTCCTATCCCCGCATCCCCTTCCCTCCCCTCCCTTCATTTCCCTCTACCTAATCTAAGGTAACTCTATTCTTCTCAAGAGCCCCGCACCCCTTATCATGAATTAGTATCTGCATATTAGAGAAAACATTTGGTTTTTTTGGGATTGGCTTATTCTGTTTAGCACAATATTCTCCAACTCCATCCATTTACTGGCAAACGCCATAATTTCATTCTTCTTTAAAGCTGAGTAATATTCCATTGAATATATATTCCACATTTTCTTTATCCATTCACCTATTGAAGGACACTTAGGTTGGTTCCATAGTTTAGCTATTGTGAATTGAGCTGCTATAAACATTGACATGACTGCATTACTGTAGTATGCTGATTTTAAGTCCTTTGGTATAAATGGAGGAGTGGGATAGCTGGGTAAATAATGGTTCCATTCCCAGTTTTCTGAGGAATCTCCACACTGCTTTCCATAGTGGTTGTACCAATTTGCAGTCCCACCAGTAATGTATGAGCGTACTTTTTTCCCCACATTCTTGTCAACATTTATTGTTGCCTGTATTCTTAATGATTGCCATTCTGACTGGAGTGAGATGAAATCTTAGCATAGTTCTGATTTGCATTTCTTTAATTGCCAGAGTTGTTGAACACTTTTTCATATATTTGTTGATTGATTGTACATCTGTGAAGTGTCTGTTTAGTTCCTTAGCCCATTTATTGATTGGGTTATTTGGTTTTTTGGTGTTAAGTTTTTTTAGTTCATTGTATATCCTAGAGATTAATGCTTTATCGGAGGTCTCTGGAAAAATATTTGTGCTTCTAGTCCTTTGAGTTGTAATAGGAGACATAGCCTTAATTCTGAGATGCCCTCAATGCATCTTTCCTGTTATCTTCATGAAAGCATTTATTCTTATCAGGGCTAATATCCTTAGCTATTGGTCACTCAACAACTGCACCCTCATGTCCTAAACCCATTTTTTCCATGCCTTCCCAGGAAAGGATATGAATTTCCCAAAACTTTTCACTCTGCTTATTTTTGGTCCTAAATATCACTAAAAATCTGGGAAAGGCAGGCAACAATACCCATGCCATAGCCTGAAAGCTCTATTAGTTTGAAAGCTCCTCTGCCAAATAAACTGATCCATCATTCTTAAGTTCAGCCTGCAACAAATTTGTATGGCATGGACATGATGTAGGCAAGTTCTTTGTCAAGCAAGAGGTCAGCCTGTAGTACAATTTTCAGTAGAATCCTCATTTTCACCTGAAAATGTTCACTTCTTTAGTTTCTTCATCTTCTAAGCCCTCACCGGAATTGCCATAATGCTCCCCCTTGTAGCATTTTCTACTTATTCTTGTCTGCTCCTCAAAATTCTTCCAACTTTTGCCTATAAACCATTCAAAAACCCCTCCATATATCCAGGTAGAGTTATAAAAATGATTCAACCCATTGTAAAAATTTTCTATATTATCCCATTAGATTACCTGTAGAGAGTCTGTGATCAGTCTGTGCCCTGGTAAGAGTCATTCTACGATGTATGAAATATCATATTTCAAGTTATGCTTAGCTCCGAGTTACTTCATTGGATATAGGAGGAGTTAGCCATGAGGTTCTCCATTTTGATTACAAATGGTAAGGCAGAATGATTTAGGAATTTGTCCGGGCAAATGTATAACTACTATATACTGAACACTCAGAACTTAAGGAAAAAATACCTCAATATTCACAGTATAATCATAAGGCAAAACTGACAAATAAATTAATCATGATAATAATAACTGACCACCTGTGGACTTACCAAGATAAAACAGGCACCCAGCTGCATGGGTCACATCAAATGCATATCAGAGAAGTCAGACCCATGAGCTTATCAAACACACCAGACTGCCAAATGAAACAGCCCTTTACCTGAAACACTTATAAGAAGAATAACCTAATACAGTGGTATGCTGACATACACCAACCTGTCATCTTGTCAGGTCACCCTGGTGAAAGGGTCACAAAGTCAACAGGCCAGGTAATCCTGACTCTGTCCAGGACTTCAGCTCTGCCTAATTTTCCTGCTGGATACGGTCCACTTAGAAACACACTTGGTCAGGATCCTCACCTTGAACAGGTTCTATTCCCTAAATAATTCTGCCCCATGAGCAAGTCCTTCAGCAGACACCTATCTTATCTGACCACCTGCAATGACTCTTGCATTTGTTATCTATTCTCTGCCTTTGCTCTCAGTGTAGCCTCTTGAGACCTGTGGTCACTCTTCACTCTTGCTTAGCCATTCTGTGACCTATATGTCATTGTGTAGTGTGATGTGTGACTCAAGTGTTATAGATGTCAGTAATTAAGACTGGGATGTAACAAAAGAAGTTGCAGTTAACATGTTTATGAATACTTTGTGAATTAAAATAATGAAAGTGATATAGCTTTTGAATATATTGTTATTTGACGAATTTTGAATTTCGTGGAAAGATGCAAGCATATCTAGTCTGTGATGATGACATACCTTGCTCAAAACACTCCCTAATAAAATACCTGAAGCAGCAAATTTCATAAATAAAATAGGTTCTTTTCACATATGGTTTTGGATTCTGAACGTCCACATGGCTTAGCACAAGTGTTGGTGAAAGAAGATGAGGGCAGGGAGTACATTTAGGATGAAACAGTTCTTTTTCTTGAACCAGAAAGCAGAGTAGGGGATGTGAGATGGGCTAGACTTGTTCATGTTGTAACAACATTCTCAAAACAACCAGAGTCCCTTGGGAAAAGACCTTACTATTTTGAGGTCATCTTGCTACTAACCTTATTCCACTATATTTCCCCTTTTAATATCACAGCACCTTCCACCACCACCACCCTGAAAATCAGGCTTCCATTCACATGCTCCCTTGGGGACACTCAAATTATATGCAAACCATGGCAGCCCGGCTGCTCCCACCACTGTCTCTCACTTTCTTTTCTTCTTTTCTCCTGGAACTCCCATTAAGTATATATTGGTGTGAATGGTGGTGCCCCATGGGTCTCATAGTCTGTTCATTTTGTTTCATTCTTTTTTCGTCTCCTCACACTGCCTAAGTTAAATTTGCCTCTATTAAAGTTCTCCAATTCTGCCTAACTCTGCTACTAAAACTCTTAGTGATTCTTCATTTAAGTTATTACAATGCTCCATTCCAGAATTTCTGTTTTGGTTCCTTTTTATAATTTTGTCTTTCTTTATATTCACTATATTGGGAGACATCATTAGCCTGATTTGCTTTATATTTTGTCCATGATTTCCTTTGTGCCTCTGAGTGTATTTAAGCCAGTTGTTTTCAATTCTTTGCCAAGTGATTCTAATGACTTTCCATCATCCAAAGAATCTGTTAATTTTTTCTGTGACTAGATCAGAACTTTCTTATTTATTACATGATTTTTAATTTTTGGTAGAAATCTAGACATTTTTAAATTCTAATGTGGTAACACTGCAAATCTGTTTGTTCCTCATGCTCATGATTTTTTGAATGTTTGATTGATTTTTATGATTGGTGTGAGTTGTAATTGTTTAAGGGAATTTTTGAAACCTTTTTTTGGAAAAACAGTGTCTGACTGTATGATCTTAAATGTATCTTTTCCTTTAGCATAGTACATGTTCAGATCATGTATTAATAAACACTTTTTATAGTTCTTGCAAGGAAAAACAAAAAACTCTCACCAGTCTAACATTGGCTTGATGTTGGGATATTCCTTCAATACCTAACTAGATACCTTATCATTCTGCCTTACCCTTTACTTCCTGCTTATACTAAGCCCAAGGATCTGTAAGAAGTATAACCTTGGGTCTTATTAGGATTTTTCTGGGGATATATCCTGCTCTGGAAATGCATGTAGCTTTTCAAATTCCCATATACTGGGAAGTTTCAATTTTCTAGTTCCCCATAACATTTCTCTCACCAATTTTTCTTTTCAGGTTTTCAGTTTCTGATTTCTCTCATAATCTCTTCCCACAGACAACAGTGGATTATTGCTCACTTGCCTCTCAATGTTTTCAAACAATTCCTTCCACATAACCATTTTGGGGCTTGAGAAAGCTCTGAGATAGGCAAAACATTGGAAAGTGCCTTTTATTTGTCCTACAGCTGTACTCAGACAAGTCCAAAACGACAACAAGGTCTTCACTGCTCCCTTTAGAACCAGGGGTAAGGATTCTACACTGGGAAGGGAGGTTGCTATCTTTAAAACTTCTAATTTATCAAAGGAGAGTGGGCTGAGGGCAAGTATAAATGCCACAAAAATACACCATCATTTCTTTACCACCACCATCATCATCATCATCCTCATATTAGGGATTGAGCCCAGGGACATTTTACCACAAAGCTGCACCTTCAGCCCTTTTCATTTTGGAGACATGGTCTCACTACTTTTCTGAAGCTGGCCTAGAACATGTCCTTCTGCCCAGACTCTCAAGTAACTAGAATTGCATGCATGTGCCACTCTACCTGGCTATACACTGTTATTTATAAGCTGTTTTTTTTTCCTTGATTCAGCATTCAGTGGATTGTTATAAACTTTGGCTATTTTCCAGAACTCCAGCAAAAATGATATGATCGTTTTTATTTGTTTCTCCATCAGTGAAAGTGTGGGCCCCTGGAGTCACTTATATCATCATATATTATGTGACTCCTATGTAACTTATATTTCAATAATACATGTAATCTGTTATCAGACTATGTGTTAAATTGGATAAAAATTTTTTTAAAATTTACATGTGATTGTAAACAGAGACAGAAGTCAAAGATGACTATTTGGAGCCTGAACAAAATAAATATTCATATAAGATGAACTTGACGTGCAAACAAAAGGTGGAAAAGTTTTGGAAAGCAGTTGATGAATATAATTCAAGACTATTTGTTTTGAGCCACCTTCACAGGGAATTCTGGCTGCTGAAGAGCACATCTGTGTCTCAGCCTAATCCCTAGACTGACTCTCAAAATGCACATCTTCATTCCCTCACCCCAGAATTCTTTATTCTCCCCTCTCCCAAACTACCGTCCAACAATCCCCAAACTCCTGTCTGGCCCCTGTCCAGATTTTCAATTCTTTTCTATCCAGTCTACAGATTAGTCAATCCTTTGAGCTACAATGACAATAAAATATACAATGATCTATATATGAACATTAATTATAATCATATTCTTAAACTTCCCTTTATAATTAAAGACTTTTTGTTAGTCTGTGTTATCAGTGACTTAAGACTCAGAATAAATGTTTACAGAAGCAATTTTAAGTCATCAGTTTCTCCATGTAATGCTATAAATTTCTGCTGCATTTTATAATGGACATTATTATTATTATTATTATTTTGATACTGGGGAATGAACCTAAAGGTGCTTTACCATTAAGATATGTCCCCAGTCATTTTCTAATTTTTTAATTTTGAGACAGGTTCTCACTAAGTTGATTAGGGTCTCACTAAGTTGCTGAGGCTGGCCTCAAACATGCAATCCTCCTACCTCAGCTTCCAGAGTTGCTGGGATTACAGGCATACACCACTGTGCCCAGTCTGGACTTCCTTTTTTAGCACAGTTATGTTAACAAACAAAATCAAGTGGAAGGTACAGAGAGTCCCCATATATCACCCACACATGCATAACCTCCCTCACAGTCAACATCTACCACCAGAATGGTACATTTTGTGTAAATAATGAACCTGAATTGACATATCAATATCACCCAAATTCCATAATTCAAAGTATTATTCATTGTTGGAGTTTCAAACAAATGTATAATGATATTTTTGCACACTTACAGGCTCGTATGATGTGGTTTTATTGCCCTAAATATCTTTTGTGCTTCAATTGGGTTCCCCCTCCAAACTAAAACTCTGGAAACCACTTGTTCTATGTCTATAGATCTGAGTTTTACAAAATGTTGTATAATTAGAATTATAAGGTAGGTGGCCTTTATGGGTTGGATTTTTATCACTTAGTAATATCATTTAAGTGTCTTCTATGTCTTTTCATATTTCAGAGGTCATTTCACTTTAGGGCCATTATCTGTATATTCCATAGTTTATTTATCCATTCTACTACTAAAGGACACCTTGGTTGCTTCCAATTTGGACAATTATAAACAAAGCTTCTATAAATAGATATATGCATGTTTTTCTGTGGACATAGTTTTCAACTCCTTGGTACATACCAAGGAGTTCGGTTGCTGGGTTCTATGGAAAAAGTGTTTAGTTTTACAAGAAACGAGCCTATCTTTATAAGTGCCTTTTCCTGTTTGCATTCACAGCAGAAATGAATGATATTTCCTCTTGTTCCACTTTCTCTCTGGCATTGTGTGTTCTCAGGAATGTGAATGTTGGCCAGTCTAATAGTAATGGTACCTCACTGTTGTTTTAATTTGTGTTTTCTTGATGTGAAAAATATTTTTCCTGATGTGAAAAAAGATGTGAAACATCTTTTCATATGCTTATTGTATACTTTGTTTGTAAAGTGCTGTTGTTAATTGGGTTGTTTATTTTCATATTGTTGAGTTTTAAGTGTCTTTTGTATATTTTGAATAACACTTTACTAGACATGTCTTATAATTATTTTCTCCTAGTCTATGACTTGTTTTCTTATTCTCTTTATGGTGTCTTCACAGAGAGGTTTTCACTTTGAATGAAGTCCAGCCCATCAATTCTTTCATCAAGCATGCCTTTGGTGTTATCATTATCACACCGAGGGACACCTCAGTTTTCTCCTATTTGATCTTTTAGAGCTTTGAATCTTTATGTTTTAAATTTATGTCATGTTCCTTTTTGAGTTAATTTTAATTTTGAATGCTGTAAGATCTATATCAAAATTGTTTCTGTATATGGATGTGTAGTTGTTTCAGAACCTTTTGTTGAAAAGCCTACATTTTCTCCACTATATTTCCTTTGCTTCTGAACAAAAGATTATTTGATTATATTTATGCATATCTTTTTCTACAATCTTGTCTGTTCCATTGATCACTTAGAAATTCTTTCATCAATACCCCCCTGCCTTCATTGCTGTAGCTTTGCACTCAGTCCTGAGGCCTGGAAGTGTCAGTACTCTTAACTTTGCTCTTTCAGTAATATGTTGGCTATTCTAGGTCTTCTGCTTTCCTATATGAACTTTAGAATCTGGTTGTTTTTTTTTTTCATATTTACAAAATAATTTTCTGGGATTTTATTAGGATAGCTCTGAATATGTAGATCAAGTCAGAAAGAACTAAGATTTTAATGATATTGACCATGGAGTATGTCTCCCCATTTATTTAGACATTCTTTAATTTCTTCCATCAGGGTTTTATAGATTTCCTCACACAGATCTCATACATATTTTGTTTCATTTACATCTAAGTATTTTTTTAGAAGGGAGATTGTTAATGCAAATGGTTTTATGTTTTTAAGTTCAAACCCCACCTCTTCTTTTCTGGTATACAAGAAAACAAATTTTTAATATTAATCTTATATCCTGAAACTTTGCTATAGTCATTATTAGTTCAAAGAGGTTTTCATTATTGTTTATTCTTTGGGATTTTCCAAATAGACAAACATGTCATCTGTGAACAAAAATAGTTTTGTTTATTTCTTCTCAATGTGACTATCTTTTATTTCCTTTTGTATCTCATTCTATTACCTTAGACTTCCAGTTGGATGTTAAATAAGAGTGATGAGAAGGGAAATCCTTATCTTTGCTCCTTACCTAGTTTCTCCATTTCAAATATGATGGTAGTTGTATGGGTTCTGTAGATACTCTTTATCAAGCTGAGGAATTTCACCCTGTGTTCCTACTTTTCGGAGGGGTCTTAATCATGATTAACTGCTGTATTTTTTTTCCAATGCTTTTTGTTGGTATAAGTATGTGATTTTTTTTAATTCAATCTACTGATATTATGTATTATGTTAATTGATTTTTCAAACATTGAACTAGTTTGGCATACCTGGAATCAGTCCCAGTTGGTCACTGTGTAGAGTTCTTTCAGACACTGTTGGATCTGATTTGCTAACATTTTGTTTATGAGAGATAGTGGTTTCTAGTTTTCCTTTAATGTTCTATCTTTGATTTTGGTAGTAGGGTGATGCTGGCCTCATTGAACCACTTAGAACTATTTTTTGTTTCTATGTTCTGGAAGAGTTATAAAAAAGTAAAATTTCTTTTTAAATACTTATAATTTGCCTGTGAATCAAACTGAGCTTGGTGTTTTCCATTTTGAAATCTTATTCATCATCACTTCAGTTTCTTTAACACATACAGGCTTAGTAAGATCATCTGTTTCATTTATTTATTTATTTTTATTTTCTTGTGCTGGGAATTAAACCTAGGGCTTTATATATGGCCAGTAGCTGCCTTGAACTACACCCCCAGCCCTGTCTATTTTTTCTTGGGTAATCTTGGGAAGACTGTCTTTCACACAATTGGTCCACTTCCTCTAAATTATCAAATTTGTGGGCATAGGGTTATTCATAGACTTGTTTATACTATATTATTCTTCTAACCTTCCTTTATTATCCTTTTAATGTCTATGGGATCAGGAGAATGGCCCCTTTATTATTTTCAATATTACTAATTTGTGTCTTCAATTTTGTTTCTGTAAGCTGTTTTGCCCATTTTTCTTTGAACTTCATTTCTGGCCTAGCACCACAGGCAAAAAGTCATATAGCCACCAACTGACCTTCTGAGCAGCTCATGGGCCAATGCAGGAGCTTAGGTTCATGTTAAGTGCCTGTTAATCTAGCAATTAGCAGATCTCCTTTTGTGGAATAAGAAGAAGGCTGGTGATTCTATTCATAGTTCTGAATAATCTGACCACCTTCCCCTAATGGATGTCTTCCACAGTGCCACCCACACAAAGGTAGGACAGATTAATGTCTTTATGTGGTCTTTCTCCTTAATGATGGTGTCAGTTCATGCTAATTACCAGCTCTTTCATATCAATTGCTTGTCAGGGGCTCTGACTCAGACCCACAGAGGAAGTGGGACTGTTAGGCTCTGACACAGTATGTACTGTGTTAAAACCCACCCCTCTTAGCCAGAGAAACCACAAGGAAACTATACTGTTAAGTCTATTTGGAATTAAATTCAACTGTGGACAATAATCCAATTCCCCCGGGCACATCTTGAGGAGAGAATGATTCCCTAAGAAGTCCCTCATATAAATGTGAAAAACACACAACTCAACAGATGTGAACATCACAACACAGAAATTCAAGAAACATGAAAAAACAAGGCAACATGACTCCTCCAAAATTTTCAGTTTCAGGAACACCTGAGAGGTCATGACCATGAGCAAACTGGAAACCATGTACAACCAGTGGACCTGGGAGTTCAGGAATCATATGCTAGAGAAATTCAATCAACTTTGGAAAAAATGGGTCTATGAAGTGTCCTCTACTGTCCCTCAGGTCACAGAGCCTAATATTGACATGGATTTAGAAAACATCCTCTGGGAGTATTTCAAAAAGGAGACAAATCTGGTTGACATACTAAAAAGAAATTATGGTGTTAAGTTTAAAATCAATTACAATGTGCATGTCCAAATGATTAAGAAAAAATTTCTTTTCAAAAAGAAGTTAGAAGCCTGTGATAGAGAGTCCATTATTAAGACTACTAACTGCATTTTTCAAGATTTCATGAATTTATTAACAGCATTTTGAGTCAACAACGAGACTATGATCAAAATGACTTCCATGAAATCCTGAGAATAATAGAAGATGAAGTGAAATATGCATATACTAGGGAAAGATATGTATTTACAAGCAAATATTATATTGAATTATCTTTGTGTTTATTCCAAAGAGCAACAAAGCATTTTTAAGGAAATGCACAGGGCTTTCAAAGAGCAAATGATACTGTAAACTATCTAAAATGCAAGAAAAATGAATTTTCCGTGAGTTTCAAAATCTCCTGCCAAGGTGCAACCTCTATCAAGTCTTTTGTTTGTTTACTGTAAACTATCTAAAATGCAAGAAAAATGAATTTTCCATGAGTTTCAAAATCTCCTGCCAAGGTGCAACCTCTATCAAGTCTTTTGTTTGTTTTCTGTGGCACAAGCTCACTCCTGCTGTCACTGCCACCATATGGGGGGAAATGGCCCCTAAACTAGTGGGGGATATCTGAGTTACCTGCCCTATATTCAGTGGAAATGGGGATAGCCTGGTGTAACACATTCTCATCTCTAGCAGATGAAGAAAATTTTGATAATTATTGGCAATACATTCATAATCCAGAATTTCAATGGCTTTACAGAAGGGCAATCAGAGGTGAATCCTAAGGTTTATGCCATAATTCAGATGATGTATGGAAACATATTACTCTCTTTATATTACACTGTAATCTGATATCCCTCCCAAATCCCCATCCATTTTTTGGCTTAAGAAAAAAATTAATTAAAATTTCAATCTAGCTTGAACTTATTTCAATCTGACCATGTAAATATACTTTTAGAAAAAAAATCATTAAGATTTTACTTTATCCCAATCAGAATGACTAGTTATTTTTAAAAATCCAGAAAAATAACAAATGCTGGCAAGAATGTGGAGAAAAGGGAATGCTTATACACTGTTGATGGGAATGTAAGTTAATACAGCCACTGTGGGAAACAATAGAGACTCCTCAAAAAACTAAAAATAAAACCACCATATGATGCAGATATACCAATCCTAGTTTATACACAAAGAAAATGAAGTCAGCATCAAAAAAAGACATTTGACTACCTGTAGTTTACTACAGCACTCTTCACAACAGCTAAGACATGGAATCAGCCTAGATGTCCATTGACAGGTGAATGGATAAAGGAAATATGGAACATATACACAATTCAGCCATGAAGAATAATGAAATCATGTCATTTTCAGGAAAAGGGATGGAACTGGAGGTCATTGTGTTAAGTGAAATACTTCAGACAAAAAGACTAGTATTGCATGTTTTCTTTCAAATGGGAAAAAAATTTAAGTTACCTGAAAGTAGACGAGAGACTATTAGGGAAAGGTAAAGTTGGGCCTGGGTAGGGGAGGAAGAGTAGAAGAAAGTTGGATATAATCAAAGAAAATTCATGCATGGGGCTGGGGTTGTGATTCAGTGGCAGAGCGCTCGCCTAACACATGCGTGGCCCCGGTTCGATCCTCAGCACCATGTAAAAATAAAATGCATTGTGGTACAACTAAAGTAAATAAATATTTTTAAAAATTCATGCATGCAATATCACAGTGCAATAGGATTTTTAAATAATAATAACCAAATATACCTTTAGGAATTATTAAGTCCCTATTGGATAAAACAATACTTGATCACTTAAAGAGCCTCTCCTTTGCCTGCTTCTTCCCTAGTGTTTGAGGAAAGGTGTGTGGTTTATACAATCTCCCTTCATTGAGAAGGGAGCTCTGTCTGCTGGCTTTTTATGTTATAGCTGCACCATCTGCTGGTGTCTAGAGTACAGTTCTATGTGTACCCAGTGAACATTCTACAAGAATTGCATAGTTAACATGGGATTTATACCTTTGGCATGGACAATGTATCTGAACTTTTCTCATTATACCAAGGATTCTGATGGCTGTAGAACAATGAGTTCATTGCCACATTCTCCATCTTACAAATTGGTATAGCAGTCCATGTTACCTTATGGTTGAGTAAAGTCACTCTGCCATGATAAGACAGGGCAGCTCACTGGGTTTCAATTCAATATCCATGCAGGTGTTAATTCACAATAAGGGGGGAGGCTAAGGAAAAATAGAAGTACTTTGCTTTAGGCAGAGCAGAGTGAAGGGAGGAGAGGGAGTATGGGGGTAGGAAGAATAGTAGAATGAATCGGACATTATTACCCTTTGTATATATATGACTACCCAACCAGCATGATTCTGTATTATGTACAACCAAAGAATGAGAAGTTGTACTCTACTTATGTATGATGTGTCAAAATGCATTCTACTGTCATGTATAACTAATTAGAACCAAAAAAAAAAAGACTGTTAAGTGGGATAATCTTTCATACAGAGTTTAGCAACATGTGTTCACTTTGAAATGTTTCTGTATCTGTCATAGAAATTTTACAACTAATTATACTGAGAAATAATAATTGGAAGCACCAAGGTGCACAAAGATATTAAATTTAGCTTCCTTTAATAATAGCAGCACTTGAAAAATAACCTACATTTTTGTACATGGGGAAGGCTAAGTATATGGTGATTAATCTACAAAATAAAACTATATGCAACCATTGGGGTAAAAAAACCTCAGGGAAGGGCAGGGCTAGGAATGTGACTTAGTGGTAGATTGCTTGCTTAGCATGTCTGAGGCTCTGGGTCCAATTCCCAGAATCTAAAATAGGAAGGGGCAAAAAAAGGGCCACTTGGTAACGGCACCTATATGTTGTGCTACATTTCTGTGACTGAATACTAAAGTTGATCCATGGAAAATTCAGTTTGGATGCCAAAAAACTAATTTTTCAAGTGTAAATAATCCTTATCTCCCACCAGACAAATGAATGCCTCAGATGGACTAAGGAGAGGTACTAATCATGCCATCTTTATCTACACCCTCATCCTCAGTTTGTCATGTCTGAAGAGTACAAAGCTTATACTCTGTTCACTTCATTTCTGGGCCTTTGGCCTGAAAAGTTTGAAATCTGAAGATTAGATTGGGAGACCCTTCCTCTTATACATAAAGGGAATGAAGGAGAGGACTGAATTGAGAGGAGCATTAGAAAATTAAACCTGCTGGGGATTTCCTGGATGTTTTCAATGTAATCAAAATTGGGCCTCTAGGAAAATTTAGGGGGAAAAAAAGCTGATTTCAGAATAACCATGGTATGTGAGAAGCAGGGAACTCTTTTATATCCACTAATTACTGTGGCTGCAACCCAACCAGGCTGCCACCTTCTTAGACACCAAGGCTTGACTAGAGTGGTAGTCAGGGAAGGACTTGAAGCTCTCACCCTTGGCCTGAACCCTTGATAGCAGGGCCTGATCATTACCATATCCCCAAGGAGAGTGGAAAAAAGAGATATTATTATAGGGTGTACTTCCCAAATATACTTGGCCACTGAAACCATCCATTGTCTGAGGGGATAAAGGTGAAGTTGGATGGGGTCACAGATCTAGCAGATAGACACGAGCTTCCATGACAAAACTATTCTGGTGTTATTTTGCCACAACTTCCTTTGTCTAAGACACATATACTCTCAACAGAGCTCTCTCTTTCCCCCTATTCCAATTTGTCCTTCATGGTAGTTGCTAGAAAGCTTTGTTACATTACAAGTGACATAGGCACTTAAAATCTTTTTCAAATAAAACTGTAACTCTCAATGTTTCTCCCCAAAAAAATCACCCCCTTCCTGTCTTATCATAAACTTTTACCCCAGTTAGATATCTGGTAGTCATTCCTGACATCTAGAGAGAGCACTTGCTTTAAAATTAAAACCACATATATAAGTCTTGGGAACAGGTGAACTGTGGCTGGCCTCCCACAGCTTTTCCTCTTAGCCTCTAGAAATATTTTCCATTTGGGGGTCTCAACAGTTCCCTAAGTACTTATTAAGCATCTGCCAATCCCCAGAATCATTTTAGACACTAGAGATGTCATATGTATCAAATGTTTGTCATAAGTCAAATAGTTGCCTGAGATGTTATTAGGAATATAGAGATGAGAAGAAACTTCTTCCATGAAGGATCTCATAATATAGTGGACCACTGCCACTGTCAAAGTGGCCTCAAGGGACACTTGTATCTCCTTTAACATTTTGACCCAAATATTAGCACATAGAATCCTAGAACACTTGCTAAAGGATCAAGGACTACACAAGGAAGATATAGTGTATTGAGAATTTTGCTAAACTATCCTATTAAAAACCTCACCTCAGTTTGTGGAATGTGCCTTCAAGGCCATCTAGGCACTCTTTAATGAATTCCAAACACAAGAGAGACCCAGACAAACTGAGAATTCCTTCTCACCATTTTCAAAGGTTCTCCATCTTGGGCTCCAGTACACTACATTAAGGTTGACAAAGTAATGCTCCCACCACCACCAAAAAAAAATAACAATTTTATTCTAACATTAATGGATAACACTGTGTAAGCCAAATATCCAAAGGAGACACAATTAGAAATATGTTCATTTTTTGTCAAATTAAGTCACATTGATTTTATTTCCATATTACTCAGACCTGCATCCCTTGCTTTCTAATGTGAAATCCTGCAAATTTCTATCCTGTATTACCACAACAGCCTCCTCCTAACTCCTCCCTCCACACTGCACATGAGCTGATCATCTTAATTTCTTGGTATCTCTAGTGGCTCATTTCCAATAAGAAAGAGTCCAGATTGCCTGTAATGACCAACCATACTCTCTGCTCAAGCTACTTCCCTTGCCTATAATTTTATGTTACAGAAGCATAGAAGTCCTTATTTTGGTCATTTCCCTGTATGCAGCTCCCTTTACTACTTTTTATTCCTGCAGTCCCTGCTACCCTGAGACCCTTCCTGTTTTCACAGACCTAAACTGTATGCAAACTTTTGGGTAGCTCCTCTGAACATCCCAATACCTAATTTCTTCTCTTTTAGGACTCCTAATGGTCTTGTCCTGGGAGGCTAAGGAATGAGGAGTCTACAGCCCTGCTGACCCAAACTAGCTGGCTCTACAATGTTTCTGTAATACACCAAAATATTTAGCAAGCATCTTCCTTCTCCCTTGAAGAAAACACTATTTTATTATAGAATGAAAAGATAAATGGTATTACAGTTTGGGTCTTGAATGACCCCTAAAGCTCCAGGTGGTGAAGTCATGGTCTGTAGCCCATGACTCTATTGGGAAGTACTAGAACTATTAGTAGGTGAGGCTGAGTAGAAGAAGGTTAGGTAATTGAGGGTGTCCCCTTGAAGGGGGGACATCTTGCCCTTTCCATCTTGCTTTTTTCATGGCTTCCATGAGGTGAGCACTTTTCTCAGCCACACACTTCTGCCATAATGTACTACCTTGCCATAGGCACAAAGGCAATGGGACCTATGGCAAGATAATGGGATTATCTCAGATATTTTGTCATTTGATGGAAAGCTAAGAAATTTCTCAGAAGTCCCATTGACCAGTTGGAGAGACCAATAACAAACAAGTACATACAACATAATAAGACAGGTATTGTGAAAGTGATCATACACGAGGTGCACTGGAGTGCCAAGAAAGGAGGAGGTCAATGCAGAACTTCTCTAAAGAAACTATGCTATGGTCAAACCTCAAAGAACGAATAGAAATCCATGAAGCATGGGTAAGAGGAGTCCATTGGGAGGGCATTCCAGGCAGCAAGATATGTAGGTATAAATACTATGAATAATGAAACAGCATAGGGTGGTTGAGAAATTCCATGTAAGTAATTTGGGATGCCTGGGATTTATTGTTTGGTGGAGGAGGGAAGGAAAAGGACAGGAAAACCAGACAAGATCAGGATATGAAGGACATTGCAAGATATGATAAAGTATTTGTATTTTATCCTGAAGACTAAGGGAAGGCACAGAAGGATTTTTAAATGGAAAGAAAGGGGATCAGATTTACATTTCAGAAAGCATAGTCTTTCATCAAACTGAAAGATAGGTTAGAGGAACAAGACTAGAAGTAAAGACACCAAATAGGAGGAATCCAAAGGGGTCTGCCTGAAAACCAGATAAGGTGAGAGGTAGGGTGGATGGAGAGATGAAGACAGATCAGACAGCTATAGAATTAAATGGAGTAAAAAAGTTGAGTCAAGGATGACACTAGGTTTCTGCTTAGGCAATGGGACAGAGAAATTCCATTCTCAGAATGAAGATAGCAGACTGGATGTAATCTAGGGTTACTGTGATGAACTTTGTTGTAGAAATATTTCTGTTAAGAAATTATCTTATTAATAGATTTTCAGGAGTCCAAAGGTAAACCACCAAATCAGATTTGAGTGTCATATGCATTTACAAGGGAATGAAAGCAATTGGTCTAGATGTGATTTCCCCAACTGAAAATACAGAGCAAAAGAATAAAAGCCTGTGATAGAACTAAAAAAAAAGAGCCATTATAGAGAGAAAGAAGAACCCTCTTAGAAGTCTGAAAAATAAGTCTATAACTAGACTCAAAATTCAGGAGAAGGGTATGTTCAAAATGTCCATTTGTGTCTCTCTCCCCCAGTAGATTGTGAGTTCTTTGGGATAAACCAGTATTTAATATCCTTAGACCCTGAAGTTGGTCAGGCTCTATAGTAGTAGCTTAGTGAATTCCTTTGACCATTGGACTAAGATATTAGGATATTAACTGTTAACCTCTGATAGAGCAGCCTCTTAGGAAGGGAAAAATCAGAAACCAAAAAGACAATTCAAGAAGTCTGGTGACAATGCAAAAAGGAAGACATAAATACAGCAGCAACTTGAGAGGAAGGCATATTTAAAAAGTGTAATTGGAAGATTAATGTATTCATTTCATAATAAGTATTTTCGCCAGGCCTTAATTGTGCAAACAGACAGGTACAAGTATGTGTACGTAGAGGGAACAGTCCAAAATCTTGGGTTGAGGGCAAAGGTGGAGGAGGGAGCTTCATTCCTCACTGTAGCTTCTGTAGCAACTCTAAGAGAAGCACCACACAACCATTAAATTTGGAACCAACAGAGCTAGGTCTTTAACACAAGAAGCCTGGGTTGCTTAATCCTGTCACCTCATTAACTCCCGAAATCTTTCTCCATGTTTTTAAAACTCTTTGTATCACCTTAACTTCTCACTATGAATACTTAGCCTCAAAATCTGTGTCTCACCCACACACACACCAAAAAGAGAAAAGAGGTATAGGCTTTCTGTTCCTATTCTCTTGACTTTATCTAACCTAGGAACTAGGCAATTAGTTGAAAATGTATTTATTGAAGACAATTTACTCAATCATCAAGCTACCCAAAGGGCAATTCACCAAATTTTCCAAAATTATCAACTTCTAAATATATTTGCCTTTAGACAATAAAATCCAATTTGATAAAACTATCAACTCACCAATAATTTGTCTCTGTTAGTGATTTATAAAGGTGATAGTGATCATGTTACATGGAAAGGCTCAGTAGTCTGGTAGACTTTCTTCTTTAAGGATTCAATTAGATTCAGTATGACTGTAATTAGTTGTAGTTTAACCAATGTCTTTTCATTATGTCTGTTATGCAGAATATCTAAATTGAAATCCATTGAATATCATCTTTGTGTGTGTTACATAAGTTACATATGTCGCAGGATATTTAAGTTGAAGTCCATTGAATATCATCCTTGTGTGTGTTACATGTTACATATGTCAGATTCAGATGCCTAAAACAAATAGTTAATACTTATTTGATACAGCTGATAAGCAAATATATGAATTAAAATGGTTAAAATTAGCATTTTCCAATTTTTTCCATAAGGCAAGTATTACACTGATACTAAAATAAGAAAAAGACCACAATAGAACAAAACCATGTCTCAGTACACAGGCAAAATTCTTCAACAAAATACTGGCAAAACCAAATCCAACAACATATAAAAAGAATAGTGCACCATGCCAAGTGCCATGAAGTTTAACTATAAATTGAAGGTTGGTTTACTATCTTGCAATCAATATAATACTTCATATCATATCAAAAGAATCAAACCATAGCCGGGCATGGTGGCGCATGCTTGTAATCCCAGCACTTTGGGAGGCTGAGGCAGGAGGATCGCGAGTTCAAAGCCAGCCTCAGCAATGGCCAGGCACTTAGCAACTCGGTGAGACCCTGTCTCTAATAAAATACAAAAAAGAGCTGGGGATGTGGCCCAGTGGTCCAGTGCCTCTGAGTTCAATCCCCGGAACCACAAAAAAAAAAAAAAAAAAAAATCAAACCATGTCATAACAAAATATTTTAAAATGAAATTACATGATCATCAGTACACAAATAAAAAGCATTTGACAAAATCTAACACCTTTTCATTATAAAACATGCCATAAGCTAGGAATAAAGATAAATTTCCCAACCTATTAAAAGCATGTCTGAAAACACACACACACACACACACACACACACACACACACACATACATCTAACATCATACTTAATTTTAAAAGTCTGGATGATTGCTCCTTAAAACCAGAAAAAGAAGGTTTTTTATTCTTGCCACTTCTATTCAACATTGTACTTGAGATTACACTATGGTAATTAGACAAGAAAAAAAAATTAAATCTATATTAAAAGGAAGAAGTAAAAGTATCCCTAGTCACAGATGACATGATCTTATGTATAGAGAATCCTAAGGAATTCACAAAAAAACTATTAAAATTAATAAATCAGCCAGGCATGGTGGGGTGAAACACACCTATGAACCCAGCACTCAGGAGGCTGAAGTGAGAGAATCACAAGTTCAAAGTCAGCCTCAGTAATTTAGCAAGGGCCTAAGCAACTTAGCAAGACCCTATCTCAAAATAAAAAATAAAAAGGGCTGGAATGTGGTTCAGTGGTTAAGTGACCTTGGGTTCAATGCCTGTCAATATCAATAATAATAATAATAATAATAATAATAATAATAATAAAATCAGTTCAGGAAGTTACAGAATAAAATATTGGTATTCTGAAATAAATTGTATATGAAAGTCAATTGTTTTTCTATATAGGAACAAGGAACAACTCAAAAAGGAAATTAAAACAATTCTACTTAAAATTGCAAAAAGTAATAAAATGCTTAGAAATAAATTTAACACAATAAGTACAAGATTTATACTGAAAACTAAAAATTTTTTGAGAAAAAAAATTATTCAAATTATTTTTTATCCCAAAACATTCATTTATAGGTTTTTCCCTAAATGAATGGAAAGTCATCACATATCTATGGATTGGAAGACTTAAGATTATATTAAAATGCCAATATTTCCCAAACTGATTTCCAGATTCAACAGTCTCCCTAACAAAATCACAGCTGCTTATTTTTTCTGCAAAAATTTCAAAACCAACTATGAAATTCATATGAAAATTCAATGGACTCTGAAGAGTCAAAATGCTCTTGAAAGAGAAGAATAAAGACTCACAATTCCCAATTTCAAAACTTACAGTAATCAAGGTTGTGAGTTACTGGCATACAGATACATATAGCAATGGAATAGAACTGAAAGTCTAGAAATAAACTCTTACATTTATGGTTAATTGATCTTTGAAAGACAGGATAATAAAATTAAATGAAAAAAAAATTCAACAAAAGATGCTGGGACAACTTGAAAACCACAGGCAAAAGAGTAAAGATGGACCTTATATTAAGTTCATACTGCAACAACAAAATACCCAAGGCAATATTTTTAATAAAGAGAAAAGTTTATTTAGCACACAGTTTTGGAGGTTCAAAGTTCAAATGGCATAGTGCAGGTTTGGCAAGATCCTCCCCTTCATTTCATCAGTTCATGGTATGGAAGGCAATGGTAGAGAGCAGATGTAACATGTTCACATCTCCAGTTGTGAACAGAGAGAGAGGATGGGTACTGTTATGGTTTGGATGTAAGGTATCTCCCAGTAGCTTATGTATGAGACAATGCAAGAAGGTTCAGAGAAGAAATGATTGAATTTTGATAGCCTTAACCCAGTCAGTGAATTAATCACCTGATGGTAATAATTTAGTGGTAACTGAAGGCAGGTGGGATGTGGCTGGAGTAAGTGGGGCATTGGGGCATGATTTGGGGGTATATATTTGTATCTGGAAAGTGGTGATCTCTCTTCCTCCTTCCTGATCATCATGTGAGTTGCTTCCCTCTGCCACACTCTTCTAAGATGATGTTCAGCCTCACCTGGAGCCCAAGGAATGGAGCCAGACTTCTATGGACTGAGAACTCTGAAACTGTGAGTCCTCAAATAAACTTTCCTTATTTACAATTGTTCTGGTCAGGTCCTTTAGTCACAGCAGTGGAAAGGCTGATTAAAACAGGTAGGGTCCTAAAATTGCAATAGAGAATATGCCCCCAGTGTCATAAGAAGCTCCCATTAGGCCCCACCTTTTAAAGATCCACTGTAGATCTCAATTCCACTACCACAGGAACCAACCTTATACATATGGATCTTTAGGGGATGCTTATGCTCATCCTAACCATGGAAAATTCTTATCTCATACCACATACAAACATTAACTCAAAAGGATCATTGACTTAAGTATAAGAATTGAAGCCACTAAAAACTCCTAGAAAAAAAATGAAACTGCTTTATCTTGATCTTGGATTAGACAAGTTTCTTAGATATGACACAGATAGCACAAGTGACAAAGGGAAAATTAGATAAATTGAACTTCAACAGAATTAAAAACTTTTGTGTTTCAGTGCACACCATCAAGGAATGAAAAGATAGTTCACAGAACTGGAGAAAATACTTATAAATCATATATCTGATAAGGAACATAGAGAATCCTTAGGACTCAACAAGTAAAAGGAAACCAAATTTAAATATGGACAAAGGATTTGAATGGACAGTTTTCCAAGGAAGAGATATGGCCAATTTCTGGCTTAATAATAACTGGGAGCCCCACCAGATTCTCACTGTGAATATTCTAAAAAAATCCCTCATGCTTCCAGCAGACGAACAAAGCAACAACTTCAAATATGCCTGAGTTCTCTGTTCTCCTTAAGAAAGCCATTTATTAGGCCATAATTGACATGGATTCCACCAAAGCCTAACCCACATGGAGGAAGATAAATAACCAATTTCAGCCCTTTTTTAGTCTTACTGTCTCTTAAAGATATGGGTTGAGGGTAAAAACTAAGAAGCACTGGTGAAGATCAGAGCCCAGGGACACAGGCTCACTAAGACTGAGACTTGATCATAACACTGTAGAATGCTTCCCTTACCCCTCACACCTTTTCACTACATTAATAGTACTCTTGTTTAATAATAGGTTATGATTAAAATAACTACAAGCCTTAGGAGTCTGTAGGAAAACCCAAAGAAAACAGGAGGGGAGAGAAATTTAACCCCAGAAACCACAGCTACCACAAACAGTAAACACAGCAAAACACCTGCCCAGATAAACATAAAACCCCACATTAAGGGTCTATCTACCCCAGTTTCTTTTTCTTGATACATCATGTTCAGTTTAAGCAAAATATTACAAGCCATGATAAAAGGCAAAAATACAGTCTAAGAAGACAAAGCAAGCAATAGTACCAGGCTTAGATATGGAATTATCAGACTAGAAAATCAAAATAACTATGATTATATGCTCAAGGATCAAATTAAAATGTGGATAGAGTGCAAGAAAAGACAGATAATATAAGCAGAAAAAAAAAAAGATTCTTAGAGAAGATCAATATTAAAGCAGATCTTAAAAGATGGAAAAACGTCCCATGTTCTTGGATAGACAGAATTAATATTGCCAAAATAGCCATACTTCCCAAAGCATTATACAGATTTAATGTAATTCCTATTAAAATCCCAAGGACATTCTTCATAGAAATAGAAAAGGCAATCATGAAATTTATTTGGAAAAAATAAGAGACCCAGAATAGCCAAAGCAATCCTTAGCGAGAAATGTGAAGTAGGATGATGCATCACAATACCAGACAGACTTTAAACTATACTACAAAGCTACAGTAACAAAAATGGCAACACAGTAACAAAAACAGACACATAGACCAATGGTACAGAATAGAAGACACAGAGACAAACCCACATAAATACAGTTATATCATACTAGACAAAGGTGCCAAAAACATTCATTGGAGAAAAGATAGCCTTTTCAACAAATGGTGCTGGGAAAACTGGAAATCCATATGTAATAAAAGGAAATTAAACCCTTATCTCTCACCCTGCACAAAAATCAACTCAAAGTGGATCAAAGACTTAGGCACTAGAATAGAGACCATGCACCTAAAAGAAGAAAAGGTCAGCCCAAATCTTTACCATATCAGCTTAGGATCTCACTTCCTTAACAAAACTCCTAAAGTGCAAGGAGTGAAATCAAGACTCGATAAATGGAATGAATTTAAACTAAAAAGCTTCTTCACAGCAAAGGAACCAAGAGAGAACCTAAAAATCTTTACGACCTGCACCTCAGATAGAACATTAATCTCCAAGATATATAAAGAACTCAAAAACACCAGAAAAACCCACAAGTAACCCGATCAATAAATGGGCTAAGGAACTGAACAGACACTGCACAGGAAAAGATATACAATCAATCAAAACCTATGTGGAAAAATGTTCTACATCTCAGGGCTGTGGTTGTGGCTCAGTGATAGAGTGCTATGTGCGAGGCACTGGGTTGATCCTCGGCACCAAATAAAAATGAATAAATAAAATAAAGGTATAAAAATGTTGTATCTGTTTAAGAAAAATTTTTTAAAAAGGATTTCATCTCACTGCAGTCAGAATGGCAATTAAAATGAATACAAGCAACAACAAATGTTGGCAAGGATTTGGGGGAAAAGGTACACTTACACATTGCTGGTGGGACTGCAAATTGGTGCAAGCACTCTGGAAAGCAGTCTGGAGATTCCTCAGAAAACTTGGAATGGAACCACCGTTTGACCCAGCTATCCCACTCCTTGTTTATACCCAGAGGACTTAAAATCAACATTACTTTGACACAGCCACATCATTGTTGATAGCAGCTCAATTTACAAATACTAAATTTATGGAACCAACCTAGAAGCCCTTCAACAGATGAATGGATAAAGGAAATGTATATATACACAATTGAATATTACCCAGTCTTAAAGAAGAATGAAATTATGGCATTTGCCAGTAAATGGATGGAGCTGGAGAATAACATGCTAAGTGATATAAGCCAATCCCAAAAAACCAAAAGCCAAATGTTTTCTCTGATATGTAGATGCTAATTCACAAAAAAGGAGGAGTGAGAATAGAGATATTTTAGACAGAGGGGAATCAAGGTAGGGGAGGGGGTATGGGTGTAGGAATAATAGTAGAATGGATCAGACATTATTACCCTATGTGCATATATGATTACATGACCTGTGTAATTCTACATCATGTACAACCAGAAGAATGAGAAGTTATATTCCATTTATGTATGATATGTCAAAATACATTCTATTGTCATGTATAACTAATTAGAACAACTTTTTAAAAAGGCTAGGTATGGTGGTGCATACCTGTAATCCTAGAAACTCAAGGAGTGAGGCAGGAGGATTGCAAATTTGAGGCCAGCTTTTGTCACTTAGCAGGACCCTGTCTCAAAATAAAAAATAAACTGGGCTGGGGTATAGCTCAGTAGCAGAGTGCCACCGGGGTCAATCCCCAGTGCCCCAAAAGATATCTAAAGTAAAAACTTAACTAATTAGAAGTAGCAGCAACTACATAAGCAATAATAAGAATAAGCAGGAATCCTCCATATATATATATGTATATATACATAAAATCCTCCTTATATATATCATATTATATTATATATATTATATTATTATATATTATATTGTATGTTATATATATTGTATTATTATATAATGATATTATATTATATTAATTATACTATATTAAATAATTACACTATATAATTATATATTATTTTATATGTTATATTATATATAACATTATTATATGCTTATAAATACATTATATAATATATAATCATGGTACATAAGATTATAATATAGCAATACTATATGATATAATATTGTTATATAATACATAATATTATATAATAGGAATATTATACTTCCTATTTTAATACAAATGGAATTGGCAGAAATTTTGCAAATATTCCTCATATGTCACCATGGCAGAATACTGATTTATCAGTGGTCCCATTGGCAGAAATTTGTCTTGAACTGAATTTATAACAGAATTTATCATTAATTCTATCCCTTATTGTAGAACTATTATACTGTTCACTAATCTGCATGGAAATACAAGACATCTACACATCTATTAAAATTTCAAATTCACAAAAATGGTAAAGAAAAATGAAAATTATTGGAATAAAAATATTTTAGAGAGAGAATCCTCTCCAGATCATTTACGATTTCTTTTTTACACTTGAGTCATTGCAAAACACTCTAAAGTAAAATGCACAAGAAAATCCCATTCCTGGCAACAATCAAGAATACAAGTAACAATAAATGTTGGTGAGGATGTAGGAAAAAAGGTACACTCATACATTGCTGATGGGACTGCAAAGTGGTTTAACCACTCTGGACAGCAGTATGGAGATGCCTCAAAAAACTTGGAATGAAACCACCTTTTGACCCAGTTATCCCACTCCCCAGTATATACCCAAAGGACTTAAAATCAGTATACTACAGTAACACGGCCACACCAATGTTAATAGCAGCTCAATAGCTAAGCTGTGGAACCAACCTAGGTGTCCATTAACAGATGAATGGATAAATAAAATGTTGTTTGTATACATAACGGAATAATGGCCATAAAGAAGAATAACTTTATGACATTTGCTGGTAAATGGATGGATCTGGAGCTAGTATGCTAAGTTAAATAAGCCAACCCAAAAAAAACCAAAGGCCAAATGTTCCTTTTGATATGTAGATGCTAACACACAAGGGGGTGAGGAGAAGAATATAAGTTCAGTAGATTAGACAAGGGGGAATGAAAGAAGGAGAGCAACAGGAATAGGAAAGACAGTAGAATGATCCTGATGAAATTTTTCTATATACATATATGAATATACCACAGTAAATCTCTACATCATGTACAACCACAAGAATGGGATCCTAATTAGAATAAGATATACTCCATGTTTATATAAATAAGTCAAGTTATACTCTGCTGTAATATATAACTAAAATGCACAAAAAGAAAAAAAAAGAAAATTCCATTACCAAAAGTCAAAATTCCAAAGAAAAATTTAGAATACACTGATGGCAAAATGACTTCAGTTAAACCAATGCAAATAAATTAAAGCTAAAACCAAGCTAAACTAAACTTTAAATGGGTCAACTATTACACTGTAGAAATTTTCAAACATAGTTTAAATCAGCCCAACCATGCAGACTATTGTTACACGTAATTAAAAGAAATAAAATTTTGGTAGATTCACAAAATTGGTAAACTCCAACAAATTGATCACTCTGTGAATTAAAATTCAGAGCACTGGCTTTTCTTACTTCCCATGCCAAAAGATAGGGACCTTCCTCTTTGGTTTAATCCTTCCACCTTGGTTCTAGATTTTATCACTTCATTTTTCTGACTTTTCTGACTTTTGCTCTATGGGAAAGAATCAGAAGTTTCCTTTTTCTTTCCTAGAATCTCAATAGGTATTTGAAATTCTTCAGAGCCCAGAAAACATTCTTGAAAGCTCCCCACTGGAATATTCACTTCTCCAGAATTGGGCTCTACCTAGGGGCTCTAATGACTGTTTCAAACAGGGACTAAGGATTGAAGCAGCCTGAAACCACGCCTTATAGTGCCTCCTCCTTGCTAGAAAGGGACAAAAGAATACAGAGACCAGTGAAAATTTTCTGCCTCTATGTGGTCATTCAGCACCATCATTCAAAAAGTAGGCCCTTGATTATCTTTCCTTTGCCATTTGATCATCCCCATTCTGATCTGCCCTTCTTTGCCCCTCACTGATTTTCCCTACGACTGCTTCTCTGACAGTTAGCCCTCTCCAGTGTGGGCCCCCTCTTAATCTTTGTTCTGAAACCTTCATTTCATGATAGCAAACCCTGAATACTCAGCCCCTTTATATATCCCTGAGCTCCCACTTCCTGAGGCAAAGACGTGGTTTTGCTTAAGCTCCTCATGGCTTTTGCTCAGGCTCCTCATGGATTTTGCTCAATTTCTGCACCTTCTTCCACATTTCTGGGGATGAGGTGGGGGAAATCACCACTAATCTGCTCTTCAATCTCCCCAAGACCCAAGTAGATACAATTTCTCCATCCCCAAACTTTAAGAATTGTGCTATCTTACTACACAGACCTCTATCCTCTTTGGTGTGGTCATGAAATGACCCTCCCTCTTTGTCATCAAGGACTTCCATGTAGATGTGTCTATAGCCTTTGTTCTTTCACCAGCATTCTCACCATTCTCTATTCCTTGGTCCTTTAGGCCTGTGAGGGCACCAGCCATTCTCCCTTGACAGTTTCTCACTTCTTGAACACTTTCCACGATATTTCACACACATGGCCTCCCTCGTGCTCTATTTTCCACAAAATCCCAACTCCTCTTCAGAGAGAATGAGATTATCAGGTATGATGGCTTTGAATTCCCATGCCATCCTCCTTCCTCCCACTGCCACATGCCCTCACACATGCTCTTACCCACATCCTCACCCATATTCCCTTTCAGCCTAAAAGGAACATGTAGTTCTCTTTGGGTTAAAAAAACCACCTCTCGTTATTGACATGGCTGATGGTTCAGTTCCTCTTCTTTCCTCTGGGACCTGGTTCCACTAGCCACGGCCTTTCCTTTCCATTAGCTCCTTATCTGTGGTATTAAACACCCCTATTGCTTTCCCCCCAGAAAAGTGTTCTTCAACCTTTCCGCTTGCCACAATAAATCAAATGTGTGCTCAGAAACAAGTGGGCAATGCAAATTTTACTTCTGTGGAAAGGGTGTGCTATGGAACCCGGCTAGCAAGTGCACCTGAGCAGGTGTCCCCCTGCTTTTGTCCCTAACACAGTGCTCCCATTTGCCCTGATAGGAGGAGCACAGGGTTAAAATCTACACAACTGGCTAATTTTAAAGTTGGGGGACAAAGGAAAGGGCTATGGTTAAAATGTCTACAATTGGTTTTTACCAATTAAGGCTAAATACTATATTCTGAAAATGGTCCACCAAACTATCTATCTCACACCCCTCTTGCTTTTCTATTTTTCTACCCTCTTGTCTCTAGGCCCCCATTTCCTATATATACATTCTTCCCCTCTTCCCCCCCATACTCCTTGCCCATACTCCTTGACTAGTGGTCCTTGATTCTGTTATCTCATTAATATCCTTTTTTCTCTTTTGGAACAACAACCCCCTTAGAACAATCATTCAGTTAACAAATACTGATTGAACATCCCCTATATGCAAGCACAGCCCATACATGCTATAATAGTGCACACACCAGGTTTACAGTTTAATAAAGTCTATATACATTTGGTCAAATATTCCTACACCTGAAAGTCTGTAATCTTGCAACTGTGATAATGTTCATGAGGGAGAGCTACCAGGAACTATGAGAACCCATAACATGAGGATTCAATCTAGTCAGGTCAGGGAAAACACATTGGTTCTCAGTACTCCCCCTACCATCCATAACCTGATGGCTCTGAAATATCTGTCCTCTGATTTGCTCTCTCATGAGTTCCAGATGTTCAAGCACCATTTAGACATGTTTATTTGGATATATTACATAGATCTTAAATGCATCATACTCAAAACTAAATTTCTCACCTTACCTCTCAACCTACCATGCTGCTTCTTGTTCTTTCCCCAACTTCTTAAGTAACATCACTGATGTGAAACCCAGGAACATGGAAGCCAACTCAGTGTTCTCACATGCAATGCCTCTCACTTCAGTCATCAAGAATTATAGTTTTATCCCTGAAATTTCTCTCATATCTTACTCCTCTTTTCAAATCCTACTATCACTACATTATAGTTTAGATTAACACTAGAAACTGGGCAATTGAAATTCATTCCTATCTGGTCACTTTTCATCCTCAATATTGTAGCCAAAATGATGCTGATTACAGGTAACCTGGTCCTTTTATTTCCCTTATTAAATAAACACTTCAATGCATCCTCAGAGTCTGAAACTTTTTTATGACACATAATATTAATTCCATGATTTGCCCTCATTTACCTTTCCTGATTTCTCTTCTAATATTGGCCCATATGCCCCACTCCAGTCAAGTCAATCTACTTAGGATTACCACAATTACCACCTTTACACTGTCCTCCATGGCCAGAGATATCCTTTTATATCCTGTGATTTTGTGGGCTTTTTTATTTATTTTTATTTGTTCTATTTAGATATACATGACAGTAGAGTGTATTTTGGTATATTGTGTGTACATGGAGTATGACTTATTCTAATTAGGATCCCATTCTTGTAGTTGTACATGATGTGGAGTTTCACTTGTTGTGTATTCATATATGAACATAGAAAGGTTCTGTCTGATTAATTCTACTGTCTTGCCTGTTCTTATCCCACTCCTGCCCTTCATTCCCCTTTGCTAATCCAATGAACTTCTATTCTCCCCAAACTGTGTGTTAGCATCCACATATCAAAGAGAACATTTGACCTTTGTTCTTCTGAGACTGGCTTATTTAACTTAGCATGGTAGTCTCCAGTTCCATCCATTTTCCAACAAATACCATAACTACATTCTTCCTTATGGCTGAGTAATATTCCATTATTTATATGTGCCACATTTTCTTTATCCACTCATCTGTTGAAGGGCACCAAGGTTGTTTCCATAACTTAGCTACTGTGCATGGAGCTGCTATAAACATTGATGTGGCTGCATCACTGTAGTATGCTGATTTTAAGTCCTTTCAATGGTGGTTCCATTCCAAGTTTTCTGAGGAATCTCCACACTGCTTTCCAGAGTGGAAATTTGCACCAATTTGCAGTCCTTCTAGCAATGTATAAGTGAACATTTTCCCCACATCCTTGCCAACATTTATTTTTACTTTACTGATTTCTGTATAATTGTCATTGTGACTGGAGTGAGATAAAATCTCAGTGAAATTTGCATTTCTCTAATTGCTAGATATGTTGAACATTTTTTCATATATTTGTTGACCAATCATATTTCTTCTTCTGTGAAACGCCTATTCAGTTCCTTTATCCATTTATTGATTGGATTATTTGGCTTTTGTTTTTGGCATTAAGTTTTTTGAATTCTTTGTATATCCTGGAGATTAATGCTCTATCTCAGGTGCAGATGGCAAATATTTTCTCCCATTCTGTAGGCTCTCTTTTCACATTCTCAATTGTTTCCTTTGCTGTGAGGAAGCCTTTTAGTTTGATTCCATCCCATTTATTGATTCTTGTTTTTCCTTCTTGCAATTTAGGAGTCTTGTTGAGGAATTTGGTTCTTATGCTGACATAATCAAAAGTTGGGCCTACATTTTCTTCTAGTAGGTGCAGGGTCTCTGATCTAATGCCTAGGTCCTTGATCCACTTTAAGTTGAGTTTTGTTCAGGGTAAGAGGTAGGGGTTCAATTTCATTCTACTATATATGGATTTCCATTTTTCCCAGCACCCTTTGTTAAAGAGGCTGTCTTTTCTCCATGTAATACCCTGTGATTTTGAACATGGTACTGTTTATTTCGCCTGAAAGTCCTTTCTCCAACTTCTCTGTTATACGTCTACTCATCCTTCAATTTCAGTTTTACCATTAACTTTCTGATACTATTTGCTCAGAATCCCCTCTGTGTCTGTAATCCCATGATTTCCTCTATTATCATACTATCTGGAGTCAATTTGCAAGTCTGTTTCACAGTTTACTGTGACCTTATTAATGTCTTAATTAGCTATGTAGTATAAAGCTGGCACAGAGCAGGTACCTAAATGTGTCTTTAACAAATGAAGGAAGAGGAACATAAATCAATGTAGGCTCTCTTATTTGGGGAAAAAAAAAGGTATTACCCCCCAAAATCCACCAACCTATAGGTAAGCCCTTAAAGAACAAGCTCTACAAGTTTTCAGTGCCTTACTTCCCATTCACTACTTTCTTATCAAATGCTAGCCAGCTTTCATCCCTCCTATTCCACCTACCATGTTGTCATCAACTTTCCCCGTCCCCACCACCAGATTCAAAGGATGATTTTCTGTCCTCACATCCCCAGACTTTTCTATCATTCAACCCTGATGACTACTCCCCAAATCATGGTTCTGGTTAGAACTTTCACTTACCTTTTCCTTCACTGACACCACGTGCCTTCCTGTCTTTCCTCTCCCTCTTGGGCCATGTCCTCTCACTTTCTTCTGAGGCCTGCTTCTCCTCCTCTCAACCTCTAAGTTTTGGAGGTTCTTAGGGTCTGTGGTAGGCCCTTTTCTTTTCCTAACATGTTTACTCTCCTGGAACAATCTCATTCATTCCCTTAGATTCATTCACTTAGCATGTCACATTTATCACATAGGACACCCCAACCTAAGAAGATACCTCGTTTTCCCAGTCAGAAAATCTGGAAATATTTTGATGAACCTGAAAATCTGAATCTGATTATGAACCTTCTTTCTTCTGTTTCTACCAAGGGCCACTATTTTCCTCCAAACTCTGGCTGAGGTTCTCCCTAATCCTTTAGTTCATTCCACCTGGTATCCCAGGAAGGGAGATATTTTACCTACAGAGATAGTTTTATTCTTTATCAATATTCTTCCTACTTTTTACTTGAAATATTGATTAAATTTGTATAGAAATCTATAGAAGAAATATTTAATGTTTTTTGAAAGATTAGCAATAATAAAACAATAACAAAGTCCCATCAAATGTGCTTACCTATGAACTTGAGTGAAATTTAGATATAACTCCAGTGATACACTCTTTATAAACTGCAGGGAATTATTTTCTTATTTTGTTCTAGAGCCAGTGAAGTTACTAATTCCTACCCTTGAACCAACTATTTGCACTCTTGGCAGCATACAAAGTCACCTCTGAAAAGCCCTTCCATCTCATTTTCAGGACTTTTTCCTGCCCTTTCCTCATCACCAATATTAATGCCTTTAGACTGTTCCCTGCTGCCCAATGCTACCCAAAGCATCTGACTACCTAGAAGGAAGCTCACTTTGCATCCATGCTCACCCTAGTAAATTACTGAATTAAGAAATGCATCCTAATCAAATAGTGTAATCTCAATCCAGTCTGCAACACCTGAGTTGTGTTTTAATACAAGTATATCACTTCAACATCTGGACATTTGAGCAACAGAATTACAGATGAAGATCAGATAAAGTTTACTGAACAGAACCATCTGACTTTGATTTACATGGAGCTGGTTTTAGACTGAAATCTGAGTTGAATCAGATCTAACACTGTGCTTGTGAAACTTCAAATTTTTGAAACTAACTAAAAGTTTACATTGAGCATTAGTAGAGTGAGGGTTTGTGTTCTATATTGTGTATGCCTGTCTGTCTCAACATCTAGGACTCATCCAAGCCATCACGCCTTTCCATACTCCTCTTCAACCTTGCAATTAAAAGGAGGGACAAAGGCAACAAAGGGGAATTATAAATGCCAGAAAAGGAGAAGTAGGACAGAAAAGGAGTAGAAGAAAACCAGGAGGCAATATGAAAGGAATGGAGTCTCTCTGTTAACACAATAATCCTCGGGGATGGGGGTTGGGGGAAAAGAATTAAAGACTTTCTCTGTGAAATGAGCCTGTAATATGAGCAAGAAATAAAAATTCTCACAGACTCATCTGAGGATTCCCACCCAATTGTTTATGTTGAGTTTGCTGGAAACTCCAAAGCCCTGATTCCAGAACTGAGCCTTGTAGGAACAATGATGATGCAATAAGTTTTGAAGATTCAGAATTTTGCAATGAAGCATTGTACAAAGAAGCAATTAAGAACTGGGTCCAGCCCACCCAGACTGAGCTCAAGCCAAGGAAAATCAAGGCCTTTGATCCTATTTCTTTTGGGGTGTGTGTAAGAAATGAAACAAAAAATAGTGGAGTGGCTATTTGTGAATTAGAAAGAGCAAGCCCTACCTGAATTCTTGAGGTGCCAGAAGGTTTTAAAGCTAATTATCAGAGTGAGCATATCTCACAGTCTTGATGCCCAAGCAAGTTTTGGCAAGTGTGAAAAAACTTTCCTTGGAAATCCCCGATGCTAAAGAACAGCTGCAACTTGCATGAACATGGGCCAAATTGAGTTAGTTCAAACACGCACATCACAGCTGGCTGGGGAAGAGGTGGAAGAAGTGGAATTGAGGCTGGAAAGTTTCAGGGAAGCCTGCAGACATACAACAGTTTCAACTGGAACTATGTCTTCCATTGTGTTTGCTCGTATACTAAAAAAAAAAAAAAAAAAAAAAAAAAAACTTACTTTCATGTCTAACATAAAGAAGCTTGATGCAGGGAGAGAAGTCATAGAAACAAACAAGATATTCTTTTATTCCTTTTCAGAATTAGCAAAGATTGGCACACAGACTCATTCCAAACTCAATGCTCCACAGGTCATTAGTCTCTTCAGAGATGTCTGTTCTAAACTAGCAGTCAAGGTGCTGTATTCCAGGGACAAAAATTTGGAAATTTTTATAATTCAAATTTATCAAATATTCAGGTCAAAGGAACAATATTCTTGGAGGCCTGTTGAAATTAAACATATTCCATTTATTCTTCCCAGGATTTTAAAATGTACTTGCTTACATTCACATTTGAAATAAGAACCTCAAAACTCTCCATGTGTCAGTCACAACATTGTTGTGATTTGCTATACAATTAACCTACTGGTCCTAGTACTGCAAATATCGTGACTCTCCTGATCAGTTTTAAAGATTTCAAGGATACTAAATTGTAAGCTTTCCCCATTTTTCTCTGACTTCTAGAAGAATTAGTGATTAAAAACTTGGAGTCAGAAGCCAGATTCCCTGAATACAAATTCCAGTTCTGCCATGTCCTGGCCTTTGAATTTAGTAAAATTGCTTAAGCTTTATGCCTTTGCTTTCTCATTCCAAACTGTGGATATTTATAGCATCTACATCTGAGTAATACTGTGAGAATAAAACAAGTTTGTATTCCACTCAGAGCAACTAGACATGCCATTGTTTCATGTATTGTTAGTCCATTTGTGAAACTACTTGAAGTCCCACTTATAGAATGCCCCTTCCATGATCCATGTTCCCCAGGATTTGTGTAGTCACATCCACACTGTAGTAGGATTGGCCCTGCATCAAAAATAGAACTGAGAGAAGTGACAGTGTATAACTTCCTTGACTAGATCATAAAAGGTCCATAACTTTCACTCTGGTGTTTTATAAAACATTCCATCTTGAACCTGAGATTCCATTGAAAAAGTCCAACCACAGAAGCTATCAGGCTAAACTGCCACCCACATGAGCCCAGGTTGAGAAACTTCATGGAAGGAAAGGGGTATGCCCATGTTTGAGTTTCCACATTATCCAAGTCATGTTATCTATGGCCTTAAACATCATGGCATTATCCTTACACAAATTACAGATGTATGAATCAAATAAATATGGACTTTTATTTTGGATTGGTTTGCTATTCTTCAGTAAATAACTGAAGCAGCACTTTCCCCTGTGCCGAGATTTTGGTTTTTGGTTTTTACTTTTGTTTTTTTTTTTTTTCCTTTATCATCTACATTTAATTAATGGGGTCTTGTAGAAAAAGTTCTCTTTTAAATTTCCTTAAATTCTCCTGGGAGGAAGCATAGCATTTATAAAAGCAGACAAAGAATTAAATATGTAAATGGATATTAGGTATTTGGAATTGACCTCTGATCCCCATATCATCTTTACTGCATACTGTTCTGTAAATAATCCTGAAATTGTGTCTTCTTAAGTGCCTGGTATCTCTTTTTTGTTATGAAATGATAAAATGCAGGCAGCATGTTCAGAGATGAAATAGGATTTTCTTTCTCTGTATGACCTGCTACATTAGTACAAATTGGTTATCACAAGAGCTTCACTGAAGCTACTTTAAACTCAAGATCTCAGAAGAAAAAAAAAAAAAGTAAGATCTATCCCTTTCATGATGTACATGTGTCTTCTTGTTGAGTCATTTTACACGTTCCTTCAAACCTTATCTTTCTCCATATTTCTTGGATGGGTTATCTCACCTTAGAAGCCAAACTATGCTTGCTGATCACAGATATCTCTGTAATATTCTGTTCTATTTCAGGCTGATTTGTTCTCCCTCTGTATAGCAATGAGGCACTGCTCCCTTCACTCCCTCATGTGGCCGGAAGATATCTCAGTTATTCCAGCTCTACTCTGTCCCTCCATATCTATGCTCAGTTGTCTGTCTCTTCTGTTCTCTAAGCTATTGGAAGCTGACCTCTATGAACTGCAAAACTCTGACCTTCTGAACAGAAGTCACATTAGGCTTGGAAAAAATGAGAAACCTTGGCAGAGTTTCCAATGGAAGGCTCCATAGGAGGTGTTTCATGGGTATTGGTAAGCCTCATTCACAAAAGCACAGGGAGCATAAGCTAAAATGGATTCTTATTTATGAATTCAGAATAAAGTAGTATAAGAAGATCATTATAATTTGACTGGATTAAGGAACTTTGTTGACTTTTCCTTGTTTATTCTATAATACAATAAACATAGCCGGGCGCGGTGGCGCACGCCTGTAATCCCAGCACTTTGGGAGGCTGAGGCAGGAGGATCGCGAGTTCAAAGCCAGCCTCAGCAATGGCGAGGCACTTAGCAACTCAGTGAGACCCTGTCTCTAAATAAAATACAAAAAAGGGCTGGGGATGTGGCCCAGGGGTCGAGTGCCCCTGAGTTCAATCCCCGGTACCACAAAAAAAAAAAAAAAAAAAAAAAAAAAAAAATGACTTCCTGTGGATAATAAGAAAAATGGCTTTCCCAGTTAGCCCATTCAAATCCACTATATGTGGACATGAATTGTTAGATATCTACTACATATTAAAATGTATACAACACTATCATCCTTAAGTCAAAAATAATGTTATTTCTGTAGTTAATTTATCTATCTCAATTAAATTTTTAAAATTATCCAAGCATTTTTCAAGTTAATACTTCTCTCACCATTCCTTAAGTCAGGTCTGCCATAGGTTTGCTAGCTATGATGGGAAAGCATCAGGAATGGTTGACTTTTTCAATCTATTTTATCAATTCTTCTCTGTAAGCTGCCTGTCATGGCCAGCCACAAACCGCCGCGGGAGAAAAACTCGGAGGCAGAGTAAAGCTACTACTACTTTTACTTCTACTTTCTTAGAGCTTAGAGAGAGAAAGAAAGATTTTTAGAGAGAAAGATTAGAGAGAGCTTTTCTTCTTGTCTTCTTATCTTAGAGAGAAAGAAAGAGATAGAGCTTAGCTTTGTCTTCTTAGCTTAGAGAGAAAGAAAGAAAGATAGAGCTTAGCTTAGAGAAAGATTATTTTTTAGAGCTTCTTTCTTCTTTCTTCTTTCTTCCTCGGGAGCCTCGGCCTAACTCTGACCAGCCATTACTTCTTCTATCTGGTTTCTCTTCTGTAACCGCTCTGCCTACGTTCTGGCCGCTCTGATTCTTTTCTTCTCCGACCCGAACTATTCTTCTGACCGACCGAACGACTGCACGACTGACTGAATGAATTCGTTCTCCTTTCTCCTAACTCGGACCGCTTTCACCCGGTTATATACCTTCAGCTTTGCGGGTGCCTACAGGTGCGTCACATACATATCAGGTGGAACTTATGGCTTCCAGCTAGCTGCAATAGCCCTTCCTAATTAGGGCTCCTTCACTTCTCTGCCAACCTCCACATAAGTATTGTTGTGTTATCCTTGGAGAAAAGGAGGATAGTGAAACACCATGAAATGTCCCTTACCATTCCCAACAACCTAGCCAAATGAAGGGGGAAATGGGAGCAAGTCTGGGCCAGAATATTTAGGTAAACATTATTTTGAAGGGCACTGGCTTCCTCTCATGTATACTGGGAGTTAGGAAAAGTTAGTTTTATCTTAAATTTTAAAAAAAAAATTTCTTTTGCATGCACACCAAGTTCTTTGGGTTGTTATTCATACACTGGGACAAAGCAAGCTAAGCAAATGATGTCACTGCTTCTGTAACCTAGGAATCAAACCTATAAACCCTACCTCCCTGCGGTAACTGGTGCAGAACAGAGCACCATGGACAGGGAGGTGTTCATCACTGGACATGGGGGAATGGAGGCTCTATTTTCTGGTGAAGGATTAGAGATACCATGTGAAATAGAGGTGTACCTGTTTAGCCTTTTGCCACTGCACTTTCTGGTAAAGCATCTGTCCAATTGGTCATCAACGGACCTTATGATGAATCATCTTTCTAACCCTCTGTTACTACATCTTCCCCATAAGCATTTTCAATATTAACATTATGCTTCACATCTCATCTCCTGGTGTCTGCTTTTATCTCTTGGCAACCTATGTCATGTCTAACCCAAATAGACCATAGATGATACAATTACAAAGCTCTTTGAGTAGTTCTTCTAAATTAACCCCCTTTTCATAGCCATCAGATGAGGAACAAATTCAATACCCTATCCCTCCACATGCACAGATGAGATAGGAAGATTATGCAAAGCTTATTGACAACTTTCTCTAAAGTATCCTTTTCTGACTTTCAACTTCTGACCATTTTATGCCTTTGGTGTGAACTAGAGGTTATTTATTCATCAGCAATCACAAGTCCAGTTGGCTTTTTTTTTCTCACCTTCTTTGAAGATCTTATATGGTAGCATTGCCCCTTAATTTGAAATATGCTACTTATTGCTTGAGGCATCATCTAAAATGGACAAAATATTTTAAATAAAATCTTATGATGATTTAATAAATACATATATATTAAGGGTCTGTTAAGTATAAGATACTGATGTACTAGAAATACTATCATTATTAGACACAATTATTATCCTTGAAGAAATCACAATCTAGGTGAGGAAACAGACACATCATGACTAATCACTATACTATGCTCTGTTGGGCAAGCTTTGTGCACTTTGACAGATAACAGAAGTACCCAACAACTGGGAAAGGAGTGGGAGAATATATCCCAGAGAGGTGTTGCTTAACTGAGTTCTTTTCTTAAATTTTTTATTATTCTAATTTGTTATACATGTTTGCAGAGTACATTTCATTTCATATTACATATAAAGAGCACAATTTTTCAAGTTGCTGGTTTTATATAAAGTATTTTTACAACAATTGTGTCTTCATACATGTATTTAGGGTAATCATGGATAACTCAGTCTGCCATTATTCCTATCCCCTTTTCCCTTCCCCTCCCTCCCCCCTCTTTGTTCTATTTAAAGCTCTTTCATTCCTCTCATCCCCTCTCTCTTGCCTTTATAAGTTAGTATCTTCATATCAAAGAGATCATTCGACCTTTGGTTTTTTGGGATTGGCTAACTTCACTTAGCATTATTTTCTCCAACTCCATCCATTTACCTTCGAATGCCATGATTTTATTCTCTTTTAGTGCTGAGTAGTGTTCCATTGTGTATATATACCAAAGTTTCCCTATCCATTCATCAGCTGATGGGCATCAGGGTTGGTTCCACAATCTAGCTATTGTGAATTGTGCTGCTATAAACATTGATGTGGCTGTGTCCCTGTAGTAATCTGTTTTAAGTCCTTTGGGAATAGGCCAAGGAGTGGGATAGCTGGGTCAAATGGTGGTTCCATTCCAAGTTTTCCTAGGAGTCTCCATACTACTTTCCAAATTGGCTTCACCAATTTGCAGTTCCACCAGCAATGTAAGAGTGTGCCTTTTTCCCCACATCCTCGCAAGCATTTATTGTTGTTTGTTTGTTTGTTTGTTTGTTTGTTTTGATAGCTGCCATTCTGACTGGAGTAAGATGAAATCTTAGCGTTGTTTTGATTTGCGTTTCTCTAATCACTAGAGATGTTGAACATTTTTTCATATATTTGTTGATTGTTTGTATATCATCTCCTGAGAAGTGGCTGTTTAGTTTCTTGGCCCATTTGTTGATTGGGTTATTTGGTTTTTTTGGTGTTAAGGCTTTTAAGAGCTTTATAAATCCTTGAGGTTAGTGTCTATCTGATGTGCTTGTGGTAAAGATTTGCTCCCATTCTGTAGGTCCTCTGTTCACCTCACTGATTGTTTCTTTTGCTGAGAAGAAGCTTTGTAGTTTTAATCCATCCCATTTATTGATTCTTGGTTTTAGTTCTTGTGCTATAGGGGTCTTACTGAGGAAGTTAGAGCCTAAACCAACACGATGGAGAATTGGGCCTACTTTTTCTTCAATTAGGTGCAAGGTCTCTGGTTTAATTCCTAGGTCCTTGAACCACTTTGAATTAAGTTTTGTGCATGGTGAGAGAAAGAGATTTAATTTCATTTAATTACATGAGGATTTCCAGTTTTCCAAACACCATTTGTTGAAGAGGCTGTCTTTTCTCCAGTGAATGTTTTTGGCACCTTTGTCTAATATAAGATAATTGTAGATGTGTGGGTTCATCTCTGTGTCTTCTATTCTGTACCATTGGTCAACTGGTCTATTTTGATGCCAATACCATGCTGTTTTTGTCACTATTGCTTTGTAGTACAATTTAAGGTCTGGAATAGTAATGCCACCCGCTTCATTCTTCTTACTAAGAATCGCTTTGGCTATTCTGGGTCTCTTATTTTTCCAGATGAATTTCATGATTGCTTTTTCCTATTTCTATGAGGAATGATATTGGGATTTTTATTGGTATTGCATTGAATCTGCATAGTGCTTTTGGGAGAATGGTCATTTTGACAATATTAGTTCTACCTATCCATGAACAAGGTAGATCTTTCCATCTTCTAAGATCTTCATTAATTTCTTTCTTTAGAGCGCTATAGTTTTCATTGTAGAGATCTTTCACTTCTTTTGTTAAGTTGATTCCTAAATTTTTTTTTTTTTTTTTTTGAGGCTATAGTAAATGGGGTGGACTTCCTAGTTTCTCTTTCTGAGGATTTGTCACTGATGTACAGAAATGCCTTTGATTTATGGGTATTGATTTTATATCCAGCTACTTTGCTGAATTTATTTATTAGATCTAGAAGATTTTTGGTGGAATTTTTTGGATCTTCTATGTATAGAATCATATCGTCTGCAAATAGTGATAATTTGAGTTCTTCTTTTCCTGTCCGTATCCCTTTAATTTCTTTCATCTGTCTAATTGCTCTGGCTAAGGCTTCAAGAACTATGTTAAATAGGAGTGGTGAAAGAGGGCATCCCTGTCTTGTTCCAGTTTTTAGATGGAATGCTTTCAGTTTTTCTCCGTTTAGGATGATATTGGCCTGGGGCTTAGCATAGATGGCCTTTACGATGTTGAGGTATTATCCCTATTTTTTCTAGCATTTTGAACATGAAGGGATGTTGTATTTTGTCAAATGCTTTCTCTGTGTCTATTGAGATGATCATATAATTTTTATCTTTGAGCCTTTTGATGTGATGAATTACATTTATTGATTTCCTTATATTGAACTAAACTTGCATTCCTGGAATGAAGCCTATTTGATTGTGGTGCACTATATTTTTGATGTGTTTTTGTATTTGATTTGCCAGAATTTTATTGAGAATTTTTGCATCTATATTCATTAGAGATATTGGTCTGAAGTTTTCTTTCTTTGATTTGTCTCCGTCTGGTTTTGGAATCAGGGTGATATTGGCCTCATAGAATGAGTCTGGGAGTGTTCCCTCTTTTTCTATTTCACGAAATAGTTTGAGAAACATTGGTGTTAGTTCTTCTTTAAAGGTCTTGTAGAACTCAGCTGTGTATCCATCCAGTCCTGGGCTTTTCTTGGTTGGTAAGTTTTTTATGGCATCCTCTATTTCTTTGCTTGAAATTGACCTATTTAAATTGTGCATATCATCTTGGTTTAATTTGGGCATATCATATTTTCTAGAAATTTGTTGATGCCTTCATTATTTTCTATTTTATTGGAGTATAAATTTTCAAAATAATTTCTAATTATCTTCTGTATTTCTGTAGTGTCCATCGTGATATTTCCTTTTTCATCGTAGATATTGGTAATTTGTGTTCTCTCTTCGTTTCTTTGTTAGCATAGCTAAAGGTTTATCAATTTTATTTATTTTTTCAAAGAACCAACTTTCTGTTCTGTCAATTTTTTCAATTTTTTTTTAGTTCCAATTTCATTAATTTCAGCTATGATTTTAATTATTTCCTGTCTTCTACTTCTTTTGGTGTTGATTTGTTCTTCTTTTTCTAGGGCTTTGTGATGTAATGTTAGTTCATTTATTTGTTGACTTTTTCTTTTTTGAAGGAATGAGCTCTCCATGCAATGAACTTTCCTCTTAGTACTGCCTTCAGAGTGTCCCAGAGATTTCGATATGTTGTATCGTTGTTCTCATTTACCTCTAAGAATTTCTTATTCTCCTCTTGATGTCTTCTGCAACCCATTGATCATTCAATAGCATATTATTTAGTTTCCAGGTGTTAGAGTAGCTTTTCTTTTTTTTTTTAATCATTGATTTCTAATTTCATTCCATTATGAAATTAGATAGAATGCAGGGTAGTATCCCTACTTTTTTATATTTGCTTAGAGTTGCTTTATGGCATAATATATGGTCTATTTTTGAGAAGGATCCATGTGTTGCTGAGAAGAAAGTGTATTGGCTCGTTGATGGATGATATACTCTTATATATGTCAGTTAAGTCTAAGTTATTAATTATATTATTGAGTTCTATAGTTTCTTTGTTTCACTTTTGTTTGGAAGATCTATCCAGTGGTGAAAGAGGTGTGTTAAAATCACCTAGAATTATTGTGTTGTGGTCTATTTGATTCTTGAACTTGAGAAGAGTTTGATTGATGGCTGTAGATGCTCCATTATTTGGGGCATATATAACAGTTATATCTTGTTGATCTACGATTCCCTTAAGCAGTATGAAATGTCCATCTTTATCTCTTTTGACTAACTTTGGCTTGAAGTCTACTTTATTGGATATGAGGATGGAGACCCCTGCTTGCTTACATAGACCATGTGAGTGATATTTTATCCCATCCTTTCACCTTCAGTCTATGGGCGTCTTTTCCTATGAGATGTGTCTCTTGAAGGCAACATATTGTTGGGTCTGTTTTTTTAATCCAATCTATTAGCCTATGTCTTTTAATTGGTGAGTTTAGGCCATTAACATTCAGAGTTATTATTGAGACATAATTGTATTACCAGTCATTTTTATTGTTTTGCTATTTTTGGTATTTAGTTTGACTTGGTTTTTCCTTTGGTTGGTTTTTCCCTTTATTGTAGTTCTTCCCTTTGCAGATTTTCATTATTGTTTTTCATTTCCTCCTCATGGAATACTTTACCAAGAATGTTCTGTAGAGCAGGCTTTCTTGTCATAAATTCTTTTAGCTTTTGTTTATCATGGAAGGTTTTTATTTCATCCTCAAATCTAAAGCTTAATTTGCTGGATATAAAATTCTTGGTTGGCATCACTTATCCTTTAGAGACTTGTATATGTTGTTCCAGGCTCTCCTGGCTTTGAGGGTCTGGATTGAAAAATCTGCTGAGATATGAATTGGTTTTCCCTTATAGGTAATCTGACTTTTCTCTCTTGCAGCCTTTAAAATTCTATCTTTATTTTGTATGCTAGGTATTTTCATTACAATGTGCCTTGGTGTGGACCTCTTGTAATTTTGTACAGTTGGCATCCTATAGGCCTCTTGTATTTGATTTTCAAATTCATTCTTCCTGCTTGGGAAATTTTCTGATATTATTTCATTGAAAAGATTGTACATTCCTTTGGTTTGAATCTCTGCACCTTTATATTCCAATAAATATTATATTTGGTCTTTTAATGGTATCCCATAGTTCTTGGATATTCTATTCATGGTTTCTTACCATCTTCACTGTGAGGTCAACTTTATTTTCAAGATAATATATTTTGTACTCATTGTCTGAGACCCTATCTTCCAAGTGGTCCAATATATTGGTGATGCTTTCTATTGAATTTTTTAAGTGGCTTACTGTTTCTTTCATTTCAAGGATTTCTGTGTTGTTGTTTTTTTTTTTTTTTTTTTTTTTTTTTTTTTTTTTTTTTTTTTTTTTTTTTCCTCAAACTCTCTATCTCTTTCTTGAAGTAATCTTTTGCTACCTGGATTTGTTCTCTTATCTCTTTGTTGGTGTGATTGATGGTTGCCTGTATTTGATCTCTTCCCTCTTTGTTAGAGAGATCAATTTCTGCCTGTATCTGTTCACTTGGGTAGTTTTTTTAAATCCCTTATCATTTTAATTATGTATATCCTGTACTCCTTCTCTGAAATTTCACCTAATGTGCTTTCTATGGTTTCTATTGTTGTAGCATCTTGGTTTGTTTGGGGAATTTTCCTCCCTTGTTTCTTCATGATGTCTATGTATTTTCCTCTCTTGCAAGGTAAGCCTGAAGTATTACAACTTCTGCCCTTTTGTCTTATAAGTTCCCTCCAGATTACCCAAAACCTCACTTTTTAGGGAAATATCAATATTACAGTTTTCAATTTACCCAATGTGTGTCTATATTTCAGTTAGTTTCTATTTTTATATTTACATTTTTGTCTCTATAAACAGAAATGATGAGATCAGTTATCTTATACCATATAGTCTCTATGTTTGCATGGTGGTTTACAGTATCTAATGGTAGAAGGGGGGACTTAGAGGTTGGCTTAAATGTTTATGAAGTAAGATGTGAGAAAATAAAGGTATTAGATTATTTGACTATTGAGAGTATAATCATTAGAATTTGGCTGTTAGTAGAAGAAGCAAGAGATAGGCAACCCTGTTTAAGATTCCCTGTTAGTTCACAACAGCATAACTGGTTGCACCTTCTGGTGCATCCTGGTCCCCAGGGACCTTAGTGATGTCTTACCAAGACCTTTTTTTTGTTCCTTGGTAGTAGTGTAGCTAACTCAGTTTTGTGGCAGTGGCAGCTTCAGGCCTATAATTATATTGGTGTTGGGTTGAGTAGCTACGGAATCCCAGTGCGGTGTGTCTCTCTGGGCAGATGTGGGTTACCTCTCCGATTTGCGGGCATGGAGTGGGCCTCTCTCTCCAGATCTCCTCCTGGCCCCAGTGTGGTGGAGCAGGCAGTCTGGCTTTCTTCTCCCCACTCTTCTCCTTCTGGGTCTCCTCCAAGTCTAGTTGTTTCAGTGGGGTTTGGGCAGGTGGGCAGCAGGGCCCTTCCACAGGGTGAAGCCTACAGTTCCTGGTGTGGGCTGGTGGTCGGGCGGGTTGGTGGCTGGGCTGCTCCTTCCCTCAGGTGTCTATGGCTTGTTCTGGTGGCAGCTGGGCAGGTTGCAGTTCCCCAGGGAATGGATGGGGCCCTTCCTCTTGTCAGGCCCTCTCTGCAGCGGGGACCTTCTATTCCGTGAGCCAGTGGCCAGAGCTTGACTGAGTTCTAAATGAGTAAGAATTAGCAATGTAAGGAAAGGGAAAAGAACAATTCAGAAAAGAAAAAAAGAAGTGAAAAATATGGAGTTATAAAACATAAACTAAAAAACTGCAGGAATATGCAGTTGATTGGTGGAATGAAGATGGGAATAGTAACACATGGGAGTAGTAGACAGATCATGAATGGTCTTGTATGAAGAACTTTACAATGGAGATAAAGGAAAATAATTGAAGGGTTTTAGCAGGGATTTGTTGTTGTTGTTGTTTTTGTTTGTTTGTTTATTTGTTTGTACTGGGGAATTGAGCCCAAAAGTGCTTAACTATTGAGCCATATCCCAGCCCATTTTGTTGTTGTTGTTGTTGTTGTTGTTTTGTTTGAGACAGGGTCTTGCTAAGTTGCTGAAGGCCTTGCTAAATTGTTGAGTCTGCTTTGAACTTGTGATCCTCCTGTTTCCACCAACTGAGCCACTGGGATTAAAAGTGTGAGCCACTGCACTCAGCTAGCATGGAGATTTTCATTTGAAAAATCTCTCTGAGAAATAAAAGTGGAGTTTCTATGGATAATATAACAGTTTAATAATAGGAATGGGTGCTTCCACCCTCTGGTGCATAAATCAAAGTTAAGTTACTATTCTATACACAATGTAAGTTCTGAATTCAAACCTTAAGTCTGAAGAACTAGAAAAACAAATTTAACTTTGATTTACACAAAGCTCATACATCAGAACATAGGAAAAGTATGCCTCCAGCATCAGTTCCACAGATTTCCAAAGAAAAATTTCCAAACTGCCAGGGATATTCATGTCTGAGATGCTTTTAGAACATATTTGGATGGTTGAAGAAGTCTTTTGTAAGACTGTTTGTGGTCCCTACTGTTAGGTAATAATAACAAGGAGCAAAATGGGAACTAATTATGTAGCAGGGTCACAGGGTTTCTTTGAAATTGTCTTTAGTGTACAAACAGCTGTAGAAAACAACATATACACTAACCCTGAGAATAAGCAGGTGGAAACAATGGGAGCCAATTAAGAAATATCCCATCTATGTATGATATATTAAAGTGCATAAATGCATTTGACTGTCATGTATAACTAATTAAAACAAATTTTAAAAAAAATTAAATACCACACCTTGAGACCACCATATACCCTCCAGTACTGCTAAAATGAAATAGACTGACAATCATTCAGCTTTGGGGAAATATTGACCAACTGAAACTCTTCACGGAGATGATATAAAATTGTACAACTACTTTGGAAAACAGGTTGGAAATTTTGTATAAATTTAAACATAAACTTGCTCTAGGATCCAGAATTTCTACTTCTATACCAGTCATAGCAGCTTTATTCATAATATCCCAAACAGGGAGTAACCTAAATGTTTATCAACAGGTAAGTAATTTTAGAATCTCCATAAAATAGATTTTTTAAACAATAAAAAGTAAAACTACTGATATATGCAATGGAATTATAATTCTCAAAAACATGGTGAGCAAAAGAAGCCAGGTGCCAAAGAGTACGTAACATATTAGTTCATTCACATTAAACTCCAGGAAAAGCAAATCTAATACACTGTTGCAGAAAGTAGATCAGTTGTTGGTTGGGCTGGGGTGGGGAGTTAATTGGGAGAGGACATTTCAGAGTGATAAAACAGTCTAAATCTGGTGGTAGTTCTGTGGGTGTAATTTGTCAAAATTCATAGAGTTGTACACTTAAACATTGTATACAAACAGTGTTTTGTAAAAAGATGCTCTGTATGTTTATTATGAATTATAATGCATAGTACTATTATAAAATAAATAAATAAAAGATTAAAAAAACTGGCGCATTTTATTGTAGATAGGAAATGTCTTCATGAAGTTGACTTAGAAAAGAGTATCAACCCTCATCATCAGCAATATAAACAATATGGAAAAGTACAAGATAAATAAAACCACCAGAATACTTAAAAAAAGAAATACATAAAGAAAGCAAGGTCAATAGTACTAACCCTTGGCAAGGTCTGCCAAGGTCATTGTAAAGTCAGGATGTATGGCTTTGTTTTTCAATGTATTTTAGAAGAAAAATTTTTTTAGTAGCCCAGGTGCACTAAGGTAAATTTTGTCTGGCTGCTAACCCCAATCCCCATTGACAGGATTGACTTGTAGATGAAGCCCCCCCTGAATAGGATGGCCACCATGAAAATTTCAGACAAGTCTAAGGTCAAAACTTCCACCACCCAATGGAAAGGAATTGAACCCCTGATTGGAGAAGACTGCAGAAGGTGGAACCCAGTTCTCCTGGCAAACCTCAAACAGCAATCAATTTGAAAGTAGCATTGTTTCCTTTGTAGTTCTCTGCTCAGAGATGACCCATTCTGTCTTTGTGAGAGTGATTTTGCTTGAGCCTTATTTTACTTTCACTTACAATGAAGTTTTTTTTGCTTGAATTTTTGTAACTGTCTTTCATCAGACCATAAGAACTGAGTTTTGGAGCTGCAGCTCTCCACCTCCCTGTTGCACCATGACCAGAGGCACCGCATAGCCATTTCTCTTCTGGGTCTTACAGCCAGTATTACAAAAAAATAGGGTACATAATTCCTCTTTGGTGGAATTGTCAGAGCTCTTTTTACCTCCCTCTCCCTCTGCTTTACCTCTGGGTAAATCTTTCTTTGGTCTTGGAAATATAAGTCCTATTTCTTCAACACACTTTAATCTATGGCAGCCAATGTGCTAAACTTATGTTAAAATGTCCTGTTTTATGCTCTCCCTAAAGCTGTTATTCACAGATGCAACAAGATATTTGAATGTAGTTAAGAAATGGACTGGGCAAAATACTAGATAACCTAAGCTAATATCTCAAACTATCATCAAATCACATGCTCAGAGGAAAGGCTTCTTGGAAAACAGGCCAGGGCCTGCCTACTCAACACTCTTTAAATACCCTGACATTTAGGGGAGATTTGGCCATAGCCACCCACTGCTGCTGGGAACTGAATACTGAATCAAAGAGTACAAAAAGAATGCAGAACACAGCAGGAAGCAAAGGACTCCTCCAGGCCAGGGCAGCAGTAGAGTGTCTCAGTCTCCAGGGAGATGGAACACTTGCCAGGACAGTGAGACTCTCCTTGCTGGGCAGGTGAAAGCAACAGCTGCTAGGACAGGACCCTTTCAGAGCAGGTGGGTGGGACAGTATATTATTTATCAGGTATGTCATTACTTCTAGTCAAAAGACAAGTTTCTCACTTTTAGTGATGACCTATGTTAATATACACAGCCACTGTTCAGGGTTGTTGGGCCAGGTCTGTTTCTGGTGTCTACTCCCTCAAAGACCCAGAAACATCAACACTGTCTAAGGGATAATACTAGTTTTCTTTGAAGTCTTCAGGTAAAGAATGAGGGATATTTTTTTTAATTTATTTTGTTTTTACTTTATTAGTTCTTTGTAGTTATGCATGAAAGTAGAATCCATTTTGACATAATTATACAAGCATAGAATGTATCTTATTCTAATTCAGTCCCCAGTACCTCTCCTTCCCTTCTCTCCCCTCACCCCCTGTTCCTTTCCCTTTACTGATCTTTCTGACACTTACCCATAGTTATTTTTTTAATTAATTTCTTGTAGATGTACACAATGGTGATTCACTGTGGTATATTTATGTATGTACATAGGAAAGTTATGTCAGACTCATTCCTGAATTCCACTGTCTTTCCTTTTCCCATCCTCCTCCCAGTCCCTTTTTCTACTCCACTGAACTTCTATTCTTTTTTCTATCCCTCCCCCTCCACTTATTGTGGTTTAGTGTCCACATATCAGAGAAAACATTTTGACCTTTTGTTTTTTTGGATATTCTTACTCTGAATATAATGGGTGCTTCTTCCTGATAGCTACCTTTATACAAAACACCCAAATCAACAATACCAAGGAATCTTCTGACATCTCTCTCTCTCCCTAAGGAAGAAATTTTAAAAGCATATATATTTTAACACAATGGGGAGTCTCTTCTGTAAAGCTTCCCAGTATAAGAAAAATAAAAGCTAGCCTTTGTTGAGTACTGATTGAGAGACAATCACTATGTTAAGTGGTTTACCTTGTTATTTCATTTAATTTTTAGTCAGCCCTAGGAGCTCAGTACTATTATTCTCATTTCAAAAACAAGAAGACAGAGACAGATAGTTTCAGTAATCTGTCTAATTCAACTAGCAAGTGATCTCACCGGAATTTAAGTGTGGATCAGTATGAATCCAATTCATGCTCTTACCCACTAACTAGATGGGAAAGATCTTAAATCCCAACATTGGACTTGACTTAATAAGTAAAGAAGTGGAATTGACAAAGTTTTAAAATAGGGATAACACCTCTAACTACGCCCTGGTCCCCACCTCCCTGTAGATAGTAGGTGAGTAGGCGTGGGCTGATAGCACCTGTGGAGCTGATATCACCACATCTCTCATTTTTCAGTCACATTTTTTTTTTTAAAAAAAGCAAACTGGTTTTTTCAGTTTACAACTGCCTGAAAGAGGTAAATTTCTACCTGCAAGAAAAACCTTCCATCCCCTAGTGTGACTGAAGAAGACCCAGGATTCATTCTGGTGAGTATCCCCTTCCCTCAGAGGGTCACAGTGAGGTGAGAGTCCCCTCTTATCCGTAAGGAGAAGGGAACACAGGTGCCTAGAGAAGTCTGGGACCCAAGGCTTCTTTTTCTTCAATAGGATGCAAGAAAGTCTTCTTGTTCCTAGTCTTTGATTTCCTTTTCTGTTTCAGTCTTTTTTTCTCAGTCTTTGTCCTTCCTACCCAGCGCCCCCACTTCTGTCTGTCTCCCCTTTTTGTATCTCCTCATCATTCTCCATTGCTTTCTTGCAGAGTACATTTCATTTCTCATTACATATAAAGAGCACAAATTTTCAAGTTGCTGATTTTATATGAAGTATTTTTACAACAATTGTGTCTTCATACGGAGGGGAGGGGACAAGGGGATAGGAATAATGGCAGACTGAGTTATCTATGATTACCCTAAATACATGTAAGATCCTGCTTTAAACACGTGGTTTAGAGTTCTTTTTTTAAATTTAGGAAGTTTTGAGAGAATGTTCATCAAAGGCACCAAGGCTGACCTTTTCCTGGTGAAACAAATGGTGTGGGGAGGACACAAATACCAAAGTGCAACTGCAGCTTGGGTCAGCCTGAACTCAAGGGGGAATAGAAAATGTGAGTTAAAGGGTGCGTGTGGGGGGGGGGGTCTCTGGATGGGCTCAAAGACTAGGTCTAAACCCTGGTTCAGCTGCTAGTATGTGGAAAACAGGCTAATCACAACCTGTTCCCAGATTTCTAATCTCTAAAATAGAGGCTGGACTATGAAATCTGTTAGGTAATTTCCCATCAGAATGTCCTAAAGAATGCAAAATCTCATCTGCCTGCCAATTTGCTGGAGCCTTATCCCACTTTAGGCTGTCACTGGAACTGGAACCAAAAAAAACAAAAACAAAAAATTATCACTGCTCCTGTCACCAGGATGGAAGTCCCGAGGAGGCCCCCTAAAAGGGAGATGGACCTCAACTTGGACTGTGAGGACCCCTGATATTATTGCAGAAAGGAATTTAAGAAACACAGTAGAATGCTGGTGTTGGAGAAGAATGTGCTAGCTACATCTTAGGCATGTTTATGCATGTAAAATCTATAATACAGGGACATGATCAAAGAGGGATTTTTTGTGCTATTTTGGATTGATAACTGGACTCACTGACCACCACTGGAATAGTGATAATTTTTTTTGTGTGTGTGTGTGGTGGGGATTGAACTGAGGGCATTGTGCATGCAAAGTAAGCACTTTACCAACTGAGCTATATCCCCAGGCCCTTCTTTTTTGATTTTTAAAGGATATGCTCTGTGAATTTAAATAGTACAACATTGGTGTACCTATGAATAAGATCTAATAATTGATTAAGTAGTGTTGTTCATGATCAAGGTAGGTGAAAGTGACCTCTGTATCTGGAAATTTAATCCATATAAAAGTGGACTTTAAATCTTGGCTAGTCTTATTTAGTCCTGCATGCCCCCTTTCTACCTAACCTTATACCTTCTGTCCTAGCTCACTCCCATCACGTTCCACTGTGTCTTTTACCTACATCCATCCTAAAACACATATGAGTCAGATTCTGTGCCCATGTCCCCCACAAGGCCCTGAACTCTTTTAATATTAGCTTTTGAATCCCCAATATATAGCACCTGGCATATGTAATATGAAACAAAAACCATAAACAAGCCAGGCACTGTGGGGCATGCCTGAAATCCAGTGACATAGGAGGCTGAAGCAGAAGGATCACAAACTAGAGGTCAGCCTCAGCAATTTAGCAAGACCCTAAGCAATTTCATGAGACCCTGTCTCAAAATAAAAACTAAAATGGGTGGGGTGGGGAGTGGGGTATGGCTCATTGGTAAAACACCTCTGGGTTCAATCTCCAGTACAAAAAAAAATTAAAAGTCACAAAAATAGCCGGGTGCGGTGGCGCACGCCTGTAATCCCAGCACTTTGGGAGGCTGAGGATCACGAGTTCAAAGCCAGCCTCAGCAATGGCGAGGCACTTAGTAACTCAGTGAGACCCTGCTTCTAATAAAATACAAAAAAGGGCTGGGGATGCGGCCCAGTGGTCAAGTGCCCCTGAGTTCAATCCCCGGTACCAAAAAAAAAGTCACAAAAATAGTTTTCTTCTGGTGCAGAACAAACATACAAACTGGAATTTCAGGTTAAAAACCCCACCCAGACATTAACAGAATTAACAGATTGATAGCCCTTTCTCTTCCATAAGCAATGATATACAGACCTTCTTAGTTGGTGGAGCAATCTGTCTGGTTAATTCCCATACAATTGAGACTCTGGCATGTTAATTACTTACGCAACCCCCACAAGAAGATGGCATCCCTTACTTCTTACGAGGATAAGTGGCATCCATCCACTTGAGATTGAGCAATAACATGTTTATGATGCCCTTACTGTTCTATTTTGCTGATTTGGGAACAGAGGCCATGACTGAGAGGGATGGCAGAGTGGGGTGGAGAGTAGTTTTATTATGCCACTAAAGCAAATATTCTTGGACCACCACCAAATGGATCAGAACAAAAGCACTTGCCAAGGTTTGTTTTTATTAATCAAGAACCAAAGTTGGAGGTTTCAAGATGATCAGATGATCAACCACCAACTGTGCCTGATGATTTTACTTTGTATGCTTCTAAATTTTGTAGTCTACAAATGTCTTTCTAACTTCTGTAAGGCGGTGCCCAGTGATTCATATTGACTACTTACAGTTCTCTAGACCAAAAAGAAATGAAACATAATTGCTGTGTTTGTACTTATGTCATTTTGTGTATATCTTAACATCCCTAGAACTGTTCAAACCAAAAATCATTGCTCTAATTTGGCCCTGTCTCTCAAAGACCTTTTCCTGCATGCTTCTTAGGATCACTAGATCTCTCCTCCCTGGGACAGGGCTTCCTAGAAATGAACTTTCCAAGCACCAAGGGATTTCCCCCCAGCAATGGGGAACACTGACTCCTGGCCTACCTTCTTTAGTATGGTCTTCATACAGTGTTTTAGATTGCTTCATTGGTGGAGCAATCTTCCTGGTTAAGCATTTTAAACACTGAATGAAAAGGGGGAAATGATAGATTAAAAGAATGGCCAAAGACAAAACAAAAATCCTTTTGTAAGCTTTAGAGGCTTGTTGACAGGGACAAGTTGTTAAACAGACATTGTGCCAAAAAGTGAAGAAAAAACAATTTTTGGAACTTTATCAATGTGCTGAAGACCTATAAAGATGCCAGGGTGACCATCCTATTCTTGGCATAGATATTTCAATGGACTTGAAAAATTTGTAACCACCCTGATTCACATCAATTTCTCACTACTGGCTCAGTCAATCTTTGATTATCTCCAAAGAATGCTGAAGGGGAAATAAATTCTGGTATTCTTCTTTTTTTTTTTTTTTTTTTTTTTTTTTTTTTTGTTATAAAACTCTCAATCCTGCCTCTTTTCATGGGACCATCCACTCAGTTTCCAACGTGAACTTTTATATTCTGATTTGCAAATCTATTCTGCAACTAAATAAAGCTACTTTGCTTTCATTTTAGCCTCATTTGTGAATTTTGGTTTATACTAGGATGCTGAAAAGTGGCTTTTTATACTTTTAGAATTCATTAATTCAGTGAATGAATAACAATAACTGCTTCATCCTCTGAGTTCCTATACTACATGCTGAAGTAATTGCATTCAAGCTTAATCACATTCATGCTGTACTTGGGTCTGTCATTTTTCATAAATCTCTTAAGGACAGGAAAGTACTCCATTTATCATTGATTCTCCATGTAATATATTCAGTAAATTATTGATTAAAAATTAAGTAGTAGAACAACAAATAAACAAAATAAAATGGAGAATATTACTCCTTGACAGAACCCATCCAGGACTCATTGGAACCTGAGAAGCTGGAGAGGGGAGATCTGGAAGTCGAAGAATCTATTTATCACTTATGAAAGCACTGTATTTTAATATTTAACAATTGATAAGTTCATCCCACAACTTAATGAATATCAGCTCTGCATATATACAGCCCTTAGTTTACTAATCTCTCTTATCACATTTCCTCTGAGGGTTTGCATTTATTTTTTTATGGTATTGGCTTTTATCATTATGATGATTCCCTAATCTAAATCTTTAGCTCAAAGAAGCTTCCAGAGCACAACTATGTAACCAGTTTAAGAGTTGCTTTCTCCACTAGGATATTGATGTGGGAGTTAAAAGTATTTTTTCCAGGACTGGGGATATAGCTCACTTGGTAGAGTGCCTTCCTTGCACGCACAAGGCCCTGGGTTCAATCCCAGCACCACACAAAAAAAGCATTGGTTCTAGAACCAACTTGTTACAGAGCCATGGATAAGATAGACCTGATTCATCATGTATAAATTATACATATGATACTCATTAATATTTTCATAAATAATAAATATACATGTAAAGTACTTAAAAGATAGACCTGAAATAAATTATACATATGATACAAATATTTTCATAAATAATAAATATAACATGCTTAAAAGAAATTACACACATGTTAACCATTATATTAAACTCAATGTATGATAACTGAGTCAATCATCTTCCTCCATTCTCAAACGCTGTAGTTCTCCTTCTCAATAAATTACTCAATTATGCACAAACTTAGGAATCACCTTTACTTCTATTTCCACAAATAATTTAAAAGTCCTGCTATTTTAATCCCTTAAATAGTTTTTTTTTCCATATCTAATCAGCCCTATCTTTGACAGTCATTACTTCCTACTAGTATCAAAATATTAATGTTTGTGGTGACCGTCTACCAATGGATAAAAAAAAAAAAACACTGAAAATATGTAGAGAAAACAAAAATAGTTTCCTTGGAAACTCAAGGAACCAAGATACAGTCTTCAGGGATCCCACCTGGGTCTCACTCCCTAACTTTCCCCCCTCAGATCCTTCTGTTTACTTCTTCTTTTACTTCTTCTTTAAATGTTGGAATATTACTTAGTGCCAGGGCACTTTTTTCTTCTCCATCTACCTTCTTCCCAAGAGATCTTACCAGTCCTATGCTTTCAAATACTGATGGCTCATTCTAATTGGTATCTCCAAATTGGACCTATCTCTTAAAAGATACACCCCACTTAAGTCTAATCACCATCCTCATTTACCTTTGTTATATATATCATAACTTAAATAAGACCCCAATCTGTTCATGTAATAAGACTTGACCATCTAAAAGTATGGCACCATCATCAATCTATTTGTGTCAGAATTCTATAAATTCTCTGTATTTGTTTTCAATAACTACATAACAAATTATCAATTTAGTAGCTTAAAATACTAAATATTGCCTAATACATTGTAAGAATTTAATATATTGCTATAACTATCATAATCATCCTCAATCATCTTTCTAACTAAATTTCATAGATGGTGTAAGATTATTAAATAAAATTATGTAAACTGTTTAAAAAATACTAATTAACTATTTTAGTTGGGTCAGGAGTCTAGATATGGGTAACCTGGGTCTTCTGTTCAAGATTTCAAGAGTCTGCAATGTAAGTATCAGAACGCTGAAGTTCTCAACTCAAGTTCATCTTCCAAGATCCTTTAAATTATTAGAAGAATTCAGTTTATTGTACCTGTAGGACTGAGATCCTCATTTTCTTGCTGGCTGTTACCCTGAAATCAGTCTCACTCCCTAGAGGCTGGCTGCAGTTCTGTAACACGTGGCTCTAGTAGGCAGTTTATAATATGCTCTCTTCTAGATGAACAGGAGTTCACCTGCTGCGGCTTCTTGTCTTTTTTAAGAGCTTACCTTATTAAGTAAAGCCCCCCAGTAAAACTTCTCTTTTGCCATAAAAGGTAACATAATCACAGAAGTGATGTCTGATCATAATTGGTCAACGGAAAGGGAGGGGAGGGAGGGAGTAAGGGGGGGGTTGGAAAAAAATTGGTGATTGAATGAGATGGATATCTTATCCTAAATGCATGATTGAAGATCTGACATACAAGCAGTTGTAAAAAAAGATACTAACTTGTGCATGATGAATAAGTAAATAAATAATAAAAAAATTAAAAAAAAAAAAAAAAAAAAAAGATTATATACAATATATACACCAGGGGGTGAGAATCCTGAGAAACATCTTAGACTCCTGTCTACTACATTATCCTTTAATTTTCACTTTCTTTTACATTCCATAACCAAACCATCAATAATTCTGCCTGGTAATGCCTACAAGGTAAAAACTAAAGATAAGGGGCTGGGGTTGTGGCTCAGGGGTAGAGCGCTCACCTAGCATGTGTGCGGCCTGGGTTCAATCCTCTGCACCACGTAAAAATAAACGCATTGTGTACAACTAAAGCAAATAAATATTAAGAAAAAAAAACTAAAGATGAGCATTGTTCATTATCTTCCTTACTATAATCTCAGTCCAATTTGCCATTATATTTGGGCCACTACAATGCTTTCTTAATGGTTACCACTATTGGTTCCATATTTCAATGTGCTTCAATTGCTTCCCATTACACATAGAACAAAACCCCAAATCCTTACCATGACCTAAAAATATGCTATATGAATTACAGCTTTCTGACTTTCATCTGTTTTTCAGTTTTGCTCCAGCCACACTGGCCTTTATTCTAGTGCCCAAAACACAAAACTTGATTCCATTTTAGGCATTTGCATTGTCTCTTCCTTATTCTTAGTTCTTCTCCCAGTTCTTCACATATCAGCCTTCTTATCTTCTTTCATGTTTAATCATAACTATCATGTCATCAGAGTAGTCTTTTCCCAACAGTCCCTACCCTCCACTTCATGGTAGTATTTCACTACATCATCCTGTTCCATCATCTGAATAGCAGGAATGATCATACTAACATTTCTATTGTTTTTCTACTGTTTTTCTCAAATTTCTCCAATATCCTACCCTGACCTGATATGAAAGTATTCTGTGGGAAGAAATCTTGTCTCTATTTTTATGATTGAGAATCCATCACATGGACCATTTCTTGTTGCACTGTGAGTGTTAAACTTTTGCTTGATGTTAAATTGGTGATTTTGGGGTGAGGGAGGTGGGGCAGAAGAAGAAAAAATTAAAGATCTTTTGATTTTTATAACCATTAAATAAAAGTATTCTTATATAAACTGAAGTATACATAATCATGAGTAATATCCATTGGTGTATTGGGGAAATGGTGTTTCTTGAATTGGAAAGACTTGTATGTGAATTGTAATTCTTCTACTCACAAACTGTAATCTTAGAAATACTGCTATACTTAGCTTTAAGGTTTCTTATCTATAAAATAGGATAATACCTATTTATTTTCTGTTACAAATAAATAAGATAATTATGTTGTACATCTGTCATAGTAGTCAGGATGTAATTGATGTTCAGTATGCTGCCTAGCAGAGGTAAATAATTGAAAGACACAGAAAATTATAACAAGTGTCATAAGAATTATGAGAGTTGAAAATTAGATAACATAACGTCTTTGGGGGAAAATCAAAAGAAACATTAGAAAAGGGATGTTTTATTGTAGCTTCAAGAATGCTCAGGGTTTTGATGGGGAAGATGGGGTGGGTTGGAGAAGGCAGCAATATTACTGATATAAAAGATGGTGATAATGGCTTTAATCTCAAATACTTGCACACCTAGAAAAGTTATTTTTCAGCATAGGACAAAGTAGAGGCAAATGAGAGTAGGAAGCATAGGAGAAGGGTGAAGATTCTATGGATACAAAGAAATCAGAGAACTAATTTTCACTATTCTTATTGCTTGTCCCAATTTTCATATGCAAATAAAATCTCCTTTAAAAAAAAAAAAACTGCCTACCCACCTAAGACACACAAGTAATCAAGCATAAACATCTTCATCTTTCTGTTAAACTTTCATTTTTTCTATCTACTGGGAAATTATATCCATCCCACTCCATAAGATCTCATCTCATTCCATTCCCCACAAACAGATATCATCTAAGAGATTATCTTGGGAATTCTAGGGGTACAGCAAGATTGTGGGGGAAGGGTAAGGAAGGTAAATTGCTCTGAATCTTTGAGATATATCCTCTATGTAAGGAATATGTACCATAGGCACATCTTCTGAGGATCAGGGTTTCTTTGGTTTTGTTTTGTTTTGTTTTGTTTTTCAATAAAACAGTCACTGATCTTACCTCTACTTCTCTTTTTCTGACTTCTCTTCAAGCACTTGCCTCATGTAATTCCCATCATTCATGTGATAATCCATTTCAGGTCAGTAACTGCAAAGAAATCATTTCCTCAGGATTCAACTGTGCAGAATGGAAAGCACATCAAAGGCATTCCTTCTTACCATCCTTGAGGAACTCATCGAGGAGGAATTGTTAAAGTTCAAGTTCCGACTGACAAGCATACCTCTTGCTGTAGGATACAACCACATTCCTCGGGGCATCCTGGAGCAAGCAAAAGTAGTCACACTTACCGACCTATTGATCCAATATTATGGGGAAGAATACTCGAAGATTGTGACCCAGGAGGTCCTGAAAGCCATAAACCAGCGTAGCCTGGCAGAGAAGATCAGCAAATTCATAGAAAAATGTAAGTCTAAAACTAACCCACCCCTTCCTTTGCCAGACATGATGCAGAACTTTCCCTGAAATCTTCATTGCAATTAATTCCATGTAGACATTGACAGAATCATATATAAAAGGAGCTATGTTTCATGGTGCTTCATTAAGAAATAATTTACTGACCTCAAATTCACATAAAATCAAATTACCTATTTTAAAGGGAACAATTCAATGGCATTTAGTACATTCACAACGTAGTGCAAATATCACCTGTCTAGTTCCAAAAAATGACCTTTACTCCAAAGTTAAGCCCCTTACCCATTAAATAATTTCCTCCTTTTACCCTTCTTATTCCTCCCAGACCCTGGAAACCATCAATCTGTGTTCTGTATATTTATATGTATTTATATATTCTGGATATTTCATATGAATGATATCATACTGTGTGAATTTCGTGCCTAGATACTTTCACTTTAGTATGTTTTTGAGCTTCATTTACATTGTAGCATGTATCAGCACTTTATTTCTTTTATGTGTAGATAGTATTGCATTTTAAGTATTTGCCACACTTTGTTTTGAATTCCAATGTTGAGAAACATTTTATCTGTTTCTACCTTTTGACTAGGGAAAATAGTGCTATTATGGCAATATATATATACAAATAACTTGTTTGAGTACCTATTTTCAGTGTTTTGGGGTATATACTTAGGAGTAGAATTGCTGAGTTATATGATAATTTTTATAGTTAATTTTTGAGGAAACACCAAACTGTTTTCCGTAGTAGCTGAACTGTTTTGCATTCTCTCCAACAATGTACAAATTTCCTAATTCTCTACTTCCTCTCCAGCATCTGTTATTTTCAATTTATTTGATTTTAGGCATCCTAATGAGTTGAAGTAGCACCTCAATATGGTTTTGATTTTAATTTCCCCAATAACTGTTGATATAGAGCATGTTCTAATGTGTTTGATGACCATTTGTATGTCTTCTTTGGAGAAATTTCTATTCAATTTTTTTGCTCATTCTTTTTTGGAGGGAGAGTTACCAGAGATTGAACTCAAGGGCACTCAACCACTGAGCCACATCCCCAGCCTTATTTTGCATTTTATTTAGAGACAGGGTCTCACTGAGTTGCTTAGCACCTCACTTTGGCTGAGGCTGGCTTTGAACTGGCGATCCTCCTGCCTTAGACTCCTGAGCTGCTAATATTATAAGTGTGAGTCACTTCACCTGGCTCTTTTGCTCTTTTTTTAATCAGTTTGTTTTGGGAGGGGTTCTTGTGGGATTTTTGTTTGTTTGTTTGTTGCTATTGAGTTGTAGAAGATTCTCATATATTTTAGACATTAACACCTTATCAGACAGTTTGTAAATAGTTTCCTCATTCCATGTGTTGTCTTTTCACTCTGTTATTTCCTTCCTTTGCTGTGCAGGAGCTTTTTAGTTTGATATAGCTCCACTTACCTGTTATTTGTTCTTATTGCCTGTACTGTTGCTGTCACATCTAAGAAATAACTACCAAGACCAACATCAAGAAGTTTTCCCCTTATGTTTTCTTCAAAGAATTTTACAGTCTTGGATCAAGATGTATACATTAAATGTGTGTGATTTCCAAAAATACAAATAGCCCAATCAATAAATGGGCAGAAGAACTAAACAGACATTTCTCAAAAAAAGAAAAACAAATGGCCAATAAATACATGAAAAATTTCAACATCTCTAGCAATCATTGAAATGCAAATCGAAACTAAGAGTCCACCTCACTCCGGTCAGAATGGCAGCCTCAGCTTTAAATCAAATACTGAAATTTGAAGTTTGAATAGGGTTTACTGGATACTTTTTGTCTTTTTTTAATTAAATTATTTATTTATTCTAATTTGTTATTCATGCTTGCAGAATGCAATTCATTTCATTTCATATTACATATAATGAGCACAATTTTTCAAGTCACTGGTTTTATGTAAAGTATTTTCACACCATTTGTGTCTTCTTATATGTACTTAAGGTAATGATGTCTAACTCATTGAGCTGTTATTCCTATCCTCTTGCCCCTTCCCTCCCCTCCCCTCCTTTGATCTATTTAAATTCCTTCATTCCTCTCATCCTCCCTCCCTTGCCATTATAATTTTATTTAAATATTAATGGAGGGGGCTGGGGTTGTGACTCAATGGTAGCGTGAGGCCCGGTTCGATCCTCGGCACCACGTAAAAATAAAAGGCATTGTGTACAACTAAAGCAAATAAATAAATTTTTAAAAAAAAAAATTAATGGCCGGGCGTGGTGGTGCATGCCTGTAATCCCAGCACTTGGGAGTTCAAAGCCAGCCTCAGCAATGGCGAGGTACTTAGCAACTCAGTGAGACCCTGTCTCTAAAGTAAAAATACACACAAAAAAAGGGCTGAGGATGTGGCCCAGTGATCGAGTGCCCCTGAGTTCAATCCTATGTACCTCCAAAAAAATATATATATATATTAATGGAGAAGTTATGAGGACTGCCTAAACACACATTCAAGGGCAAGGAATTGAAACTTCAAAAAACATTGAAATGAGTAAGATTAAATACATCCTATTAAAATACATGCTTCAAGTGTTCAATATAAGAATCCTAATGAAAACAGAAACTCATAATGGGGAGGGGGAGTACTCTATCAGCAATGCCCCAGTTACTCTGAAATGATCATTGTTCTTTTTGTGCCATTTTTATATCTGAAACCACAATTATTTAAGTAAAAATGTTGATTCCAAACTAGTAGTTGTAGATGAAGAAAAGGCCTCTTCATGCTTTATTAATTAAGAGATTAATTAACATTATTTTCCCCTCACAGCTGGATCTTCCACTGGAAAATCTGGCAAAAAGGCAAATAAGAGGAAACAAGAGAATGAAGCAGGACCAGATGAGGACAAGCAGAATCTAACAGTTTCTAAGGTTCGTAATCAACTCTGGGGCACATGTGTTTGCCAGAGAATGTTGTGGAGTGCCGAGGTCATAGGGATGGTCTACATCTCAGAGACTTACTAACTCTAGTAGTCTACTGTGTACCATAGTCTTTCCAAGTCAGCACCAACATGCCTTCAAGTTGTCTATAGAAGAGCAAGGTCCCAGAGAGGTCCATCACCCTGTTCATTTCTGTACCACTGTGGACATTTCTCTCCAAAATGGGAAGAATAATAATAATGTGAGATTATCAAAATCAAAAGTTACTGAATAAAATCCAATTTATTTTCCTTTCAGTTTTCCTCACTAGTTACATTTTTTTCTGCTTACATATTCGAGATTGCCTTCTGTTACCCTAATATGCTCAACTTTCACACATCTTTGCCTTGACTTTTCTGTTCTCTTTATCTAAGATGCCCCACCTACTACTCTTCTGCCTGAGAAAAATCCATTTCATTCCATAATATAACTTGCACAAACATCTTTCTTATGGTAGATTCCTCCGTATTTTTTTTTAGATTCTCTTTTTTCCCTATCAACTTTCATGATGATCTGCTACAAAAGTTGAGTAGTCTTTTCTCGCTTTTATCTACCAGAAAAATCCAGTCACTTTTTCAAATGTGTTTCCAGTGCATTTTCAACTTGCTATTATTATGTTTTAACTTACATAATAGTGAAGTATGATTTACTACATGCTTGTTTAAAACTCTCATTATTAAGTTTTAAGCCCTTCAAGGTTTGATTCTCAATTATACTTCATCCCTTGGTCAGCCCATTACCTAACACATAGAAGGACTCAATTTATTTTTGGAAAACTAATGAACATATTCATGCATGAATAAATTATAAGTTTAACTAAGCCTCTTTATTGTAGAGTGGCAATAGCCATTATCATTGTTTCTGTTCCTTTCTAGAAACTTCAAAAAATCTTTAACAAGAAACCACCCAGCATACTTACTCCTTTCAAAGATATTCAACAATGCGATGATGGTAAAGAAGTAACAATTAAAAATCGAGGCTTTCGTGACTTGATCAGGAGGCTTAATCTAGAGTGCTATTATCCCAAGAAGATGTCCAAAGTCAATTGTCTTTTGATAAATAAGACCTCCTTCCTTGGCATTCAACCAAGAGCTGAGGGGGAGCTACCATATTGTTTTTTTTGGAGAAACTTTTGGTATTAGATTACTATTCAAGATACCTAGTTTACAGAGGTAAGATAGAAACAACTTCTAATGTATCCCAGACACTGAAAACTACAGAATCAGAAAGGAAATTGCCAACATATGAAGACTTTTTCATTATCAAGAAAGAACCTTCAACCATAATACCAAGTTGCATTCATCCAATGGACATACAAATGGCAATTTTTCATTGTGCAGATGATTTTACAAGACAGTATATTGTGACCAAACTTTCCATTTGTCAGTTTGCTCTCCCATTTTTGGTTCCCAATCCCTGTAATCCTCAAATTGAATTCCCTCTTTGGTCTCTTAGGCAAGTCAGGAGAAGCTGGAGAGAGGTGGAAAAAATAGGTTGGGAGAAAAAAATTAGGAATTATGATAATCAACTGATTTGCTGGCAACCTACTCCCATTGTATCTTTCATAAGAGTTGGAAATTCTGTCTCCACTTCCAAGTCACAGATTTTGAATTCACTCCTGAGTAAAGGCAAACATGACAATTTTTTTCACCATCATTCTAAGAAAGACAATAACAGTTGTCTTTTGATGGAAGGGGTGGTGGAAATATGCTGGTTCTGTCCAAGTGGAAGAGCTGAGGACAGATTTGAAAACTGTATTGCCTTCACCAGTCTCCATGGAAATGGTGAAATGCATGAGAAACAAGTGAAATTCTTGCTTGAGGTCTCCTCAGTTACTATACTCCTCCTATCAACTTCTGACACTGAAAAAATGAAGAGTTCCATTCTACCTGAATTTTTTAAATCACTCAAACCACTCATCTGTCTATTTGAAAATGTAGAAAATATTGTGGATGAGAAGTGTGACCCTCACAAAGTAAGAATTGGTATCAAGAATCTAAATAAGGTAGAATTAGCTGACAAAATTACAGCTACATTAAAAGAGTTGCTGAAGGATTCTACATCTCCTTGCAGTTTGAATAACTGTGCCAACATTGCTAGGAAGTATGAATTTATAATTGATGAGGATCAAAGAGATTGCAGAGAAGCAGGAAAAAAGGCTGACAACATTATGGATCTCTTGGGGAAAGTGAAATTATCTCAGAGGAAAGAAAAATTGCTTCCCCTTCAGGGACAGCTATGGCATGATTGGTGTAAGAAGGATAAGGAATTCTATCAAGTGAGAAAAAAGGGGAACAGGAGCATTGAACAATACAAAAATGAGATTGAGAAGGAAAAGCAAAAAATACGCTGTGAACAATATCACAAAGTTATTGACCTTAATAACCTAATGAATTCCCTTCTTGATGGTCTTCAGTCACACCCAGAGACTCACACAGAGCTCTATTTTCTGCAAAGGCTGAGTATGTTCATGGAACAACTAAGCAAAAAAGACTTAGAAACACTCTACCAGAGGCACAGTTTCCTGTTGGCTCAAGTGCAAACAGAAAAGCAGAAGCAGTCAAAGACTGACTCCCTCAGACTCTGGGAGGCTGAACTAGAAGTTGTCTCCAAAGAGATCAGCGACTCCACCCTAGGAATTGAGCACTTCCTGAGAGAGGTGGGCCAGATCTATGAAGCTCTGGAAGAAGCTTCCTCCCAAACAAATACACTGTTTCTCTCCCTTCCCCAAATGGCTGCTGATCTGATGGTATCTGGGGCTCCCATTGAATTGATGGATGGAGATGCTTCATATGTGCCCTTGAAGTGGGTGGCAGCTGTTTTTGACAAGGTCTCTGAGAAGCTTGGAGAAAAACGGGTATTTGTTCTTTCTGTCCTTGGCCTGCAGTGCTCAGGAAAGTCCACATTGCTGAATGCAATGTTTGGCCTACAGTTTAGTCTCAGTGCTGGGAGGTGTACCCGGGGGGCCTACATGCAGCTTCTGAAGGTGGAAGAGATGCTCAGAGAACAGCTGGGTTTTGATTTTGTGCTTGTTGTGGACTCAGAAGGACTTAAGGCTCCACAGCTCATCAACGAAGCACAGGTTAAGAAAAATGAGTTGGCAACCTTTATCATTGGACTTGGAAACTTAACTCTAATCAATATTTTTGGGAAGAATCTTTCAGAAATGCAAGATATTCTGCAAATAGCTGTCCATGCCTTTCTCAGGATGAAACAACTGACTATCTCCCCAAGATGCCTATTTGTTCATCAAAATATAGAAGAAGTTATAGATACAAATCAAAGTATGGCAAGGCGAAGATGGCTACAAGAGAAATTGGATGGAATGGCCCTTGCTGCTGCCAGACATGAACAGTGTTCAGATGTATGCCAGTTCAGTGATATCATTAAGTTTGATGTCAAGACTCACATTCATTACTTTGCTTGCCTCTGGGAAGGTTATCCCCCAATGGCCCCTCCCAACCCTTCTTATAGCCATGATGTCCAGGAACTGAAAAGCAGGATTTTTAATCTTGCCAAAGAAGAATCCAGGGGAAGTATTTTGAAGATATCAGAACTTAAAGTCCGGATACGGGATTTATGGAAGGCCTTAATGAATGAGAACTTCATCTTCAGGTTCAGGAACACCCAGGAAGTTATGGTCATGAATAAACTAGAGACCTTGTACAACAGCTGGACCTGGGAGCTGAGAAATCATGTGCTGGAATTGCAGAAACAACTAACCAACAAGATTCAGAATGGAGAAGTTGAAGAGATCAAGAGAAGCTTAATTGAGAAACCAGTGGTGGAAAAACACGAAGCCATTAAGCAAAAACTTGAAAAATATTTTCGAGAAGACATAGACAGAGATACATTAGCTCAGTGGAAAGGTAAATTTGAAAACAATTTGAAGACTCTTACAGAGGAGCTCATAGTAGAAATAATGAAAAAATGTGAGGTTATAATTAGTGGAAAGAAAATACAAGACCTTTGGAATGAGCAAAAAGTAAAATTTGAACATAAGTTGTTAGAAAAAATCAGGGGAATGGTTGTGTCCTCCAAAAGCATGGAATTACATGATGAAGAACTGAAAGATGTGTTCAACAAGATCTGGTCAGAGAACATCTCCATTCTATTGCCTCCCTTATTCCCATCTATTGAGGATCCTGATATTGAAATCGATCTAGAGAACATTTTGCTAGAGCATTTTAAACAGCATCCTAATATTGTCAACAAAATTAGGTATCATAAAACAAAGAAAGCATTTTCTATCAATTATTCTAAACATGTTATCACTTCTCAAAAGTCCCAAGTATATGGGCCTCCTGTGGAAGAGTTTGAAAAAGACATCATAAAGAGAACAACTCAAATTATGAACATGGTTAAAGAAATCATACACATGAGAGAACAACGAAATGAGGGATACAGTTCTAGTTATTTTCATGAAATTCTACAAGTGATCCAAACTGAGACTGAGGCTGCATCTCAAGAAGTCACATACTTGCCAACCAACAGATATAAACTGGAACTTGCCCTAGAGCTATTCCAACAGGCAGCAAACAGTTTTAAAAAGATGTGCACTGCATTCAAGATGGCAAACAACCCTGTTCTGTATCTAGAGAGCAAAAAAGAGGAATCTTTTACTAATTTCAAGCTGTCCTACAAACACTGTCAAAGCATTGATTGATTTTTTTCTGGTGCAAAGATTTCTAATGCCTTATAAACTAGGATAAATGCTCAAAAAGCTTATCAGTTCCTCATCTGTCTGTTCTGTTGCATTTCCTCTGTGATGAGCATTTTTGTAACACAGATAATTAAACCTAACCAATTAAACACATAGTTTGGATCTACTCTGGAAGTTTTTAAATTAGTATATATTCTAATTTCCATTTAGCAATTAATTTCCAGAACTGCCATTTTGCCGAAGGTTTAAGTTGAATATTTGTTAGAAATAACACAAAACATGCAAATCACTTTTTGGTTAACCAACATATCAATGCAAAATTATAGAAGAGAAAAAGGAGAACTTAAGAACTGAAAATGTATTGAATCCCTACAGAGCAAAAACAAATTAAAATGGTGCAAGGTAAATGAGAAAAGTATGCTTTAGGTAATGAGAAGGCAAGGGTCTCTTGGCAGAAGTCCCAGCAGAGGACTGGATGTCTTTGTATTAATATGGACAAACTAACCTGGACATGGTGAAAAAAACTACATCAGGACCGCTGAATAATAGTGCACACGTACTGTTATATCAAGGAAAAGATAAAGGGAAATATGATTAAATGAGGGGGATACCATGATTCAACTGTAGAGAGTTTAAAGATGAAAGTAGGACTCAGAGTAAGATTGTATATAAAAATGTTGTATATGGACCTGGCCTTTTGTCTACAAAAATGGATGTAATGTCTGAATGGAAGACACTCATTTCACAAACCACTGGGGAAACAAATAATTGCACATATATTCTCTTTCTCCCGTTTTAATTGAACATGCTAGATAGGAAACTTAAAACTACCTAATCCTAGACACATGGTTAATTTAAAACAATATAGGACTCCACAGTAAAGGGAACATCAAGAACTCTAAATTTCAATGTTAGATACAGGGGCATCAGTATCCAAAATTCACTTTAAGAAGTAAGAGATCCATGAAATTTAATAATACAGTACCCAAGAAACAAACGTCAGCTATGCCTCCATAGATATGAATAATTCATGTTGAACAATATGCTAAAGAAGATTGGTTTGATCTATTTAGCTAATGATTCTTTTGTATTTCTATTTTTAAAAACGAAAACAATTGCCATTCATGTGAGATTGACTCTAATAGATCTTTATTATGTTCCCACAAGGTTACTTAAATTCTCCTATTTATTAGTGCAACTTGGTGAAAAAAAGACTTAAATTAGATCCAATTAAAAGCACTGATTTAATTATATTAACAATATAATGCCAATATATCACTATGAAGACAAAACTGTGGAACCCCCCTTTTAGCCCCACGCCTCCTTCTAGTTTAACGGCTTCTTTTTACTTCTGTAAAATGCTTGGCTTAAAGATAATAGGAGTCAAACTGTTATGACTCCATTTTGTAATCAGCTGCCTCTATTTTATCAGTCTCAAGCTGTTGCAAGTCTCCGGTCACAGGGAATAAGGAGAAAACAAGCCCAGGCATGTTAAGCCAGCCTGCACACAATAAGATCTTATAAGGTAAAAGCAGGACCCTGCAGTGAGCTTGAGTAAGAGTCAGAACATTCCATTGCTCTGAGGGCAGCCTCCACCAATGAGAACCCCCTTAGTCATTCCCCAATCAATTTAAAATGTGCTTGGCGTGCTTGAGCTCCCCTGGCCAATTGCAATGTGACAAGACACCCTAACTGTAAAGATGGCCAATCATGTAAACCCCCTCCCTCTCCTTGCTTCTACTCCAATAAAAGACTTGCCCTTCCTGGGTTTGGGACACTCAGTACAGATCCACTGTGTTGGTGAGGTCTGAGAGTTCGAGCTTAAGCCGGAATAAAGGCTCTTTGTTTTTGTATACACTCCAGATTCCTTGGTGGTCTTTGGGGGTCCGTTCTCAGGGCATAACAAAAACCCTCACTGTATTACAAATTTGTGTTCATTATATGACCAACAGAGAATGGCTGATTAACCCAACTAAGGTCCAGGGACCAGTGCAAATGGTGAAATTCTTATGGACCAGGATCACTAAAGACATCTTTCAGAGAACTAAAAATAAATAATTGTCTTTGTCAGTTCCTAAATCAAAACAAGATGAACAAAATTCATCAAGTTTTGTTTATGGAGAAATTACCTAGAAATATTTTAGCTCCTAATCACAAAGTTACCAGGAAACAAGTTAAAATTGAGCATAGCTTTAAGCTACCCCAGCCTCTTTTGGAGCTTCAGTAGCCAAAGCCAATTGGATTCTTTGCACCATTACAGATTCTTTAATGATCCTGGAAATTCTGGCTAGGTGCCACCATGCTAGGTGCCACCATTGTAGCTTTTGGCAAAAGCCTATGACTTCATCCAGTGCCAACCACTAGGATATGGATTAGTAAACTAAAGTGTTTGAGGTATTTCACCACTTGAAGGGACTGTTAGCCTTTTACTGGGCTTTATCTTCTTCTGTTGTGAAAGAACATAAAATGTTTTAATATCTGAAATATCCGTATGCCCTAGGTTATGACAGATCATCATTCCAACAGGGAAGAAAAATGTTTTAGTCAGCTTTTTTGTTGCTGCGACCAAAAGACCTGACAAGAACAATATTAGAGGAGGAAAATTTTATTTGGGAACTCACAGTTTCAGAGGTTGGTCCATAGACAGCTGGCTTCATTACTCAGGGCCCAAGTCGAGACATCACACCAGGAAGCAGAGAAAGAGAGAGAGCTTTGCTCAACAAGGACAAAATACATACCCAAAAGGCATGCCCCCAGGGACCCACTGCCTCAAGCCACACCTGCCTACAGTTACCATCTAGTTAATCCTTATCTGTTGATTAACACGCTGATTTGGTTAAGACTCTTATAACCCAATCATTTAACCTCTAAGCTTTCTTGCATTGTCTCACACATGAGCTTTTGGGGACACGTAATATCTAAACCATAACAGGCTGCAATGAACATGAGTATTATGTACCACGATAGTATGTTGATTTTAATTTTTTAAGATAAATACCAAAGAGTTGTATAACGGAGCATATGGTGGTGGTTCCATTCCTAATCTTTTGAGGAAACTCCATATTGATTTCCACATCATTTGTACTAATTTACAATCCCACCAACAATGTAAAAGTGTTCCTTTATCCCCACATACATCCCAGTATTTATTATTGTTTGTATTCTTTTTAATATATAAACATATATATATATGTATATATATATATATTAGTTGTAGATGGAACAAAATACCTTCATTTTATTGATTTATTTTTATGTGGCACTGAGGATTGAACCCAGTGCCCAACACATGCAAGGCAAGCACTTCACCACAGAGCTACAGCTCCAGACCCATTGTTTGTATTCTTGATGGCTGACATTGTGACTGAAGTGAGAAGATTTTGATCTGAATTTCCCTAATTGCTAAAGATATTGAACATTTTTTTTGTATACTTGATGGGCTCTTTGTATTTTTTCTTTGGAAAATGTTTGTTTAGTTCACTTGCCCATTTATTAATTGGGCTATTTGGGGAGGGGTGTTAAGCTTCCTGAGTTTTTTATATATTCTGAATATTTATCCTCTGTCAGAAAAGCAGCTAGCAAAGATTTTTCTCCCATTCTGAAGTTTCTCTTTTCACATTCTTAATTGTTTCCTTTGCTGTGCAGAAGCTTTTTAATTTGAAGCCATCCAATTTATTAATTCTTGATATCATTTCCTGAGCTTTAGGGGTCCTATTGAGAAAGTTATTGCCTATACCTATATTTGGAGTGCTGACCCTAGGTTTGCCTCTGGAGTTGAATAGTTTCTGGCCTAATCTGAGGTCTTTGATCCATTTTGAGTTGACTTTCCTGCAGGGTGAGAGATAAGAAGCTAGTCTCATTCTTCTACATATAGATAACCATTTTTCCCAGCATCATTTGTTTAAAAATCTTCAATGTGTGTTTATGGCACCTTTGTCAAGGATCAGATTCCTGTATCTGTGTGGGTTTGTCTCTGTGTCTTCTGTTCCATTCATCTATGTGTCTATTTTTATACCAGTACCACACAGTTTTTGTTACTATCGCTGTGTAGTATAATTTGAAGTCAGGTATTGTGATGCTTCTAGCATTGCTTTTTTAGCATAGAATTGTTTGGCTATTCTGGGTTTTTTATTCTTCCAAATGAATTTTAGGACTGTTTTTCCACTTGTGTGAAGAATGTCATTAGTATTTTGATGGATCTTTTGGTAGTATGGCCATTAAGTGTTTTATAATCTTCACTGTAAAGTTATTTCACCCATTTGGTTAGATTTATTCCTAAGTGTTTTATTTTATTTGAGGTTATTGTGAATGGGGTAGTTTTTCTAATTTCTTTTTTGGCAGATTCATTGTTGTTACATAGAAAAATGTATTGATTTTTTGTGTGTTGATTTTGCAAACTGCTACTTTGATAAACTTATTAGCTCTAGCAGTCTTCTGATGGATTTTTTTTTTTGGGGGGGGACTTCTAAGCATAAGATCATATCATCTGAAAACAGTGATAATTTGATTTCTTCCTGTCCTATTTTTAACCCTTTTATTTCCTTCTCCTGCCTAGAATTTGGCTAGAACTTTTAGTACTGTATTGAATAGAAGTGGTGAGAGTAGACATCATTGCCTTGTAACAAAGTTTAAAAGAAATGCTTTCCATTGTTACCCATTCACTATGATGTTGACTTTGCATTTTTTATATATATAGTCTTTATGATATTGAGATAAGTCCCTGGTATCCCTAGTTTATTCAAAGTTTTTGAATGGGTGCTGAATTTGGTCAAAGCCTTTCTCTGTATCTATTGAGATGACTAAGCAGCCTTTGACCTTTATTTATGTGGTGAATTACATTTATTGATTTACATATTAAATCTGTTGGAATTCATTGATCATTTTTATAATCATGATTTAAATTCTTTATCTGGTATTTCATTCATTTCAATATATTTGTTGTTGGTTACTGGTGTATTATGAACTTCCGAAGGCATCATGTTACCTTGGTTTTTCATATTTCTTGTATTACTATGTTGGGTTTTATGCATCCTCTTATGTGTGGGCCTTTTAGGGCACCACTTTCTCTTTCCAAAATGTTTTTGGATAACAAGTTGTTGTGAATTTTACAACATATTTCCAAGTGGGCTTTGTAGGATAGTTTTTCCTGCTACTTCTTTGATAATGATTAGTGTTATGGTTTGGATGTAAAGTGTCTCCTAAAAGCTAACATGTAAGACAATGCAGAAGGTTCAGAGGAGAAATGATTGGGTTGTGTCAGACAATGCAAGAAAGCTTAGAAGTGAAATGACTGAGTTATAAGAGTCTTAACCTAATCATCAGTTTGTTAATCTCTTGATAGGGATTAATGGGGTGGTAACCATAGGCCAGTAGGATGTGGCTGGAGGAGGTAGGACATTAGAGGCATGCCTTTGAAGTATATATTTTGACTCTGAAGAGTGGAACACTCCCTCCCCCCCACTTCACTTTCTCTCTCCCTCTCTCCCTCTCTCCATCTCTCCCTCTGTCCCTATCTCTCTACTTATATCTCTCTCCTGTCTGCTTTCCTCCATCACACCCTTCTGCCATGATGTTCTGATTCACCTTGAGCCCTGAGTAATGGAGCCAGGTATCTATGGACTAAGACCTCTGAAGCCATGAGTGTCAAATAAACTTTTCCTCCTCTAAAATTGTTTTTGTCAGGTCTTTTGGTCACAGCAGCTAAAAGTTGACTAAAACAAGCTTGAATGATTTGTGTGTGAATGAAGGTGAGCTGTCTCTTGGCTGGGTTTAGTTCAACAGCAAACTCTCTACCCTGCGAATTTGTAGTGTCCCAGTATACTCCCAGCACTCACAGAAAGTGGTTAAACAAACAATAGCAATGCCCAGTGCCTACTATGACATTTATAGCACTAATTACCACACCCACCCACCCACCCCCAAAAAAAACAGGAAAATTGGGTTAGAAATTGCCAAAGGAAAAGCAATAAATATCTATGAAGTAGTCTGATATGAAAGTAAACAACAGCTATGCCACCTACAATAATGATAACAGCAAAATCATGAAAACATGAATGGTGGAGGCAGGAATTATATAAACCAAATATTTCTAAATGATGGCAAATACAATTCATTAAGAGAAAAGAAAATATGATGAGAAAGTTTAGAATGTTCAAAATACGAACAGAGAGAAAGCAAAACAGATGTAGCAAATGATGGCTATAAAAAAGAGAGACAGACAGACATAAAAGATTCTTAATTAAAAATGAAAAAATAATCTCCACTGAAGTGGTCAAAACCCTCTCTGAGGATGGATGATTAATACCTATGCCCAACTATCCTTCTTTTTGTTTCTTCTTTGGCTATGTACTGAGAGAAATAAAGAGAGGAGAGGGAAAGAGAGAGAAAAAAAAAAGAGGCTGGTGGTTATTAATCCCCTCATTTTTTTATGTTGCTCACTGAGCTATCAGTTTGAGTAGCCAAAAACTGAAGTTGGTAGAAATACCATTCAATTTCCTTTCTCACCAATATAAGGTAGGACAGAATATAAAGTACTTACTCTCAATTGGAGTTTTGTCTGGAAATGTCAGATTGATACACTCCCAGTGTGGGCTCCTGCAGAGTTTTAAGTGGGGATTCCCAGAAGATGGTACTTAGCTCTAACCAGGCCTTAGGAATTTTGTTGGGTGGTATCAGTTCTGGAGAGATTAGATCAACATACCCCTATGGCCAGGAAGGTGCTGATCTCTGCTGGGAATCTGGATCTCAGGAGAATTCTACTCATGGGGCATGAAAGCCAACCTTCCACAGGTCCCACACACTCTACTGCCCATGAATACAGTCTTCCCAGGTTTAGTCCCTAAGTCTGATCATGCTGCCTGTTCAGATTCACAACCTCTTCATCAGGTCATGTGAACCACCAGACTCAAAGGGAAAGCAAGTTGTGCTCCCCTCCATTTCTCCAACTTAAATCCCCTGGGTACAATCTTCTCTGTGACTGTTTTGCTCATGTTCTTCTAGGTACACCCTAGGCTACCAAGTAGGTGCTTGTTGGGACATTATGGCAATATTTGCTCTGATCACCCAGGCTCCCACAGTAGCAACTGCAATGTGGGCTCCTCAAGATGGCTCCCTGCCTCAGCTCTCTGCTTGCCAGTTGAGAAACAGAGTACTTTTCAAATACCAGTTCAATGTGCAGCTTCTGGATCACCTAAGTTCAGGCTGCTTTTCTGTGCTACAGGTTTTACCATACCAAATTGTCTGCTGTAGTTCTCTGTGTTACCCCACCCCTCTGAATAGAACATGCTACTGCCACTGCTGCAATCAACTTGACCCCAATGTACCTTTTATTGTTCTTCCTTCAATGCACCTAAATTTCTAAGTCTCTAAGAGACTGACCATCTGAATTTCACCTACCTCATTGAGATGCTCACTGAGAAGCAGTACTCCCACTGTTTATATCCTGAGCCACAGAGCAACTGGAAATGCAGCCTTCCTCTAATCTCTTATCTTGAATCCCTCATGGAATAGCACCTTTAAAAAGAAATTCCATCATTTGCAATGACTTGAATGTAATTGTAGACCATTATGCTAAGTGAAATAAACAGAGAATGGAAAAATAAATACCACATGTTCTCATTTATATGTGGAATCTAAAACAATTGTGCTCATAGAACCAGAGAATACAAATGATGATTTATATAGGTTGGGAGGAGGGTGGAATGTGAAGATAACAAATAATTGTACAAAGCCTGTTAGATGAATACATATGATTTTTAGATCAATTGCACAATATGATGAATACAAATAATACAATACTGCATGTATCAGCATCACTGAGTTAGTTTTGAATGTTCTCATCACAAAAAAGTTAAATGTGATATATGTTAATTAGTTTGATTAAATCATTCCACATTATATTCAAAAATACCTTTTTATACCCCATAAATACATACAACTATAATTTATCAACCTATAATTTTTTTAAAACACTATATTCCTATTTTCAAAGGAGTTACAGTTTGATTGAAGCAAACTGAATCAGATTTCAATGTAGGAAACCTAAACCATTTCAAGCACTTCAGACAAAAGATATGTACCATAGGGAAATACACATCTCTAAAAACTCGGGGAGGCACAGAGGAGCCAAAATTAGTGGCCCATCACCAGACTATTGAATTCAGACTCACATGATGAAGCTGTGAGGCAGAGGGCAGCACTCTACTGATGCCACTGCTACACTGTCTCCAGTTACCTATGAGGATGGCTTCCTTACAGTAGAATGTTGAGGCTGGTCATTGAATCTAAATACTCACATCCCATGCCCTGCATGCTATTAGCAAAATAAATTTTTTAAAGGAGGAAGATAGGGAAGAAGGGTAAGGGCAGGGAAAGGAAAGGAAAAAGAAAACATTTGACTTCTGAGTTCTCATAAGTTGGTGGAGCCTTTTACACATCTAAAGTATCTAATGTAGTTTCTTGTTTCCAATGTCTTTAACAAGACAGGTCAGAAAGTACATGAAGACTGAGGGAGTTAATGTGCAATTTCTGCTGTATGAACTTTTAATACACCTGTTAATGCTTTAAGGTGTTACAGGTCCTTTGAAAGAAGTCCAGCTTTCAAGTAGGAAGGTAGACTAGGAAACATTTCAAAGAAGCAATGGAATTTGAGTTTACATTTGCCAGATAAACAGAATCATATTGGCAGTCTAGAGGCTTCATTGCAGAAAAACAGGAAATTTGTGAAGCTGTCTGGGCATTCCATAAGTAACTTATCATGTCTGAAGTGTACCATGCAAAGTGAGGCAGGAAGAAAGGGGTACTCAAGTTTAGTGAGGACTGGAAAGGAAGTAAAAGTCAGATCATGGTGGGCTTTGAATGCCATACTGAAGAATTTGAAATATATCCTTTAGAAAATGGGAAATTTGAGTCAGACCTTAAGTGGTAGAGTGCTATGAATAAATTTAAGCTTCTGGATGCATATGAATACCAGTCTGGAGGAGTTCAAACCTAGAAGCAGGAAAGTCAGTTTAAAGAGTGTTGTAAATAGACAATAAGAATAGAACTATTGAGCTGGAGAGAATCTTAATGTTAGGCTACAACAAAAATTAAATTGGGCATTGTAATAGTTTATTTAACTGGAAAGGCTGTCTCTAAAAGAAAGGCAATGGAGTGAGAAGGCACAATGTAGATGGGGACTAGAGAGGTGTCAACATAAGGGAGTATTCCTACTTGGGAATATTTCTAAATGAGATTAACAGCAAATACATGGGAGAAATTCAACTTTGAATGGCTTATTTTAGTTCTACTGAAGTCTGAAGAAAACAAAAAGAGAGGGATAAAAAACAGTACATTATTTTAAGTTTTGAATCCTGGTAAGATGGCATTTTCATTGACAGTATTGGGCAAGTCATGAGAAATTACAAGCAGAAAAATAGAAGGGAATGAATTTATTTTTGTCACAGTATAAGTTATCATTAAAAGTATATCAGTTTGGAGGAAAATTGTCAAAACAGCTTAAATAAATGTGATTTTTCTGTATTCAATGTGATTAGCTAACAATAGTAATCATTTTCCAATAATATATGATTTTGTGTTGTGAAATATAGTGAAGTTATTAATTCTTGTGTATCTCTGGAACCAAAGGATGAGAAGCTCATGGAAATAGTGGAAGAAATTAAAGATATCAGGAGCCGGGCGCGGTGGCGCACGCCTGTAATCCCAGCACTTTGGGAGGCTGAGGCAGGAGGATCACGAGTTCAAAGCCAGCCTCAGCAATGGCGAGGCACTTAGCAACTCAGTGAGACCCTGTCTCTAAATAAAATACAAAAAAGGGCTGGGGATGTGGCCCAGTGGTCGAGTGCCCCTGAGTTCAATCCCTGGTACCAAAATAAAAAAAAAAAAAAAAAAAAAAGATATCAGGAAAGAGAGATACACACATAGCTAAATGGATGGGAACATGCAAATTTTGTGGACATAAGTTAATACTTTTCAAGACTAACCAAAAGAAATATGCAAAGAACATTTATATGTAAGGAAGACTTGCACCTTGACCTTTGAAAGCACAAGCATTTAGATACTTGTGTCCAATTTCTGAATTGAGGCTGTATTTCAAATGAATTGGCTTCAAGAATTTTACACCATCCTCAGTTTGAAAAACAAGACAGAATTTTCGATAATTGTATTTCCTGAGATCTGTCCAGGGAAAAACAATATGTCTACATTCCTCTCAAACTTGTTTCATCTTCTTTTAGCAGAACACTTTTAAAACATTACAAATGGCCAACTTTGGTGCATTATTAGAATGTAAGGTGATAAAAGATACATTGAATCTGGGGGCACTCTGTAACAACAGCCAAAGGTGGGGAAAACCTCACATATGCAAGGAAGAATCTACCTTGACCTTTAAGCACAACATTCACATACAATGAATTGCTGATAATATAAAAGAAAAGATAAGAAAGAATATTCTTCCTGCTGTGACAAAAACAACTGCCTCTTAAAATTTCTTATCTAACTCAAACTACAGACTATTGAAATGAACCCATTTTCCTGTATGCCCTTCAATGAACAGTTTTCAGTTTGGTATCTTATTTACCTGTAATCATATTATCTTTGCCTCACATCATACCACAACGACATTCAGAAAATTCCTGGTATATTTGACACACTCAGACATATTTGTAATTTAAATTTTTCTACCTGATTATTTAAACTATGTGCTTATCATATTAAAGTGCCAAACTTTATTACTTAAGATAAGGTCAGAGAATGCTATAATACAAAGTTTTAGGGCAGGTACAATGTTTGTGTATAATCACAACCACACCACCATTTTAGGATAGTTTTATGTTTTATTTATTTTATTGTTAAATTTTAATGATCTTTATACCACCATAATTATTACATGACAATAAAGTAATTTAACAAAAGACAAACAGGATCTAAAATGCCATAAAATCAATGAGATGCATTCTTTATTTGGTATAAAAAAGCATCTAAAAGAGTAAATGAAGCAAAGATTGCCTCTTTGAAAAAGGTTATTTACAGGAGGAAAATTACTTTTTAAAATCTTAAAAGTTTTTTTTAACAAATATTCAAAAGCTTTAGCCATCTGAAAAGGAAATTCTATTAATTTGATTAAAAAAATCAGTTTGGATCAGATTGCTTTGACAAATTAGTGAGTTTTGTGTTATTGTACCTGGCATATGACTAAAAATTTTAAATGAAAGCAATAAGTTATGTTCCTGATTATATGCTTATGTATGTCTATATGTGTGACATGTATCTGTGATATTTTCCTATCTCCTTACAAAATTGTCAAAATCAAATTGTGAAAGAGCACTATTTTATTGAACTAAAGGAAAACAATGCTTACACAAATAAAACATTCTTTTAAAAAATTAAGAACCAAACCTGCTATGGTTTTATATGGTTTAATCGTTTCCCCAGAAAGGTTCACCTAATTGGAGTCTTGGTTCCCAGAATGATGGTAATAGGAGGTGGTAGAACCTTTAAGAAATGGGGGGCAGGGTCTAGTGGCAAGTCCTTCAATCACTGGACCCATGAGATATTTTCTAATGTGACTTCTCAAGTAGCACTTGCAAAAAGCGTTGTTAGGAAAGGAGCAAGTTTGACCCCACTCACCTCTCTCTGCTTCCTAACTCAAAATGTGACCACACTCTCACATATGCTCCCACTATTCCTATCTGACATGATATGACAGCTCCCACCAGAACTGCACTGATGGAAGTACCATGCCCTTGAATCTCCAAAACCGAACTAAATAAACCTCTTCTCTTGTAAAGTTAGCTGTATCCAATGCTTCATTATGACAAATAGTTCACTAATACATAACCCAAATGCTTTTCAAATTCACATGACTTGAGTAACCTTTGGAAAATAAGAATATTATTGGTTTAGTAAATCAGGAATGTCTGAAGTATTTTTAGCATTACATACAATACAAATGCATGATTTTTCCATATAAGTTTATTAGCATAATGATTTTATGTTATCTCTATGTTACAAAATTTGTCAGTGTGCTGCCCCTAAAAAAAAAAACTAAAAAATAGAACACCATATCCCTGAATGCCCTTTCCAATCACAAAACAAATTAGCCCAGTTAAGGGCACAACAAAAGTGGGTGTGAGCCACAATGTCTGGATACATATGGAAGGACTCTGGCGCTCATGTATTCTAGAAATAAGAGTAGGTTAGTGCTATCTACAAAAAGCTACTTTCTTACATGTACACCAGAGCAGCTGCTCCTTGGGATGCTAGTCATACAAGGAACAAAGGAAACAAAGCAAATTATCGTCACTGCTTCTACAGCCTAACTTATAAAACTCCTCTCCCTGCTGTAACTGGGGTGGATCAGAATATCATAGAGAAGGAAGTGCTCATCCAGGTGGTCACCCTGGACTTTCTGGAAGGATACCAGAGGCACTATGTGGAGCCAAGGCACACCTGTCTGGTGCATTGCTATTGGGCTTTCTAGCAAGGTCCTGGGGGTACAACATGGAGCAGAAGTACAAATTGTTGGCCCACTGTCGGCTAAAATATATGTCTAGCTGTTGCTACTAGATCTTACACATAAGCATTTCTCAATGAACCTTACATCTCATATCCCACCTCCAAGTGTCTTTATTTGTCTCTTGGCAGCCTATCACACTGCCATAGCACAAGCAAGCAGTAAACGTTACCGTTAGTGAGGGGGCAGCAGATGGTAGATTCAAGAAAGGGTGCAATCCCAGCAGGTACTCAGCACCAGATTTATAGTGACAGACTGTTCCTCAGTGAGGTGAGTAACAAAGGGAATTCACTGAAACTTAATACTGGACTGTAAAAGAAACTATAAAGACACAGAAAGACAGAAACCTCTAACAGAATATAAGAAACAATATGTTGTTAAGATTCTTTTCTGAAATGCAAACTAAATGACAATTATCAATAATACAAGTAACAATAAATGTTGGCGAGGATGTGGGGACAAAGGTACATTCATACACTGCTGGTGGGACTGCAAATTTGGTGCAACTGCTCTGGAAAGCAGTAAGGAGATTCCTCAGAAAACTTGGAATGGAATCTCCATTTGACCCAGTTATCTCACTTCTCAGGCTATATACAAAGGACCTAAAATCAGCATACTACAGTGACACAGCCACATCAATGTTCACAGAAGCTCTATTCACAACAGCTAAGCTATGGAACCAATCTAGGTGCCCTTCAACAGATGAATGAATAAAGAAAATGTGGTACATATACACAATGGAATATTACTCAACCATAAATAAGAATAAAATTATGGCATTTTCCAGTAAGCGGATGGAACTGAAGACTATCATGCTAAATGAAATAAGCCAATCCCCAGATAACAAAGGCCAAATGTTCTTTCTGATATACAGATGCTGACTCACAATTGGGTGGAGGGAATGGAGGTTCACCAGATTGAACAGGGGGTGTAGAGGGAAGGAAGAAGGGATGGGAACAAGAAAGACAGCAGAATAAATTGGACATAACAATCCTATATTAATATATGAATGCATAAGCAGTATCACTCCATATCATGTACAACCACAAAAATGGGAAGTTATACTCCATGTATGTATGATATCACAAAATACATTCTATTGTTGTGTATAACTAAAAAGGAGAAATAAAAAAATTTTTTTTAAATATTCTTTTCTAGGGCTGGGTTTGTAGCTCATTGGTAGAGTGCTTGCCTAGCATGTATGAGGCACTGGATTCAAGCCTCAACACCTCATAAAAATAAATAGAATAAAGGCCTTGTGTCCATCTACAACTAAAACTATATATTTTTTAAGAAAAGATTCTTTTCATCTTTTTTTCCTTTTTGCTTATTTCTTGTGTTCTCTGTATTCCCTTTATTTATTTTTTATCCATTTTTAAAATTTCTTCAAACATTCCATTATATTGTATTATTTTTTACTTTTTCCATATGCATGATGAGGGGGAGAGAAAGATAGTTCTTTCTGTGTAAATAGGTTGAAAAAATATGTCATATATATATATGTTACATATATATATGACATATATATATCATATAATTTTACTTCCACCCTGATAACATTCTTCTGCACTTTATTATTATTTAGCCTTGAGTTGACTCAGGTGGAGTATGATTATACAAGGGTTCAATTTATTTTGATCTTACACTTGCTGGTTTGTTCATGCCTTGTTTCTTTTCCTTCCTATCTCCCCTTCTTTACTCTATTCCCCCACTAACACACAAATTTTTCTGTTCCTTCTTTCGCTCTTTATTGTTTCATTACTTTCAGTTAATTTTCTATTTCTTCTTTACAGTTTACATCTGGTATCTATCTACTGCCTTGCCTCTGATAGATTTTTCAAATATTTCAAACATTTTTTCACCTTCCTACCCTATTTTCTCTTACATAAGAAACTGTAATCCCACTAAATGATAGAATTATATAGTTCATGTAATTCCTGGATCATTCATGTTTTGGGGATTATCAATACTGTGGATGATATAGTAGACACCATCTGTAAAATGTCTGAACTGGTTCACAGTTTTGTTTTGTTTTTTATCATTGGCATTGATGACCTTAGTACTACTCCTGGTTCCCCCTCCCTCTATGAGGGGCTAGAAAGTGATTGTGACACTTCAAGATCACAGAGTAGAGATCCTGCTGCTGAGAAATAGTCACAACTCAGCCAAGCAACAGTGAACCTAGCCCCACATTAGCTTTAACATTACTTTAACTCATAAAGTTGGTGGGGGGAAATTAACCACCAGGCCATTTTTTAGTACCAGCCAGTACTAAAAAGAATACTCAAAGATAATATGCACAGGAGGACCTCAGATCATACCCCCTCAACATCTACTCACATATCAAAAACAGAGAGAAGTCACAGAACATAAACACATGTAAAAAAAAAAAAAAAAGGAAGAAGAATCCATCTAAATTGTGCTCAACTCCAACCTCTGAAAACATAAAGAAACAGGCAAATAAATCTCACCACAAAACTCACAATCTTCTAAAAAAGCATCCCACAGATGTGAAGGTAGATAAAATTTCTGAGGAAGATTATCAAAAAATGATTATTATAATACTCAATGAACTAAAATAAGGTTTAAGGAATTAATTAAGAGAGAAAATACAGGTGATAAAAGACCATTTCAATAAAGAAACAGAAATATTGAAAAGAAACAAATCAAAATTTCTGAAAAAGAAAGACACAACAAATCAAATTGAAAATTCACTTGAAAGCATTATCAATAAATCAGATTGTGTAGAAAATAGAACTTAGTCCTTGAAAACAGAGCTTCAGGCCTTGAAAATAGAGTACATGAATTTGAATACACAGTATGCAACAAAGAGTGAAAAATGATAGAATATTATCAGAATATAGAAGAATTCTGGGATAGCATCAATAAAACATCAGAGAATCATCAGGATAGAGGAGAAAATAGAGATACAGGCTAAAAGTATTCAGAACACTTTCAATGTGATAGTAACAGAAAACTTTTCCCATATCAAAAATGAGAAAGACATCCACATACAGGAGACATATAGGATCCCAAATGACCAAATCAGAAAAGAAGTTCTCCAATACACATCATAATCAAAATGTCTAATGTAGAAAATAAGAAAAGATATTAAAAGCTGTAGCTGGGCACGGTGGCGCACACCTGTAATCCCAGCACTTTGGGAGGCTGAGGCAGGAGGATCGCGAGTTCAAAGCCAGCCTCAGCAATGGCGAGGCACTTAGCAACTCAGTGAGACCCTGTCTCTAAATAAAATACAAAAAAAGGCTGGGGATGTGGCCCAGAGGTCGAGTGCCCCTGAGTTCAATCCCCAGTAACCACACAAAAAAAAAAAAAAAAAAAAAAAAAGCTGTAAGAGAGAAACATCAGGTCACACTTAGAGGCAAACCAATAAGGCTCACTTCTGATCTCTCAACACAAACACAAAACCCAAAGAAGGCATGAAAATTAGAAATATTCCAAGTTCTAAAAGAAAACAATTGTAAATCAAGATTTCTATATCCAGAAAATCTCTCTTTCAAATTTAGTGGGGAGATAAAATATTTTCTTTGCAAGAACAAACTAAAAGAATTCATGACCAACCAGCCAGTACTAAAAAGAATACTCAAAGATAATATGCACAGAGAGGAAACAAAAAAAAATCCCCAAACTCCCAATAGAGAAAGATCAATAAAAGAGTAATCAAGTAAATGAGAATCAAGATATAATTAAATATGTCAAAAATTCAAAATGACAGGAAACAAGATCCCCCAGCACTTGAGAAGCTGAGGCAGGAGGATCGTGAGTTCAAAGCCAGCCTCAGCAATGGCGAGGCACTTAGCAACTCAGTGAGACCCTGTCCCTAATAAAATACAAAAAAGGGCTAGGGATGTGGCCCAGTGGTCGAGTGCCCCTGACTTCAATCCCCAGCACCAAAAAATAAGAAGAAGAAGAAAAAGAATATCCAACTATATGCTATTTGAAAGAGATTCATCTCATAGGCAAAGACACTCACAGGCTAAAGTTAAAAGGACAAAAAATATTCCATGAAAATTCAGTCCAAAAACAAGCAGAAGTAACTGTTTTTATATCTGATGATACAGATTTCAAGCAAATAAGTGGCAATTGTTTTCTTTTAGAGCCTGAAATATCTCATTCCTGGCTTTCTTTGATTTTAGGGTCTGAGTTGCGAAGACATAAGTGAGCCTTAAAAGAGAACAATCCAACAAAAATATATAAACATGCCAAATATATATACCCTAAATATCAGTACACCCAATTACATAAATACAAATATCCTTTGACATAAATCTCAGATAGATCCCAATACAATAATAATGGGTGATTTCAACACACACTTATTACCAATAGGTCATCAAATATAAAACTGATAAAGATATTTCCAACCTAAATAATACTATAAATCAAATGGACTTAAGAGACATCCACAGAATATTTTATCCCCAAACAGCTGGATTTCTGTTCTTAGCAATTCGTGGAAACTTTTCCTAAATAGATCATGTTCTAGGTCACAATGTAAATCTTAGCAAATACAAAAAAGTCAATATAATCTTGTGCATCTTATTGGATCACAATGGAAAGAAACTAGAAATCAACAGCAAGAAAAATAATGGAAACCACATTAAACACATGGAAATTGACCAACGCTCTTTTAAATGAAGAATGGATCAAAGAAGAAATGAGAGAACAACCAAGAAATTTTTAGAAGTAAATGAGAACAGAGTTATGATGTATTGAAATCTCTGGGCAGTTCTAAGAGGAAAATTTATAGCAATGAGTGCCTACATTAAAAAAAAATAGATTCCCAAATAAATAAGTTCATGCTCCACTTCAAGGCCTTAGAAAAGGAAGAACAAACTAATTCCAAAATTAGTAGAAGACAGGAAATAATAAAGATCAGAGCTGAAATTAATGAAATTGAGAATACAAAAAAATATGCAGGATCAAGACAATGAAGAGTTGGTTCTTTGAAAAGATAAATAAAATTGGTAAATGCTTAGCCAAGCTATCCAAAAGAAAGAGAAGACCCAGATAAATAAAATTAGAGATGAAAACAGAGAGAGCACCACAGACATTTCTGAAATCCAGAGGATCATAAGAAACTTTATATGCCAATAAACTGGAAAATATAGAAGATAATGACAAGTTTCTAGACACATATGACCTACCCAAATTGAACCAGAAACATATAGAAAACATAAACAGACCAATATCAAGTAATGAAATCAAAACAGCAATTAAGAGTCTTCCAACAGGATTCTCAGCTGAGTTTATACCAGACATTTAAAGAAGAAATAACATCAGTATTTCTCAATTATTCCGTGAAGTAGAAAGGGAAGGAAAACTCTCAAACATATTATATGAATCCATTATGATACTAAAACTAGACAAAGACACATCAAGGAAAGAAAACTACAGACCAATACCCCTGATGAACATACATGCAGAAATTCTTAATAAAATATTAGCAAGCTGCATTCAAAAACACATCAGGAAGATAATATACAAGGATCAAGTGCATTTTATTCCAGGGATACAAAGTTGGTTCAACATACACAAATCAATTAATGTAATTTACCACTTAAATAGAATTAAAGGCAAGAATAACACAATAATCTCATTAGATGCAGATAAAATCTTTAATAAAATCCAGCATCCATTCACATTTTTTAAAATGCTGTAGAAACTAGGATAAAAGGAACTTACCTCAATGTTATAAAGCCTATCTATAACAAAGCCAAAGCCAACATCATACTGAATGGAGTTGAGCAAATAGGAAAAGAAGTCAAATTGTTTGCTGATGATCTGCTCCTATGTGTAAAAGACCCAAAAAAAAAGTTCCACCGGAAGACTTCTAGAGCTGATAAATAAATTCAGAAAAAGAGCAGGATATAAGATCAACCCCCATAAGTCGATAGTTTTCCTATACTCCAATAGTGATATTCTAAGAAATAAGTCAGGAAAACTATCCCTTTTCACTATAATCTCAAAAAATAAAATCAAATTCTTGATATTTAATCTAAACAAGGATGTGAAAGAACTCTACAATGAAATTTATAAGACACTGAAGAAAGAAATTGAAGACTTTAGAAGATGGGAAAAGTCCCATGTTCTTGGGTAGGCAGAATTAATACTGTAAAAATGGTCATATTACCAAATGCAATATACAGATTCAATGCAATCCCCATCAAAATAACAATGACATTCTTCACAAAATTAGAAAATGCCATCCTTAAATTCATTTGGAATAATAAGAGACCCAGAATAGTCAAAGTAAAACCAAGAATAGCAAAGTAAAACTAAGCAAGAAGAGCGGTGCAGGAGGCATCACAATAACTGGTCTGAAATTATACTGCAGAGCTATAGTAACAAAAACAGCATGATACTGGAATTAAAGTAGACATAAGGACCAATGAAACAAAACAGAAAACACACAGACAAACTCATATGCTTATAGCTATCTGATGACAAAAGTGCCAAAAATACATGTTGGAGAAAAGGCATCTTTTTAACAAATTTTGCTGGGAAAACTGAATATCCATGGAGAAGAAGGAAACTAGATTCCCATATCTCACTCTGCACAAAAGTCAAATCAAAATGGGCCAAAGATGTAGGAATTGGACCAGAAAATTGACAACTGCTAGACGAAAATATAGGGTCAACACACTATCATATTGGTACTGACAGGTACTGAGTTTCTTAATAAGACCCCTACAGCTCACAAAATAAAACCAAGAATCAATATTGGGGATACCATCAAATTAAAAAGCTTCTGCACAGCAAAGAAAATGATTAGGAACATGAAGAGAGAACCTACAGATTGAGAGAAAATCTTTGCCGGCTGCTCCTCTGCCAAGGGATTAATGTCCAGAATATATAAAAAACTCAAAAAATTAGTACCAAAAAAATTATCTAATGAATAAATGGGTAAAAGAACTAAACAGATACTTCTTAAAAGAAGAAACATAAATGTCCCACAAATATATGAAAAGATGTTCAACATCTCTAGCAATCAGGGAAATGCAAATCAAAACTACACTAACATTTCATCTCACTCTAGTCAAAACAACAATTTTCAAGAACACAAAAATTAAAAATTCTAACAAATATATAGGGGAAAAGTATAATCATACGTTGTAGGTGGGACTGCAAATTAGTACAACCACTCTGGAAAGCAATACAGAGATTCCGAGGGGGGTGGGTGGGGGATTAGGAATGGAATACCATATGACCAAGCTATCGCACTCCTTGGTATTCTTCCAAAAGAACTAAAATTAGCATAGTAATAAGTAATATAGCTATCTCAATGTTTATGGCAGCATGATTAAAAATAGCCAAATTATGGTTTTAACCCAGATGCCCTCTACTTAGCCAAAAAAAAATGAAATTACAGCATTTGCCAGTAAATGGATGGAAGTGCAGAACATCATACCAAGTGAAATAAGTTGGTCTCAGAAAATCAAGGGTCAAATGTTTTCTCTTACATGTGGAAGCTATGGATGTGAGGGCCATTCAACTGCAACATCTGTCACCCCACTGCTCACCAGGGTTGATTCAGCTGATCTGGCTGGCTAGGTAGGTGTCCCCTTCCTCCCTCAGTGCTCCATGTGCCTCCCTCCAGAAGCTGCATGCTTGGTAGAAAAATGACCTTCCCAGATAAAGGAAGATTAGATATAGGAATCACTGCCTTCCCCTGTAGCACCTCCAAACAAGCTCTCATATGTGGAAACTAGATCAAAATAAGGAGGAAAAGGAGAGGAGGATCAGATATTATAAATATATAATGAAGATCAGTAAAGTATAAGGAGATTGAGAGGGCCAGGATGGACAGGAAAGGGAGGAAATGAGAAGTGAATTTTTTAAAAATATGCTATATGTCTATATAAATACGCCACAAGGAATCTCATCTTCATGTAGAAATAGAAAGAACCAAAGAAAAGTAAGTAAATAGATAAACAAAAGGAATATCAGTAGAGAAAGGAGAATGACAAGAAAAAGGAGGGGAGAGAAAACAGGAGATTGTGAACGGAAATCAAATTCCTTGCATGTATGATTTTTGTCAGGATGAACCCAACTACTGATGTATAACTATAACGCTCTAATAAAAAAATGACAGTCAGCAAACAAAATAATTTAAGATGGTGGTTTACTTGTTATTGTCTCATTGAGCAATCCAAGCATAATTTTTTTAAATTAGTCAGTTAAATTGATGTAAAAAGGTAAAATGGAGCCGGGCGTGGTGGCGCACACCTGTAATCCCAGCACTTTGGGAGGCTGAGGCAGGAGGATTGTGAGTTCAAAGCCAGCCTCAGCAATGGCGAGGCACTTAGCAACTCAGTGAGACCCTGTCTCTAAATAAAATACAAAAAAGGGCTGGGGATGTGGCCCAGTGGTCAAGTGCCCCTGAGTTCAATCCCTGGTACCAAAAAAAAAAAAGGTAAAATGTGTTGTCGCCGGAAAAGGATTGCAGCCTGGAACGGCAGCGCCGCGGGAAGGAGTCCGGAGACAGGATGGAGACGAAAATATTCTTTAATCTTACAAGAAACTACAATATATCTACACAATAGCGATAACCCTGTCTTTTCTCCCTCTGGTCTCTTCCCATGCGCCCGAGCAGCAATGGCGCTCGCTCGATCTGCTGAGTCACCGTTCAAATCTCTCGAGAGCCTCGACCAAGTCCCGCGAGATCCCGTGAGACTACGGAAAGCGGAAATGCCCAAAAATGTCTATGGCCCAATAGTCAACCGCAATCTTAGCTATCTCCGCAAACAGGGCTCCTGCAAAAATGGATATGCAAAATATGTTTTCCCTATACCAGAAGATTTTAACATTCTTGTCATTAAGAACTAAAGTTGAACCGGGAGCGGTGGCACACGCCTGTAATCACAGCACTTGGGAGGCTGAGGCAGGAGGACTGCGAGTTCAAAGCCAGCCTTAGCAATGGCAAGGCACTTTAGCAACTCAGTGAGACCCTGTCTCTAATAAAATACAAAAAAGGCTGAGGATGTGGCCCAGTGGTCGAGTGCCCCTGAGTTCAATCCCTGGTACAAAAAAAAAGAACTAAAGTTGAGACTGAGAGAACTTTATATCAACAATTTTATTCTCAGACCTAGCAAACAAGCAAAAACAAAAGCAAAATGAGCTTCCTACTATTCATTATAAACTTATGTCACTAAGAGTTAAGAATTCTAATTTACATATGTAACTAATTTTTTAAAACAATATACAAGAAAAATAAGATGTGCTTTTGGTAAGTAGAAACTCCAAGGTATAAGGATGTTTTGTTACAGGAAAAAGAGAGTAAATTTTTATCCTAAAGTAGAATGACTGGTCGTTTCAAAATGAGAGAGGAAAAGTATAGGACAAAAAGAAGAGTAGATAGGAATGTTGTAAAAGGTTTGTGAAATATGAATCTCATGAAAGGAATTTTATGTATAATAATTAAATTTTATGTGTTTTAACCAAAAGTACAGTGATGCAAAACTAGAATTTAGTTTTCTCTATTATCTTGTGTATAATTTTCTAAAGACTCCACTATAAAGCTCTTGAGTAAATTGAGTAAGCTTGCAGGATAAAAAATCAGCACTCAAAAATCTGCAGTATTTCTATATGCTAATTAGTAATTTATCTTTAAAAAAATCCCATTTACAAAAGCAAATAAATACTTAGGGATAACTTAATGAAAAAAGGTGAAAGATTTCTAAAATAAAATACTGATGAAAGAAGTTTAAAAGAATATGATTAATCATTAATTAAAAGAATTAATATTAAGATGTCCGTTTACTCAAAGAACACCACATATTCAGTGCAATCCTTATCAAAATACCAATGTCATTCTTTTCAGAATAGAGAACCTAGAAATAACCCCATGTATTTACAGCCAACTGATTTTTGACAAAAAGATAAGGATACATGAGGAGAAAAATAATGATCGTTTCAATAAATGATGTTGGGAAAGCTGGATAACCACGTGCAGAAAGATGAAAGTACACCACTATCTCTCATCAGTTACAAATACCAATTCAAAATAGATCAGACTTCAATGTAAAACCCAAAGTATGAAATTACTAAAAGAAAATAAGGGAAATGCTTTCAGAATATTGGCAATGATATTTTGTATATGACCCCAAACACACAGGCAACAGAAATAAAAATTTATGAATGGGACTGCATCAAACTAAAAAGCTTCCATGCAACAAAGGAAACAATCAGTAGAGCAAAGAGACAACCTAAAGAACATATTTGGAGACTATGAATCTAAGAAGGGGTTAATATCTGAAATATATCAGCAACTCAAACAAGTCCATAGCCAAAAAGCAAACAACCCAATTTTAAATGGGCTAAGGATCTGAGCAGACATTTCTCAAAAGAAGACATATAAATGGCCTCAAATATATGACAAATCTTCAACATCACTGATATCAGGAAAATGTAAATCAAAACAGTGTACACCTGTAATCCCAGTTATTCAGGAGGTCGATGGTACCTTTTTAAAAATGGATTTTCAATTTTTAAATAATGTGAAGAATTTCAAGTAACATTATTAATGTCAATTAATTAAATCATTTCAAATAAATTGTTCTGATTTTAAAGTTTCCTAAAGTAAAAGTATTTCCCTTAAGTATTGTGAGATGTTTATAGAAACACCTCCTATGTGGAGGTAGGGGGGAGAAAATTTGGTCTTCTCTGTTAAAACAGTAAGTTGGGTTTTTTTTTGTTTGTTTGGTTGGTTGGTTGGTTGGTTTTTGTGTTTTGTTTGTTTTGTTTTGTTTTGTTTTGTTTTGTTTTGTTTTGTTTTGTTTTGTTTTGTTTTTGAGCATTTGTCTGCTCCCAGTAGAAAATATTGAAGGGTTTTTCTTTACCTTTTGGTAATTGGCCTAGGAAACAAAAATTCTGTGTTTCACCGAAATAATTTCCTGGGCTTCATGTTGTCTTTATTAGGTTTAGGGGTTTTTTTTTTTGTTTGTTTGTTTGTTTGCTTGTTTGTTTGTTTGATTACTTAGAAGGCTGAGTTCTCTCCAACAAAAAAAAAAAAAGAAAAGAAAAAAGAAAAAGAAAAGCCAATGTTTTTCTACAACTAAAGCAATTGTCTGTACTTGCCTTTAAAGCATCTGAATAATCATTCTGACTAAATGAAGACTATAATTTAACAATCACCTACAATACTATCTTCACCAAGTGTTTTAACCATTGATATTTTTGACAAACTTCCTAAAACCAAATTCTAAATTAAAGTTTTTTCTTTACCTCAAATTAATTTTGGGATCTTCCAGATGAGGTCTTAAAAGATTTCAAAAGGATATATCTATTTATTTTTTAAAGGCAGATATTATACTAATAGGGATCATTTGTTATTTTAAATTACATGGGAAATATCAAATAATAAGTAATACTAAACCTTCTTTGGGTTATATTTATATGAATGTGTTATTAATATGAGTTTCAGAAAACATAAGAAAGTTACAGAAACCAGACTTTCCTGGCATAATGCTATCAGTCACGATTCTACTTAGTACTTTAAAATGTTATATACAACAAAAATAACTAAACTTCCTTTCATTTGTGTCATTATTGCAATCAGCTCTTTAACTATGACCTGTTTAAATTTTGCCATTCATTCACAGCTTGCTCTACTATTCTACTGAGCAAATATAATATCAAAGTGTTTTGTCTTCAAGGGGATTCATGAAAAGAACCCTGACAAGTACAGATTTCTAATAACTTTAAGATCACACCATTGGACTGGATAAGAATTCCCAGAACTCTAATAAAGAAACTGGTCCATGAAACTACTAACTAGTAATAAGAATTAACTGAACATCAAGGAAATTATTTAGCAATTTTCATGCTTAATCAGCTAGTACTGAAATTTCTTTTTTTTAATTTTTTATTTGTTTTAATTAGTTATACATGAAAGTAGAATGCATTTATGCACTTTGATATATTGTACATAGATGGAATATAATTTCTCATTTTTCTGAGTACATGTTGCAGAATCATATTGGTCATGTAGTAACATATATACATCAGTAATAATGTCTATTTCATTCTATTATCTTTCTTATCCCCACATCCCCTCCTTCCCCTCCCATCCCTTCCCTCTACCTAATCTGAGGTAACGCTATTCTTCCCTAGTGCCCCCCACCTTTTTGTGAATTAGCATCCACATATTAGAGAAAATATTTGGCCTTTGGTTTTGTGGGATTGAACACTTTTTCATATATTTGTTCATCAATTGTATTTCTTCTTCTGAGAAGTGTCTGTTCAGACTAAGGATAGTCTATTTATTGATTAGATTACTTTGGTGTTTTGGGTTTGTTGTTGTTTTGTTGTTGTTGTTTTGGGTTTTGTTTTTTTTTTTTTTTTTTTTGGTATTAAGTTTTTTGAGTTCTTTATGTATCCTACAGATTAATGCTTTATTGGAGGTACATGTGGTAAAGATTTTCTCCCACTCTGTAGGCTCTCTCCTCACGTTATTAATTGTTTCCTTTGCTGAGAAGAACCTTTTTAATTTGAATCCATCTCATTTATTGATTCTTAATTTTACTTCTTGCGCTTTAGATCAAAACTTCTCTAAGATTTCATCTCATTCCTGTCAGAATGGCAACCATCAAAAATATAGGCAACAATAAATGTTGGAGAGGATGTCGGGGGAAAAGTACACTCATACATTGCTGGTGGGACTGCCAATTGATGCAACCACTATGAAAAGAAGTATGGAGATTCCTTAGAAAACTGGGAATGGAACCACCATTTGACCCAGCTATCCCACTTCTTGGTTTATACCCAAAGGACTTAAAATCAGCATACTACAGTGATGCAGCCACATCAATGTTTATAGCAGTTCAATTCACAATAGCTAGACTATGGAACCAACTTAGGTATCACTCAATAGATGAATGGATAAAGAAAATATGGTATATATACTCAATGGAATATTACTCAGCTTTAAAGAAGAGTGAAATTATGGCATTTGCCAGAAAATGGTTGGAGTTGGAGAATATCATGATAAGCGAAGTGCTGAATTTTTTGAGATACACAATTTGAACAAACACCAAAGGATTAATTCAAGTTAAACTGAATAAACAGTACTATGCACCTAAATTGGAGAAACAAAATTTGTATTTAATGAGGACATAAATTCAATGTTAAGTGTGGACTACTGGAGAGCATAGACAGCCACATAGTCCCTTCTGAGCCTTAAAAGTTTCCATTATTAAAAATTTCTGCATTACATGACTTATTGTGGAAGAAATTAAATGATCCAAATTATGAAATGTAATTGTGGGGTGACTACTCTAAAATTGCTAAAGTGGTTTATAACCAATCTTTGCTTTGTCAAACCCATAATTCCATTAAGACAATAAAAACCTCAGGGAATACATTTCTGGCAACTGCTGGATTAGTTGAGCACTTACAGATGGATTTCATTCCATTTTCATCTTCAATGCATGTTTTTATGGTTGTATAAAAAGTTTCCCATACAGGAAGATTGGTGTTATAACAGTATCTAAAAGGTTATTTAAAATGTTTTCCTTATGGGGTTTTCCTTTAGAAATTCCCAATGATAGAGGCACTAATTTAACCAAACAAGTTGCAAAACAATTAAATAAGGTATTAAAAATACAACAGCATTAGGCAAAACTAACTGAAATCAACTTGTTTGCCTCAGTCAAAGAAATTACTAATTGATGGCTACCAGATCCACTCCACTGGAAAACATAGATTAACCCTTTATGAAATAGTTAATGAAAGGTCAATTTCCCTAATAATAGAACCTCAAGTATCTCCCATTCTTATAAATTCTGACATGACTCAACAATGCAAGACTTTAATGCATTTTTATCATTGTGATGAAGGTACTTTTCCCAGGTAAAATCAGCCCTTTATGACCCACCAAGTGATGACAACTAGACCTTTTATGATCCAGAATCCAAAGATTAGGTCTTTTGGAAGTAACACCAAAGAAAAACTTCCTTTGTTCTCCCTGCTTTATGTCAAGGGCTTTACACCAATGCCACCGATGAAAGTATAGAGTTATTACTAGTTTGGCTGCTTCTTGCCATTCATAATATGTGGCCAAATTCAGGAAATATACCTATGTCCAGAGGAACTTGGGGCTCTATGAAAGCACTATAGAACTATCTTCAGAAACTGGCAATGAAACATGCTATTTATGTGCAGCCTTTCCCAGGACCGGACAATGTAACTTTTTCTGCCAGGATAAGGGATGCAACATTATATGCAGGACCTACATCCATTTATGATGACCTGGTATCAATATTATGGAAGTCCCTCAAAATCAGCATGACTAATAGCAGATCTAGAGGAATCAGAATGATTGCAACAGAAAACAAGAGTTTATAAAACCCAGGCCAAACTGAAAGGACATCTTCAAATCTCCTATAAATAGATGTGGGTAGATTTAATAGAAGCAGAAGTGAATGCAAGGAAAATAGATAGACAGTCTAATGCCATCCTGACGTAGTTATGGGAATAAATGCTAAAACACAAGAGGTTCCAGCCATTACATCTCAATAAGAAAAAGAAAAGGGAGACAGTCAGAAAAGGAGAGTGGACTCCTACTCCAAAAAAAGAGACAAAGATGGGGCTGGGGTTGTGGCTTAGCGGCAGAGCACTTGCCTCGCACGTGCGCGGCCCGGGTTCGATCCTCAGCACCATGTAAACATAAATGTATTGCATTGTGTACAACTAAAGTAAATAAATAAATATTTTAAAAAAAGAGAGACAAAGATAAGCCTCTCCTAATAGGAGATGTAATGAGAGCAGAGCACAGGGCTCTCTCTAAGGAATCTGTTAGCCCTTGGGTATGGGATAACTAGGAAAGAGGTGAAAGTTCAGGGGTCTGATTCATGTCCCTGGACCAAAGGCCATATATAGAATTGGCAACACATTGGTTTTATGCAATTCACAACATACTACTGAACAAGCAATGGGTCATTGCAGAAATCAAAAGGGAAAGAAAATTTTTTCTTGAAACAAATGAAAAATGGAAATACAACATACCAAAAACTATGAGATACACAAAAAGCAGTAATAACAGGGAAGTTTATAGCAATAAATGCCTACATTGAGGGGGGAAAAGGGTTAAAAGAAAGATGGTAGAATGAGATGGATATCATTATCCTAAGTGCATGTATGAAGACACAAATGGTGTGAATATACTTTGTATACAACCAGAAAGATAAATAAAAGTAAATAAATAAATACATCAAAATAGTGGATTTCAAATAAATTAGCTAATGAGGTACCCCAAAGACCAATAAAAGCAGGAGAAAAGTCACCCCAGAATTAGTAAAAGGAAAGAAGGTCTGGACACATAGCTCAGTTGTAGTGTGCTTGCCTAGCATGCATAAATTCCTGGGTTTAATCCCCAGCACTGTAAAAAAGAAAAGAAAAAATTAGTAGAAGGAAAGACAGAAAAAAATCAGAGCAGAAATAAATGAAATAGAGATGAAAAATACAAGAGCTCAATCAAATGAAAATTGGTACCTTCAAAAGAAAAAATTAACAAACCTTTAACTCAAAAAGACAGAAAACCTAAATAAATAAAATTACATTTAAAAATGATACCAAAAAATATATATATAAAAGATCACTAGAGACTATTATAAACTAGTATACACAAACAAATCAGAAAACCTAGAAGAAATGAGAAACTTCTGGGCACATATAAAATACCAATATTGAAGCATGGACACACAGAAAACTTCAACAAAGCAAAAATAAAGTCATAAGATGGAATCAGTAATATAAAGTCTCCCAACAAAAACATTCCAGGATAACATGGCTTCACTACTGAATTCTAGAAAAACTTTTATCTTTTCTTCTCAAACTATTCCCAAAAAAAACAAAAGGGAGAGAATACTTTCAACACTACTCAACAAGGTTAGCATAACCCTGATAACAAAACCAAATAAGAAGAAAAAAGGAAAGGAAGAGAAAGGTAAAACTATAAACCAATATCTCTAATGAATGTAGATGCAAAAATTATCCAAAAAAAATAGCAAATCAAATACAAAAACATGTCAAAAAGATCAACTTGAATCTATCCCCAAAATGCAAAGATGGTACAACATGTGCAAGTCAATAAATGTAACATATCAACAAAATGAGGACAAAAATCATATGATTATCTCAATAGATACAGAGAAAGCAGTTGATAAAATTCAACACCCCTCAAGAAAAATTCTGAACTAAAAAATTTAGAAGGAACATAGTACAAAATAATAAAGCTTATATGTAACAAATGCAAACAACAATCATCATACTGAATGGGGAAAAGCAGAACATTTCCTCTAAGGAAAAAAAATTCAGTTGTATTTTTGTATACCAATAAGATAATGAAAAAGAAATCATGAAAAAAAATATATCTATTCACAATAGCCACAAAAGAACACCTAAAAAAATAAATTTAACCATGAAAGTAAAAGACTTCGATGATAAAATGTATATATAAACCATTAATGAAAGAAATTGAAGAGGAAGGACACAGAAAATATGGAAAGACACCCACCTCTATGATTTGAAATTAATATGCCAGATAGAGTAAAATTCTATTATGTACATATACAACACTTTCTTAACCCATTCACCTATTGATGGGCATCTGGGCCAGTTCCATAATTTGGCTATTGTGAATTTTGCTACTATAAACATTGAGGTGGCTGTATCACTATCGCATGCTAATTTTAGTTCTTTTGAATAAATATCAAGGAGTTGGATAGCTGGGTCATATGGTGGTTTTACTCGAAGATTTTTGAGGAATTTACATACTGCTTTCCAGAATAGTTGTACTAATTTGTAGTCTCACCAAAAATATACGAGTGTGCCTTTTTCCCACATCATCACCAGCATTTATTATCTGTACTCTTGATAACTGCTATTCTGTATGAAGTGAAAAGGAAACTTAGTGTAGTTTTGATTTGTATTTTCCTGATTGCTAGAGATGTTGAACATTTTTAATATATTTGTTGACCATTTGTGTATCTTTTTTTCCCATTTATGTTAAATTTAATTTATTCATTTTTAACTGTAAAAACCAAGATATCAGACAAATGTATTTAACAGCATTTATCAAATCAGAAATTACTTTCAGCTCAGCTTCGGGAGAAACTGGTTAAGAAAGCCAGGTGGCAGAGTGGCAGAGGAAGACAAGGCGGCCAGCCAGAAGTGGCTTGAATTTAAAAGTGACTTTCTTTTTTTTTTTTTTTTTTTTTTTTTTTTTGTGTGTGTGTGTCTCAAACAGTTCTGTGCAATTTACACTTTAGACAAAAGTCTAGGAAAGACAGAGATCTAGCAAGAGCTAAGAAAGCAATAGAGATCCCTTTCTTTGGATCCAGCATTTCCCATGTTTTACACCTGGCTAAAAATTCACTCCTCACCTTTTAACTGATGCATGTCTTTGGGAGCCCCTCCCCCCACATCTGACCAATGAAGAAGTTCCCCTGGATCCAGTCCCTGCTCAGTTCTTGTTTGGACCTCTTCATTTCCCTGTTCGGATGCCAACTGTTGAGGCCCCATATCTGCTCTGGGCCCCAGCTATTAATTTAAGAGCTGGAAAAGTGGGAGCAATGGGGGGATGAAGAAAAGACAGACTTGTGTATCTTTTTTTGAGCAATGAAGTTTTACTCATCTGTAAAGAAGAATAAAATTATTTAATGAAAACACCATGCTAAATGGAAGAAGCCAGACTCAGAAAATCAAGGACCAAATATTTTCTCATATGTAGAACTTAGAGCAAAATAAGGGAAAAGTGGGGAAGATAGGGTTAATCCATTATCATAAAGATATCAGTGGAAGCAGGAAAAAAAAGATTGAGGGGAGGGAGAGGAATGAGAAAGGGGAAAAATGAGGAATTCATTTAATAAAATCATACTATGTGCATGTATAAATACAGTGAATTCTACCTTTAGGTGTATCTATAAAGCACCAATCAAAAATCAATAAATAAATGAGTAAAAGGAAGACCAATAGAATAGAGGAAGAAGAATAGGGTGAGGAGGTATGTGGGGAAGAATGGAGCAGCAAGGACTAAAATGGAGTAAACAGATTTCCATGCATGTATAATTTTGCCAAAATGAACCCACAATTATGTATAACTATAATGTACTAATAAAAGAAAATAAATAAATAAATAACTTCACCAAAAAGAACCATATGTTATGGTTTAAATATGATGTGTTTCTCATGTGTAATTGAATCTGTACATCAAACCAATGAAGTTACTATGGCTGTCCTCCATGCTTCCTCCCTCCCCAACCTTTATCAAGGTCTAATTGATAAATAAAAATTGTACATATTAAATAAAAGCTCATGTGTAAGATAATGCAAGAAAGTTTAAAGAAGAAATTATTGAGTTATGAGAGTTCTAATCTAATCAGTGCATTAATCCCTGATAAGGATTAATTGGGTGGTAACTGTAGGCAAGTGGGGTATAGCTGGAAGATATGGGTTATTGGGGGAGTGACTTTGGGGTGTATATTTTATCTTTGTTTATCATAACTCTCTCTGCTTCCTGATCATGTTCTAAGCCACTTTCCTCCACCATACCCTTCTGACATGATGTTCTGCCTCGCCTCGGGCCTCAAAGAATGAAGTTGGCAGTCTACGAACTGAGACCTCTGAAACTGTGAGAGACAAATAAACTTTTCCTCCTCTAAAATTGTTCTTGTCAGGTCTTTTGGTCACAGCATTGAAAAAGATGAATAAAACATCATCCCACCCCAAATTATCCATAGGTTCAATAGAATCCCTATCAAAATACGAATGGTATTCTTCAAAGAAATGGAAAAAAAAAATGTAAAATTCGTATGGAATCACAAGAGGCCCTGAATAGCCAAAGAAATTTGAGCAAAAGAACAAAGCTGGAGGCATCACACTACCTGACTTCACAACATACTACAATTCTATAGTAATCAAAACATTATGTTGGCATAAAAACAGACATACAGATCAATGGAACAGAATAGAAAACCTAGAAGTGAACCCACACATCTATAGCCAACTGACCTTCAACAAAGTTACTAAGAACATGCATTGGGGAAAGGACAGTTTGTTTAATAAATGGTACATGGAAAATTGGATATACACATGTATAAGAATAAAACTAGACCCTTATATCTCATTATATTAAAAAATCAACTCAAAATGGATCAGACTCAAAGGTAAGATCCAAAACTATAACATTATTAAAAGAAAACAGGGTAAATGCTTCAGGACATTGGAATGGGTAAGGATTTTTTGCATAAGAGCCTAAAACACAGGAAACAAAGTGAAAATAGACAAATAGAATTATATTAACTACAAAGCTTCTGCAAAAAAATTAATCAATGGAGTGCAGAGATCACATGGAGCATGGAGAAAATATTTACAAACTACATATCTGACAAGGCACTAGTATTCAGAATATTTAAGTAATTCAAAAAACTCAAGCAAAAATATAAATAAAAAATAGGCAATAGACCTAAATAGACATTTCCTAAAAGACATATAAATGGCCAACAGTTATATGAAAAAATGCTCAACATCACTAATGAGCAGGTGAATGCAAATCAAAAGCACAAGATATCACCTTACTCCATTAATAATGGCTATTATTAAGACAAAAAATAACAAATATTGGCTAGAATATTAGGAAGAGGAACTCTTATATACAGTTGATGGGAATGAAAATTATTATAGCCATTCTAGCAAACAGTGTGTATATTCCTCAAAACATTATAAAAGAACTACCATATGATCCAGCAATCCCGCTACCGGGTATATATCCAAAGGAAATGAAATTGGTATGTCAAAAAGACATCTGCATTTCCATTTTATTACAACAGTATTCACAAGAGCCAAGAAATAGAATCAACTAAGGGTCCATCATAGATGAGTGTATAAAGAAAATATGTTTAAAAAAAGAAAATGTGTTATATATACAAAATGAAATACTTTTTATTTGTTCTTTTTAGATATACATGATGGTAGAGTACATGTTGACATATTATATATACATGGAGTATAACTTCCCATTCATGATGAGAAGTTACACTGGTTGTGTATTCATATATAAACATAAGAAATTTAAGTCAAATTCATTCTACTGTTTTTCCTATTCCCATCCATCCTCCCTTCCCTTTATTCCCCTTTGTCTAATCTACTGAACTTCTATTCTTCCCTCTCACCCCACTTATTGTGTGTTAGCATCCACTTATCAGAAAGAAATTTCAGCTTTTGATTTTTGAGGATTGGCTTATTTCACTTAGCATGATACTCTTCAGTTTCATCCATTTACGGCCAATGGCATAATTTCATTCTTGTTTACAGTTGAGTAATATTCCATTGTGTATATGTACCACATTTTCTTTATCCATTCATTTGTTGAAAGGCACCTAGGCTGGTACAAAATGGAATATCAAGCCATAAAAAAGGAGGAAATGTTGTCATTTGTGACAACATGGATCTCATTCGTGACAACTACAAAATCTCGTATTAAGTAACATAAGCCAGGCACAGAAAGACAAATACTCATATGTGGAATCTTAAATATTTGACCTCATAGAAGTTGAGAGTAGATTAGTGGTTACCAGAGTCTAGGGAATGTAGAGGGTGAGAGAGGGATGAGTAAAGGTTGATCAACACGTACTAAATTACACTTATGTAGAAGTGAGAAATAATGGTGTGCTATTACACAGTAGGGTAACTATAGAATGATAATATGCTGTATATTTCAAAAACCCTAGAAGAAAATATTTTTAGATGTTTTCACTAGAAAAAAGTGATAATTTAGTTTATGCTGATTTGAACATTACACAATATATACATGTGTGAAACATCACACGGTACCTCACAAAGATTATGTCTACTTAAAAAAGAGTAAAATATTTTTTAATATATTTTAATTTGATTTTAAAATGACTTAATCATTACCAGGTATATAAATACTATACTAGTGATGCCTGCCAAAGGTATATTGTGCTTCCAGTCATACTGTGGGACTATCTATGTGAGTGTGAGTATGGTGTCACTCGATTAAATCCAGAAATATCCGTTTCCATCAATGTGATTATGCACCCTCACATCATGCTATAAAGGGTCGACAAAAAGTTTCCCACTGAACCTTGTTCAGAAGCTAAACAAGACTTATGAGTGAACCAATTTAAATGAACTATGCTCAACTGCCACTAGGTGGCCCTGTTTCTCAGCCACTATGTTGGGTCTGTGGAGAATTTCTTTGTTTTGCCTTATGGGTTCCAATCTTGCTATTTGAGCCTGGCTCACTCCTGACTTCAGAATAGCTTTCTCAGAAAGTTCCCATAATACTTCCAATAATCAAAGGCAAAGTGTTCAACAACTGATATTAATACCAAATTCAAAATAGATAAAGATAAAAAAAATTTGGAGAAATTTTGGAGAAAGAATTTCTGAGTGTTCATTCTTGCCAGTAGTACAGTACAGGTTGTATGGAATTTGAAGTTAATCTGTAAATTGAGAAAAACTCTTGGATTACATAGCTCATCAGACCTCCCGGGAGTTCACATAAGTAGAAGCCACTCTATAAATGGTAGATGAGAACAGAAAAATATTCAATCGAATGTCACACAACTTAGCTTTGCCCGTTATGGCGCCTTGTGTATAGTGCTGAACAAAACAATGTTTCACTTTTCTTGCCTCTGATTTTGATTTAATTTAAAATTTAATTTAAAATATAGCTGGTAATGCTGTTTCTCTAGACAATGACCCAAATACATTAAGGAAAATTCTCAGGGGGAAGGACCTCATATTTATAGGAACAGATAACAGGTGGTTTGCAGTTATCCTGAATAGAAGATGACAAACTTGACCATTCATCAATTTTCTAATATTTATTTCTTTTAATGGACCTCAAGGTTACTATGATTTATGTTGCTAGGATAACTACACACAAACTTATAACTCTAAATCAGGTCATTTTATAGGGAACTATTGTCTTAAACTGAACACTAAACAAAGATTATGACCAATTGGACCCAAATACCGTTAAGCTATCTTTATTGCCTGAACTTTGAGTTGTTTGATTTTGGTCGGTTAGGTTTATGGAGGGTCTTGTCAAGAGTGTACTTCTTGAGTAATTTTTAAACCCAGGAACCATAACAATACAAAATATCATGATGAGACTTTTCATAAATGTGAGACAGGTCTTTATTTCCTGCTCCGAGAATAAATTCACACCCCTCTCTCACATAAGGAGTTAAAGCCTGAGCTGAAGCTGTGAATCAGCAGCCTATCGGCCTTGGGGAAGGAACCTACTCTCCATATAGGTCTCTCTGGAGCAACCCGAAGACAGGAACTTGGCCTCAAGGAGACAAGTAGGTGAAGAAGAAGGTGGGAAATGGGATAGACAGAGATACAACAAAGACTAAAAATGAAACAGAAATTGATGAAAATAGTCATAGGGAACAAAGAAACAAGATTAAAACATGCCAAGAACATCTGGGAGAAGAGGGAGTACATACTCTCAATAGTTAAGAAAAAAGTTGGTCATCTGTATTATCAAATAAAAACAACCCCAGAATTAAGTTAAGAGAGACTTAACTTGACAGGATTATTCCAACAAGGGGTAGGGGACTATTGCAATAGGAAGAACAATCCAAACATAAGAGCTACAAATATCTCGAAGGCCAAGCAGAATGGTATTTTATCTTATGGGGAAGGGTCAACAAGGCTAGAAAAGGCCTGGTATGAACATAGTGGAATAATGAAGGATTGTTTCCCTGAGGTCAGCAGGTTCTTGTGAGGGTTCATGTACCCATTAATTCTGTATAGGACATAGGGAGATGCTGTGTATTGAGTCAAGGGGAAGGTAGGTCAAACTTCATGAGAACAGAGGAAGAGGAGCTTAACTAATGTGTGATCAATTTAACAAGTACTTTGTTTCTACTGATATGTGGATAAACCTCAGTTAATCTTTCATGAGACAAAGAATCAGAATTTAAAGGGTCTATGTCTGCTCTGTCCAAAAAAAGAAGACATGAGTCTTATCTAAGTCCTACGAGACTCACTTCAGTAAGGTATTTTTTCAAAAAATGAAAGGATAAATAGTTTGTTTTTTTTCAATCATCACTGTTTTCTAGGAACAAAGGGCTCAGGTAAAGCAAAACATTGTTAATGTGACTCGTGATTGGCAAGTGTGATTATTGCAATCACTGAGGGGAAACTGTCAATTTGACCTAGAATATTTATGAAAGTCTTCACAAATAAAAAGAAACTTGAACTGATCTAGGAGTACAGAGCCCCAGGCAGAGAAGTTGGGGAAGGGCTCAGGAAATATAATATGCACGGTCAAGGAACACCTTGAGATGGTGGGAAAAATAGCTGAGGGTGTCTTCGAAGGGTCTCAGAGAATGAACTAGATGGTAAGAAAAGGAAAGACAATGGTTGTAAAAAGAATTATAGAGGTTAGTTCCTGCTAGTTTATGAGGGATCTTGACTATGAAGGATAAGTAATTTGTATTTTATCATAACCCTATGTTTAATATTTTCATTTCTTTGTTAAAAATAATAAATGATTTAAATATTATTTTCAGGATGCCATGTGAAATATTAACTACAAAAAAGGAGAGAGAAAATAGGTCCAAGGGCTACTTATATAGAGTACAATGCATTGTATAATAGATATTCAATAGGGATCATAGTTAGAGTGGAAGAACTAGGAAAAGCAGGGTCTCAAGACATAAAAGTGGCCTACCTCGCCATTTCCCCACCAAAACTGGTTGGATTTCTGGGTATGGTAGTTCATGCCTGTAATCCCAGCTACTGGGAGGCTGAGGCAGGAGGATTGCAAGTTAAAGGACAACCTTTGCAATTTAGCAAGCTTCAAAAACTAAAAAGGGCTGGAACTATAGCCCAGAGATTGGACATCCATGGATTCAGTCTCCAATACAAAAAGTAAAATAAAATAAATTTAAAAAAAGAAAAAAAAAAAAAAAAAAACCTTGGCTAGGCGCGGCGGTGCTCACGCCTATAATCCCAGCGGCTCGGGAGGCTTAGACAGGAGGATGGCAAGTCCAAAACCAGCCTCAGAAACAGTGAGGCGCTTAGTAACTCAGTGTGACCCTGTCTCTAAATAAAATACAAAATAGGGCTGGGGATGTGGCTCAGTGGTTGAATGCCCCTGAGTTCAATCCATGGTACCAAAAATAAAAAAAAAAATCCTTTGATGTATCCCTCATCAAAAATTTCCTAGAAAAAATTTAACCAATGGGTAGAGCCAGAAATTTAGAATATGTTTCAAACTGAATAAATTCTTCTATATAATTAATTTAAGTCCAAATAAATAGTAAGATCTCAAGAGACAGAGACAGAAGCAAATTAAAATTTGATAGAAACTAGAAAAAGCAAGAAGAGCCTAAAGCATCCCATGATTATAAGCAGCAGGGTCACAACTCTTCAAAGCTGTATTCCCTTATCACACAATCTAAAGCAGTCTTCAGCTACTTCATAGCCCACTATGTGTTTATTCCTTTCTTAACTCTTAAAATATTCTGAAATTATGTTACTTATTCATGTGTTTACTCATGGTCTGCTTCCCCTATGAAAATGTAAACTCCCTAAGGACAGGAATCTTGTATGTCTTATTCATCAGTCAACACACAGCACATAGAACCTTCCCCAGCACACTGAAATCCCTCAATAAATATGTGTAGAATAGATTCTGGAACTTTCAGCATCTCTTTGCTAAACCTCTCATTCATTACTTGTGTGATCAGTTTTGCTTGAAAGTCACATTATCCTGATGGACACTGAGAAAGGAGAGATGGTGAACAAAGAAAGTTCCCTACAATGAGTTTGGAGAGACATCCTGACTCGGCAATTTGGATGGGTGCATCAGATTTATTAGGGAACTTTTTCTAGAAAAAGATGAAGGCCAAGTGAGACTAAATGATGAGAGGTAGACAGTATACACTCATCAATTCATTCTATTAATAAACATTAAGACAGATACATTAATTTCAAATATTTCTTTGAAAAATCTGGCAATAAAGGAAATAGAAATAAGGTAAAAAACTTATAGTTAAGATCCAATCTGCATTTAAATAGAATGGGAACACTTGAGCATGTTTTCTTGTCCAAAGTGCAGCAACAGAAAGCAAGGCGTTCAAGATATCTTAAACTCCAGATATAGAAAATAATACCCAAAGGGAAGTAGGAACAAGATTTAGAGGTTACAGAGTTAGTGTTGCCAAGAGATTAGGGACATGTAGTCCTTAGGGACCGGAAGGAAGACACAATGATGATTATCAATTATACTCTTAAAATATGAAGGTCGAAATATTGAAAGGAGAGAAATGCCTGACCAGATGGTTTATATACTCTCTAGAATTATAAAATGAGGTTGCCAAAGGTGACAGGAGCCTCAATTAATGTTAGTTTGGTATGATTTTTTCCTGCAACTATAACATCCTCTCTATGCTGCTAAACTGTAGTTTCAAGCAAACCTCTTAGCTCTTTTTTTATTTCTCCAACCTCATTATCTAACAAAATCACTTAGGAGATGAATAAATGTATGCAAATATTTTTTGATATAAAATTATGAATATGTGATGTCTCGTTGTAGGGAGTGAAGGAAAGAGAAGAGTCAAAGTTGATTATCTTTGGGGACCGAGACACTGAGAAGATGGGTATATTATAAGTTATTTTTGCCAGATGTTTACCTTTTTTTTTTTTTTTTTTTTTTTTGTGGTACCGGGGATTGAACTCAGGGGCACTCGACCTCTGGGCCACATCCCCAGCCCTTTTTTGTATTTTATTTAGAGACAAGGTCTCACTGAGTTGCTAAGTGCCTCGCCATTGCTGAGGCTGGCTTTGAACTCGCGATCCTCCTGCCTCAGCCTCCCAAAGTGCTGGGATTACAGGCGTGTGCCACCATGCCCGGCTAGATGTTTACCTCTTTTTATGTGGAAGCATACAGTATGCATTCTTTTGTATTTGGCTTCCTTTCACCACTTTTGTTCTGAGATTAATCCACATTGTTTTACATAGCTGTGATGTTTGTTTTCCTTGCTGCATTAGCATTTCATTGTATGAATATGCCACAATTTATTCACCCATTTAGTTGTGGATGGATACTTAGGTTGTTTGCATCTTGAAATTTTGTGAATAATGCTTTCATGAACATTCTCATGGACGTTTCTTGAGGTATACATGCACATATTGGCACATAGCTAGAAATGGAATTGTTGACTTGTTTCTGCCACTTCATTTTATGTGTATCCATGATTTCTTGTTTTGTTTGGATATTTTTCTTTTGCATCTTTGTAATATTGATTGAAATTTCTTTCATTTTATCATCCCATTATTTAGGTTATAATTACCCTGTTTTATGTATGTCATGATTACCCTCCATTGTTACCTGACGCATTAAACAATAATTTTCTACTGATTTTGCACATATTCATTCTCACCACCACTACCACAAACACTGTCCTCGTCTATACAACACTATCTACTATATTAAATCAGCTCCAATTTTAATTACAAATTGTTCATAATTTTTACATTACATAAAAATTATTCATAGTAGTTTTACTTGTTCCTCTATTAATTTGAAATGTTCAATGTGTTCCTTAGAAGAATGTGTATTTGTTATCCTCAGATGGAATACTGTGTATATATATATCAGGTCTTATTTTTTAGTGCTATTTAAGTCCCCTATTTCCTTATTAATCTTCTATCTAATTGTATGTGTTATTGAAAGTGGGGTTCTCACAGAGGATTAATATCTAGAATACATAAAGAATTCAAAAACTTTACACCAAAAGCAAACCAAATAACCCAATTAATAAATGGACAAATGAATTAAACAGACACTTCTCAAAGAAGAAATGCAAACAGCCAACAAATAGATGAAAAAAAATGTTCAATATAATCAGCAATTAGAGAAATGCAAATCAACATTATACTGAATTTTCATCTCACGCCAGTCAGAGTGGCAGTTATCGAGAATACAAATAATAATAAATGCTGGAGAAAATGTGGAGCATAAAGGAATGCTTTTACACTAACACTGTTGGTGGGATTGTAAATTAGTACAACCACTACAGAAGTCAATATGGAGGTTCCTCCAAAGAGTAGGCATGGTACCACAATATGACCCAGCTACAAAACTCTTCAGTATTTATCCTAAAGAAAGAAAGTCATCATACTACAATGATACATGCATATCCATGTTTATAGCAGCACAATTCACAATAGCTAAACTATGGAACCAGCCTAGGTAGATATTCATCAATGGATAAATGGATAAAGAAAATGTGGTATAGATATTCACAATGGAGTTTTATTCGACCATAAAGAAAAAATGAAATTATATCATTTGCAAGAAAATGATAGAACTTGAGACTCTTATGTTAAGTGAAATAAGCTAAATTCAGGAGGTTAAGGTGTCTATATTTTTTCTCATATGAAGAAGCTAAAGAGGAAAAAGGAAAAGAAAGGTGGAGGTGAATCTCTTGAAAATCAAATGGGGGATAGAGATAAAGGACCAAGGGGTGGGAGTTAGGGAAGAAGGGGGTAAGTGCTGGGGAGTGATATTGGCCAAATTATATTATTATATTGTATGCATGTAGAAATGTGTAACAACAAACCCCATCATAAGGTACAACTATAATACACCATTAAAAAAATGTAGGTAACAAAAAAGAAGGTCGGGCACTGAAATCTCCAACCATTATGGTAAAACTTCATTTCTTTCTTCAAAAATTTATATTAATTACAGATAAAGAAACTACATCCACCATTTTGCTGTTGGTTTTATATAAATAGATGACAGAGATACAGATAACAGAAATATCTATTCCTATACATCTCTATCCCTCTCATGTTGGTGTTGTCAAAAATTACATCTTTATAAATTATAGGCCCATTAACATAAATTTATGATTAATGTTTTATGTATTTGCCCTTTCAATCACATTTGGAAGTGAAAAAGGGTCACAAACCAGAAATATAACATAACATCGAGGTTTGTATTTTCAGTTACCTTTATCCATACTCTTCATTTCATTATATGTCCTTCAAGTTACTATCTAGTGTCCTTCATTTCCACTTAAAGAACTCACTTTATATTTCTCATGAGGTAGGGCTACTGGTGATGATCTCCATCAGTATTCATTTATCTAGGAATATTTGAAATTGCTGTTTATGTTTGGAAGATAAGTTTTGTCAGATATAAGATTGATAGAATACAGGCTTTTTCTTTTCATGTTTTAAATATGTCAGCCTGGGGCTGGAGGTTTGGCTCAGTGGTAGAGCGCTGGCCTAGCACGTGAGAGGCCCTGGGTTCGATCCTTGGCACCACATAAAAATAAATAAATAAAAGTATTGTGCCCAACTACAACTAAAAAATAAATATGTCATCCCATTGTCTCCAGGCCTCCATGGTTTCTAGGAAATCAGCTCCTATTCTCATTGAGGCTTCTTTGTACTCATCACTTCTTTCTTGTTGCTTTCAAGATTATGACTTTAACTTTGGCTGTATGAGGTTTGATTAAAATGCTTCTCAGTGTGGATCTCCTATGTTTGCCTTTTTTGAGCTTGTTGAGTGTCCTAAAAATGTAGATTTGTGTCTTTTATCAAATTCTAAAAATGTTTGCCTGTGTTCATTGCACTTATTTTTAATTGACACATAAAACTTGTACATATAGTGAAGTACCAAGTGATATTTCAATAAATTTATATATTGCTTAACATTCAAATTAGGGTGAGGATATCTACCTCCTCAAACAGTTATCATTTCTTTCTGGTGAAAATATTCATAATTATTTCTTCTAGCTGTTTTGAAATACACAGTACATTAACATCATCTATAGTAACTTTAATGTGCAAAAGAACACCAGAACACATTTCTTTTTTCTAACTGTAATTTAGTACCAATTGATGAATCTTTACAACATTCCTCCCTTTGCTCTACATTTCCCAGCCTCTAGTATCCACTATTCTATTCTCAACTTCTATGAGAGTAATCTTTTTAGACTCCTCATATGTGTGAAATTATGTGGCATTTGTCTTTTTGTGGCTGGCATATTTTACTTAAAATAATGACTTACATTTCCATCCATGCAATTAAGAATGGCAGGATTTCATCCTTTCATTATATACATGTACAACATTTTCTTTACCCATTCACCCTTTGATGAGCACTTAGGTTGTTTCCATTTTTGTTAATTTTGGATAGTACTTCAATAAACATGAGGTACAAATGTCTCTTCAACTTACTAATTTCTTTTCCTTTGGATATATACACAGAAGAGGGATTATTAGATCATGTGGGACTTTAAAGTTTTTGAGGAATGTACATATTATTTTCCTTATGGCTGTACTAATTTAGATTCTCAAAAACAGTGTGTAAGTGCTTGTATTTTCCACATCCTTATCAGCACTTGTTACTTTTGTCTTTTTAGTAAGAGCCACTCTAGGGGTTAGGGTTCTAGCTCAGTGGTAGAGCCCTTGCCTAGGATGTGTGGGGCACTGGATTCAATCCCCAGCACCACATAAAAATAAATAAATAAATAAAATAAAAGTATTGTGTCCATCTGCAACTAAAAATATTTTTAAAAAATTATAAAGAAAACAAGAGCCATTCCAACTGGAATGAGGTGATGTATCACTGTGGATTTGATTTGCATTTCCCTGATGATTAGTCATGTTAAGCATTTTTTCATATACCTGTTGGCCATTTTTTCTTATTCTTTTGGGAAATGTCTATTTAGGTCTATTGCTCATTTTTATTCTGATTATTTACATTTCTGTTGAGTTTTTTGAGTTCCTTGTATATTCCTGATATTAACCCCTTGTCAGATACATAGTTTGCAAATATTTCCCCATTTTGGAAGTTGTCCCTTCACTCTGTTGATTATTTCCTTTGCTGTGCAGAAGCTTTTTAGTTTAATATAATTCTATTGGTATATTTTTGCTTTTGTTTCCTGTATTTTAAGGGTCTTGGTTTTTTAAATCCTTGACAATTCCATTTTCTTGTCCTAGTAGCTTCATAGTTTTAGAAATTAAATTTAAATCCATTTTTATTTGATTGTATATGGTAAGAGATAGGGGTCTAGTTCTATTCCTCTGCATGTAGATATGCACTTTTCCAAGCACCGTTTACTAAAGAGGTTATCCTTTTCCTCAGTGCATGCTCTATTTTTTTTTAATATTTTTTTAGTTGTAGGTTGTCACAATACCTTCATTTTATTTATGTTGTGCTGAGGATCGAACCCAGAGCCCCACACATGCGAGACAAGTGCGCTACTACTGAGCCACAGCCTCAGCCCCGCATGCTCTATTTTTTATAATCATAATCATAAATTTTATCAGGTATAGAATAAGAAATTTATAATTTAAAGATTTCCATATGAGTTTATATTATATATCTTTCCCAGATGATATCATAATTCTTTTTTTATAAATTTTTTAAATTTCAATTTGTTATATGTGACAGCAGAATGCATTACAATCCATGCTACGCATATAGAGCACAATTTTTCATATCTCTGGTTGTACACAAAGTAGAGTCACAACATTTGTCTCTTCATACATGTACTTAGGATAATGATGACCATTGCATTCCACCGTCTTTCCCCTCCCTCCCCTTTTCCCCTTTGCCCTATCTAGAGTTCATCTAGTCCTCCCAACCTTGGCCCTGCAGCACATTATAAATCAGCATCCTTAAATCAGAGAAAACATTTGGCATTTGGTTTTGAGGGATTGGCTAATTTTACTTAGCATTATATTCTCCAGCTCCATCCATTTACCTGCAAATATCATGATTTTATTCTCTTTTAATGCTGAATAATATTCCATTGTGTATATATACCATATTTTCTTTATCCATTCATCTACAATGCAAATCAAAACTACTCTAAGAGTTCATCTCACTCCAATCAGAATGGCAGCTATTAAGAATACAAATAATAATAAGTGTTGGCGAGGATGTGGGGGGGAAAGGCACACTCATACATTGCTGATGGGACTGAAAATTGGCGAAGCCAATATGAAAAGCAGTATGGAAAATCCTTGGAAAACTGGGAATGGAACCTTCATGTGACTCAGCTATACCACTCCTTGGTCTATACCCAAAGGACTTAAAAACAGCATACTACAGGGACACAGCCACATCAATGTTTATAGCAGCACAATTCACAATAGCTAAACTGTGGAACCAACCTAGTGCATGTTCTTTATACCATTGTCAAAGATCAATTGGCAGTAGATACATGATTTTACTTGTAGATTCTCTATTCTTTTTCCATTGATACATGATACATACAGACATTTTTATGTCAGTGCCATGCCATTTTTAATACTACATGTTTATAGTCATTTTATTTTTATTTTGGGGTACTAGAAATTGAACTCAGGGGTGCATTGCCACTGAGCTACATCCCCAACACTTTTTAGTTTTTACTTTGAGACAGAGTCTTTCTAAGTTGCTTAGGGCCTCACTAAGTTGCTGAGGCTGGTCTCAAATTTGCAATCTTCCTGCTTCAGCCTCCAGAGTAGCTGGGATTACAGGTATGTTCCACTGTGCCCAGTTTGTAGTATATTTTTAAATCACATAGTATAATATTGCCTGCTTTGTTCTTTTAGCTTAAGATTGAGAAAAAAAAAACCTCCTATTTGGAAGATTTTTTTAATTTCATATGTATTTTAGAACGATTTTTTTTTCTATTTCTGTGAAGAATATCATTGGTGTTTTGAAGAGTATTGCCCTGAACCTGTGGATTACTTCAGGTAGGATGGATATTTCAACTACATTGATTCTTCCAAACCATGAATATGAAATGTCCTTCCACTCATTTTGTGTCTTCTTCAATTTCTTTCATCAATGTTCCATAAGTTTCAACTCTTTGGTAAATTTTTTCCTAGGTATCTTAACTTTTTTATAGCTACTGTAAAGAAAATTGTTTCTCTTGTTTCTTTTTCAGATAATTGACTGTTAACATACAGAAATGTTACTGATTTATGTATGTTGAATGTGTATCCTGCAACTTCTCTGACTTTAATAATTCTAGGAGGTTTTTTTTTTTTTTTTTTGGTAGAATTTCTACATATACAAACATATCATCATCTGATATCAGTGACAATTTAACTTCTTCCTTTCTGTCCTAGTTTGGATCTGGAATCTTCCCCAGTTGGTGGAGCTATTGGGTGGCTGTAGAAACTTTAGGAGGGGGGCCTTCTTGGAAGGTGGATCACTGGAATGCACTTTGGAATATATTTTGTTCCAGTCTATCTACCTGACTGTCTCTGTCCCTCTCTCTCCTTCCCTCCCTCTCTCTTCCCCACCTCCTTTCCTTCCTCTTGCCTTGGCCTCTTTAGGGCGATCAGTTTTGCTGTACCATTAATCCTCCCCCCACCCTGATGTTCTGCCTTACCACAGCTATTTTCTCTGACTTAGGTATTTTGTCACGGCAAAAGAGAGCTGATTGACACACTTTCTAATTTGGATGTCCTTTATTTCTTTCTCTTACCCAGTTAATCTGGCTAGAACTTCCAGTACCATGTTGAATAAAAGTAGTAAAAGTAGGCATCCTTTTCTAGTTCCAGATCTTAAGAGAGGAAGCTTTCAACTTTTCCCTGGTAAACTATTAGCTGTGGGCTTGTTGTATGTGGTCTTTATTATGTTGAGATACATTCCTTCTATACCTAATTTATTCACAGTTTTATCATGAAGGGATGTTGAGTTTATCAACTGCTGTTTCTGCATCTACTGAGATAATCATATTGTTTTTCTCCTTCATCCTGATGATGTAGTATATCACCTTTATTGATTAGTGTATGATGTATCATCCTTAAATCTCTGGAACGAATCCCACTTGATCATGCTGAATAGTCTTTTTAATGTGTTGTTAGGTAGATTCATTTTACTGTTTTGTTGAGGATTTTGCATCTCTGTACACAAGGGAGCTTTCTTTTTCTTCATGTCCTTGTCTGGTCTTGGCACTAAGGTAACGCTGGCCTTATAGAATGACTTTGGAAGGATTTCTTCCTCTTCAATTTTTTAAAATAACTTAGAAATTAGTGATAGATATTCTCTAAGTGCTTGGTGGAATTCCACAGTGAAACCATCTGTTCCTGGGCTTTTCTTTGATGGGAGATTTTTTATTACTGATTCAATCTTGATGATATTCATTATTGATCTGTTCATATTTTCCATTTCTTCTAGATTATCAAAATTATTGGTGAATAGTTACTTTGTGTGTGTGTGTGTGTGTGTGTGTGTGTGATACTAGGGATTAAACTCAGGGGCACTCGACCACTGGGCCACATCCCCAGTCCTTTTTTGTATTTTACTTAGAGACAGGATCTCACTGAGTTGCTAAGTGCCTCGCCATTGCTGAGGCTGGCTTTGAACTTACGATCCTCCTGTCTCAGCCTCCCAAAGTGCTGGGATTACAGGCGTGTGCCACCGTGCCCGGCTGAATAGTTACTCTTAAGTCTCTAGTAAGCCTTTCTATTTTTGACTCTGATTTTATTTGAGCACTCTTTTATCGCTCATAATGCACCTGGAGTCTGGAGCCATAGCCCACCAAAACACATAGCACAGGGGCAGGACCAAAGCCCATGTTGCTATGCCCTTTCTGCTGCCAAAGAGTACTCATAGCCCAAGATCCTGCAGTCAGTCACAGATGATAATATCCAAATACAAGTCTGTCATGCTGGGGCTTCAGTCTGCATGGTATCAGGGCAGGTCCAGAGCCTCCATCCACTGTCACTAGTCTGGGAACAGGGGCTATTGGGAACCACCCAGTGTTACGTTTCACCATCCTGGCACTGAGTTCCAAGACAAAGTCCTATGCTTACTTCCCTATCCTACCCCCACACCCCCCAGAGAATGGAGTCTTTTCCTATTGCTATGCTACCTTAAATTTGGAGAGAAGTGCTGGAGGCAGTCCTTTGGCCCTAAGGGTAGCATGGGTCCAGAGGCTCAGACCATGGGCTGGGAGCAGAGGCTATGAGGATTTGCCTGGTAATGTTTCACAGTGGTGGCCCTGGTACTGTTGTCCAAATCTAAGACCTGTACTTAATTCCCCTTTCCTCCCAAAAGTGGTCAGTGTCTCACTCCATGCTATATTTAGAATTGGGGAGGGATAATGCAGGCAACTCTTTCCTTCCTGTTTCCTTCAAGGTTGTCTGATTATTATTATGCTAAAGCCAGGTAATGTTATCTCTGGCTAGGTTCATTTACCTCTCTGTAGGGAGGGTGGTTTTATGTATGAATAGCTATACAATTTGATGCTCTGTGGGGAAATTATTGCCAAAGAATTTTACTCCATTGATATCTTGCTCATCTCAGATTCTTCTTCATGCTCAGGGGGTTCTTTTGTTGTTGGTTGCTGTGGGTTATAATTGTTTGTTAGGAGACTTTCCGAAACATTTTTGTGTAAAGACTGTTATTTGTCATCTGTGGTCTCTGAATTCTCTGTTCCTTTAACTAAGTCAGTTAAAATGTTGATAGAGGGTTTTTTATACCTTGAGGGGGCAAAAAACAATTTCTTCCCATCTTTGCATTGGGAAGTATTGAAGAATTCCTTCAATGCTTAGCCAGGTCCTTTATTATTCTCTTACTCTTCAATTTCTGCATTTGCTTAGCCTAAAGATCAGTTAAATGTGAAAGCTTAAGATCTTCTCAGGTAGTTTCTGTGTATATATCCTACTGTGGGAATGCGTGTGTTTTTCTAAATTCCATGCATGAAGAACTCTGAAACAATGAACAAACAAGTGGAAGTCATCAGAGTCATCTTTGTCAGAACTCTGGAAAATACTAAAAGGTTTATTTAAAAAACCACATAAATAATGAATCAAGAAAAAGGCAACTTATAAGCAGTAGGAGAATGTTGTGGCATTTTTACTTGCCCTTGGCTCATTTTCATTCCCTTCTCAGGAGAGATCTTAAAGATAGCCTGCATTCCCAGTGTAGAACCCTGGTCACTGGTTTGAAAAGGAAACCTAGTTCTCATTCTCAAGGAATTGTGTTTTAATATTTTTTAGTAAGATGAACACAATGCCTTTATTTTGTTTATTTATTTTTATGAGGTGCTGAGGATCGAATCCAGTGCCTCACACATGCTAGGCAAGCACTCTACCACTGAGCCGCAACCCTAGCTCCAAGTTTCACTTTTTTTAAAAATTTTTATATATAGTAGTACTACAGTTCATACTATACATATAGAGCATCATTTTTATACAAAACAGTTTGCATATAAAGTATATTCACAGCATTCAAGTCTCCAATCACGCATTTAGAATAATGATATCTGTCTTATTCAACCACTTTTTTCCCCCTTCCCCCCTTGCTCCCTCTCTTCCCTTCCCTTCCCTTTGACCATTATAGTGTTCCTCTAATCCTCCTATGTACCCTGACCCAACAATACTGTGAACCGGCTTCCTTATATCAGAGGAAACATTCGGTATTTGGATTTTTGAGATTGACTGATTTCACTTAGCATTATATTCTCCAACTTCGTCCATTTACCTGCAAATGCCATTATTTTATTCTCTTTTATTGCTGAGTAAAATTCCATTGTGTATATATACCACATTTTCTTTATTTATTCATCTACCGAGGGACATCTAGATTGGTTTCACAACCTAGCTATTGTGAATTGTGCTGCTATAAACATTGAAGTAGCTGTGTCACTGTAATATGCTGTTTCTAAGTCCTTTGGGAATAGACCCAGGAGTGGGATGGCTGGGTCATAGGGTGGTGCCATCCCCATTTTCCCAAGAAATCTCCAAACTGCTTTCCATAATGGTTGTACCATTTTGCAGTCCCACCAGCAATGTATGAGTGTGCCTTTTTCCCCACATCCTCTCCAACATTTATTGTTGTTTGTGTTCTTGATAGCTGCCATTCTGACTGGAGTGAAATGAAATCTTAGAGTAGTTTTGATTTGCATTTCTCTAATTGCCAGCGATGTTGAGCATTTTTTCATGTATTTGTTGATTAATCGTGTATCTTCTTCTGAGAAGTGTCTTTTCAATTCCTTAGCCCATTTATCGATTGGAATATTTGTTTTTTTGGTGTCAAGTTTTTTGAGTTCTTTATATATTCTAGAAATTAGTGCTCTATCCGATGTGCATGTATTAAATATTTGTTCCCAGTTACTTGGCTCTCTATTCACCTCACTGATTGTTTCTTTTGCTGAAAAGAAGCTTTTTAGCTTAAATCTATCCCATTCATTAATTCTTGGTATTAATTCTTGTGCTACCGGATTCTTGTTAAGGAACTTGGAGCCTAATCCGACATGTTGGAAATTGTAGCTTACTTTTTCTTCTATTAGGTGTATTGTCTCTGGTCTAATTCCTAAATCCTTGATCCACTTTGAATTGAATTTTGTGCATGGTGAGAGATACAGGTTTAATTTCATTTTGTTGCATATGGATTTCCAGTTTTCCCAGCACCATTTGTTGAAGAGGCTATCCTTTCTCCACTGTACATTTTTGGCGCCTTTGTCTAATACAAGTTTCACTTTCAATAACATCCAGATTATCAGTTCTTTCTTTCATGGGTCATGCCTTTTGTTTGTATCTAAAAAACAAACATCATACCCATGGACATCTAGGTTTTCTCCTATGTTACTTCCTAGGAGTTTTATAGAGTTTTGTTTTTCATGTAAAGCTATGTTGCATTCAGAGTTAGTTTTTTTGAATTGTACAATGTCTATGTCTAGATTCACTATTTATTTAATTGCATGCTGCTATGTAGTTGTTTTAGGACCATTTTTTAAAGATTATCTTTTCTCTATTACATTTTTTTTGTTTTATTATCAAAGATTAATTGACTATATTTATGTGAATATATTTCTGGACTCTATTCTGTTCCATTGGGGCTTTTTAATTTCTTCATCAAAAACCACACTGTCTTAATTATTGTAGCTTTATAATAAATCTCAAAATCTGGGATTATCACACCTTAACTTTATTCTGCTCCTTCAGTATTGTGTTAGTTATGCTTTTCCATATACACTTTAGCATCAATTTGTTGATATCCACAAAATAACTTCCTAATATTTTAATTGGAATTGCATTGATCAAGTTGGGAAGAAGTGACATATTAACAATATTAAACATGAAATATTTCTCTATTTATTTATTCTTTAATTTCTCCCATCAGAGTTTTGTAGTTACCCTTATATAGATCTTGTCCATACTCGGGTTTGTGTAAGTATTTTGTGTGTGTGTGTGTGTGTGTGTGCGCGCACAAACACTAATACATATGGTATTGTTGTGTCTTTAAATTCAAACTCCACTTGTTTATTGCCAGAAATCAGTTTATTTTTATACTAACATTATAACCTTGTTACATCCACTTATTGTTTTGAGAAAGTTTTTTTTGTTTGTTTGTTTATTCTTTAGGATTGTCTTCATAATCATCATTTGTGAGCAAAGGTATTTTTTTTTTATTCCTCCCAATCCATATACCTTTTATTCCCTTGCCTTGTCTTTTTGCATTACTTAGAACTTTAATAGAATGTTAAATATTGGTAATGAGAAAGTATATCCTAGTCTTCCTTATTCCTGATCTTAGTAGAAAAGTATCTAGTTTCTCACTATTAAATATGATGTTCTCTGTAAGTTTTTTTGTAATGTTCTGATGTATAAAGTTGAAGAATTTTCTGTATTCCTAGTTTGCTGAGAGTTTTTATCATAGGTACTGGGTTTGTCAAATGGATTTTCGGCATCAATTGACATGATCATACAATTTTTCTTCTTTATTCTGTTTATATGATGTATTATATTAATTGATCTTCAAATGTTGAAACAGTATTTCATAACTAGAATAAATATCATGTTGTAATATATAATTCTTTTATATATTATTGAATTTTATTTGTTAATACAGTAGGCCCTCCAAACGCATAGATTCTACATCCACATATTCAACTAAACATAGATCATGTTCTATGTAGTTGGGCCTACAATGGTTTTGTCTAAACTGTAAATGTACAGATTTTTTTTCTCTAAATGATACAGTACAAAAACTATTTACATAGCACTTAATTATGGGTCATCTGGAGATGATTTAAAGTATATGGGAAGGTGTGCATACATAGATTACATGCACACACTATGCTATTTTATATGAGTTTAAGTATCCATATTCATGAAAGATATTGCTTATAGTCTTCCTTTCTTACAGGATCTGTGTCTGGTTTTGATATTTGTTAACAGCCCATAGGCAATTTACATTTTATTTCCTGAGATCAATTTCCTTATCTATACAATTAAAATTGTATAGATTGTTGTTGCTGCCTGAAGTGGAAGCCGCTTGGAGCAATGAACGCCGCAGGAAAATTCGGAGGCAGAATGAAAATGAAAACAAGGTCTTTTATTCTTCTTCTCTCTCCAGCTCCAGCAATCACTCCAAACGCTCTAACTCCAACCACCACCTCTTCTTCTTCCCACACACTCTAACCAACCTCACCCAGTTATATACATATAGCTTTAACAAGGACAAGTGCTTACAGCTCGAGCTTACAGGTGCGTCACAGAGTGTTCATGGGCATACAGAGATTATTTGGATAATGCATTAATATCAGGTGGAAACTAGAACATCTTTTATGGCTCTCAGCTAACCGCAATCTTTAGCTATCTCCTTGATTATAGGCTCCTACAGATTGTATATCCCAATTATTGTATACAATTGAAATTATCGATTGTAATCCCAATTATCCCAGGTTCTTGTGAGCATTAAAAGAAATAGTAGGTTAAGTATGTAGCAAATTTCCTTCCATATAGCAATCATTCATTCAATGTCAGTTCTCTTTGCTGTATGTCACTTTTTTACTTGCCACTTCTAGGGCCTGGAGTAAAGCCATCCTCCCCTTCCCCAAAACTCTTTACAGTCTGTTTAAATACTATACTTTCATCAAGGTGCATCTCTACCTTCATGTCCTCACATAAAGAGTTAGGGAATATTTTCTATGTTTTTATTTTCAGGAATGGGTTATAGAGAATTGGTATAATTTCTTCTTAATTACTTGATAGAATTCACCAGTGAACTAAACTGGGCCTAGTGGTTTCTGATTTGAAAGATTATTCATTTTTGATTCAATGTAATAGATAGAGTCCTACTATAGTTTGGATCTTGAATGTCACCCTGTTGAAAGCTTGATCCCTAGCCTGTGGTGTAAATGGGACATGGTGGAACCTTTAGAAGGTGGGGCCTAGTAGAAGGAAGGTGGGAAGGTGGGTCATTGGGGGCATGGCCTTGAGGGGGATATGAGGACACTAAACCCTCCTCGTCTTCTTTCTTTGCTTCACAGTCACTCTGAGGTAAATAGGCCTCCTCTGTCATATACTCCTGCCGTGAAGCACTGTGCTGCCATTGGCCCAAATCAAAAGGACCAAGTAACCATGGACTGAAGTCTCTGAAACTATGAAATAAAATATCCCTTTTCTTCTTCTAAGTTATCTTAGGTGTTTTGTCATAGTGACAGAAAGCTAACACAAGTCCTATTCAGATTATCTATTTCTTCTTGTATAACTTTGTCTTTCAAGTAATTGGTCCATTTCATCTAGGTTATCAAGTTTGAGGATACAGCACTGTTTATAACATTCCTTTTTTGTTTTTATTCTTTTTGTACTGGGGATTAAACTCAAGGGCACTCGACCACTGGGCCACATCCCCAGCCCTTTTTTTGTATTTTATTAGAGACAGGGTCTCACTGAGTTGCTAAGTGCCTCGCCATTGCTGAGGCTGGCTTTGAACTCACGATCCTCCTGCCTCAGTCTCCCAAGTGCTGGGATTACAGTCATGCGCCACCATGCACCGCAACATTCCTTTATTGTCCTTTTAATATCAAGTAGATCAGTAGTGGTGTTTCCTATTTTATTTCTGATATTAGTAATTTAAGTCTTCTATATGAAAAAAAGAGTTCTTCTTTTCAAAGAACAAGATTTTGGTTTAATTGGGTTTTCTCAGTTTATTTCCTATTTTCAATGTCATTGATTTCAGTTTTTATTTTTATTTCTTTTATGCTGCTTCTTTGGATTTAATTTTCTCTTTATTTTCTAATGTGGGGGCATAGATAACTTATTTCAGGTATTTTTTTCATTTTTAATATATACATTCAGTGCTATAAATTCCTAAGTGCTGTTTGCACTGTACTCCAAAATAAATTGCTGCTGAGGTCTGACAGTTCCACAAAATTTATGCATTGAAATTTAATCCACATTGTGGTGGTATTATGAGGTTGGTCTTTTGGGAAAGCGATTAAGTAATTAGGGTACCACCCTCAGGAATAGATAAGTGCCTTATAAAAAGGCTAGAGGAACACACTAAGTCTCCCCAACCCCTTTTGTCCTTTCACCATCCACCATGTGAGGATGCAGCAACAAAGTGCCATCTTAGAAGGAGAGACCAGGCCTTCACAAGACACTGAACATACTAGTACCTTGATCTTGGATTTTCCTCACAGTTCTTCCAGAACTGTGAGAAATAAACGTCTACTACTTATGAATTAACCAGACAGAGATATTTTGTTATAGCAGTACAAATGGACTAAAACAGTTGCTTAGCAAGTACTTTTATTATTTCATGTTTTCCTCTGTTTGGCAGTTACACACTCTTCTATTCTGTTTAGAAATTACACTAGAATTTGCAACAAACATCCTTGAATTAACAAAATTAATCAAAGGTAACTTACTTTGACTCTCTTCTAAAATATTGCATGGACTCAAGGACACTTTAAATCAATTTGGCCACTCCCTCCAATTGGTATGCAATTGTTATCAATATTTTAAGCCCTGGTTCTATGCATTCATCTAGATTTATCTATATATGTGTCTCTTTTATAGCTCATAATTTATTCTTGCACATCTGAATTTGCACTAATGACATGTTCCTTCTCCTGAAAACCCTCATTAGTAGTTCGGGGGCAGGGGGGTGGTATATGTTTGTTTGTTTTTTAACTGGGGATTAAACCTAGGGCACTATACCACTGAGCTACAACCCCAGTCTTTTTTTTTTTTATTTTATTCTGTTGTTATATGTGACAGCAGAATGCATTCCAATTCATATTACACTTATAGAGCACATTTTTGCATATCTCTGGTTGTATAAATTTTCTTGATTTTGAAAGAGGGTCTGAGTTGCTAAGGGTCTCACTAAGTTGCTGAGGCTGGTCTTGAAATTGTGATCCTCCTGCCTCAGCTTCCTGTGTCTCTGAGATTACAGAGATTACGTGCCACTGTGCCTGACTCATTAGTAGTTCTTCCAATGTGCCTGCCGAGTAGCATATTGTCTCTCCATTTTATATTTAAATGTCCCTTTTCTATCATAATTTCTTAGAATATATCACTGTGTACAGAATTCTTATCTGTCAGTTATTTTCTTTCCGTTGTAATAAATATTCCATCCTTGTCTTCAGCTTTTCCCTAGAGCCATTGAGAAGCCAGCTCTCTGCTAGGCTTTATAAGGTAAACTCTGTCTTCCTTTGAATACTTTGTTTTTATTGTTCTGTTTTTCTGTAATTTCATTTTGTCATGTCTGGGCATGAATTTCTTTTATTTTTCTTGGTTGGTTTTTGTCAATGTCTTAACTTTTATCTCTAACATGTGATGAAAATATTTTAATCATTATTAGTTCAAGTTTTTTACCTATAACCTCAGATATTCTTCACTACCTAATAAACTCTTTGAGGTTTTAAAGACTTTAAAATTTCATCTAGGTGTTTTTGATTTAAAAAGTTGGTATGAATGGTTGAGTACACCATTGAATCTAGACTCATTGAAATTGAGTCTAGATTCAATTTCAGTGACTTGAAGAAGATAGAAATCCCAAGACAAAAATGAAAAAAGTGGTATCCTAACACTTTTTGTGTTGCTATAACAGAATACCTGAAACTAGGTAATTTGTAATAAATAGAAATATATTTGGCTCACACTTCTGGAAGTCGGAAATTCCAAGATCAATGCACTGGCATCTGGTGATGACTTTCTTGCTGCATTATCACATGGTGGATATTGTAAGGGCAAAGAGGCAAAAGGGGATTGACTTCTCTCTTACATATTGTCAGTAATCCCACCCATGAGGGTACAGCCCTCACATCCAAGTCACCTGTCAAACATACCCTCTTAATACTGTGACAATTGCAAGTAAATTTCAACATGAATTTTGGAGGGGATATTAAAACCATAGAATTCTGCCCCTCCACACCCCCCCCCAAAAAAAGCTATGTCCTTCACACATACAAAGTACATACATTTTATCCCAATAGCCCCCAAAGTCTTAACTCATTAAAGTATCAATTCAAAAATTCAAGTCCAGAGTCTCATCTATATCAGTTATAGGAGAGGCTTAAGGCACAATTCGTCCTAAGGAAAATTTCCCTCTAGCTTTAAACCTGTGAAAACAAGTAATTCACTTCCAAACAGGTATAGGATAGACATTACCATTCTTAAAGGAATCATCAAGAAAGAAAAAGGGGTAATAAGTCCCAAATAAGTCCTATTGGATAATATTATTCAAGAACTGAATAACACTAAATCCTAAGGCTTGAGAAGAATGTCCTTTGACTCTATGACCCACCTTCTAGGCATACTAAGGTAAGGGTTGGACCTGCTAAGGTCTCAAGAATGTCTATCCACATGGTTTTTCTGGGTTCAGTTCACACAGCTGTTCTATTGGTTTGGAACTGATGTCTGTAGCTCTCCCAGACTGGCATTGCATACTTATAGTTCTACAGTGCTGAGGTCTCAGGGCATCTATGCCTTCAGGCTCCATTAGGCCTAATAGGGATTCTCTGTGGTAGCTATACCACTGAAGCAGGTTTCTGCAGCTTCCTTTTGAATTCAGATAAAGGCAAAACTAGCCTCAGCAACTTAGCAAGGTCCTAGGTAGTCTAGCGAGACCATGTCTCAAAATAAAAAATAAAAAGCCAAGGGATGTGGTTCAGTGGTTAAGTGCCCCTGGGTTCAATCCCTGGTACCAAAATAAAATAAAATAAAATAAAAACAAAAACTAAACTTTAAGCTACCTACTCATGCATATTTTCAAATTCCATCCCTCAGTTTACTCCATCTCTCAGCTTTTCTATGCATTCATTCTGTGTAAAAGAAAATGCGAAAATCACACTAAGCTGCAATTCACCCTAGCAAATAAAAAAGGAATCCATTTTGAGAACACACACATTGATACCCTGTACACACACAAAAAATATTGTTAACAAAGAAAACATGGTGGAACAATTAAAGGAGGGGGTGAAAAGGCCTTGAAAACACACACCAATAGTACACTCATCTATTTGATCATGTGGCTGACACTTCCTAAGGTCAGGACACAGTCAAGACTAACTTAGAGTATCTGTTTTTCACATAGCCATGGCCACAGCAGAGTACACCCTTGAGGAGCTTCCGCTCAGAGGCAAAAGGAGGCAAGATCTCCAAGAGATGCTGACAGAAGCAGGACTGGATGTTGAGTACTGGTTGCCCAAGCTGCAGGAAGACCTTGGTGTGACCTGTGCCCAGGCATTACAATATTTAAAAGAAAAAGACCTCCAGAAGCTGAAATCCCAGGTACAGCATCCATGGGAGAAAAGGGCCCTAGAGAAGCTGATTGAACTGTCACACTCAAATGGCCTTCCAGAATTACAGGATTCACTGGTAGAGACGATAAAGAAAAAGCAGAAGCAGGCAGAACAAGCACTGCAGGAGCTGAGAAGTTTGCTGTCAGAAGGGAGGCAGAGACAGGAAGAGGCAGTGAGGAAGAAAGAAGCAGAACTGAGGCAAGCCATGGAGATCCCTGAAGATTACTGGCCAAAGCCTGAAAAGTCCCTAAAGGAAGTCATGGAAATCATGCAGAAACAACTCAGTCTCTTGGAGCAGACACTGTCCAACATGCAAAATCTCCCAGACAGAGATTTAATAAGGTGGGCATCCGGAGGGCTGGCCTTGCAGGGAATTTATAAAACCTGTCACCAAACTGACCTGATACAGAAGAGAGAGGAGCTACTCAGTGTCCCCAAGGATTTCTCACTTTTTGGCCCTCAGCAGGGCACATGGATAGAAACAAAGGAATTTACATCTTTTCAAGAAGAATCCATGTTCACCCAAACTATAGAGAAGATGGGCTTTAGTATCACTGCCTCTGCCAAAGGTGAAGGCTGGAGATGTAGCTTGGAAGCTGGAGTGGATAAAAGCAAACATTCAGAATCCAAGGAAACTGAACAATTTCATACTAAACAGTCTTATTTCTGCGCAACTAAGTTCAGCTATGTTCCCCTGGCCTCATGCTACTTTCCCATTGATCAACTCCAGTTCTCCAAGCCTGCTCTTCAGGAATTGAAATGCATTGAAAACCTCCTGGATCAGACTGCAGATCCAGACAGATTCCCTTTGCTGAGGCACAGGACTGAGAACTTCTACCATAGGTTTGGCTCTCATGCTAACCAAGGCCCTCTACATCTGGGAGGAATCTACTGGTGGAAGGCAATTTCTGAGGGTTTCCAAAGTGAGCATCTGACTGATGTAAAGCAGCAGACAGCAGAGGCTCTGAATATTTACATAAGGGGCAGCTACAGTGGCTTTGGGGTAAATGTTGCCGCAGATATGAATGTGTCCAATGTTCTTTCTAAAAAAGCCTCTCAGAGCCAAACTTTCCAAAATCTCCAAAGCAAAGTCCAATTATCTGTGGCCCAGACAGGTGGGCCACAAGAAGCAGATGGCCTCATCCAGTGGAAAGCTGGCCTTGTTGCCAGCAATCAAACTTGGTGTGTCATTGACCGGGGACTTCACCTGGTGCCCATTTGGGACATCATCCTCACCAGCCACAGAAGTGATTTTAAGGATCCCCTTAAGCTGGCTAACTGTCTGAAAGACAACTACTCTGCTCTGACTGGACTCACTGCCCAGATCCAGGATGGAGAGGAATTACTGAGTGCTATGCAGGAGGCTAGACTTTTCCTAGATGATGTGAAATCCTGGGAGATATCTGATCCTGAAGAGCAGCTTCAAAAACTGATAGACTTCATGCAAATATTGAGTCAAAAAATAAAAGGTTATAACACTTGGATTAATATATGCCTCACAGACTGGGATCTTCAGAATTTTCTAGTAAACATTTTCAACTTTTGCAAAAGCTCTTCAATCCATAAAACTAAATTTATTAAATCACAGTTTCACAGCCTCCTGGACCCTCATGTCTACAAAGTGTCAAACTTTCCACAGGCTCGCTCCATCATGCAGTGGATAAACCAATCAGAGTCAGAGCAAGAGCAACTCAACATCTCTCAATTTTCTGAGTTCATTAAAATTTTAAAAGAAACACAGAATGAACTTTTAGAAGTGAATGTCAAATCTGAGTCCCCAGAAACAGTAGAAGAAGCTCAAAGAAAGGCTACCTATGAGGTCTGCTTAGCTCTCAGCTGCTTCTTGAATCACCTCCAAACAACAGAGCAGCCAGACATACAGCTGTTGCTACTTTCCATTGCAGCTGGTGCAGGATATCAGGTGGTAAGCAATACTTTTCAGTATCTTCTAGGGTGCAATGAGTTAAACTTCTTACTGGATGAAATGCAAACTGCCCACAATAAATACCAAGAGCTCAAAAATATGTGCAACTATAGAGCTCAAGCATTCCTTATGCTCACAGGTCTGACTGCCACATCTGGAATTGCAGCTGTTTCTACAAAAGACAAAATGCAGCGAATGGCATTTATGAGACATCATATGGAACAGTCGCTGTCTAAAGAAGTTTTACAAGTCCTCACCAAACTTGGTGCAGATCATGATTGGGAAAATCTAGAAAAAGACTTAAAGTTACTC